>OY796685.1:46848320-48226989 GCA_963680715.1 Tetragnatha montana
TATGTTAGTAGTCCCATCGCCATAAAACCAATCAGTTACAGGTTTCTTTTAAGAATCAGTATCCCTGATTGGCTGGAGTTGGAACACGGTCTCTACAATGGAGAAAAATGTCTGATGCGTGCTCTATGCAATACTGCTATCTCTATGGTCCCGAGTGGCAAACATGGCGGCTTTAATGGACCTTGCGGTGACTTTTACCTCCCGACCCGGGGAGTTAACGTAGGATGACCTGATATAACGAGAGGCTTTTGGTTCTAGAGTAATTAGAGCGAGATAAACTAGGCAGAGTATGACATGTTTAGGAAGTTATTCTATTATACTATTTTTATGTTTGAATTTGGATGGATATGAACTTTTAACTGTGCGAATGAATCTCTAAGTAAGCAAAGTTTAGAGTTTCAAACACCCAAATCATATGCGATGGATATTTGATTACTTAAGTTAAGAACGAGTATGTAACTGTAATTTAAGGCTTAAAGTTTATGATTAAATTAATGTATAATTATGATATAGAGCATTTTATCATTTTTATAATACGTATTTCTTACAAAAAAAACCCTGACTTTTGAAAAAGAGTAGATAGTATGTATTTACTTTAACATAACCAGGAACTATCTTCATATGCAATGTGATTCAAGAAATCCCCTGAGTCAACAATATAATTTCCTTAAAGTTATTATCTTCAAGAAACATACGAACTTAATACGTAAAAAATTAATGAATTTTAGGTATCTAAAGACAATTTTTAAGGGAATATAATATAGTGGCAATTTTTTTTTAATAAACCTGTAACTCAACACAAATGTAGCGACCGGTATACATACAGTGTGAAGCAAAGCCCTGAACAGAGATTTCAAAAATATTTAAAGTTTTTCTACTATAATACCAAGTTAATTTTTTTTTCACTTTTAATACACTTTCTTGTTTCAAGCAGAAAAAGCTATTTTATCATACTCGTCAATATTTCTTAGAGTTAAAAAACACGCGCTACAAAATATTTTTTTCCAAAATAAAAGACTATGATGCATCATTCTCTAAAAAGGAGAACAGCTCGACTTAAGGCGCTTTCTCGCCAAAACTTCTACGATGTTTTTTTGAATAAATCCCCCCTAAGCATACTTCAACGTGTCAAAAAGTCACCCCAAACCTCTAAATCTCAAAACTCCCTATTCACTCCCCTAAAAACCACCCTGTTCGAAATCCCGCAAATACCCCTCTGAAACGGCTCCCAATAAAACACACCCACGAGGAATTCCTTCCCGAGATTCAAACCTCCCCTCTCTATCGAAAGAGAAAAAAAAATCCCCGAAAAACTAGTTTATTAGACACCCCCCACACAAAAAAAAACAAAAGGACCGGGAAACACAGACAGGGCCCAAAGTGGCTCAGAAGCTATAAATTTCAAACACCAAGGGACACGGCCGAATCACCAAAGGTAACCACAACCACTCCAAAAAGAAATCCCCAGATTTAGTCCATTTATCTTAGGGAAAAGAATGGGGTAAAATCCCTGAGATTTTTTTTTATACCCCTCTCGAAAATTTCTCCGCAGAAATGCCACAGAGTTGTAGAGAGACAATCGATGAGGAAAGTCTTTCGGCATATCGCCGTTGAGAGCTGCATATTTTAGATATCTATATTTCTCTTTCTAAAGTTGAAAGGAAGCGTAAAATTTGATATATTTCGATGGTTCCTTTCCATACTTTGTGGCGTGGGAGAGAGAGAGAGAGAAAAAAAAAGAACCAATATCTGTCGAGGAAAGTTTCACTTTTTCTTTATTTTTTTTTTCAAGTTTGAGGGGAGGGCAACAAACCGTAAAGTAAAATATTTCGAAAAGGTGGTGAGTTACTGTGGTGGGATTGTAAGTTTGCGCGAACTTTATTTGTTGAGAAGTCCGTTACTTATATACATCTTATTTATGTAACCACATGCAATACTCTGTACTGCTCTACTCTGTAAAGCAGCATTGATTTCTTTATGTAAAAAAATATTTTACGCTAATTAGCAAGAAAAATTTTCGTTAAATTATATTTTAAGATTAAATTTATTGTTTGTGGAGGGAAAAATAGGTTCAAACTCATGTACTAACCAAAAGCATCATTCAGGAGAATTTTATAGTTTTACTTTTTTATAGCACTTAATTTACCCACCGATTCACTATACTCGACAGCAACGTTTCTTGAACCCAGTACGTCACAAATGCGGAAGGAAAAATCGGTAAACACAAAGCCTGTTGGGTTGCTAGGTAGGAGGAGTTTCGGTACGCAAATCGTGATTCAAAAGCACTATATATACATGGATTTAACAAAATAATCATACTTTTAAATTGGCGTTCTTTATTTCACTCATAATTCAGACTCCACGACGGGAACTACTTTGTTTGTTAGTGACGTCGTAGGGTCAGCTTAAGTTGCTATCTAGTGTAAGAAAAATTACATAAACTTTATAAATCGTTAGTTCACATCACTATCATTTTTATAACCTTCTGCAAATTAATTATTTTAACTATTTAGAAAGTTAAAGGGTTAAAAAAATCTAAATAAAAGTTTATCAGATAAAAAAAAACACAAATTAACAATAAGACTGTAAATTTTAACTAAACTATCGCTGATCAGAATCATAAAATTTATTCCAAAAAGAAGAGGCCTCAAATTATAATCAATCCATTTAATCTCAATTCTTAATTCTATTTACATAATTTAAATTCCAAAGATATTTACAACAATGCCAAAATATAAAAAGTAAAAGTTAATAATTAATTAAAGTTAATCTTAAACACTAGGTTGGTCCACTAGTTTCAGTGTTTCACTAGTATTCGCAACATCTGTAAAATTTTACCTAAACTATCGCTGATCAGAATCATAAAATTTATTCCAAAAAGAAGAGGCCTCAAATTATAATCAATCCATTTAATCTCAATTCTTAATTCTATTTACATAATTTAAATTCCAAAGATATTTACAACAATGCCAAAATATAAAAAGTAAAAGTTAATAATTAATTAAAGTTAATCTTAAACACTAGGTTGGTCCACTAGTTTCAGTGTTTCACTAGTATTCGCAACATCCTCCGGCCCGGAAGGACATGCTGTCTGTCCTTCCCTTAAACACAGTTCCATTGGGTAGAGGTGCTGTATAGCTCTTCTTATCACTCCACCAGGTGTTCTTACGGTGCAAGCTCGGACCCTTCCGTCGCGTCCTTCATGAATGTCTGTAACTATTCCCATCTTCCACAACAACCTGGGTTGATTATCATCGTAGATCAACACAAGTGATCCTTTTATTGATGGGCTTGTATTTTTTACTCCTGTTGTTGAATTGGCTGATCTTAACTCCATGAGGTAAGTTCTTTTCCATGATCGCCATAATCTTTCTGTAAGGATTTGCTTATGAAGATATTTTCTTCTCAAAGATTCTTTGGAAGACGGAACGCAATGTACATCACCTGGTGGTAATGTAAGCATTCTTCGTCCAATCAAAAAGTGAGCAGGCGTAAGTGGAGCAGGTTCCGAGCTGTCTTCATACAAATAAGTGAGAGGTCTTGAGTTGATCATTGCTTCAACCTCAACCAGTACAACCTCTAGTTCTCTAAAAAACAATGATGCTCTTCCAAGAATTTTCCTTAAACATGTCTTCACTGAACGTACCAAACGTTCCCAAAACCCGCCCCACCACGCAGCTCTTTCCACTATGAACTTCCAGGATATTCCTTCTCTTCCAAAATACTCTAAAACTTCCGGATCTTCAATGGTATTCCACAAGTTTCTCAAATCCTTTGCTCCCCTTTTAAAAGTAAGTGCGTTGTCTGTATAAATCGTTCTACACAACCCACGTCGAGCAATGAACTTCCGGAATGCTAACAGAAAACTCTCAGTTGTTAAACTATCAATAAGTTCCAAATGTATTGCTCGTGTAACAGCACATGTAAATAAGACAATATATGCCTTCTCATTGATCTTTGTGATGAGAGGTCCAGCAAAATCAATTCCAGTTACTTCAAACGGGAATGCTTCCTTTACTCTGTCAGGAGGTAAAGGTGCTATTTCCTCACGAAAAAGTTTTGCTTTAAATCTTTTACATTTCAGACAATTTTTTATAGTGCTTTTCACCTTCTGTCGTCCTTTTAAAACCCAAAACTTTTCTCTAACTTGTGTGAGCGTTCCTGCTGTTCCTGCATGTCCGCTTTTTTCATGACTATGTATAATTATTAATTCTGAAAAGTAACTGTCTTTGGGTAACAGAATAGGGTGTCTTTCGTCATAGCTTAATTCTGCATTGTGCAGTCTTCCTCCTACTCTAATTATATTCTTTTCATCCAGAAATGGACCAAAACTCCATATCTTTGACTGACAGCTCAAACCTTTTCCATTCCTCAACATGTCTATTTCTTCCTGGAAGACTCTGTGCTGAATCACCTTGATCCAGTATGTTTCTGCATCTTCTAATTCGTCAGCCGTCAAAGGTCCTGCTATTTTATCTCTGTTTCTAATGTTGAATAAGTATCGATTTATCCAAGCTGTAACTTTCAAAACCTTTCCCAATTCACTAAAGTTTTCCATTTTAAATAAATTCTCTGCTTGGTCTTCCATAATGCTCACTTGTATAGCTTTCTTGATGCTTGTTCTCAGTTCGTCTTGTACGTCAACTTCTCTGTTTTGAGTCTGAAATTTAGGCCAAATCTCTTTTGATTCAGTTAACCATTTTGGTCCGAACCACCATGCCTCATTGGTTTTTAGATCCTTCCCTCTCAATCCTCTGGTGAGAAAATCTGCTGGATTTTCTTTCGTAGGGCAGTAACCCCATGCGGCAGGTTCTGACTTTTCTTGTATCTCCCTTACTCGGTTCTGAACGAATGGTTTCCATTTTTCAGCTGACCCTTTCAACCAATGTAGGACAATATGGGAGTCTGACCAAAAATAAGGTGTAGCTTCGATTTCTCCTAGATAACGTTGAACTGTTTTTGATAATCTGGCACCAATCGTAGCTGCCAAAAGCTCCAATCTCGGCAGAGAGACCTTCTTCAAAGGAGCAACTCTGGATTTTGAACACACGAGTTGAGTTTTCGTCATTGTTTTATATTCGTATTTCAGATAAATTACTGCACCGTATGCCATTTCACTTGCATCCACAAAACAGTGCAACTGGTAATTTCTCAGGCTATTCTTTTCCGTGTGATCAAAATAATGTCTGGGTACTTTAATATCCTTCATTTCGACGATTTCATTCTTCCATCTCTCCCAAACCCCACGAATTTCCTGAGGTAACGCCTCATCCCATTGCATTCCAAGTTTCCAGAGTTCTTGAAGCAAAATTCTGGCTCTGACAGAAAATGGATTCAACAGTCCAATTGGGTCATAAAATCTCCCAATGATTCTCAAAACACCTCTTTTAGTTTCAGGGTCCTTATTTATATCTGGAACTTCTACCTGAAACGTATCTTCATCTCTGTTCCATATATAACCCAACACTTTGTTTTGGGAGCCCGGTCCGTTATCTTCTTTTTCTTCCCATTCTTTCTGTATGGACTTTTCATTTGTAGCCCACTTCCTCATAACAAAACTTCCTTCCTCTAATAAATTTCTTATATTATCCGCTTCTTTTATAGCTTCTTCTCGGGAATCTACTCCCGTAATGAGATCGTCCACGTATAGTGACTTGTCTAAGGTATCGCTTGTTTTTGGATAATCTGCTTCATACTTCTTTATGTGAGATTTTAACGTCGCTCCCAGTAAAAACGGACTCGATTTGGCTCCAAAGATAACTCTGGTCATTCGATAAACTTTCAGTTCTGAAGAATCCCGATGTCTCCATAGAAACTTCACAGCGTTTCTGTCTTCAGGTTTCAACTTTATTTGTAGAAACGCAGCCTGAATGTCAGCTGTAATTCCGATTCTATGTAATCTGAATTGAATCAATAGTTTCAAAACATCAGGATAGAGGTTAGGTCCTGTTTCTAAACAGTCATTCAGTGATAAACATCCTCCAGCATGAGAGGAGGCATCAAACACTACGCGAAGCTTTGTAGTAGCTCGATCTTCCCTTACAACTGCTTGATGCGGCATGAAATATTCCTTTGATTCTCCAGTATATTCCGATGTTTCAGCTATTCCCTCCTGAAGGTGTTTATTGATAACCTCTTCATAACGATTGTGAAGTTGGGGATTATTTTCAAATTTATGCTCAAGTGCTAGATATCTTTTCTTTGCCACTCCATAGTTATTATCCAATTCACTAGCCTTTTCATTCCATGGAAGACTTACAGTGTATCTTTTATCTTCAAATTTCATTGTATCTTGAAACCTTTTGAAAACAGAGTCTTGTTCCAAGCTGTTACACTCTGACTTGTTATCGATACCTATAGCCTCTAGGTTCCACAGATTTCGTATTATTTCTGAACATCGATCTTCCTCAGTTTCATTTTTCGTTCGTACTAGGTTCTGAATACTGAGACTAGTTGCGTAATTTTCCGCATTTTCCGTTCCACTTAGTGTCCATCCCAATTTGGTTTCCACTGCGACCAGAGCTTCGGAAATTCTATGTATCCTTCCAGTCACTATTTTCCAATAATAGTCAGCTCCTATAAGTAGAGATAATTCTTCATCTTTTCCATCAGAGGTGATAACATCGGATAGTCTAATTCCGTTCTTGTCACAAACTTCTAAAATCCCCTTATCTGGTACTTCTATTGACGTTCCGGTAATTACCTCACTTTCCAAAGCTTCTACCTTTATTTTCTTACTTGGATCAAAAGGACTTTTTATCATGAATCGGACTTTCTTCTTCTTTTCTGTATGAGGATCCGAATTTCCGAACGCATAAATGGAAATATGTTCCGAATCCACCACGGGTAAGTTCATCTTTTCTGACAGACTTCTCTTTATAAAGGTTCTTTGACTTCCCAAATCCAACAGAATACGAATACATCTTTGGGAATTTTCAGTTTCTATTGTCCCTCTTACAGTTTGCAAAACTGTTCCTATGTTTCCACTGATAGAATTTACCGTTGTCTCTTGAGGAGACGCAGTTGAACTCTCTTCGTTTTGTTTCTTCTGGTCACAAACTAAAGTGTTGTGCCTACCACGACATATGAAACACTTTATGTTGGAATGGCAATTTCTAGCAATGTGACTCTTCCGAAGGCAAATAAAGCATCTTCCATTGGACTTCAGATTTTCTCTTTTCTCTGTAATCTCCTTCTTGCAAGATTTTGAATTGTGTTCACTTTTGTTACAGAATACACAATTTTCTTCCATAATAGTTAATGTTGAAGCGCTTGATCTGCTTTCTCTATTTTTTGTGTGGTAGTTTAGGAAACTGTTCTTGTATCTTAGATCACTAGATGAGTAACCTCTATTTGTTGTCTCTGGAGCTTTCGTAGTGTTCTTCAAGTTCTCAGTCTCAAATCTAAAGAAATATGTCCTTTCCCGAGTCTCTATTTCCTTTCTTAAAAATTTCAAAAGGTGGGAAACACTCCACAGATCTTTCCCTTCGTGCTTCTTATTAAATTCTAAGGCCATGTCATCTGGTATAAGCTTCATCACCAAGGGAAACAGTAAACTTCCATTAGACTCCAAATCCATGTCCAAGTTTTTCAACCCTCGTAATTGGATCTCAATCTGATCACTTAGATCTCTTAATTCCACAATTTTGGACGAGCATCTTACGGACTTCAAGTTCAACAAGTTGTTTATAAAAGACCTTATCAAAATGTCCTCTCTACCAAATCTTTCTTTTAAGAGTTGTACTGCTAAATCGTAATTACTTTCCGTTACCAACAACCCTTGTATACTTTTCAAAGCTTGACCCTTTAATAGAGATTTTAGGTAGTTGTATTTATCCACTTTAGACAAGGTTTCATTTTTGTGAATAGAACTTTCAAACTGTGCCCAAAATTCTTGAAAACTTTCTAATTTTCCCTCAAATTGCTCTATCTTTAATTTTGGAAGATCTATTTTAGGAATGTTTTCTTTTGACCTAGAACTTGTAGGTTGTTCCGATTGAACATTATTTACACCTGATAAACTTGTATTAGCACCAATATTCGTTTCTTTATTTTCAAAATAAATTCTCACCTTGCTTTTTATATTGGTGATCCTTTCCCTGTACTCTTGATTTGTTTCAAATTCTTTTTCTAGATCTTTCATGTCAGGTAGCATACTTTCTATTTCTCTATCCAGTTCAAAAATTTGTTCTGCTTTATCTTGTAGAGAATCCCTCAGTTCTTTCAATTCTAGATTGTCAATATCTTCGCTCTTTAAGGTATCCGTAATTTTGTTTATTACCTTCGTGGTAGACTGTTTCAAAGTCTTCCTCTTCAGTTTGGCCCTTTCCAACTCTTTACCAGCGTCCAAACCCATAGTTTAGCTTCTTCACTTTATTCACCTCCTCCGGCTCGACGGACCATGTAAATTTTAACTAAACTATCGCTGATCAGAATCATAAAATTTATTCCAAAAAGAAGAGGCCTCAAATTATAATCAATCCATTTAATCTCAATTCTTAATTCTATTTACATAATTTAAATTCCAAAGATATTTACAACAATGCCAAAATATAAAAAGTAAAAGTTAATAATTAATTAAAGTTAATCTTAAACACTAGGTTGGTCCACTAGTTTCAGTGTTTCACTAGTATTCGCAACAAAGACATTATAAATAATGAACATTTATTTTCCGTACGTTTATAAAAAAACATATATACTAATTTTGTCATGCTACATGGATTACTTTATTTGGAAATGAAACTTAAAATTCTAAAGTAGGAATAAAAATGAAGTTAGAAATTTGCTTCAAAAAATAAAGAGAAAAAGAAATAAACTTACATTGTTTGAATTGTAAGTTTAAAATATACAGCATGCAAATACTTTTGTTTCAAATATTTAATAATGCATGTATCCTTGTATACAATTCCAGAGAAACAAGTGTCAAAAAATATGAGTAATTCACTCACTACGATATTTGGTGGTAAGTTTTGAACTAACTTAATTATCCTTTAAATTTACAACGTCAAATTGTGGTTTTACTTTAGAAGAAATATTTTTACTTTTAAATCCTTCATGAAAAACGAAACCACTGTGGAAATTTCGAAACATTTAATTAAAGCTTCTCATATTGTGTAATACACTGCAATGGAGATTATAACTTAAAAAAAAATAGTGTAAAAAATATGTTTAAAGTTTCGTTCTCTGGTTGCATTTTTTACAGTAAATATTAGTTTTTACTGCAACAGGTTCAAAAGCTAATTAAGGTAGTTTTTAATCAGCAGAAACTGAGACTATTGTAAACTAAATTACATAGCTGTAAAAATATTATGATGAGTATATTTTGATGAATATATAAAGAATCACACATGCTTTTTAAAAACGTGTATACGTGTTTTAAAAAGTGAATATTCTTGTAAATAATTTTTCTTAAAAGGTGTACACACTCTTTATATAACAACATAGTTTTTTATTAGGAGATTATTAGAAGGATTGTTTATAATTAAAATTAATAAAGACTAAAAAAATCGAAATGGCTTTTGTCTTTATTATTAATTAATTTTTTCTGAGTTATTTGAACTGCTATGGAATACCTAAAATAGAATAATATGTTTATTTTTAGTTTGAACTTTCCTCAAGTATTATGGTACTAGATAAAATACAAAATAGTTAAATTTAATGAAGGTTAGTTACTAAACATATGACAAAGACAAATTGGCAATTAAAAAACAACGAATATACTTTAAATATACATACATATACCTATAGTGAAACTAGTTTTATTTCTTTTTCAGTTTACATTTACAGTAAGTTACTTATGTTTTCCAAAGATTGAACTTAAGCTTCTAACATCTACTTAAAAGTTAGTATTAGTAGAAGTAGTTATTAGGTAGTAAAGTAAAAATTGTCCAATTGGATTTTTTTAACATAACAGAAAGAATAACTATTTAAGACGGTCTATGATAACGATTTTTCGTTCTAGAAGAATCTTAGTTATTTGGAGGGAAAATAAATTTTAAAAAATATGCTTAAAAGCAAAATTTGTAGCCATAAATTGTTTTGTATAATATTTTAGTGTAAGAATCTTTTGAAGTTGAGCGATGCAATACATTGGAAGCAGTTATACTGCGTTTTTGACTATCTTGAAAAGGATAAATGAATCATTAGTTAGTAACCAGCTATGCCAAAACTAAGCTACGATATATTATAACAAATATGCCTGATCGTGATAAAACAAGAAAACTTTTCTTCTGTAAAAGAATTCTTCCTATCCATGAAAGAATATTCATTCAAGCACGTAAGCACATAACAAGGTTAGATTCCGAATCACTGGGCTAAGAAATTAAACATTAAATAGCAATACAATTCAAACTTTTATGCTTAATAACATTCACGGATTTAGCAATCCACAGAAAAACAGTTCCAAAGCACATAATGGAATTGTAATGTGCTTGCATTCTTTGATTCCGATTTCATTCTATTTTTGTCCATTCTGCACGAAATTAGAAATTAAGGTGTATCTTTAGGTATTGTTATATTTCATTATTTAATATTTCGCTAGTATGTTTTAAATCTCCATGGTTCAATATTTATAATTCTATAGAACCTAATACTTTCTTCGTGTAACTAATAAAAAGCAAGTAGGACGCAGTTGAACGGGATACAATTACTTGGTGTATGAAAGATGTGGAATAAGTGCGAGGAAATAAAATTAGGTAGGAGTGCAATATGAAAAGGATATTTGATACATTTAAGATGCTTTAAAAGGAAGTAACAGTTCGTGTATTTGTTTACAATATCGGATGTTGTTAATTAGTTCATTACAAAATAAGTAAATATATAACAAATGTTACGAAACAATTAACTTAAATTAATTAAGGATATTACCACAAATATATTTATAATTAAACGTGTAAGGATTCTGTTAAGAAATTTCTGAAATTTATATCATGCCTTACTTAAGTAATACTATCGAATTTCAATATTATTTATATCAGTTATCCTTCATTTAATTGAGATAAATTTTGGCATTGTATCTATCTTTTCATCGCTTCCCCTTCTATTCTGAAGAAGTTCAAAAACGCAGATTATATAACAATTTAACAGACTTATTAAAAAACAATTTAAAAAAAAGGGAAAACCGTATAGAGCATTTTCAATCACATGACTCGGACCTAACAACGGCCTTAGCAACAGAAGGTTACAATTTTTTGCCCTGCAGAAGGTTAACAGTTACAGTAAATAACTGGTCCTGGAATTCTTCAATTGGAGCATTTGTAATCACGTGACCCCACATCTAACAACCGCCATAACAACAGATTCCTCGTTACCTAGCAACCGCCTTAGCAACAGTTAAAAGCCCTACAAAAGGTTAACAGTTAAAAGAAAATAACTGGTCGTGACGTCACCTGAAAACACTATAAAATGAAGTAATAACGTTGTTGCACAGAATTTTTCGGGAAAGTATTTTACCGCTTTGAAAAAAAAAACATAGATTTTTTTTTTCATAATAAAACGCATTCTCAAAGCAAAAACAAATTACAAAAGCCACCTTCCACAACCAAAAAGATTGCTCTTTGTCCTTTCTAAATATAAAAACTCCCGTCTTCTATGAAAACAAAATAAATGCAGGGAAAGCGAACCCTCCCCCCCCCAAAAAAAAGAAAAGGAGAAAAGACGTTTACGCTGATAGGTCTAACACGATTTTGATAAGTGGACAGTTCAGCCGAGTGAAGAAAATCCAAAGGAACAATCGATCCTTCTACCATCCCTATATCGACTATCGGACTATGTTTTATCGCTTATGTCACGTGACCCTTGTCCCGGCAATTTTACACGGGACCTATATTTATTACATTAGGCAAGTTTTTCCCGTTCTTACTGTAGAAAAAAAAATGACTCGTCGAGAGAAAAGAAGAGCTTTCTGGAATTGTAGATACTACTTCACAAATGGCAGATCAATTATAAGCGGAGTGGATAAGGTGGATCATCCTCAATCATTTCTGGCAGATCTATCATCCTAAGTGAATTGCATTAGCTTTTATTTATTCTTTTTTTTATATCGGAATTAGCCAATGAGGAAGGAGCGAGTTTAGTTAGACGAATGGTGATTTTTTCCGAGGTTTGCTTAACGGGGAAATATTGTTCTATTTTCTTTATAGGCGAGATGACATTCGTATGATTAGTCATTTTTTTTTTTGTATGTATGTACTGTAGATCCCGTGAAATAAATAATTCATTATGGGAAAATAAAAACGTAGTTATGTACAGTTTTACTTCAGAATATAAGGTCCATAACATTAAACTTCTAATATGTTTTTTTTTTCTTTTTTTTTTGTCGTGTCTATGATGAAATACATATACAAATTCTTGTAAAATTCTTCAAAAACCCATTTATCTTTATTTTTATAGTTTCTCAGTCTAATATGTTTACTGAGAAACTATAAAAATAAAGAGAAATGGGTTTTTAGTACAGTACCTACACTTCCACTTCTAAATATTTGATAAGATGGGATGCAATTTTATTTTTCATGCAATAAATTTGAAACTATTTCTGATGCGAATAGAAAACATCTGAACTAATTTTATTTGTTTAAGAATGGTATTAATAATTAATTTCTTTAGAATTTTATGTCTTTTTCCCCCTTTTTTCCCCTTTAGGTACTCTCTTTTTAAGTCATTAAATCTCCTTTTTTCAATAGTTTTAGAACTTTTTTTTTATGTACGTCTCTTTCAAACAGCAATTCTATTACAGCAATTCCTTCTTGTACTTTATAGTATGATACGGCCCTTAACTGAATTAAATTGTCTTAGGTTATCTTATAAACCTAGAATGAAACAACTTAATTCCAAGAGATTTTTGGCTTTAATGGTCCAGACTAGAAATGTTCACTTGGAAAATAAGGACACCTAGAACTAGGATTACTCGCAAAAGCTTAATTTAGTTCATAGTCAGAAGATTTGAGAAAGGGATTTCTTAACTAAACTAAAGAAAAAAGCTAAATATTAGCCTAGACTAGTTAAAGTACTTAAACCATTTTGAGATTTATATTAAAGATATTGAGATTAAAGTATGAATGCAAATAAATTAATTCTCATAGACAATACTCTTTGAAATACTTTAGCAATGAAACCTGTTTTCAGACGAATTTAAAGCTTCCTATAAATACACCCCCCTGCAAAGTAACCTAACAATCTGAACTTTCTAATAAGCCATAGTACTTCGGCAAAAAAAACCAGCGAAGCTTAAATCTGATAAAACAATACGGGAGTAATATATTCAACGAATGAACCCACAGAAAGTTGGAACAGTAAACTAGAATAATTACCGAGGCGGAAAGTATGTTCCACAGAACCGGAAAAATAAAATCGATGGCCTTAAACAAAAAAAGACGGTAAAAAATCCCCAGAAATTCTCCGATCCGCGCAATATTTACAGAAATAATTTCCTAATATTCCGAGAAGGGGGAAAAAGTTGCTGCTGCTGGAAAGACGACCCCGGCTGAAATCAAATCACCGCTCCAAACTTCCAGAAAAATTTTCGCGCACGGAATATATATATAAAAAAAAAACTGTTGGTGGGAAAAGCATATTCGGTGCGTATGCTTCTTTCGAATCGTTATAGCCAGCCACGCGTTCTATTTGCTATGAGCTTTCGGTTCGTTAGGGCGGTGGGTGCATACAGATCCCGGGATTCCAACGGGGCAACATGGCGGCCGCTTGATATGCAAGCCGTGGCGATACGACAAAATAAAAACCCAGAACGGAAGTGAAGAAGGAAGAAAAGAAAATGGCGAAGCAAGCAGTTTTATTTCCCAATGATGAATGACAAAAATGGAAGAATCATGTGCAGCTTGATGACTGTGAGATAAGATTTTCGCTCTGCTTCTGTTTTTTCTTCATGGTGGTGTGCGTTTCTCAGATTTTTTTTTCTCCCTTCCCTTATTTTACGGTTGTTTTCTCGTGAAAGGATCTGAGACTATTCTTACTATTGCCATGTTTGCTTTCCATATTTTCCGAAAGAAATATATTTTTTTTGTTCCATTTTTTTTTTTTTTTTTTATTTCTCGTGCGGAGTGGGATGGGGAAGCATTTCTCAGGGAATAGGGAATTTTTTTTCTTCAAGGTTTTGTTTTGCACCTGAGGTAGTGCATCTTATTTTCGGTAAGGAAATCCCTGTTGTGTTTTTTTTTTTTTTTTTTTTTGGAAGGGAAGAGGAGATTTTTCCCAAACAATGCGTCCAGTGGAAACGCAGGTTTTCTTCGAAGTAATGGCTATTTACTTACCCAGTGGACAAAGAGACACACGAGAAAAGAAATCTGGATGTATATGCGAATGCATCTAAAATCTGAACCAGTGGTTTTATTGAAAGTTTTACTCCTACACTTACTTCAGTAGTTTTGCAAAATATTTGAGGATTTATTCATGGCATACTTTACCATTTTTTAAATAATTTCAAGCAAATAATATACATTTTTCCCAAGACAAATCTTGATAAATATATTTTCTATATATACTCATTTCTGAATTATGTCACTAATAATGTATAATTTTAAGATATGTCCTCACCCAAAGTGAAAAAACACAGCGCATACTTTTTTTTTTAAAAAAAAAACACAGATTTATGAACTGCCTTGGATTTCTTTGCAAAAACCTATTTCGTTAAAAAGAATGTATAAAGAGTACAAAAACCCTAACCTTCTAAGAGTTGAAAACCATAACCTCCTAAGAGTTGAAAACCATAACCATTTAAATAAATCATAAACATAACGATTTATTTAAAAATAGTAATACTGTCATAACCATAACGATTTATTTAAAAATAGTAATACTGTCATAACCATAAAATGTATGTTCAACATCCATATTCTATAATAGCCTATAAAAGGATTGCAGAATGACAAAACGTTAAATTTGGTCAAAGATAACGAAAAAATAAATTAGGTCGGATTGTTGTTTTTGATAATATATGGCCACAATCTGGTCAGACCTCAGACTTAGACCATATCATAGATGTAATAGACGTTTTCCTGTCATATATTCCTATAATAACCTTCGTTTTAATAACCTCATCTATTCCCAAATGAAACTGATTTTATTGCTTATTACTTTTCTTCGCTTTATCTTCGTTTGAGCTATAAATGAACCTTTCTATTTTTGTTCCACTCAATGGCAATAAACTTGAAGAGTTATGGAAAATCAGTAATTTCAGTCAGTACAACCCATAATTTATAAAAATAACTCCATGGTCTATTTCATTAAAAAAAAATCAAGAATTACTGCCCATAGCCCTTAACTCGTAGGTATATAATATCATAACTCAAAACCCACGATTTCGGTATGCTTGAGCGACGTAAGTAACTGCGGCCGTAACCGAGCGATGATTTGGACTTTTTACGCCATCCAAGTCCATATCGCACCGCATAAATAAAATATTCCGATCCTGTTTAGCATAGCGGCCATCAGAGGAACCAAACAGGCTGAAGGGAATATTCTCCCTAACGGTGCCAGCTCTCCAAAACGATCTTTCCAACCGGAGCAGCGAAATTTATCCAAGTGTTCCACGAAATTTCAACGTCAATCCTATTTTTTCCCGATATCTGAATAATGATCGAGAGTTAGGCCCGTTGATTTTTTTTCTTTGTTTGGAGGTATTTGGAAGGCATTAAAAACACATAAATCGATTTTGGAATGATATTTTTTTCTGTTTATAGACTGAATGATTTCGATGGCTACTTTTCCATCGGTTGGTTCGGTGGCGTGAGTTTAGATGTTATGTAGAGGGTAATTTTCAAGTTGAAGATTTGGGATTTAATAAAACATGCATAAAATAATTTTTCATACATTTTACCTATAGTTTAACTACTTTATAAACTAAAATAATGCATTTTTAATTATTACCTGATAGTTACATGGAAATTGCTGCTCAGGTAGCACTGAAAGTATAATAATAAACAGACCGAGAGTTATCAGAAGAAGAATTTCCATTTTTAGAAAATAATAAATAAACATTGGCGACTAACTGTGAGTGAATTATCGAGGTCCTTATTAAAGAGTTAAGATGAAAAAAATTACATAAAATGTGTAACAAAGTATTTAGGTTGACAGTAAACAATAGTCTCACCTTATTTTCAGTATTTTAAAATTTCTTTCGAAGTTTTAAAACAGTGTGTGGCAAAGTAAACAGTTTTATATGTAGTTATGAGCTCTTAGAAATAAAAGCTCTGTATTTTATAATTTAAAAGTAAACATTATTACTGTTTTCGATTTATTAAGTGAAGCACCCTAAATTCGTTCCCTCACTGCAGTCTGCGTGGCAGCATAATTGGAATTATATAGTAAAAAGGGGTTTTGAGAGCGAATGGTATGTGTGGCGCGGTTAGCAGTAACTCACCTTCGTGGCTCCAGTCCACAGGTGCCCGCTGAGTAGGTACTTCTCAGGGCAATTCAGTGGTCAAGGATGATAAATCCAGTATCCGCCCATTTGTTAAAAAAAAAGTTTTTTCAACGGTTAGTGTGTTAGGGTTTTTCTTTGTAATTAGTTCATGCACAAGTTTGCTTCATTCCCTTTAAAGTGCATAGAGAAATATTATTCTTAAAATAAAGTTTTTTTTAACTTTTTCAATATGAAATTACCCCAATTAATTAAATTACCCCAATTTTTAAACCTAGAAAAAAACGTCCGAAGCACTTTCACCTTTGTTTTAAACACTCCCTTTAAAAAAATACGATTTCTTACAAAATCCAATAGGAAAACTTTGAATGAAGCGAACTCAGTTTCCCCTAGTCCAAAATAATAAGGTTATAGCAGAAAAAAAAATGAGAATAGGCAATTCTCAAACAAAACATTTTTCCTTTTATGTTATGATTATTAGGCACGTTCAGAGTTCAGTATTACGGAGTAAAGCATAATGGAGAAGATTGCGGGGGCCTTTTTAAAAGGAAACAAGAACATAAAAAAGTAATTTCAAGATCAGGAAAATTTTAAGAATCATTCCATCAAAATAATGTTTTGAATAAAGTTCTATGCATAGGCAATTCATTTTCTAAATTAACTTAAGCAGCTGCTCACGGATGATGCTGAATAAGTATATGGAGATTAGTAGTAGTAGAGCTAATGATTAAATCAAAAAATAATTACTTTGCAGTTAGTTTAATTAATGTTCTAAATATATGAACTTAAGTTTCATCATCATTCAACCTAAATGAATGAATTTTAGAGAAGAATAATAGATTAAGAGAGATTATTAAGAAATATATTAAGAAGAGTAAGAATTGTTTAATTTGTTTTTTAAAAAGAACCAAATTTTTCTTTTTATCTTTGAAATGAGTCCCTAACTCACAAATTTTAAATTGTAAAAAACTTCGTAGCAGTTAATATCCAACAATTTGTTTATTTCCTCTAACTTAATTATAATAAAAACGTATCAAGAGCATGTTTCATGAAAAACTCTACCGTTAAATCTACAATAGCCTCATCTTTAATGAAATTATTATGTTTATAAAATAACGGTTTCTTTGAATTTGAAAGGATTACTACCCTTATAAAAGTCGTTCCTATAATGTGAAAACCTGAAATCCCCGTAAAACTTAAATGACAGGATTTTACGAAAACGATTTTTTAAGTTCTAAACTTAAGAGCTTGTCATTATATTCTCGCAAAGAAAGCTTAAGAATCTGAATAAAACACAAAAGATTTTTTTTAATTGTTTCTGAAGTAGGGTATTTCATGTAGTAGTAAGAACTTATAAGCAAGCAGGGGAGACAGGAAACTATTTTGTCAGGTAATTAAGAGTTTGGGTATTTTTAGCTATTTACCATGTTTGGTAAACGCATCTTTAAAGATTCAAATATCCCCCTGATTACTTTCAACTAGTTATTGGCAAACTTAAAAATAAGTTTTTATTCTAAAAACACCCCCAAAAAATCAAAATCTCAAAATTGCGCAAGAGGAAATTTAATGCTTCATTTTTGAACACATCTTTAGCCAGGTTGCTTAAGACTATTATTTCGAGAGAATTTTTATTTGAAAAGCCATTAATGTTGGGAATACTTTGAAAGGAAAACTATAAAATTTTCATGACAAGAAAAGAAACCCTTTTGGGAAAATCTATGAAAAAATTATCAAAACCTATTTTAATCTGTTGCTTTAAAGGAGGACATAAACGTTTTTATGAGCTTGAAATTTAATATTACGTAAATTGAATTATTTTTTGAGCAAACCGTGCTAGCTTCCAATATAAATATTTTTAATTCTTATATAAATGATTTAAAAGATTTGAAGATTTTAGATTAGTTTGGTATTTTATAATGTACATTTTTTTGTTCAAATCTTTTGAAAATGGCTCCCCTTTTGAAATATTTCATGCTGAACTTTTTAATTAAGAAATTATTATACAATGAACTCAACAAGTAATTTAATATTTTAATGTGACATTATATGATTCAGTAAATTTTAAGTGGACAACTATAACCTAGTAATGCGTCTTTACCTATCCATTACCTTTACCTATTACATCCTATTATTAGTATTATTCCTATTGTACTAAAACATGCACTGAAATTATTTGAAATATTAAAAACTATCAATAATTAGAATTAAGAAGTATGTCATGGGCTTCGGCATATTCTCTATTCTTATCTACATCCTTTTCCCACCATTTAACAATATGAACTGCTACAAGATAATAAACACTTTCTGCCTTTACCAATAAAAGCAACCAAGAAGAACACTGAAACAAATATACTAAGAGAAGTATCCAACGAAGAAAACCACAAAATATTTCTTATTATTTGGGGGAAGAAAGGAATATATTCTTAACAACACGGGTAAAGCAGAAAGAAAAGTAATAGCGATATCTTTCAATTTACCAAGCACCAACATATCACCACGAGAATCCAAAATTATTGCTGATATGGGCAAAAATACCAAACAAACATCAATTTTATATTTATACCTATCTAAACAAAAAGAAAACTGAACTGCGATTTTCCACGAAACAACCCGTGGGGTTTGTCATACTCCCCGCGGGGGAATAAAGCGGGCGTTTTCGGGCATCCTAATCTAATGTCCCTCCGCTGGCCCGTGTTCTGCCCGTGTCCCAGTTTTGTCCCAGTCCCAGAGATTATCGTCCGGTTTCCGGTCCGGCAGAGGCGCTTATTCCCTACGACAGAATGTCTTTTGTTGAGAAAGGGGTATCTCGTGAGTTTTGTTGTGGCGGTGTAATAAAGGAACGTTGGGAGAATCTTTGACGAAAGTTGGCTAGGGTAAGTTAATTTGTGGGAAATGAATGCGGTTTTGTGTGAGCAGATGGAGTTTTATGGTTTGATGATGGAATTATACTATACTCGATTCCAACGTTTCTTGAACCCAGTACGTCACAAATGTGGAAGGAGAAATCGGTAAACACAAAGCCTGTTGGGTTGCTAGGAGGAGTTTCGGTACGCAAATCGTGATTGAAAAGCACTATATATACGTGGGTTTAACAGAATAATCATATTTTTAAAGTGACGTTCTTCATTTCACTCGAACTTAAGACACCGCGATGGGAACTACTTTGTTTATTCGTGACGTCGTAGGCTCAACTTAAGTTGATGTCTAGTATTAGACAGCAACTTAAGTTGATTATATGACGTCACTAACAAACAAAGTAGTTCCCATCGTGGTGCCTGAAGTTCGAGTGAAATGAAGAACGTCAATTTAAAAACGCGATTATTTTGTTAAACCCTCGTATATATCTTTTTCATCACAATTTGCGTACCGAAACACCTCCTAGCAACCCAACAGGCTCTGTGTTTACCGATTTCTCCTTCCGCGTTTGACGTACTGGGTTCAAGAAACGTTGCTGTCGAGTATAGTCGCTCTTTATGTTTTGTGCAGGTAAAAATTTCAGAGGCCACCTTTTTTTTAAGCTCTATGAGATAGTACGATACTTTGTTAAAAGTTTATCAAAACTATGATCTTTATAAGACATATTCTATTGACAAAAATATGAAATTTGTAAGGCCTTTACAAAATTTAGCCTTTTTGATGTAATGGCTCAGTTGGAAGAAAAAAAATATTTCAATAACAAAAAAAAATTCAACTTCTTTTCATTTTCATGTATTTTTAAAAAGGGTATATCAAACGTCTCATTATTCTCTGCTCAAGCAATTTGATAAATTGCTCGCATTGAAGATCGAAATAGTTAGTACAATATGAAATCACAGTCATACACACAGAGAGTTTGACATTTATATTTTTTACACTACCGGCATTCTTAGAAAAATTCAGACAACCTCCCTAATAGAAAATTAAAAATTACAGTATTAAAAATCAAAACATTTTTAGTTTATATTGACCTTATTTGAACCTTCAGTATCAAGTCCATAAGTATTTATCCTCCATGCTGTAAAATCAAAAATTTACAGAAATATTCTTTATTTTAGTTTCAGTTGTAATACATTAAGTATCCTTTATCTGATAAATGGTTATTCTTAAATTAGCATTTCACACATTTGCTAACGAAAACGGAGTAGTTAAATTTGACAGACCTTGTGGAAAGCACTTCATAAAATCCAACATCTTGTCAGCAATTCATACATGGCCCCTCACGCAAAAAAGTAAAACAAATTCTCTCTCGGGCTCAATCAAGAACTCCCTACACCCGTACACTTCCAATTCATTACTCCGAACCCCACAACACATTCCAGCGAGCTCTTAAAACCGTCAATACCGGGGGAAAAAGTAGACACCCAAACCGAAAACACAAACTTTAAATAAATAAAAAAAAACTTCCCACAAACTCTCTCCATAAAGAGAGGGAAAACTCCACAAATCAATAATTTATCACCAATTCCCCCACCGAACGAACGGCCCAACGACTCCGGCCCCAACCGGAGTGTGAAAAATATTTCCTCTTTTCCCGAAAACTCCCGAGGAATCACAAGCGTGCAATTTGCATACATACAATCCGGCTCGGCAACAATAAATCAGGGCTCACCGGGAAAACCGTACAAATCTTCCCTAGAGTTCTTCCCCAAATTTTCAACTCAACAGTCTCTTGCTAGTTTTTTTTTTTTTTAGTTTCTCTTTTTTCTCTCGTGCTCCTATTTCATCTTTATGCACGCGTGTCTCCGTAACGCTATCCCTTGGGTCTCGGGGAAGGGATGTGTTGAACAAAATCGTAATCACGGATTTCAGCGGGAGGGTTACCTCTAGGTGAGGATTACTTTTTGAGAACAGTGTTTGGTTTTTTGTATACGGGGATTTTTTTTTTCATGTGTTTGCCATCTTCACATTGATTTCGTTAAGAGTTTTTTTTTGGTGTGAAAGGCTAGAAATTGAAACAAATATAGAAAAAAAACTTCAAAAGGTTTAAAGATTTTCTCCTTAGACCTTGCAAAACTATATTTCGATCATTTACTTTTTATGGGAATCATTGGAATCTGTAGTATAAATTTCGTATAGAAGACTGACATCAAAGATGTTAATAATTCAAATCTAATAGAAATTTCAGAAGGATTTTAATGCGTCTATTGAAGTTAAAATGTTTAATGATTTTTGTTACTGAGACTATAAAGTAGGTATTAAAATTTTAACTAGGGCTTAGCAATTTTAATACATGTTTCTGTTAGAACGTAAAATGAACATAATATAACTCTAATACGTGATAATCAGGGCATATTGATACTTATTAATGTATAAATAGGCATCGAATTTCTAAAATAAAAATTATCTATACCTATTTACATGTAAAAAAATAATTATACGCAATAAATATTTTGTGAATCATTCAACTGTCGGTCATTTGATAGTGACAAAAATAGGATTCTAACATAAATGCTAGTTGAAAAAGGGGATTATACATATTATTGCCAAAAAAGTAAAATATGTTCGCATATAGAGTATTTTCAATCACATGACTCGGACCTAACAATGGCCTTAGCAACAGAAGGTTACAGTTTTTTGCCCTACAAAAGGTTAACAGTTACAGAAAATGACTGGCCATGGAATTCTTCTATTGGAGCATTTGCAATCACGGGACCCCATACCTAAAACGGCCTTAGCAACAGATACCTCGTTACCTAGCAACCACCTAAGCAACAGTTAAAAGCCCTACCAAAGGTTAACAGTTACAAGAAAATAGCTGGTCGTAAAGTCACCTGAAAACACTCTATTTATAATTCTTGAAGTTTCCCCTCCCCCATGTTTGAACTATTTGACTTCTTTTTGCAGGTTGCACCAAAACATACCAATAAAAATTTAAATTCCTCGTCTCTTTTCTTCAGAGTCAAACATCGAATTTAGAGTCATTATAATAGCCCCAAACTTACGAGACAACTCAAAAAACACCAAAAAGACAAAGCGACATTCTCCATCCTCGTTACCTCCCTTGTCCTTTCCACTGTGCAAAAGAAAGGTAGGGTTTTATTGCATTATTAAACAAAATGGGTTACAGCTTATTCCCGTGTTACGGTGCAAGGATTTATTTATAGTAGGCCATCGTCTTTATCCGACACATAAATCAGGCGGAATCGTGTCTAGCGGTAGGAAGAAAAAAAACAGGCTGCCCCTTTTTTCTTTTTTCTTTCTTGGGTTCGAATCGAACTAAAAGGCGTTCTATAGGGTCATCTCCGTGTCTCCCAATATTGCGAGCGAGTTAAAGTCATAGACAGACGGTTCGGAAAATATCGTAAATTTCCGTCGGCTATTGAGTCGAGTTTTCGTTTTCTGTTCGGTCAAGAGGAAGATTCGTGGGTTGGAAACACTCTTGGTGATTGCACGAGTTTTGTTGAGGGAATGGAAAATGGGGTGTTTTTCTGTATTGGATTGTTGCGCCATCAGATACTGTCGGTCGATGGGTTGGACTATTTTCAATTTGTTGTCTTCGTTGTTTTGTACTCGTAAAGTTTGAGCAATATATTTTGATTTGGAGCCGTCTTTGCTAAACTTATTTGTCGCTGCAACTTTCATATATTTTACTTCGGAGCAATGAAATATATACGTATTTGTTCTCGTTTTTCGAAGGAAAGAAATGAACATCAAAACGTTTGAAACGTGAAAGGAGTGTTGGTTTCCAAAGAGATTGCTTTATTGTAGTTATTTAAGTACATTTTTTGAAGCTTACTTATAAAATTGAAATACAAAATCTAAACCTATATCGAAAGATTTTCTTTCAAAAAGGTAGTTTAAATAAATCGTTTAGTGAAATTAAGACTAAAATCTCCAAAAGTTTTGAAAATAATAAATGCGATGCATAGTATCATTATTAATAACAGTTTAACTTACTGATTGAATCATTTCAGTTCCCACGAAGCATTTCTTATAAACAAACTACTTGTTACTACAACCTCTTTTTAAAACGTTTACGGAGGTGATCTTTTTATACACATACGTCCATAAATTACGTGAGGTCAAAAAGGGGGGAGAGGTCCAGCAAAATCTCACCAGGGGGGAGTCAATTAAAATCTCACGTCAACTTTTAGTTTAGAAAATATACGTTTTTTCTTTAATATTTCTTAGCACAAGTTTAGAAAAAAGCTCAGTCAGTCAAAACAGCAAATAATTAGCCAATCATCCGTGATAATTACAAGTTAGAATCATGTTTTCGATTTCTAGGTGTATTTGTATCAAAATTTTGCAATCCGGATGGTAATTTTAATGCCGATAAAACGAAACTAGTGATTGAGAAAATCTCACGTGAGAATTTGAGGGGGGAAGGGGGTCCAACAAGATTTCACCAAGGAGAGGTCCAAAATTTGGAAAAAACACCTAACGTAATCTATTGACGTTCCCAAAAGGGGTTAAAACACCCGAACAACAACAAACTGTTACAAAGTTTTTAGGAAAAATTACTGATTTTCTTCAATTTACACTCAAAATTTGTGAATTTCTATCACCTTACGAGAGACTCGTGCCTTTTTTAAAAGCCAACACCAACTCAAAGATCAATATAAGCTAAATTATGTCCACAAGATAACAACTAACTAGACTAATATCTCCACACAAAAAAAAAATCGTCGGAAAGATAACCAGAAAAACCCATTCAACCCCGTAATTCTTGGCCCAGTCCCAACCCACTCCTACAACTTCCGTTCCATTCTGGGCAATTAAGATCCCATCACCCCCTCTTCCGAATCCCTTCCCCTTCCTTCCCCCCCTCTAGGACTGTCAAAGGCCGAAAGGAAAACGTTTGAGGCCCCTAAAGATTCTTTCAGGACACTTCCCCTTTCCTCTCTGATGCTGAATTTGACAAGTAGTTGGTAGGTGAGCGGATGGATGTCGTACAATGGGTCATATGTCACTTTTACGAAATTTTTTTCAGAGGAAACCAATTGAGTTTTTTTAAGGAAAGAATCTCTGGAATAGATTTCGTACAAGACTTGTTCGTACTGCAATGAAAGAACACTGTAAAAAATTCCCGTAAAATTTACGGTTTTAAACTGGCAGCTGGGTTGGTTGTGGAAAACCGTAAACATTACGAAGTAAATCCGTAAAACCGACGGAGTTTTAACATTTTAATCCATGTTTTTTTTTTGGATTACAAGGTAAAACACCGTTGTTTTTTACGGATTTACTTTGTAATTTTTACGGTTTTCCACAACCAACCCAGCTGCCAATTTAAAACCGTAAATTTTACGGGAATTTTTTTACGGTGTATTAGGTTTATTAAGTATTTATTTAGGTTACATCAGTCTAACTTAATGTATGCTTATAAGGATGCTAAGTAAAGGTATTTATAAGGATGAATAACCTGTAATTCCACAAGTATTAGTTTTCAGTATTTTTGTAGGCTTGGAGTATTTTTATTACATTTTTAAACTTCACATTTTAAAATCACATGATTGTGTGTTTCTGTCAGATTTTAAATACTTTAGGTGATTAAAATTGGTATTTTCATACTTTTCTCCATAAAATTATAATTTTACATACGTATGGCACATACAAATGTATATTCCTCGATCCTCGTAGATGGTTGTGTTGGGTAGATATTTTTTATGTTCCCAAACATATAAATTATTGGATTTTGGACAGTTGTAGCAATTTACGTGAACTCTGTCTAAAGATAAGCGTTAAATGAAGAAAACAAGTTCTGTTTACATATGAAATGACGGTAATTTATTTTTTCGTATTTATAGAGTAAAAGTAGCAAACTCCAATTTTTGATAGCATAACTTAAAGATTATTCATTATTAATTGTTAACATAATTTTATTTTCAATGTTATTTGTTATGAGAACAAATTAAGAATGAAAGTCAAAACTCTTGATTTTAATTGATTAATTAATGTTCTTTTTAAGAATAGCTAATTTATATTGATATATACTTTTACACTGCAAACTTAGTAGTATTAGATATTTTGCTTAATAGAAGACAAAAACAAACAGATCATACTTCGAGTTAGTCCGGTCTTCCTCTAAATCCAATATTTGAAATATTACAATCCATGACTGGCCTCAATGAAAATATTTTCGATTCCAAATTTATCCCCCTTCTTAGATAGATCTCTTTAGAATAAGTTGCGCGTTTTTCCATCCTTCGGAACAAACTTTAATAGCTTACAGAATGAAAAATGCCTGAAAAAGCAGTTTAATACCATAATTTTGGGATGACCGAGCAAAAAAACAAAAGACATAAATTGTTTAGAACACCGAGGCCTCCTGAAGTTCCCCTCTGTATTTAATCTCGCTCTTTATTTACGTTCCAGAGCTAAGCCTATTCCCTCTCCCACTGAAGAAGCTGAGCTAAATGCACAATTGAATAAACACGGCACGTCTATATCCCATAATTTCCCAGCCAGGTAGTAAAAATGTCTAGGAGCTTTCCACTTACAAATTTGGAATCTGGCCATTTTAAATAAAATTTATTACTATCACGAACATTCAACCAAACATTCGAAAATACCATAAAACTGTTCTTCTGTTTGGTAATAGAATTGCACGAGTGATTCTAAACACTTGCAAGTAAAAATCTTCTGGGGATATGACTTTTATAACTATTCCGTTGGGTCGTACTATATACGTCAGAACCCCCAAATATTGCCTTTTTAGTATTTAGTGAAATTTTGTACAGTCACTCCAGAAAGTATTCGTACACCCAACAAATTTGCAATTGTATACCTTACGGTTAAATTCCACGTGCAAAATCCAAACAAAAATTATCCTAATATAGTATGTTATTCTTCATTATATAATAATCTACCAAAAAAAAGAGCAAAGCAATATCTGAACAGTTAGAAAAAAAATTATTTAAAAAAAGGAAGCGATTTGAAAGCCCAAACAAATATTCGTACGGCCGTAGACTTAACATGGGATCATTGCATTGCCGAAAAGCATATTTTGTTCCTAATCCTAATTTAAAAGCACATGCATGCAGTTTTTTTTTCTTGAGGTTCATAATACATACCAATAGCTTTCAAATCACTTCATTCCTTTTTAAAATAATTTTTTCTGACTGTTCTGATATTTTTTTGTTCTTTTTTTAGAAGATAATAATGAATAATAACATATTATATGAGGATTTAGTTTTTGTTTAGATTTTGCCCGTGGAATTTAGCCGTAATAGGAGGTATACTAGAATACTTTCTGGAGTGACTGTATAAATATGTATTTTCATTAATTAAAAGAACTTCAATTTTCAATTACTTTTCAATTCCATGAATGTAAACAAGTATGCCTAATTTGTAATTAAGGTTTAGTTTAGGATAAGTGGTATTTTCTGAATTGTGGTTATCAATATTTCAACTCACGCTAAGTGAAAAAAAACTGTGTTTAAGGAATAACAACAAAATTCACACATTCTTCAAATCGAACCTCAAAATAACTACATTGTACCTACTTCGATTTTCTCATCTACTTTCTACCCATTCTCTACTTTTACGACCACAAATGTTACATTATGTACCTAGATAGAACGAAGATAATACAATATTGTAAGAATGGACATGGGGAGAAAATAATGGGATAGAAATTTGCAATATATCGGAATTTTTCTCTTTTTATGAGTCATTCTTAGTAATAAAAATAAAATTCATACCACTGGAACACATGGCTTGCTTTCTTTCTTTCTAACACAGCAATTATAATAAATAAATAAAATCATTGGAAAACGAAAAATTCAAAGAAGCGTAATTTTGAAATGATGAATAATTCAACACCAGGAACATTCTAAGTGATTTAAAAAAGATTAAGAAGACTTTAAATTTGGATTCGAACTTTTTTTTTTACCAGAAAAGTGTGGGAGTTTCCTAATAATACCTACTTATAAGAAAATAACGATCAACAGAACATACTTAAAAATAGAAAATTGTGGGAATTATTTCTCTTAAAAGAAATTACTAATATCAAGAATGTTTGTTTTTTACTCAATTAATGATTAATCGATGTTTTTATACTTTAGGATTAGCTGGAAGCAAGTGCCAAGTTTTGTGATAAATAACCAAAAATAATCAAGTATCAAAATATAAGAAACATTAAAAATATTTCAACTAGCAGTGTTATTTTTAATTTCTGTAATGTTTTTATATGTATTTTATAAGACGTTTTTTTATGATTTTTCTTTAGAATGTAAAATATATTGAAAGTATAGAAGGTTGAAGCTGTTACACCCAGCGGAATTTCTTGTGATACAAGAAGCAATATGTGTCCTCAGATTACATAAATATTTACAAGTTATGAAATGAAATCATAAATTTATATTTAAGAAAATGAACATCCACTAACGGTTCATAAACGACAAAACCTTTTTCAAATAGCTCTTCCTCCCCTCCTCTCTAAGTAGTAATTCTTTCTCCAATTCTATTTCTTAATTCCCTCAAAACTTAAACAAAATAAAAAGCCGAAAAAGTATCTCATAAATCATCATACACCAAAATAAGTCCATTTTATTACTTAAACACACGCAATAAATCACAAATGAAAATGTTATTATTCAATTATTTCCATCTTGTTTAATGGATGTAAAGTGAAAAAAAAAACTGTTTTCAAAATACTTCACAACCAATCTTTGGATGACAAAACATTCAATTATGGACACATCTTCACAATCCAGAGAAAAATGGCAAAAGGCCAATGTTTTCAGCTTCTGAACTCTCGGTTGGGAATTTCAAAAAAGAACATCAAAAAACGATTAGGCACTAATCTGTTTAAATAAGAATGATGTTTCAACAATGCAAAAATCGAAACAAATTCCATTAAAGCAAAACTTAAATTGGGTGTTTTATTGTAATTGTCGAGACGATTGAATATTTCTAGAGCAATAAATTTTCACGTAATTGTAAAATTTCGCCATTCGTAAAAAGCCATTTCCGATGTTTATTTCTAATTACACTAATGATGTTTTAATCAGATTGCTTCGTTTTGCAATTTGGTTTTTCGAAAGGTGAAGTAAATATTTGATAGTATTTTTTTAGTGAAAAATAATTTGTTCATGTTCATTACCTGGAGTTTATTTATTGACTTATTCCAAGGCTTGATATTCCATTAAAATTCTAAATTTTTTAGTACAAATCCATTATGTAATATAATATAATCCTAAACTTTATTTTATGTGGTTACATTAATAATTTTATATAATATGCTTTTACTTTTTTTTTATACTTAAAACCTTTTTTTTTTCATTTTAATGATGACAAAATTTTAAGTTTTAACGTGTGTTTAAATTGAAGTAACGACGAGGTAAAACCATTTATACTTCAAATGCTTATAAAATTTATTTCGAAATAAAAATGCTACTTTAAGAAGTTTTTTTAAATTATAATTTCAAGTGTTAAGTAGAGAAATGTAATAAAATCTTCTGAGATTACATTAAAAGGACTTCCCTTACATTCCATATAACATTTATTTGCATTAAACTTTCTAAATTTACATTTAAGGTAGTATTTATATTTATAAATTATAACAAAATATTTACATTTAAGGTAAAATTTATTTGCATTAAAAGTTCATAACCTACATAATATATATTTTAAATTGATAAAATTTCTTTGTCGTATATATGTTTTACAATTGAATTTATTATAGCATTTTTTACAACATAATATATGTTTTAAATTGATAAAATGTCTTTGTCGTATATATGTTTTACAATTGAATTTATTATAGCATTTTTTACAACATAATATATGTTTTAAATTGATAAAATGTCTTTGTCGTATATATGTTTTACAATTGAATTTATTATAGCATTTTATACAACATAATATATGTTTTAAATTGATAAAATTTCTTTGTCGTATATATGTTTTACAATTGAATTTATTATAGCATTTTATACAACATAATATCTGTTTTAAATTGATAAAATTTCTTTGTCGAATAATGTTTTACAATTGAATTTATTATAACATTTTATAAAACATAATATGTTTTAAATTGATAAAATTTCTTTGTCGAATGTACTAAAAAAATTACTTAAATTCCTGATAACATGTTAAACTGAATGCCATAGGGGAATATTTCCATCACAAAAATATCTGAAATTAGTAAATATTTATTCAATTCAAAAATATATCTTTCATTTCTACACATTAAATTTTTATTTTATAGAAAAACTTCAAATCCAAAACTGCAATACTCTCCGTGCATTTAAATATTCAATACAATTACACCTTAGGAAACGCATCGCGGAATTTCCATAATCGCGTTTAACGGGTTTATCAATCCTCACGCTTCTTCAATCAAATGCGAATCGGGAAGGAAAGAAGGAACGGTGAAAAAAAAAAAGATTTCTTCTCCTTGGCAAAACAGTAGCGCACAAAAAAAAGCTCTTATTTTCCTGCTCACGTTGCAAGTTCGGAAAAAAAATTTTCTTCCTCATACCACCCCTTGAATCCCCGACATATCCCCCCTGTCCCTCGATGATACTTTTTTTTATTTATTATTTACTTCAATATTCCGGGACTTCTTCTTTTCACTCGCGTTTTAATAAATAATAAATGGCTGCATAGATTCTTTGTCCGGTGGAAAACGCATTATAAAACGTTGCGCTCACTAAAACATCGACAAAGAAGGAATATTCTCTCAATAAAAGCATTCTATACGTGAAAACAAATGCAAAACGACAACAACAAAAAAATTCAATATTTATTTCAGTCGTCCGGGTTACACACCGAGCTACGAGAAACTTTAGTTACAAATATGTTCAAAGCGCACTTGTGTTTGAATAAGGGTCCCGGTTCATGAATATTTCATTGGATACGATGTATTGAACAGATTGTTATGTACTTCCAGGGATCTTTATAGTGAAAAGAACCCAAAATGGAGACATCTTCTGTTCGAAAAATGAATTTGAGTCCCTCTCCTGAGAAGAATGTTTCCACTGAAATATTTAGTGTGGATGATTTTAAAAGAATATTTGCAAATTTATGAGACCATCTATGATTTTCTCTCATGCTACCAAAAGAAAGTTTTTCATTGCTTGTTCCTATTAAAAAATGTGCAAGAACGCTTTTCTACTAAAGTATTTAAAAATTATAAGCAATCTGAATAATTTTCCAGCTTATTAAAATGTATTTACATGTAACAAATATCGTCACTTTAGAATCAAAAACTACATCTCCGAAAAATCACACAGCTTAGTCGTCCAGTTCCGATTGTGTTATAGGATATAGGCGGTATTGGCTTTGCACTGTAAAAAAAAATCCTGGAACATTCCAAGGAAAAACTGGGCAGCTGGGTTGCCCCTTTTTTCCAAGTTATGTTCCTGGAAAATAACAGGAACATTGCCGTCAAATGCAGATATAAATTTTGGTTTTCTATTGAAGTGTGATTTCTTTCAGATAGAAGGTGTAATAATCGGTAAATGCATAAACACATTGAAATTTATGCATGCTAATTAAATAGGGTAAGTGCACCAGTAGCCGACCAGTCACCAGTTTCCGTCCAAAGCGACTTTATTTAATCAGAATAAGAAAATAAAAAGACTTAAAAACTTTCTGTCAACGCTAAAAATTCAATAAAATTATGTATAAAAATATAGCTATCCGAAAAATCCCCTAAAATTTGTATCAAAGGTGAAGAAAGCGAAAATGTGAACACACCTAAAAATTTGCTTACTTTTTAGTGTCTCGCAACTACGTCAATATGGCCGTATGTTTTTAAAAAACTTCAAATAATTCCTTTGAAAACGCTATTTGATATTTAATTTTTGCATAACCACATTGTTTACTGTCCAAACAAAATAAGTAAACAAACATTTTTGAACAAATAATTTTTTAAACAATAATTTTAGTGTGGTCAGGTATTGGAACGTTGTTTTACGAATCTGTACCAATATCCGACCAGAGTGGTCGGAAAATGGATCAGTGTATTTTTTGCTTAGATCCAATATCCGACCATTACTTAAAATTAATAAAACAAGGATTAATTAACCAAAATAAATACTCACAAAGAACTAGAAATATTTGAAAAAGAATCAGCTTTAAATATAACATATAGCAAACGATAATTAATTCAATTTCACTACTTTTATTTGATATATTTAGCAATTTTAATTAAAAAGTATGAATGGCTTGTTTTGTTTACCAAGTTAAAAAATCTTAATTAATTTTTTATTAGGTATATTTACTTAGTTTATAAACAAAGATTTTTCTTTAATTTTTATTGCTGGAATTACATTAGCGATTTAATAATTAAATAATAAATTTACTACTTAAAATTTTCTGAAATTTGACCATTTCTTAAGAAGGACCTAAATTTTTATTTGAAAATGGGGAAAAATCTTTTTATTTCCTGATTGAAAAGCAAATAAATGTTTAATTAAATATTTACAGATAGCAATGGCCTTAAATCTCGAACATTTTCTTAATCATTAAGCGAATTTGTTTGGTCTATTCAAACGATTTAGAGAAAAGGCTTGAACTTTTCAACTTTATAGACTTTTCTACATTCTGAATATGAAACAAGGGCGTATCCCTCCTCCGAAATTTTGAGTAAATGTACTAAAATGAGTTAAATGTTCACATTTCCAAAAATATCCAGGGGGAGGGCCCCCAGAACCCCCCCCTCTTTGTACTTGTGACTATATTATACACATTTCCTTTATTATTCACTTCATGAGGATGCGAGTTATGCCTTAAATGTATTAAAAAAATTCATCGAATCTATTAAATATGCATTGAGTGCTTAGGATTAATTTGGGACCTCTCCCCCGGTGCAAGAATCTACCTTTGGGTTAAATTTTAATGGCTAAATTTTTAAGAGGATATTTGAGCCTGTCTCAAAATAAGTTTCTATGTTCACCACTGATATTAAATTAAAGGTGTAAGTTTATATTCATTATTGCCAAATTCCGCCCATACATTGCAACCTGCAGATTTGGGATTATTTTGTCCACAGAAAAGGATGTGGCGAAAAGTTGTAGAGGATTCTAAACTCACCCAACATACAGAAAAAAAAATTATCTTCATAAAAAATAATCAAAATTTGAAAAATAAGTGATAGTAATTGATTAAATTATGTACTGACACTTTTTGCTTGCTTATATTTAGTTGCTTCAGTCCTTTTAATTAATATTTTAGGAGTTACAGCAGATTTACAATCTGGTCGGATATTGGTGCATGCTATGGTCGGATATTGGGGTAAGGTGGTCGGCTACTGGTGCAATGGCAATAAATTCATAAATTGTAAAATTTAATGGCTTAATGTTTTTTAAATCAATTTTTGAGAACATACGTTTTGTTAAGGATAATTTTAGGTATATAAAGGCAGCATTAGTCAGACATTTGATTATTTTTCCGAGGAGCTATATCAAATTGAATGGGAAAATTTCCTTAACTGGTCGGGTACTGGTGCGTTTACCCTACTTGTTAAGTTTTAAAAAAAATCCTATCTTGCAGTATATTGTCAATCAAGTCAAATTTTTCAAATAATTCATATGGTTCTTTACTTTCAGAATATCCCAACCTCGCTAAATTACCAAATCCTAACCAGCCAGTAAACAACTATTCAAATGATAGTGATATATAACTGTAAGAAAATATATTTTTCACTACTTTAACGTCCTTGATAGATTAAAAAAAAATTCCTCCTAAGCCCAACATATAATATATTGTTAGTTTACAAATCTATGCAAATCTATCATATAATCTTAGTGCATAATTTATAGATAGATAAACAAACGTAATCTTAAATCTATATCGAAACTATATTTAAACCTGTCCCTACTTTTCAGAATATGCTCTAGCCTACAACTCAACCAATAAAAAAGTAAGAGTTGATGAATAAGAATGAAAGAATGAATTAAAATATTTGAACTAAAATAACTGATGTTTTAAAATATTTATTTATTCATTTCGAAACGTCCAGCTGTTACACAATATTCTAAAACATTCTCTCATAGCAAACCATCTAAAAAATAACTATTTAAAACCGTGTCCAGGTTTTATCAATCCTTTCTATGAAATCTACGAAGAAAAAAAAATTTCATTTGAAAGTATGTGTTCTGAATCAGATTTTCAATTTAATTTTAAACTCGCGGGAGTAAAGAAAACGAAAAAAAAAAGCTGTTGTCAATTGAAATTCAAATTATTTGAGTAATGAAATTAGATGTTTGGACTGGCAACTTGGAGTTTTTAATTTTTGTTTTCTTTTCTCTTGAGTCATGTTTATTCATATTAGGAGATGAGGAATAAATAGTGGTATTTGCAATTGAAAAATTATTCATCAGAGAGGTTCGAATTTCTTTATTAATTTTTTAAAAACATATTTAATTCAGTTTTGTTTTTTAAGATTCGTGTAACATTATGGATATTATTTCCCTCTCCCAGATAAATATTCATTTCGAAGTTAGACCTCTTTTCATGGAATTTTACCGAATTTACAACTATTAACGTATTACATTTGATAATAAAATACTATGAAATTTCTTAAAATCTATAAAAAGTTTGTTTCCTGCGTTGAAAAATAGGTTTTTATACATTCTTTCTTTTTTTTATGAATCTTTATCATCAGTTAGCTCAGCGATTCTTAAACTGGGGTCCGCGAGGAATTTTGGGGAACACTCAAGTTACCTTTGAAAGTTTTCCAAAGATTTTCAAAATGGGATAAAAAGTTTAAGTTTATAGGGGCAAATTTCTTTACTAAGTTTTTTTTCAAAAAACTTTTTCTTGGGGAGAACCCCCAGCCTCCTCTAAATTTTGACTGCTAGCTACTTACACTATTTTTTCCTTGAAAATCTGTGGTTTACAAGGAGCTGGTTTCTGGGTTAACTAAAAATGTCTCAAAATGAACTAAACAAACACCCCTTTATGAGGCGAATTCTTAAAGTTTTTCTGGGGGAGAGTCCCAGACCCCCTATTATTACTTGAACTAATTGTAAATTTTAGCATACGTATAGAATAGTATGGGGTACCTCAGGAATAATATTGAGTCAACCACCTGAAACAAGTCTGGTTACTGCTCTGGGTGTTCAAAATCTTGGGGGGGGGCGATGTCTGGCTGTTACATAAAGGGGGCCGCGGTGATCAAAAGTTTAAGAACCACTGCACTAGACTACGATTGGAAGTGAAAGGATGAGGATGACACCCGTTTTCCTCCGCTACAAGAGTAGTCTAGTGCATCTCCCCTCAAGTCCCCTCCTTCCGTTTGATAATGATCTTAATGTTTTTAAGCTACCGTATTCGCCCAGTGTGGTTACATCCTTAAGTGCCGTAGATGTAACTTCCGACACCACACACAAACACACTCTGGACTACATTAAGACCTATCCATCACAACTGACCATTAACAGTACTTAACTCAGTCATTTAAGCGCGACAAAAAGAAAATACACACCCCAAAAAACATTTTACGACGCTATTCCAAAAAAAAAAAACGATATACCCGGACGATATTTCAAACAGGAGGACAAACATATGAACCTCCATCGTAACAAACAAAAAAAAATGAAGTCGACATTCACGCAACCCGAGCATATAAACGATATCCCGGGTTATTTGCATTTTATTCGCGCAGCGCACTGTATCATTCGAGCGAGCGAGGGGCACAGATGTTCCCAATGATTCCCTGATACGCATCGGGGGCAATTCTTCCGCCGATCATTAACCGGCAAATGGCCGTTAAAATGCGCGATAACACATGCCTTTCTGCGATAAGGAGGAGGAACTGGAAGGAGGAACTGGTGGCGGGGGAACTGGCCAAAAAGCCTCGCTGCTGAGGTAGTAATTGGCCTTCGTTTCTGGGCGAGCGGATCGTTAAGAAGCGCATATGTAGGTTTCAATTGCGAATCGCCGTTCGTTGTGTTTCGGTGGAACTGAAGAGAGTATTATTTTTGTGGTGGCGTAATGATTTCGGTCATGGATCGAGAGATTTGAGAGTTTTTTGACGGTAGTAGTAATTGTTAATCGGGTCGGAGAATTTTTGGACACACACACTCTCATTTATTTAATAGTTAGTATATTGGTTAATTTGTTTTTACGTTTGGGTGACTATACTTTTAAACATGGGGAATGTAAAAAAAATTAGAAGGGGACTCGTATATGAATTAAGTATAATTTAATATAATTTAAGTAAATAATACACATATTTTATAACTGTTATGTAAGAAAAAAATTATATTCGTTACTTAACCCGCGAGGACGCGCGCAGGGCCTGAGAGGTCCTGCCGCTTCAATAAACCTTCATAAAAACACTAATTTTTAATAAAAACTGCTGAAATCCCGTGTATCTGCCTAAAAGGTTTCCACCTATCACCTCCTAAAGTTTAAATAGAGTGGGTATGTTATTTTCCGAGTTAGGTTGTTGTTGTTTTTATTGAAATGCTTCGAAAATTGGGAGGATTCGCGCGAGTTATAACCAAAGAGGTCTCGAAAAGTAACTAAAATCTATAATTTTTCTTGCAAAAAAGAAAATTTAAGGTAAACAGCACTAAATCAACTGCGGAAATCGGCCCCCCTTTGAAGATAAGATAATCTTGGGCACTTCCTCCTGAGTGCTGGTGCTTTTCAAAATGGTCTAATATACCTATATTAATAAAAAGCAGTCAACTTAAAAATGAGTTATTATGCACTTTGAACGATTAAATTATGTGCTTAAACTTTCCGTGATAAAATTTTAGGATTCACTGAACATTTAGAACGGAAAACGATGTGCAGGGCCTGAGAGGCCCTGCGCGTGTCCCCGTGTAACAGAAAGTAGCGCGCGTCCTCCCGGGTTAAACACTATAGTCAATTTAATATTTATTTGATACTCTAACATCCTGAGACACTTCTAAAGCAAATAGATGAGAATCAAAACACTAATAATTCGTGCTTATATCTCACATATTATTTTTAACCTACAAGGTAAGGTAATTAGGTAATATTTAGACAGATATAATCAAATTATAAATGCGAACTAAAAATTTTGAAAGAAAAGTAAACACATATGCATAGTTTGCCACAAATTTCATTTCTTTTCTTTCACTGATTTAAACATTTTGAATTTCAGCTCGTAAACTAAAATATTAAACTTTGTCAATTTATTGACAATTGTTATTAATATCCTCGCCCAGTAGTGTGCTTGGCCTTCACAAGAAGTTGATACCAAATTCCATGACTCGCTTTGTAAGTTATTTTATAGTAATTTGACAGTTATTTATGTATTCATTTCTTTCAAGTGGTAATGTTCAAAAAGCCACACTTTTAAGAGTATTTAACTTTATACTTTCAAGCATTTGCATATCACACACATTTAATGACATACATTAACAAAAATGACTTTAGGTTAAAGCTAGTAATTTCACTATTTTTATAAAGTTGGAACTAATCAAACAAAAATTTTAAATTACTGTAAGTTTAACTCAGAAGTCAAAAAACGCAACCCATCAAAAAAAAAAAAACAGTTTCTCCACTGCAAAACAAAAAGATGCATAAAATTACCCCCACAAACGTTATCATTAACTCCCCACAAAAAAAACCCATCAGATTCTATATAAAGCCATGTGATCCCGGTCGTTTTTCACCTGGGATATGATACGGAACAGCTCTCGAGGGCCCTATTTATTTAACGTTTCAAAACTCGCAGTGGAGTGCTCAGTCAATATCAACTTTCTCCGAGGGAACACGGATTTCCTTTTTAAGGTAGTTCTCACGGTGAGGGGGGGGGTCCAGATATATACTTCGTTTGAACGCCAATATTTATATTTTGAAAGTTTTTTTTAGACGAAAATAATAGGGTTTTTATGGAGAAGCTTAGTTTTTGAGGCTTCATTTTGGTTTTTAGGATTAGTCATGAATGTTTCAGAAGGTATAAAGCATTTGCATGGGGCTCGTTGTGATTAAATGTAAACAAGGAGTATAAAATGCTTTAATTAATTGTTGTAATTGTATAAGGGAGTAGTTGGAAATTAAGAGTTTGATTGTCTGGCACTGTGTGAGAATATTAAATAGACGATTTAATATCGATTGGTTTTCAAAATTTGGTGACATCTTCCTCTCATCCAAAATGGTAAATAGAGTATTTTCAATCAAGTTACTCGCACCTAGCAACCGCCCTAGCAACAGGTGCGTCTCATCCAGCAGTTAACAGTTAAAAGAAAATAACTGGTCGTGACGTCATGTGCGAATATTTCTATTGGGGCATTTGCAATCACGTGAACCCGCAACTACTAGCAACAGGGTGTGTGTCCACCAGCAGTTAACAGTTAAAAGAAAATAACTGGTCGTGACGTCATGTGCGAATGCTCTATGGGCATCCGTAAAAATTACAATGAAGTTTTTTTCATGCCTTTTGTGTTTTTTTTTTCTGTCTGGATTTACATTCAAAGTAGACATTCCCTTTCCAATTGAAATTTAAGGTGAAATATTTCAGGTATTAAGGTCTCAAAAAATCGTAGCCAGATTTTAAGGCGGATCAGACTTGTAGAATATACAATGAAAGTTCAGAATCACATATGATAGGCGGGTGTTACTCGTGCCTAGTATCCTGACAGAGTAGAGACAAATTCAACTGTGCGACGTCAAGAATCCTAAGACATATATATATATTTTTGAGTCATTAAGCCCCGCCTTCAACTCTGTGGATTTGCTTTGCCAGATGTCAGCTATCGCCATCGAAGAACGTCAATTTAAAAATAGGATTATTTAGTAGTTAAACCCATGTATATATAGTGTTTTTTTCATCACGATTTGCGTACCGAAACTCCTCCAAGCAACCCCAACACCCTTTGTGTTTACCGATTTCTCCTTCCGCGTTTGTGACGTACTGGGTTCAATAAACGTTGCTGTCGAGTATATAGCTTTCAATAAACAAAAACAAATCCAAAAACATGAAACCTACCTGCCCTGACGTGCACGTCCCTACTGCCCAGCGTCCCGACAGCATTGGAGACCTCGCAGCGGTAGGCGGCTGCATGCACGTCCGCCCGGTACTCTTCGGCCGGGAAGGGCGGGAAGACCAGGGCCCCGTCGTGGCGGGAGTGACGCAGCCCCGGCAGGTCCGGGGCAGGCTGCCCGTCCGCCCGCAGCCATCGCACTTGGGGCGCAGGGCGGCCATCGGCGTGGCAGGGCACCGTCGCCCCTGAAGAGTTCGAGAAGACGGCCAGGCTGGGGGGTTCCAGGCTGAACTGAGGGGCGCGGAGGTGGAGTTGGTCGCACCAAACTGAAAGAGAGAGGATGCACGATTAGTTTCGTACACGTGTAATGTAATAGCAGGGGTAATGTGCAGGGTGGTTCTAGGTCACTTTCGTGGGTTTTATTGCAATTTTATTGAAAATATCGTGAATATTCGTGAAGGTATTAGTGTGTGAAAATAACACTTTTTCCTCAAGCCTCAAGAAAAAGTTCGCAAATTTGCAAGGGTTTTTTTTGCATAATTTTTGTCCTTTTCTAACTAAAAAAAACACAAAACTACACAATAATATTTAAAAACCCGCAAATTAGTCCATTTATTCTTTTTGGAGGCCTGAAAATGTGCTATTTTCACATGCTAATATCGCGAATATCCACGATATTTTTATGAAATTTGTTTCAATGAGTTTTTCATAATATTGGTAACCATATTAGTATTAATGTTTTAGCTCTCTCTCCTTTAGTTTTTTTAATTAATTTTTTAACTTTTTTATTTTGCTGCTAGCGAGGCTGTAAGTCATCTCAATGGATTCTCCATGGTACAACTTACTTCCTTGACCCTAGGATAAATAAATATAAACCCTAGGATAAATAATTCCAAATAAAAGCTGTGAAAGGGACTTTTAAACACTTTTAAAATGTAAAAAAAATCTGTTTAAAAACACCGAAATGAGAAGTTAAGGTCATTTCAAGAAGAAATAATAAAGTCGTATAAAGAAATTTATTTTGCAAGGGGATCCTCTAAAAAATTTAGCCATTATCAGGCGCAAAGAAATATTTTTGCAACAGGGGAACGGACCCGAAATAGTTCCTATGCCCCTCTCCTGCATATTCAGTAGGTTCAATGGTAGCTTTTTAACACATTATTTAGGTAGAATTTTCATATTGATGAACTTAACATCAAAAAAAATGTTCAATGTGTAAAAATTAAAACAAAAGGGGGGTCTGGATGTCCTCCCCCTAAGAATTTCGGAAATTTTACCCTAAAAATAAGGATTTTAACACTTTTTGTTACACTCAGTCCGAATTTCGAAGGATGTTTCTCTTAAATACGCCCGAATGGAAAAGTGGAAACCTTATTGATAGTTCTTGAAAATAATTTATCTTTCTATTAACAAAATGTTCGGATTACTTGCTCTACATAATTTTGTAACTTTTGTGAGAAGATTTATTTCTAACTCTCACACAGCTTAGCGTTTTAAATTAAATCCATATTAATCTGGTTTGAAATTCGAATACTTTTACAAACAAAAACATATCCCCCCAGGGACAAAGAAAACAGAACAAATGCAAAAATACCCAATTAATCTACATTCAGTTTCGTTTTTATCAAGAGAAAAAGAAGAAAAAAAACACAAATAAAATTACTCGGTAAATTATTATAAACGGAATTATTCATCTTACGAATAAAATTGGAAAAAATATTGCGTTAGTTAATTTAAGCAATTAAGGATAAGTAAGAACCGAAGAAAAAGCTATTCCATTGGAATGATTATTCCAATTGGTTTTTATCCTCTACAGTTGTTTATAGCATGGATATTTTTGTCGAGATTAATGCAAAATCTTTTCTTTTTTTTTAATCACGTCTTATTAATACCTACTAAATTCCATTAATGCAGATCATCTTTTGTAAAAGATTTCCCTTCGGGCATCAGAACTGCATTATTGGTGTTATTATTAAATTAAAACGTATAATTATATTCAATGAAAACTAAACGCGTTTTTAAAAATGAAGCAATTATACTAAACATCAAAGCTCTTGCATAACTCTCTTAGTTTTTCTACCGTAATTGAATATAAATTTTAGTTCTCCCATCTCTATGTATATCAATGAATAAAAAAAAACGATTTTCCTGGAATGATGCATTACTTGCCTTAGGTTATATTTATCAAATTCACTAAGATATGTTTATTTAATAAAAGTACATAATACGCGAGAATTTGAATGAATTGTAAGCAAAGCTGTGAAATGCAATTAATTTTCTCGTGCCCTTTATAACGTGTTTATCCCATTCTTCGCGAAACTCGACTGTTTGTAGAAGAAAACGCCTCAGCATCGTTTAGTTAATTTGATTTCGTTTTAAGAGCATTTCTCTTCAAATGGTGAAAAAATAAAGATCGTTATTTTACTCGTTTCGAAAATAGGTTTTCGCAAAACAAAAAAGAATATCTTCGCTAAAGACTATAGAACTTTTATTGTATTTGTAGTTCATTAAAATTAAATTTATTTTGAGGAGAATCATTTCGAAAATAAAGTTTTTTTTTATAAGAGAATGGCTTTTTATGGAATTTAATTAAATTCTCTGAAAGTTGGGCTCTGCGAGAGGGAAAGGTTTTACTTTTTTGTTAAAACTAATGGCATTGTGGATGAATCCTATTTAATATGAACAGTCTTAAGTATAAAAATTTTAAACGGCTCATATTTAATTGAAAATTCACAAGCATTTTTATTACACAAGGGATTTAAAATCCGTTTCTATGGTGGATTTGAATTAAAATGGAATGCATAAAATTGTTTATTTTGCTCCATTAAAGTTCAGTTTTACCATAAAAACAAATTTTAATGTATTCCTTATAAATACTGCATAACCATACTTTATAGTATAATATTGTGTGGTATAAAATAATAGTCACTAGAGCTCAATGGGTTTCAAAGCGAAATGATTGAACAAGGCACGCGTGACGTTACAATGTGTTTCAGCTCAGACCGAAACGAAATACTTATTAGCGCTTTTAAAGGTATATTAAAATGTTTTCTGAAGGTTTTAAGCCATTCTGAATACATTAAGATTTAAAAAACAATTTCTGCAATTGTCCACTACTTTTGAGGAAAAAAGTTTTCGACATATTTTAAGATTTTTAAGAAACAAAATTTCCATAAAGAGTCGAAATACACAAGCTACCAAATTTTTCTGGTGGAAAATTGCATATCTTTTTTCTCTTTTCTTTCTCTTTGGTATGTTGTGTAATTGTATATAACCAATATAATAAATTATTCTTATTCTTATTCTTTTTCACCAATCTTTAAATTACCAAACAGCAGTTTCACATTGCCACACATGTTAAGTAAAACAAATATATCTACACCATAACAAATTACCGCCTACCTCTAACTCGATCTAATGCAACCCAGACTACCCAAAAACTAACGTCTCGGTACACACATATATTCATTTAACAGTGTCCTCTTTCTTTTTTTGTACGGCAAAAAATCGGCAACACATAAATACAACGCTGTCGTTTTTGGTTCTGGGGAATGGCAACTGACGGGAGCCAGACCCGGCTGTATCTATAGCTGTGGAGAAGCAATCATTTCAAATCTTTGGAGAACTGTTTCTGTTCGAAATTGAACGATTCGGAAATCAAATCATTCTTTGTGTTATTCTCTGGTAAGTTGTGTATGGGCGATTTGTAAAAATGGCGACGGATCTTTTTCAATAAGGTTTGGCTACAGCTGAATTTCGCTGGAAGTGATGTGGTTACACTTATTTTTCCGTAAGGTTTTTTTTTTTTTTTTTTGGAAGTAAACTACTGCTGGCGGTACTGATTTTTTTTAAAGTGTAGAATAAAAGGAATAAGGTTTTGGGGTCGGAAAATATGAGTTATAATGCTGAAAAGTAATAATATTTAGAAATATTAACTTGTTAGGTTCAAAGCGTAGATGTTGTACAAAATTGAAAAGTTAGAAAACAAAGCTTTATTTATTGATACCTTTTTAATTCAGGTTTTTATAACCTTAAATAAAAAGTTAAGGTTTGAATTTGTTTCCGTTCTAATCATTTTTACCAACTTAAATAAAGAGGGTATCACTTAAGTTGAAAGCCCTTGCGTGCTACCCTATCTCCTGTTTGAAGTGTTTTATATTTACTCATTTGTTATTGCTGTTGTTGTTTAAAATTAGATTAAGATAATTTCTCAAATGATTCCAAGGTTACAAAACATCACCCCTAATGGCTAATAGTAATTTTGGCGTTATTATCTTGTAAATTTGTTAATATCTGAGTGTTTGGCAATTAATGGGATAGTTTCAAATGCTATTATACCATACTAGAGCAGGGAAGGTAACAGTACATTTATGGTATTTATTTTTTAAAAGTAAATGTCTTGATGCATAGTTTTACGAAAGAAAGTTAGGAAATGAAGAGTTTTTAATCAAAACTTTGTAATAGTTTCTGTATTTTTTTCCACAAAAAATATTTATTTCCACACACATGAAACCATGAAGGCTTCACTTTTAAGCAGAGAAAATTCTCGCCCAAACTTGACAGCAACGTTTCCTGACCCTATGACGTCACTAACAAACAAAGTAGTTCCCAGCGCAGTGTCTGAATTTTGAATTAAATGAAGCAGGTCAATTTAAAAAATATGATTACTTTGTTAGACCCGTGTATATATAGCGTCTTTTTATCACGATTTGCGTACCTCCTAGCAACCTGACAGGCAATCTGTTTACGCAGTTTCTGCTTCCACGTAGTGACATCATGGAACGTTGCTGTAGTTTTCAATACACACAAAAAGTTAATTTTTTTTACACTTAAATAAAAAAACTGATAGTTTATTCCCTATATTAACAAACCTAATCAAACTTACTATATTTAAAGGTTAAAACACTCTCCAAAACGGAACCTTAAAACAAACAAGAAGGTGGAACAAACCCACCAGAGCGGCATTTGTATTCCGCTAAGCCCCCGTCGCTTGTTGGTCCAATTCAATTTCCGCTGCAACAATTGAACTAACTGCCACCGTCACGGTTCGGCCCTCCAAGTTGGTCCTGCCTAAGTAGTAAACCCGCCCGTAGACGGGACGGAAGTGGGCGTGGCCTTCCCTATTGTGTAGGGGGCGTGTCCCTATTGTCTAGGGGGCGTGTCCACCTATTGTCTTAATTACCCTAATGAAGGGGGGGCGTGTCCCTATTGTGTAGGGGGCGTGTCCCTATTGTCTAGGGGGCGTGTCCACCTATTGTCTTAATTACCCTAATGAAGGGGGGGCGTGTCCCTAATGAAGGGGGCGTGGACCCTAATTGAGGGGGCGTGGTCGTTGAGTTGTTTACCTCCTGCTGATGGTTTTTGGTTTCGTTTTCTCGGAGTTGAGTTGTTTTTCCTGAATGGCAACGGTTTACATTTTTACACATGCTGCCATCTAGTGAGGAATATTGAAATAACTATTAGAGATGTATTTCTTTTTTTAAAAAATTGTGCTGCCATCTAGTGAACATATTAAGCAATTATTACTTACCAAAAATAGGATTTTTACCTGGATTCGAACCCGGGACCATTGGTACTGTGGGGCCAGTGCTATACCGACTAAGCCATTGAACGACTTACATGTGGAGAGTTTTTTATTAATATATGTCTACCTGTACACTAGTGTTTACCTTTTTGGACTTGTATTTTTTTTAATCTTTTTTAACTAATTAATTACTACTCATTATTATTTACTAATTTTTGGACTTTAACTTTTTCCTTGTATATTTACATTTAATAAACATTTTTTATTTAAATTTTCCCTTTATGTTACGTTTTTGGACTTTAACTTTTTTTTTCAGTACAGTACTTACATTTTGGAACTTATGTTTATTCATGGAATGCCATCTAGTTACAATTTTAAAAAATTAATATTATTTACTAATTTATCGGAATTTATACTTTTCCACACATGTCGCCATCTAGTGAGTAATTTGAATTTTTATTTTTAAACATAAATTTATATTTTTTTAATTTTGTTTACATTTTTGGACTGTTATTTTTCTGTTTATTAACGTATGGAACTTGTTTTTTTTTTGTAGTTGGTTGGTTAATTAATATGTTCCCACTGGTCTTTGAACGAACTGCGCCATTGTAGGTTTCACTTCTTTCAGGTTTTTTCTCTCTTTTTGTAATTTTTAATATATTTTTCGAAATAGTTGTTTTCTCTTAATATTTATTTATTTAATGTTAAGAATATTTTATCTTTCAATACATTTTTAAAAATAATAGTTATTTTCTATTTTACCAGACAATCACCTTTATAGGCATTTTAAAATCAAAGTACTTACAGTTTTCATTCAGCATACCTGTTTCAGTTCATTTAAAATATTTAATTCATTTAGATTTTTTTAAAAGAGTATGACTTTTTTGTTATTTCTACCCAACAAGATAAACTTATTTCCTCATTAATACTTTAAAATATTTTACGATAAATTTCCTATTTCAACTAACAAATCAAATTTTTCGAACAAAACAAAATTCGAATTCCAACATATAAATATCGGCACATCATTTTCACTGTGTATTCAAAATCAATTACAATTTTTATAATTTTTTTTGACAACTCACAATCTTATGGTAAGACTGACAGTTTGGAGAACCCCGCCGTGAACAAGGGGTAATGCGCTGTGAGCTGTACTCCATTCGAGTGGCGTGGAAACCAGCTCTTTTTTATTATATGCATGTTAATTTCAATTTATTATATCTTAAATTCAATGCATGTTAAAAAAATAATACATAACACAAATATCATCAAACAAAAATCTTTATTATAATCTATAAAAAGTTACAATTTTAACCAAGGTTCTTTTTTCTTTCCAAGTCTTTTAGGTCTAGCATACATAGTTTTCACTTTTTTCAGATGAACGTTTTTTATATAATCTTCAGGAAACTTGTGCATATTTAACACATCTTTAAACTTTTCAAAAGCTCTCGGTCTTTTTGTACTCTTTCTTAGTAAGAAATTGACAAGATTAACAATATTGGTTTCTGGAATGACTTCTTTATTGATAACAAGCTCCTTGTCCCGATTCCAAATGATGTTACGTTGCTTGAGAAATTCTATGATATTCTTTGCAGTCTTTTTATGTTTCACAGGAACAGTTTCCAGGATAACATTTTCTTTGAGAACAGGTTCGAGTTCGGGTTCTTGTGGTTCGGGTTCTTGTGCTGGTGATGGAGGTTCAACGGGTTTTGCAGCATTCACAGATGGAAAGGTAACATATTTTTGAAGAACGTTATTGTACAGTTTAATTTTTTCCGAATCACTCATTTTACTTTTCAAAATACTATGAATTTGTGAGTCTAACTCATTCAAATGATCTTCTTCAAATTCTTGCATACGATCCATTGGGACCAATGTATATTTCCTACTGTACTCCATCTATTTAGACAAAACGTTCAGTGCGGTTGGAATAAGAAAGGATAAAAAAACCCCGTCTCCCTTTTGTATCAATGGGCGTCTTTTTCTGTACAGAGGAACTCGTTTCTGAACCAAAGTTCTCAGTGTTTTCTAAACTGAGTTAGTTTATTCTTTGAACGTTTTCTAATTGGTAGGTTCCCCCTGTAGTAAATTTAAAAATGTACTGAGATAAAGGGTAAAAACCAATAAGAGAATACATGAGAAAACTGCCCCAAGTTTGTTTTTAGTTTCTAATGAACAACATAAACTCTTCAAAACGCAAGAGTAAATCAATTAAGACTCTTGAGAAAATGGAAGGTATCATCCCAAAACACCCAGAAATGTCCGATGTAGAAAAGCGCCTGGAGACTTTCAGAAGATGGTATAAGGAGAAACCAAATATTAAGAATATGGCGGACTCTGGATTATATTATATTGGTGTTGAAGATATTGTAGCTTGTTTTACATGCGGTGGATTATTGGAAAATTGGATGAATGACGACGATCCCATGATTGAGCATAAAAAGTTTTTTCCCGATTGTGAATATATTAATTTTATGATGAAAAACAAAGAAAGTGTTCTCCCTCAAACAAGGGAAATCTCTCCAAAGTATGATGTAAGAAAGAAAAGTGTTTCAGAGACTTTCGGTTTAGTAGAAGAAGTGTATGCTACTAGTAAAACAAAGAATCAATATGGAATAAAAATTTCAAAAAATAAGTATCATAAAAGTGAGAGTGAATTTAAAAAGGAAAACTCATTTTTATGTAGGATTTGCATGGATCGAGAAATGTGTATTGTATTTCAACCTTGTGGTCATCTTGTTGCATGTAAAGAATGTGTGAAACAATTATGTAACTGCCCTCTTTGTCGCAGGGCAATTTCTTCAAAAATAGTAACTTTTATAAGTTAACTAATGTCATTGAATAGCTTGTTTTACCTGTGGTGAATTATTGGAAAAACAATATAGAATAAAGAAATGCACATATGAAAGCCATCCTTTTTTTCCACAAAAAAATTAAAATTATGTGTGTATTACATCCTTTCGCATATGAGCCATACATAAAGTAAAACTATTCTAGTAAAAAAATAAAGGGGAAATATAACACAAAAAGGAAACTTATATTTAAAAACCTAAGAAATTTATTATGGAAATGAGAAAAAGAAAATGTTTAAACGTTTATCACAGAAATAAAAACTTAGAAACTATAAATCTAAAAACTTTGAGAAAGATAAATAAAGAGGTAAACATAAAAATATAACAAGAGGAAACTGTAAGAAACTAAATAGATTGTGAAAGACAAAGACAATTGCAGTAAAATAACTAAAAACTTTTGAAAAATATAGACAAATACAGAAAAATAATTAAGAACTTTGAAAAAATAAAGGTGAAAATATAAAAGAATCACAAGAAAAAACATTATCCCACTGCATGTAACTAAACAACTTTACTTAAAATGAACTAGAAAACGAAAAATTTTACAAGAAATGAAAACTTATGCATTAAAGCTAAAATCTGTTGAAAAAATAGACAAACATGGAAAATAACTAAGTACTTTGGTATAAATGAAGGAAAAAAACTTAAAATAATACAAAAATAAAACCTTTGCTTGCATAAAACTGAACAATTTTCTAAAATAAAGACTGATATCGAAAATAACTAAGAACTTTGAAAAAAATAAAAATGAAAACATAATAATATTACAAAAAAAATATTACTACACTGTATGTATGAAACTAAAAAACTTAACTTAAAATAAACTTGAAAACGAAAAAATTTTACAAGAAATGAAAACTTATGCATTAAAGCTAAAATCTGTTGTAAAAATAAAGACAAACATAGAAAATAACTAAGAGCTTTTGGTATAAACGAAGAAAAAACAAGAAATAAAAACCTTGCTTACATAAAACTGTAAAATATTACAAGAAATAAAAACACCATACTGTAAAACTTAAAAAATTGTTAAAAATAAATTAAGACTTTGAAAAAAAAATCTTACAAGAAATAAAAAGTTACACTAAAAAATTAAAACTTTACCAAAAATTAAAATGTAAAACTAAAAATTTGTAAAAATAAGTAAAAAAAACTTTGAAAAAATATTACAACAAATAAAAAGTTACACTGCAAAACTTAAAAAAACATTGTTAAAGTAACAAAAACTGGAAAATCTTACAAGAAATAAAAAGTTACACTAAAAAATTAAAACTTTACCAAAAATTAAACTGTAAAACTAAAAATTTGTAAAAATAAGTAACTTTGAAAAATATTACAACAAATAAAAAGTTACACTGCAAAACTTAAAAAAACATTGTTAAAATAACGAAAACTGAAAAGTCTTACAAGAAATAAAAAAAAGTACACTACAAAACTAAACTTTACCAAAAATTAATCTGTAAAACTATAAAAATAAATAAAAACGTTGAAAAAATCTTACAAGAAATAAAAAATTTACTACAAAACTAAAACTTTACCAAAAATTAAACGGTAAAACTAAAAACTTTTCGAAAAATATATACATAAAAACTTTGAAAAATATTAAATCAAATAAAAAAGTTACACTATAAAACTAACAACTTGTTAAAAATAAATAAAAACTTTGAAAAAATATTACAACAAATAAAAAATTTCACTGCAAAACTGAAAAGAAAACTTTGTTAAAGTAACAAAACTGAAAAATATTACAAGAAATAAAAAAAATCACTCAGTAAAAACTAAAAACTTTGTTAAAAATAAATAAAAACTTTGAAAAATATTACAAGGAATAAAAAGTTACACTGTAAAACTAAAAAAAAAACTTTGTTAATAATAAGAAATTTAAAAATAAATAAAAAATGTGAAAAAATATTGCAAGAAATAAAAAGTTACAATACAAAACTAAAAATTTTGAAAACTTTGCTAAAAATAAAGACTAATACAGAAAAATAACTAAGAACTTTGAAAAAATAAAGGTGAAAACATAAAAGAATTACAAGAAAAAACACATTACCCCTAATATGAAACTAAAAACTTTGCTTATAAAATTTTACAAGAAATGAAAAATTATGCGTTACAAAACTAAAATCTCTTGAAAAATAAAGACAAACATAGAAAATAACTAATATTTTTTATATGAATGAAGGAAAAACTTAAAAATAAAACAAGAAATAAAAACTTTACTTGTATAAAACTGAATATTTTGCTAAAAATAATGACTAATTTGGAAAAATAACTAAGAACTTTGAAAAAATAAATATGATAACAAAATATTGCAAGAAAAAACATTACCACACTGTATGAAACTAAAAACCATGATAAAAATGAAGGGGAAACTTAAAATATTACAAGAAATAGAAAATTATGGATTATAAAACTGATAAATTTGCTAAAATAAAGACTATTATAGAAAAATAACTAAGAACTTTGAAAAATAAAGGTGAAAAGGTTTTCATGTCATAAAAATCAAGAAATCTTAATATACTTTCTATGAAAATTTTAAATGTTCTTGTGTAAATTATTTCACACTAGAGGTTTTTTTCTCTTAAAGTTGACAAGATTGCTTTTTCACTAGTTATCATCTCATACTTTTTTATTAGATGACTTCGATAGGTTCACGATCTCCTTCATTGCGAACAATTTTTTTAATTATTATGTAAAACGGGTGGGCTGGAACAAATTAAAAGCAAGATTTTTTAATTTCCCTTCTTCATATAGAAGGGGTTCTCAGCCCATCTAGTTTTCATAATAAAAAAACGTTCACTATGGAGGAGATCGTAGACCTAACGATGACATCTAATAAAAAGTATGAGAGGATAACAAGTGAAAAAGCAATCTTGTCAACTTTAAGAGAAAAAAACCTCTAGTGTGAAATAATTTACACAAGAACATTTAAAATTTTCATAGAAAGTATATTAAGATTTCTTGATTTTTATGACATGAAAACCTTTTCACCTTTATTTTTCAAAGTTCTTAGTTATTTTTCTATAATAGTCTTTATTTTAGCAAATTTATCAGTTTTATAATCCATAATTTTCTATTTCTTGTAATATTTTAAGTTTCCCCTTCATTTTTATCATGGTTTTTAGTTTCATACAGTGTGGTAATGTTTTTTCTTGCAATATTTTGTTATCATATTTATTTTTTCAAAGTTCTTAGTTATTTTTCCAAATTAGTCATTATTTTTAGCAAAATATTCAGTTTTATACAAGTAAAGTTTTTATTTCTTGTTTTATTTTTAAGTTTTTCCTTCATTCATATAAAAAATATTAGTTATTTTCTATGTTTGTCTTTATTTTTCAAGAGATTTTAGTTTTGTAACGCATAATTTTTCATTTCTTGTAAAATTTTATAAGCAAAGTTTTTAGTTTCATATTAGGGGTAATGTGTTTTTTCTTGTAATTCTTTTATGTTTTCACCTTTATTTTTTCAAAGTTCTTAGTTATTTTTCTGTATTAGTCTTTATTTTTAGCAAAGTTTTCAAAATTTTTAGTTTTGTATTGTAACTTTTTATTTCTTGCAATATTTTTTCACATTTTTTATTTATTTTTAAATTTCTTATTATTAACAAAGTTTTTTTTTTAGTTTTACAGTGTAACTTTTTATTCCTTGTAATATTTTTCAAAGTTTTTATTTATTTTTAACAAAGTTTTTAGTTTTTACTGAGTGATTTTTTTTATTTCTTGTAATATTTTTCAGTTTTGTTACTTTAACAAAGTTTTCTTTTCAGTTTTGCAGTGAAATTTTTTATTTGTTGTAATATTTTTTCAAAGTTTTTATTTATTTTTAACAAGTTGTTAGTTTTATAGTGTAACTTTTTTATTTGATTTAATATTTTTCAAAGTTTTTATGTATATATTTTTCGAAAAGTTTTTAGTTTTACCGTTTAATTTTTGGTAAAGTTTTAGTTTTGTAGTAAATTTTTTATTTCTTGTAAGATTTTTTCAACGTTTTTATTTATTTTTATAGTTTTACAGATTAATTTTTGGTAAAGTTTAGTTTTGTAGTGTACTTTTTTTTATTTCTTGTAAGACTTTTCAGTTTTCGTTATTTTAACAATGTTTTTTTAAGTTTTGCAGTGTAACTTTTTATTTGTTGTAATATTTTTCAAAGTTACTTATTTTTACAAATTTTTAGTTTTACAGTTTAATTTTTGGTAAAGTTTTAATTTTTTAGTGTAACTTTTTATTTCTTGTAAGATTTTCCAGTTTTTGTTACTTTAACAATGTTTTTTTAAGTTTTGCAGTGTAACTTTTTATTTGTTGTAATATTTTTTCAAAGTTTTTTTTACTTATTTTTACAAATTTTTAGTTTTACATTTTAATTTTTGGTAAAGTTTTAATTTTTTAGTGTAACTTTTTATTTCTTGTAAGATTTTTTTTTCAAAGTCTTAATTTATTTTTAACAATTTTTTAAGTTTTACAGTATGGTGTTTTTATTTCTTGTAATATTTTACAGTTTTATGTAAGCAAGGTTTTTATTTCTTGTTTTTTCTTCGTTTATACCAAAAGCTCTTAGTTATTTTCTATGTTTGTCTTTATTTTTACAACAGATTTTAGCTTTAATGCATAAGTTTTCATTTCTTGTAAAATTTTTTCGTTTTCAAGTTTATTTTAAGTTAAGTTTTTTAGTTTCATACATACAGTGTAGTAATATTTTTTTTGTAATATTATTATGTTTTCATTTTTATTTTTTTCAAAGTTCTTAGTTATTTTCGATATCAGTCTTTATTTTAGAAAATTGTTCAGTTTTATGCAAGCAAAGGTTTTATTTTTGTATTATTTTAAGTTTTTTTCCTTCATTTATACCAAAGTACTTAGTTATTTTCCATGTTTGTCTATTTTTTCAACAGATTTTAGCTTTAATGCATAAGTTTTCATTTCTTGTAAAATTTTTCGTTTTCTAGTTCATTTTAAGTAAAGTTGTTTAGTTACATGCAGTGGGATAATGTTTTTTCTTGTGATTCTTTTATATTTTCACCTTTATTTTTTCAAAGTTCTTAATTATTTTTCTGTATTTGTCTATATTTTTCAAAAGTTTTTAGTTATTTTACTGCAATTGTCTTTGTCTTTCACAATCTATTTAGTTTCTTACAGTTTCCTCTTGTTATATTTTTATGTTTACCTCTTTATTTATCTTTCTCAAAGTTTTTAGATTTATAGTTTCTAAGTTTTTATTTCTGTGATAAACGTTTAAACATTTTCTTTTTCTCATTTCCATAATAAATTTCTTAGGTTTTTAAATATAAGTTTCCTTTTTGTGTTATATTTCCCCTTTATTTTTTTACTAGAATAGTTTTACTTTATGTATGGCTCATATGCGAAAGGATGTAATACACACATAATTTTAATTTTTTTGTGGAAAAAAAGGATGGCTTTCATATGTGCATTTCTTTATTCTATATTGTTTTTCCAATAATTCACCACAGGTAAAACAAGCTATTCAATGACATTAGTTAACTTATAAAAGTTACTATTTTTGAAGAAATTGCCCTGCGACAAAGAGGGCAGTTACATAATTGTTTCACACATTCTTTACATGCAACAAGATGACCACAAGGTTGAAATACAATACACATTTCTCGATCCATGCAAATCCTACATAAAAATGAGTTTTCCTTTTTAAATTCACTCTCACTTTTATGATACTTATTTTTTGAAATTTTTATTCCATATTGATTCTTTGTTTTACTAGTAGCATACACTTCTTCTACTAAACCGAAAGTCTCTGAAACACTTTTCTTTCTTACATCATACTTTGGAGAGATTTCCCTTGTTTGAGGGAGAACACTTTCTTTGTTTTTCATCATAAAATTAATATATTCACAATCGGGAAAAAACTTTTTATGCTCAATCATGGGATCGTCGTCATTCATCCAATTTTCCAATAATCCACCGCATGTAAAACAAGCTACAATATCTTCAACACCAATATAATATAATCCAGAGTCCGCCATATTCTTAATATTTGGTTTCTCCTTATACCATCTTCTGAAAGTCTCCAGGCGCTTTTCTACATCGGACATTTCTGGGTGTTTTGGGATGATACCTTCCATTTTCTCAAGAGTCTTAATTGATTTACTCTTGCGTTTTGAAGAGTTTATGTTGTTCATTAGAAACTAAAAACAAACTTGGGGCAGTTTTCTCATGTATTCTCTTATTGGTTTTTACCCTTTATCTCAGTACATTTTTAAATTTACTACAGGGGGAACCTACCAATTAGAAAACGTTCAAAGAATAAACTAACTCAGTTTAGAAAACACTGAGAACTTTGGTTCAGAAACGAGTTCCTCTGTACAGAAAAAGACGCCCATTGATACAAAAGGGAGACGGGGTTTTTTTATCCTTTCTTATTCCAACCGCACTGAACGTTTTGTCTAAATAGATGGAGTACAGTAGGAAATATACATTGGTCCCAATGGATCGTATGCAAGAATTTGAAGAAGATCATTTGAATGAGTTAGACTCACAAATTCATAGTATTTTGAAAAGTAAAATGAGTGATTCGGAAAAAATTAAACTGTACAATAACGTTCTTCAAAAATATGTTACCTTTCCATCTGTGAATGCTGCAAAACCCGTTGAACCTCCATCACCAGCACAAGAACCCGAACCACAAGAACCCGAACTCGAACCTGTTCTCAAAGAAAATGTTATCCTGGAAACTGTTCCTGTGAAACATAAAAAGACTGCAAAGAATATCATAGAATTTCTCAAGCAACGTAACATCATTTGGAATCGGGACAAGGAGCTTGTTATCAATAAAGAAGTCATTCCAGAAACCAATATTGTTAATCTTGTCAATTTCTTACTAAGAAAGAGTACAAAAAGACCGAGAGCTTTTGAAAAGTTTAAAGATGTGTTAAATATGCACAAGTTTCCTGAAGATTATATAAAAAACGTTCATCTGAAAAAAGTGAAAACTATGTATGCTAGACCTAAAAGACTTGGAAAGAAAAAAGAACCTTGGTTAAAATTGTAACTTTTTATAGATTATAATAAAGATTTTTGTTTGATGATATTTGTGTTATGTATTATTTTTTTAACATGCATTGAATTTAAGATATAATAAATTGAAATTAACATGCATATAATAAAAAAGAGCTGGTTTCCACGCCACTCGAATGGAGTACAGCTCACAGCGCATTACCCCTTGTTCACGGCGGGGTTCTCCAAACTGTCAGTCTTACCATAAGATTGTGAGTTGTCAAAAAAAATTATAAAAATTGTAATTGATTTTGAATACACAGTGAAAATGATGTGCCGATATTTATATGTTGGAATTCGAATTTTGTTTTGTTCGAAAAATTTGATTTGTTAGTTGAAATAGGAAATTTATCGTAAAATATTTTAAAGTATTAATGAGGAAATAAGTTTATCTTGTTGGGTAGAAATAACAAAAAAGTCATACTCTTTTAAAAAAATCTAAATGAATTAAATATTTTAAATGAACTGAAACAGGTATGCTGAATGAAAACTGTAAGTACTTTGATTTTAAAATGCCTATAAAGGTGATTGTCTGGTAAAATAGAAAATAACTATTATTTTTAAAAATGTATTGAAAGATAAAATATTCTTAACATTAAATAAATAAATATTAAGAGAAAACAACTATTTCGAAAAATATATTAAAAATTACAAAAAGAGAGAAAAAACCTGAAAGAAGTGAAACCTACAATGGCGCAGTTCGTTCAAAGACCAGTGGGAACATATTAATTAACCAACCAACTACAAAAAAAAAACAAGTTCCATACGTTAATAAACAGAAAAATAACAGTCCAAAAATGTAAACAAAATTAAAAAAATATAAATTTATGTTTAAAAATAAAAATTCAAATTACTCACTAGATGGCGACATGTGTGGAAAAGTATAAATTCCGATAAATTAGTAAATAATATTAATTTTTTAAAATTGTAACTAGATGGCATTCCATGAATAAACATAAGTTCCAAAATGTAAGTACTGTACTGAAAAAAAAAGTTAAAGTCCAAAAACGTAACATAAAGGGAAAATTTAAATAAAAAATGTTTATTAAATGTAAATATACAAGGAAAAAGTTAAAGTCCAAAAATTAGTAAATAATAATGAGTAGTAATTAATTAGTTAAAAAAGATTAAAAAAAATACAAGTCCAAAAAGGTAAACACTAGTGTACAGGTAGACATATATTAATAAAAAACTCTCCACATGTAAGTCGTTCAATGGCTTAGTCGGTATAGCACTGGCCCCACAGTACCAATGGTCCCGGGTTCGAATCCAGGTAAAAATCCTATTTTTGGTAAGTAATAATTGCTTAATATGTTCACTAGATGGCAGCACAATTTTTTAAAAAAAGAAATACATCTCTAATAGTTATTTCAATATTCCTCACTAGATGGCAGCATGTGTAAAAATGTAAACCGTTGCCATTCAGGAAAAACAACTCAACTCCGAGAAAACGAAACCAAAAACCATCAGCAGGAGGTAAACAACTCAACGACCACGCCCCCTCAATTAGGGTCCACGCCCCCTTCATTAGGGACACGCCCCCCCTTCATTAGGGTAATTAAGACAATAGGTGGACACGCCCCCTAGACAATAGGGACACGCCCCCTACACAATAGGGACACGCCCCCCCTTCATTAGGGTAATTAAGACAATAGGTGGACACGCCCCCTAGACAATAGGGACACGCCCCCTACACAATAGGGACACGCCCCCCCTTCATTAGGGTAATTAAGACAATAGGTGGACACGCCCCCTAGACAATAGGGACACGCCCCCTACACAATAGGGAAGGCCACGCCCACTTCCGTCCCGTCTACGGGCGGGTTTACTACTTGCCTAATCTGCTTAACACCCTCTCAAATCTATTTACCGTTCCTACGACTGAATTATGCATCGGGAAGATGAATTCGATTAATATACGAAGCAATTTGACACAGCTCTGGCTATTGTTTGAACTGTGTGGAAATATGACGAATCCATCCATTGTCCCATATTTGTTGTCCGGTTTCTCATCATATACTCTCGGGTGTCCTTTTGCGGAAGGCTTGTTTAAAAGCAGAGTAAACGGGGACAGGCTGAGTGAAAGCAAACACTCGGCGGTGGAAGAACTATAGAGAGACGTGTTTAAACGGGTGGAAGTAATGGGTTTTCATTGTGAGAAATTTGTGTCAGTTGTGTTGAAATATATCTTTAAAGGTTACGCCAAAACGGAAAAGATGATTAAAGACTGTTTCGACCGAATCACCAACCCAACAGGCGTCTTTTGAAGATTGTCCTAACTGTGAACCAATAGCGATGAGCGTGAATAGTGTTTATTTAGCTGATTGATTCAGTCATGTAATTAGCTTTACAAACTATTGTTGCAGCATAATAATAATTACTACAATGCATATTACTTACGTTATTTTAAAGGTCTTATTAAACAGAACAAATAACAATGAGAAGGGATGGGGTTTATAGAACTGAATAATTCAAACATATGTAATTAGCTTAGCTTAAAAAGGATTGCATAGTGTAACAATAATAATTAATACAGTGTAACAGTGAGAATTACCACGTTATTTTAAAGGTCGTATGCAGTTCAGGAAACATATACCTGTACACATTTCATTATTTAGATACTACTATAGATTAAAATCAATACATGTTATTTTAATGTCGTGCCTTGTCTTAAGTCTTAATGTTAATTTCACTCCTAATAACTTTGGAATTATGCATTTCAAATCTTTTGAACACTGAAGTAATGCTTTACGTTAGTATTAATATAGTTCTATAAATAATAAGGTAAAGCGATACATACCAAAATGAGACTCAGGCTCATAAATTACAGTTTAGTGCCTAATGTTAATCACTTTCTTGTTCAAAACAATAGAAATAATGGAAATTTATTATATCTCTGAAACATAAACTAAATAGGATTATTTATCAGTATAACTAATTTATCTTTTAAAGTTTTATGAACCAAACTGTTTAAGCGAACTCTAATCCCCAAAATACAACGATAAAACATGAATCATACTAGGTAATACATCTAATTTATTTTCGTCGCTTTAAGTTGTAACTACCGTTTTATGTGTTAACTAAACAGGAAATTATATTTTTACTCCTTAATATAATATGGTTAACCTAGCCGGTGATTTAATCCATACAGTTGCAAACACATTATGCTATATCATTATGCTATATTACCGGAGTAATTTCCTTTAACATAATGTGACACAATTTGAGATAATTGCTTAACTCAGTATAACCTCATATCAATTAACTTTAAACACATATCCTTTACTTCATCGAAAACTTTACCGTTTTGTATATTAGTTGTGATTTATGTTAACAAATTGGATAATTTAATGGATAAATATGAAAAGAACGCAATAAGGAAAAATAAATTATTAAGTTTATGCTAATTAATTTGTAGTCAAGCTATTAACAAATGTATTTTAAATTATTAAGAATAACTTATACCAATATGATTTGCCAAATAATTTTTATTTTATTGCAATACAAGTAAGTATGTATTGTATGTATTGTAAGTACAAGTAAGTATGCACATTGTATATTTAATTAAATATTATTTTCTTAAAACTTCTAAAAAATCTGAATTATTTTTCATTGATTTTTAAGAATCCCCATACAAACATTATTCACAATTTATTTTTCTGAATGTACGCCTTTTCATCTTAAAAAAATATTCATTTACTATTTATATGGTCGTGAAAAATACCCTTTTGTGTTTGTCCAAAGATATCAAAACGAATCTAATATATCTAATTTATTAACTCGAATAATCTATATATTTGTGGGATACTATCCAAAAAATGATATCCAGAAGATGTAGATGGAGATCCAATAGTTATTTTTAATACGATATAGTATAGGCAATGAAATCACTTTTGTAATTATTCACTTATTTATAGAGTAAATTTTACTAAATATTAAATATTTTTTTATTATCGTAAATACGGCTTCAACATGAACTCAGCTGAAAAGTTATCAACCCCACGCACTAACTATTCTCAAATATTAGAAAACTCTTTTTACGAGGCCATTTTACTCAGCAATGAACTTGATTTCTGTTTTTCGAAATCCAAATGACCAGGAAAATATAAAAGTTGAGCCGATAAAACCGATCCGTGAGGAAATTTTTACCACCTGTATTATTTTTACGAGGTAATGGGACATAATAAGGAGAACATCTGGCATCACAAATATTTTGCAACAAGACTTTGTGCAGGTCAAACGTTTTTAGCCTTAATTTAATCGTCATAAAGCAAATTGGGCTAAAATGACAATAAAATGCAAGAATCGTAAAACAAAGGTAAGCAGTAAAACGCGTGCGATTGAAACGTGTTATTATTCCGATTTGCAATCAATAAAATACCGAAACGTGTAAAGAAAGCAAAGTAATAGAGTGTTTTCAGGTGACGTCACAACCGGTTATTTTCTTTTAACTGTGTACCTTCTGTAGGGCTTTTAACTGTTGCTAAGGCCGTTGTTTATCTGTTGCTAAGGCGGTTTTTTGAAATGGGATCACGTGATTGCAAATGCTCCAATAGAAGAATTCCACGGCCAGTCATTTTATGTAACTGTTAACCTCTGTAGGGCAAAAAACTGTAACATACTCTGTTGCTAAGGCCGTTGTTAGGTCCGAGTCATGTGATTGAAAATGCTCTATACTCAAATGAATCTCATAATTATTTAATAGAAAATAATGGAACAAAATTAAACGCGCCAACATTTTTCATTCCAAGCATACAATTTCTATTATAAAAACATTGGTCATTCATAGCATATTACGATGCATTAAATGTTTAATGTAATGCAAGTAATGTTTTTGATTTTTGAAATCTAGCGTTTATAAAAATTATGGAGACAGTTAAGAAGTAAGAATGCGTAATTGTTTATAGAGCTGTATTTATGAACACATGTTAAGCATTAGAGAATATATTTTAAAAAGTTTTAAACATGGTGACTCATATATCTAAGGAACGGTTTTCTTAAATAAGTTTCCATTAATTATTCTTACTCTTAACAGATTTAATGAAAAGAGGATGTAGTGATTTTAAGTTTATCCAGTTTAACCAGTTTATAAATTTAAGGGTGAATAAAATGACTAACGAACTATATCTTTAAATTCAAAATATATGCATGATATAAAAAAAAAATCTTGTGTTTTTTCTGTTTAGTACTACTTTACTATACTTGGTTGCAACGTTTCTTGAACCCAGTACGTCACAAATGCGGAAGGAGAAATCGGTAAACACAAATCCTGTTGAGTTTTTAGGATGAGTTTTGGTACGCAAATCGTGATTGAAAAGCACTGTATATGCATGGGTTTAACAAAATAATCATATTTTTAAATTGACGTTCTTCATCATTTCACTCAAAATTCAGACAACGCGATGGGAACTACTTTGTTTATTAGTGACGTCATAGGGTCAAGTTAAGTTGCAGTCTAGTATATACTCGACAGCAACGTTTCCTGTCACTACGCGGAAGCAGAAACCAAACAGAAAGCTTGTTGGGTAGCTAGGAGGAGTTTCGCTACGCAAATCTTGATAAAAAAGACGCTATATATATGTTACGGGCAATGTGATAAATCGGGCATTATTAACCTTTTACCTGCCGATGTTCCCAAATGGGAACATCACTTTAGGGAATTTTTTCACCACTTAATTTTTCATGCAGGAATTTGATATTTGGTAGTAAGAAACTCAAAGATATGAAGTTATTTTACAGGCAAAAGTTTTTCACCTGCAATTTAATCCTTTTTGTGGAATTTATATCAAAATAACAGATTTTTGGCTCTTCCAAAAGTTGCACAAGTTTCTATTTATGATAAATTTAAATAAATTTAGTTTTAAATAATTATGCTGTGTTTAGGTAGCTTAAGTACACATCTTTTCAATTGGCTTGGCAGAATAGCTTCATATTCCAATTTTGGAGAGTAATTACCAATTCAACGTATATGTTCCCAAATGGGAACATCGGCGTTTGGGGTATAGTTTTTGAGGGGATTTTTATAACATGTAAAAATTCAAGTTATTTCTTATTTTCTTTAGTTGTTTGAACCTTTTCTGTCTCAAAGGATCTAAACAGGTTAATCATGCTGTTTTAAATTCCTAAATCAATAATTTTAATTTTTTTCATCTGATTTATGGAGGAATAAATGCCAAATCTTTATAGCAATTGCTACTTTTGTTTATTTTTCTAACTCCCCGACCGATTTAATTTCAGTAATTATTGTTAAGGGTTATGCAAAAGGCATATTTGGAGTGTTTCTGAGGACTTGGGTACTTATTTTGTTCAAGTGCTCTTTTTTACATAAAAATTTTAGGTATAAATTTGAAGAATTTTGAAAATAATGAAAAGTGTGTATAACTAAAAACACTCTTCTAACGTAAGTTGGATGTAAGGGATATGTTGTTTAGTTTGGAATCTTCCATGAGAAACGCAGATTTAACAAAGCAATGGAGATAGTTATGATTATCACTTTTGAAAGCTAATTAAATTTGAATGCAATTCATGGATTTTATGCTAGATATTCGGATACATCAGTAATTAAAACTAATTTTTCACTCAGAAAGATAACTGTTTAGCTTTGAAACGCATGGGAACATTCTTTCGTATTTTTTATACCGAAAAATTACCCATTGTGCAATAAAAATGTACGGAAAAGTGTCACGACTGTAATAAATATGTAAATTTTTTCTTATGAAAATCTATAAAATTTTACCCAATCGTCCAACCATGGGAATTAAATATGAAGAAATAGTCCAAGGTCATAAAAATGTTCAAAATTATTAAGTAGAAACCTATTTCAGTAGTTTTACTTGAATTAATTTTGAAATAAATGCCTTTTGGAAATCCCCCTAAAAACTTCACTCCAAACGCCGATGTTCCCAAATGGGAACATCCTCAAAATCCTACTTAGGATTTTTTTTCTGCCAAAAAACGTCAAGATTGGTTTTAGTAATGATGAAACAAGCCATTTAAGCCAAAAATCCGAACCTTTAATTTGAAATTTGAATTGCGGCGTTTAAAAGGTTAATAATGCCCGGGCAATGTGATAAATTCAATGAAATTTATCACCCCCGCCTCCACTTCGGGCATTATTAATAATGCCCAATTAATCACTTTGCCCGTAACATATACATGGGATTAACAAAATAATCATATTTTTAAACTGCAGCTTCACTTCACTCAAAATTTAGAGACCGTGCTGGGAACAACTTTTTTTTTTGTTAGTGACGTCATAGGGTCAGGATACGTAGCTGTCGAGTATAACTATAATACTGTTGGGAGACCAAAAGTCAAAACAGTTAAGTCAACACTTAAATGAAAAACATGCGTGATTTCAATTACTTCACCCTTTCTCAAATTGATCATTCCTGTCCACACAAACCCAGAAATTCCACAATCACAAAACACGCTTTAAACACTCCCACAGCAGTACTTTAAAAGGGAGGGGGGAAAGTGTATAACCCCAAAACCAGAACACACCCAACCGGAACGCCCAAGCGTTTTCATGCATGGCTCCCAATTCAAATTATGCCAGCCGATCCGATTCAATTTCATTTGTATACCTGAATGCTTCGGGAAAAGCACAGGGGAGAATTCCTATACCGTATAAAAGACACCACACGACTCAATTTAGGGGATACTATACGTACATCGAAAAGGTAGAGCTGCTGGGATTGCATTGGGGATACAGCAGGCATGGGTGGATCTCTACCAAAGTGGTTTGCGCTTTGTTTGGACTTAATTTAGGTAATATTGGATTTCGCGTTTAGTTCAGTTGTGTATTTGGTTCCGGAATTGGATTGTGTTTTAGGGTTCGCCGAATGTTGTTTTGGTTCGTTTAGAATTTATCGCGTGCTTTATTTTTTAAAGTTTGTATACTCTGTAATTTTTTGTCTCTTTAACCCTTTCAGACCTAGACCGACTGAAGTAACTAGTTAAGGGTTAAAACTGGTAAAATAGCCCAGTAAATTTAGGGTTTTTTAGCGCACTAATTTATAATTCACTGAAAATGTCAGGATAAGCTATCTATGATGTTTATAATAAACCCTGAATGCCCCCTTTTTTGGTCTAAATTTACTGGGCTAAAACTTAAAACTGGGCTTAAATTTAAAGTGCCAGCTGTCTGCCAGCGTTTCAAAAACATTTTGCTGCAATGTTTGGTGTTAACCATAACTTCTTGAAAGTATCTTTAGAGTTTATTGGAAATAACCAAAATAGACGGAATATGGGGTTTCTTTTATTTTAATTTTTTGCCTCAAATAGTTTATCAATGATTGGATTAGTCAAAAATAATCTTCATTTGTCTTTATTCAATAATCTTTAAATAAATGTTTGGAGCTTTAAAACTTTGTCATCTACTCTATCAATTATTCAATTTTCAATATTTTTTTATAAAAAAACCCCTACAGTTCAAACGCCTTACGAATAAAAAGGCGCCAACTCGTGTAGAAGATCACTCGACAAATACAAATGAACTTTACTATGCAAGAATTTCCTTTGCGTTATTTTAATACACAATTTCTATGGATATTTACGCAAAAGTAATCTTGGCTTATGCTTATGAATTATTATGATATCAATAAGTTTAGTTCTTTTAATTATAGCTGAGATACTTTTATTCATTTGCAAAATTATATTTAATTAATCCGTTACCTTTTCTCCTTCCATAACTTATAATATTAAACCAATTTCATATTCAATATCATTAAAAGAAAGTTAGAAACATTAAATAAAGATTGAATTAGTATTTATTTGGTTTAATTCCATTTAATAAGGAAATATATGTAGTTTATCCCTTTTAAATCAGTTACAAGAACTAATATACGAAGATATTTCCATCAATGGAATTAATTAGCTCAGAAAATGTAGGATAATTTAGGCCAGGTTCGATACGCCAGTGCATGTTCGCAATATAATGCTAATTCAGGAGGTTAACCGGAAAGACTCGTTCCATTGAATATCGAGTTACTTTGATCCTTAATCTAACTAGCATTTTGGTTTAGCGACCATAATGTTGATTTAAGGGAAATATTCAAAAGATTGTTCTGAAATGTTCTTTAATGTATTAAAATTATTTTGAGAACTCGGGAAAACTATCGTACTCTTCAAATTTGTGATTGTGAAAATAGGATATTTTTATACTTTAAATAGAAACTGTGATACTTCTGATATCAACTGCTTGATTATACAATTTTAATGGATAGAATAAGGGGAAAACAAAATATTTTCAATTCTAACCTTAACAATTTACAAAAAAAAATATGTTCTTAATTTAGTGCTTTTGGTTCGATTCCGTTAGTTGCCCCGTTAAATGTCAGCAAGAAATGAAATCAAGAATGAATGTTAAATGAAAAAAAAATTCAATTTTATCTACAAAAGTCTAATGATTTTTTCATTGATATATTGATAATACTTTAATTTTAGAATATTTTGGTTCAACTTTGTAGATTCATTATGTAATTCATCAGCTTTACATAGAAATGTTACAGTAATACGTTATTTGAGAAAAACATTATATAACTGGGAAGTATATTTACTGTCTAAGTAAATTATCTGAAATGAACTAAAGATAATAACTGTTTAAATTTCCATATAATTTATTAACATAACTTTGACCTATACGATCCATCTTATCACATTAAGTTATAAGAGTTAATCCAGTAATATTTCATAGGTACATAACTAAAAGCATACCTTATTTCAGACAATGTATATATAGTGAAAGATAATTAACTAAACCCAAACTAGGCAAGTTACGTAATTTACAATATCCCTACACGAGACATCTGCTATACGTTACCCTTAGATTATTCCCTAAAGGTTTTCAGAAACAGCTAAGGGAAAGTAACTTAACAAGAAGGTCCAAGAAAGTTAATTATAATGAACTGAGGCGTATTTCACTGGGATAGTTGAGAATTAGGGTGTTTATCAATGTATAATGTAAGAATATTTATTTCCTCACAAATTCCATAATTTTTAGAACACTTGATTAATCATTATTTAATAACATGAAAAGGAAAGTCCAGACTCGTTTATCTTAATTTAAATCTCACATTTTATGATTAAAGATGTAATTATATGCTATTTTTAAATTCAATGAGATATATAGAGGTGTCAGGTTTATGCACATTACATCCTTGTTATATCCGATTCGGTTTTCTTATTGATTGAAAATTTGGAGTGAATTATTTCACGAATTCAAGAATTTTATAAATAAAGCTATTTAATGTACTTAAAAAATATTTTTTGTGTGCGTACTTGTGGATTAACTACTCCTAAATATCTAAAAAAATATATGAAATATTTCGCAAACAAATTCTATGATTCAAATGTGTATTACCAATTTTTTAATTTAAGATGTTTGTTACCAAATGAAAAAAAAATATTTATATTTTTTTTTGTTTAGCTAAAAAAAGCACGATTTTACTCTTTTCTTGTTCATATAATTCGAGTTTAAATAATATGTACAATGGGTACACTTACTTTGATATATATACGTGGATAATTTTAATATATTTAAGATTAAAACAGCTTATTTCCCTTATTATCTGACATTATACTATTTATTGCATATTTAACTAACATCCATTAAGATTTCCCCCTTAAATTAAGAATAATAAGAAGATATGCCCCACACTCATCTGCCAAACGTTCATTTCCCCGACAATTATCCTTCCTTCCCGTTTTATCACATTAGCCGCGTTCACAACAGCCATTCTTCCGGAGGAAAGGCTGAGAAAACCGGTTCTTCTTCCACCGCTCTCCCTACTCAGGGAAGAAATCGCCTGACTATCAGTTGGAAATTTTCTCCTGGGGCAATAGCAGTAGGAAATGTTTTAATTGGATCAACCTCCTGTAGAGGGCGCTCTCGCTCGCTGCCCGTAATGCATTCCTACGAGCTCGCTCGCTTGTCACTTGATTCTTTCTACTGGTAAGACGAGTGCGCTTGTGAACGGGCTATTCAATTTCCTCACGGCTGGTTTTCGGAGATCCCTTTTCCCCTACTTCTTTAGCTCTTTCTCTGATTGAACAGGTTGGCTGTTGCGAACGCGGCTATTGACGATGTTGATGTCGGGCAACTGATTGTCGGGATTTCGAACCAGACCCCTCTTTATTTACACACACAAAATGAACATTTAAAAAACTGGGAACAAACACGCAGAGGGAACAAAATGACATATATACCTAATTTTCTATTTTGGGCCAATAAACTACAGTTTTATTACGCTTCACTACTACGAATGTACAAAAATATTTTATTACACCTTAAATAAAACTCGATCTTTTACCGTACAAAACATCACACTCCATAACAGTGGCTTAACTATAGTTGACTCATGGGGGTGTTACTCCAACCAGTCAACCCCTCCAACATATTACTACCTTTTAAAAAATGTCTCATAATATAGGTATAGTATAAACAATTTTTTTGCAAAACTTCCGAAGGGAAAACTTTATCTAAGAGGCTTAACTTTCAAGGGAAAACACGATATAACAGACGTAAAAATTTTAGAGGGGGGTTTGGGGGTTCTCCCCCAGAAACTTTTTAAAAATTCGTCTCTCAATGTAGTGTTTAAATTCATTTTGAGGTCCTTTGGGTTAGTTCCTAAAAGAACAGTTCCTTGTGAACCGCCTTCCTAGTAAAGGTAAAATTTTTCAGTTTTTCATGTTTTAGAAACCGTCGATGTAATGGGGGGGTTACAACCCCCAACCCCCCCCCTCGTTACGCCTATGCTCCATAACTCTATATAGACTCCAATATATATATATAGTCTCCAATATAATCTCCAAATACAACAGGGAAACCATTACACAACAATAATAAGATCCCCCAACAAGAGACAATTTAATTCCTCCCAGAGTTAACTAGACGACAAACTATAACAAAACCCCTACACTGTCTCAAGAACTTCCCCAAACCCCGATTTTTCCGACTCAAATGCCACTCCACGCGTGGGAGAAACGCCCCACGCTTCATTTCACCCTCGGAGTTTCGGGGCAAACTTCTAGTGGAGAGAAAGTGGGCCTAATAAATCTCTCTCCCTGCGTTTCTCTACCTCCAAAAGAGCGTCTCGTTTTACCCGCATTAAAACATATGTCGGCCGGCCTCTTGCTTCTTTTCATCCAGGGAGTCTCGGCCCCATTCATTACGTGGCTTCTAATTAATAACGGGGACCCGGACGGTTCAGTGGGGCTTTTATTCGACTTCTTTTGTCCCGGTGGTTTCTTTGAGAGTCGGTCATTGAGGAAGGGGACTTTGAGGGATGAGGTGGCCCCCTCTCAAAAGGAGGTGGTTTTGGGATATGGGGCCTTTTGAGTGTGATGGGCGTTTTAAGTGATTGTGGGATAGGGATATATATAGGATAGGGAATTCCGTCACAAGGGTGATAGATTGTAGGGTGAAAAGTTTTGACGGGAGGAAATTCGTGTGTTTGTTTTGTTAGTGTCTGTGGGAAGTCATTTAGGTTGATTTAGTTTGATGTAGTGGATATTATTTATATCAGTTATTCCATTGTGTTGCCATCTTTTGGTGTGGATCGCAGTCCATGCAAACTGAAGAGAAATTATTATTTTTGGTTTTAAAATTTACATTAAAGTATTTATATTAAGAAAAACGTGTAATGTAAGTTAGTAATTGGTCTTAATATAATTCAGTGTCATTTTTAAAAAGATATCAAAAGGATGAAACAAAATCTACTATAAAAGTTATTAGCAAAATATTTTCCAAGTGACATAAAGTGTACAATTCTACAGTTTTTTTTTTTTTGCTTGTTTTAAAACAAAAATTTGGAAAGATGTCATGCTTGAAAATATTACGTGTGTAAATGTACAAACCCAGTGTAGTATAGAGCATTTTCAATCACATGACTCGGACCTAACAACGGCCTTAGCAACAGAAGATGTTACAGTTTTTTGCCCTACAGAGGTTAACAGCTACAGAAAATTACTAGTCGTGGAATTCTTCTATTGGAGCATTTGCAATCACGTGATCCCATACCTAAAAACTGCCTTAGCAACATATAAACAAAGGCCTTAGCAACAGTTAAAAGCCCTACAGAAGATACACAGTTAAAAGAAAATAACCGGTTGTGACGTCACCTGAAAACACTATATAGTAAAACGTTAAAACGATAGAAGAGAATGAATGGTTATTACAGCTGAGGGTTAAGAAAAAAAGTTAGACCCAGATTAAATATTTTAGATAGAGATTAGGTTATTTAAATAAACACTTACTCTATGCAGCAATCAGTTAAATTTTCCCAACAGAAATGTTTTTTTTTTCAAATCTATGAAAAGAATTATTTTGTAACACTCAATTCACAATTTTGCGACACTTTTGGATTTCTCTAATAGGATTATTTACTTAAAGTCATTACAGTTGTAAAAGTAGCTTAAGTCATTTTTAGCTTATCTTAGTGGCATTTCTTATGGGCTTTAGAATATTAAAAGAATAATTTCACAATTTCGTTTAAAGAATATTTTCATAAACTCAATCCCATTTAATAACAACTGAATATTTTCATAAATTACTTATTTTTCCTAACAAGGAACACTCAAGTTGTTTTTTCAAAGTAATATAAGAATGGCAACAATTTTATTTTGTTATGAAGATTAAAAGCAAACATAAATAAAACTGAGCTGAAATATTAAAATCTTACATATGTTTTAGATAAATTTGTAGATAGTCTATTTGATAGGCAATATGAATTGATGTATAGACTATAGATAGACTACTTGATGAAATCCATTTTTTATCAAATGTAACAAAATCCATATTTAAACAGATTTTTCGATTTATTGATTAAATTCATCTCTTTCTTTCCAGATATGCGAGGTTTTTCGCTAATTTTCCCCCGTGATTTTCATCCTTTAAACCCCACTTGCGACCCCCCTAACATACATCAATTCTTGTTCGTCTTGATGTGCCCTATCTTCCCTAGAAGTTATGAAACACTTATCTGAAACACGGTTATGATATACTCGTATAACCCCACTCTTAAAGAAAACTCTGATAAACCATTCATTTAATTAATTAGATCCTTAAAAAAAAAAGAAAACATCAATACCAGACACCACACTAGCTAATGAACGTATCCATAAGAATTTCATCAAAATTAAAACATTTTTTTCATCCAGATTCTCAAGTGGCCTATCACGAACATTCAAAATTAACGAACGCGAATTCCTCCGATATAGAGAGATCCTCTCGGCGAAACATTTTACGGTCGCAGTTATTAATTAGCTCCGCCGTAATTAATGACTCGGTAACCCTAGCTGGGGGTTTAGAACACTCGAAAGAACTCGACACATGTTTCATTACGAGAGAGAGGGAGACGAGTTCGGCGACTAACGCGACTTGACGGAAGGCGATTTCGCTCAAGATTTATTAGTTCCGAGAGTTCGCTAACTCTTGGGCTGGAGAAATGAAGCGAAAAGTTTCGCGATGAAAGACTTAGCTGGAGGAGGAAGTTTTGTCGAAACATGGTATGTTGGGTGAGTAATGTAAATCTGCGTTTTGCTTGATGGTTTGATCGAGAAGATTTAAGATCCTGTAATATGGGAAATGTGAAATGAAACCCTGGCACTTGATTTAATGTCGTTTTCCATATAACTTCTAAACATGTCTGTATTTTTCTATAATTAAACCACGGCTTACTAGATACTATAGAGGCTAGCCGAGTTTTGAACAATGAAAACCAGTTGACAACTTTTCCCGCTTGGATCACCACAGTCCTACTTATACCGACCAACCAATAGGATAACACACTGGCAAATAAGGAAAAATAAAGGCGTGTTTTCATGACGTAAACTGCTGAAAACTGCTGATTCTTGGCCATTAGTGGCTGATTTGAATTTTTTAGCCATTAAGCCCCGCCTTCAACTCTGTGGATTTGTTTTGCCAGTTTGTCAGCTCACGGCTTACTAGATACTTATACAGGCTAGCCGAGTTTTAAACAATGAAAACCATTTGACAACTTTTCCCGCTTGGAGCGCTACAAGACCTACCTATATCACCCACCGCCTTCAACACTGTGGATATGCTTTGCCAGTTGGTCCAGTATTGCCATCTGGATTTGCAATGATTTCCGTACTCGGCTAGCCTGTATAAGTATCTAGTAAGCCGTGGTCAGCTATTGCCATCTGGATTTTTAATGATTTCCGTATCTCGGCTAGCCTGTATAGTGTATAGTATCCAATAAGCCGTGATTCAGCAACGTTACTTGACCCAGGAGAAATAAATACACCAAAGAAAGTAGTAGTTCCCATCGCGGTGTCTTAATTTTGAGTGAAATTAAGAGCGTCAGTTTAAAAACATGATTATTTTATTAAACCCATGCATATAGTCTTTTATCACGATTTGAGTTCCGAAACTCCACCTAGCAACCCAACAGGCTTTCTGTTTACTCAGTTTTTCCTTCCGCGTAGCGACACGTCACAGGGTCAAGAAACGTTGCAGTCTAGTATATATTATCTTACAGGGATAGGTTATGATAGTCCTAAAGGAGAGCTGGTATAAATCTTTGTTTAGCTTGAGACCATCCTGAAGCTTTAGATTTGCATTATAAAAAAAACATGAAGGAATGAAATGAAACCCAGACACTTGAAATAACACTTTATCCTTAATATAAATGTATAGTATTTACTTTATAATTAATCTAGCCTATCTACATGGGTTATGTTATCAAAGACTAAAGGCCCCATTCAGCTTTGGAGCTCTTATTCTCTTCGTTGTGCAGTTAAATAGTTCCACAAACACTGTACACAGCTAATTATAAAAAAATGTTAGTCATTGTATTATGAAAATAATTGACATAAAGAGTTAGTGATAAAAAAAACTTTAACCCTGGCAGGGGGTCTAGCGCTTTAGCGCTGCTTGAAAATAAAAATTAAATCTATGCCAGATCACTATGTATGAAATTGGCATATAGTGAATTATAGTGACAAGGTAGTTAATTTTGTAAACCACCTAAAATACCAATATCTACCAATTAAACCTGTGTTCTAAAATATTAAAACCTAAGGATTTTTCAATGAAGTAAAATGTTACGCATATATTTTGTAAAGAATAATATTGTTACTTTAATTCAATAATTTAATATTATAAAGTATGAAACATAATAATTCAATGCCTGTTTTATAAGTAAGTGTTTATGGTGGTAATTGTGTTTGACTTAAAACTGGAAACATTATAATCTTTCTACCTAAATGTTTAGATAGAATAATATCCTGTACAAAATATAAAGAGCGGAAGATGGAGTTTTTCTACGGTTAGGGACAGGTGGTTAGTATAACCCTAAAACGTGTCTTTCACTACAATAAATTTCCCCCTTTCCCGCAGTCTTTTAAAGAGAGATAAGCTAACTACATTGGCGTATGCATTAATAAGCAGTATTAGAAATGTGTTTTGTATTGGTAGGCTTAAGTATTCATCTAATTCAAATAAATTATGTAGATATTAGGTACAACTAAAAATTCCTTTTAACAGTAGAATTTAGAATTAACGAGTAATATTTTACAAAATACCAGCTGTCCGAAGCTAGTTGAATAATCCCGTTTATTTCACAAACAAATAAGGTTACTTTACAATTTTCATTTATTTAAAAGTCTTCATTTGAGCCTCTAAACACAAAATTAACTCTAACGCATCTATATAATATTTAAAGAGTTAGCGAAATTCCCCGAAACAAGAATCCATGGTCAAATAAAGTTAATTTTTCTGTGGGGAAAAGAACGCAACTAATATTCTCCAAAAGGTAACAAAAGTTAGAAGCAAATATATTATTCATACACAAGAGAGATTATTCTAGTTTATATAAACTCCGCATTTCCTAATTATTCATGATTAAAATATTGCAGAGAAACGCTTCTATATATCCCAGGTGAATAATATATAATTTCCCAAAACCGCCAATTTTAAATTACCCTGATTAAAGTAATTCTCGAAAATAAACCTTCACCAAATTTAATTACCGAGTTAACCCTCGAGGTTATTTTCAATTACCAATTTCGAGCTCTCGTTTCAATTTTTGCGCTAAATCAATTTATCACAACGTCAGAAACTTCTTTTCTTCAGATGCAATTGGAAAACGTTATAAAGCTGAAGTTAAATGAAAATTAAACCATCGATCTATTTTTTTTTCTCTGAAGCAGTTATTTTTTCTTCTGCATGGGGAAAAAATATCCAGTACAATCGCCATAAATTCGAGAAATAAAAGGAAAGAATTATGCTTTATTTGATTAACTAATAAAACTGTTCGCTCCAAAAAAAAAAAAACACCACCCAGTAAAAGGTCTTGAAGACTAATTCGATTTGGAAGCACGTTTAACGTGGTGAGAACAAAAAGCAAAATAAAATTAGACAGGAAACTGATCTAAGCTAATTTACCTTCTGAAAGAGGGAAAAGTTGGGAGTCAGCGCAAACTCATAGAGAATGTAAATGAGAATATCTGAATACAACGCTTGCGGCCTCCAGAAAAACGGTTCCAGGCAAATGCTAAGCAGCTTAATAATAATTTTTGTGCAGGACTGCATACTCTTAGAAATAGAGTAGAATGTGCAGAGCTAATTATCACATTCGGAAATCAAATAAGCAGTTTTAAGAGTGTTTTTGTGATAGAAAAAAGTAAGTTTTAATTAGGGTAATGTTTTTATTAATTTTCATAGTTATTTCATAAAAAGATTTTGTCCACATAACTAAATTAAATAGTTATAAAACTTTTATAAATAGTTTTTAAATCAAGATTAAATTGGTCTTTAACTTTAAAAAGTGTATTTTCAAATTATTTAATTTGCTAATTTATAGTGTGTTTTTAATGATCTTCGAATTACGCCTACATGAGATTTGGCGAAACCCTGGAATTTCTTGAATGGAATATGGTTAGTAGTGCACATAAATAAAAAATTCATTTTTTTTTATTCGAGGGTTTAGAATATTACTACATTCTCGAAAAATGCAGGAAAAGCATCATTATAAAACTTGCTTAACATTAAAACATTGCTACCTATCTAACATTAAAATTTCAAATCATATAACATGTTATTCCTGTTATATACCATGTTAACCATGTTATATAACAGGATTATAACCTAGATACATTATCAAATATTATTTTTCTTTTACATTCTATCTTAACATTTTTGTATATATGTTTGTACATACTTTGTATATATTTTGTTGGTCATAAAATAACGTCCCTGCTCTAAAATTGGTATTGGTAAAAAAACTTATCGGTAAAAAAAATCTGAAATTTTAAAGAAGCCATTTTGGAAGGGATAGGAATTTTTTTAAACAAAAAAAAATGGTTTATTTGTCCCTTCATAGATGGCAATTTACCTGAATTTTTGCCTTAGTTTTCGACCCGTCACCAAAAATCTAAAAGGTAAATGTTTATTAAGCTATCGAATCAACTACATAAGAAAAAATTATAACTATCCCAAAGGAAGTACTCAATTTTGATGAGTGAAAGGGATAATTATAATTATTTTTTCTTAAGTTTTTGATGTGATACTTTTAACAAACATTCACCTTCTAGACTTCAGGTAACGGTCCGAAATCCAAGACAAAAACTTACGTAAATTAATTCATTTAATGGTCGTTTTTTTTTCGTTTCAAAATGCCCTCTTTAAAATTTCTCTAAAAGTTTCTCTCTAAATCTCTAAAAGATTTTTTTTACTGATAGATTTTTTTTCTGTAGAGAATTGTAAAGTAGGGACGTTATATTATGCCCACCCTGTATTTGATAATCTATCTAATTGCGTTCAAGCATAACACAGATAATTTTAATACCTTAAAATCATGTTGGCTTCAGATTTAATCATGTACGTTTTAATTCAAAAAACAGCAATTGTTCTTCTTTTCGTAAATCAAAACTCGATTTAATAAACACGCCATTCAGTTTTGGTTTCGACATCATTTTAAAAGAATGTCCCCCAGAAAAGATTGAATGAATCACTGGAATTAAACAGCTCCTTTTAACCCAGCTGCATATTATTATTCTGTAAAGAATTCAAAATCACAACGTGCGATAAAATAAAAAAAAGCAAAACGATTTTGTGTCGTAATTTTCATTCGAGATGAAGCCTTTTAACCGGGAAATCTGTCGACTTTAATCAAAAATTTATCATATGTTTTAAAACTTTCACAGAAAATATTACCCGACTCTTGAATTGGCGGTCTTTTAATTCCACATGTTTTCCCCCTTCGAGCTACTTCTGGGTTTTGCTGAAAAATTAATTCGATCCAAAAGATTCGAACATGAAAAATTCCATCACCCAGTCTTGAGATTGAATTTTAAAAAGGGTGTTGAAGGAGAGATTTGTTAATTAACTGCCATTTTCAGTTATTCCGATCAAAAACTTTGTTGTTTCAATTTCTGGGATTATTTTTTGATTGAATACTATATTTGTACAGCGTTCTCTTTTCTACATCTACTTTAAAATTTATGTTTGTCATTATTATAAATGTTTCAAAATTGGAAAGAATAAAAAAAAATTGTAATCAAAGTATTTGATGTGAAAATGTTATTCCAAATTCGTTTAAAAGTTTTTTTCTTTTTAATTATAAAATTTTCATATTTATAGAGGTACAGTTTTGTGATTCTGCGTTTTACAATCATCCATATCCTATTTTGGAAATAGAACCTTTCAAATTAGCAGAGTAAATATAATTTAAATGACTTTTAAACGTAAATATGTTCTATGCAGAAAATGTGAAATCATTTTCGAACTTAAAATAATGTTAAAATTAGATGTATCCGTATTAATACTGATGTATTTTATTTTTATCGTACATGCTGAAGTAAAAATTGATTAAAATAACTTCAAAATACATAAGGAATTCTATAGTGGCATTTGTTCTGAACTTAAAATCATCTACCTGAATTTATGACGTTTTTTTAAATTGTATCTAACTTATAATAATGAATTATTTTAGAATCTATTCAATAGTTAAGTTTAACTTATTTTCCCATGTACGTACATTATTTTTTCACAATAAATTATTAAATATGTTTAAGTAGATATACATTATAGCATTTTTTTTTTATTTACATATAGAAATTTACAAAGAATAAGAAACTGGAAGTGCGTTTTATAATTGAAAAGTTTTAATCATTAACCATGATGTCTTACACGGTGATTTTAAACAACCTAACATATACCCAAGCTAGAAAATGAGTTATTAAGTTAAATACTAAATTGCAACAGCTTCCTATATTCTGTTTATTCAACAATTTAATTACCTTTTAAAAATTATAACTCTTTTATATTTTTAGTACTTCAGGAAAGGAAAAGTTCGTGAATTTCATTTATTTTTTCAAGAACAGCCCCTGGTTAAAAATTATGAATAAAATCAAAAATAAAAATTTTCAAAAAATGAAAGATACCCACATTGCCCCATTCTTTGAATTTTTAAAAAATTAAAATCCATCACCGACCATTCCCGAATTTTCCAGAACCAAATCATGTATCCCTTCTACAAAATTACGCCTCGCAAAAAACAAGCTAAAATTACAGTTCACTGTAACTGCACAGCATCATCGGTTTTTACATGGCCCGCTACAAAACATCGCTACGTGCCGCACGTAACGAGCGCGTTGTTGCCATTCCGCCGAGAGAAACCTCGCGATGTTTATGTCTTATCTCTCTCCGCCTAATAGCCGTGCTGTTTATTGCCCCGCAATTATTGCGGTATAGTTGGACGATTATGGCAACGGTGGCTTGTGAGGAACATCGGGGGAAACATTAGGATTACTTTTCTGTTTTTGTTGTTTTCGCTTATGGAGAAGGAAATTGGGGATCGTTAAGCTCCTTGGCAAGACGTTGAGAGGCTGAAGTTTCGAGTTAAAGGCTAGTGATCTAGAAAATGGAGGCTGCTGGGGTTTCAGTTTATTAACGGAGACTTAATTGTCGAGGGAGTTTCTAATGCGTTCATCATCTGTTGAGCGAATGCACTTTCGGATACTACCTGAAGATTCTGTTGTCATCCCTTTCCTGAATTAGGTGTTTTTTTTAGTTAGAGTATTATTTTTTTTGGCACTGTCTATTTGGCCGGCAGATATACAACTAAACTCTACTCTTTTTACCCGGCAGATGCCCAGCAACAGTTCTGATTGGAGCGCCGGGACTGCTACGTAACCGCGAGACCTACGGCGCATGTGCCAACTGCCAGTTTTGCCGTCCAAATAGATACTTCCTATTTTTTAATCATATATTTTATTTCTAAGATGCTTGGCGGTGCGTTCTCGTGGAACAAAACAGGTGCGCGCGTTCTCCCGTGATAATTTAATCTTTAAACTAGTGTGTTAGTGAATAATTATACATGAGACTTTGCATATAGACGATTTCAACTGTGTAACGTCACAAAGTTGGCACTGTCTATTTGGCCGGCAGATATACTCTCTAACTCTAGTCCTGTTTACCCGGCACTTGCCCGACAACGGTTCTGATTGGAGCGCCGGGACCGCGAGACCTAGAGCGCATACGCCAACTCGTGCCAACTGCCGGTTTTACCGTCCAAATAGACACTTCGCACAAGGTTTCCTAAGGCTTACGTCTATGTATTTCAAACAAACTGGAAATACTATTTATCTTCAATACTTGATGTGTAGAACCCACTTTTGTCCTCGATATTTTTAAGGCCAACAACCTCATGGATCTGATTTGATCCAGATCAGAGAAATAAGCAAGAAGAAGAAGACTTCAATGTTATGGAATATACACTTGAAGTGATTGGGGCGTTTGGTCAACTTCCGGTTGAACTCTTCTATAACACACAATTTATCCTGGAGATCGTGTTTACACTAAAGGTTCACGTAATTTTACTCCTGAATGTTTTTTTAGGTGTTTCACAATATTTTGAAAAACATATTCTCCTCAATCATTTAAGAAGTGCTTTCACACTAATTTTATTACTATCTTTCATATTTTTTATCTATTTTCTCTGGGTTTTTTTTTATGTTTTTTCCATGTAATTGTAAAATTTAGTATTCGCATTAAATAAATTAACAATGTGAAAAACATTCCATATCATAATAAATTAACAATATGAAAATTCCATATCATGCATGACTTAAAGGAGTTCTAATACCCACATCAAATTGTTTATCATCTAAAAATAGTTTTTAATTAAATATTTAAAAAACGTACGAAGGTCTGAAAAATTATCTATGCAGTGGCTATACAACTTGAATAATGTTGATTTTTATGAAATTAAAAAACGTTAAAAAACATTTTATTCCAAGGTTGTAGATTGTTATCTACTTCTTTAAATACCTTAAATGTTAATATGTTTTCTGTCCTTCAACACTTATGAATATTAAATAAGTAAATGCGGTATATTTTTTTAAAATTAACTAACATAAAAACATAAGAATTCACTCTCGCCAAATAACACTAATTCCGAGTAGGATGAATAATGAACGCATATGGAACACAGAGGATGCTCTGAAAAATTCTAATTAGATCATTTCACTTGAGAAATGTAATAAATTCAGCAACAACTTTAAAATTCAAAGTAAACATCTTCAGCTAGAAGAAGAAGAAAAACTGCACGAGAGATGAAAAAAAAAATACTTGAGCAAGCTTTATAAAACATCCCGAGCTTTCTTCTCTGAATTGCTCCTTGTTAATGTCTTCTGTAAACGCCTTTTGGTATTCAGCAAAAGAGTCTTAATTTAATTTTTTTTCTTTTAGTTTCTCGAGTAAAGAATTAAGGAAAACCTGCTTAATTTTTGAGGATTCTCTTGAATACGCTTTATAGAGTTTAATTTTTCAGCGTTGCATGTGCTTATAGCTTGCCGCCTACTCGAATGAGTGGCAAGATTTTGTACCTATTATTATAAATTTCAGCGTTGTGACAGGGGTAAAAAAAGGAGTATTTAATGCAATAAATGTCTGTGCGGTCGTGGAAATATGAAAATTCTGCTGCTGCTGTATGGAATGGAAGCTTTAGATCGAAGTATATTTGTGATTCGTGGAAGTAAAAAAATAAATTCCACGTAAATGATAGAATTTAATTTAATTCTATGCTTTTTAGCAGCATGCATGAGTAACAGCATGCATGATTTTTAAATTGTCTTTCGATCAAAACAAAGATTTTCGTTAACGGTTTCCATTGAAAAACTTTTTTTATTTCTGCTTCCGAATGTCACATTTTTGGTATTAAAAGGTCTCATTCTTCAAAAAATTCCAAGTACGCTTCTAGAATTTTTTTTAGAATCTCTCAATTTTAAATTATTTTTATTTTTGTATAATGTAGAAATTACAGCAAGCTTATTATTTGTACAATCAGAAAGGTAAAAAATGCATTTTATGCCATAATATACAGAGGGTAAAGAAATCTAGCAGTCTATAGTAATACTCTACAGCAACGTTTCGTGAACCCAGTACGTCACTACGCGGAAGGAGAAAATGGGTAAACACAAAGCCTGTTGGGATGCTAGGAAGAGTTTCGGTACGCAAATCGTGGTAAAAAGGCACTATTTAGGTATACATGGGTTTAACAAAATAATCATATTTTTAAATTGACGTTCTTCATTTCACTCAAAATTCAGACACCGCGATGAGAATTACTTTGTTTGTTAGTGACGTTATAGCACGTCTTACTAGATACTATACAGGCTAGCCGAGATACGGAAATCATTAACAATGTAGATGGAAATAGCTGACAAACTGACAAAGCAAATCCACAGAGTTGAAGGCGGGGCTTCATGGCTCAAAAATTCAACTCAGCCACTAATGGCCAACAATCAGAAGTTTTCGTCATGAAAACACGCCTTTATTTTTCCTTATTTTGTCAGTGTGTTAAGCTATTGGTTGGTCGGTTTAGGTAGGACTTGTGGCGATCCAAGCGGGAAAAGTTGTCAAATGGTTTTCATTATTTAAAACTCGGCTAGCCATTATAGTATCTAGTAAGCCGTGGTCATAGGGTCAACTAACGTTGCTGTAAACGTAGTTGTTCACGTAACGTAAACTAACCCATTAACACCTCAACCTCAGTTAACAATCTTAAACTACAGCGACAATCCCAACTACAAACTAACTACTAACTACAAACGGTACAATCCCATCACTCGCGACAACATTAAACAAATCATCGAAACATTCCCGACGAAAGAATTCCTCGGACGAAATCCGTCACTTAATCACCCCCTCCTCTTTCATCAGCAGCAGAGAGGGAAGGTGACTCCATTTTTACTTCTTTAGGCCTAACTCTTCTAATTCGTTCCGTTTCAATTTCTTCCGGGCTTATACGTTTGTTGTCGAATGCGAATTTAATTAACTCGGGTGAGCTGCAGGATGGGAGTTAGTTTGTCCTCCTCCTGTCTCCCAATTAACGGAGGGACACTTTATAGTTGGCAATCGGCGCGGGTTAATTAGGACAACTGACTCGATTAGAAGCGGGGAATCTACTTTCTGCTACCTTATTGCTTGTTAACCTAATAAAATGCGGCTTGTTGTAAGGGAGTAGGGCGTGGACTTAGGGAAAGGTTCTAGTTTCAAATTTAACCGCGCCGGGCCTGTGAGGCCCGGACGTTGAAAAACAAATATTCACAGAAAATTTCCTTTTTAACAAAAACGAATGAAACTTCGAGTATCTGCTCTTACATTAAAGTTACAACAGAAGGTTACAGTTTTTTGCCCTACATAAGGTTAACAGTTACAGAAAATGACTGGCCGAGGAATTCTTCTGAAGTACGTGACCCCATACCTAAATACCGCCTTCGCAACAGATACCTCGTTACCTAGCAACCGCCTTAGCTACATAAAAGCCCTACAAAAGGTTAACAGTTAAAAGAAAATAGCTGGTCGTGACGTCACCTGAAAACACTCTATGAAACACTGTGTCGAAAGATTAAAGAGAAAAAGTTGAAACAAAACATTTAATGAAAATCACGCACTTCAGTACCAAAAGATATGAAAGAAAAAAAAACGATCAAATTAAAATTTTAGTGGTAAAATGGGAAGAAATTAAATATTACTTTCTGAATTTGTGAACTTAATTATTTATATTAATTAATTATTAATTATGTAAGGATCAATAGAAGTCAGTGATTTTAATTTAATTTCCAAGGGCCATAGAACCTTAACCTTACATTCAACAACTTTGAGATCCAACAATTTTCCAATGTTCTATAACTCACAACGCTGTATTAATATACTAATATCAACGGAGTGAAATTCTTAATAACGCTAAACTCGTAACTCATTTTGTTATAATAGTAATTACATTATCAAAATATTTCACTGTTTAATAAAATTAAAATAATTAGCAACCATATGTCAACTAATTTACAATGTTGTAAAAGCTTCACAATACAATATGGAGTAATATAATACTACGTTCATAATAAGGCCCAGACAGATAATATTGATGTGGCACCCACTGCTCGACATATGGCAGAGACATTCTCCATAACCTAAAGCTCAAACATACACGTCCAACTATAATCTGACGAGGATTGTCTCTCTAGACACATAATAGCTTTAAGGTCCTAATATATAATGAGGTTTAGTAATTTCTAAGTTTAGTAGTTTCATTTCAATTACTGATTACAAAATTGGAGTTTAAGCATATATATCTATTTCAGAAACTCCGAAATGTCACATAATCAAGTTGGAACTATTGGAACAAGTTGGAACTATTTGCTGTTTATATTTTATCAATATTTTTAATAAGTAGTATGTTCAGAATATTTATGATTTCCCTCCATAAACCAGTTCGTAATACTTTCAAACAAATTTCGCAATTCAAATTATTTTTTGGTTCCCTTTTAAACTAGACTGCATGTGAGATCTCAGAAATTGAGAAAGAATTTGTCTACGCTCATGATATTTTAAGCCCTTTAATTATTGCAATTTGCTTATTTCACTTTATTTTAATCTTCTAGTGTGATACTAGTAAAGTCATTTTTCCTTTTAATAGAGTGTTTTCAGGTGACGTCACAACCGGTTATTTTCTTTTAACTGTGTACCTTCTGTAGGGCTCTTAACTATTGCTAAGGTCGTTGTTTATCTGTTGCTAAGGCAGTTTTTAGGTATGGGGTCACGTGATTGCAAATGCTCCAATAGAGGAATTCCACGGCCAGTCATTTTCTGTAACTGTTAACCTCTGTAGGGCAAAAAACTGTAAAATTTTCTGTTGCCAAGGCCGTTGTTAGATCCGAGTCATGTGATTGAAAATGCTCTATGCGTGTTGTAATTTTATAAAACGTATTTTAACTGCGTCAATTTAATAAAATAAGTTAATTTAAGTACCACAAATCCCCTACTTTTTTCTATTTTATAATATACTATTACCCAACACATGAAATATCTTCTCAAAATTTGAATAGCAATCAAATTTACATGACCGATTTTATATTCGCAAAATCAATAAAATTAAGTTAAAAATCAGTTTTTTCCTTTATATTTATAACGCCCGTTAAAGGTTACCCAAAATTGCTAAAATTAATCATCTAAAACTGCATATATTTCTATCGGTTCTTACATAACATCCCGTCGGTCAACCGTGCCACTGAATCCCGAAAACATTATCAAAGCCTATTCACTGCTCTATTTTTGTGCCGCTGAATTTGAACGGTTGACAGGATAACACCTAAGTACTTTTCAATCTTGTTTTATTTACTTCTTCGATCACACAACCCGTTTCATACACAAACTACTATCTAACTTGAATAAATATTAAATATATTTGCATGAAATTCTACGGAATCATTCATTTAAATACATTTCAAATCCTCCCCCCAAAATGACTTCGCTGTTACCTCAACTACATTATCATACGTCTGAAGACAACAGGCATGCATCATTTATCAACCAACCTCATCAATCCACGGCAATCAGCATCAACCAATCAACCCACTTCGAGTAACCGGACCTCATCTACATTCCAAACACCCCTTCGATCCCCGATGATGCCACCCTCGGAAAGCGAAATACTGAGAAATGAAGCCACTTCTAGGGGAGAAACAAATCTCTTCCGTAACAGTCATAATTACCTCATTAATTCGTATCAATCTCGAAAAATAATTCTCTCTCCCTCTCCGTGACAAAAGTGGAACTGAAGACTCCCGGTTCGTTCATTAATCTCGCCGCGGAACTGATTAATGGAACCGTTTGGGTGAACCGTGTTGGGGGAAATTAAGACGCTTTAGAGAGGAGGAGCAAAAAGGATCGGCTTGTGTGATCAACCGTTTTTGAGGTGCGACTTAAAGGATTTAGAGGACAGGAGTTTTGAGGTGGAGGATTGGAGATATTAGCAGATTTCTCCGCCTAGTGTTGGGTGTTATTATTGAAATAAACGGTATTAATTGTTACTATCTTAATTCTTTCCAAGTGGCTGAAGGAGTCAAATATTATTAATAACAGCTCATATTGGAATCTAGTTTAAGATGCTACTTAGATTTCTGATTGAAATTGTAGATTAGACTAAAGGGATTACTTAGGTATTAGAGCAAAAGGATTACTAATTGAATATTAGACTTAAAGAATTTAAATTTCAGAACTATTATGTGTTATGGGATAAGTTATCAAATACGCGTTTTCAAATTAGTTTTTTGTAGATTATTAATACACAGATCATAGTTTCGCTACCACTGGTTTAAACAAAAGCCCTGGATACTCTACCTTAACCTTAATTTAAACAGATTTCAAAACACATAATTTTATGCTTCTGCTATTACGTGAGAATATAGGTATAATAAAATAAAATGCTTTATAGCTAACAGAAAACCGAATTTTTCAAATCAAGCATATATAATATTTTTAGTTGTGCTCGTTAATGTTGAAATCGTTAACACATTTCGAATAGCATGGTTAAAACTTCAATAATATAAATAACGCTGTGGAAATCCGAAAACAAATTGTCTAATTTATAGATATAATAATTTAAAACTTGAGAATGAGAAAACCAAGAAAAATACATAAAAGCCCCAAAAAAAACCTTTTATTTTATGCTGGGATTTGTTGTTTAGAAAACACACTGAATCCCGAGCATCAAAAACGGTACAAACTGTTCTCCTCGTCTTAAAGAAAGCAATTTAGACTTCGCAAATATCCTCTCAGCCGACTCGGGATAGGTAAATCGCCTTCCAAACTCCAGATAATGCGCCTTTGAGAGGGTGATAGATACCGAATAACTGCGAGATTGCGCTCTAGGAGGCTTTATTTACACCTGAGAGCTATCTGGGCTGGGGAAAGTTCGAAAAGATTGCCCTCGTCAAACGAGAAACACGAAAAGGTTAACTCTTTGATGATAAGACCCATACCACTAAAAGGCTTTGGGTAAAAACAAATTGTTGCATTACACGTTTTATAGTCCCATGAAGATTTAAAGATTGGAATCAAAGTCCAGTTTTCACAATATTTGAATTAATTTTATGGGTTTGATAGTTATATCGTTACATTTTAATTAGCATCTTAAATAACATTTAAATTTAAACTAAACTCATTGGCGCAAAAGACCACGGATGCCAAAGAAAAGTATGTTCCTGTTCGTGTTAGTGATAGTTAAGGAAAAAAAAATATTTAATTTTAAAGATGTTTGGGCTGAATTTTACGTATTACATGTAACATATTACATTAGAATTGATAATAATATTTATAATAAATAGGCTCCTAAATTATATTAATCCAATTTAACTGTGACCCCATGACGTCACTTACAAACAAAGTAGCATCCCAACAGGCTCTCTGTTTGCTCAGTTTCTGCTTCCTCATAGTGACGTCATTAGGTACGGAAACGTTGCTGTCGAGTACTATAGAAGTCTATCATACACTACGTAAAATGCTCTCTTTATACATATCCTTACTTTCAACATCTAATATCATCTCTAATCATCCCCAACAACCCTCATTCTTCCTCTCGAACTCAAAAAGCTACTCCCAACTAATATGGACCCCCTTTAATTCGTCCCCAAACAGTACCTTCCTGGTATATTTAACTGGAGGTATGTGTCCAATCATTAAATCCACGCTTCACAACATAATTTCGCTTTTTTTTTTCTTTACTCAAGTCACGCATCATTAGTTCCAAATCGAATTCGGAGACTCCGAAAAGTGTCGTTACGTGCAGAGACATGTCTCACCCTGTCTAATTATGCCCGCGTGCGTCTCTGGAGGAACCGGTGGGAGGGGCGAATTACCTTATATCAGGGTTTTAGGATTTGTGCTCGGGCGGTTATTCCATCTCTCCGTCGAATTAATAGGGATTTCTTTTCCTGCCGGCTGGGTTTGGGATTGATGCTGCTAAACATTTTCTTGGCGTGGTTTAAAAGAATGGTTACTTACTTGGAAGTTAAATTACCCGTGGGGAAGATAAACTCCATGGCTAGTTGGAAATTTTCCAATTTTACATGGTGTTGTAGGGAATATAAACACTGTTTTTCAAGTATAATTAGGGTTTTATAGGACGTTTTTTTTGCGGAAGTTGGAACAAAATATTAAATAATTATATCATTCTTTCAGATGCAATGTTTCCCTAAATTGTCAATTAATTAAAAGTACGAGTACGTGTATATGTTACGGGCAATGTGATAAATCTGGGCATTATTAATAATGACTGGGCAATGTGATAAATTCAGTGGAATTTATGATTGAAATTTATCACTTTGCCCGCCTCCACTTCGGGCATTATTAATAATGCCCGATTGATCACTTTGCTCATAACATATATATTACTAAGTGTGTGTATCAAAAAATAGAAGAGTAGTAAGTAATGGATGTTTTTTTAAGATTAACTTATTATTGGACTTAACGAACTCATGTTGGTCCATTTTTGGCCTATTTTTGACCACACTTTGGGCATTTATAATTCCGGAACATAAAAATATTTTTTCAATCAAAGTTGGTATTTTTTCGACTGTCTATCTGTAGAACATGTGTACCGAATTTGAAGAAAATTCGACATGATGTTGCAAAAATTCACTTTATGTGTTCATAATTACATTAAATTTATATCAATTAAAAGTAAAAGTTTCAGAAGAACTGTCGCGATAAAATTAAAGTTTCTGTATATAAGAATTTATAAGGAATAATAATAATAATAATCTTTATTAGCAGATTTTAAAGAAAACATCAGATTAACATAGGAAGAATATGTTTTACACCAAGAGGAAACAAAGAATCCCGTCCAGGCGCAATAAAAATTAATACATTAACTAAGCAATAAAATAAAAGAAAAAAATGAAAAAAAAAATTACAAAACAAAAAAAAATATCCATTGACATGTCGATTAAGAACCTTCCACAATTATTGAGCTGCTCAGGATGACATTTAAATAAGTACAAAAATACAAAATTTGATAAAAGCATGGATTTGGAATCTTTTTAAGATCTACCTAGTGTGGTAATCGCCTAAGTCAAAAGCTCAATGACTGGCCTGTAAGAGCTGCCTAAAAAATGTCTTCACTATAGGATTAACACAGGCGCCGTTTGAGAAAACCTTCAACTGCTCAAAACTACGTACAGTGTACTTACACCACTTTCACTCTAATCAGCTAAATTGAAGAAACATCAGACAGCTACCCGGTTTATACGGAACAAAATGGGAAACGAAACCTTTCATCGAACGCACAAACTTATTACAACCCATTAAAACAAAACATTACATCTGCTATCAGTCACCATCTCCGCAAAGATAACCGATTTTATGAGCGGAAATAAAAAGGAGCAGAAGAGTCGTTTTAAAGCACCTCTGGCTCGTTGGGCCTCAACGACGCATGCATTAAACACAATAGTTATTCGTCCGTGAAATGTCAGAGATCATTTCTTCTCCAGGTACGTATATTTCGATAAGAGGAGTACAACTACCCATTATGCGTCGTGTTTTCACTACTTCACTAACTTTAAATGTAACAGAAAGAACGGTTAATAACGCATTCCCTTTGAAAACTGCCGTAAATGTTTTAGAGACATTAAGAGTATGAAATACTAGGTTATCTTGATGTCATTTAAGAAGTAACTTTTGAATTGTTTTTTGGTTTCTCTTTGTGTGAGCAGTTAAAGGAGAAGATTCAAAAATGTTTCTTTTAAAATATTTTTAAAGTAATTTTATGTGATTGCAATACCTGCTAAATGGATGTTTCTTTTAGTAACCTAGGTGGACACGTTTAAAGAGAACAAAAAAGTTACACACATTATTATTGTTAGAGAAAATGAAGAATATTGGTAGGATAATTTATAGGATATTTTTTCTTTCAAATTAACAAAGAAACTTTGCTCTTTCACGTATATTTTGTAGACATCAATCCTTAAAAAGATAAAATGAGAGAATTATTTAAAAAGGAAGAATAAAGACAAATTTATTTTATTTCCTTTTCAGTGATTTAAAATGTCTAAGTATATACTTCTAAGAAAAGTCAATTCTTAAATTAAGAGGAGCAATAAAATACTATTGAAGACCCTAACGTTTAGAAAAGAAATTCATGTTAAAAATCAAACATCGAAAACCAAAAATTTTGCATGGATTTATTTACCATAAAAACTCGAGGAAGTATTAGTCTTGGTACATACAAAAAAAACAGCAATTCTTTCGGAGAAAAACTATTTTAATTCATTAACGCTTGCCGGGATTATAAAGTAGACTGCTTTATTTCCAGATTGCAATTCTGGCATGTGTGCTCCGTTTTCAAAGGGAAAAAATGAATCACGTGATCAACCTTGAGAAATGCAGCGTCAAGCTTTTTATTGCACGCCATTTTTCACTCGTTTAAGTTGAAATATGGATTTTTCTCTTTTTAAATGGGAATGAATGTTTTTGAGCCCCTGTTTACTAGAAAGCGAAAAATAATTTTCTCTTTTAAGCAATTATTGTAATGAAAAAAAACTGAACGAATAATGAACATAATGAAAGTTTCTAGTAAATTCCTTTTGTTACAGCTTCATCAATTAAATGGCACAGTAACAATAACAACAAAATGTTAGAAAACAATGACATTGTTAGAGAGTTCATTTTTACGACTTAATAGGTGTATGAGAGTTCTTTTTAGAGAAAAAACAATTATTAAAATGTATAAATATTAACTTGCCTTCTGAGGAAAAGTAACTCATGTAGTATTTAAAGAACTAGCACTGTTTACCAAAGCGTATCAAGTTATAATTATTTGCAGTTTTTTAATTATGTATTGAATTTAATTCTTAGTAATTTATAAATAGATACTCGAAGTAAAATAGTTTGAAAAATTTATCTGTTATAAGATATGATAGTCACTAATTAGCATTAACACATATAATAGAGCATTTTCAATCACATGACTCGGACCTAACAACGGCCTTAGCAACAGAAGATGTTACAGTTTTTTGCCCTACAGAGGTTAACAGTTACAGAAAATGACTTGCCGTGGAATTCTTCTATTGGAGCATTTGCAATCACGTGATCCCATACCTAAAAACCGCCTTAGCAACAGATAAACAACGGCCTTAGCAACAGTTAAAAGCCCTACAGAAGGTACACAGTTAAAAGAAAATAATCGGTTGTGACGTCACCTGAAAACACTCTATTAACATATGCTAAAGTTTTGTCAAAAAAAATTATCGCATTTAAAATTCTGTCCATTACAGTTAAAAAAATGCCTGCCTCATAAATTAAAAAATACTGAAAACTATGAACTGGGAATGTTTTAATAAATATTGCATTTAAAATTTGAAGGAACGCTGTTGGAAATCTAGCATAAAAGATGGCTACTTTTATATAAATCAAAGTGACTCGGGACACTACTTCTTCAATTTCATTTTTTAAATAACTGGTAAACTTAAGGTAATTAGGCAACTCCCCAAAATTGTGCCCACAAGGTAAAACATTGTTGCTTAATGTTCTCTTCTTTGCTAGATGAATCATAGCACAGTGAAACACTTTTTACAGGTTAACTTCTAATCCTCGGATGCGGCAGTAAAGACAACTTGCACACGGTTTGTGGATACGAAACATCGCTCTTTAACGAAGTTGGCTTCTTTGCTACAGGAATCCTACCGCAGTGAAACAACTTCTACAGGTTAATTTCAAATATCCGGCAACGGCAGTAAAGGCAACTTGAGAAAATACCGTAGATACGCGGGGAAACATTACCCTTAAAGTTCACTTCTCTGCTACATGGATCTTACCGCAGTGAAACAACTTCTACAGGTTGTTATCAAATAACCGCAACGGCAGTAAAGACAACTTCAGAAAGGTTCGTGGGAGAAAATTCCGTAGATACGCGGGGAAAGATTAGCCTTAAAGTTCGCTTCTCTGTTACATGGATCTTACCGCCGTGAAACAAATTCTACAGGTTATTATCAAATAATCGCAACGGCAGTAAAGACAACTTCGGACAGGTTCGTGGATGTATGCGAGGAAACATTACTCTTAAAGTTGGCTTCTTTGGTACAAGAATACTACCGTAGTGAAACAACTTCTACAAGTAAACTTCCAATTCTTGGAAACGGCAGTAAAGGCAACTTATAAGGTTAGACAACTTAATAAAAGGTTGACACCGCACCGTAAAGCAACTTAAAGTTAAATGTTGGGTGGTTGGAAAAACGTTGCAAGTCGTTTTTTTCACAAAGTCGGTTTTTGATGGAAAAACTATCTGTGTCACTTAATCGAATCCAACCTTGAAGTAGTTAGTTTTCAAACCGCTAGATACCCTATAATGTGCTAGAAAGGTGGGAATGATGCTTCGGTTTGGTGGAAAAACGTTTCATGTTGATGGAAGCGCTGAGTTTGAAACTGAGTTTTATTTCGTGGAAAAACGTTGTACGTTGCTCTTTAGTTTCCCAGCTGCCGCTTTAATTACTTTTTGAACATAATTCACTCTCCTGAAAATTAAACTTCCGCTACATGCAACGTTTTTCCAGCCAGGTATTCAATTAATCAACAAAATTTTTCTTGGAGAAGACAAGCGTATTTTGGGATTCAGGAGAGAATTTTCAATAAGTTAAAATAGAACATTTTGATATTTAAGAGATGTTGTAAAACTCCATCGCATAGAAAACGGGTGTTAAAATTTTCATTTCGAATTCATAAAGTGGATATCCCTTGTTTCCCCTCCCTAAAAGTTTCGCTAAACCTTTCTCAAATTTCCAACTTACTCATAAATCACTGCCAACAGCAACCCAAGGGAATCATTTCGTAAAACTATCACGTATCGTCATACTTACTCCATCGTAATTAAAAAGTAGCCAAACCAAACAGTCCCACTTGGCAGGCTGCTTTTGAAATTCAAACTGAAAGCAAGCCCATCTATTTAAACCTGAAGCGAAATCGACAAGAAAGCGAGGGGGGAAACAATACAAAAATCCCAGAGCTTCTTCCCTCTCGAAATGCATTTTCCCTTTTACTCTCGATCCAGGAGAGCATTCCGCATGAATAAAACGCATTAAAGTCGCTCCTCATTGAAAGTGAAGTCATTTTGATTCCGAGGGTAAGGGAAAAAAAGGCGCCAAGAGAGAGAAAATGGTAATTATTTTGCCCAAGTCTCGTATTTATCCAGTTTCTCCCAAAGTCGAAGCACATCTCTCCAGATTTGATTGCGTAGTGGATAGAGGGCGAGAGAAAAAAATTAAAGAAAAGCTGGAATAAAACTGAATCAAACCCCAGCCGAGAACACATTCTAATGAACACTTTTCTGTCGAATTCGATCGAAGGTGTCTGTGAAGTTGTTTGCGGGAAATAAGAGAAAAGTGAATCAAGTTCACAGTGAATTGTTTTCGGTAAAAGTGATTAAAAGTTGAATTCTCTAGTGGGGAAATTCGTGTAAATGGATTAATTTCAAATGTTGTCCTTGAGAAATTATTAGTAAAGATATCTCGCTTGTATTTGCATACGAAAATGAGCAGAGAAAATCAATATTTAAGGGGGCTGGGTGGCTTAGATGGTTTACGTGCTGCTAACCACGCTATACTAGACTGAAACGTTTCTTGAACCCTGTACGTCACAAATGCGGAAGGAGAAATCGGTAAACACGAAGCCTGTTGGGTTGATAGGAGGAGTTTCGGTACGCAAATCGTGATTGAAAAGCACTATATATATATATACATGGGTTTAACCTCGGCTTACTAGATACTATACAGGCTAGCCGAGTTTTCAACTATGAAAACCATTTGACTACTTTTCCCGCTTGGATCGCCACAAGTCCTACCTATATCACCCACCGCCTTCAACACTGTGGATATGCTTTGCCAGTTTGTCCAGTATTGCCATCTGGATTTTTAATGATTTCCGTACTCGGCTAGCCTGTATAGTATCTAGTAAGCCGTGGTTTAACAAACTAATAATATTTTTAAATTGACGTTCTTTATTTCACTCAAAATTCAGACACCGCGATGGGAACTATTACTTTGTTTGTTAGTGACTTCGTAGGGTCAACTTAAGTTGCTGTCGAGTATATAGTAGTTTGCGCACTGTATCGGCCGTCGGTTCGATTCCGGCCTTTGCCCTGGGTGTATTTTCCTGCTGTAAATTTCCTGGTGAAATTCGGTTGTATCTGTCTTTCTTGGCGAAGGTTTATAAAAGCGGATCCTTGAGATCAAGCACACAGACCGGAAAATATATGACCACCAATCCACACATCAATATTTAATCCTGCCTTAAACCTTTTCAAATAAACATCCTTCAGTAGTACTGAGAAAAATTCCAGAAACATGATAAATGTATTCCACGTTTCCGATGTTTTTTTCATACATCCACCAGAAACACTATGGTATATTTTCTGTAATTTATTAAAAACAGAATAGTGTTTTTTATATGTAATTAGGCAATGTACTAAAAATGCATGAAGTAGATACAAGTTTTCTTGGAAGTATCACTTATTAAAAGGAAGAAGAAAGAGCATATATTTACATAAAACATCGTTGCAATCAGCAAATTAAGAGAATAATCATAAATAAAGTTTCGTAAAAACCTTCCACTCACCAAATTGCGCCTTCCTTATCTAATTAAATATCTATCATATCTATCTTACCTAATAGAGAGCCAAGGTTCATTACTTTGCATTTTCATTTCAAATCAAACAAAATATTTCCTACTCTTTATAAATAATTAACTGATGGAGATACACAGAAATTTCTTTTTGTAACCCTTATTGCTGATACCCCTCTACTCGCCAAGATTAATTAAGTAATAAAGAACATTTAGTTATTATCAACCTTTAAATATCGACTAATGCAAAACAATGCAGAAGGCAAACTGATGTTTACATTATATTACCAATTATTATTTTTATCAATTTTTAAAACAAAATATTTAATTTTCTTTAAGCTATTGCAAAATTTCGACCAAATTTTCTAATGCAGCGCTAGAACCTCAAGCAATAATTTTTTGCATCAAATCGTCGGCTTACAGTCGAAACGCACTAAGTCACTGTTGGAAGATATTTTGAAAGCGGTGGAATGTCGCCAACGAACGAGCGGACTCTTGGCGCATCTCTAAAATCTTGTCAAACTGTTTTAAACCAGAAAGAATTCATAGAGTAAAAAGCTTAAATGTTGGTTCGCGATTAATAATTTATTAAATTGAAATTATTTGATCATAATTGAGTTATTTTAGGGATTATAAAAGATTTTATAATTCGATTTTTCAAAGGTTTTATAGTAATATTTTATTTTTCATACACTATAACTAGAATGGCAACGGTAAAATGATAGGCAAATTTGGCATAACCTCGTACGGAGTAGTTGAGCATAAAGTGACTTAGTGCCTTTCGACTGTAATCCGACGATATTATCTTTTGTTTCGTGAAACGGGCCTTGGGAAAACACCCTTTTGTAACGCCATCGCACTACATTAGGCCCTAGCTCTTTAACGGTGTATGTGCGCCCCCCATTCCTATTCGAAATATGCTTGTCTAGGTCCCCTCTACCCTCCTTCAAAGTTTGTCCACGTAATTACGAATCACCCTGTATACATGAGTTTAACAAACTAATCATATTTTTAAATTGACGTTCATAATTTCACTCAAAATTCAGACACCGCGCTGGGAACTACTTTGTTTGTTAGTGACGTCATAGGGTCAACTAACGTTGCTGTCTAGTACATCAGTAGCTTTCGAATGGACGGACTTACCCCACTTGACCAACCACCTCCAAATACCCCCTCCGTCGACAAAATCCTCACCAACCAGCCAGACCCGGAACCCGCAAATGTGAAAAATGTGAAAAGGCAGAGCACTTGACAACCTGGTGACACATCGGTAAAGGAAAACAGCCAGCCTTATCGAAGGAAGGACCAAAACATTTAATTAAAAAACCGGTCGGTGAGGACGGATTCTCCCGCAAAAATAGAAATGCAAATGTGCCGGAGCTTCCTTATTCCCTGTTTGCGGGGGCCCTTTTGAAACGCGATGTTTTTCTTGCGGTAATCTCTCATCTCGTGTGCGACTTTTCTGCGGAAAAAGAGTTTCAGAAGAAGCCTCCGGGCAGAGGCAACAGTGTGCGAAGGCGACAGTTGGATTAATTCTTTGAAGGGAGGGAGGGGGGTCTTTCTGTCACTTTGGATCGGGGAAATTTGTTTTTGGAAAGTGTCGAAGGGAAAGGTAAATTGCTCTTGTTACGGTGTGTATTTTTCCCCGGAAGAAAGATTATTGATTTTTAGGTTTTCAATTTTCTAGGAGTTAGAGCGCTGTTGGTATTGATTGTTTTCAAGGTAAATGTTCATTAATTTTTTAATATGTGAAGGTTATTTCTGGTTGTTTTCATTATATTTTTATTGGATTTATCCCACGATTTTTAATCTAAGTAAAGTAGAAAATCAATAGAGTGTTTTCAGGTGACGTCACAACCGGTTATTTTCTTTTAACTGTGTACCTTCTGTAGGGCTTTTAACTGTTGCTAAGGCCGTTGTTTATCTGTTGCTAAGGCGGTTTTTAGGTATGGGATCACGTGATTGCAAATGCTCCAATAGAAGAATTCCACGGCTAGTCATTTTCTGTAACTGTTAACCTCTGTAGGGCAAAAAACTGTAACACTTCTGTTGCTAAGGCCGTTGTTAGGTCCGAGTCATGTGATTGAAAATGCTCTATAAACCAACACGTTTTTTTTATCACTCTCGCTGGGGAATTTAGTTTGACGCTAAATCTTTCGAGACCACAGCAGGGATTCCGCAGTAGAATTTTTGCAAATGCGAAAGAAAACCTCAGAATCCTAAAATCTGAACGTTATAAATAATTGCTTAAAGAATGTAAATATTTGAGGTTTTTTAAATTTAATGAAATATATTACAGAAATATTTAGCATTTGAGTTTGTTCTTATAGGTTAGTTTCAATAATTTAATATTTCCAGCTAAAGCGTCATAGTACTCTTAAATTTTCAAAAAAAATCGATTTTTCAAAAAAACAAATATCTAGGATGTTATTCTGTTTTATTTAAAATAAACCCCATTAAAAAATGCCAACTATTGTAAACAGACTGCAATGATTCTAAACATGCGCACATGTCAACCATGGCCTTTTCGTATCGGTCCCCTAGAAGGACCGTTGATTTCATAAGTCATTCGAGTTTTCATAAGTGTCTATTTGGACGGCAAAAACGGCAGTTGGCTCATGCGCCGTAGGTCTCGCGGTTACGTAGCAGTCCCGGCGCTTATAGTCTGTGTAAATAGAATCGGCGGTTGACCTTGAGTTTTTTCTCCATGTATTTCTTCTGCGTTGCCATGGTAAAGCATGACGTGAAACCGCCGATTTTATTTACACAGACTATAGTGTGATCTCCAATCAGAACCGTTGCTGTGGAAATAATAGAAGAGTTCAGTTGTATATTTTCCGGCCAAATAGAGAGTGCCATTTCATAATTAAAAACTTAAATTCAATTTTTTTTAATATTAATTTGGTAAGCTGGAAGAAGAAGGTTGTTTACTCAACTCATGAAGCTTGATTGCGTTTACATTCAGCATCATGGTTAGTGAAAACAAACGATGAGATTAAGATTTACCTCGAACGTTCTTCCTCGTATCTGATTCTGATTGCGCTATTTTATAACAAGTTCTTCTCGAACAGACTTTATACTTTTTTACCTTTAATATAAAAACAAGAATACATTCATCCGAACTACCAGACCAAGATGTTCATCACAACTTCCCTAGAGTCACTATCTATACTATACTATACTTTTCGAAGCTTAGCACAAAAAGTTTAATAAGGAGAAAAAGCCTAAACAAAAACCTAAAAAGGTAACAAAACAAAAATTCTCGAAGTAATGAAGTTTTTCTATTACACACAAAAACCCGGTCTCCCCGAAAATAGCCTTTTTTAATTACTATTTTCGTTCCCCGACATCATTTTCTGATCAACTCTCTGGGAAACAATGGCAATAATAAGACAGCAGGATGAAGACGAAGACTATTTTCCCGAAAATTCGGAGATGCTTTTCAGGAACCGGAAACCCCGAGGTCGAATATAAGTCCCACACTCCCGGATTTTTTCCTTCTTTGTAGCGAAAGGAACATTTTTTCCGGAATTCGTCTCGGGACAAAGCGAAGGAACACAAAAATAAAAAAAAAGCAATAAGACTCACTTCTTGGCTGCTGCTGAGAAGAGAAAGAACAGAAAGAAAAAAGGTACGTTTTCTTTCCCGCGCAACGGTCTCCTGTTGACAAAAGGACCGAAATAAAACTGTTCCGAAGAGTTGCTTGGCAGGCAAATATTGGGCTGAAATTGAAGCTTTTTCTTTGGGCCGTCGATCTTCTTTTAGGGTTCGGTTCGGGATGTTTCTCGTTCTCGCTCTGATAAGGCAGTCGAGGAATGTTGTCAAATTTCGTTCGGGAGCGACGAGGCGTGTAAGCTTCAATAAAAATGCAAATCACAGGCCAAAAGGGGACGTGCTTGACAATGGGGCGGGGGCAGTTATTCTTCGCCATAAGCGAATCAGTCGCTTCAATACAAGAATAAAACTAGTAGAATGTCAAGCTTAATTCCTCGGTACTCTGACACCCCGTTCTTACAGCTGTTACAGAAACATTATTAAGAACATTGTTAAGACATTATGTCGATAAAGAAACGAAATGTTAGCTCAAGATAAAACCCTTTAATAAAACATCTTATAAAAGTTTCCTTCGTAACCTTATAGAGTGAAACCCCGATTTAACATTTTTCAAGGGACCAAAGAAAAATAACGTTAAATGCGGGAAAACGTTAAATCGGGGTAAGACATCCTGTAAGAAATCCTTTGGGACCAATGAAATATGACGTTAAATGCGGGAAATCGTTAAATGTGGGAAACGTTAAATCGGGGTTTCACTGTAGTTATCATTTAAATATAGTTCTAAAGTGTTTTCATTCTTACTGGAAATAAATACACTCTAAATCTGTATCATACAACGTAAATGTACGCATGAAATTAATTTCCAGATAAAAAAAGCATACTTTCAAAAGTTTTCAAATTAAATACACAGGGTGCTTCAACAAGTTCAACCAAACTCTGCACAGAAAGATTCATCGTGGGGAGTTCATAAAAAATTCCCAAAAAACTATACAACTAGGAAAATTTTATTTTCGAAAAACTAACGTCAAATTTAATTTAACGTCAAATTTAATAAAAACTTCATTATAGTCTGTTTATTTAGAAATGACACCTGAGACGAAATGTATTAGCAGCAGTTACTATTGTAATTATCATCGAAAGCATTTTCTTCTGCAATGACAAGGCAGCCGAAACAGAACAGGGGCGGGTCCAGGGGGGGGGCCCTGGGGGCCATGGCCCCCCCCGAGAAACTCTAACAAATAGCTTAAAAACACTTTCTTAATGTTAAAATTCAAAAAATTTTCTGGGGGAGGACCCCCAAGCCCCCCTTTAATATTTTGACATCCATAGGCGCCAACTTTTATAAAATATTGGGGGGGGGAGGGCCAGTACAAGACATTAAAAAACATAAAGTTAAAAGAAACAACCATTAAGTTTACATGCCTAATTACCTAATTTTGTATCAGATGTATAGATTAAATTTCGTTACATGTCCCTTTAAATATCGCCAAGGTGTTATATTTTGAGGTGCATTTAATGTAAAAGTTTTGTGTAATAATGCGAGCTCGAAATAAGATGGGGGTCTGGGCGATCTCTCCCAGAAAAATTTTAGAAATTTCTCTGTTAAAACTTCATTTCAACTTAAAAAAACATTTCAGCTTAATTCCAAAGTTTGGGGGCTCTCCCCAAGAAAATTTTTAAAATTTGACCCTTAAAAGAAATTTTTAACACATTCAGAGACCTTTTGTGGGTTACCCTCTCCCCAAATAACCGCTCTTGAAGGGGATTCCAAACCAGAAAATATCCAAACATCACAAAATATTGTGGGGGGGGCTTAGCCCCCCTTCAGCTAACATTGGATCGGGCTCAAGCCCTCTCAAACCGGTAATACTATAGTTTAAATGGGCGTACTTGCAAAAATTTTCAGAAGAGGACCCCCGGCCCTTTTCAAAATTGGGCATCTATTTATAACTTCATCCTTGAAAATTCTGTGGTTTACATGCTTTTAAAATGAGCTGAAACTTTATTTTTAGAGGCAAATTTTCAAAAATTTTCTAGGGGGCACCCCCCAGACCCCCTATTAATTTCTCATGGTTACTTATTTACTGTTTTCTCCTTGAACTTGTTTCTCTCCTCTCCTTTTAGGAGTACAAGAAGTTACCCTCTTTAGGTGTTATCCAATGGATACCAAATGTACAAAAATGAGTAGAAAAACTTCTATTTGAAGCCAAATTTCACAAAATATTCTGGGGGAGGACCCCCAGACCCCCCCACATTTGCTTTCGAGCTAGAATTATCTGAAGAAACCTTTATAACTTTAACAAAGTTTCGCATTTTATTTATGTTATACTTGGAAATTTGGGAGCCAAACACCTCGCGAACACAAGTATTATTATGGCCTTACAAAAATGTTTCACCCCCCCCCCACTTTCTAAAACAATGGCACGGGCCCTGGATATCCTCTAAGTTACTATAAACCCCTAAAAAGCTGCTTGAAAGCAAGCACTCTTCAAAAAATTTTCTGAGGCACTGAAAATTTCGAATGTAATACCCTCCGACTTTGACATGGCCCCCCCCGAAAATCTGGTCTGGAACCGCCCTTGAAACAGAAGTAGTTGAAATACTGTAAAAAAATAGGTCACTGAAGTTGTGTGATGACCGTTATGAAGCATTATTGAGCGTTTTTGATCCTGTTTTAGGCGCCAATTCTAAATGAACAGACTATAGTTCATTCCACGGTACGTGGATGCATACGAAGTAAGAATATTTTTAATCAATTAGATTGCAAACATATATTCAAATAACCATGTTCACGTTTTCCATAAAAACTTTTTTAGGGTAAACAGGAATCGTCGTCATACCTTTTTTCTGTCGCAATTTTCTCGAAAACTATGGGTCGTAGAACTACATTTATTTTTATGTGTTCTATAAACTCCTTGAAAAGAACCTTTTTGTGCATAGTTTGAGCGAACTTGTTGAGAGAACCTCTATAATACAACGTGATAAGACCAAATAGGTCATACTTGCAGAATATAGTATTATGGAAAAGGGAAAATATACCAAAAATGTGTTATTTCAACTCCAAAATTGGTCGAAAAAATTTTCTTTGAAAAATTTTCTTTTACGCATCCGATGGATGTGTGAAAGAAAAGCGTGATATAAAGTATTAAATGCTTATTTTGAAAAAATCCGTGACACAAACTTTTCAATTAGATCATATATTGTCGACAAAATCTATAACAAAGTTCGTTCAGAAGACATAATCGTAACGGATAAACGCAAATATGGCAAAAATAAGTACGAACATATGTATTTTTCATACGAAATACGACTAGCTTTGTTTAAAATGGGGTGATTGAGATTCTGATACGAATTAAACCTATAAGGAATGTAATAGAACATTTTCAATCACATGACTCGGACCTAACAACGGCCTTAGCAACAGAAGTGTTACAGTTTTTTGCCCTACAGAGGTTAACAGTTACAGAAAATGACTAGCCGTGGAATTCTTCTATTGGAGCATTTGCAATCACGTGATCCCATACCTAAAAACCGCCTTAGCAACAGATAAACAACGGCCTTAGCAACAGTTAAAAGCCCTACTGAAGGTACACAGTTAAAAGAAAATAACCGGTTGTGACGTCACCTGAAAACACTCTATAAGTGAAACCACTACAAGTATTTCCCCACTCTCTCCCCATGTAGCATTTTTGGGTTTTTTTAAGGTTTTTTCATCCTTGCATTGCAACCCAAAAAAAGGTTTTTTTGGGTTTTTATTTACAACCCAAAAACCCCAAAAAAACCTTACAACAACCTCAAAAAAAGGTACGCCAGTCAACATTTCCAACCTTTTTTGTAACCTTGCTGAAGAACCTTGTGTAAAGGTTAGAGGTACAGGTTTTTACAAGATTAAGAAAAAAACCTTGTTTCAATATTCTTGAGCCAGGTTGTTGAAAGATTTCATAGCAACCTTAGAAAAATGTTTTTTCATGTAGACTGCGGCAACCAATGCCAAAAAACCTTCGTTCACTATTGCGGTCATTGGTTTTTGTAAGGTTTCCAAAATATCTTCATTCTATATTGATGTTTAGGTTTAATATCGCATTTTTTATTTTTTTCGGAGTTTCTTTGTTGAATTATATGATGTCGCAAAATTTTTCCCGAAATATTGCACAGTATATAATACATATTTTCAGGGAAAATTTTGTATCATAATTCAATAAAGAAACACCGAAAAAATAAAAAATGCGATACTAAACTTATAACTCTGGAAATAAAAATAATTTATCACAACTTTTTAGCTAGGTCAACACACCACTTTTAACAAAAAGTAACTCGAATTTTATGCTGTATGATTACAGAATACTTCAAAGTAATTATTAAGTAAATACAGTAAAATGAAGTAATAAAATAAATTTAAAATTAAGTTTTTAAAATTCATAAAAACAAAATATACATATATTTTAATTTCTACAAAAATTTTGTTTAATTTAGGCTCTTAAAGCACTAATGAAAAAACTCACCTTTAAATAGAAGTATAATTCAAGATGGACACATTTTTATTTAAAAAACTTATTTCAACACATTAAATGTAAGAAAAATCAAGTTTATTGAACAACTGATACAAACAAGACAAATTTTACAAACAGCTTTCTAGCACCACAGGGATCAAGGTTAAAGTGTTCATATAAAAAAATATACATTAAATATAAACTGTGAAGGTAATAACTAAACTTAAAAATGTAATATAATTAAAATTTGTTTAAAAAAATGATTCAAATAATACTATTTCAGGGGACATCAAATGCAACTGACAGCTCCTGCAAAAAAAATTTAGCAATTTTATTTTTAACTATTAAAAAAAGTACTTTCGCATTAACCATTCAAAAAATTAATTCTAAATAATATTCAATACAATGCAGAAAATTATAGACCAATGGTTAGCAACTGGTGGACTGAAGTCCAAACAATTTATGTAAATTCCTTGGTTGCCAAAATTTTCAATTTGAAATATAATTTGTAGAGCCAGGTGGGGAAAATGGGAAAAACAAGGTTTGATGTTTATGTACTATTGACAAATCAATATTTATATTTTAAACAAGGTAAAATGCACATTTTTTAAATAAGACATTTTACAAGCTTTTTAAATGTGTTAAAAACTTCTGGAAAACATTAACTGCAAAATATTAGTAAGTATCATAAATTATAAAAAATTAAAACAGACATGAGTTTCATTATACTCTTTGATCCATTTGCATAGATTAAAAAATATAATTTTAAAATTTCTTATAAGTGGGAATAAGCCCTCAATGAAAAAAATAGTACAGATTGTAACCATTTCCCCAAACTGTGAACCGACTATAATTACATATAATATATACATTTGAGAGATAGCATATCAGCAGTGATCAAAATTAACACTGGTCCGAGACGACTGAAAATAGGCTCTGGCCACTACTCAGAAAATCACTAGTCCAGCAGACCAGTGGGGGAAAAATATCTCACTTTCCAGTTCTAGTCTCTTTTTTTTGCTGCATAACTAATTAGAAATTTTATATCAAAAAGAGAAATACTAACATTTCAGCAAGAAAAGTGTACTTAATAAATAGATATTTTTAGTTTTTTAGAATTAATATTTAGTATTCACTTTAACTGCAGTAACTACTTTAAATAAATTGGAAGTTTGGAACCTTTTCTTTTTAATTTGCCAGACAAGTCATTTTGGTTGAGGACCAGTAAGATTTGCAAAGTAATAGTTTGCAGAACCAGTGAGTTATTTTTCCATTTTCTAACGCTGCATTTTAGTTTTTAATATCATACAAGAAATAAAGCTATGTAAAATGGTTTAACTGTTCACTGGGTCACATATGACAGCACAGTTGCCAACCTCATGGCTGCAAAGAACCTTGATTTTCGTTTTCTATCTTTTCTCCTAACTATAATCCGATTAAAGTATGCTAAAATTTCTAACCCCAATTTCCTGTACATAATACTGATGGCAATTTTAAGGGGGAAATCTAATTATAGGAGTTTTTTTCTTTTAGGAGATTATAGGAGCTAATTATAGGAGTCTAATTTCTACGTTTGTTTTTGTCTTTTAAATTCTTTACTGGGCTGGGTCATAATCATAGCAATACGACTAAAATAATATCTTAACTCACCCGTCAGCTTTTCTTGTCCACTAAGTCTACATTTTAGTGCTGTTACTTTTCTGACAGTGCATCCCTGGATCCTGCTGTCACATCATACTCTAGCTGAAGAAGCTACTCGCTGCTGCTAGTTAGTGGGGGAATTCGTGGGCTAGTCAGCCTGGTTCTATCGTAGAAGTCTGCTGGCGCAATACCGGCAGCTGCTGCTCTTGCTGCCAAGGGAAAAAGATGTTTTATTGCATGATGCAAGTTCCACCAATGAATAAAAAATTTTAATTTCAACATGTAGCAATAAAAAAAAAGTGGGGCACTGCATTTTCTTATCTCCTTTTTACACAATACTAATTGCAATTAAAAAAACTAGTTTTAAGGGGGAAATCTGATTATCAGAGTAAAGATGAAAATCTCAGTAACTAGGTACTTGCGTATATCCCGTCGACAGCCGTTAAGTTAAGCGACACAAGTATAGAACAGACGATAGACTTTAACCAATTTTTTGAATTCAGCGGCACTGTCAACGGGATAATACATAAGAACCCTCCAATAAAATCTGAGTACTTGGCAGCTATGCGACAGTATCAATTGAGTAATCCAAAAAGCAGAAACTTACGATGGAATTGGGTGGAAACAGACTCCGGGGTGGCAGGAGAGGTCCGGGCATTGATGTCATAGGGCACTGGCTGGAGCGACTGGCGGTGACCTGTAGGTGTAATCGCTGCGGGGGAGGCTGCTACCTGAGAAAAAAAGTTGCTTTAAAGCACAATGCTACTTGGTGTTCAGATATTAAGTTCTGCAATCAATGAAAAGTTATAATCTCAACGTAGCAAAGCCCAATCACAAATTTTCAGTGAATTTTTTAAGGAGGGTGTCCATAAAACATGTCACTTTCTCCCCAACATTTCTGACCCCCTCCCTCCCCCGTCACTTTGAGATAACGACTTTTAAAACAAAAAGAGTCCTTTAAATAACAACTTAGAAAGATAGTTCATTAAATTTAGTTTTAATTTGACATACTTACTCATAACCAGCAAATGGCAGGTGATAGAACATTTCTTCTAAGCCTTCAAATTAATCATATTGCAGAATCTAAAAAAATAATAAAAATATGTAATAAATGTTTTGAATATCATTAATTGGAACAGATTTGATAAAGGTCCTCCACAGCAACGGCCAACTTGGCAAATGCTCTAAAGCAGTGACCATTCAACCTAAATCAAATCTGTTCCCATAGAGGGGTGAATAATTAATAATAAAACACAAGATGAAATGTAAGTTGTTGAAGATTAATTATCTCTAACAGATTCAAAAAGGGAATCCACAGCAATTAGGAAGGAGCAAATTCTTTAAAAACAATGAATTCCTTTTGATTTAAATAGTTTCTTGTATTTACTTAATTATAACATCCTAGTTGTGGGGTGTTAAAAAACAGTATGCAATAGACGATATTAGTGTGACGTCACTTCCTTGTTTAGAAACGTTGATTCCATCCATGATTGGTTACGTGACTAGAAGTAATTCCATACGGAACCAATCACGGATGGAATTAACGTTTCCAAACAAGCAAGTGACGTCATGACTAATGCCGTCTATTTACAAAAATAAATAAATACTTCTTTCATGATACTGTGTCTTACTGCTATTTTTTAAAAAGTGGTTTAAATCAAATATGAATATCAATAACATGGATATTTTGAAAATTAACCCAATACTAAATACTTAAATATAACAATTAAAAATTTTTGGAAATTTGCCCCTCAAAAGAGTGTTTTAGCTCATTTCTGAGACCCTTTAGATTACACCCATAGAGCACCACTCATTGTAAGCGGCCGAATTTTCAAGGTAAAAAGAAGGTATATTGTAATAAATGGCGAAATGTTAAGGGGGTTTTTAGGTTCCTACTCCGGAAAATTTTTTGAATTTTTCCCCTAAAAGTGGCATTTTAACTCATTTTGAGACATATTAGGTTACATTAAAGAGGACCAATCCTTATAAATCACACAAGTTCGAAGGAAAAACCGTATACTTAATAGATTTCAAAATTTCGAGGGGGTTTGGGGGTCCTCCCCCAGAAAAATTTTGGAAATTTTACCCTTAAAAGTAGGGTTTTGACTCATTTTGAGACCCTTTGGGTTATACCCGAAGAGGATATCGCTCCTTGTGAGACATAATTTTCAAGAAAAATAGCAGTATAAAAATTGATGTCAAAATTTCAGGGGGGGGGTTGAACCCCTAAACCCCCCCCCCTTGGATACGGCCCTGTTGTGGGGTGTAAACAAACAGTATGCAATAGACAATATTAGTGTGACGTCACTTGCTTGTTTAGAAACGTTGATTCCATCCGTGATTGGTTACGTGACTGGAAGTAATTCCATACGGAACCAATCACGGATGGAATTAATGTTTATAAACAAGCAAGTGATGTCATGACTAATGTCGTGTATTTACAAAAATAAATAAACACTTCTTTCATGATACTGTGTCTTACTGCTATTCTTTTAAAAGTGGTTCAAATCAAATATGAATATCAATAACATGGATATTTTGAAAATTAACCCAATACTAACTTGAATAAACATCAACAAACAAACCCTGGTTAACCACCCAAATCATGACGCTTGCTAACATTCATTTGAAATTACAAGAAATAACAGGTAGAATAAACAAACTTACCTCATTATTAGAAGAAAATAGAGATGAAAAAAGTTATTTAACAACTTCGGAATCATAATAAAATTACGACCCAACGATAAACCCATTACAGGCCAGGAAGCTAATGCTTAGTCCGCAGTAATTGCTCTTTGATAACTCAAAGTTTAAGGAAGTATAAAAAAATTCAAATTACTTAAACCTTCAAATTGAAATTAAAAACATTCAATCATAAAATTTTCGGCAATTACGATCTCTCTTCAAACTAACATTTTATTTTCCACCCAATAAGCAAGCGGCGTAGGGGTACATGACAATGGCAATGAGAAAATCACATTGCATAAGCTCGCAAATATGCAATCAATGGGTTTGACAACTGATCTTTAGCACTGCTTGCCTCGCTTGGCGATTGAACCCACTTCTGGGTAGGACCCCAAGAACAACTAATGTGTTAAGTAAATAGGATATGGCACATAATTTATGTTTTTAGGTTGTCAGATAAACAAATGGTGCTTTAAAGCAGTGTTCCCCAACCTTTTTACCACCAAGGACCGGTCAACGTTTGATAATTTTACCGCGGCCCGCTGGGGGTGGCATTGATTTTGGTTTCATTTTCAATGTAATGGGATTTTCGGAAGTTTAGAATACGCGAATTTTCAATTCTTCACAAAAAGATGAATCCGACAAAGCGCATTGATTGATATTATTACACTTTTTCTTTATTTTTCTTTCCGTTTTGCAGAAAAATGTACTGTTTTATGGATTTTCTTTTCATTAACTTATAGTTGTAACAAAAAACTCAGATAACTGTCACCATTACTTCCGGGTTGAACAAGTTCGCCACAAAAAAAAAAAAAAAAAATTTATGGATTTCTAATGAAGCGTTTTTATTCAGTTTTCTAGGAAAAATAAGATAGTTCTCATGGTGTGCATGATTTATGTCACTTCCTTCAGGCCCCTTTTTAAAATAAATAAAATTTAATGAAACACAGATGTTTTTAATTTGGAGTATAAACCCTAAGAATTTAAATTCATTTTCAATGAAATGGTCGACCCGCGGCCCTGTACCATTTGATCCACGGACCGGCATCGTTCCGCAGACCAGGGGTTGGAGACCACTGCTTTAAAGCACAGATACTACTTGGTGTTCAGCTGTTTTTAGTTCCCCCAATGAATGAAAAGTTCTAATCTTAACGTAGCAAAACCCAATCACAAATTTTTTTAAGGAACTGTTCATAAAAGATTCACCTACATCTAAGGTGACATGAGATAACTTTTAGAAGTTTTAATTTGATTTACTTACTTATGGCCAATGACCAGCAAAATGGTAGATGGAGGTGGAACATAACTTCCTTCAAATTTCAGGAGCATAATATTCATCCTATTGCAGAATCTAAAACAAAACATTATAAAAATATGTAATGAATATGTATCATAAATAGGAACAGATTTGGTATAGGTCCTTCACAGTGACTGCCAACTTGGCGAATGCTCTATAGCAGTGACCATCAGGCGCGGATCCAGCACGCCTCCAAGGAAGAGGCCACTTTTTCAGACTATCACCTTTACCTTTCGAGAAAAATGTCAAAATGTTGGGGATTTTCTAAAAGGTATCACTCAAGATCCCCTTTTGGTACTGCTGGGGGCTATAAGGGTCCTCCCCCAGAAAAAATTTTGAAACTTGACCTGCAAAAGTTGGGTTTTAACTCATTTTGAGTTCTTTTTGAGACTTTTTTCGTACTTATAAGTATGTTTGGGTCCAAGGAGGGGCACTTTCCAGAATGCCACCCCCCTGGATCCACCACTGGTGACCATTCAACCTACATCAAATCTGTTCCCATAAAGGGGTGAATAATTAATATGGTTCTTATCCGTTAAACGAGCGCAAGCAAAAAAATCCCGAAAAAATTTAGAATGAATTAAGAAATTCTCTGTTCCAACTGTTGCCTACTGCATTTGTTTCGTTTTCACTTGACTGTATTGTCATTCGCTTTGCTTGGCGAGCATTTAGTTCACAATTGGCGACATTTGTGCCCAGCTAACGGATAAGTACCATTAATAATAGAACACGAGATTAAATTGAAGATAAATTATTCGTTGAAGATAAATTATCTCTAAAAGATTCAAAAAGGGAATTTACGGCAATTAGGGAGATTGTCTAAAGAGCTGTAGAGCAGTCGCAAAGTTTGACGACTGTTTAAATTGGCAGTAGCTGTATGCCATGGAGGACCTGTTTTGAATACGTTGCAACTATTCTAGATTCCAACCTTTCTTGTCAGTGATGTCATGAATCCCATTTGAAGGCCAAATTTATAACATTATCATACAAAATGAGTCATTAATGTATTAGTTTTATATGTTCTATTCTCATATTTTTGTTTAAGAATGTAAGTTTCAAAATACTTGGTAATCATTTTAAATACCTACTTTGAATTTGGACTACATAGTGTGATTTTAAAGCAAACACTCAAGTTACGCTGTTTGAAACTTTTTAGTACCAAATCGGTTATTATCAATCTATTTTAGGATAGATAGATTTTCAAAACAATATGCTAACAATGAATGGCAAATGAAATGCCTCACCATTTGTCGACCTAGATTACTACTTCAGTCAAAGGGATGTTATAACTTTATCAAAACATTGAATTATGAAAAGATTACAATAAGCTCATTAGCGCACTAACTAATGACCAAGGCCTACAAAGCTCGCATATTTTTGTGATCAAGGGGTGTTTAAGGTAATGTCCCAGTTAAGTGGTAAAACACATGACCACAGTTTTCATTCCAGATCCTACTTGGTTTTCAGTCTATGAACCATCTAAGGGGGTGAGAATTTAAACCTAGGTCATGTGGCTTGGTAGAAAAAAAATTCTGCATTGTGGGAGATATATTCACATTAAGTTTACACAAAAGATTTTTAAAGATATCAAGAGTTACCTAATGTGTAGTAAATATATGATATTTACATACACTGTATACAAAAACTAATCAGATTTTGAAAATTTTGAGAAGGAAATTTAAACATAATAGGTCATTAACACAACTACAGAAAGCATAACATGCACCTAATATTAATGTCTCAACTCAAATTTTAAAATAATGTCATTAAAAGCTACGATTAGTATTGGAAACATAGGTCAGGATCTTACAATTTATTTCACAACCCAACTCATTCAAATTCACGTTTTGAACTTACCACCACTCATAGAACTCGGTAGCTTATGAGAGGTAGAAAGAAAAGAAACTTTCAGGAAAAACAACAAAGAAGAGATCTCGTCCAAAATACTTTTGCTGAAAACGAATTTAACAACATTAAGGATGTAAACAAATCCACGCAATGATTGGATTGGATTTGTTTACATACATTTTCCGGATTGAGTGCTTGATCAAATTCATGCAATGAACCGGTGATTATAAATTATCCCAATGGAGGTTAAAAGTAAATAAGATAAAAAGTTTTAAAATACTACTCACTTGAGCTTGGGTTGGCCTCCATCTTGAAAGGCGAGAATTCTGTCGCGTCATGCCGAGTGAACATGACGCATGCGCAGAAAGGCATTCTTTTGTTTTCCAATGGTTTCTATGGTTTCCGCAACCCAACCATTTGTTATGTTTTTGTAATGTCCCAATAACAATAAAAGGAAAAGGTTCGCCGTAAGGTTCCATGCTACTTGGGTCACATTTTGTATTCGTCAAGCAATACTAAAAATAGCTTCCCTGTTTCCATATTAAATAAGCAACGGATACAGTAACTTGAAATTAATGAAACAAAAGGCTGCGTAAAAATGCAGCTGATCCATTAACAGCAGGGCTCAGTTGAAATTCGAGAGAAAAGGTATTCCGAGAACACCAATATATAATGCACTTTTTTAACAACCTAACCAAGGTTGAAACAACTTTCTTAAAGCTCCGTCAAGTTTCCATTGCCATTAACTTCAAAAAAAAAATTCAGTTGTTCCCCGATTGTACAAGGATGTAATCATTAGAAAACTTTCAGATCACAGATCGAGTTTCACGATACACTAATGACTGAGAAACAGCAAAAGCAAAGATTCGAGGGAGGATGTTAAATTCGCGTGTTGTAACAAGCTTTCTTGTTGCATTCTTTAGGCTTAATTGAGAGCGAAAGGATGTTTAGTTAAATTTTCCTCCCTGCATTGATGCTAACTCAATTTAAGTCGCGCTACTATTAGTTGTTTGAAGAGTTATTTTGAGAAAATAACTGCGCATTGAATAATTATTTTGTAAGAAATTTGGTAACAGAGCTATTTCGTTCATACAAATTTGCTTTCAGCTAAATGATTCAACTGGTAATTAGTGTGATGTATTTTAAAGCTCAAATACTTTTGTTGAAATATAGGTACTTTATGTTATTTAATATTTATATTTTTATATGTATAATGATATATAGTTATTATGATATATAAGAAAAACAAGTGATAGAGATCAATTAAATTATAATTAAAATAAATATGCAGACAAGCGCAAAGCCGTGCACATTCAACATATTAGTATTATAAAATAATATATTATTTTATTAAATTGCGATTAAAAAATTACAAAAAAAGACGTACTATACTCCTCTCTTTGTATTAAAGTCATACTGTTTAAAATATAATATATAGTTCCATGACAATCTTCTGATATGGACACTTTCTAGACACAACTTCAGAAACACCCTATCAGTACCTATAACACGTTTCGTCAGAGGGGGAGTCGGACACGAGAAAGGGGGGCTGCACCGGAAATTTGCTTTCGCGTCGCCGGAAATTACTTTCGACCGCCACCCCACAACAAATAGATGGGAGCTGGACACTCTTGTGTCTGTTTGTTCCTTGTTTGCGAGAAGTGAGGAGGGGGACATTTACCCTCGTTAAATTTGTTTAAAACATTTCCCCCTTTCGTGTTTGTGTTTGCAATGCGGTTTATCTGTAGGAGGAAGAACGGCACAAGGTTCCTTCTCAATGAGCAGTTACAGGGTGTTTCAAAAGTCCGTTTCACGGCTTTTATTTGGAACCAACGTCTCCTAGGTCCTGGAAGTAAGGTCTACCCCTAGGTAAATAACCCTGGGGAATCCATTGAGAAGACTTACAGCGCCCCTAGCGGTGAAATAAAAAAGTTTAAAAAATTAATTAAGAAACTAAAGGAGATAGAGCAAACATCTCATAGAGAGTATTGTTGCCACTGTTATAAGTAACTCACTGAAAAAATTTCATGAAAATATTGTGAATATTCGCTGAGATATTAGCATGTGAAAAATACCCTTTTCCAGGTCTCAAAAATGGATAAGTTCGCAAATTAGTAATTTTTTTTCTGAGTTATTATGTAGTTTTGTATCTTTTTAGTTAAATGAAGAAATAATTTTAATCAAAAAAACTTTTGAAAAACTGAACTTTTTTTCCATGAATATTCACGATATTTTCATGATTTTTTTTATTGCCATGGTACGCCACGAAAGTAAAACTCGTACGCCACACACCTTTATAAACATGTTCTCAGCATTAAATCATAATTTTTAAATATTCGTATTCATTTAGTAGTACTTTAGTATTAATCATATTAATTTAGTAAATAGTAGTTCTTTATTTCCTGAAAAAATGTTAAGACATTCACTGATATTTTTTTTGAACCACAAAAAGTTCCTCGTATAACACCAAGTATTATACGGGGCTTAACGAAGTAAGTAAAAATACATAGTAAAACTACAAGGTAGTAACAAGGGATTTAATAGTTGGAAGTAAATGTTAAAATTTTATATCACTGATATAAAAATGAAATTATATCTCGTTTACAACTAAAGCCTCAAAGTAAAAACTTACATGCATTAGATATCTGTCCTGTATAATGAAAACATTCTTCTCCTCGTTGAAAATTTAATTAAGTTAAAATACTACATTCGTAAACGCAACTCCCAAGCATTTCTCCAACACTGACTTATGCACGTTTTCACGACAGACAGTTAAAAGTTTTAAAAATATCTACTATGAATAATGAACAAATGGGAAAAGCAAAAAGTCGTAAGTCTTCTCTAACCACCAGAGCTTGTAAATTTTTAGCACTCTCATCCTACTTGTCTCAGAAGTTCATGGAAATTAGCTCAACTTATTTGAAAGAAAAACCATATTGCAAGAATATGACTCTTTCCTCTTAAATAACTAATGAAACGCTAATAATTAATAATCCGTTTTTATTCTCACGCTTTCATTTATTATTCAGACGGAAACTTGTTCGAAAACTCGCTAGTTACTGCTGCTAACTTCACAATGACATCATAATTTTTCACTCGTGTAAACAAGGTTTAGAAACAAATACTATTTCATTAAGCATTCATGATTATTTGGTAACACAGGAGAATTTTTAGGGAAGGAATTTACACACATCGATACAATTTATTTAATTACAATTGTTTGTGGTAAGTGAAACAAGTTTTTGTTTGACGTACTCAGTTATCTATTGGAAAAATTTTCCCAGTGTTCCATAAACCAGTATCAAATCATACTGGATCCAGTATCATTTATACTGGTTCCTGTATCATTTATACTGGATCCAGTATAATTTGATACTGGTTCATGGAACACAGGGAAAATTTTTCCAATAGGGCGAAAAAGTTAGCTAAGATATTATGTTATGAATAAGGATGGCTTTGAACTAACATATATTTGAAAGAGTTTCAATATTTTGTAAAAACAGATAAACAACTAAAAATTTCAGTATCCGGAATGAATTTGAAAATATTATTTTTCCAGTTTAATATTTAAATCACATCGGAATAATACCTATATGAATACTGTGGTTATTGTGAAACATCTAAAACCAAAAATATTTTAAAGTATATTAGTAGAATCCGAGCAAAAAAAGTTAGACGATTTTTAGTATTAAGGGTGAGTTCTTGTGACTAACAACTAGATAAATACTTGAACTAGACAAATATAGTAGTATTGCGCAACTATGATATTTACGTTAGTTTGTTCATAGAAGCTTTGGGAGTAAAATTTTCGTTTTAGGATTTTCTGCCCTCGTATCTTAACTTTTTATACTTGAATAAATTTCAGCTATAGTTAGTACAAGCACATTTTAAGATTTTTTTTCTATTTCTTGTGGTGGTTTAAAATTTGTTTACGTATTTGTCTCTGTTTGTGGCTTAACCTACTTATTTTGAATCATGTAACTTCGACAGTACGGGAGGGATCAGGGGCGTAGCCATGGGGAATTGGGGATATATATCCCCTCTGAAACTCAGGAATTTATTACTATAAAAAGAGTATCTAGAACTACCTAATATCATCCAAAATACCAATATCCCCCTCTTAAAGACGTAGAATAGTCGGACAGTGGTGTTACCTGAGGTCCACGGCATATGGACGATATCGGGACAAGAGGTTTTCTTGGTCACAATATAAAAGGAATATCGCATTAAAAACTAATTAATCAGAATTTCAGATGCATAAATCATAATTATATAGAAAACTTTTTTAAAATTTATTATACAAATCAATTTTAAACGCTTTTTATTGATCAAGGACTGAGAGACCACTCCACAGTTGGTATAGTCATACCGCCAGGAGAAAAACTTTGATGAAAAAAAATCTCTGAAAAGAAGTGCAAAGCCGTACGGTACGATACTCAAGCAGATTTCGCATAAAGCGTTTGTTCATCGTTTACAATATACGTTCACCCCTGAAATTGAGTGGGAAAAATCTGCTCCCGCAACAATCCCAACAATATTGTAAGAGGTCAAAAGTTTTTCTACTGGCGGGCGGTAGGACATATACGTGACAGTTTTTGATACAGCAGTTAATGGCTAACTAAATACGACAAACCATCAGATACAGATCCCCACTCATCTTAAAAAAAAAATCCCTAGAGTTCACTCTCTAGTAATACACAGCAAAATTCCCAATCACCCACTCGCCGACACTATACTCGAAAGGATGAAGTGCTCAAAACCTGTGCTACAGCCCCCAGAGGGGCCCTATAAATGCACGGAATCCACAGCTGTTAATCAAAAATAATGATCGCCGGGGCGCTATGTCAGAAGCGCCCTAGTGGTGGCAGGCGTAAATGCGATGATAAGCGACGCCCTCTCTCTCATACCTGGGATGTTTCACTCGGGGGCATTACTCAAATAATGTATGCCGCTGGAATCGACGCGAGGACGGCATGACGGATTGGGGGTTTAGAGGGGTCCCCGTCAATCGTTTTACGTCGTTGCAGTAGGGGGTGAGGTGATTGGAAGTTGCCGATTTTGACGATTTTTTTAAAAGCGGTTTGTGAGAGTAAATGATAACTTGAGTCGTCTAGTTTTAAAACCAGATAGATAATTTTTTTTTTTCAATTTTCAGTTTATGTTATGTTCTGATTGTTAAAATACAGATCTAGCAAATGGCCAAGTTTTAAGCTTCGAAAAAATGTAGATCTAATGTTTCATGGCTAACACTAATTTTGAGGGAAATCTATAATTTTGTGACAAAAAAACAGTGTTTTAAAACTTTTATGCTGAAAAGTGCTCCAACAACTAAATCTATAAGCTTAAACATGTTGATAATGTAACCATCTCCTACCATCTTAAATAAAAAAAAAATAAGGGTTTTTGTAAGTGCATAATTTGTTTCAATATTTAATTTTTTGTTGTTCCTGAAAAATTAGCAGCTGGAATCGACGCGAGGACGGTATGAAGGATTGGAGGTTAAGAAGGGTCCCCGACAATCGTTTTGCGTCGTTGCTGTGGGTGGTGATGGGAAAAGTTGCCGATTTTGACGATTTTGTTAAAAGCGGTTTGTGAGAGTGAATCATAACTTGTGAGTGTAATTTTATTTTACCCCATAGGAAAGGGACGTTGGGTCTGAGAGACCCCATATACAGTCGATTCCGCTTAATGTGTTCGCATTTGTCCAAGATCAGAATGATGACAATATCCAATTGATAATAAGCTATTCTATTCTTGACAGCAATGTTTCTTGAACCCAGTACGTCACAAATGCGGAAGGAGAAATCGATAAAAACAAAGCCTGTTGGGTTGCTAGGAAAAGTCTCGGTACGCAAATTGTCATTGAAAAGCAATGGGTTTAATAAAATAATCATATTTTTGAATTGACGTTCTTCATTTCACTCAAATAGCGGATTGAAGATAATTAAAATGACCGATGATTAAAAAAACCCAATGAACCATGGGTTTATATGGATCTTTTACACAAAATGATTACTTCAAACCTGTTACATACTATGTCCAACTTTGAGTGGCTTCTATAACTTTAAAGACGCTATTCGACTTTCTCTTGTTTTCGACTACACCCCCCCCCCTCCTAATACACGATACTCGTTGAACGCTGGATAATTGCTTTACCAACAATACTGCATCCATCCCAAGTGTTTACCAAGGTTTGGATGACAGGGCGTAATCTCATTGCATCATCGCAAGCTAAGCCTCGCATGACTCGCAGATTAGGATTACGCGATCTACTATCTCCTCTTCACTTAGTAACAATCCAATTACTATACATCATCGCTGGTCATTCAATTTGGGACAGGCGTGCTGCCGGATTTGGGTTATGATAGGGGAATAGTACATTAGATTTTCTCAAATATTCAATACTAGCTGATATGCCCGGCCTTGCACGGGTGGAGTGTATCAATTTATTTTTTTAAAGTTTTCTCAAGTTACATGTCTAATTTTCTGTAACCGTAATAACCAATAATCCCGGTATTCCCGGTATTTTTTCATATCCCGGTGTTCCCGGTGCCTTTTCCCTCCCGGTTCCAACTGTGTAAATCTAACCTAATCCATCCAGTTCCGATGTTGCACATTTTATTACGACAGTTACCAAATTATCAATCTAAGGGAAAAAAATCAATTAAAATTATTACAGACATTTGAAATCCCTAAATTTTTAAATACCGCGTGTTTAAATTGAAAAAAAATCCCGCTAAACTACCCCAGAGAAACAAATTATAAGGTTAAATAACAATTGATCTAGTGTTTCTATCATCAACTTTCTAAGAAAAAACCTGCAAACTTTACTTTCATTATTACTTTAACCAGTCTAATTCTTAAAACTGTCTGTTTCAACTTAAAGTTTCATGGAAAATTAAGTCTTAAATAAGAAAATACTGTCATTAAGTTTTTTATAAGGACCGTTTTTAATTTTTTAAATTATTAATAACCTTTTTAAAACAATTTTAGTCCAGTTTTATCTTTAAATACTTTGTTTTACGTGTAAAATTGTTTTTGTTGTATTATTTGCAACAATGCGAGTTAAACAGATCTTCTTTAGTGGAGAAGTAAGGAGATTTTTACAAAAAGGCCTAAAAAGGAGGTGAAGGGGAGGTTTTAGAAATTTGAAACTGGTTCCATTGCTTTTCCCCCGTCCCGATACGTATGTGTACCAAGTTTGGTTTGATTCGGACTGGTAGTCTAGGAGAAATTGCGCCAAAGCTGATCCGTACACACCCAGGAACCCAGGCACCCAGGAACATAGATATATATATACTAACTGGATGGACTGCTCGTATGGCAACGCCCCGATAAAAATGCGACCAGTTGAAACTTTTGGCATCCATTTTGTTGGGCGTATGATTCCTGGAGGTCTGTGGTCCTGTGCTTCAGAAATATGGTTCACTGCTGCGTTGCATATAATTGCAAGAACAAGCAGGTTTTGAAAAATAAGAACATAAGCTTCCATCGGTAAGTACAAACTATTTTTGATGCTATTTTTAATGTTTTACATCCTTTATTTTCAATCTCGTTGTTTTGTTATTGATGGCTTATAGGTTAGGAAAATTGTTTATCCTAATATTTATTACCTTTACAAAACTAAAAACTTGTATCAAAACGTTAACTATTATCTTAGCCATCAATATTATAAGGCAAATTATGTTATCAGTTAATAAATCGTGAAGCTTAGTATTTATAATTTATAAAACAAGTGTGATCACCATGATTGTTTATCATTTCGCTTTAAGTGTAAGGAATTGTTTGTTCCTTATGAACCAAATGATATTTTTTCACTACTCAGTTCAATTAAATATGTATATAAATCTAGTTATCTTTTAAAACAATTTCAAGCCAGCTTAACATATGTATAGTTATTAAAATTCAGTCAACATTCAAGACTTGTAATACTTGCATCACTTAATTTTTATCAACTTATTTGATCTTCCTAGAAAATAATAAATATCAAAATCTCTATAATTTGTGGAGATGTCATTGATGTGGGAGCATTTTCCAGAGTTGGATATATTAAAAGCTCAAACGTTTAAAAAATACATCTTTTATTTTAAAACAATGACATTCTTAAATTTTGAAAGAGAATTCAAAACAATAATAAATAAACGTGAATAAATGACACGCGCGGAACTAGTTCAATGTGATTTATCGACGGTGAAGACGAGAAAACTCGTATATCTTTAAAATCTCAACTTTTCAGGAGAGCAAAAAAACAGTTTTTGGGTGCCTATGACCATGGCCATGACACCCTATTTACCTGGTTACGACGCCAATTTCCAAGTTTTTGATTCAAACTCCTTTCTCTCTCCCTCTCTTTCTCTCTCTCTCTCTCTCTCTACTTTGTAGATTGTATACATTGTATTGTGATTGTTGGGATTGTAGAGGAACCTCTACAATCGATTTTAAGGCTAAAAACTCACTTTGTCAGCGCTGCAAACACTAATATCGGTGGAGTAGTTTGTAATAGGTAGGTAGCAATAAAAAAACTCAATTTCGGAAAAATTGGAGATACGAGGTTTCTCGTCTTCACCATCGTTATGTGTTGTCAAAAATTAAACTTCACCCAATGATGATTTTATTTTACTTTTACAGATTTCCTTTCAAAAGACCTGAGGTAGTAAGAGAATAAGTGAAGGCCATCCATAGAAAGGATTTTGAACCAACTAAATTTTTTTTTAAATTGTAATTTTAGGGGACATCCATAAATTACGTGAGGTGTTTTTTCCAAATTCTGGACCCCTCCCTCCCCCTTCGTGAGATTTAGTGAGATTTTGCTGGATCCCCCCCTCTCCCTCACGTGAGATTTTCTCAATCACTTTTAAACAAATAAATTTCTTTGAAAGGCCTTTTTTCAGTCTTAATAGACATTTCACTTTCAAAAGTTTAGATACAAATAAGAGTGTTTAAATCAAAAACATGCTCTTAACTCCGCTGTTTTGACTAATCTGCTCCTTTTTTCTGAAGTTGTGTTAAAAAATATAAAAGAAAAATATTATAGAAATATTAAAGAAAAGAAATTATATTTAACTATTATTAACTAAAAGTTGACGTGAAATTTTAATTGACTCCCCCCTCCCCCCAGGTGAGATTTGGTAAGCTTTTGCTAGACCCCTCCTCCCCCTTTTTGACCTCACGTAATTTATGGATGTCTCCTTAAGATTAAAAATATCTGTTCTTATAACAGCACAATTGATGCTGAAAAATTAGTTGTGGTGAAATGTGATTTTTTCTGATATAATAAAGATATTGTATTTAATCCTATTCCTTTCTTCATTGTACTATTTCCAAAAAAAAAACCACTTTGTTCTACATTTAGGTGTATTTTTTAGTACATCTGTTAATACATTTTAAGCTTTTAAACATCTCACCCTAAATATGTATGAAGTTGTACTAAAAAGTTGAAGAAAACAACCTAATTTTGCTCATGATTTTTGAAAGAATTGAAGATTATCATTCCTGCTAATTATTTATTTAAAACAACATTCTCAAGATGCAATTTTCAGCATAAAATCATAAATATCTCCAAAAAAAATAAGTAAAAACAAACTTCAATAATGTTTCGATTCAACCGTCAATCTAAAAACGCCACTGAAAAACGTGTGTTGAGATTTTAATTAATATTTAAAAGGAAAGGGAGCTAATAAAATAACTAGTGCACTATCTTAATTAAAAACTACATTGCCCTAAATAATCCATTTTTGAGTTTTAATTCTTCAAAACCCCTAATATAAAATTTTTAATCGCAAAACAACATGAAGCTCTATGGAGATCTGCGAAATTTCATACGCCCAACGATCTGGCAACAGCGGTGGCAACGGCTGCATTTTTTTACTGTTGAACAGTCTATCCAGTTACGTTAGTATATATATCTATGCCCAGGAACCCAGGCAGGCAGCCACACCTCTATTATATATATATGGATAGAGTGTTTTCAGGAGACGTCACAACCAGTTATTTTCTTTTAACTGTTAATCTTCTGTAGGGATTTTAACTGTTGCTAAGGCCGTTGTTTATCTGTTGCTAAGGCGGTTTTTAGGTATGGGGTCACGTTATTGCAAATGCTCCAATAGAAGAATTCCACGGCCAGTCATTTTCTGTCACTGTTAACCTCTCTAGGGAAAAAAAAACTGTAACTTTCTGTTGCTAAGGTCGTTGTTAGGTCCGAGTCATGTGATTGAAAATACTCTATTGGCGACCCAATTTTCAATCATAATTTTCATCGCGCCCCTTTTTATACAGAAACAATGTATGGCAATGCAAAAATAATATATTTTGAAGCTGAAGCTAAAATATGACCTTAGTCCACAGGACATACTTTCGGAGGGGACCATTCTCAGGGGAAGTAACTATACTCGACAGCAATGTTTCTTGAACCCAGTACGTCACATATGCGGAAGGAGAAATCGGTAATCACAAAGCCTGTTGGGTTGCTAGGAGGAATTTCGGTACGCAAATCGTGATTGAAAAGCACTACATGGGTTTAACAAAATAATCATATTTTTAAATTGACGTTCTTCATTTCACTCAAAATTCAGACACCGCGATGGGAACTATTTTGTTAGTGACGTCATAGGGTCAACTTAAGTTGCTGTCTAGTATAGACTTTTGATTCTGGATGTGTATAAAAGTATTTTTTTACTTCGATTCCATGGGAACATAATGGATTAGATAGAACTTTTCAGAACATTCAAACTTATAATTTGAACTTTGTTTTATTAAAAAGTTTAAGTTAATTTTACGCCAAAGAGACGGCCTGGGGCCTTTCGAAATGATAACTTATCAAGTTCAGTAATCAGGTAAGGCTTTTTCTACTCTACCTGTCTATTTCTCTTTCTTGTATCAGTGTGGTCCAACCTAGGGGCCTCGATGACATTTTCATGGGCCTCGGGAACATAATTTAATTTTTATTTCCTGAAACTGCATATAATATAATCCAGTTGTCATTCCGAGGAGAATCTTTAAAATCCTTTGAAGTGTTTTTAGCTTAAAATTTATAAGAGAAGAGACATCAAAATTGTGTCAGTAGAATCTTCACTTTACATAAAGCACTCAGACGAAAGAAACACAAATGTTCAATATTCGTCAAATTTCTGTCACGTATGGCCAAATCTCGTTTACTTCTTGTTGCAGTTACATAAATTCGACATATTTCGTATGAGCTGTGCTACTAGGGAATGAAGTATTTTCACGTTTTGAGATTAAATTTTATTGAAATAGTAGATAAAAAAAACCATGAAGAATGACGTTTAAATGAAATGTTTTCGTAGCCTAGTTTCTGAGATATAAATTTTCGAAATTTTGTTTTGTGTTTCGGCGCGAAAACAGGAACACTGTTGTTGTTATGCGCTGTGACGTCACATCCAATAGAATCCCGTTTTCCGATCATTTGGAAAACAGTAAAAACACAAGTTTCGAGTGCGCTGTGACGTCGAATCCCGTTTTTTGATCACGTGCAAAACGTGATCACGTTCGCAAAAATAAAATTGAATTTTAAATGATTTAAAACATATTTTTGAACTTAAAAATCTGATATTTGAGAGTTTTAAACTATAACGTATAAAAAAAAAGTGTAAAATTAAGCAAATCCCTCACTTATGCAAACACTTCATTCCCCAAGTACCACAACCATCATTAACGACACCCTACATTTTTCACAACCAAAAGAACTACACGACTCGTACCTTCCTAACTTAACACTTCACCCACACAAAAGTAACAACCCTATCACAACTCTTAAGTACCCTCAGCGACCAACTTCCAACCTTCTCACCCGACACCCCCTTAACACCCCATTCAAAGGAACGACATCACCTTCGATTACAACCCTTTCCCCAATCATCCCCACTTTCCATTCATTTCCCCTCCCCCCATTTTTCCCTTGATCAGATTCTCTCCCTCCATCGGAACTCTTGATTCCCTCCCTCTGACTGAATGGAATCGCTTAAAGTGCCATTCCAGAGAGAGGAGGACTCCTCATTGAATTTGCGCCCCGGCATCTCTGATCATTGCATTACTCGGGTGCGGCCGGCAGGGGCTGATGGAATGCACAGCAGGTGTTTGAAGGGGTGGGGAGGTGGTAATGAATAAAGTGTGGTGGTATAAAAGTGGCGGGCGGCTTTCAAAGTTCTTTACCTCTCTGATACCTTCATTTACGTTGAGGTATTGAAACAGGTCCGTTACTTAGACTTTTGTTTCAGGAGATTAAGTTATTCCTATAAAGCCCCGAGAATAGTAGTATGAGTGTGCATCTAATATACAGGGTGTCCCAAAAAAGACTGACACATTTAAAAAAATTTTAATAAAAAAACTAAAAAAGATAAAAATACGCGGTTTTGTGCATTCTACTCTGAAGACTTAATAATTTTATGACACAAATTTTCATAAATCATTGTTCCCAAATCACCCGACCGGGTATAAAAGTATCAATCTTCCCATAGGAGATAATGGAAAATCGAGCTGCCACCTGTCGGGGGATTTTTGAATTATGATTTACGAAAACTTGTGTCATAAAATTATTCGGTCTTTAGAGTAGGATGCAAAAAAACGCGTATGTTTATCTTTTTTAGTGCTTGAGTTATTATTGATTTTTAAAATGTAATGTGTCAGTCTTTTTTGGGGCACCCTGTAAATTCCCCTTGTGTTTTAGAACATTTTCAGGTAAGATATAAACTGTTTAAATCATGTGGATAATACTTCGGTCCAATCAAAGTGGTGGTGCTTAAATATATGTGGGCAAAGTGATTAATCGGGCATTATTAATAATGCCCGAAGTGGAGGCGGGCAAAGTGATAAATTTCATTCATAAATTCCACTGAATTTATCACATTGCAAGTAACATATATAGTATTTTTTTTATGAAATTCGACTATTTAAATTAGTATTTTAACTCATATTTCGATATTTGGGACCTTTTGGGTAACGTTCGAAGATGATAGCTTATTGTACGATACAGAATTGTCAAGGAAATATAACATGTGAAAAAACTTTAAAACTATCCGCAAACAGTCCAAACACCCAATTTATCAAACTAAGAAATACGTATATTGCAATCAATTTTTCAACATTATTCTTTCCGCCAACTTAAATTGACATAATTTCTATAATTCACTTAAACTTTATATAATTATTATAATTCACCTTAATTCATGTAATTTTTATAATTCCCTAAAAAAATAAAACTCTTGAGATTAAATCATTTTTTCCTTGAAATAGGAATTTAAAAATTAATAAGAGTCTTTATGTTTCAAATGTTCTTTAAACTAACAGCTACCAGAAAATTTTAATGACCTTTTTATCTCAAAACGTTTCTTCCTCAGTCATCTTCTTAAACATGATGATGTAATATCTTATTTTGTATTAAACGACATCCTGTGCGCCACTCAGGAAATTAACTCTTTTGTTAAGTAGCTCTTGAGTCAGAGATAAAAATAAACAATCACTTAAAACCTTTTAATGATTCGAAAAACATTTGTTTTCCTACCCCCAATATTTTAATAGAATTCCATTCATTTAGAAAATGGAACTGTGGATATTTCAATTCTCCAAAAACCTTTCTTCAACCTTTCCCTAACTTTTGGCTCCATTGAAAAATGTAGAAATGGTACGATGGAAAAGTTGGAAAAATAAAACCACAAGAAGTTTCTAGAACCTTTTTTGAGTTTAAAACTAGAAGAAACTTAAAGCGCAAATAAAATTACGAATAATTTAGAGAATTTTCTTCCACTCCCTTCATAAAAGAATTTAATTAAGTATGGATTTTTCCACCCAAGACGGAAAGAAAGTTGTAAATTTAATCTCGAGTGCGACAGAACTGAAAGCAGTTTAATAATGAATTGTAATTTAATATACTTCGAATATATTACTTTGCTCCAGTACATGCGATGGGTAATTCTGATTACATACACACAAAAAAAAAACATTACTTAGCTTATGCAGGTAATTTTTTTAGTCTTTAGAAACTTCCAATTTCTTTATTGCCGAGATATTTTGAAATATAAAGCTTTTTACGAGAAATTTCAGGCAATTATTCTTTTTAAAAAGTGGGTTTGATTTATTTTATTTTTTTTTATGTTTTGAGTGCTTTGCAAGAAAAAAAAGTTATTGAAGCTAAATAAACCATATTCCCTTCAAATGCTTGTCATTTCTGTAGATTGGTTGAGAAAGATAATTATTTTCTTTTCGTTTTTATTTTTGGAACTCCTAGTTCTTGCATAATGTTTTTACTGACTTTTTACGAGTGATTTAGGAATGAGTTCCAAAATTAAGTGGATTTTAAATTTAATAACATCGGTCATTATTTCCACGACTGGTTTGGAATCTTTTTTAATGAAATGCCTTAATATATATTTAAAATGTATGATCTTATTAAAATGAAAAATCATTGAGAAAATAAACTACATATTAAAAAAAATGTGACTACTAATGAAACATTGAGATATTCGTTAAGAGACGAAATATGTTTAGCAATGCTTATAGTTTTTGTCAACTTGACAAAATCTTAACTTTTAGACTTTACAAATAGCAAAAGAAAAATCAATAATATCGTTAAAGAAAATATTTTTGTTCAAGAATATTTTGGTTTATCATAGGCTATAGTTAATTTTTATTAATGTATGAAAATTTTCCAGTTTCAGGGGACGAAGCTGTAGTACTTAAAATTTAATGTCAAGAATGTAATATCTTAGTGTCTGTATCAATCATCAATGCATCATGTATTATCAATACATCATGTATTATCAATACATCATGTATTATCAATACATCATGTATTATCAATACATAAAACAACAAGTAATTCATAAAGCATCAGCCAATTAAACTATTTTGAACTTCTTTATTTTGCTAATAAAAGCACGAAAAACCACATAAACTCAACACTCACTCAACAATAGGAAAGTTACACCTTACTTCCATATCATCACGTGACTGCATGGAGCATCAAATTCTCTTCATTTACCATTACCCTTCCCTTCATTACCTAATTAACAGGGTTGCCACCAAATTACCAAGGCAATAAATGATTACATATGATGGTGCTGGACGTAAACTTTTTTTTTACAACCCTCCTAAGTCTTTGAGGAAATTCCGCCAACTTTGCGCAATTTCGTTCTTTGACCCCCCCTTTTTTCCACGCATTTCTCATTTCCTCCTACCAAACAAAGTTATTTTTAAGACAAAATTACACACCGCACAAAACATCTCCAAAATGACTTCCACTGCGACGGAACTGCAACACCCACTCCCAAACAGACAATTCGATCAACCCCGAAATAATAAAAAAAAAAACTCCTCATCTCCGGCGATTAATGACCTGGTCCATCCCGAAGAGAGGTCCCAAGGAAATCTGCTGAGAAAACAAGTCGGAAACTTCCCGCTCATCAGAGAATAGCCCCCTTAATCTAGCCCCCGATCTTTTTTTTTTCGCGGGGATTACCGATATTCCCTGGGCTACTGATACCGAACTTCCGCTGTGTTTTCCCGGAGAATACACTGGCTGCTTTTCTGACCTTTGTCGGAGAGATTTATCTCTGAGAAAGAGCTTGAGGAAAGTTGGCTGTTGGGTCTTCTTAGTTAATGTATAAAAATTACCCTTCGAGAATTATACTAGACAGCAACTTAAGTTGACTCTATGACGTCATATACAAACAAAGTAGTTCCCATCGCGGTGTCTGAATTTTGAGAGAAATGAAGAACGGCAATTTAAAAATATGATTCTTTTGTTAAACCCATGTATACATAGTGCTTTTTCATCACGATTTGCGTACCGAAACTCCACCTAGCAACCCAACAGTCTTTGTGTTTACCGATTTCTCCTTCCACGTTTGTAACGTACTGGGTTCAAGAAACGTTGATTGTCGAGTATAGTAGCTTTACAGTAAGGAGGCATATCATATACTGACATTAACTCTTTTAACTTTGAATATAACAACTATTCGGTCTCCAACTGCTGGCGGCAAGCAAAGCTCCTTGAAAACCTCCCAAAAAGTAGCTTCAAAACACTTTTTAGCATACTAAAATTATTCCAAAACTAATTCAAAATTCGATAAAAGGGCGACGTCATAAAAGGGCAAAACCATACTTCTGCTGCTAATAGATTTTGCTGGGGGGCGAACTCGCAGCAGAAAAAAATAATTTTCGACTTTGAAATTAAATATCTCGAGAACTAATTATCTCATCTATTAGCTTATAGAACGACAACGGTCTTCATACATTTGTCTACAAATGTTTAAAATTTTACCAATTTCCTTCGAATATTTTTTGTGTAGTGAGAGTTCAAAGTGTTCAAAAATAAAATTTTCAAAATCAGCGGCAGCGGTGGCGGCGGTCACTGTTACTTTTTTTTAATATAGATAGATACGTGAGTTTGGGTCTAGTTATTGTTGTATGGCGCAAGAATCAGGATAGATCATATTGCGCCAGATATACATATACGTTAAAAAAAGCTTTATATTGCTATAATATTTTCGAAACCTCAAAGATACTATAGTTCTTACATTATATCTTCCTATTTGATTTCCATAGTATGTAAAATGTAGATCTAGCCTGGAATTCTTCATGACTATCACGTTTCTGCATATAGTAGTTTCTTTTTTGTAAGTAAGCAAACTACATTTTTTAAATAAAATATTTATATTTTCTTTTGATTTATTATATTAACCCTATTTCTTAAAAAAAAAAACATTTCAATCCTCTAAACGCCAATATTTAAAAATAAGCAGAAGGTTGGGTATGTTTCTAAAGAATATTTATGTGATATTGCCTATTTATAAACATCATATAAATTTTCTCTCATTGAATAAAGGTTTTATCGAAATTTGCAATATTATTAGAGAATAAAATATTCAAATTGAGTTAATATAAAAGTTATTCACATATTTTATTTAACAGATTCATGTGTCCACCTACTCTGTTTAAAATATCCTATTTCATATTTTCTTGGATAATATATATATATATAATAATAGTCTGCAGAAACGGCAAACGCTGTTTTTTTTACTAAAGTAGATGCCTCAAGCACTATGGGTTATTTGGATAAATATCTGGCTCTAGTGGTTTCACCGAATTTTTATTTTTTACCTGAACCTTGTACATTTTATTATTTTATTCTTAATTTTGAAAATGTCGTATATTTTATGGGATTTTTTTTTTCATTTTCTTTTTGGAAACTGCTAAGTAAATATGATTGGAAAAAAACAACAGCAAATATATTTGATTTAAACCTGTATTACGAATTTATTTGAAAGAGAATCAACTGTCAGAATGGTGTGGTATAACTTATTAAACAGGGGGAATCGAATCTGATCGAAACGTTCGGATCTTCACTTCATAAGCTACGACTGATCAAAAATCCTTAATAAATCTCAGAACATCTATTACACTTAAAAATAGAAAATCCTGTATATGTTACCAGCAAAGTAGTATGAAGTCCCGGGATTCTATACAATGCCTGAAATTTTTAGAGGCACCGTTTGAAGTATGACAACTACATACTTTGCCTAGACATTTTGTACAATACAGTGACAAATGCTATTTAGTCAAAGTATGAAAAAGGTTCTGATAAGGCTATTATGTTTTCGGTAAAGTATGAAATCCCGGCATTCTAAACAATGCCTGCCATTTTTTAGGTCAAGTATGATATATAACAAATATTAAAAACTTTCCCTGAGCATTCTATAGAATATCAAACGCTATTTAGGCAAAAGATTCGAATCAGATATGTATTTCATACTTTATCGGCTTCTCATTTGGAATGATCTATCATTTATCTATAAAATGCCTCGGCATTATGTGGAATACCTAGACATTCTATAGAATGTCAAATGTTATTTAGGCAAATGATTCGAATCGTAGACGCATTTCATACTTTTCCGGCTTTTCATTTGACATTCTATAGAATTCATCGGCATTCTGTGGAGTACCTAGACATTCTATAGAATGACAAATACTATTTAGGCAAAGGATTCGAACCAGATATGTATCTCATACTTCTCCGGCTTCTCATTTGACATTCTATAGAATGCCTCGGCATTCTGTGGAATATCTAGGCATTCTATAGAATGCCAAATGCTGATTAGGCAAAGGATTCGAACCAGATATGTATTTCATACTTTGCCGGCTTCTCATTTGGCATTCTATAGAATGCCTAGGCAATGTGTGAAATATGAATCGTTTCAAACACTTCCGGCTAGTTTTAGGCATTATATACTAGAATGCCGGATTTCAAAATTTGCCGATATCATAGTTTTATACACTGCAGAATAAAAGTTCTAGGTCACACAAAACTCATAAAACTGAAACAGATATTCTCAAATCACCGCGGCATCAATCTGCCCTCCTTCCACTTGTTTCATTTTCGGTAGTGCCGGTTAGTTCTCTATAATTACCTTTCGTTCAACGTCAAATCACCGTGTGTAACCATTATCCTTAATGGGAAAGCCGTTACTGCAGGATCAGGCTTTCCTACATACAGAGATCGGGAGCTTCGAATAATGTCATTTAGATTAGCATATAAACGGATGAACTGCTTAACGCAAACGGTATGCTGAGCTAGAATGATGCAGAAGGGATTAAATAATCCGTTATAACTTGCTTCTACTCGTGATTACCGAATATGTTTTCAATGAGATTATAAAGATTAGTATTTTGCCTTTCAATGCTGTTCAAGACGCTATTCATGTTAGCGGCCTTTTGACGAAACATCCAAACAACAATTAAAATATCGCTTCCTATGATGGGACCCTTCTAACTAAGGAAAGTCATACCACGCCAGTTAAAAGAGCGTCTGGTGGGTTCTCGTGGGAAAAATTTGAAAACTTGATGCAAAAAAGCGTGTTTAGGCCCAATTGAGACAAAAATTTAGGGATTAGGTTTAGATTTTCTTCATTAAAAGATACTTTTTATGAGGGCATCCCCAAAGGAGTGAAAAACTAAAAAAAAGGGGGAGGGAGATCCTTTCTTCGAATTTGAACTGAGAATACTTGTACCGCAAAGAAGCTCTTTCAGATTCCCTAACCCTCAACAGGAAGTACACAGGGCCATAAATTGGGGGCGAAAGGGACCTCAAGTTATGTGTAATTGGACCATGGTTTCACTGATTTTTGGGCAGTTTTTTTCAAACTTCGCTCATTACAAAATCTGGATCCTCAGAAATTTACCTTTTACACTTTGGGGGCAAACTTGCATAACTGCAGGGGCAAAATAGACCACTGCGGGGGCATTTGCCTCCAAACTTCTTACTTAAAAAATGGCCTGACCACTAGTCAAAAGTTCAACAATTGGCCTATTAAAGCTTCCCTAGAAATTCCTTTAATATTGAAATAACATAGGCGCCATAACAGAAAACATTCCGTTACTAAAAGCTATCTGAGGGTGACTTGCATTGCTGTCATTCTTAGCAGATCCTTATCGTTGTAAAAAACGGCCAAACGCAGAAAACGTGTTTACTTAATTTAAGTGCTATGGGATAGAAAACAGAATCAATAGACAACTTGAGATTTAAAGCACCGAACAAAATATCTATAAAACTGCTACCTTCAAAACAAAGATTTATGGAGGAAGCTTTCTAAATCCATTTGACTGATACTTTCGTACGCTGGACGTGCCAGACTTTCTAAACTTTCTTTCTCCTCGTGTAAGAACGTGTTGGAGAAAACGTGTTTTAGTCTTCACCCTATTCTGGACTGAAGGTTGGTCTCAACTAAAAACCAAGTGTTTATAGGCGCAACTGAAAACTAGTGTGTAGTGTTTGTTCATCGGGATTATTTTAGCGAAGTGGTTAATGCTACGACAGTTGAAGCATGCGCAGTAATAGGAGCTTGTTATTATGTGTTTTAAAACATTAAAATTATGTTGTTGATCAATCCTGGCATCAGCACCGATAGCCCAGTGGTATAGTGTGTGGCTAGTAACCCAATGGTCTCCGATTCAATTCCTGGCTGCTACTTTTGTTATTATGCTTTTATTTAACTTGTAATTTTTCAAAAAAAAATAGCGATATTATAGTAAAGTTGAGTTGTTACTTTCGTAGCAATAACCAGTGCCTTATTTTAGGTAAAAGAAACAAAATTAACAGAAGTTTTATTAGTCAAAAAAACGATTCATTAAGCAATAAGAATATTTTCCACGTATTGAATTAATAGGAATACACAGAATCAAAATGGACAATTCCCGAATTTTTTATTTTAAATAGAAAAAATATAAAAATCTACAAACGCTTTGAATCCTAAGAACATTTTTTTCGGATTGAATGACGTCAGATCTCTTTTGGCCTTATGCTTTAAGGTAAAAATCTACAATCGCTTTTTTGTCCTCAAACAGCGTTGCTTCTCAAAAGCAATGAGATAAATAAGAATAATTGAAATTTTTTGAATTCTAATAGCAAACAAAAAAATTATCGCAATATTATTTGTATAATTAGTTTATTAATTTTATTGTTTCACTATCCGTGTAATTGAAATTAAGGTTTTTGAGTGACATAATTGTTTTTATCACAAATGAATCCAAGCAATAAAAAGATGTTAGATTTTACAATTAAACTCAGACATGTTTATTTTAATAACGATAGTTAACTAATGAATCTAATTAAGTACACTTTTCAGTAAGTCAGTACTCTTTTGAAAATTCCACAAAAACCAGGAAAAAATCATCGGAATAAAAAATGGTCTTCTGTATCAGCATCCTAAGGTCACGGGATTTTTTAAGAGAATAAGAAATAATTGTTCAAAAATATGTCAATAGATGGAGCCAACATAATTTACAGGGTCCCGTGTTCGATTCCTTCTCTGGATTTACGAAGGGTCGTAAAGGAAATTTAGTTTTTAGGATATTTCTTTTTTTTTAGTAAAGGATGTTTTCAATCTAATCAACTTATCAATCATTCTTTTCAATGCAATTTTTGAGTCATATTACAGGACTTCATGGCGGGAAATGAAACACGGAATTCCATGAATTATGTTGGCTCCATCTATTAACATAATTTTGAACTAAATTTTTTTATGGTCTTAAGAAACTGTGACCTTTGGATGCTGAGACTGAATATCATTTTCTATTCCGATTTTTATTTTCGTGTTTTCATGCCATTTTCAAAAGTGTACTTACTTCTTTCCCATCCGATATACTCATTTATCGTTTATTTATTCCCACCCCATTGACTAAAGTTATGTTTTTAACTGCTATGTGCCAAATCCCAATGCAAGGCACATCGCATTTTATCCAGCCAAAAAACCCTTGGCCAAACAGGGAACGCCATACTGATCCCTCAAATCCCACCCTTCAAAAAAAAAATCCATAAAAACAAAAGAAGCAAAAGCCATAAATCTTACCTGTTGCAAAAAGCAGCAGGCCGAGCGAGAAACACGTACTCCTCAGAAGAGTCATTTCTGCCCCAAAAAGTTTCTGCTAAACCAATATTTGTCACGACGCTCCAACGGATCCCGGCGACAGGAGAAAAAAATCTACACGGCCTGCAACACCGAAATCCACTTAGACATCAGAGCAGCGAGGAAGAAGTAAAAAAAGCGCGACAGAGAGACAAGAGAGTTTGACGAGAGAAAAATTACACGGCCTATCCCGTCTTTTTCCCGCCGGTCAATATATATGAATCCGGACTGGAAATTGATAACGATCTGCTGTAGTTTTCAGAGAAAAATTCTCTCGGCATTCAACACTTGTCTCTGGAGGTCGTCTGTCATTGACAGATCCGTGGAGTTTTTTTAGTTATTGTGTTCCTCAAATGATATATTGTATTTATTCCGGGTCCGGTTTTTCCTTGCAGAGAAATTGGTTTTCTTTCGAGGCACACCAACTTTTATCGCCCTTCAGCAGAGGTTGGTATCATTTTTCATGGCGACGCTCTGTGGTTACGGCTCGTAAAGCTGGTCCGTGAGGAAACTGCCTACTAAACGAAGAGCGTTGTCTGCCCTCTGTGAAACTCCTCCTTTGAAAATAATTTACTCCCTGTTCTTTTCGAAAACTATTTTATAGACTTGGGGGAGAAAATAAGCAAGTTTGTGAGAAGAAATTGTTTTCCTCGGAGTTGCTTCTTCTTTTTTAACACCATAAAATGCAGAAGTGGTATAAAGCTTTTATTCGAAAACGTTCAATAAACTACCAAACCTCGAAGATCACGATCGATATAAATATCTCGAATTCATCAAATTGTTTTTGTTTTTTTAAATAACTTAACGTTTTTGAAAATTTGGCTAGCTGGAAATATCACTTGTTATCACTTGCGTATAAATTTGTTGTGGCAGATGTTCAATCAATGTTTTAAAGTAACAAAATAATGTTTTTCACAGTTTTAACATTTTGTATTTTTCAATTGGCATAGATGGAAGAAATTTCTGAATTCAAAATGTCTTCAACAATAATACATTTCATAAAAACAGCATTTGAAATTGTTTAGACTTTAGCTCATAAAGTTTTATGTTTATAACACGCATGTAATGGAAGTAAAGCTTTGGATTCGTGTAACAATACCTATTAGAATCTTTTTATCCAATAAATAACAAATCGTTCAAAAACTCAACATGACTCTACAGAACATTGAACTCTTCTTCTTGAAAATAAGCACAATCCACAGTTTCTTTACATGCATATTCAAAAGTTTCCGCTAAAATTTCAAGGAAGAACAAACGCTGCACATTCCAAACACTAAATTTCTTCATGAAACTCTCAATATGCATAAATGAATTAAACTTTCAAATCTCTCACTAGAAAAAGTCCACTTACGAAACTCGAAAATCCTCAATGCGATCCATAGAACTATCAAAACGCCGAAACAACTTCAATAATCCAGTCAAATACACGTCAAAAATAAGCTAGTCCACTTAAGAACTCACAGAGCAAAGCGCATCCACCGTTCCTACAATCGAGCTTCACTGCAACACACGACGAAACTCCACGCCGTAAAGTCGGCTTCCGTGCGGCACTCGGGTGCTCTGCAGCGAAGCCAGCGTGCTCCGGACCGTGAGAGCGCGGAAGCGTGGGGACCAGCGATCGCGAACGGTTCGGCCCGACTGAAGTTGTGGGAAGAGGGGATCGCCGGACGGGGGGTCGTGACGTCGGCCGGCGCATGCGCAGCGAGTAATAAGGCGAGATTTCTCTCTCTCCGTTCGGAATCCGGTGCTGTCAAACTAAATATCCGGCAGGTAAATAGATTTTCCACGAGATGGCTTAACAGCCGGAGAAGTGGGAGTTTAGGAGAGGGAGCTTGACAGCGCGGTATACAATGGGATGGGGATACATAGGGATTTTTGCAACTTAACGAAGGATTTTCAACTACTTTAAATAGATAAATGAAAAAAAAATTCTTACACTTCAGTTTGATAAAAATTACTCATCAACTAGTATTTTACACCCAATAAACTGTAAACTTCTAGGAAATTGTTCTTGTGGAAAATCCGTGTATGTAGTGAAACAGTCCCTTTTTTTCTAACTGGATTACTGTTTGAACGTATCATGGAAAATATAACGCAAATATCAAGAACGATTTTTTTTTATTCAAGTAAGTTGTTTCTCATTTTGGAAATGAATATTTATTTATATATAATATATGTTACGAGCAATGTGATAAATAGGGCATTATTAATAATGCCCGAAGTGGAGGAGGGCAATGTGATAAACTTAATGGCATTTATGAATGAAATTTATCACTTTGCCCGCCTCCACTCTGGGCATTATTAAAATAATGCCCAATTAATCACTTTGACCTTATCTTTTATACATAGTTCTTATGGCGAATTCTGAAAGTCACCCTTGACTTACCTATTTTACATTTCGCCGGGAGCATATTCAAGAATTAAAATTTGTATCCTTAGTAAACAAGAATTGATGCGAATTGATTTTAAAATTTCAAATATACTATACATACTCAAATTTAAAAAAAAAAAAAACATCTATTTATTTGTATTTTTTTGTCGATGTTCTTAATCTAACACTGCTTCTATATTCCTGAACTGAACAATAGAATGAGTAATATCAAAAAAGCTAAAAGAAAATTCTTTTCTCTAAAAAAATCATCTCAAAATCAAATCAACATCACACGATCCAAACACACGTTTCAGAAAATTTATTCGGAACAGGAACGTCTGTCACATTGCAAAAGTATAAATTTATCCGAACTGAATAGAGAAATGCGTAACGACGGTCTTTCAATGGCAGCATTTTTGAAGAGGAACCTTGAGGTATATTTCACAAGGTCTCTCTTTCCATGCCAAACTTTATGCAATAAGATTTTAAGGGGGTATACTTCCTTTCACGATCAATCGGCCTAAAGGAACGAGTATGGAAATTGGAATGATATCTTAGAGACTTTCTTGAATGCTTCGAGTTCTTGAGCTGATGTCTTATGCTCGGACTGAAAGGATATTTGATCGCATTTCGGGCATGCTATCGATACTCATAACGTAGTTTAAACTGCTCTTTAGACTATTTGAAGTCTACCAATACTATTTTAAGGGGGTCTGAGACACATAAATTGTCAGGTTTTCCTATTTTTTAAAAAACATTAACTCGATTTAGTTTCTACTTTTTGAAAAGATATTTTAAATTTGAATTATTTTGTTTTCATAAAGAGAACTAGAGATACACTGTTGTGAGCAAAACATACTCTATGTTCTACATTTTGAATGCGTTTTTTGTTCACAATGTGTTTTTTCTCCACTATTTTTCATTTTAAAAATTTAAATAAATCGTTTAAGAAAACGAGTTATAAAACACATACACTTTTCAAACATTTTATAGTTTCATCTTAATTCAAAATATTGGTAATTTTTACTTTTTAAAACATGAAATTTAAAAAAAAAATGCTTAATTTTACAAATATTTTTTTAAAATTAATATTTATTAAAATGAAGAATCTAATACTTGATTTCTGTTAGACTTGTAGAAAAGAATTTCGAAAATTGATGAATCAATAGCATTTTTTAATTATATCAATTTTAACTTACCCCTCTTTTTTCCGTTTTAAACTTTAAATATTCTCAAATATTTTTTTTTAAAATTAGCGTGGTAATATTTAATTTTAATTTGATGGTTAATCTTGAAAAAAATCAACCCATAATTAAAGATTTTTTTTATTGTAACCTGGGTCTCCAAGAAAGATGTCATTCATAAACAATGCTTATACATTAGGTAGAGAAATTTATGAACTTAAAATTTATTCCACAAAGCAGATGCATTTGTTTAATTTTCAGGAAATTTATTAGAATTTTATTAAATCTTATATAATTTTTATGTATCCTTCATAATTTTTTCATTAGAAGACATTAAAATAAATCTTGAAACATGGTCTACATCTATAACAACAACATACAATGAATTAAGGGTTCTTTACATTTCAAAACAAAATACGAATATAGTTTTATGCAATATATATTAATGCCTTTTTTTAGATTTTTAAAGAATTTATATGTGAATACTTTCTTACTCTCATGATCATAAGATAAAAATTATCATTCCATACATTCAAATAAACTAATTACTAATTTGTTTTCCTATTTTCCAAGTTAAACTTAATAGTTTATGATATATAAATACCTTTTCTCGGATTTTCAAAGAGTTTATATATGAGAATTATCTTTCCTTATGATCTTTTTAAGAGAAATTTTATATTTGTCTATATTAAATTATTTTTCAATTAAACTGTCATTTGGATGGTGAAAGTTATATTTTAGACATAAATTTATCAAAGAGTTTTTAGATTTGGTTTATAAATCAAATATAACAAAGAATTCCTTAATATATTCTCCAAACATATATTAATTAATTTCCAACATTTCAATTAATGAGTTATTAAACTATATACTTAAATAACACTTTTTAAGATTAAATACCTCTGCCATAATCCGTTAAACTTTTCATAAAAGTAAAATAAATTTATCTACAATTTCAAAAATTGAATGCCAAAATATTCAAACCAATGTGCAACTTTGAAAAATAATGAGGGCTCCAAGTATTTAAATATTTTCAAAACTGCGACATTTTGACTTTAATACTCCCACTTACTTCTTTCACACATACCATTCATTATCGAAAGGAAATATTTTCAGGATTAGCATCACAGTTTTCCCCCCATTTCAGAAACGGGAGAAAATTTTTCCAAACCTCCTTCTAAATCGAGAATCACAAATGGATTCCTAATCGATTGTTCCGTGTTCAATTCCAACCCCCAAATATTTGCCCTTCGAAATAACGACAATCCTATTATATCCTTCTTTGAAACCAGAAGTAGTATTCGAGCAATTAGTTTTAATTTAAAAGATAAAAGCGCAATTAGTCCTCTTATGAGAGCAAAAGGGAAACTAGAAACTTCGCATTAATGACTCTCTAAAATGTTCGAAAGAGGGATTTTATGCTCGAGAAGAAGAACAAAACAACTCAACTCAATTGCAGTTTACTGAATTATGCGCGTATTCGATTATGATGATTCCGTTCTTTTTTATTTATTTTTTTCTTTCTGGTAATTATATAGATGCTGGATTTGGTTCTAAATAGGGATTGCAATTAAGCCTATGTTCTAATATCATCGATTTTTTTTTTAAGGAAGAAATCGAAAATATTTTTATTTGGGTAAATTTTTACTGAAAAATAGGATTAAATGGAATTACAAAAGGGTATTTTAAGTTTTCTGTATGTACATTCAAAACCTCAACAATAATTTCGTCATTCTTCCCATTACTATTGCTTAATCATTCATTAGTATGTATTAAGGTTTTTAATGTTGTTTTTTGAAAAAGAAATTGTGGGTTTGTGAAATTTATGATTTCAAATTTTGTTTTGTTATTTGTTTGATATGCAGGCTGTTTTCAAATAATTTCTATTTTTAAAGTATTACTTTTATTTAATGTTTTTAATCACAAATATGAAAAAATGAAATATTGATTTATAATAACTTTAAAAACAGAGCATTTAAATATATCAAGAAAATTCGAGAAATATCAACCAACTCTTAGTTCCAAGTAAAGCAAACCTTTATTTAAAGAATAAACGGGCTAATAATGTAGGTTAATTTTAATTTTTTTTACGATAAATTTATGCCTGCCAACACTTTAATCTTTGAATAAGAAAGAGTTGTTAAATGCATTTTCGGTTAAATTTCAAAGAGAATGTTATATAATACATAAAGCTCTCTGCTATTTCTGGTTCAATTCTCCACCATAAATGTTTCTGAAAACGCATAAAAGTTTAATTCATAATAACAAAAGCAAAAGGATTAAAATAAGCGATTATTTCAAGACAAATCATTATTATACATCATGCGTTTCGATTGCCATTTTGGAAGCTTCTGGGACTGCAATTATTCCCCCAGAGAGACACCATCATAAATTTCGCACTTTTTGAAGAAAAATCAATTTCTCGGTCGCAGTTATTGTGATTTCGGCTAATGGAAAGTAAACACGATTTGGGGGAACTTGGAGAAAAGAAAAGAAAGTTTAAAATCATTTCTCCCTCGTCGGAATATTATTAGAACGCTATAGGGAAAGGATCATCCATTTCAATAACGTGTTATTTTTCTCCAGAGCTTTCTACGCAAAACATGCGGCGCTCGAATAAACTATTTAAATTAAGGGTTCTCGTTTTTAATCTTAAAATATATTAAACCGCGTAATCAAAAAACGAGTCATGTGAGGAATAACAAATCTATCTCCAAGTAAAAAAAAGTGTCGGGGATGCGAAGTGTTATTGGAGCATAAAATAATTTAGATCTTTAAGGAAAATTTTAAGTGAGATGCTTGCTGTAAGAGTCGAAAATAAATAAATAACTGTAGGTTTTTCTCGGTATTTAGCAGTGGAAAATTATTGGGAAGTATTGAAGCATATAAGAATTTAAAGGTTTAGAGTTCCATTGCTGTAATGCGAGTTAAAAATAAGAAAATGACAGTACTTCGTTCTCGTTACTTAGGCACAGAAAAATTCTTGGAAAGTATTGAAGCATAGACGAATTTAAAGGTTTAGAGTTCCATGAATATGATTTGAGTCGGAATAAACAAATAATAAAACTTTCACTTTATGTTATTTTTTAGGAGAAAACTATTTATATTACCGTACGAGCGTTTTATAAAGTAATCTGATATTTATTCGTTAAGAAGAGAAAATTCTATTTTTGTAAGTAAAATTAGAATTTTAATAGTAAAATCGTTCCTTTGAAATTTAAAAAAAAAGTTCCATTTTAAAAAATTTATAATACTTAGGATATTTTTCAATTATTTTTATCTACTAATTAAATTTTAAAGTCATATTATAAGTGAAGTGTTGTGAATAAAAATTGTGGATAATTAGGCTTAGTTTCTTTCTTGATAATATCTCACGAAGCAAATGAAAAACTAATTAAATTAAGGTGTTTTTAGAACAGTCCTCATGAAATTGAATTTCTTAGAAATATCCTCACACCAACTGTCGTTTCAAAGATTTGTAATAAAATGAAACATTATTTTTTTTTTTCAAATAGCCCAAAAAATTCTTCTTTCTCACTAAAAGACCGAAATCTTAGAAAAAAATACAAAAAGATAATTTAAATTTTCCAATTTAAAATGACTTATATTGCCTTTCAAACCAAGAAAAGGACCGAAACACAAAAGAACGAAATTGACGAAGAGAATAAAATAAAAAAAAGTCGTTCTAGAGCCGTCTTCATTAATGCTTTGTACGAAGAAAGTTCCAACAGCGGCAATTAATTTCGCGCCATTGGACACCTTTATACTTCTCCGATTCCCCGAAGAAAGAAAGTGAAGTGAAGTCACCGCGAACGACGCCGTACCACGTGATTTACGACGTCACGCACGGTGAAATTAATTGACAAGCAGGAGCCAAGTCCTGTTCTTACGATATGAAGGGATTTTTTTTTTGTGGAGTCGTTTTAGAGTTCTTTTTTTTATGACTTTCTTCAGGAAATGATGAGTTATCTTAAGTTAGAGTAATAAGGGAGTGAGCTGAAAGAAGAGATCGATGGAGGAGGTCCTCTTTTTAGAACCACACACAATTGTTAATTAGAAAAGGATTTTTTCCCCCAAGATTTACACTATTAAGACTTTAATTCATTCCTTAAGAATTTTAATGAGTTATCCCATCGCCAAATGGAAATGTTCTTAAACATTGTTTTTTTTTCCCCTGAAATTAGTATTGAAAAGAAAGTCTATTGTACCCTAGGATTTTTTTTATAGTTACTATGGAGTACATTTTTGTACAGCCATTCTCCTACGAAAAGTTCAGTAGTAGCCAACTTAGTAAAAGTGAAAAATAATCCAATTCAGTAATTATCTCACTTACTATTCCTAACCCTTTTCAATTAAAACAAAAGTAGGTGGAATGAAAACAACTTTTACGAAGAAACTATACTAAGAACTAAGAAGACATTTTATTTCATTCAAACAAATAGTGTTCTTACGTCCAAAATTAAATTAATTCATAATTTTTGCTTTGGACGATGAAAAACACACTGCATGGTCCTCTTAAGTCAACATGAAATGGCGGCCTTACGGAATGCAAAATACGAGTAAAAAATTCTTTGAATTATAAGTTTAATAAAAACATCTGGCAGCAATTAGTACCATTCCTCAGCACATAAGCTGCACCCACCAGGTTGTAACAAGTGGGTTTAGAGTGAGAATAAGTGAAAGCTAAATCAGGGCAATTCTAGATAAGGTAAATCCTCTACTTACTCCAGAGGAGAGAAAAAAATCTTAACTGCGCAGTCTAGTTAATGGGTGAAAGTTAATGAAAATTCCTCGCCTCTCTCCATTGCCCGAGCCTTAAAACTGTTAAATTAAATGCCTTTTCCAGGGCCGGCGCCCTCAAAAACTAATTAACATTTATCTCAGATGGAGTCCTCCGCTCTTCTTTTATTACATAACTCCTAAAAGCCAGAAACTAAATAATAACAAACAAACAAATAAATCCCTCCCAAAAGAAATATCCATAACTCACGAGCTCTTAATCTCCCCGTGGAAGGCCCTTTATCTGGCCATTTAAAGTAATCGCCCACTAATGCAGGCATTCGGAATTGAAACGCAATTAAAAGAGAAAAGCCAATATCCGCAGTTAGTTCCTGGTGCACAAATATAGCTAATTAAATTGTGTGTGCGCAGATAGTGCCCCGCTTTTTGAAGTGCGTTTGCTCGGTATTAGAGCTTTTTCTCTTTTTCGTTCCGGGAATTTTCCCGGAATTTTTCGGCTTTTGTTTCCCCCCCAGGTTGAAATTTATGCTAGTATTTGTTTGCTAGACTAGCAACCATTGCTAGATACAAGCAAAAAAACTAGCAAAAACTAGCAAGTATCTTTGCTAGTACTACCAAAGCCACTAGCAACCCATGGTGTGTATTGACCCATACTTTTTGCTAGGCTAGCAAAAAAAAACTAGCAAGTGATGCTAGTTTCTATTGCTAGCCTAGCAGAATTTAAAAGCATAGTTTGCTAGCACTACTACCATCTGTTGCTTTTTTTCACTATTTCTAGTATAGATACTAGCACCCGTTGCTATTTTTCTGCTTTTACTAGCTTATTTTTCTAGCATGTGTTGCTTGTTACCAAAATTTCTAGCATGATTGCTAGCATCCATTGCTATTTTTCTGCTTTTACTAGCTTATTTTTCTAGCATGTGTTGCTTGTTACCAAAATTTCTAGCATGATTGCTAGCATCCATTGCTATTTTTCTGCTTTTACTAGCTTATTTTTCTAGCATGTATTGCTTTTTACCACAATTTCTAGCATGATTGCTAGCACCCATTGCTATTTTTCTACAATCTTTTGCTTTATTACTGCTACTAGTATGATTACCAGCCCCCGTTGCTTTCCCCCAGCTAAAGTAGCTAGTTTTTTCTACCATAATATACAAGATTAACATTTAATATTCATATTCAGGCATATCTTTAACACTTAAAACAGTACTTTAATACTTCTTCTGCTGTTCTAGAATAAAATTTATTTTAATGTATACAGATTTTATTACTACACACTTTACTTTTTAATATATCTATAATTTTAACATTTTTAGAAAAATTACATATAGTACCATAAACTCATTTCTATACCATAAACTTAATCATTTAATTAAAAGTATATGCACTATGAGCAAAAAAACATTTAAATTAAAAATATCTATTAAAATTTTCTTTATACTTTAATTTTATAAAAAAGCTCCAAGTAATATTTAGTTTAATTAGAAAAATACAAATTAATTTAACTTGACATAAGATTTCTTCAAAAAATATTACCAAACAAAATTAACAACTTAATAATTCCTAATTTTGTATATACCTACTTTCTTTTACTAAAAGTAAAAATGCCTGCTTTTTTTCATAAAAGTTTATTATTGAAAGTAAGAAAATAATTTTGGTGAGAAAGAAAACATTATACACTTCCAGAGAAGGAACTTACTTTGTATTCAAAGATGAAGCTCATTCTTATTTCATGAATTCCAACAACGAATTTAACACATCTTTTTACCTTGGATTGGAATACTTAACAGTATATTTGATTTTTTTATTACTTATTATCAATCAAGTTTCATTAAATTAAATTCTCAAAGGAAATTGATACCAACAAAAATAAGACAAAAACTTTTAATTTGCACACATTTTACATAAAAAAAAACAACTCTTTGCAGTTTAATTCATTTAAATGTCTTGACATATGATTTTTTCATTTTTATAAATTGCAAAACATTGGCATCATTACTTATAACAATGTATTATGTAATTCAAAAACCAATAAGAATATCATAATGTACCAAAATTACAGCAGCTATTATTGTCCTTTAAATAAAATAATTTTAGTGTAAAATTGACAAACAGATTTTGATGGATTGACTAAAGTTTTATAAAAATAATGTAGTCTCAATGTTAGGTACTGGCGAACTGTGCTTAGTAGGAGTCCATCTATCTCGACGTATAGCATTGGGCCAGAGCTTTCTACGCTTTTTATTCTTGTTGAAACTGGAATTTAAGAAACAACAAATTTACAAAATGCAAAAACTTTGTAGAGATCAGATATAAATATGAATACTTATAGTAACTTATACGTTATTTGGAACCAAATTTATGAGAAAAAAACACGAGAGCTATTACTTTATAGAAGGTAAAGCTATATTCTCTCTTATATTTTGATAAAAAAAAGACAAATTATTTTTTCCCAAGCAACATGAAAAATATTATTTAACCTAAGTCTCATAAAGGCTTGAGCGCCTATGAGACTTGAGAGGAGTATTTCAATGGGGGAATATAGGGACTAGAGCCCTTACAGCCCCTCGTAGAACTGTCACTTTTTTGAAAAAAAAAAAAAAAAAAACAAGTTTCTTTGAATATAACTTAATTTCAACGGTACCAATATAATGTTACATAAAAGTCATTAATTTATCAAGGTTTGTAAAAACAAGATTATAGAGTATACTTAATTGTGGGTGAATAAGGAACAAAAGTATACTCTACTCTTGAAACATAAACAAGTCAAATCAAAGATATTATTGCGTAACATAATAGATCATTTGAAGTAAATTCATGAAGGGAATTTAAAACCCTGTGTCATATTTTTGTAGACTTAGTTGTTAAGTATTTAGTTTGTCGACTACCAAGAACAGTTTACACCCTATAGTACAATTTCTTAAACATAGTTAATTAATCAGAATACCAAACAATTCAGTGGTCTGTCTAGGATTTTTTAAGAGGTACCTATTTTGTGAAAATTTAGAGCTAATTTGTGAAAAAAAATTTTGAAATTTGTGAAAATTTAAGTGCAAAATAACATAAAACAAGCACACAATTTAGTAAACATTAAAAACAAAATAAAATTTAGTCTAGAATGGGTAAAAATTTAACAACTGAGAGAATATAGCTTAATAGGGAACTCACTTTCAAAAATGTATTATGTGAAGGTACTTTATCCTAAAACTGAATTTGTGAAAGTACCTATTTAACAAATTATGAATTTGTGAAGGTACCTATAAACAGTAGTAAAATTGTCCTGGACAGACCACTGCAATTACACCTTAATTAGGAAATTTAATTGTTAAGCATGTAGGCATGTTGTGTGGGGTTATAAGTAATCAAAATTTTACTATAGTAAATATAAAAAAATGAAAATTACTATTTATAGTAACAATAACATATTACATAAATAGTACACAAATGTCTCGAACTTTTAATACCTCAAATATCTTTCAAGTATGCAAAAATTTTCCCTTTTAAATAAAGGACTAGTTAATTTTATGGAAGAAATCTAGTTGTCACCAAAACAAACTTCATTTTTTTGTTTTAGAGGTTATACAAGTTAATTTAAATAAAATTCATAAATTGAATACAAGAATCATGCATGAAAAGAGAAACAATAGTTATTTTTCATTTAATTATAGTAAAAAACAAACATTTACGTTGAATAAGTTCTAAAAGTAACTTAGCACACATAACGAAGTAAAAATAACTTACTTGTGAAATGTTATCCCACGTAACTTCTTGGCAGAACTAATACTGCATCCGTATGCAACGCAGGATCCCATACTTCATTAATCACAATTCCATCTTTCAATTGTTCATTAAAACATTAAAACTTATTCTATCAGAGGAGAGAAATACAACAGCACACAATTGCACATAGAATGTTTTCGTCAAACCAAACCAATATGGCGGACCGGTTACAGTGAAGGCTTCAGTCAATCTCCGGCGCCGGCGTTTCCCCTCCTGTGTAAACAGTGACTCATACGCATACTCGCATACCACGCATAGCTCCATGTTCTGGAAAGCCTGGATCGTATCGTAGTGTGATCGTAGTTCGAAGGGTCGAATTTTTTAATATAAACTAACCGATATTTTGGCATATTGCTTATCAAGATAGAAATGAACGTAGTACGCGAACATTTTGAAATTGATTCGAAAAAAAAAAATGTATTTTACTGCAAGAATATTCAATAGACATTTAACTTTTACTAATACCAGTAACTAAATTTAACAACCAATAATTACACACTATTTTTAGACCATGTTAAGGACCCCAAATTGGTTTTATACCTTCAGGGCCCCTTATATTTGATCGACCTAAGCTAGCAAACAACTACCATAAACTAGCAAATCAAGGTACCTAGCTTTCCATGCTATGAAAGTAGCAAGAACAGCTAAAAAGCATAAGATGCTTGTAACATAGCATGGCATGCTGGCAAGCAGGACCGTATTTCTGGGAGGGCACATTTCAGGATACCAAAAACGCATTGAAGGATAATACTATGAAGAGTGAAAATAAATTTATCAAATAATGAACTGTTTAAAATCTATATTATTTAACTTATAAAGTTTTTATGTGAATTTTTGCTCAGACCACTTGGATGAAAGATTATTAAATTTTTAGACTCAAATAACAAATTATTATTTTATGACCATTATGGGACCCCCCAAATTGTTTTTTTTTCTGCCCCCTGGACCCCTTCTATTTGATCAACCCAAGCTAGCAAAAACTAGCATAAATTAGCAAATCAAGGTACCTAGCTTACCATGCTATGATACTAGCATGAAGTGCTAAAAAGCATAAGATGCTTGTTACATAGCATGGCATGCTGTTGAAACCTAAGCTAGTATACTAGCATCCCATGCTAGCTAGCAAAAACTAGCAAGAACTAGCTTAAAAACTAGCATACCTAGCAAAAACTAGCAAGAACTAGCATATTTTCTTTGCTTGTACTAGCATAAATTTTAACCTGGGCCTGGAAATGATAAAAGGAGTCGGTTAAGTTCAATGGGCTTTGTTGTCCAACTTGAACTAACCCTTTCAAACCTGGACCGGCCGAGATTTCTATTTGAATCCCGTAGAAAGTTTGGGGCGCTAAAAAGGTGAAATGGGCGTTTGCCGGATTACAGCCTCGTTCCGGATTCGAGATTAGACGTAACAGTCCGGAGACGAAAATGGAATGCCATTAAGATGAAGCGTATTGTTTTAGAGATATACGAAAGGTTAATAAGCCGCTACAAATTATATTTTATGGGGATGAGGCAAAGAGCTTTAATGGACTGCTAATAAATACATGCACATTCTAGAAACAAGCACTCGTAGCCAGATGTACTTTATTTTTTATGAGGATTAGGACAGAACTTTATAAAGGTTGTCATTAGGAGAAATAGGGCTAAAATTTGCTCATGAAGTTATTTAAAATACAGGTTGCTTATAAAATAACTTTACCTTTTTATTAAAGAGCGTCTAGGTGCCAAAGCGTTCATGGGAACTGAATAAAATTTTGGTTTAAGACATTTTGGGATGTGAACGAGAATTATATGGGATAGCAGTTAAAATCCATAAGCTATGGTAAAAGTGAAGAATTTTTTGAAATTTCCAATCACTCTTCTTACTCTTGTAATGTGATCTCTGAAGTGCTGAGGGTTCGCCCCCAAAACATTTTGGATATTTAACCCTTAAAAACATGGTTTTAACTTGTTTTTGTCCTCCCGGGATAGGCTCATGCGCCACAGTTCTAGAACCACTGCCTTAAAGAAACAAAAGCTAAAATTTGTGTTTAATCACTTAAGAAATGTCTTTGAAAGGGTTTTGTGAGTAGAAAGTCTTAAGGAAACTATCTAATGGGGTTTTTCCAAGCTAAGAAAGTTTGAAAGCTTTAAAACACGTTTATAGCCTAAATTACTCACTCTTGTGCCATTTAACTAGCCAGTAATCTTCATTATATTTAATTGCCTGTGTTTAATGCTACCTTTTAATCGTTAACTTTTGAAACTCGTTAATTTTTTGACTTTCCAGGTCGTGATTTTTACCGGCACTAAAACTGTCACTTTTCCTCCAATGTTTCTTCGCACTTTTACTCTACATATTTTTTGAATAATTATCAGCCAATTCACATATAGTATTAACAACACATCCCCAATTTACTACCCCCAAAATACCATAAAATATTTAATACAGCCAAATCCGGATAAATGTGATTCTTCGATAGGAAAGAAAGTGTTATAGCACCAAAAACTTTTTTATATGGAATTTCGGGAACTTTTTAAGAGGGCTTAATTTGAGATAAATTGTTAATCATAATATTTTTAACTGTAAAATAGTTTTTATATAATGAGCAGGTTTTATAAAATAAATGATAAAAACTTTGTTCATGAATTGCAAGTATCGTAATTTGTAGCAATATTCTAAGTTTATATAATAAAATTAACTAAATTGAATGCTATTTTACTAAAATAATATTTTAATTAATGTGACATAATATAATATGTACAATATTATTAATACGAGAAAGATAAGAGACAATGTGTGTTTATTGAAATAAATTACACTTTCCCGCCCTTTGCTTTCAAATGTAGTTTTGTGAATAAAAATATCCGAAAAATTCGTTACATTATAGTTCTAATTACTTAATCAACCAAGTAAACTTGTCTCCCATCATTGCTTGTTCCTTTTACACATCATATCACCCACTTAATTTCAATTAGGATGATGTTGCATATAGAAGATAAAGACTTTTTCTTAGACATGACAAAATCCTCCAAAGAAACCTATTCTATTTCTCCCAGAGGTTGTAAATATTATAAACCTTAACCGACATACGATAGAAAATTAATCAACATTGTAAACCTCCCGAACAAATAAATATGAAACTACATAAGCAAGATTCCTTCCCAACTCTCTTATAGCTCTGACCTAAAAAAACACCACCATTTTTCCCACCAGACTCAAACTTTCAAAAAAAAAAAAAAAGGCATTTGTTTCATTTCGTCCACAGGTTGTAAGTAGTAGTAGTAGACCGACTTACACAAGAAAATAAAGCGAAATTGTAAACACTCCACCGAGGACGAATTGCGTCTATAAGATATCCCTCCCAACTCTCTTATAGCTTTGACCTAAAAAACACAACCATTTTTCACTACCCGACCCAAACCTTCCTTCAAAAAAAAAGGCATACAACTCCATCATTGTTTTTGTCCAGCCCCTGAGTTATGGCCGCAGGGCTCCCGCAATTTTATCGAACTTTCCTCCTACCACACACACAGAACTATTTCAAACACCAGAAGTCCCGCCATTTATCAAAGCGAGTTATCATAGAAACGCTTTATTTGAATGAAATTGCAGCGGGAGGCACGAAAACGAATCCCACTGTAGGGATCACACCGAAGCGCGCCAATGCAGTCTTGTATTTGGTGACGTTTCTCGAATTTGATGAGAAATAGCAAACATTTTTTTTTATTTCTGAAAGTAATTCATACATCTCTGGTCCATTTTGATAGTATTTATTTCATTGGAATGGATATTTCCTTTCCTTATTAGATTTTTTCGTTACTTGACCTTGGAGAAACTAAAGCCCTGGATAGCAAAGCTTCCAGCAGATGGAAAAGGGTCTTTTTATTACGATTTGCGTTCAGAAACTCTTCCTAGCAACCCAACATACTTTCTTTTTACTCAGTTTTTCCTTCCGCATAGTGACGTCATAGGGTCAGGAAACTCTGCAGTCAAGTATAGTTACTTTCCTCTTTTGTGGTCACATCTTTCTGTTTTTTAATAGTAGCCATATTCACAATCATCAACGTCGGTGTTATCCAGCAGGTAAAGGAAGAAAATTTAGCTTTTCGATGAGTCTGATTGGTGAAATAATTATTCTAATAAGGATTTAACACCGACGCTGATGTCTGTGCTGTGCATCTGTCTGAAAGTATCTCTTCACTTTCTGAAAGTATCTCTTCACGTTTTTCCTTCGCAGAAACGCTTAACATTATACTACCCCTTTGACCAGTGGTCATTTCCCCTTTTTAATGTTAAATTCACCTCCCTAGTGTTCCAGAGAGTGATTAGATACCCTATCATTCAACAAAAGAGGGAAATGAAACAGTGGTCAACGGTTATATAAAAATGAAACACTCATTCCTACTACTCCAAACAAGCCAACAAACAAATCAGCGAAAAATCGCCAAATAAGACTATTTTGGCACGTTTTAGTATTCCACCTTCAGTGGGATCAGTTTTTATGCCAGCCGGAACGAAGGAGGAATAAATAAATAAAAAAGATCGAAGGTCGGAGGCAAGAAATGAGAAATTTTCGCGGAGTTTATCACTCTTTCCCGATTACGAAGTTTTGAAGTAGTGGAACTCTATTGCCGGGTCTAGCGCAGTCTCGATGCATTTATCATTCGCAATCTTTGCCTTTTGAGATGTTTTTTTTTTCTTCTTGGTCTAGTATTACCGAGAAGTTTTGCCGTTCATTTTCACAATCCTTTTTTTTTTGTTTGTTTCTCTATCTTCGTGAGTTTTCCCAGGTTTGGGATAATCCAGAAGTTGCGTCACGTCATATGATATTGCGGAGGGGTTATAGAGAGTATAAAATTGTGCAATGTCGTTACGAAATATTTATGTAGAATGTCATAAAATCGAAGTACGTCCAGTGACGAAGAGAAATTGACGCAAAATTAACGTAGAGTTAGTAATGTCGGTGGAAACAATTATTTATTAGTGGAACCAATTATAGGATTGGAGGGGAAGGACCAGGCAGGTGGTAAAAACCAACAAGTTAATTTAAAATCAATCAACGCAGGTAAAAAAAAGAGTTGTAAAGTGATACTCGAATATTAGATCAGATCTTAAATTAAAAAAGGCAGTAAGTATTTATAAATTTATTTTTTATTAGTAGAACGTTTAAGATTTCATAAGGGTGCAATAAATTATCCCTCCGTATCAACATTTACTCTCAATTACACCATTGTGATGACCAATATGAGCCAACACTTATAAATTGAGAAAAGCCAGGGGGATATACACCTCAAAGAGTGAAAACATGATGCAAAAGGTGTTTCTAATGTTAAAATAAGGTTTATTTTAAACCTTTTAGTAGAATGTATGGTTCAATTCCGCCAAAGAATAGAAATATCGCCAAGTATGGAGTTCTACAACATCTCTTAAATATCAAAATCTTAAATTTTAACTTATTGAAAATTCTCTCCTGAATCCCAAAATACGCTCGTCTTTTCCTAGAAAAATTATCTTTGTAACTGCGACCTCTTATCCGTAATCTAAAAAAATGGAAATATTTTAAAATTGAGAATTTTTTAAAAAAAAATCCAATAGCTTTGTGCCACATCCTCGAAAGAATCCGGACATTTTGATATCAGAAATGTGTCATTCGGATCAGTAACTAAAGTTTTTCTCTGGAAACCGTTCACCAAAAACTTTTTTTCAGAATAGAGAGATACCGGCACATTCAGATTAAAAAAAAAGAGTGTAATTGTCCATTGCATTGCAGCCAATCGAATAAAACATATGGTCATACCAATAACAACCATACATATTTTGCAATAATTATGTAGTATTTGGCGATAGAGCATTTTCAATCACATGACTCGGACCTAACAACGGCCATAGCAACAGAAGGTTACAGTTTTTTGCCCTTACAAAGGTTAACAGTTACAGGAAATGACTAGCCGTGGAATTCTTCTATTGGAGCATTTGCAATCACGTGATCCCATACCTACAAACCGCCTTAGCAACAGATAAACAACGGCCTTAGCAACAGTTAAAAGCCCTACAGAAGGTACACAGTTGAAGGAAAATAACCGGTTGTGACGTCACCTGAAAACACTCTATTAAAACAACTTGATGGCGATATTTAACGGGACAGATAACGGAACCGAACCGAATAAAATATCACAAGGGGAAGGAGAGGTCACCGAAACTTGACAACCTGTGTCGCCGAAAAGGCAAATGTTGAAATGACAAGGATTTACCACGGCGTAATTTATCATTGATCCCAAGGGAAGTGAGTAAGAGTGATGAATAGATAGGTAGAAAGAATTCGAGTCTAGAGAGACTTCGGATTTATCGATTTCACCTGTCCAGTTTCTCTCAAAAAGAATAAATTTTATTGGATCCCAGAGGGATGCAGGTGGTTTCTCGGAGACAAAGTGGTTTAAAATTCAGATCTGTTGCCCTAGGTGGGTGTGTTCGGATTTGGATCGCTACTTTCAATTCGATTCTGTGGGAAGGAATCTGTCTTTATTTTGAGGGAGGATATTTGTAGGTCTGCAACCGATAGATTACTTTCTATCATATATAAAGAGCATTTTCAATCACATGACTCGGACCTAACAACGGCCTTAGAAACAGAAGGGTTACAGTTCTTTGCCCTACAGAGGTTAACAGTTACAGAAAATGACTAGCCGTGGAATTCTTCTATTGGAGCATTTGCAATCACGTGTGATCCCATACCTAAAAACCACCTTAGCAACAGATACCTCGTTACCTAGCAACCGCCTTAGCAACAGGTAAAAGCCCTACAGAAGATGCACAGTTAAAAGAAAATAACCGGTTGTGACGTCACCTGAAAACACTCTATAGATGTCAAGATCGATGTGAATAATATCATACCGAAAGTTTTATTATACGTTTCTTATTGATGATAGGAACCCATCAATATATCGGAAAATAGGAGTTCTTAACATGTACAATGATAAAAATGAAAAACATATAATTTTTATGTAATAAATAACACTTTATACTCGACAGCAACGTTTCCTAACCCTATGAAGTCACTAATAAACAAGCGCGGTGTCTGAATTTTGAGTAAAATGAAGAACGTCAATTTAAAAATATGATTATTTTGTAAAACCCATCTTTATGTTACGGGCAAAGTGATTAATCGGGCATTATTAATAATGCCCAATTTATCTCTTTGCCCGTAACATATATAGTATAGTGTCTTTTTATCACGATTTGCGTACCAAAACTCCTCCTAGCAACCCAACAGACTTTGTGTTTATCCATTTTCTCCTTCCGCGTAGTGACGTACAGGGTTCAGGAAACGTTGCTGTCGAGTATTATAGTCTTTAGAAAAAATTTCCTTACAGTAAAAATAACAAAGGTTTAAACTTTGAAACAAAAAAAAAAATTGTTTTTCTGAATAGTTGAAGTTATTTTTACATAAATTCAACTGCGAAAAATATCCACTTTGTCCAAGATGTTTCCGCTTTAAATAAAGAAATATCGGACACTTCTACACTACGACAAAAAGTTTAAAAAATAAATGGATAAACCGTAATAAACAGGAGATTAAAGCAATAAAAATTTTAAACCCCGGGTAAGGACAGCATAGTTGTTTAGATTTTATAGCTCAAAGCCCTAAACTAGACAAGCTGTGCCCCAAGAAATAAAACGAAAGGTCCCACACTATTCCAAGAAGTGGACTAGGGTCCTAGAATTGTATCAGGAAAACCGGACAGTATTTATTGAAAACCCTTTACGTAAAGAAAAGCATTGCAAGAAAAGGATGAGAAAAATAAAGGATATTTATTGAATTTTCTTGAAGCAGGTGCTCGAAGAAAAACAAAGTGTTTTTAAATTTAGATGAGGTGGATGGGTATTTTGTAGAAGAACGTGATAGTAGCCTCGCAGAATCGATTATGTTTGAAAATATTAATGTAGATAGGGTTATCGTAGTGAAGGTAAAAATATTGATTTAGATAAGGTAGTCAAGTAGTAGTGTTTGCTATTTTCATCATAGTTGGTGCATGTAAAAGAACTTAAAATTTTCGTTGATCGTAAAAATGATTTGTATATTTTAAATTATAAAATCTATTTTAACCGTCATTATAATTACAGTTAAATGAAGAAAATAAACAAAAAAAAACGAAAACTATTTATTCACTTTTTAAGTATTCAAAAGAATTAATTATTTAAATAAACCGTAAATAATTATGTAATTTGCCAAACAGTAAAGTCAATTTGAATTTTCTTCAATAAAATACTAAATTTTGCACTACTGGCTCCTTTTAGGGCGAGCGCGCACTGGCGACTTTTGTCACGGTGACAAAGACAAAAACAACGTTGCTAAGGCTGTTGTTAGGGGCGGGACATATAAGCATCCAATAGAAGCATTCGCACATGACATCACTGGAGGATAAAAACAACGTTGCTAAGGCCGTTGTTAGGTAAAGTCATGTGATTGAAAATGCTCTATTGTTTTCTAATGATATTTTTGATACTAGTAATCCTGGTCGCCGTGACTTTAGTCGCTAGTGCGCGCCCAGCCTTAGTGTTAACATATAGCAAAAATAAAATCACTGATTTATACATTCTTTAATAGCTGTCTGCTATTAGGACTACAGAGAAAAACAATAAAAATTTTAAAATATTCTCTAATAAAAAATAGAATTGATATCAATAGTTCAACATCTTAACTGCAATGTTATTTTATCTTAAAGATTTTCTTGGGTATTTTTCAAGAAAAAATGAGGAAATAATAGCCTTCATTGATTAGAATTCTTCTTGGTACACATATTTTTCTCTTAAATAGTACTGAATCCGGTTCATTTCATTAAAATCTAATGCAAAATGCTCCAACAAAAGCCTAAAATATAATGACCTCCACATTTTAAAGAGGCACAAAAAAAAATCCCAATTTACTACATCAAATCTATCCAGTTCGCAAGTAGTTGCATAAAGAAAGCATATGATTACACCATTTATCTCATTTAACAATGCTCTCCCATCTCCGTAAACACCTGAATTAGAAAATCCGAAAAAGCATTAAAATAGCTCTTCGAAAGAGCGCATTTAATTTTCATAACTCCATTAAGCGGAACTCTTTAAAAAGAGCTACAAACCTCTACACAAACTAAAATAAAAAAAAGAGAAACGAAAAGATCGAAATCAGCTTATTGCTCGACAAAATACCAAAGCAACTCGCGTATGAAAGTTGAGTACCAATTACGGGGAAGCGCCTCGGGCCATCTTCCCTCCAGTTTCCCCTATTTTTCCCCTTTTTTCGATGGATCCTTCCCTCTTATTGTTCTTAAGCACATTTATGAAGCATTTTCGAAAGAAATTGCGTCTGGGGCAATTGTTACGATGATGGAACAACCTTGTTGGGTTATCGTCCTTTTTTTCTCTCCTCTTCTTCGATTGTTATTATGCTCTTCCGGATTTTTTTTTTACCTTCAATACCATGATCTGTTGTGTTTTTAATAAGCTCCTTACCGTTCCCTGACAGTTCTTTTGAACTTTTATGAAAGCAATTTATTCTAGGGTCCCGCATTACTCGCGGGGTTGGCGATGAAGATTCTTGTTCTTTCCGTCGTCTTCGGAGGAATACGAATCGCTCTTGGATATTACTTCTTAAGTTATCACTACCGGGAAGACCTATTTTTTTTTCTTTTTTTTTAAAAAGTTAATGGTTCTGATTTTTTTTTTGTTAAAGTTGGCAATAGCTCATTTATGAACCTGTCATCTTAAAGGTTAATAGGTCTATTCGTTTTTATCGCTTTTGTAAGTGGCGTATTTATTGCGAAGACAAAGGAAACCATTAAGGAAGAGCATGAAATTGCATTTGATAATGTATAATTTATTAAAACGTTTTGCTTCTTTTTTAAACTCTATTTCATATATAAGTGTTTTTATATCAGTATGAGAAAGCTTAATTCTTACTTGATTCTAAATAAAGTATAGTATTTAATTTAAATATCTATAGAGCATTTTCAATCACATGACTCGGACCTAACATCGGCCTAAGCAACAGAAATGTTGCAGTTTTTTGCCCTACAGAGGTTAACAGTTACAGAAAATGACTAGCCGTTGAATTCTCCTATTGGTGCATTTGCAATCACGTGATCCCATACCTAAAAACCGCCTTAGCAACAGATAAACAACGCACTTAGCAACAGATAAACAACGCCCTTAGCAACAGTTAAAAGCCCTACAGTAGATGCACAGTTAAAAGAAAATAACCGGTTGTGACGTCACCTGAAAACTCTATATACAGCGAAGATATCGAAAAAATAAATAATCAATCCTATTCTTCGAATTGTTTTTATGTTTTAGAAGAGATAATTTCATACTCAAACTTTAGACTCAAATGTAACTTATTTTCAATGAGTAGAATGTGCAATTAAATGCTTTTAATTAAAGGTAAAATAAAGTTTTTATCTGCTGTCATTTCGTAGTCATGTAGTCTGTCTACCACAAGTTGAGTTCTGGACTAGTTGTGACTGTTGCTATAGAAAAAATACTGGTTCATTTTAAATAGGGATAATCCGTATTAAGATTTGGCGGGGATTAAAGCTGACGGAGGATTATTGGCAGAATTTTTGGCGATCACAAGCACGGTCTTCTTCTTGGAATTGATGCAGATGCACGCATATGTTAAAAGCTGGAATGGACTCTAACCGCCTATCTGGTTCGAGACTATAAAAGTCAGGTGACGGTGGTAAACAAACTCTCACTATCAAATCATATCTCACTACCACCATATCTCACTACAAACTCTAGTAGTGTAGTATCTGTGGTAACCAATTGCAAGCTCAGTAGGTCACTCGTTGGTTCTGTGTGACGTCAGACGGGTTGAGTCCATTAGTGAACTGTTAAAATAAGAGGACTACCGATTCAATGCAACAATTTCCCCCTTTGAAAATGAGGAGAGCCCTGTTGCCTTGGCAACAAAAATGTAAACGAGAGCTCAACTTGTGAACCCTTTCAGTCCCAGGCGCCCCAAACTTTCCATAGGATTTAATGTCAATCTTGAGCGGCCTAGACTTGAAAGGGTTAATTCAAACGCTACATACCCTCCACATACCTCAACCAAAAAGTATCATTTGAAAGATTTCTCAAAAAGGGGAAAACACAACATCCCCCTGCAACACCTACCCACCTGCAACCACCCCATTCCAAAGACCTGTTACCGAAAGCATCAAAGGAAAATTATACGCCTCGCGTTCCTCCATTAACACTCCGCTTTAAAACTCCAAACAAAAACTCCTCTCAACACACCTCAGTTACATTAACTTCCAAATGGCATTTCCAATATTATTCCATAAAAGCGGCCGTTAAAATAATAAACTCGCCCCCCGTGCTCGGCTTAAAGTCTCCCTTCGCCCTTAATGGCGGGGCGATTCGTTATCAGAGAGGTACATCAAAACCGACATGATAGGAGCAGGAGACGATCTCTCAACTCAACGCGCGAAAGAAAGCGAGCGAGCGTGGCGCCCCCATCCGTCAAACCCCGTGCTGCTTCGTTTTCTGGCTGTTCGGGGTTAATTTGAACCCGTGCGTGTTCCGAAGTTAGATTAATAGATCAATTACTCTAATGTTTAAGAAAGCAGAAAACCGCGCCAAAGGAATGCGGTGGGGAGCTAATGAAAACGTTTAGGCGAGGGGCGAAATATTGGCGTTGCTTGATTTACGTTTGGGGAGCATCTATATGTCACGGCATGCTCTAGGAAAAGAACAGTACTGTAGGACAGTGCAGTACTTCAATAATAAATTTGGTATACCACTTGAAGAATCTTTTGCGTGTGCCTTTTGAATGATAAAGAAGGACCATGGTTGCCTCTTTTTATGCTAAACAAATTTCACATTCATCATGGATCATGGAAACTTCCACGGTCTGCTTATTAACTTATTGATACATTTTTAAAGATTGTAGGCCGTGTCTTTTGGATATTACATCCAGAAGTTTCGCCCTCTACTTCGGAGGGCATTCTGAGTGGGAAAAACATCATTAACAAATATTTAAAAAAAAAAGATGTTATTGCATTTTTCCCACTGAGAAAACCCTCCGAAGTAAAGGTTAAATTTCTGGATATAATATTAAAAGACACAACCTGCTATCCTGGAATATGGTTCAATAAACTTTCATACTGTTAAAAAAGTAAGGTTGATTGTATTTACTCGTATAACCACCCACATAAGATTTGAAATAACATCGAACAAAAAAAACTGCTTTGTAAGTTAGTTCATTGTAGATGAACTGCTCCTTTTTTTGAATTAACATTTGTTTTGTTCCATTCCTCCTCAGAACATTTAAAACTCGGGTTCGTATCAGTCAAAGGTAACAAATTCAGTAATAAATGTTACTAGAAACAATCTATGTTATACAATGAGTTGGATGAAATCAAATGAGTACATACCCAGTATCCAGCATCTACGACTCGAATTAACGAAGAACTGTCAACCAAAATGGCGTTCTCCCTGACGACCATCTTTCTTAGGTTGGTTGGTTGGTTGGTTGGTTGGTTGTTTAGGGTTTTATGGCGCAAGGCTCATCTTCCCTAAGAGTCCCTAGAATAAAATACATGAAATTATGTACCGAATCAGAAAAAAATGAAGTATCAAAAATTAAAATTAGATCTTACGACTTATTAAATTACTATGATTATTTTAAATAAAATTATATTTATGTTAAATGAATATGAATATGTATACAACAAAATATAAAAAGTAAATTGAGTTATATTATAAACGAGTATGTTTCGTACTTAAATTAAATGTATAGTTCTGATTAATAAAGTTTTCATTAAAAGAGTATCATACTTAAAGATCGTTAATAATTATTTTATGAACCAAATTTAATAGTGCAATGCGAATGCTTGTTGTATTCTGCAAACATTCCTGCATTGGAAACATAGGTTTTCCTGTGGGGAAGAACCGTTGTCATTCCAACAAAGTATTCAAATCTACGTCCAACCGGGGTTAAAATTCATAAAACAGGACGCATTTTCATAATTAACACTGCAAGTGTAGACTGAGAGAATCTTTGATAAGGGTCTACTAGTCAAAACGCATCAAACTTCCGCCTCCTCCGCTATTTATGAATAACCCCTCAGAGAGGAAAGGAATGAAATGGAATGACATTTTCGAGCGAATATTTCACTTAATTAAATCGCTCCGTTCTGAAGTCGCTCGGAATTGTTAAAGAGCTCTGTCCAAGACAAACATTATTACAGTACCGGCGAAGGCCTGTCCATTAGCCTTGCATCGGCAATTGAATCTGGCTCAGTCGGATGCGATACAAAGTTAATTGGATGTGTTTGTTTGGGGATTGAATGAGTTCTGGGAAGGTCAAGCCGACCGACGCTTTTGAGAGCTTCCAATTGACTTATCAAAACGTGTTATGCGTCTTTATTCGGTCGATTTGATCTCATTCCAGTTGCCATGATAACCAGATTTAGACTGACAGCCACTTGGATGTATGTATGCTGGTAGATTTAGAACCTTATTTACATATACCGTCGTTTTGATATTAGAGGTGACTCTGTGACTGCAGATTGGGGTCCCCTGGGGTTGAAATTATCACTCAACTGCTCATAATGCAGTTTGATTAACAGGGTTGGTATATTATGATGTTTCCTGTGGCTAAGAATTGCACTTTTATATGCAAGAACATTATACTTTATGGAAGCTTTAGAAAAACTCGTAGATTTCGGAGATGTTATTTAAAAGTCATCTATCACATTCATTATTATGACTTTCTTGATATGAATTTGAAGTACTTCTTGTGGTTATTCTGTTATTTCTTGGAGTTAAACTACTTCACAAATAAGAACTTTCTGCTTAAAATCTATCGTGTAACTAAGTGAGAAGATGCGTGTCTCTCTCCGAAAGAGCTTAACATTAGTGATGGTATATTCTTATATTAGAAATAAATATCTCGAGTTAATTAACCATTTCAATCCTATCTGCTCAAGATTACTATGGAATCCTATAGAAAATTTGGGGAGGCTAGGACTTAAAGGGTTATTAATGTTCCTATGCATCAAAAGCATAAAGTTAGACAGTTATGTCCTTTGTTTTAATTAAGTTTAAGGATGAACGAAATTGTTAATTACTCGCTGTTTGAATTTCAATTAAAACGTAAAGAATATTCAGAAAAATATTATTCGTAGAGGTTTTGGAAATATGTAGATGAAATTACATCTCGTTTTGAGGTAATGGGTGCAGTTTATTCAAAAAGGGTATTTAAAACTTTAAACAGAGAATTTCCCTATGATTATTTTTTTATTTTTTTCCAATTTTCCATCGCTATCGTTAATATTGTTTCCTATTTAAAATAATCAGAAAAAATTTATGAATCTACCTCAAATTTGAATTAAAAATAATTTCATATAAGATAAAAACAAGACACCTAGGCATACCCCAGAAACAATATTAAAAACCCGACTTAACACTTCAAGCTAACAGGATTCTACTTAAAACCTTTTCGCATTAACTTTTTTAATATATATATTAGCTCGATGTCATTAAAATCAAAGTGTTAATGGAAAGAAAACACTAAACACCATAACTGAACATAGATTTTCCATTAATGTACCCCCTCTTGTATTCGAACTAATCTCATAAAATCCCGTCAACAATTTTTTTCTTTCTTTTACATTCTCAGACCCTTAAAATCACGTGTAGGAGCTAGTATGACGCTTTCATAAAAGTGGAGGTAAATGTCTTTTTTAGGTCTTAAAAATTGATTTACCAGTCCCAAGATCCTCTTAGAATTTCACGATGTCTCCAATCTGGGAAAATTTCTAGTGGAGTGGAGTGGAGATAGACGTGATAGACAATTTTACAAGGAACTTTAAGATGGCTTTTAAAAAAAAGAACATGCTTTGTTGAGAACTAGAATATTTCAAGTAGCTCTCTGGCTTGCTTACATTAGAAAATTAACTCCCTTATCTTGCTTCGTTGAGATATGTCTATTAACAGGAAGCCATTTTTATTTTTATTTTTAATTTTAAAACTCTAGTTCTAGTGATTGATTGTATTCCTTGATTTTTTTTTTCAATTTGAAGTATTTGGTTGATATGGTTTAACAGTTTCTCAACCAAAAGAGAGGTATCAAGTAGTAATACTTTCTAGTATAAGACTATTTTTATGTATTAATAAATAAAAGGTATAATTCCTGAGTACGAATTGTTTACAAATGTATGAAAAAAATACTTTTTAGACTCAGTGAACTGTCTTAAGCGTCAGTACAAAGTTCGATTAGATGACTATTATTTACAATTGATCGTCAAATTTGGTATTGAAAATGCATATTCAGCTAACAATTCATTGTTTCTTTTCTATAAGTTAATAAAATTATTGATGTTAGTACCTACATTGTGTTACTTGTGTTAAGTTGCGATTCCTAAAAAACATCTTGTTTTATAAATCAATGGTTTCAAAACCTATAACACTCTCAAAATGATATTCATTAAACTGAATAGGCAATTCCCGCATCTTTTGAAAAAAAGGAAACAATTCACTTTTCCGGTAAAAAAAAGGGGGTTCAATTCAAAAATCGACATGAAAAATTTAAAAAAAAAATTAGTTAATTTTTAATATTTTAAAATAAAAATCGACAATCGCTTTACACTTGTTTAGGATTGAATGGCGTCAGATCTGTTTCGGCCCTACTTAAAAGTAAAAGTCAACAATTGATTTGAATCCAAAACCATTGTTTAAAACCAATGTTCAGGATTGAATGGCGTCACATGCTGTTTTCTCACCTATTTTAAAAGTCAAACTTTGAAATTAAATCAAAAAATAAATAAGAATCGCAATTAAAAAAATTTTGCGCGTAAATTCCTCTCTTGGATATCTCTATGGAATAAAAAAAAAATAAAAATAAGAATGCAGGAATTGCCCATTATAAAAGTAGTTTCTGCTGACACCATTAAACGGAAAATAAAACCCAACTAGACAAATCCCGGACCAAATTAAACACGCTTACTACATAAAACCGCCTTCTCCGTCCAACTCTTAGCTACAAGATCCTCATACCCGCGTTCGCGTATAATAATCAACGCAGAAATCGCAGCGCTGACTATCCAATAATCATCCTTCTTATAATGATAATAAAATCACTGGTGATTCTGCTACTTTAATCAATGAACCTATAATTGAATATCGACTTTTCGGAGCCCTTGATGCATTATTTCGCATTTTCGTAACAGATTTCCGCCGGCGGAAACACCGCTAAGCCGCTATTAATTTAATACTCTCATGAATTTTCTCAGGTAGCGGCAAGGCTTAGGAGGACAGGTGGGTTTCCACCAAGGCGAGCAGTGAGGAATAGATTTTAACATTAAGGGAAAATAAGAGAGGGACCAACAGAGTGTGTGTTTGGGGATTTATAGAAGGGGTTTATTCGTTGGGAATATGGCGTTTTGATTTAAGTGTTTTGGGTTCTGTTTACGAATGAGGGGAATTTTAAAGGCTTTCGGGAAGGTATATGAGCAATGAGTTGAAATTATCAACTAAGATTATGATTGGTTGTTTGAAGTGTAAAGTAATTTTTAATGTGATAAACCACCTGTTATTTGCGTCGAGCTTTTTCCTTAATAAAATGAAGGAACAAATTAATGCTTTGAATCCAAATGACATTTACATATCCAATGGAAAATATAAATAAATGTAACGGGTAAGACCGTAAACTTAAGCTTTAGAGATTTATCCTGAGTACAGTAATAAAAGAGAACTGTGACATTAATGATCGTTTTCTCTATTTGCTAACATACACTTCATATTAATCGTTTCATTTAATTCATGAGAAGTATTCCCTCTGAAATTGGTTAATTTTGCAATTTTTACTCGTTGGTCTTTCCTTATCATCTTCATATCAACACTTGTTTTTAAATACTATCCCATTCATGCATTTTTAATTCATGTTCAATCACTCTTTACAGATATTTTTCCTTAGCCAATTTTTTTCCTGAATGATACTTCAATGAAACCGTAACATAAATAAAGACCATATTTTGTTTTTAACTAGCAGCTTAATTTAAAACAACGCAAATAATTTTGATTCAAAGTTTTCATCTCCTTTACTCTATTGATAAAGTATGTATATCGTTCATTAAAAATATTTCTACTTGGGCTGAAAGGTTTCCTATTACTATATAATTTACTCCATCCTAAGTGTTACTTCATAAACTCTCAAAGCACATAAATCATTTTGCTTTACTCTACTTCATATCTAGATATTTATTCCAAGATCAACAAAAAATGATCAACTTCATCCAAGCGGAAAAACCATCTGAACAGATATTTAATCACCAAAGTTTTTTTCTTCATTAAACATCACCATCTGCTCAAAAGATATCCAATAACTTGATATCTCACTCCCTGCATTAAACATGGATAATCCCAGCGATTCCATTTCCCCGTACCTATTCCCACAACTCTGAAAATCATCACCAAAAACGATCTTTCATATCTCCGCACCAAGAAACATCCCCCCCCCCTCCCCCTCAGAACGTGAATCGAAACTTAACCGAAAACTCCAACCCCGACGTGAAGGTCCAGGACCTCACGTAAATGATGAGTAACTCACTCTTTTCGAATGACTCTTGAAGGATTCACTCATTTTCGCCTAAGAGTTGTAACATTGAACCGATTCAAATATAATGCTATGAAGTTTCATAGATGTGTCAAATATTTCAAATTCTTTTTAGCCAATGAGATTTTTATCAAGATTGTTCTATAGTCATACCGCTAGGAGTAAAAACTTTTGACGGCTTACAATATTGTTGTAATCGTTATAGTAACGGATTTTTCCACTCAGTTTTAGGGGTGGCGTTGATTACATTAACTATGAACAAACGTTATGTGCAAAATCTGCGAGGCTATTATTTGGCTTGATACTTCTTTTCAGAGTTTTGGTTTTTTTTGTCAAAGTTTTCCTCCTGGCGGTATGACTATATCCGAGGTTTATACAACAATTTTCAATGATATTCCATAGATGGTTAGTTAGTTAAGGTTTTATGGACCAGGGAACCTTCTATGTTGTGTCATGATTATCTATAGAGATCCGATTAAAATCTCAATATTAAAGTATACAAATTTGTATGAATTAGTTAATGTAAATAATATGAACGTTTAAATAAATATCGTACAAACAATCAAATCTATTGTTTTGCTTGTATAGAGTGTTTTCAGGTGACGTCACAACCGGTTATTTTCTTTTAACTGTGTATCTACTGTAGGGCTTTTAACTGTTTCTAAGGCCATTGTTTATCTGTTGCTAAGGCGGTTTCTTGAAATGGGATCACGTGATTGCAAATGCTCCAATAGAAGAATTCCACGGCCAGTCATTTTCTGTAACTGTTAACCTCTGTAGGGCAAAAAACTGTAACATTTCTGTTGCTAAGGCCGTTGTTAGGTCCGAGTCATGTGATTGAAAATGCTCCATGTGTCCCTTTACACAGTTTCCATGTTTTACCACTTTCAGTCGAGTCTTAAGAATGAACCTCAGATCTGTTTGATGTAGTAATTTGACTATCATTGTATTGATTAGAATATTAGGATTTTTTTAGTTTGAGTTTTAATGAAAACTTCATTATAGGAAGAGGGCGTGGTTATAGTCTGTTCATTTAGAATTGGCGCCTGAAACAGGATCAAAAACGTTCAATAATGCTTCATAACGATCATCAGTGGCGTAACTAGAGTTGACTCATTGGGGTGTTACTCCGACCAGTCTACCCCTCCAACATATTACTCCCTTTTTTAAAATGTCTCATATCTAGGTATAATGTATAAACATTTTTTTTGCAAAACTTCCGAAGGAAAAATTCATCTAAGAGACTTTACTTTCATAGGAAAAACACAGTATAATAGACGTAAAAATTTTACAGGGGGGTTTGGGGGTTCTTACCCAGAAATTTTTTAAAAATTCGTCTCTCAGTGTAGTGTTTTAATCCATTTTGAGGCCCTTTGGTTCCTAAGAGAACAGTTCCTTGTTCCAGAACCGCCTTCCTTGTAAAGGGAAAAATTTTCAGTTTTTCATGTTTTAGAAACCGTTGATGTAATGGGGGGGGTTACAACCCCAATAACCCCCCCCCCTCGTTACGCCTATGACGGCCATCACACAACTTCAGTGACCGATTTTTTTACAGTATTTTAACTACTTCTGTTTCGGCTGCCTTGTCGTTGAAGAAGAAAATGCTTTCGATGATAATTACAATAGTAGCTTCTTCTAATACATTTCGTCTCAGGCGCCAGTTCTAAATGAACAGCCTATAATTAAATGATTCAAGCGTTTGTTCGGCAAAACAAGATTGATATCGTCCAACGCACCGATCCTCTTCGCCCAAGGAAGTATCATAAAGATTAAAAATTAACGATTGACGAGGCATGAATTGAATAAGTAACTCTCTGAGGTAACAATGCTCATTCTACATGAGTAACTCAAATGAGTCAACTCACGAGTCACTCGACTCATCACGTTTACTCCGAAAACTCTCTCAAAGAAAAACGTAACCGAACCAACACCGCTGGTCACGTCCATGGGGGTCATCGGATATATCCGGCCATTGGAGAGAACCGTCACGTAGAGCAGGTGGGGAGAAAGAGAGAATCGAACTCGGGGTAAAGATAAGGGGGAGAAAAGAGAATTTCTCTAAGTGCCGCTGGATTCCTCGGGAGGGGGTATGGGGAGTCTCTGTATGGTGGAGAGATAGGTTGTTTTTCGGTAATTTTGTTGTGGATTCTAATGGATTCTTTATTTGATGATTCGATTAAGGGTATTAGAAGGGTGAGTAAATTTTTAAGGGGGGTGATGGTTAAGGAGCAGTGTACTACACTCTCTTTGAAGGGTATCCAAAGAAATTTATTTATAATAGTAGGGGAGCCCATGATGCTAAATGTGGATTTACTCGAGCGCGTCAGATAATCATAGGGGAGATACCTTACATGCTTTTGAGTAACTCCACCAAATATAAGCTCTCCATGTTGGTGGGTTTGTTTAGAACAGCCCATCAAAATTTGAAAGAAAACTAGTTACATGGACATACTCGAGCGCGTCCGATTGGCTACCAAGACAGTTTACAACTAGTTGAGCCTAGTTTCCTGGCTAATAACATTTTCTATAAACATTTTGTTTCGTACTTTTTTCTCAAAAAGAGCGATAGCGTCTTACCGGTCTTGGCTTTACTTTGCATTCCTCCCGCTCCCTTACCCACCCGCTCAAATCGGCAGATTTTAGAAAATGTACCCTTTTTAGCTGGTAACTAACCTACCTTATCATTATCTGACACGCTCGAATATGTCCATTTAACTAATTTTTTTTTACAAATCTGACGGGCTGTTCTAGACAAACCCCCCTACATAGAGAGCTTATATTTGGTGGAGTTACTCAAAAGCATGCAAGGTATTCCCCTTATGATTATCTGACGCGCTCGAGTTACTACCCAAAAACACTCTGGGCTCCCCTACTATAATAAATATATCTTATTAACTAGAAAAAATTAAAAAGTTGATTTTTAAATTGTATGTTTGTATTCTTATTAAACACTATTTTTTTTACAGAGTTTTGTTTTGAGTGAAAAAAAAAAACATATTTTAGCCTATCAGATCAAAAGTTGCATAAAAATATAAGACCAAGTAACATACAGGAGTGATAACTTAACCCAGAGTTTCCTGCTTTGAGAAACCACGAAAAGTACACTGCTTATCTTTATAACAATGTCGACAATTTTGGCTTCATGTTTTAAAACTTTTTATGCATTAAAATGATTCGAGAGCTAAAGATTTTTTTTTCGAAATTTGGTTTCTTTTCTTTACTTCTTTACTTAAAGGTTCTGCTAGGAAGGACACTTTAGGTTTTACTATTTTTTTTTATTAAGTAATCAAAGCCTATCGGTTATGAAACAAGAGATTTTCCACCACTTTTTTAAGGAAATGCTTCAAAAGAAGCACACGACCAATAAGTACTTGAAAAACTTACAAACTTAGTATATTATTATTATTATTTTAACTGGGGAAAAAGTATGAAAAGGGTAAAGTAATTTTGAGTTTAAAAAAAAAATCTAGTATTGCCAGAAAGATTTTTGTGTTTTGAAAACTTAGATTTTTTTTCTTTATTTAAACTAGATTTTTATTTTAATTTGTATGGAGAAATGTTACTTGCGAAAAAAAAAATGTCTAAATCATATTTGGTCCCTCCTTAAACTAATGTCTATACACTCCACTGACTTTTCACACACCCTACCTCATCATTGACCGGTCGACCTCCACCCTCATATGTCACCCCACCATTGACAACCCATAAAACACACACAGTCCAACAAACAAGGCAAAACAAAACCGACTCATCCCCCTCCGAACAACGTCTTTCGAGACACGTCCGGTCCCCTCACGTCCAGCCAAAGACAAAAAGAACCTCGACATTCGGACAAGTAGTCGGTTCGAATCACTACGGGCAAAAATCCTTCGTTGCCCCTTCCCATCACGTTGCCCATATGCCGGGCCGACCACCGTGAAACGTCGTACGTGAGTCACGTACTGACTGAGGCCGTGAACGTACGGAGCCGAAAACGTGGGGTGAATGCCATATAGAGGGCATATCGAGGTTAACCCGTCGTCATTGCAAAAAAATACGTGTTAATAAAAATCGCATGCAAAAAATACGCGTGAATGACCAATCATTCACGAGAAACACGTGAAGTATTTTTGTGAATGACTGATGGTCATTCATTCGCTGATCAGTTATAGTGTTTTCAGGTGACGTCACAACCAGTTATTTTTCTTTAACTGTGTATCTTCTGTAGGGCTTTTAACTGTTGCTACGGCCGTTGTTTATATGTTGCTAAGGCGGTTTTTAGGTATGGGATCACGTGATTGCAAATGATCCAATAGAAGAATTCCACGGCTAGTCATTTTCTGTAACTGTTAACCTCTGTAGGGCAAAAAACTGTAACAATTCTGCAGCTAAGGCCGTTGTTAGGTCCGAGTCATTGAAAATGCTCTATTACGATTTCAGTCACTACTGTCTGTCTATTACAAGATGAGCTCTCGTTTACATTTCTTACATCCATTCATTTAGTATTGTTTCTATAGCAACCGCCACAACCAGGCAACTAGTACAGAGCTCATCTTGTGATAGACAGACAGTAGGTTGCACACTCGTGGAGTTTTTTTGTTCGATAAACGACTGGTTTTAGAATTTAGAGAGCTGCTCAGTGCTTAGAGACGATCAAAACCTACGTAATCTGATAGATTTTGGGTATTCCAAAGAAAGCGGCCCTGGCGACAAAATTGGCGAATTCTGGAAACCCAGTTAGTTCTATATTGTCCAGTTAGTTGAATTGCTTACTCGCCAATAAACGGCATTGGCAACACCAAATTTCGACAAAAATGTGGCCCAGTTTCTTTGGATTTACCAAAATTACATACTTCATTACTTTTTTTAAATCGAAAATAAAAATCCAAACCTTTCAGCAATGTAAAAAACATAAAAGATAACAGAGAATAACAGAAGCAGACGACGAAAAGAACACGAGCTCTGAGACTTAAAAACACGTAAAGGATGAAGAAGACGAAAGTGACCCAACTTGGTCAGCAAGTGTCTCCAAACAGTTCTATAAACCGAGAATGTGTCTGACCCTGACCACCTGATGATAGTGAATTTTCACACTAATCAAACAATAATTTTCATGCTTCTACATTCATATAGCACCAAATATGGCAACGTGGGGGCCCCTTCCTGCATGTTGGGCCCAGTGTTCCAAATTTTCTAAATTGGGCCCTATCCCTCTGTCCTTTATGGTTCGAAGTTCACTCTATTTTTTCTAGCTCTACGCCCAAAAACCGATTCTCTTCTTGTCTGGGAATCAAAACACGAGCTGTGTATGACGAAAGCGGATAAATAAATGTATTTATATTCCATCGAGGTGGGAGGAGGATTAGGTACATGTCGCTCGCGCGTGTTGAAGGAACAGGAAAAGTGAATGTTCCTTTTTCTTATTTTGAGGGGAGGAGGGAAAACGGATAAAAGGTGTTTGGCGGATGGTAATTTCGGAACACGTGAGAGCAGCGGGAAAGTTTAGCGAACGAGAGAAATTTTTCCCGATTCGATCTGGGAACTTTTTTATTCCTGTGTGTTCAGAAACAACGAAACAAATTAAATAAGAGGAACGTGTCACGCATGCTGTATGTTGTCATGAAATGGGAACAAATGATGCATGGGTGGGAATTTTTTTTAACTTTTGGAATTTTTGGAAATGTTTTTTTTTTTATATTGGTTTGGAATTTTGAAATTCGCCATCGTTCAAAAGTAAAACATTATTTATAAAGTGACTTTACTATATTCGACAGCAACGTTTCTTGAACCCAGTACGTCACAAATGCGGAAGGAGAAATCGGTAAACACAATGTTGGGTTGCTTCAAGGAGTTTCGGTACGCAAATCGTGATTGAAGTGAAAAGCACTTTGTATACATAGATTTCATTTCACTCAAAATTCAGACACAGCGATGGGCTTTGTTTGTTAGTGACGTCGTAGGGTCAACTTAAGTTGCTGTCTAGTATAACTTAACTTAAATGTCATATCAACGTCACTTTTAATTATCTCGTCTGTTTAAATTTTTTCAGCAATAGGAATACATATGTTACGGCCAAAGTGATAAACCGGGCATTAATAATGTCCGAAGGGGAGGCGGGCAATGTGATAAATTCAATAGCATTTATCAATGAATATTTATCACTTTGCCCGAAATACGCGGGCATTATTAATAATGCCCGGATTTATCACATTGCCCGTAACATACACACGCCTTCAAAATCTTTTATCAATTAAAGAGTCATTCCTTTAAATATATGTATTTATATTTTTATATTTCAATTAACAAGCAACAGAAAAATTATGTATCGTATGTAGACTTTGATTTTTATCTGTCCATTTTTTTTTTTAATTCATAACTTTCTTAGATTACGTCAAAAACTGTATAAAATATCTCTATCAAAACACACATTATTCGGATTATTTTCCCATATAAAATGTGAAATGTCAGGGTCATCCAAAGAAGCCGGGCCTAGCACCAAAAAAGGGCAATAAAATAGGGAATTAAGGCAACCCAGTTCTATAGAAGTTGAATTGCTTATTCTCCAGTAAACGGCATTGTTAAAACCAAATTTCGCCAAAATAGTCACCCAGGCCCGGGTTCTTTGGATGTACCAAATTTCATTTATAACAAACAAAAAAAACACAAATTGCGATAAACGTACCTTAAATAGTCAATGATTACTAGATCAGGGCCAATCATAAGGCGAGAAAAGCTCGAAATTTCGACCAGTGATAGTAGGACAGCAATTTTGATCGCTCTTTGAATACAATTCACCATCACCAAAGAATTCTTCACTTCCTATCGCTTAGTTTCTCCAGGAGAAAAGAAAAATTTAAATTTACAGGTTTTAATTCGAATTTTCGAAGTCTAATTATTCAATTAACTTTGTAATTTCAAGTTTTTAGAACCTTTTCTTTTTAATTAACTTTGTAGATTAATTTCAGTAATTTCAAGCTTTAGAACCTTTGAAAATTCGAACTGAAATTCATTATTTTACTTTTTCTTCTTTCCTGGTAAAACTAAGCGATAGAATATTTCGGTTCTGGATTACAACTTTAGCGGCATTTCTAATATGCAGGGTGAAATGGTGACATTGTATTTTTGTAATAATTAATTCTTTAACTGCAATTAATAACTTCGAAACAATTTAATCAAAAATCACGCTGCTAATATTATTTGAAATGCTTCGAAAGTTTCATTGGAATGAATTTTAATACTTCAATTTAATTCAGAATGAAGCTGAGTTGTTGTCAAATAGCTATCAAAAGTGACATTAGGACTACTATCACACATCATAATTTCGAGTTTTTCTGGCCTTATCTAAGTGGCCATGACTATATTCACCAGAGTTCTACATTATCATTCAATGTTTTTCTTATTGTATTACTACATAATTTTTACTATCAACCGAATCTAGCACAAGAAAACAGTTATTTTAAAAAACTACGTACACTAAAAAAATAACATCACTGGATACTATTCTCCTGTGAAAAGAAAATATTTTTATTTCTTAAAATATTCCTTTTTTTATATATATTTTTATTTCTTTAAGTTGCCTGGTGTATCTATTAAAAAATACCACTTTAATGTTAACAAGCAATACAAGAAGTTTCAGGACTAAAAACTAATAGAAATTCAATTCTTTCTCAAAACAATTTTTATCTGTACATTTTTATTTGTATTTCTATAAGTAGCTTAAGATTTCTGTAAAATAATCTTTTCCAAGGATAAGTTTTACCCTTGACTTTTAAGAAAGATAAAAGTAATTGAAATTTTTCTTCCAAAGTTTCTCTACGTATCGTATGTTGCAAATAAATATATATCGTCAACTTAGAAAATTGCTTTTATAGGACAATATTTCCAAAGTTTTCTCAGCCATCTTTGTTAACCTAAGATTTAAGTAAAATAAATTCGAAATGTAAGATTTTTTCAAAGATTGAATTTTATGAGTTATTTCACTTTGTTTGTAGTAGTTCAGAATAATTTAGTGTAGAATTTGATGCGCGGTTGCGCCATTTTCCTTGTAAAACTTATTTATGAATGAAAATTTCTGGATATGAAGTGAACGAAATATTTTATAACACTAATAGAGCCGATTTTTGTAAAATCGTTAGTTTAAGTGGTAATAAAAATCTTATTTCATATAAAAAAAAACAACTATGATTCATCATATACTTTTATTTTATTCTCAATAAAATATCAGTAAAATGGAACAGCAATAAAAATATACTATTTCCAGGGCACCGAACCAAATCTTGTAACACTGTATTATAGAGTGTTTTCAGGTGAAGTCACAACCGGTTATTTTCTTGTACTGTGTACCTTCTGTAGGGCTTTTAACTGTTGCTAAGGCCGTTGTTTATCTGTTGCTATGGCGGTTTTTAGGTATGGGATCACGTGATTGCAAATGCTCCAATAGAAGAATTCCACGGCTAGTCATTTTTTGTAACTGTTAACCTCTTTAGGGTTGCTAAGGCCGTTGTTAGGTCCGAGTCATGTGATTAAAAATGCTCTGTTATAAAATCAGAATTTTTGTTTAGAATACCAAGGAAGGAATAAAAAAGATATATTTCCTTCTGTTCTAATACTACTTAAATGACCCAATACGAATTTATTGATTTGAACGTCTCAAGCCTTTATCACGACTTGGTTAAAATTAGGCTCTAAGGAAAGAGAGGTAAATAACGAAAAAAAATTATCTGATACACAGTTTGGGAAGTCTTTTTCATAATGATGCAACACAATACATATAAAAACCGGTCTCCCCGGATTCAATCATTGCACACCAGAAAATAACTTTAAAAAAACTAAGAAACAAAAATTTCCTCCCTAAGTACTGAGCTTCCGATGGTACCAAAACCAAAAAAAAAAAAAAAAACCCTCGCTAACGAGTTTAGAATTCACACCATCATCAGACCACTTCACTCAAATCAAATCCGCCACGAGAATAAAAAAAAATATTCCGGAATAAATTCCCTTTCAACCCGGATAAATCTGGCTCTAACAGGCAGCAAGAATGAATCCCACCAAACATTTACACTTTTAGGTGTCAGTAAATTCACTTTCTTTCTTGCGGATTAACACACAGCTCTCTTTTTCAACTCAACAAAAATAAAAACTTCCACACAACTACTCCAAAGCAAAAAAAAAAAAAAATAAGTACTCCTTGGAGAACCAGCGCAGTCAATAGCTTCGGATATTCACAGAGAGAAAGAGAAGAAAGGCATTCTGGGTACTACTAGGTTTCTTGCAAATAGGATTTTTATGGCGACCGTGCCAGCGTTCTAGTTTAAACTAATCAGACTTCCCTTTTGAAATTCAAATCCTCAACGCGGAGGGATCTTTTTCTGACTAGGATGTTGTTCACTCGTCTTTTTTATCGCAGTCCGCTTTCGAATTCAAAAGAGTCCGTCGGGATGCCGTGATGAAATGGGTATATTTTTTTGGAGGGGGAAAACTCGAGGATTTTTTTTTTTTAGTTTTTTTGTGCTGTTAATTTGGTTTAAAGTGTTGTGATTTATTTGTGCATGCTAAAATTACAAATAGCGAGAGAGGGGTTTTTTATGGTTGTGTTTGTAAATAAACACGAGGTTGATGTAAAGCAACGTTAAAAAATACTTCTTGGAAAAGAATCTAACTTGTAAAAAGATATAGAAATAAAATGTAGGGTTTCAGTACAATATTTACTACATCTATGATAGGCAAAAGGGGTAATTTTTTAAAAGCGATAAATATTATATATCGTCACTAAATTTCAGACGACATCTTTTGTTGTCTGACAGATACTGTATAATTTAAAGATTTTGTTGTCTTTAAGTGACAATATAATATTTAGAAGTTAGTAACTGAAGTATTTGTATAGTTAAGAGTAAAGTAGTATTCTGTACAAAAGTCATCATATACACAAGGATAATCCATGGTGTTGATTATTAATGTACCCGATGTTTTAGTTTGTCTATACTTGTAAGAAACCACAGTTTGCATTAGTTAAATTATTAATTTTATAGTGAAAACCTTAACAACAGTTCCTTAGCTACTGCTTCAGTGGGCTTCGCAATTTTGTCGTACAATAAAATAAAACGGTACCTTACAGAAAAATTATTCTAATATTTGAGTTCTAATTTGAAAGAAGAATTCCTATGTTCATGTACAGTAAAATATTTAAAATTTTGCACGGTTGACAGAAATTTTTAATTGCGTATAGAATCCAAGCTAATATACCAGCATAAGTTACAATAGAAGTCAACAGCGCATATACCTCTACTATGTTTCTAAATTAAGTTATAAATAATAATTTCAAGTCCCAAATATTTCCTTTAATTATTCTTCTTTGCACTAAAACATTGCAAGAAGGCTTTTTAAATTATGTATTTTCAACATTTCCCCCCTTTTCCATCATATATAATTAATGGACCATATATAAATTACAAACCATCGTAGAACATGAATGCTGTAACTATACATTTCTACAATCATACTAACTATATGAAACTACCGCTAAATAAAACTTTAGATGTATTAGACGGGAAACCTTCACATTAATTCGCTTAGAAATTAATTCCCTATGAATATAACTTACTTTCCTAGACATGCAATTAAAATGTGTGTTTGGTTCTTGGTCGCCCTTGGGAAGTTTTTGAGAAATCATTCCAAAAGAGTCACATGTTCATTTACAACACTTCATTTGTCAAAAGAATCTTTCTAACAAAGTATTGTTTTGCTTTTTCAAGAATGATAACAAATGATCTCAAAACTGGAAAGTTACGTTATTTACATTGAGGTTTTCCTCCTTTGATACAAAATATTTTCATTTCACTTAATTTACGATGTTCTTGAGGATTTATTATAATTTCTTTAGAGGAATATGTCAACTAAATAAAAACATTTTTATGTAAACAAAGTTCTTTCATATGTGTGATTTTTTTTGCAAGTGAAAAGTTTATAAAATCTTCCTCTTTGCTTGAGCTGTAGATAATGTCCCCTTACTACTCAATGATACTCAAATAAAATAATCAAAAAATCCTCAATACCCCAAAAGAATACTCAAATAAAAGGATATTTTGTCAAAATTGCTCGAATCCTCTATTATCCCACCGAAAGTAACAGAATGAATGAATTCCTACCCCTTTGGCAATCACAGACGTAAGCAATGCTGCTCTCTATCATAATATGGGATTTGAAAATAACGTTTTGGACCCTGTTAGGCTTTTCCTCTGTGAGCAATACTAGAACTGAACTAAAATTCTATTTAGAGAATTGAATAAAACTAGTTCAGTAATACTATGACCTGCAATATAGAACTGAACTTAACTTCTAATTAAGAACCACTGAATTTCAAATTGAATAAAACTAGTTCAGCCTTACCAGACTGTAACGAAAATCTTGCCACTTTCCTTGGAATAACTGGGCAGCTGGGTTGCACATTTTTTCCAAGTCATGTTCCTGGAAAATAACAGGAACGTTACGATAAAATCAATCAAAAAATACCAGTATAGTACCAGTATTTCACGGCAATGTTTCCGTTATTTTCCCAGGAACATAACTTGGAAAAAATGAGTAACCCAGCTGCCCAGTTTTACCTTGGAACGTTCCAGGATTTTTTTTTACAGTGTAAAACTGCAATCTAGAAGTGTAACCACTGAACTACAAATTGAATAAAACTAGTTCGTTAATACTAGAACTGAACTTAACTTCAAATTTAAAACCGCTTAACTAGAATTAAACAAAACTAGTTCATCAATACAAGAAACTGAACCAAAATAAATTTTTATTGATAACCACTGAACAATGATATTTTAACATAAATCCCTCCCCCAATATAAACCCCATCAAAACCGAACCAAAACGAATTCTATTCCCCCCCCCCCATCCCTCCACGAGGAACAACCTCATTAACATCACATCTCCCCTCCCCCAGAGTAAATCATCCCCAGGAATGCGATCTCAGGAGGGGATGAAGGATCCGCATTCGGAATATCTAATTACGATCCGAATTTCATTAAGAACCCCGGACATACCGCGTCTTCTTAATGCTGTTGCTGCTTTGAGGAGTAATTGTTCGATGCTAATTGGCGGAGAGTGGCTCTATGGAGATCGCTTGTCATAATCTCTTGATTGTTCTGAAGAGGTTTCGAGGTCTTGATCTGATTAGTTGGGAAGGTTTGATGATGTTTTTGTTGTGGGTTTGATTAGTGTGATGTTTTGATGGGTAGTGGAAAAAAAGTGGTGTGACATTGTTGTGGTGACGCGATGGAATTTTAAAAATTATTCTCCCTCAGGAAATGAAGTGATGGCGTTAGTCTTAGTATGATAAAAATGTATCTTAGGTTGACTTGTTTAGATGTATTATATTATACGATTAAAATGTAGTTAAGTCATTGTATTTTAATTACTTTAAAACTTTGGTACTTACGTATTATACCGTCGACCGTGACGCTGAATCCGAAAACGTTATCAAATCCCATTGACTTATTACCGGGCCGCTGAATTAGACGGCCGCTGAATGGTCGACGAGATAATACGTAAGTACCAAAACTTTTTCTTACTCATTACTTCATAAATGTCATTATGTTTTTATAGGAAGAAGTCGCTGTATTTATTTTATCAGGAGACGAATCATGACATCGGAAATTAATATTTAGCAAACTCTGAATTATTCATATTGTCACAGAGCAATAAACAAGTCTATTTCATTAAAAAGGATTTATTAAGATTTAAAATAATTGCAAAGTTAAAAGTTAGTAAACAATCTAAAAAACACTACAAGACCATGAAATGTTACAAATCTCCAACCGGAACGAAACACAACCACAACTTATATAGGAGTTGTATACAACTTTCTCTGATGCCAACACTGATTCCACAAATACCCCTGTACGTCTTCCATACGGCACCTAGTCCCAGAACTCGACCCCGACCTACTGGAATCGAACCTTGTGGCATACAGAACTCGATCCCGATCTACTGGAATCGCACCTCGTGGCAATATTGTTAGTTGATCAGAAAATTTCTTCCAGTAATGTATTTTAATTGTAAAATATTTCATTACTTGAAAGTTAGAATCTTCTCTTTATAGAAGCTTCCAAATAACTTATTTATTTTGTCAAAAAAATTGTAATGCTTAAATCATTATCAATTTAAAATCAAATCCAAAATCTAAATGACTAGTGATTCAATGCAACAACTTCCCCCGTTTAAAATAAGGAGAGTCCTGTTGCCATGGCAACAGAAATGTCAAACGAGAGCTCAACTTATGATAGACAGACAGTAATGATTCTCATCACAATAGAGCATTCGCACATGACGTCACTTGGAGGACAAAATCAACGTTGCTAAGGCTGTTAGGAGCGGGACATAGAAGTATCCAATAGCAGCATTCGCACCTGATGTCACTGGGGGAATAAAACAACGCTGCTAAGGCCGTTGTTAGGCAGAGTCATGTGATTGAAAATACTCTATAGTATTTTGTAGGGGTTTCTACCCGAAAAAGAAAGATTATGATGCCCAATATCTTAACAATCCCTATTTTCATCCTTCAAAAAAAAAACGAATTTCCATACCATCTTCTCAAGATAAATCCACCACCGTCAGCAAAAAAAAAAAGAACTCATAAATTTTTCAACATTTAAGAAACAATGTTTCTATAGCAGCGGATGATAAAGAGACACACCATCCCCCATGTTCGTGCCCTTTCTGCACTTCACCCGAAGGTACCATACATAAACCAACAAATCCGTGCGTTTTGGGGCAGGAAAAGACCCAGAGATTGCGTTTTGCGTGGAGAGAAACAAGGGAAACTTTTCCCTCCGCTGTCCTGGGGCAAAATCCCATACTTTGAAAAATGAGCGCCATCTATTTCACACAGTTTTGCCCTAAGGCGTTTTTTGTCTTTGAACACGATAGGTTTCGATGGCTGGCGAGTCCCCGAAAGAGCTGAAAGGCAGGTGTAGATATTTGAAATCCGGTATTAGGTTTTAAAAGTGCTTATTTATATGAATATATTTTCCGTCTTCTCTTACGTCATAGATGAGATGATTGTTACATTGAATAAACTGCTAATTGGTTTACAGCTGTTATTTTTTGGAAATGCGCAAAAAAATCTCCAATTAAATATATACACTGTAAAAAATCCCGTAAAATTTACGGTTTTAATCTGGCAACTGGGTTAGTTGTGGAAAACCGTAAAATTACAAAGTAAATCCATCAAAACAACGGTGTTTTACCTTTTAAAACAGAAAACATGGATTAATATATTTTCGGTTTTCCACAACCAACTCAGCTGCCAGTTTAAAACCGTAAATGTCACGGGAATTTTTTTACAGTGTTTACCTAATACAGTCTAAATGAGGCATAGATGAATTTCCAAGATTTGAAAAATTAATAGAGTAAATTTTTAGTTTGAAACATTATTTGGAAAAATAATTGGTTCAAGATTTTATTGAAACCATACTAACAACTTTTATAAACCAAAAATATTTTTTGAAGGATTTTTATTCTCAAAATATGTGAAATCCAATTAAGAACTTTAAGTAGAGTTTTTTTAGTTTCTGCCCTTTTTATTCAATCATAAAAATTAATATTTGGTTAGAATACCGTTAACAATGCCGTAAAAAATCGCATAACTATTTTGGACACCAAAAATTTAAATATCATCAAATTGATTTTATGGGAAGATACCGGTCCGTAGAAAGACAATATGTAGTTAGCAAAGTAGAATATTTCCGTTGGTTAAGTCCCCAAAAGTGGCAAAAACATCGTGTCATAAAGAAAGAGTTAGGTCTAACCTGGCAACTTTTACTGCCAGAACCTTTCTGTTTTTTTTACAGTGTATAAAGCATACGTTTCTTTAAGTACCTCGAAAAGGTACTCTTACAAAACATCTACTGTCTGTCTATCCAAGGATAAACTGGATCCGTTAACGTGGTATAACTGTGTTATATCACACAGTTAACAGATCTAGTTTAGCCTTGGTCTATCCACGGCTTACTAGATACTTATACAGGCTAGCCGAGTACGGAAATCATTGCAAATCCAGATGGCATTATTGGACAAACTGGCAAAGCATATTCACAGTGTTGATGGCGGTGGGTGATATATAGGTAGGTCTTGTAGCGTTCCAAGCGGGAAAAGTTGTCAAATGGTTTTCATAGAGCATTTTCAATCACATGACTCGGACTTAACAACGGCCTTAGCAACAGAAATGTTACAGTTTTTTGCCCTACAGAGGTTAACAGTTACAGAAAATGACTGGCCTCGGAATTCTTCTATTGGAGTATTTGCAATCACGTGACCCTATACTTAAAAACCTACTTAGCAACATATACCTCGTTACCTAGCAACCGCCTTAGCAACAGTTAAAAGCCCTACAAAGGTTAACAGTTAAAAGAAATTAGCTGGTCGTGACGTCACCTGAAAACACTCTATTGTTTAAAACTCGGCTAGCCTGTATAAGTATCTAGTAAGCCGTGGTCTATCACAAGATGAGTTCTGAACTAGTTGCCTGTTGTGGCAGTTGCTATAGAAACAATACTAAACGAATGGCTGTAAGAAATGTAGACGAGAGCTTATCTTGTGATAGACAGACAGTAAAACTAACTAACGGTCACTCTCGAACTCCATCTCCACCAGACCTAAACTCCCTCTCATCAAAATGCAAAGTCTATAATTCATCGAAACGCAATGGCGGAACATTTCGGATGAAGGGAGCTTCACAGCCCCGTCACAAAGACTCGGCTTAATCAGAGTTGACACCAACAACTGAGGGCACTGCATTTACACATGTAAATGCAGAAGGGCTGTTGACACGTTCAATTATATTCCCTCTGCAGCATTCATTAACGCGGGATTTCGAGTGCATGCAGTAATATCGGGGGAAAGGTCCCTCTTCAAGTTAAATATTTCTCTTAGGAGCGTGCCCGAAGAATAGGCACGTTTTGGTGTCTATATGGAGAGGGATTGTCCTGTCCGGACTGTTGTACGTAGTTGTGATCTGTTAAATAGACTGATGCAATACGATAACAATTATAAAATGCACACTAATTTACTATAGAGTGTTTTCAGGTGACGTCACAACCGGTTATTTTCTTTTAACTGGATACCTTCTGTAGGGCTTTTAACTGTTGCTAAGGCCGTTGTTTATCTGTTGCTAAGGCGGTTTTTAAGTATGGGGTCACGTGATTGCAAATGCTCCAATAGAAGAATTCAACGGCCAGTCATTTTCTGTAACTGTTAACCTCTGTAGGGCAAAAAACTGTTAAATTTCTGTTGCTAAGGTCGTTGTTAGGTCCAAGCCATGTGATTGAAAATGCTCTATTCCAAAATTTTCTTCAAAGTGTGTTTTCTCTAATTATAAAAATGTAATTATAATTACCATAAACAACTATAAAAATTATGTTTACACCATCATACAATAATTCGTCTTATATACATTAGAATGATGTCGTAAGTCTGAACGAAATACTGCACGCTATTTACATCAAAATATTTAAAATGTCTTAAATTTTTCAAAACTTCCACACGTTTTTTACCGCCGGCTATACGATGGTCCTCTTAATTTTACAGTATCTAATTGTCTATACATCTATAGTTACATCTATAGAATCTATTGTCAAAGTGTGGGACTCTTCAAAGTAAAACATTCTCGGATGATCCATACCCTCCACATTCCTTCTAATATTGCTTTCAGTCAAAAAAGAAAAGTAAACATCATATGTATGTTACCGGCAAAGTTTGTAATGCCGGTAATTTTTCATACATTGCCAGTAACATATTGACTTAATTCAAACCTTCCTACAATATTACATCCTATACACCATTAGAATGATGTTATAATTCTACACAAAATGCTACGAGTCATGTGATTGAAAATGCTCTATTGAGCAGTCTATTTCTTAAGATATTTATGGAACTGCAAATGAAAATAAATAACCATCAACAGCTTCCTTAATTAAAAATGCTTTTGTAGACAAGAGCATAAAATATTCATTGCCTATATTATGACGGATAAGAATAGTTAGTGAAATTCTGCAATGCAATCTTTTTAGCCTAAACATTTCAGTAACGAAATAGGTTAAACAATTTTTAACTTTTCGCAAATTTCTATGCATGCAAATAACAAACATTAGACTGATTTGTACGTTGTTTCATACTTAATATTGATATTTATGCAACGAAAAGCGATACGAAATAGAAAACTAAACTAAACTAAACTATTTGCATTTAAACGGAAAACGCATCTGTAAGTAGGGGTGTCAGACTGAAATCAATTTTCTTCTCCTAGTATGTCACTGAAAAAAAAATGCAAAATGCATGGCGAATCATTCCTATGAGTCTCTTATTTATTCCATTCACACACACTGGAAAAGGAAAAGCTAATTCCAAAAAAGAATTTATCTTTAAAACAAAAAAAATAAATAAATGAATCTTTTGGGTTGAATTTCAATGTTGTGATCAAACATGGAGGATAGATTAGGAATAATAGCGTTTCGGAAAAAAAAATAATCTATTATTATGAAGCGATACTTAAATCTTTCACTCTTGCCTTGTATTTGACTGGAATAACGATGCAGTTTTCTATATTTAACTTCGTCCAAATTATGTAAGCAAAAGCAATATCACGTCAGTACGATATTACTTAAAATGAAATGTTTATTCACATAAATTGGGTATACATTTATGGTTTAAAAATCATTTTAGCAGTTGTAGTAAACGATTTAAATGTTTCACTTTTGTGTATCATTATTATTTTGTGTACTGTATTAGTTAAATTTATCGATAAAGGTTGAAATTTTTATGTACTAAAGGTATTGATGGCTTATAGTATTAAGTTTCAATTGCAATAAAGGTAAACCTTCATAAAATTTCGCTTTTTTTTAAAAAAAAAGTCAGAAAATATAACGAACCTTATAAGTAATTAGTGTCGAATTTAGCCACTAAATTCTAAATTCACGTAGTATGAATGATTTTAAACAAAAAACGTATAAAAGTTTATTAAGAATTTAGAAAAAGGGTTATGCTCTTCCATTCATAGTTTAACCTGTCTTTTGTTTATTGAACAACATTAAGTAGAAATATATAAGAAAGGAAATCATTAAATTAAAAATGTTTTTATTCTTCAAGGGTTTTTATTCTTTCATCTTTTTCAACTTTACTTCATTATGTTTAAAAAAGAGTGAAAAGATTAATACATTTTGCATGAGAAATACGCACTTGCATGTTCTCTGACAGACCATCATTGGGATTATGCATTCAAAATATATTTTGTATATTAGCAAGAACCAATAGTTTTCAGAAATGTTCCAAGTATTTGATGTTTCACGAAAACTTATCGTTTCAAAAAGAAAAAAAATTCTTACAACTTAAAATTTTATCACAGTTCAATAGTGCCATATATTCCTTACTTAAAGAATAAACTCAAACTATATCCATATATATCCAAATCCATTATGGTGTTTTGGTTTATTTTTTTTTTCTACCTCAGTAGATATTGATGGGTTGAACTAGTGTTTCCGACTAAATTTTCCTTTAAATATAAATTCCATAGTATAAAAACTGCATTTTTTAGTATCAATCATAGTATTTTTATACGAGGTAAAATAAACTATTACTCAGCTGCTTGATTGATGACGTATAAAACGTAACCCCAATACCCATCCCAGCTCTCGCCGTATATAGTCCTTGTTAATATATTATCATATGATAAACCCAAAAAACACATGCATTAAACATTGACTTATAATCGTATATCATGCGAAAGTTTTCAGGTTTAAAAGCAGTATATTTTAAAATGTAAAATACTAGTTAAGAATAAATTTGATTTTTGATCGGATTCAGAAAATTTATTTTACGGGATGACATTTATTGTTCTGAAATTCTTGGCATTTCCCAACTCCCTCTAACCACCCTCATATTTAGAGAAGAGGAGGGTATTATGGAATACCAATTATATTTTTAAGAATAACCCCTCTGGTTTTAAATAAAAATTCACATCATTTTAAGTACATACAATAACTAATGGTGATGAAGTGTCAATGGTGAAATAAAACTGACCGGTAAAATATTGATAGCTAAAAAAAAAAGACTACAGTATAAAAAACTATTATTATTTTAATGTACATTATGCTTCAACAACAAAATTAAAGTCATAATTACTGGTAGGTTAAAATGTTTGAACACTTCCAGGCAAAAACTTTCGAAAATCTCAAAACACGCTTTGTTTTGCAGCGACTGTTTCGACAGCAACAAGAAGTTAACTCTTTATGGATTGTATCACGGCTTACTAGATACTATACAGGCTAGCCGAGATACGGAAATCATTAAAAATCCAGATGGCAATACTTGACAAACTGGCAAAGCAAATCCACAGAGTTGAAGGCGGGGCTTAATGGCTCAAAAATTCAACTCAGCCACTAATGGCCAACAATCAGAAGTTTACGTCATGACACCATGCCTTTATTATTCCTTATTTGTCAGTGTGTTATCCTATTGGTTGGGTGATATAGTTAGGACTTGTGGCGATCCAAGCGGGAAAAGTTGTCAAATGGTTTTCATTGTTTAAAACTCGGCTAGCCTGCATAGTATCTAGTAAGCCGTGATTGTATCATGGGAGTCTTTCATGGTATTCCCACGTGATGGCAGTGCGAGAGAGTGCTGAAATTTCGGTATTCCATATTCCCCGACTATTTAATAATAATCCCCTCTTCTCCTCAACAACACTCATTTCTAAAACACTCTTATTTTGATACTCTATCCACACTTCTTTATCTTTATTGCTCTCTCTCTATTTAATTTTCGTCCTAATTAAAGTCAGTTGAAACAATCCTTCGCCTTCAAAAATACCGTATCCCACATAATTCAACAACCCCACTCATTCTAAATCCATCTTCCCTTTATTTCAAAAACTTCACACTTCGCTTGACACAACTCTATCAATAAACAAAACGAATGAAGCCCTCTACAAGAAAAAAAAAAGAACTTCCAGCTCAGTAGTCCTCTTTTAGAAGGTTAATAACCGTCGTCTCCCTCTACAAAATCATTTAACTATTCGCTCTACTCGAATTATAAATATTCATACACCGTAAACCTTTCGTGCTTACCTAACCCCAAATGAGGCATAAGAGCCGAGATCAATTCAAAACCCCGCGATCCATCAAATGCCTTCCCACACGTGAGATTATTACTCCTTTGCATAAATTAATTTTTCTTTTCCAGCCGCCGCATTTTTTCTCAAAGCTCGCCAAAATCACGCATCATTTGGCCCAAGGGCGCCAAGCAGAAAAGTGTTCAGAGGTGACGTGCAGAGAGAGAGCTTTTTGTAGAAGTTGGTCACGCGTGAGAGAACTAACTCACACTAGGTGGGGGCGTGGGATCTTGTTAAAACAGTAGGTTTTTGGCGAGGTACTGGTATGGACAGAAGTGAAGTTCTTCTCGAGAGATTAGCACTTTGATTATCTTATCTTAAATTAGATATTTGAGAACGCTCTTTCTTCGTGAACACACTCTTTCTGATTAGTGGAAGAGTTTGATTAAATTCTGCCCTTTTTCCCTTTTTCTGTTTTTTATCAACCAAACGACCTTTTGTACTTCTAACCTTGCCGAATGCTTTGAACCTTACTTAATGTCATACAATGACTCTCACCCTACAACTAATGTTGTACATCTCGGCATTCCAGTACTTTTTTTACTAGGCATCTCTTCTTTTATATTTTTGATATTCTCTTTTTCTCTCTTTATCATTTTCTTTCTATTTCTAATTAATCTGTACAGGGTGTATCAACAAGTCCTCCCAAACTCTACACTATACAAGACAGCAACTTAAGATGACCCTATGACGTCACTAACAAACAAAGTAGTTCCCCTCGGGATGTATGTTACACCCATGTATTTATAGTGCTTTTCAATCACGATTTGCGTACCGAAACTCCTCCTAGCAACCCAACAGGCTTTGTGTTTACCGATTTCTCCTTTCGCATTTGTGGCGTACTAGGTTCAAGAAACGTTGCTGTCGAGTATGAAAGATTTCTTGAGTGGAATATATAGAATTTGACCAAAGAGATTAGACGACTTTTAATTTTCATAAAATGTGCTGACATCGTATCCGATAAAAACTTGATAATCATTTAGAAATTTTTTGAACGTTATTTTTTATACATCTCTAACCTTCTTTTATCTCCGTACTTAATACACCCATACAGTTTTATATGTATGTTCATTGCTACCCCTTCCTTACTCGAAATCCTTTTTATTTGACTTAAACCAAACAAACCTTTCCGAAACCGAAAGATGACGTAATATTGTGGGACTCGAACTTTTAACTCTGTTTTCTGCACTTTTACCTTTTTTAGAATTTTATGCAAACTATTGTAATCTTAATCGTAATCGAAATCTTGTAATCATAATCGAATTAGCAAGTGTATAAATAATAGCCGGCTACAATGTTTGTACACATTCACGACCTTCTAATGTTTTTAACTAACCTCTTGTTAAGTTTTTAATAAAATGTTTTGTTACTGAATCCGAGCACTTTTAATCTACCACCCTAAGCAACACCACCTACGCCATAATATAAAATAAAAAAATTTTGAACTACATTTTTATCCAGTCAGAAATAAATTAGCGAAAAAAAAAGAATAAACTATAAGAAAGATACAACAAAATAAAATTAGATACATAAAAAAGCTATTGATAAATCTTTAGTTAATCAATGGAAAAGTTCAAAAAAAGAAACCTCGACAAAAAGGATTTTTAGGGAAGAGTATCAAAAACAAAAAAAGGTTAAAGTATCTTATCTGAATATAAAATTCAAAAACAAAGTAAAAAAGGAACGGGAAAAGTCTAATGGTAAATAAAAGAGAAGAAACTACAAAAAAAAACTAACTCTGTGAAATATTTAAAAACAAGAAACTGAAAGAACGTATCGAAAGAAGATATTCGAAATTTCAAAAAAAAAAAAAAAATTAAACAATCTAAAATGGCTATATTTAGAAAGTCAAATCTATGCATTCGTGAATAAATACGTAACTACCCCTTTAAAGTTTCATCATTCGTATAATTAATGCTTTAAGATAGTAATTTTGACAAACATACATGACGGAATTTTTTTCGTACTAATAATGTTACTAAAAATTATGAATTGATCATTTTTAAGAATGTGACTTCTCAGTGTTTAGAATAAGAAATTTTTTCTTTCATAAAATACGTTACGAGTTTATAGACATAGTGTTTTAATAAAAAAATTTAGATCAATAACAGTTATAAATTGACAACAACCATTCGAATTTTTATCCAATGCAGCGTGTATTTTAAAGGAAATCAGAACTCGTAAAATATTTCAAATGAACTTCAATGAAGTAAATAATGTTAAAACATCAAGTATAAGAAAGTTTATTACCAAGACTTACAACATAAAACGATGTTCCAATTTTAATTATGTTGGTAATTAGCTAATCTGAAAAGGTATTAGAAAACAATGGTTTAATAAACGTTAAACCTTCTTAATTATTATGTTAATAAACTCTTACAATAAAAAGGCTTCCCCATAATTCACATAAATAACGATACATGACGCATATTTGTCCTTATCATTCAAGCACAGAACTCTCCAGTGTAACTCCATTTAAACTTACAATGGGTGTGAGTGCCATTATTACATTGTTTAGGTGTAATTAGAATAGCTTTCCTAGTCTCTGGGTTTCTTATCAGGATTGGTTATGACGTACTTAAACTAGTTATTTCTCGTGTATTTACTTGACTATATTACCTTATGATTGCGGTTCAATGCCTGTTTAATTCGAGTTTTCTTCGATATGAGAATAGGAACAAATAATGATGTCAGAAACCAGTTTAAAAATACTTCATCATAAAGAATAAATCGCAATAAATACATATATTCGTTTGGAAGAATATTCAAGACTGATTCAGAGGAAATTATTATTACCTAGTTTATTTTTCTTAAGGACTTATCCAACTTATTTGAGTATTATTTTATTAGTATTTGTATATAGTATTTAGTATTTGTATATATTATTTAGTATTTGTATACATTATTTAGTATTTGTATATCTATTATTTAGTATTTGTATATCTATTATTTAGTATTTGTATATCTATTAGGGGACATCCATAAATTACGTGAGGTCAAAAAGGGGGGGAGGGGTTTGGAAAAATCTCACCAAGGGGGGTAGGGGGGGGGGGGTAGATTAAAATCTCACGTCAACTTTTTAAGTTAGAAATTATACGATTTTCTTTGTTTTTGAAGTATGAAACAGGAAAATAATTTTTAAAAAGTTGTAGGTAAATCTCACTTGGGGGAGGGGGGGTCCAGCAAAATCTCACTAAATCTCACCAAGGGGGGAAGGGGGTCCAGATTTTGGAAAAAAAACACCTCACGTAATTTATGGATGTCCCCTTATTTAGTATTGGTTATAATCTATTCGATCATAAAATAGTCTGACTACATTGATTTGAAAGATAAACCTAATGAACGATAAATATTTTAATGATAGAATCATATCTCAAGGAATTAAATCAAACTTACGTCTTACTTAAATAACTAAAATTGATTGGTTCAAATATTATTCAACTCCTCCATTTTATATAAATTTAATACGAACAGCACAGATCCAACGCCTATGGAACACGATCAATATATTCCAACTTCAGAAATCGGGACACATTTATCTTCGAATTCTCGTCATTCAAGACTATTCCAGGTTTTCCAAGAAGATCTTCTATACAAACAGAAATGCTGGGCGTAAGCTACTTATAAAGGATTAAGCCCTACTGAATCTGCATTCGGTTCCGTGCAAACCTTGTCTATAACCTTGCCGGTGATAATCCCTATAGTTATGACTGGTTAATTGCAAGCTATTGTTAACGATCCCATGGCGTGTATCCTCCCCTCCCTTCTCTCTCTAAGCTTTCAACCAACTCCATAGAATCCCTTTCTGAGTACTTGGTATTAACAATATTATGTGCATTCGCTGTGTGATCAGATGGACTGAATAAGATGCATTAAATGTGTAGTTTTGTAGGTAGTAATACATGTGTGGCGTGAATTACTTTGTTTATTCTTTGCGTAAAATGTACTATTGGAGGGCTTATACTGAGTACCAGGAACGTAACTTGAACCGATCCGAATACATTGTATAGTAGTGAGAATCTTCCGTTTCTATAAGCTCCCGAATTGAGATTAAAAGATGATTTATACTTAAAACCTTAATGTTTGTATTAGGAAGTAATCTTGGTGGGTATTTTTAGAGATAGATGCAAGGATGGGTGTTCGGGAAATAGAACCAAGAGATTTACGGTGTGTGATGCAACTTTAGCAATACTTAGTTATTTGCTTTTACTTATCATAGCTTGGTGAATACCTAAACAACGATTACCTGTATTTAAAAAACACGTTTTTTTTTAAGCATGCTGAAACCTGATAGTACTTGAATCATAACAAACATCCATAAGCGTTTTTTTTTTTATTTAAAGCGACTGTAGGTTTTTTTTAATGTAAGTAAGCACGTAAGTAAATGACATTCATGAAATGTTTCAATCTGTGTGATTAAATATTGTTGTTCTGAAGCAAAGCAATTCATGTTTTTTTTCTTTTATTCTAGACGGTTTTTCAAAGTGAAAACGAATTACAAAAAGTTATTTATAAACTTTACATAATGGATAGGTTAACTCCTTTAACACTTCTATAACTTCCGGTTAACTGTCAGTCAGGTTAGCAGTGAATATACGGCCGTAAAAGAACTCTATACTACACATCAACTTAAGTTGACCCTATGACGTCACTAACAAAGTAGTTCCCATCGCGATGTCTGAATTTTGAGTGAAATGAAGAACGTCAATTTAAAAATAGGATTATTTTGTTAAACCCATGTATATGTTACGGGCAATGTGATAAATTCAGTGAAATTTATGAATGAAATTTATCACTTTGCCCGCCTCCACTTCGGGCATTATTAATAATGCCCGATTAATCACTTAGCCCATAACATATATACAGCGTCTTTTTATCACGATTTGCGTACCAAAACTCCTCTTATCAACCCATCAGGCTTTGTGTTTACCCATTTTCTCCTTCCGCGTAGTGACGTACTGGGTTCAAGAAACCGTCGAGTATAACCTGAAACTGGTAGAAAAAAATAGGCTTCAACATATTTATTATTTCCTCTCAACTCTAATGAAGCAGTTACACACTACACCTACCTCGAAAAATATCCTTTAACCGGCGGATCATTAAAATATCCTGTCACCTGAACCGCAGATTAACTTAAGATGAACACAGAATATCAATAACACGGCAAACCATCAACCAGGCCAACAAACAACACTGCTGGGGGGAGCCTACTTTCCGCGGGAAAACAAGGGGCTTAATGCACTTAATTACTCTGATTAAATATCTGGGACTGAATAATAGATGGTTACATTTCGCTGTCACGCGCTGAGCTTGAATTATGCAGGCTGAACAACTCGAACCTGAATTCCGAGGGTAACCCTTGCATAAAATTAAGTATTAATCAACCGATGAAACTTTCATGGAAGGAGAGATGAGACACTGCTGTTTCCTCATCGTTATGGTTGTCATTATTCTTACCGATAATATGTTTGTTGAAAACTGGTGGAGACGTTTTTGTAGTAGTTGTTTCGTCGAAATAGTATTTTATTATTGATTAAAGATGCTCCGGGTAAAAACAGTTTTGTATACGATACGGGCAAAGTGATAAATCGATAATGTCCGAAGTGAGGCGGGCAAAGGGATAAATACTCATTGATAAATATCATTGAATTTATGACATTTCCCGCCTCACTTCGGGCATTTATTAATAATTCCCGTATTTATCACATTGACCGTAACTTATATACAAAGTATGGTGGTCCTTAATTGTTTTTTGGAATTCAATTAGCGACGCCCCCTAGTTTAAAGCCGCTATAGAAAAAAAACAATGTATGCAAAATTTACTCATTCGGACAATAATAACACGTGTGCCGAAAAGACCCTAAATTTCAAAAAAGTGTTGATTTTTTTTTTACAAAACAACTAAACAACCCAAGATTAAATCCTCACAATTTCTTCATGATTTTTATGAGTAACTAATATTGTTATGGATATAATGTTCCAGATTTTATTCACCCATCTTTTAGTCCTAATGCAAGCATTGTTACTTTATCCTTTTTAAGGATATACGATGGATAAACGATGAAGAAATTTCTTAAGGTTTTTCTTAGAAGTGGGTACTTTCAGTTAATCAGCATCCAGTATTCGCAATAGAGTGTTTTCAGGTGACGTCACGACCAGCTAATTTCTTTTAACTGTTAACCTTTGTAGGGCTTTTAACTGTTGCTAAGGCGGTTGCTAGGTAACGAGGTATATGTTGCTCAGGCGGTTTTTAAGTATAGGGTCACGTGATTGCAAATACTCCAATAGAAGAATTCCACGGCCAGTCATTTTCTGTAACTGTTAACCTCTGTAGGGCAAAAAACTGTAAAATTTCTGTTGCTAAGGCCGTTGTTAGGTCCGAGCCAGGTGATTGAAAATGCTCTATGTAGAAATACATTGAGTTTACCTTTAAAAATTATAATGCCTTTAAAATCTCGCAACATTTTCCTCCATAACTAAAACCGTTCTTCATTTGCGTTTAGTAACTACGGCAACTAAAGGATACAAATATTACAATCAATGGTGTGAGCATTTCCGTTGGGTCTATCAGCGCGTGCAGTCTAAGCTTAGACGTCAAAAGGCCTTTGATCTTCTGCAGCATCGGTCAGAAGTTCGGTTCGTTGTTTGGTATTCCGTTAAGGTAATTTTTGTGAGTTTGATATGGAGGAGGAGAAATTCCAAGTTTACGAGTGGAGAATCGAAAACTTTAGCTGCTGGAACACTGATGTACACGGTCATAGCATTAACCCTCCAAAAGTATCTTCATATAATAGTCGTTTAATGATGTTGAGGCCGAGAGGTGAATCTAGTAAAGAAGAACATTTGAAGGTGGGTTTTTATAAAAATGAAGATGTACCTTTAGATGGCAACCTTTCGTTCATCAGTTCGGATGGATCTCTTATCTGCACTCAACGAGTAAATGCTACCGGGGAATTTCTTCCCCGTGGGCCAAATTTCGAAGAGGTCGTGGCAAAAATCAAGAAAAACGAGGCTAAGCACGAGGACCGACTCACATTGCGGTATGTCTCGCGTGGAACAACCTTAGAAGAGACTGTGAGTACAACTTTATGCATGAGGAAAATATTCTTGAAAATAGATCCGGATTTTATTGAAAGCCTCGAAACGGATGAATCAAAAAACGTTTCTATCATTCATTACTCCGAGGAAAATTATTTGGATGAATTGTTATTAAAAGCAGTACGTAAGGGTGAAACAATAGAATTTATATTGTATTTAATGACCAAGAGTAAAAAAGCTGTTTCTATTGAGAGCAAGTTGAGTTTGCAGAGCAGTGAGAACACTGTTTTAAGAAACGAAGATAATAAGTATTTATTTCTTACTAGCGAACAGTGGACATTCTCAGATTCGCTAAAGAGGGACGAATTGGTGGAAAAAGGTATTACCATTCTCTTGCGTTTGAAAATTACTAACGGCTACACTACTGAGAAACGCTTAGAGTCTCACCAAGAAATCAGTACAGTTCCGGAAAAAACTGTATGCTTCATTGATCAGAAATCGTCCAGGAATAATGATCTTGACACTTTCAACAAGACTGGCGATTCAGTGACGGTGCTCACAAAGGATTTCATGTGTCTCTACCAAGACCAGGACTTTTCCGACATCCAACTCAACTGTGGTACTGTTTCGTTCCCGGTCCACAGAGCTATCCTGAGCGCCCGGTCCCCGGTATTCAAGACCATGTTCTCTACTGACATGATGGAGACAGCATCCGGCCAAGTGGACATTGGGGACCTGGACGCCCCCACGCTCGCCCGCTTTCTGGCCTTCCTCTACACTGGGACCGTGGAAGACTTAGAATGTGACAGCGCCCTCAAGCTCTACTACGCGGCCGACAAGTACCAGGTTGCCACCCTCCTGAAGGAATGTGTCAACTTTTTGTGCCACAACGTTTCCAATTTGAACGTGTGCGACATTTTATCCCTTGCGGACAAGCATAAAGATGACCACCTCACCACCGTGGCCCATGAGTTCATTGTGAATAATTACAACGAACTTTTGGGGTCAAACGAGTGGGCGAGTTTCATGAAGAGTGAACCACTGCTGGCCTTGGAGACTGTGACTCTATTTGCTCAGAAAAAGTATGTGGGGAAAATGTATATCCCTTAAGCATATCAAGAATATTAATAGAAACTGCTTTTCTCACTTTGGTATATGATTATCAACTTTGTGCAACAAAGCGAATTGCCGACCATTTTTTTTTTTATTTTCACTGCTACTGAGGTAAAAGCTTTAATTTTTATAAAAAAATATTAAAAAACTAATAAGTAATATTTTTTAAGTATTGTTAAATAAAATAATTGTTATAAAAATTAAATTTGTCTGTATAAAAACTTGATTTGTTAAGTGTTTCTAGAAGTTTTCTGAAAGGTTTGAACTTAAATAAATCGATGATTTCTTTTCCTTTTCAATATATTTTAATAGTTTGTTTTCTTCCTTTAAAATACTTGTGAACTACTTGTAATGTTGTTTTGAAGGTATTTCCAATTACTTTAAGTTTAATGCTACATTTTATTAATATCTAGATAAGAAAAACACAAAAAGATTTTTGTACTTCACCGTTACACCTCTTAATTTTTTTAAGAGTACTTAGGTATACTTATCATAAGTTACGTGTATACATGTTATAATAAAAATTAATATGAAAGTACTGTATGGAGAAAAAATAGTCGAATGCATAAAAAGAAAGATATTACAAAATAAACTATGTGACGTGAGTTAATTTAAAGTATAATTATTGATCTCTTAATTTTTTGCGTAGTTCTCCAAATGCAAGGAAAATGTATGAAAAGTTCATACCTTGAGAAGGAAAAACTTTTTATTTTCCTTTGAAAATTTAGTGTCCAAAATTTAGTAAAAACTAGAATAAATCTGAACGCTTTTGCCACGTTTCTTTTGAAATATTTCATAATGGTATTATTACAAGGTGTGGTTAAACTTGCCCCAGACCACAGGGAAAGTGTAACCTCAGAACCTAATTTAAAAAAAAATACCATAAATACATTAACTTAAAAATAAAAATGCAAAGAAGCTAATATAAGCTAACAAAGAAGCTAATATAAGCTATAATATTTAAAAAAATATTTTCAAAAATTATACCTTAGGTCAAAGTGAAACTACTCCAAAACATGGTTACATAGTTACATTAGTTCACCCTACCTTTGTCAATAAGTGACTTGCTTTTGCTTGGATAGAAAAGTAACATTACACGCAGTATAGCTATAGGTAGGTTATCTTGAACTCGCTATACAGGGTGTCACATAAATGTTGGGGAGTGCGAAAGCAGCTGCTCTGGAAACCGCTATAGTAAAACTGTTTGCGCACGCAAAAAAAAAAGACTTTAACAGGCTCTCAAGTGTTTAATATTGATGATATTTACGTGACACTTTGGAATAAAGGGTATTCAACTATGCTCTTTCAGATTATTCAAATAAAAGAAAGGATTTCGAAATACAAAATAAAGTTTTGGCAGTTTTTTCCATCTCAGACTCATCTAGGTGTCTACTATATCCTCCCTAGAAGTGAGACCCAATATTTATGGAACACCCTGTATATGTTACGGGCATTATTAATAATGGCCGAATTTGAGGCGGGCAATGTGATAAATTCAATGACATTTATCAATTAGTATTTATTACTTTGCCCGAAATATGCGGGCATTATTAATAACGCCCGGATTTATCACATAGCCCGTAACATTAGGCTTACCACATTTCCTGGTTTACCCAGGACAGTCCTGGGTTTCGGAGGCTGTCCTGGGAAATGTCCTGGGTCCCAAAATGTCCTGGGTTTTTGTAATTTTAAGACTGGACAAATTTTTTGTGAAATTTTCGATAAAAATTTGCAAACTGCATTTTTTTACCTACTTCTACAGCTTCACTTTACTCATATTTAGACTGCTGAAAGGGGCAGACTCTCTATTTGTACTGTCAAACACCTTTTAAATGTAAAAATTAACTCTGAACTTAATTGTTGTGAATTTTATGATTTAATTACATCTAACAAAGAATTTTTGAAAAAAGTGATGTCAAATCAAAAGTACAAATGATTAAATAAAGTATGTTATTTCAATTTAAATGTTTAATTTTTTTTAGTTTGGGTGTTTATTTAGTTTTTAATCTTTGATGGACCGATAGGTAGACAAAGTGTCCTGGGTTGAGCTCAAGAAAATATGGTAAGCCTACGTAACATACAGACCAAATATGTATCGAACGTATGTTTAAATAGTGTATGACATTACTTAAGACATTTTATTTTAAAGATACATATTTTTCTCATTTGAATAAGAATACCTTTTCTTCCCTTTCCAGTGTTGAATAATAAAATTTAAGAAAGGGAATTTCATAATTAAAGCCAGATCAAATGAAGCGTTTCATTCCAAAGTGTAAAGCGCGTGCGTAATTGAACTTTACCGATTAAGTTTAATCGCGTTCAACTCTCGCTTACGAATTAAGCTATTCTATCAGTAAAGAGAGAAATTTTGTTAATTACGGAAGAAAAATTAACTTAAACAATTAGATTAAAGTCTCAAAGAAAATTATTCTAATCACGCGCTTATAAGGAAATGGAAGATATACGTACGTTAGTATCTGCCTACCTAATTCAATTATACAGCGCTTTAGTAGAAGAACAGTTCTGTGATAAATTTCACTTCCTAATTTAACTTATCAACACCGCAGTTTTCGTCCGATATGCTTAGTAAATTTATTTGGTTCAATTTTCAGGGTTGCCGAATATCATGATATTTATATAAATATCAAAATATCGGATATTATATATATATCAGATATATATCCAAATTTTGATATATATCCGATATATTCGCATTTAAACTAGAAAAATACTGTTTCTTTCAAGTATCCTATTAGTCTAAACAAAGTATTACTACTTAAAGATCATTTTTAATTAAATAGTAATTGTTCAGAGCCTATTTACTAATAATTATGAGAAAGTATCAATGTTTTTAGGCATCAATTAGTTTATCTTTAATTTTTCATGATTGCAGCATTCATTACCAAATAGATAAAAACATTTGAGATAATTTTTTTAATTAATCAAAGAGAGAAACAATGAGATAAGAAAATAAAAACCTGTACAGGCATTTTTAAATGCAATGTGCCAAAGAAAAAATCTAAACTACTTGTAAAATACACAACTTCCTATGCTAACTTATCAAGATCTAATCAGATTTGATTAAACAAAATCATGATTTAACAAATTTTATGGTCTTTAAATTGTATTAATTTTTTCATAACTTAATTAACATAGAAACAAAGTAATAAAAAATAAATTTTGGGAAGTTTTAGTTGATTTTGTTATATATAGGCAAACCCTGTCAATTTTAAATTCAAACAAAGAATTTTAATCGAACTATAACAAAAAATTATTTTGAAAAAAAATGAACAAGTTCACGCGTTGTTTTCCTGCCAAACCCTTCATGTAAAAGCATCATAAACACGTTCACTTAACTTTTATCAGACGTTAAAACAACTAAACTCTGCTCAAATCCATCATCCGAGAGAGACATATCAAAATTAAGCATTAATCACCCCGATGATGGGGAAAAAATCCTGCTTATACCTCGCGCGAATTCCTCTCAACTCAACCCTTTTTCCCTATATATTTATCCCCACAACCAGGAGCGATCGGCATTCAATTTATCAGCAAGACCGGTGACAAAGCTAATGGTGTGGGGGCATACAAGACATTTGTTATCACTCCCGGTGTTCCCTTGTTCTTTTTTTTTTGTCGACAAGGAGGGGTGACGTTTCGCATTCGTGTCGGTGACGCGACCCTGAGTTCCAATTAAAGTTGTTTGTCAAGTTTTTGAAATGCCGTTACATGAATTTCGGCGCCTGTTATGGAAGGAACAATGAAAGAGATTGCAGGTGATTTTTATTGGTGTCGCATCCTGGGGGTGCTTTGTCCCGAAGGGTGTCAGGCGGTTGGGGTGATAGATTTTTAATATCGTCCTCTTTTCTGATCCTGTCACGTGCAGTGGAATTTTAGAGATGCAAATAAAGGGGGTATTGTTTTACTTCGCGTGCAAGCCTCACAGTGGTTCGTTCTCGCTCTTTTCGTTGTGCTATGAAATCTATGAAACGCCATTCTGATGGTTATGGCTGACAACAATTTACCTGTCATCGTATCGAATGTATTCTGTAACACATCGGTTCCCTAACTTCCTAGTGTGGCGCGATAACTCCTGAAGGGGACACGTACCAATGTCCGGACCCTATCCAAAATTTGGACAAAAACGAGTTAAAACTCTGTTTTTAAGGGTCAAATTTGGGAAATTTTTCTGGGGGGGGGGATCCCCCAGACCCCTTTGGTTCTAGGAAATCTGTATCACCCACAATTTGTTCCATATAAAGTTAATCTTGATGCGAATCCTCCCGTACGATTTCTTAAACTACAATTTTTAAGGACTTTAGAATAATCGCATCCTTTCTGGAAGTAAAATCTAGGTATGGCTCTTTTTTTTATAATTATTTTTATAAAACTACCAAATTACATAGAAAAAGTTTAATAATTATGAAATTAATATAATTTGTTATTACTACAAAAATAAATAAAACAAATTACAAGGAATATACGCACAAAACCAAAAGAAGAAAGAGGAACATAGAAAAAAATACTAAGTGTTAGGCACCAAAAAAAAAACACAGAGCTCGTCCTTGGTACCCAGTACCAGTTACCAGAACATCGTCAGTGTGCCAACCTGCCTCTATGTCCGACTATCCCCAGTCTACCCTACTTGAATTTTTACGGAAAGTTATTACATTTACATGGGATCATGACTGTAAAAATGGATTAGATAACTATCTTTTTTTCATTCAAAATCCCTCCTTCCATTATGCTTTAAGAAATGACTGCAAGAAGAACCTTTATTCAAATTAGTACAAGAAAGAAAATTTCTCGAGCCCTAAAACTAATTAATCAACGAAAAACCCTCAAAAATATTTTTCAACTTGCATTTGCTAATTGAAAAAGACGTAGTAATAGGTTAGCGCATATTAATTCAAACAATATTCGGGGAAAAATTTCCACTCAAGTGACACAGACAGCAATTTATAACAACTTGCACAAAACAGAGGGCGCCAACCAATTTGTCAGTGGGGCGTCTATTATTGCCCGCCTCCGATAGAACTTGATTAAAGCCCCGGAGCGATTCGTGATATTTTCATTTAAATGGATAAATTCGGCTTTAAAACTAATGAGCTCGCATAACGGAAGGCATTAATCATATTGAGAAATGCATGCGTAGGTACTAGGTATTGGGAGATAGCTCACATCAGGACTCTTTGTGAGCGCGTTTCCTTTGTTAATTAATCATCACGGAAAATAAAGGGCTGTGCGTTTCAAAAGGCTTGTTGCAATTAATGAAAACAAAGTGTAATTTATTAGCCAAGAATAAATTCAGTTTGTGTTTTAAGCACTTTATACACCGCCGTTGTTTACAAACTATGAAGTGTACGTGCTTCTATAGTTGAAGTATGTATTTATGAAATTTCTTCTTTGTTAATTATGTTGGATTAAAGAGTTTATTACGTTTAATAAAGTAAAAGTGGTTTTTGATATTTGGTTAAGAATCGGAAGGCTTACTTATGTGTATCAGTTTTTTAATTAGTACTTTGAATTAAAATATTATTGCACATATTTACATTTTACATTTTAGAGTAAGACTAAGTATTTTATACTAGACTGCAACGTTTCTTAACCCTGGAGAATTAAAACAAAGAAAGTAGTTCCCAGCTCTGTGTATGAATTTTGAATGAAATTAAGAAACTTTAATTTAGAAATAAGATAAGTTTGTTAAACCCATGTATACATAGCGTTTTTTTATCACGATTTGCTTACCGAAACTCCTCCTGGAAACCCCACAGGCTTTCTGTTTATTCAGTTTTTCCTTCCGTGTAGTTACGTCATAGGGTTAAGAAACGATGCAGTCTAGTATAGTGTGACTACCTCTATTTTAGTGTGACTATTCAGTGTGAAAAGACTTAAAAGGGTGAACATTGACCAACAAAAGATGGTTTTCTTTTGTTTGTGGATTTAAAAACCTCTTTATGTAAAGTACTTAAATTACCCATAATTATATTTTCCACTTCCATTTTAGTTTTATTGGTAGTGGTTGGTTGGTTAGTTGGTTGGTTGGTTGGTTGGGTTTGATTTTCTCTGGTCTATGCTTCTGATAGTGATATTATTGGAACAAAAGACGATGCATTCTTATACATATCAAACAGGTTACGTTATATAACATACTTCTTTTTTAAGTTCTTAATTTATTTAAATTACCAAATTTTACTCGTTTCCAATCACGACTCACAGTACTTTAAACAACCAATGTGTAGCTATGTATCATATTGTTATCAAGAATATTCAAAGTAATAAGTTTTTAATTTTTTAAAATCGTACGATAAATCTCAGGGGGGAAAACATTAATTTTTATCCACATTAAAACTACACTTTTTTTTTCTCACATCGGTTACTCCACGGCTTACTAGATACTTATACAGGCTAGCCGAGTACGGAAATCATTGCAAATCCAGATGGGACAAACTGGCAAAGCATATTCACAGTGTTGAAGGCGGCGGGTGATATAGGCAGGTCTTGTAGCGCTCCAAGCGGGAAAAGTTGTCAAATAACCCAGTAATTTTAGGCGAAAAAAGGGGTCGATAGCTAAATAATTTATAATTAGCTGAAAATTTCAGGATAAGCTCTCTATGATGTGTACAACCCGCCCTGAAAAGTCCCCAAAGATCCTCCGTCAGCGTCATTCCAAAATGGCGGATCAAAGATGGCCGCCCAGCATTTTTGCCGATATTTTCGCTCATATCTAAGTCAAAAATTAATATTTTTTAGTTCTGTAAACGGATTTATACTCAGGATAGATGCCGTTTTCGAATAAAATTTACAATTTTGCGATAAAAATATAATAAATGGAGTGTGAAGGGATTTTATTCATGCCAAACTGCAAAATTTTCATTGTTATAATGGTATACAATAGTATACAGTTATCTGGCGTGCTTTGCCATATAACTGTATACTATTAGAAAAATCGATCGGAAAAATACGATTGTTTTTAGTAGTCTCATTATTCATGATTATTTTGAAAAAAAAATTTGAAATCCGCTGAAAATTGACAGAGATATTCAATTTTTAGTAAAGTGTTGTGGTACGGATGGTATTGGATAGTATACGTTAGGAGTGGGTTTCGCACTTGATTAATAATTGTTTTTTGGCCATTATCTTTAATAGCTTAGTTAATACCGTTGTAACGTAAAGAAATCATTATGGTGCATTAAAATTTTCGAACACAAACATTTAATTATCAAAAAGTTCATTAAAATTAATAAGGTCTTTTGGACCGATTCTATATTTCGGACACTATAGTATAGAGTCACTGTTTTTTTTTGCGTCCTCAAACAACTATTAGAGAACACAATTGTGTTCTCTAATAGTTGTTTGAGGACGCAAAAAAAAACAGTGACTCTATACTATAGTGTCCGAAGTGTTACGACATCTCTAAAATTCAAAACACTCTTGGCCCAATAAAATATTCAATTCTCTTCCTACATGCAGCTTCTGGATGCGATTCCACCTCAGCAATTTTTAGAAAAGAGAAATCTTCACTTTCAAATTGATAAAGAAAAATCCAAATTAAATGTTTGTGTAAGAAAATTTATGCACCATTATGATTTCTTTACGTTACAACGGTATTAACTAAGCTATTAAAGATAATGGCCAAAAAACAATTATTAATCAAGTGCGAAACCCACTCCTAACTTATACTACCCAATACCATCCGTACCACAAAACTTTACTAAAAATTGAATATCTCTGTTAATTTTCAGCGGATTTCAAATTTTTTTTTCAAAATAATCCTGAATAATGGGACTACTACCAACAATCGTATTTTTCCCATCGATTTTTCTAATAGTATACAGTTATATGGCAAAGCACGCCATATAACTGTATACTATTGTATACCATTATTATAACAATGAAAATTTTGCAGTTTGGCATGAATAAAATCCCTTCACACTCCATTTATTATACTTTTAACGCAAAACTGTAAATTTTATTCGAAAACGGCATCTATCCTGAGTATAAATCCGTTTACAGAACTAAAAAATATTAATTTTTGACTAAGATATGAGCGAAAATATCGGAAAAAATGCTGGGCGGCCATCTTTGATCCGCCATTTTGGAATGACGCCGACGGAGGATCTTTGGGGACTTTTCAGGGCGGGTTGTACACATCATAGAGAGCTTATCCTGAAATTTTCAGCTAATTATAAATTATTTAGCTACCAAACCCTAAAATTACTGGGCTAAAATGGTTTTCATTGTTTAAAACTCGGCTAGCCTGTATTAAAGCCCTGGATGAAGACGTTACTTAAGTAGCGACATACTTTGATCTTGCTGATCTTGCCGCTTTTGATTTTGATTGGACGTTTAACAGTCACGCATGTAAACAGCCGCCATTGTGGTGAAATGGTATTTAAGCCCAGAGCCAGTGCGATAGATTTTCATACTAATACACCTTGTGAGGTAAGTTTAAAATAATTTAATTATATTTATCCTAATCAAGTTTTACAAAATTATATTTGTAATGATGCGCAAGTTATGTATTGCATTTATCATGCTTAATGTATTGCATTTATCATGTTAAATTAATCGACCCGTATTGATAATAAACCGTCATTATAAAAAAACAACACAGTTTTCATTAATCGTTTTTGATTATTTTTTTAACATACGTATGTAGCAGATTTGATATGCATGTCGTGGCCTCAAAAAACTAATTCAAAATATCTTTAAAAATACGTATTTAACAATAATATCCATCCAGTATCTTAAAATCAAAGCTATAAACAATGCTTAAAATCGTTTTCCCTAATAAAGTTAAAGTTATAAAACAGCCTGAGTAATAATTATTATTTCTTTCAAAATAACCAACTTCTCGCAGAGGTTGGAAAAGAAACAATTTTTTTTCAACTTTTGCAACTCCTTTCCCTCATAGCGGACTTTATGAGAGAATAGCGCGTTTCACCACAATGGCGGACGATTGAACTCATGTCGCTACTTAAGTAACGTCTTCATCCAGGGCTTTAGCCTGTATAAGTATCTAGTAAGCCGTGCTCTAACTTACACGACCCTAACCTGAAAACATCTTAAACACAAATGGAGCAAGAGACCAAACTCAGTTCCCATACTCTGATCACTTCCCCTTAACTCCCTTTACACCCACCTACCTACACTTTAACCCTACAACCCAAAACAATCTGTTACCCCACCCACACTCAAGACCTCTCAACCCAAAAATTCTTTCACCGAAACCAACCTTTTCCAACCTCAAAACAACCAAAACGCAGCTACTGCAACTAACTCGAGTAATTGTTTGCTCGAGGAACCCACTTAACGGGGGGGACATTCAGTTCATTACGCGTCTTCTCGGGGCACGGTTCAGGGAGCAATTTACGCGGATTTCCGAGGTGCTGAGAGTTTTTAATTACTCGCCCGGCATCGCGTATAAGTTGCTGACGTTTAATTAACGTGCTCTTTTGTTGCTTTTTTGATGAGATATTATGCGAAAAATCGCGAGGTGGCGGTGGTGTTGTTGTTGTGTTTCGAAAAATGAGACGACCCGAGCAGCACAGACGTTCAAGATTCTTGTCATGTATGTCGTTTACTTCTAGTTGCAGTTACGTAAACTTGACATATTGAGCTGTGGTTCTTATAGGGTAGGAAACGGACAATTGCAGTAAAAATTGCAGTAAAATTGCAGCTTTTTAAAAAATCTTAATGTATTCAGAATTGCTTAAAACCTCCAGAAAACATTTTTTAATATACCTTTCAAAGCGCTAATATTTAAGTTATTTTTAATTAAAAAGAGCTTCGTTTCGGTTTGAACAAAAACCGGTTGTCTTCCCTATTGGAAAAATTTTCCCAGTGTTGTTTCCCACATTTCCGACAGGCACTTTTGACGTCAGCTTTTCTGTAATGAAATATCTTATACTAGCTAGAGCATTTACAAACACATTACTTGGACCTAGCAACGACCTTAGCGACAGACGCGTTGAACTACAGCAGTTAACAGTTAACAGAAAATAACTGGTAGTGATGTTTCCTGAAAACACTATAATTAACTAACAAAATTTTTGTCGGAAAAGACAAACGTATTTTTGGATTCCAGGAGAGAACTTTCAATAAGTTAACTTTGAAAACTTTGAATTTTAAGAGATGCTGAAATCCTCCATTCGATGCGAGGGTGGTGTAGTTCAAAGTCAATAAAAAATAAATAAGAATAAAATTAAATTATGTTGCCGAATTTGAGTTTAAATTTAACTCTTTATTGTTGTTATAGCGACTAGGAATCCTGGATTGACGATTACCTCACAAACCAATCATCTTATATTTGAAACGACCAACCAATCAGAGCTCTCGCTAACATCTTAAGAAGTGGAATTGCCTAGTGTATGTATCCAGAGCTCCAGTGAGAGACACTCCTTAAAATGGAACTGGTCTAAGCGTAAAAATGCGAAACTTCAGATATAAGATTATTTTCTAGTAGTTATGTTTTCTAATTTAAAAGTTCAATAATTGGACTGTAAAAGCCACCTAAATAATATTTCTTACATAGGGACAATCCAGGATCCATGTTAAATCTCCCTAGTAACAAACTAAGGGTCATTTATTGATATGCTATTGATATAGTTCAGAACATCGCCTGAAACTCACAAAATCATTACACCGCTTTTTATGCAGCCAATCATAGTCTTTTTCAAAATTCAAAAAAAGTCCAAAGAAATTCCCATCCAAAAAATAAATCGAACAGCTCTTAAAAATAAATGCTCATTCACGCATTCAAAACATTTTAATCACTAATGACTAGAGATATCACCTGTAAAAAACTCACAGGACTTTTAATTATCAACCACACATCGAATTTTAATCCTCGAGATTTAAGCCTTAACTTAAAAAACACAATTAAATATGTCAGCCAGCAATTACAGAGCAACAAGGCAAGGGTGCGTTAAAAAAGCTAAAAAAAAAATACCCTCGTCGAAATTGGCAGGGAAGTAGGAAGCGATGAATGGAAAAAAGCCACCTGAATTACTCACACCCTGCTGCCGAGGCTAAGAGAAAAACGATCCGGAAAATTGATTTCCCATTCTTAGCCTGGGAACCGGAATTAAAAACACATTTGTGGCGCAGTCCGCGATTCGGCCGTCTGACAAGCGGCATTTGTTATCGCCAGTGAGGTTTTTGCTCTGCCCGCTTTTTATCGTCTGCTTTTCCCAGATAAAATATTCTTCTTCTTCTTCTTTTCTGTCTTTTCCGCTCATCGAGATGCTCGTTTTATTGATTTTAAAGAGGTACTCGATTGAAAATTTAACACGCGGGTGACAATAGCTTCTTTTTTTTATTACACTGACGGACGAGGAGTAAAGAAGGTCAATTCTTTTTTTCATCATGGAAACGGGTTGCTTGGGAGAACCTGCTGAGGCTTATTTACACCCAGATGGTATTTAAGTAGCTTACTCCAGGGGGAAATGGCTGGTATTTTGAATACTATCGGTTATACAATTTCCTCCCTACGATAACTGAATGCTAATGTCGTGTAAAAATATTTTTTTTTATTATCCCTAGTGCATAAGCACAAATACATGGACACAAAAAAAAAACAGAAGTACAAAATTTTTTTTTTTAAATTAAATTATACAAAACAAGTCATAAACATTAATGAATGCAAAGTGTTGGCAGAGAAAAGTTCCTTATATGATACTACTGATACACCCATGCATTCAAGAAGATGCTCGGGCGAAGCCTGATGCATATTACAGATGGTGCAGGTTGGGAAAACCTTTTCCCCCAACGATAAATATAAGGGCTCTCGTGTGTTTAGTGTAGATAACTGTAATGTATGATAAGTTTTAAAAATAACTTTGGGATAGAATATCTACCCAAATGAGTCATCGTCGCTTATATGAATCTTATTTCTTTCAGTCAATTCTTCAAACAAGCCCGGAAAGTAATAGGGGATGTTTATTTAAAAAAAGGCTTATAAGCGCATTCAATTTTTCGCCCTTTATTTTTTTTGCGTCAAAGTATTTTTTTTTCTTCTTAAGTTTTTTGCTCATTTAGAATAGAAATAATTTTGTCACTTTAATAACAGTACCTGTTGTTGTTGCTTATCCTCCTATTTCTGACGAAGTCGGACAAGATCCACAAGCCAGCTCACTCTCAGGAAATCTATGAGAGGGTTGCTATAAATATCCTCCTGGTACCTGTTATATGAAGAAAGGAAAGTGAGATGAAACTGAAAATTTGTCACATTAACTTCCGTCTTTTTAAAAAAAAACTGCGGGTAAAAATAAATTTACATTAATATTTGTTAAGTTATACACAGAAATTTAGTTATCTAACAATCTACATTAAGAATTAAATCGTGAAAATAACCAACCTGTCAAAAGTTGAAAAGGTATTCTTGCAGTATACGATCTACCAGTTTAGTTAGCTCATTAGGATTAGTTAGCTTATGAGGATTAGTTAGTTTATTAATTTTACAATTACAATTTTATTTTTACATTACAGTACAGGTTTAATACAGAAATTAGGAAATAATTATATTTGTCACCAAGAAGAAAATTATTCTAATTAATTAATTAATTAAAGTTAATTATTAGGATTAGTTAGTTTTTAGTTAGCTTATGAACTTAAGCTATAGCCCATTAGGATTCAAAAAATATCAGCTATGGTGTCACCATACACCCTAAATTCAGCTAACTAAACACGTAGATCTCATACTGCAACCTTCATAATATTGACCCTAATAACACAAATATTTATTTAAACACAACCCTAAACCATTAACACGATAATAAAGTACGGCAACACAAACTGTACTCCAGTAACTACATGTAAGGACCCCTGATCACTGTAATCAAACACAAATATACACTACCAAATTATTATTCAAGAGGCGAAACCAAACATCTCACCAACAAAAACAACACAACAATCAGCCTTAATACCACTCAAAATGTTTCTGTCCTCACTCCTTATGCAAATATCATAAATAAGAAAACCTTTCAAACACAACAAACTATGATCACCGCCTCAAAGAAAAAAAAAGCACCATATCCATCATCAGTTGCAGCCAGCCCAGAGCCAGACGGCATTAGGGCAAGTTTTAGGGCTTTCCCCCTGCCACCTGAGCCCATGCAAAGTGACAAGCAAAGGACATTTGGCTCTTCTTTTCCCCTCTTGCGGATAGGAATTCAATAACGTATCACAAGCGGTGAATTATGACAGGGTGCACAGGAATACTTGTCGGGAAATTTAGCCACTTGTAGTACCTCGCGTAATCAATGAAGGGAGCTGAACGGAAATTTTTGCTACCGGGTTGAAGGGGTTGTCTACAAAGCTAGAAAGTTTCTCGTTTGAGTTCTGTGTCAGATCGTTTGGCATATTATAAAGTGCGCGACGGTTACGGTTATAACGCTTTCTATTCTTAAATTTCTATGTTTTTACTCTGGGATATTTTTTGTATTTTTACTTATTCGTCGTTCATTATTCTGTTTCAATTTTCTGAGCAAAGATTGTTTAGTGGTTTATGAGTCTTGATAGTTAGTAAAAGCTATCGAACAGTTTAGTTAGTTTTCGATAGAAATTTTTTACAGCATCCTACACTGTAAAAAATTCCCATAAATTTTACGGTTTTAAACTGACAGCTGGGTTGGTTGTGGAAAACCGTAAAAATTAATGAAGTAAATCCGTAAAAACAACGGCGTTTTACCATTTTAATCCATGTTTTCTGTTTTACAAGGTAAAACACCGTTGTTTTTACAGATTTACTTCGTAATTTTTACGGTTTTCCACAACCAACCCAGCTTCGAGTTTAAAACCGTAAATTTTACGAGATTTTTTTTTACAGTGAATGCATCGTGTTTATATTAAATTTACTTACTTGAAAATTCGGTGAGACTGTAAACCTAGGATTACGAGGATAAGACAATAAATAAAAAGATTGTGTAAATAACCTACTATTTAATTCAAAGATATTTTTCAGTTCTTCATTTCTGAGTAAACGTTTTTTTTTCAGGAACACCAATAAAGTGGTTTTTAGATTTCTCAGATTTTTGTATTAATTACACTTACCAAATTTAACAGATATGAGTCTAGCTCATACAATCAAATACTGTGAATTGTGAAAGCTCTTATAATGAACTATTTTCGATCTATAACTTAGCTCGCAATGATGAATAGGAGGGGAAAATGATGCAATAAGTAATTTAAGAGTTGCGCTATTGAATCTGGGAAAGGATTCCTTTATTCTAAATTATGCGTTGAGGTTGCGCACTAAATATTCAAATAAACTTATAAAATGTCTACTTATTAATTGTGTGAGAAACACAAATAAATGAATCTTGACAATTTGGAGACTGTTTACTGTTTTCTTCCAATTTGTTTGAAAAATAGAACTTCTGTGTAATAGAGAAACACGTTTACAAATGCCTTAAAAAAGATACAGGGAAAGCTTTTAAGTTAGTTTTGCTTTTGAGCAAGACATTTAAACAAAAAACAAGCGAATTAATCTTGGGGATGACAAGTTTGAGTTAACGACATTGTTTTGTTTGCGCTTCTTTAATAGTTCAGAACCGAGTCCTTAATATCTGCAAACCTTCTTCATTGAACATTCCCATCCTCTCATCAGAAACCTCAATTACAGGGGCACCACAGAAAATAAAACAGATAACTGCGATATCCCACAATCCCTTACGCAAACATCTTACCTGAAATAATAATACGCGTTCCATAACCCATCTTCCCCGAAAAGTGCATCTAAACACTTCAAATAAAGGGAATTTCTCAATCCATCAAAGCCAACTCCATTAAACTTCAAGAAGAAGAAAAAATCTTAATTTAAACAAAACTTCGCCAACTAACAACAACAACAACAAACAACATCAAAACGCCCATTTCCGTAAATTCTCAATAAAAGCCCGCATTCGCGTTCTCCATCCAATTTGGAGACTTATTAAAATCAGCATATTTTCCGTACGTCGCGAGCTGGTAATACCGTCTTTCATTCCCAATAATACCCTGATGGAAAAGTAATCTCGGTGTAAAATTACTTCCATTCTCTTCCCCCCCCCTCTCCTTTTCCTTCCTCGCACCCCTTCGCCCTCAAATGATCCATTTCTGTGAAAGATCAGATTCTCATTATTCTAAAATATTGCCTTTCTTCGGTAACAATTGGTTGGGGAACATTAGCGGACTCGCTTCAGTTTCTGTTGAAGTGGTTTTGGGGGGATTTTTTTTTCTTTTTTTTTTAATGTCAAATGGGAGTTGTCGTGATCTGAAACAATGTGAACTACGGCCCTGTAGGTCACATTAGCACATGCAGTTCTTTTTTTTACGAGTTCTATCTGATGGCACATTAAGAATTTTTTTTTAAAAAAAGAAAGTGGTTAGGTATGAAAGAAGTAGCATTATGCATGCGGTTTTTCTAAGGGATTTTTCATGAATGTAGGGAAGGTCGTGCATTAGTAACTCTAAAAATTGTATCTTTTAATGGATTTGTCATTAAAAGGATAGATTTGATCATAATCAGGGAAAAAATGTCTCCTAAGATTTGTTCTGTAAAGTTTATTGTTTACTTAATTTTTAAACCCCTTATGGTTTTGATTTTTCAGGTACATATTACCTATTTTGTTCTCTTTCTACACTTGATTTTTTTTCTTTCTAAGTAAAAAAAATAAATTCTTCTCCAATTCTTCCACTGTTTTGGTTTTTTTTTACCCGACTTAAATATACTAGATATGCCATTTGCCCATGGACGAGCAGTTGCTCCTTTGGGATAGCCAAATATCAATGTTTATTATTATTTTTCTTGTGTATATGTTTTTTTTATGTGACTGTTTGAAAATAAATTTGATTTGAAATAAATTTGAATTTGATTTTTCTTAAGTGTCTGATTTGATAGCTTGAATACACATTTACCTTCTAAACTTCACGTGACGATCTAAAGTCCAAGCCAAAACTTTAACTAAAATAATTAATTTACTAATTATTTTTTGTTTCAAAAAATGTCGATGCCTTAAAAATGTCCTGTTTAAAATTTCAGATTTTTTTTACCAGTACTTTTGTCTGTAGATAATTTTAAAGTAGGTATATTACTTTATAACCACCCTGTACATCCTTACTTTTCCAGAAAAAAAATAGCTATTGTAAGAGTACCTACTATTCGTTGAAAATTGTAGTAGTATTTAACAATTATTAGTTTCAATAAATATGACTATTAAAAAAATTAAGTTTAAAAAGGATTAAACAAGTAGTGCAAAACCTATTAAAAATATATTAGATCTTATATTTATTTAAATTACCCTTAAAAATAACACTACTGATATAGTAAAAAATAGTAAAACAAAATATCATGCATATGCATAGCAGATTCCTAATTAAAAAATGGACTTTGCCTGTCAGCTGAACCTTTTAAATTTTTCCTCATTAAGAAAAATATTTTTTATACAAATCCAAGGGGGACTTTTCCTATTAAAAAGCAGCTTATTAAGAGAGATTCTCGCTGATAATATCTGCATAAACACAAAAGCGTAAACGCATAAAGATACCCTTAATACTGATAATTAATCATCGGGAATACAAGATAATGCTTTTTAAAACCATACTTCACATTAAAAATTAAAGTCGCTACGTCTGGTTAAACAATACATATTTGAATATCGATCGCCGTTGTCATTAAAATTATGAGCAAAAAAAAAAAATAACGCATATAAAAGATTAACAAAAAAAATGTCAAAAACTCCTCTCCTCAGTTTTAAAAACTACGGTAGAGTATAAAAAAACCTCATAAAACCTTTTAAAACGAAACTTGAAAACTTTTTATTCGCGTGCTTTACCAAGGCTTGCTCTAATTACTTTGATATTAATCGTCGATGGGACTTTTTTTTTTTACTAGTGGCCATTCTTTTTGTAGTCATCTTCCTAGAAATTTCGTTCGTTAAGATTTCAAAAAGAACTCTTTAATAAAAACCTACTTACTTTTAATTAAACTTCACAATATACTTCTTACGTTGAAAAAATGTAGCGCTGATGTTTTCCTTCTAATTAACACTTAGATTATGTTTCGTACTATCTTCAGCTCTTGGCTTTGTCTGCTTAATTTTTCACCCGCAGTGAAAATATTTGGTTAGCTGTATAAATATTGATGCAAAAGATACATCTTTATTAAGTGTAAGTACGTTAAGAAACCATTAAAAGTGCTTCGTAAAAATTAAAGATAATTTTTTTTTTAGTTTTCTGACATGATGCACATCATATTAATTCACAGCAACGTAAATTTAAAAATTTCCGCATGAATATTATTTAATATTTTCATTCTATATAAATTAAGTAATAATATTTATTTCTCAGTGGGCAAACTCGATTTCTGATGTTCCAGAAGGAAAGTCTAAAGCAATTTTAGCTCAGAAAAATCCAATTTTTAACTTTATTTACTGGAAACCTTCTAAAAGATATAAAAAATATTTGTCATTACCTTCTTCCTTTCAACAGGAATATATAATGTTGACTAATGTTTGTTTAATGTTTATAACAGAAACTCTGTACAAAAATAATAGCTAGTTACTCAGTAAAAATAGTAACTTTGCTATGGTTAACTTTATTTTACTGATAAAAAGATATTTACTAACCTCTAATGTTTCAAAATGTGAAAAAACACGAAATAAACTACGTGGGCGTGAAATTTGTATTCCACATTTGAGTATAGTTAAAATTTATACATTGTGCAAATACTTACACAAGCTTGAAACTTCGGTATGAGTTCTTTAAAATATCATTTTCTCCAATTTGTTAAAGACAGTCGCCAAAAAATAAAAATACAAGGGACATGGTGGTGAAAGGATAAATTTACAGGCATTTGAAACGTCAAATTCATAATTTAATATATTCTCAATAAATATGTGAAGCATTGATCCTTAAAACATTTTTATGTAAACTAAGACTTAATGTAACGGTAATGTTATGGGCAAAGTAATAAACAAGGCATTATTAATACTGCCCAAAGTTTAGGCGGGCAATGTGGTAAATTCAATGGCATTTATGAATGAGTATTTATCACTTTGCCCGAAATACGCGGGCATTATTAATAATGCCCAGATTTATCACTTTGCCCTTTACAGTAATATTACATTAGTACTATTTTGATTTTAAAAGCAAGGGATGATTTAGTTTCACGACTAAAACTAATTTAAAGTGAAATCTATAATTTTTGATAAAAAAAAACAATGCTTCAAAACATTAATGCTGAAAAGTGCTCCAACTAAATCTATAATTTGTAGGGTAGTTCAATGAACACTTGTACCATGAGTTTTTCCACAAACATTTTTTAAGTTTAGAGGTGCAACTAAAGATGCTCTACAATACTACTCATGGTTGACCATGAAAGTCATATCTCTGTTAAAATAATTCATTGTACTAAAGAAAATGATGACACTAATAATATTTCAACCCCACACTGACTACAAAAATAGCTACCCTCGACAAACATGTTTTCTAAACATAGTTATATGAAGCATTTAATAAGTACATTCGAAAATGTTTGGAATCAAGCAACCAAATATGATGAGGCTAAATCAGTTCGGAGAGCATTCCAATTAGCCTTCACACAATTAAATCTCATCAGGGAAATCTCAGTTTCTTAAAAGAAGGCTTATATTTAATAAATAAAAAAAGATGATTTTTTCACATAATTCCAAGGTACACTACCTTTGAAACCAAGGTACAATACCGGTGTTGTAGTACCGTAGATCTATTTTCAGTTTGTTTTTTTTTTTCATTATAATTACGTACTGAAATACTTATTAAAATTCTCCCAAAAATATATGTTGTGTACGAAAGGCTGAAGTATCGAGGTAAAGTTGTTTCATGAGTTTATTTTCAACAAATGAAAAATTACATGCTAAGAAGTAAAAATAGGTCCGAGGTATAATACCTTACTGTATTTTTCATGCAAGTTTCAATTGAGATGATACTCAATACAGTTTGATATATATTTGCCCTTGACAATCTAAATTTCTACAATAGTTTTATCTAATGGATATGAAGAAGAAAATAAAGCTAAATTATCTTTACAGCAGCTCAAATTCAAACTAGATTCCTAGGCTAACATATTCTACCCTTCCCAATTTTCATCAAAGTAATCTCAGAGGATTGAAATACATTTAATTAAACTAATTGGATATTTACCTACAGCTAAATACAGCTTTGATTAGTTTAAAAACAAAAATCAAATCTAACTTTAAAGCATAAAATTTTCCCTCTCTATTTTTTTACTTCTCAAGAGAACGTCAAGATTTCTCCCTTTAACTTTTCATCCAAACGGCTTCATCTGCAAAACCCAACTAATTTGGAACCCCACAAAAATAACTCCAGGTGATCCAAAGCTTCACTTCCACACAAACTTTCCACCAACTTTTCAGAAAAAGTGCTTAAAATTAACCCCAACTCCCAATTCCGTAGCATTATGTAATTGGTCCTTTTCTAGAGAGAAGAGAAGCAAGAAATAAACAGGCAATAAAACAATCCACGTCAGATTAAAAAAAACTGCGATTCCAATTCTATTTCCAACCAAACTCCCATCCAATCAAGTGCCGAATCCCTCGCAATTTGCCTACGTCCCTCAAGTGACCAACTTTTTTCATAAACCGAGGGAAATGATTCCATTCGATTGGTTTATTGCTATTTATATCTAGCTCCGGCTTTTAATAAAAAGGGAACACCGCTCCATCGACCGAGCTGCTTTTAACAGCGTGTCTTTAATACGAAGGGGGGAAAAATAATCCCATAGAAACATCCATAGAAATATGAAATAAATAAATAGGAGCGCAAGAGAGGCAAGAGCCGACGTCGTAAAAATAAAGGGAATTGGATTCCTCTGTTGTTAGATTCCGCGATAAACGCGGTAGGGAAAAATGTTACCAAAAAAATCCCTTTCGCTTAGTTTTTTCCCGTCTTTCGATGGTTTTTTCTTTAAACCTAATGACAGAGACGTAATAAAGGTAGAATTTCTATTCCGAAGAGAGTTTGGAATATAACGAAGAGGAGGTTTTTGCTTTCGGTTGTTTTATAAGCAGTAATTGCACTCGTTGTGGAATCCCTTGTGGCTTGGGAAAAATCCCTAGTTTTCCCTCTTTTGTTTTGGTTGTATGGACTCGTAGGTTTTGTGTTTAGAATCACTATTTTAGGGAAAGTTCTTTTTTTTTCTTTTGTCCCTAGGGGTTGCCCGGGAGAATTTATTTTAATCAGGTAGAAATTAATGGAAATGGTATTGGAAGTTTTAAGTTGGGGAGCTTTTGATCAGGTAGTGTGGGAGCTGATTATTTATACAGTTCAAAACAAATAATTACGCGTATGCAAAAAGTTTTTTGATTTTCCCCATTCAGAAATTACTAGTTTTGAAAGAAAAATATATCCCAAGTAATCAAGATTATAATAATAACTCAATAGAGCATTTTCAATCACATGACTCGGACCTGACAACGGCCTTAGTGACAGAAAATGTTACAGTTTCTTGCCCTACAGAGGTTAACAGTTACAGAAAATGACTGGCCGTGGAATTCTTCTATTGGAGCATTTGCAATCACATGACCCCATACCTAAAATCCGCCTTAGCAACAGATAAACAACGGCCTTAGCAACAGTTAAAAGCCCTACAGAAGGTACACAGTTAACAGAAAATAACCGGTCGTGACGTCACCTGAAAACACTCTATAATGGCTTTATATTAATTCTAAGTTGTATGAAAAGTTTATTTTGCCAGCATTGAAAACAAAACTAATCCCCTGAGATTAACAAATATTTACTGACTTGAGACTAATAAAGAAATACTGTTTATGATCTTTGTTACATTTATGTAAAATGCTTAAATGATTTTTTATACTCATTAACAAGCTCTTTTCATACTTTTTAAAATATAAATCATGTTAATAAAAATTTGCTATGCATCTTTTAAAAGCAAAACAATTTTAAAATTAATAAACAGGTTCAAAATAATAAAATTATCTAATATTTTTTCTCATTTTCTATTATATTACTGTTAATTTATTTATTTTAATCATGCTAATACGCTAATACTGATAACTTATGCACACAGTGCATAAGTTCAAAATTTCTGTGTAAATTTCGGAATATACTTTTTTTTTTGGTTGTTTAAACTGGTATTTGAAAACTGTATAGAAGGTAAAAAAAAATCTATGCTTCAATTTCACAGGTCAAAAGTCAATGTTTGTGGGTGTGTTTGTCTTTTATACAAATCCCACAGTTTTCTTCAGATTTGCTCCAAACTTGGCATACATAAATAAAAAAAATCGAAGGAAAAACAAAGGCTATGTTTCGAAAATTTTAAATGATTCCTTGAAACTCTTTTTACCTTTATTATGGTCATTTTGCTGAAATAGCTTTATTTTTCTTCAAGAAGAGATCTGATCATCATATTGTTACAAAGAAAACATAAAGAAAAACTAGCTATGTCTATTTAAATATCATATTAATGATCCAAAAATCTATTTAAACAAGATTTAAAATTTTAAAACTGGTAACGATAGTTTAAAATATTTTTATTTGAAAGTTTATACAATTTTAATACAAAAAATTTCATGGAATAAACAATATAACTTATACAATAAAATACAATACAACATAACTTTATTGTTAAAATAGTCGTCATAAAAACGAGGATGTTAAGTGGATAATACCACCGGCTTACTAGATTTATACAGTCCAGCCGAGTTTTGAATTATGAAAAATATTTTACAACTGTTCCCGCTAGGATCGAAACATACCCTACCCATATAATGCTTGACAACTGGATGCATTTTAATACCTTTCACCCAATACAATAAGGTATAGAATGCATTAAAAATCTTATAAAAGAAAGTTATATCTCCATCTGTGCCGGTTATATCAGCTAGTTAAAAATAAAAGCATTCCTACAAGTTGTCCTAATTAACAAATTATCCCCTATTATTCTTAATACTATATTTCTCCAATAATTCAATTCCCACAACAAAGCAAATTTCAATCTTAAAAACCGTACATTAGAATATTAGCATTTGTAAACATTTTAACAAATAAAGACCCTTGATTGTAATTAGCTTAATAACCTTCTTTAATGCTAATTATCGTTATTATTTAGTCATTTGTACAGATCTATCTTATTGGTTTTAATATACCTTAAAGGCCTTAAGTAATTGCACTATGTGTTGAATGAAATAAATTAATTACACTTCATAATGTTACGTTTTAATCTGAATCTTGAAACCAAAATGTATTTAATTAATTTTAATTAAACGGTTTTTATAGTTTCATTCAATTAGTAACACGCATAATTACAGAGAATGCGGCACATTTGAAACATAACTCTCGAAGGTATTTCCCTTTGGATGCGCATCAACAGGGGATTATTTATTAGCGATTACCTCAAACTCTAAAAAAAAAAATCTACCATACACCGAATTTCAGATATAGCGTTCATTAACTTGCCAGGCTAACACAGCGGCGCGCAAAGTAATTCAGCAGTGAACGCGCCCAGATTACTACGCAGCAGTTCTTTTTTAAACGTTCTACTATCGATTAAGCTCCATGGATACTTCCTAAATGTTTTCTTTTTCAATTTCGCGAGAGGGAACATTGCTTCTTTTTTTTGCGCCTTTCGCGTATAATAATTCAAAACGAGATAAAACTGTATTATGCATGGATTTATTTATTCATTCACGGGCCAAACGGGAATATTAAAAACCGCTTTCCTGTTGAAATGAAACATATTGCTCGTTGTGAATTCAATTAGCATATCGCGTCTCATTCCAGAGAAAAAGATTAGTTGTTTTTCTCCTCCTTTCTTCCTGTTCGTATTGTTGCGAATTAAAAATACGATTCCTTTTAACTTCCATTCTCGCTCACGTGACTAAAAACAAAAATACTCATGGAGAAAATGTATCATTTTCCTTTGTGTTATTTATCTTAAGCCTAACATGGCAGTCGACGTATTTTCTTGCTAATTTTTTTATATAGAAAGTAGGCAAGGCAAGAATAACTCAAATTCCAACTCTAAAATATCATCATTTGTCCTAGCCAGTCGTAACACAGTGCACGACTTCAAATGTCAAACCCCTTTCGAATGTCGTGCAATTCTCAAATGTATGCTTTGTAAGTCAAACACGCACCAAATGTCATCTGATCCAGTTGACATCCATGGTTCATTATTCTGATTCTGATATTTCTGAAAATGTCCAGCGATTCCTATTACTTTAGGAGACTATTCCGTAAAGTATTGTCGTTGAACGGGGTTTCAAAGTTATGTGAAACTGTTTTAATATGTTGTTTGAGGAACTTCATTTAAATAAGAGTAGTACTTGAAATTCCCATGATGAGTTAAAATTTGTAAGGTACGATTTAAAATAACTTCACAACTTCAAAAATTAGTTATTTTGTTCAGAAGATCGTTTAGTATTTTTTTTTTTAAATAAATTGCATAAATTGGAGTTAGGTCGTGTTGGAATAAATTACCAGGTGTTTATTATCACCCCGGGTATAAGTTTTTGCAATAAAATCAGTTTCCGATAGCTAACGCTGAACTGCTAAAACCTCGCATATGCAAATAGTGCACGGAGTTCTGACAAAAAATCGGATCAAACATTCGGATTCCCAGTATTTGTCAACTTTTTCCTTAACCTCCATTACACCAGTGGAACTAACTATCATATCTGGCAAACCATTCCATCTATCCACAACCCTGTTAAAAAAAAGTTTTCTTTTAAAGTTAAAGTTATTATCTGTACTGAAGTCCAGACCCTCTGTGCTCCCTTGTTTATCATTTTAAAAAAAGTTGAATCAAATCCTCCCTAGTCTTTCTTTTCTCTGGAGTAAAAATATTTAACTTCTTTAAGCGCTGATCATAATTTAAACTGGAAATACCCCTGATCATTTTAGTAGCCCTATGCTGAAACCCTTCCAATTAAATCAATGTCTTTTTTCAAATATGGAGACCAGAATTGAACTGCATAATCTTGATTAGGCCTCACCAACTATGGGCCTCTGAGTACCCCCTCAGTTAAATGAGGTATTTGCATAAAAAAGGGATTTGCTTAATTTTACACTTTTCGGATACGTTATAGTTTAAAACTCTCAAATATCAGATTTTTAAGTTCAAACATATGTTTTAAATAATTTAAAATTCAATTTTATTTTTGCCAAAACACCAGTAAAGCTAGTGATCAAAAAACGGGATATGAAGTCACAGCGCACTCGAAACTAAACGGGATTCTTTTGGATGTGACGTCACAGCGCATGTAAACAACAGTGTTTCTGTTTTCGCGCTAAAACGCAAAACGAAATTTCACAAATTTATATCTCAGAAACTATAGGCTACGAAAATACTTCATTTAAACGTCATTCTTCATGGTTTTTTATCTACTATTTTAATAAAAATTTAATCTCAAAACGTGAAAATACCTCATTGTATTAAAATACCCTACTCACTTTTACAAATTCATCATCACCGGCAAAGAACTTCAATCCAAGCTGGGGAACAATCAATAACGCGAGAGGTTTGCGTGATATTAATTGCATACTCCCGGGAGCACATACAGGGAAAGCCGAAATTAATTTCAGAACGGTAAAGCTCCCCATACACTCCATCTGGGACCTGGATTTCTTTTGACCGAGTCTTTCATTAACAGATCATTAGCAATTAGCGTCGCAAAATAATCAAAGTTACGCTAATGAGGAGTCAAAAAGAAATAACAAAAGATCATCCGTAAAGGGAAAAAGCGTTCGTATCTGTTGAACAAAAACCTTTTTCTGTCTCTTAAAATTTAAATTAATTGCACTTTTGAAAGTGTATTATTTTCACAGAACAGAATGCACGAGAGGGAATGTTTAATTATCAGTTAATGCGTCGAATATCAAAACTTACCTAATGATGCATGTATTGGGTGTGCGGTTTTTTTCGTGAGAAATCAAAGGGGAAATTTTTACGGATTGTTTTCATTTACGAAAAGAGAGCACTCTGAAAGCTTTGTATACAAGGATTATGCCGTTAAGATAAATGCACTAAGTATTTTTTGGAGATTTATTTTTCACGTTAATAATTAAGATTTTTTTTAAATGGTGTGTATTTCGTTTCGTTTGTGTATTATAAAGCCGTCTTTATTTCAATGAAGCTTTTTAAAAATGTTAGTATACAGAGTAGGATAGTTTGTTTTAATATAATTTTGATATTCTGTACTTTATATCAACTATTTTAAGTATATTTATAATTAGTTTAGTACCTAAATCTTTAAATAATAATTGTTGATTAAAAAATTGTATCTTTAAATTTGTATCGCGTATGCTGCAATTCATTATCAAAACACAAAAAAAAAAACCCTCTTAAAATTCGGTTTACTACTATTTTGCATTTTGGGTTCAAACGTTTATTAAACGAAAATAAAGCCCTTATAGAGAACATGACGTCACTTGGAGGACAAAATCAACGTTGCTAAGGCTGTTGTTAGGGGCGGGACATAGAAGTATCCAATAGCAGCATTCGCACATGATGTCACTGGAGGAATAAAACAACGTTGCTAAGGTCGTTGTCAGGCAGAGTCATGTGATTGAAAATGCTCTATTATTTTTCCCCATCAAATGTTATCAAGTTATAGAGCATTTTCAATCACATGGCTCGGACCTAACAACGGCCTTAGCAACAGAAATGTTACAGTTTTTCGCCCTACAGAGGTTAACAGTTACAGAAAATGAAACTGGCCGTGGAATTCTTCTATTGGAGTATTTACAATCACGTGACCCTATACTTAAAAACCGCCTTAGCAACATATACCTATGCATATACCTCGTTACCTAGAAACCGCCTTAGCAACAGTTAAAAGCCCTACAAAGGTTAACAGTTAAAAGAAATTATCTGGTCGTGACGTCACCTGAAAACACTTTATATTCATGTAAAATAAACTACAGATTAATTAATTCAAAACAAAAGCTGCTTTAACTGTTTTGTTCTCTAACCATTTTATAAAATAAAAATCATTTTTATAATCATTAGTTTTTTACGGTTTTTAATGTTGCAAATTTAAAATGTTGACTTCCCATGTATTTTAACAGAAGATTCAGGCTCAAGATTATTTTATGTTTTACATTAAACTTATTGATTGTAATGTAATAGTAATTTAATCACATACGAAAATCTTTGTTTAATAGTTTTAAAAGAAATCAAAACATTATATTTTTATTATATTTTAATTTTGTTGGGGAATGAATAGTAAAGCTGCAAAATTTTAACAGTATAAAATGTTATAAAAATTTAAAACAAGCATATTAATTTCAAAATTATTCATATTCCTTATAATCTTATATTTGTATCTGGTTTACATCTTATCTTTCAAATCTTATCAGTATATATCTTAAAGTGTAACATCCTTAACAAACTAACATGCTCATATCTTATATTACTATTCACTAACTCAATAATAAAACTTAATAAGCACAGCATTATGATATTAAAGCACCATTCCACAAAAATTAATCTAGTTCACATACAACAGAACTTTAAACATTGTTACGATTACTGGGTATTGGTACATAAGTCACGCGGTAACACAATTAATTTTCTCCTTAACTAACCCAGGTTTGTAGTTACCATCGAGAAGGGAGTTTCATTAAATATAAATAATGCATCAGCCTCCTCGCTTATATTTAACCTTGTTTTGTAATATCACTCATGCAAGGGATGTTTCCTCAGGGGACGGGAAAGTTTATGCGAAGAAAATTGATAATTTAGGAGAAACAATTACGTGGAGGCTCCGGACAAAGCGTGTTATGTTCGTGTTATCAGAGTTAACGCTTTTAATTCCAAGATTGGACTTAATTTCATGAAAATTTGCGTCAGGCTTAGGTTTCAATATCTCTTCTGTAATGGTATGGTCTAATGGCGTTGCATTGAGTTTAATTTATCGGGATATAAATTTAGTAGCATGTTGATAAAGTGTATCGTAAGGATTTTTTTTTAATTCAAATAAGTGAGTGAATATTTATTAAATGTGGAAAATGTTTTTACGAAAAATGTTTCATTCTATAGAGTGTTTTCAGGTGACGTCACAACCGGTTATTTTCTTTTAACTGTGTATCTTCTGTAGGGCTTTTAACTGTTGCTAAGGCCGTTGCTTATCTGTTGCTAAGGCGGTTTTTAGGTATGGGATCACGTGATTGCAAATGCTCCAATAGAAGAATTCCACTGCAAGTCATTTTCTGTAACTTTTATCCTCTGTAGGTCAAAAAAACTGTAACCTTCTGTTGCTACCCTATTGGAAAAATTTTCCCAGTGTTCCATAAACCAGTATCAAATTATACTGGATCCAGTATAAATGATACTGGATCCAGTATAAGTGATACTGGAACCAGTATAAATGATACTAGATCCAGTATGATTTGATATTGGTTTATGGAACACTGGGAAAATTTTTCCAATAGGGTAAGGCCGTTGTAAGGTCCGAGTCATGTGATTGAAAATGCTCCATTTAGCTGGATAAAAAATCATTTTTTAATCATCTAGTTTTGTTCGTTAAAGTTAAGAATATTGGGTAAAATCTTTTATCTTTTTACCCTAGTAATGTTTTTATTTCGAAATATTTTCGTACTTTAATTCTTAGAACCTCGATGATATTTTATAAAACTACTCACAGATTAAATTTCCCTATTCAATAAACATTACTGAGAAAATTAAAAATGACCGAAACAAAATTTAATAAAACTGATCATTAAACTGAAAATGTGAACCCACACAAAAGTGTGTTTTTGAAACTATAAAAGAGAGAAACATTTTCATCCATAAAAAAGATATTTAAAAAATTGTTATAAAGATAACGAGATAAGTCTTAAAAATATATTTAATACAGAGGAGACTTTCTGCAGCCTCAATTTCTGTTTAACAATTAATAGTTATAAAACCCTCAACACAAATTCTAAAAGATAAAATAGTTTATTTTCTTTGTGTTTGAAAAGGGACGGTTTATTAAATTACCCTCGCTTTAATAATAGAGATAAATCACATTTTATGCCTAGCTCTGAGTTATCCAAAAAAATATATCTTTAATCATTAAAACTATGTTGGTACTATATTTATTTTTGGGGAGATAATATTAACGAGCCTAAAACTGTTCCTCTGCATTTTTTCCTTGTGATTTTGTGATATTTAAATATGATTAAAGTTATCAGATTAAATAGAAAGCATTGAAAGCTATCTTGATTTATTATCTAAACTTGTTTTCTTAAATTATATACTATTTGACTTAATGCCACATTACGGTTTTTTTTTAAAGTAATAATAATAATCTAGAATGAAATAAGTTTTGTTGCTTTCATAGGAAAAATTAATTTTAAATATTTTTATATGGACTTTTCATGTTGATTAAGAAGAAAATAGAACATTTATAGCTTGTTTATGAGTAGGGTCACTTGGGGTAAGTGGGACCCCTTTTTGGAACAGTACATTTTTGAAGGTTCATAAAAATTTTTTGAAGAGGTTCAATTTGAACTTGATGACATATTCTATTTAAGACACTATTAATAAACAAAAATTTATAATTAGGTTCTAAAATAATGTTCTACATTTTTCTTAACTGGTCTTTTTGTAAAAAAATGAGACGAGGGTCCCACTTACCCCATAGGAAGGGGTAAGTGGGTCACCCCCTTTTTATTTTGATTGAAAGCAAGCAAAACTTAAGAGGGAGTAAGTGGGTCTTACTTGATAAAGTATAGAAGTTTTAGGTACAAAATATTTTATTCTAACTTAATCCATGTACGAGATATCTACTCACATTTAAATTAATAGGGTTGGTTGGGGTAAGTGGGACCCCTTTTTGGAACACTACAATTACAGAATGTTTTCTTCAGGTTCGAATGGTTCGGGAGACTTATAAAGAAACCCTCGAAACTATTCCCCCACCCCACTGTGTGTTTTAATTAATTTCTCGGCAACGTGAATAAAAAAAAAACCAACTTAATAGTTTTTTTTACTTACCACAGCTTATATTAAAACGCAAAATTAATATAAAATTTCAATAAATTACTTATAAATGTTTCAATAAACATTAAAATGGTGAGTCTAGGGTGTCCCACTTACCCCATAATGAGGGGACCCACTTACCCCTACTTTGCTTAAATTACGGGGTAAGTGGGACCCCCCTCTTAAAAATTTTTAAATAAGAGATTTTGTGAAAATTCAAATTGCAGTATGTATTTTAAGTCAAACCTGGCACAACAGTTGAAAAAACATTAAAATATAGTGAAAACTTTCCTGGAAACACTTCTTGGAAAAATGCATCTTGAACTCTCCAAAAAAAAAAAATTATGGAAATTTTTTTACAATAGTTCTATAATCTTAAAAAGAAATGACACAAAACTCTAATATATGCAAAACCCATCAGTGCGACAAAATGTAACATGATCAACGTGAATAAGTGTGAAATGTCCTTTACATAGTTTAGTTTGAGGGGGGTGACCCACTTACCCCAGGGACCCACTTACCCCAAGTGACCCTATCATTTTTTTTGTTAAAAAACAAAATGTCGTTGCTATAAAATGTAAATTTCGAACATTGTTCATTAAAATTTAAGGGATGGAAAAAAATTCTTAAAAGAAATTAGATCAGTTTCAGATTTTCATATAGTTGTTATATTTCAATGAATAATTAATACATTTCCAAGTAACTAAAAATAGTAGGCTTTTTTTAATTACACAGGGTGTTTTTTATCTACAGTAATTGAACTTAACTCTTAATTTAACTCTTTCAGAATTCGTTAAAAGGAGCTTGATTTCTCAAGTTTAAATTCCATCCGTACATTTTTTTTTAACATATAAGAATTCCTTTTCATAGTTAGTACAAATCTTTCAAATACGGAGCTATCATTAAAGCAGCGAAATTTGGGGAAGTCCATAAATTACGTGAGGTGTTTTTTTCCAAATTTTGGACCCCTCTCCTCCCTCCCTCTTAGTGAGATTTTGCTGGACCCCCTCCCCCCTCAAATTCTCAAGTGAGATTTTCTCAATCACAAGTTTCGTATTATCGGCATTAAAATTACCATCCAGATTGCAAAATTTTGATACAAATACACCTAGAAATCGAAAACATGACTCTAACTTGTAATTATCACGAATAATTGGCTAATTATTTGCTCTTTCGACTGACTGAGCATTTTTCTCAACTTGCGCTAAAAATATTAAAGAAAAAACGTATATTTTCTAAACTATAAGTTGACGTGAGATTTTAATTGACTCCCCCCTCCCCCTGGTGAGATTTTGCTGGACCCCTCCCCCCCCTTTTTTTTTTACCTCACGTGATTTATGGACGTCCCCTATGGAATTCAATTCTTCCTTGACATTCAATCCTTATACAAAAACCACATTTCCAAAACAAACCGAGAACACCAAACCCAGATGCGAACAACAGGAGAAGAATTATGTCAAAACCAGCTCGACGCGTGTCACATGTTTATTTCACTCGAATTCTATAATAATCTTCTTTCCATTCTAAAACTACAGAATTCCGACGTCTTTTTTCCCGCGCATTTTTCCCTTTTCGATTTGGGTCCTAAATAGCTCATAATTGATAACCGGCAATCTCTCTATCTCTCTATATATAATGAAGGTGTCCCTGGGTTCCTGCCTGGGTTCCTGCCTGGGTTCCTGGGTTTGTCCGGAACAGATTTGGCTCAATTTCTCCAAAACTACCCGTCCCAATCTAACCAAACTTGGTACACATACGTATGGGGACGGGGGAAAGACAATGACATCATTTCCAAATTTCTAAAACCACCCCTTCACCCCCTATAAGGCCTTTTTGTAAAAATCGCCTTACTTCTCCACTAAAGAAGATCTGTTTAACTCGCATTGTTGCAAATAATACAACAAAAACAATTTTAAACACAAAACAAAGTATTTAAAGATAAAACTTGGCTAAAATTGTTTTAAATGTTTTAAAAAGGTTATTAATAATTTAAAAAATTAAAAACGGCCCTTATAAAAAACTTTATAACAGTATTTTCTTATTAAAAACTTCATTTTCCATGAAACTTTAAGTTGAAATAGAAAGTTTTAAGAATTAGACTGGTTAAAGTAAAGATTACATCATGCAGTTTTTTTAGAAAGTTGATGATAGAAACACTAGATCAATTTGTTATTTAACCTTATAATTTGTTTCTTTGGTGTAGTTTAACGGGATTTTTTTTTTCAATTTAAACAGGGGGTATTTACAAATTTTGGGATTTCAAAAGTCTGTAATAATTTTAATGGATTTTTTTTCACTTAGAATGGATAATTGGGTAACTGTCGTAATTAAATGTGCAACACCGGAACTGGATGGTTAGGTTAGATTTACACAGTTGGAACCGGGAGGGAAAAGGCACAGGGAGCACGGTGATGAAAATGCACCGGGAACACCGAGATGAAAAGGCACCGGGGACACCAAGATGAAAAAGGCACCGGGATATGAAAAAATACTGGGAACACCGGGATATGAAAAACTACCAGGATGATTGGTAATTATGGTTACAGAAAATTAGGCATGTAACTTGAGAAAATTTTAATAAATTGATACACTCCACCCGTGCAAGGCCGGGCATATCAGCTAGTTTCCCTTAGAATCTTAAATAAAACCAAAAAACGGAATTATTAGGCGGGAAACGACTTTGGATTTAAAACAAAAGGAAAAAGTAAAAAAAAAGCGAATTAAAAAGTTTCAATTCCGCATTCCTAACCAGAAACATAGAGGTAATGAAAAAGAAAACTTCGTTTTCACGAGGGACATTCACTTCGTTCGGTTCAAATTGGGCTGTCACTGGCAAGCAAATTTAATTTTCAAAAAGTAAGAAGAATCTCTCGAATGAGGTTTTTTTTTTTCATTTAGCTGCGTTTTAGGAAAAAGGCAGAAACGGAATTAAACGAATGTTTTTGAAGGGAGAGAGGACTCTGAAACTTTTATAAAAATAATAAAAACATATACCTCCTCCTCGCTAAATGAAATGCTAACTGAAGTGTTTTCTGACATGTTGACGTCTCTGAATCTTCGCATTTTTAAGGTTTAATTTGGAAAGAGGGTATTTTTATCAGTATTTAAGCTTGAAGGCGGATATTTATGCAGCAATTTGAGCGACGCAAGCGGGACGTCGATGGGAAAACGGTAGAAAATTATTTGAATCGTCAGTTTGAAAAAGGGAATAAGTCCAAAAACCAAGTTTTGGGAAAAAGGAAAATAACTGTATAAGTAATGTAACAAAATTCCAACAAATTTTTACTGGAATTTCTGGACCCTATTTAGAAAACCGAGCAATCATCGAACTAAATATGAGTACATTCAAAAATATTTTACAGTTGAAAAAAGTTTATGGACTTATCATTCCATTTTTCAACCTTATGCAATTTCGACTGAATAAAAATCTTAAAAAAACACTTAAATTGGCATTTAAATTATATTTCTGCTTAGTTTACAGCACAAAAGTGAGAAATAGAAAGTCTAAGACAAATAAAATTCAAAATTATTATGATATCAATATTATCAAAATTATTATTGATATATTTCTATTTCATTAATGTTTTTTTATTCTGCTTAATAAAGTTATGTTCTGTTCAAAAAACGGAGTCATTAAGGCAGTATCAATGAAGTAAGTGAATATGAATGGAATTAAACATTCCCTGGATAAAAATAAATTTAAAAAATCTGAAAGCAAATTTTATTTTGGCTTATTTTACAGCACAAGGAATAAGAAAAGAAAAGCAAATTAACTTCAATTTCAAATTAAGTTAAAAAATACAATGAATGAACATCGATTTCGCAAATTCAAGGGGCTATATCTGCCTATTGGTGGTAGTTATTTTATTCCTGTTTCCACTCATATATGTAGAGCAAAGCTTGGAGATATTGTTTCGCACAAAATGTCAATTTTTCGTTTTTTTGGACTTATATTCCCTTTTTCAAACTAGCGATTCACCTCCTATCGCTCTCCTCATCGATTCAGAATCTGGTGCTTCCATTGGTTCTAGGCGCTATGACGTAGTATCTACGTCAGCATTGATAGGAAGGTTTCGACAGACCGCGTCGCTATTGTCGCTCTATGTAAACTCGCCCTTACCCGCTAAGCTAGGAAGTAACGCAAAAGAGGAAATTTCTAATTACTTTAATTGGGTAGAAAGTATGCATTCATTTCGGTAATACTGGGATCTTTTTATGAGGGAGCAACGCTTCCTTTTAAGAATACTCATTTCGTGTCACTCAGAAAATGTAGGGTCCTAATGAAATACTAATGACAGGCTTGTAAAGTGACAGGATTTTTAAAAAAATTCTTACGTTTTTTTAAAACTTTATAAATTCATTTTTCATAAAATTCGGAGAGTTGTTGGAACTTTCTGGTATGAAGCCTGTTTATGTCAAAATATAAATTAAAATTCAGAATGAAATTATTAGTTTTAATAACTCGAAAGAAGTGCTTATATTAGAATCTAGCTTTAACTCTTTCAGAAGCAATCAAATGGGGTGATTTTTTTAATGTAAAAGAGAAACTAGGTAATTAAGTACAACTATTAAACCTAAATATTTTATTGAACCTTTTATTTTTATTCCCTTCCAAAGATAGAACTTACTAGGCAATAAACAAAACAGGCTTACAAAAGGCGGTAATCAGCCTTTTGGAATTGTGAAGTTGGAATTGTGTTTCTATTGAGAAACGGGAGGTATTTTACTGATGAATATTATCTTAAGGCCTTATAGAAAACGAAAGCTCCTTAAAGTAATAAATATAAGGTCATAGTTTGCCCCAATAACATTTTGTTTGCTCCAATTATGAAAATTCTATGTTTTTGGTTAAATGAATAATATTTAATTACAAGAAAATGCATTGTTTTCAACAGTTATTTAATAGCAAACTAAACATGCCATTGCATGTTTATGTTATTTAAAATCAGTTGAAAACAATCTATCCCAAATGAGACAGACCAAAACAAAATTAAAGTTCTCAGTATTTGACTAAGAAAACAAGTACTTAAGGTGAGAATTCCTTCCTGTTTCTATTGATTTAGAATAAATTTATTTTCTTCTTAAGAAAATGGAGGAAAAACAATGAGATGTTTTTATACTGTTCCGTTGCCAGAATTCTTTTATGAATAATAAGTTAAGGAGAAAATGAAATCCTCATCAATATTAATAATAGCATCACGAGAATATTTAGCAGACAATAAAGAAAATTCCTCTTATTTCAAAAAGTTTCTTGGGTTAAAATATATATTCTACACTGTTTATCATATATTTATTACTTTTACTTTTCAGAAATATTTTTGTTTAATTTAAAAACTATTCTGAAATGTTTTAAAATTCACGGTCTTAAGGAAACGGTACCAGGCTAAACTCAAAAATTGACGAAAAAAATTCAGGAGGGAGTAGATAGTTTACAAATATCTATTGGTGGGGAAATGACAATAGAATCACGGTATAAAGGCTGTAAAAAATAATAAAAATCTATATTTTTTCTACTAAAAGCAGTCCTACTTGGCGAGAATGCAAGGAAAGTTTCAAGCTTTTTTTTTTGGACCAGGAATAGTTTTTGGGGAATATATCCCCCAAATTTCCTCTTCTGGATAATCTCATATGTATCCATAATTACTTACCAAATAAAGGTAAAGAAGTACTTTGTTCAAACTGAATGTAACAAAGAACCTGCGTATAAATTGCACAAACAATGCTGTATGCCTGTTCCACATCTTTACTTTTATTTGTGCAACTTATCCGCTGTTTCTCCATTACATTACTTGCCACATACTTTATGTTGTACTTTGTCAAAGTTAGGCAAAACTAATCAGTATAAAACAAATTACTGTTGTTAAATTAATCTATTGTAATCTTACCCTTCTTCCCACCATTAAAGGTTGAACGCCCATTAACGGGTGGTTGGGTCCTTTAACCTAGATGCATTCAATTTTCTTTCTTAACTATATGAAATAAAATATTGCATTCAGTTAAAGATACTTAGTAGATAAGTAGTATTTTAACACTACTTAGTTTCGAGTAACCTATACTATGTTCATTCAATCAACTCATGTATTTCAATTTACTAAATTCGGGTGTTCTGGTAGTTTACGTTGACCATTACTCTCCACATCACACCCTGTCCTATTCAATGCGTTTTAAATGAGAACGTAAACTCTTATCGGACTCGATCTCAATTCGTTGGGCAGATTGGACAGGTAATTAGAATCGATTTTCCTCGAATTAGAGGAAATTAGAAGTAAACAGCTGTCGGGAAATTCGTCTACGAGTCTTTAATTAGTCAGGAGAACACCCATTTGTCCCCCCATTCAAATCATTCGAATCGAATCGTGTTCGCAACAAAGGCTCAAATAATTAGAGGAAATTAAAATAGATAATTCTCCGCTCTAATCAGCGTGACTCTTTTCTAGTTACAATGTTATTGTTTAATGTGTGAAACTAAAGGCTTATTCGCTTTTACTGTTCATCATGAGCGATTCACTCCTGTGAATCGCTACTTTGCATAGAAAAGTGAAGGAGTATAGAGTGAAAGAGCAATTCACGATTTTTTATTTGGATGATTCTTCTCAGAAGGGAAAAGTCTGAATGAAAGTTATTCACTCAATCTATTTGATGATGAATGCTAAGAATATATATATATATAATATGTTACAGGAAAAGTGATTAATCGGGCATTATTAATAATACCCAATTAATCACTTTGCCCGTAACATATACAGTGCTGTCCTTTAAAAACAACCCACTGTTTCATATTTTCTTCATTAAAAGCTTAATAAAAAGGATAATTAAATCGAACAAAAAACTGTACTAGCAGCTCATCCTCCCTAACATTTTAGTGCTAAGCATGTTTAATTCCAAGTATCCATTACAAATTGGCAGCCAATTAAGTAAGAATTTGAAAATAACCCACTTTTTCCTGGAAGGACTTTAATTGGTGGACTGAGCTAAAACTTTAATATTTTATTCTCATAGTAATGGGAAAACATAAAAACTCGCGAAAAATGCTCTAAAGTCTTTATAACATACATTTTTACAAAATCTGTAAATCTGAAGCACATTTTTTGCCAAAAATCTACATTATCTCAACTTGCTTAAAAAATAAGTAAATAAACCGTTCTTTGACCAGTTTTTACATCCCTGACACTCTAAGAGGCAGAAAGACAGGGTATATGAGATGGTAAAATTATTTTAATTATGTAATTAAAAAATCTCAATGGGTTGTTTTTAGGGTACAATTTGGAGTGGGTTGTTTTTAAAAGACAGCACTATATACATGGGATTAACAAAATAATCATAATTCTAAATTGACGTTCTTCATTTCACGCAAAATTCAGTCACCGCGTTGGGAACTACTTTGCTTGTTAGTGACGTCATAGGGTAAACTAACGTTGCTGTCTAGTATAGTTTCCTTAGAAAAGTTGAAAGAGCAAAGAGTGAAACGCTTTCAATTCACACTTTTCACTTTCGAAGATTCCTCCAAAATGAACACAAAAAGTGATCAGTCTGAATGAGCCTTTAGATATTTGGAGTCAAAATTAGCCAAATATCTGTAACTCGCATCACTTGAGCATACCTCTGTCGTTCTAAGGTGAGGCAGAGAGGAGACCAATAAAGCTCGGATTACTGTTAACAGTTATGGCCCGCAGTTCACTGAAGGTGGGAGTTAGTTACGGAATGCTAACACTGTGCTGGAGCTGAGCATTTGGTAGATATGTTGAATGTTGCGGATATAAAGGGCTTGAATGGAGGCGTTATAGAGTTTGGAGGAACTGTGGAGGTGTCACATTTATGTAAACATATCTCGGTGTTGGATTTATACTACACTAGACAACAACTTAAGTTGACCCTACGACGTCACTAATAAACAAAGTAGTTCCCAGCGCGGTGTCTGCATTTTGAGTGAAATTTAGAACTTTAATTCAGAAATATGATTACTTGGTTAAACCCATTTATATACAGGGTGATTTAGATAAGTGTTTCATAACTTCTAGGGGAGGTAGGGTACTTCAAGACGAACAAGAATCGATATAGGTTACGGGGTCGCAAATGGGGTCTAAGGGGTGAAAATCACAGGTGAAAATTAACAATAAAACTCGCATATCTGGGCAGAAAGAGATACAATTGTTCGATTCCGGCATTTTTTACATTCAACCAATTCAAATTTTTCATGTAAAAACGAGATGAAAGTGTTTATTCTAATCAAAAACAGGCCAATAAATGAAACAGGCATCCGTTGTAAGTTGATAGACTGCAGTATAAAGTGTCACGACAAAAACATCTTAATACTAGAGTTTTGTTGGTTGTTTGGAGTTATATGGTGCAAAGAACTAAAGTCTGACCAAAGGACAATTGTAACTTTAATCTACCTACAACGCATGCCTCATTCACTCCAAATGTTAAAACGACCAACTGACGTCTATTCCACCGCCCTACAGCCAGCTGACGAATTTTTTTCTTCTAGATATTGGGTCTACTATAATGTATCAAAGTTTTAGCCGGGACGAAATGACTGAAAATTTTAATTTTTTTTGTGGGGGGGGAGTGTTTGGGGGGCTCCCACCGCTCAACCCACCGCTCAACCCACCCACGGACAAGCAGCTGACGCTCACCAGGCTTTATGATACAACTCCCTGAAATTTTCCACCAAATATCGCTTGAGAGGAAATGACTGACAAAATATGTTGCTGGCTCCCGGTCTATATGGCCATGGAATCTCTGTTATAGTACTCTGTGGTGTGTACTATCTTTTGTAAAGAAAAGAAAGGTACTTATTTTTTGATAAATTAACCAGTGTTAATTCAAAGAGCGAGACATAAAAAGTAGAAATGCCTGTGTTAGTATATGCCTTCTTTCTCAAACATACCATCTTCATTGCAATCAGTCCCCTCTGATTATTCAGTAAGGAAAAAAAACAGCTAAGCTCGTTAGTAATTTACAAACAACTAACCTCGGTACTTTTTAATTCCGAATGAGAAGCAAAGTTCCATGCAATCAAATTAGTAGTTACCTTGTAACTACACAAACAGCGGACGACATTTTATTTGCATCGAGGCGTAATTACCGAGTAAGTTAAAAACCAACTTCCTTAAACTAACTAATGAATGAATTTTTCCCGGAACGAAATAATCAGCGTTTTCCGAGTTATTTAATTCAACAAAACCTCCACCAGCACGTTTCAAGCGTTATCTCACACGAGCAGAGAGGAATAAAAAAAAACTCTCGAGCATTGACGAATGAGGGAAACAAAGTTTCTTTTTCCCCGCCATTTTTCATTCCACGACAGCCATTCATTTAGAACACGGAACGCAATAACACTAAAGCGCGGAGACAGAATTATGTCCCACCTGTGCGACCTCGGAGAAGAAAAATGAAATAATTCGCTAAAAACGAGTGGCAACAAGACCATTACTGGCCCTCCAAACGGAAGAGGCTCTCGAAAGGCGCGAGAAAAATTCGGAATAACAGCAGGTTAAACCCTTTATCACTTAAACGCGCGGGAAAGAAGTGTTTTTAGTTCTCGAAAAACAACACTGTCACGAGAGGGGAAGAAGCTCCATTAGTTGCGCGTGTAGTAGAGAAAAGTGTTTTCGAAAATGCGGTGTTCGCACACATTTTGTCGAGATGAGTATGCAAAATGGCGTCCGGCTGTGTAGAAATTCTAATTTTACTTGTTGGTTGGAGCCTTCCTTTTTTTTTTTGTTGTTGTTGAGTTTCTCCGTGAAGTACGTAAGTTTAATTGTTAGTTTCTGGGACGGAATGGCTATTTGTTACGCTGTAATGGAAGGTGGTGGGCTGAGTTCGCTGGGGGATTTAATCGTTTCTTGGTGAAGTCTGATGAAGCTTGATTGATAAAGTTATGCGGGGTTTTACCGTTTTTTGCTGTAAAAAAAAACGGTGTCAGTTTTATGCTAAGGGAAGTGGGTCTAAAAATAAGTGGAGTTTGACTTTCCCAAGAATAATTATAATTTTTGGAACGTGCGCTGTTATTATATTCCACATACAAAAGCTAAGCATTATTTTTTTTCCTCTTATTTTGGCTTTTCAAACTTTCCCCCTCTTTAGAAATTGCTTTTCTAAGAGAAAATGCTAACCCCGTAATTATGTCGATGGTATCGCGTTTAAAACTATGTTATCTATTTTTGAAGTCCCAAAGTTTAGACAGCAAAAAGTTGATAAAGATTCTGTATTTTCGAAGAGATAAAAGTTTGTACTGAAAATTAAATTCAGTGGTGGTTTTTTTTTCTGAATTTAAGTGTTTTTCAAAAATTAGGACAATAAATGATTAATTAACACAATTTTTGGAAACTCAAATTTTATGTCTCTAATGAAAGCTTTGAGAAACAGTCAGAAAGTTCTTAATTTTGTTTCTTTTATAAAAGAAAGGCTATTTCTAGAAGTTTTTATGTCTATACCTAAGAGAAAGAATTAAATAAAATATAATTGCATTTTTTAAACGTCATTCGGATTTTTATTATTTTGGTAATAAATAATGTTAAATCAGTGGAAGAAACTACTAAAACCACTAGGCCCTAAATTACATTTTTAAGAAAAAATATTTTTCTAAAGTTACTGTTTCTTTAATAAAATTCAAAAAACGAATTTTAAGCAATTTTAACTTGATTTTTAAAAAAGAAGTTTTAAAATAGTTAGATTTTTTCCAAATTCTTAAGACATTATTTAATTTTTTTAATCATCAGGAAAACTCACCATTATTCATAACAATATCAAACTAAACTAATTGAGGTATTTTCACGTTTTGAGATTAAATTTTATTAAAATAGTAGATTAAAAACCCTGAAGAATGATGCTTACATCAAGTATTTTCGTAGCCTGGTTTCTGAGATATAAATTTTTGAAATTTCGTTTTTTGTTTGGGCGCGAAAACACTTTTGAATAATGTGTGATCACATCCAATAGAATTGAATCCGATGTGCTGTGACATCACATCCTGATCACGGGACTTTTCTGGCGTTTTGGCAGAAATAAAATTGAATTTTAAATGATTTAAAACACATTTTTGAACTTAAAACTCAGAAATTTGTGAGTTTTAAACCATAACGTATCAAAAAAGTATAAGGGCGAGCGCGCACGGGCGACTTTTGTCACGGTGACAAAGACAAAAACAACGTTGCTAAGGCCGTTGTTAGGGGCGGGATATAGAAGCATTCGCACATGACATCACTGGAGGATAAAAACAACGTTGCTAAGGCCGTTGTTAGGTAAAGTCATGTGATTGAAAATGCTCTATTGTTTTCTAGTGATATTTTTGATACTAGTAATCCTGGTCGCCGTGACTTTAGTCACTCGTGCGCGCCCAGCCTAAAATTAAGCAAATCCCTCACTCATGCAAATACCTAATTTCTTTTAAACATTATTTTTACTCCAGGTATTGGTTGGTTGGTTGGGTTTTATGGCGCAAAGGCCCTATTCGGCCATACCGCGCCAGTTACTCCAGGTATTGAACCTTACCCAATAGACACCCAAAAAGTCTTCTAGATTCTAAATACATCTCCTACAGAAAAGAAACCTTCCTTGAATAGCGAAACATTAATTTCCTCGCAATCAGCGTCTGGCAGGACGAATCAATGGCCAGGCCTTCACCAATCAGAACTCCGAGAGCCGTCCTGTCGATTGCCGTGCCACTCAAACGGAAGGTATGACGGAGAAAGCCATTATAAATAGAACAGCCATTGAATAATTGCTTGTCGTGTTTCTCATTAAAGCCAGGTTATGAAGATGAATAGGCGAGGAGGAGAAGGAAAACGCGATTTTTGGCGAGGAAGATGGATTGACAGTCTTTCTTTAGTGTATAAGTTAGGGTTTTTGGAATCGTTAGGGTTGAAGAGGTTGTATATAGGGTTTCTTTCCCGGGATCCCGGGAAACAGGGAAATAGCAAAGTTTTCCTACATTTTGTAATCCCGGGAAATAATCGTATTTCCCGGGAATTCCCGGGAAATGAAAAAGAGTGAAAATCAATAGGAAAATTCATTTTTTATGGTAATATTACAAGGAAATAAAAATTTTGTTACATGTTTTTACTTTGGATTATTAATCATTGGATTATTAATCACTGAGAAATATTAATATTTCAAATTTTATTAACCCGATTAAACGTTTCCCGCATTTAACGTCAGATTTCATATTGTTTCCAAATGAGTATTACGTTACTGTCCTACTCAGGGCTTAAATTGCACCGGAGCGCACCGGAGCGGAGCTCCGGTACTTCTTGGTTTTCAGTAAATATTTACTGATATTTATTCATTAATCAGTAAATATTTGTAATGCTGAAATAGTAGCGCTCCGGTACTTCTTTGGTTAGAATTTAAGCCCTGGTCCTACTCCGATTGTACGTTTTCCCGCATTAAACGTTATTTTTCTTAGGTCCCTTGAAAGAGGTTAAATCGGGGTTTCACTGTAAATATTATAAATGCATTCCCGGAAAAAAACATTATTAAATTCTCAATTTAAAACTATTCCCGGGAAATGCCAAAGTATTTTTCAGAGAAATTATTGCCAGACATGGCAACTTTCCGTACTCGGCTAGCCTAGTGTATAAGTATCTAGTAAGCCGTGGTATATGTTACGGGCAATGTGATATAAATTGGGCATTATTAATAATGCCCGGGCAATGTGATAAATTCAGTGGAATTTATGAATGAAATTTATCACTTTGCCCGCCTCCACTTCGGGCATTATTAATAATGCCCGATTAATCACTTTGCCCCATAACATATATATTGCCTTTTTATCACGATTTGCGTACCGAAACTCCTTCTAGCAACCCAACAGGCTTTGTGTTTACCCATTTTCTCCTTCCGCGTAGTGACGTACTGGGTTGGGAGTGGATCACTCAGAATGAACAGTGAAACAGTGTGAATGAGCCTTTAGTGAGTTCTCCATGTATCAAGATAGCACCAAATTTATAAAATTTTGGATAATAAGAGGTCCTGCATCTTGCTCAGTTAAGGTATACAAAAATATGGTAGGTATTTCTGGGATCACGTAAAGTATGAAGTACCAAAGTGATAAGGTTGGGCAACAAATACAGTGGGTGGCCATTGAATTAGGACACGGCTTACTAGATACTTATACAGGCTAGCCGAGTTTTAAACAATGAAAACCATTTGACAACTTTTCCCGCTTGGAGCGCTACAAGATCTACCTATATCACCCACCGCCTTCAACACTGTGGATATGCTTTGCCAGTTTGTCCCATCTGGATTTGCAATGATTTCCGTACTCGGCTAGCCTGTATAAGTATCTAGTAAGCCGTGATTAGGGACACTACTGAAATTTTTATAATTTCAGTATTAAACGATTTTTAAGCATATAAATTAACTTTAATTATGTTTATTTTGTTTTTTATTGATTCTGGCATTATTTTATAAGAGTTTTATGAGTGCAACACTAGATAATTGTTTTATTTTCGAAATTAAGTGATTTTATTCGAATCTGGAATAAATTTGCTGAAAATTGCTTATAAACATAGGTTAAAAAAATAAGTTTGTAATATTCTAAGCACGTTTTTCTTGTCCAAAAAATGTATAGAGAACATGTCCCGATGCGTAGAAGCAGTAATTTCAGCAAAAGGCGGTATTACAAAATACTGAGATTTTTCTCATCAAATTTCTATTTATTTATACATTTATTCCAAATAAAAAAATATTAATTTTACAAAATAGTTCTGCTGTATTTATTATCCTAAGAACACCCCCTTGTAAATAAAAAATACCCATGAGGTTTAAAATAAATAACTTAGCTGAAAAATGCAGTGGTTAAACTTGAAAAAACTGAAATCCGAGAAGTGTCCCTAATTCAATGGCCACCCACTGTATTTGCAAAAAAAAATAATTTTCAAAAATTTAGAGTATCAAGCTCATATTCTCACAGGCTCTATAATGCACCTGGTGTTGTTTCAAAACATACAACGACAAAAGAAATTTCTGGCATATAAAAAACGAAAGTTTGAATGAAATAATTCATATAACGTTACTTTAAAACAAATATGGTTTTTCTTCTGCATAACATACTTTCCTTTCATCCCCATTGTTTCGTTCGATACACCCTCGAAAACACGAACATTCCATTCCATTTACATTCATTCCTTCACAAAAAAAAAGCTCTCCTTTCTTCATCTCTAACTATGTCGAAACAATGAACTACCTCATCATATTGTGAACTAAAACGAACACAAACAAGAGAGTAAAAAAAAACTATCCTCCTGTTTATAAAAATGATAAAACGTTTGTTTGCGCAGGTTACATCACCGGCTAAACAACTAACTCTGAAGGGGAAGTATTCACAAATACAAAAGAAGTAGGGTCTCTAATGACACTGTAAATAAACTCCCAACTTCCACCGAAACAAACCCTTAAAAGCAACTACTAGGACTAAGAGAGAAAAAGATTTTAATTTATCTTCACAAGCTGCACTGTAAAAAATATCGTGTAATGAAACGACAAAAATGGTGGCAACTCAGACGCCACCACTCTCAGGGTAATGGAACACCAGGAAAAAAATTGGGTTTCATAACACCAATTTTGAGAAACATTTGCTAGTACTATTTTGGTGTTATGAAACCCAATTTTTTTTCTGGTGTTCCATTACCCTGAGAGTGGTGGCGTCCGAGTTGCCACCATGTTTGTCGTTTCATTACACGATATTTTTTACAGTATATAAATGGTGTTGCCATACACTTACGTGGGTGCTCGTAATAGCTGGGGATCGTATTTGACAGGAATTTTGATGCAGCACGTATATAACATAAAATTTTGATTTCAAATTTCACATAAATATTTCATCATAATAAAACTTAATACTAAAATTTAAATTATGCTTAATTAGCATGAATAAAAGTGCAATTTTTTATAGTTTTCTTAGAATGGAAGTAAAATATCCACCTCTTAAAATAATTTAATATGTAAGGAAAGACAGAATTTCTGGTGCCTTTTTTGAATGGTAGGTTAACAATTGTGCATTTTTTAAAATAAATATTTAATTAATTGTTATTTTCTGAGAGGTAATTTTCCAAAACCATGAAAATCCTGCAAAAAGGCGAAAATATATTATTTTTTTAAATATTGAGAACTAAATATTTAATTAATTGTTATTTTCTAAGAGGTAATGTTCCAAAACCATGAACATTAAAAATCCTGCAAAAAGTCCAAAAATTATTATTTTTTAAATATTGAGAACATGAGAACTAAATATTTAATTAATTGTTATATTCTGAGAGGTAATGTTCTAAAACCATGAAAATCCTTCAAAAAGGCAAACTATTTAAATTTTTTAACAATATTTAAAATTATTTTTAAATATTGAGAAATTAAATGAAAATAAGCTGCTAACTACAGAAAATATTCTTTTATAGGTACACACAAATAAAATTTGTGCAGGATTTTAAGCTCAAGACACTAATATATGCTACTAAAAGATTCTAAAAAAAAATTTAAATATAAATGAAATACGGGTACCTATTTGAATAAAAAAAGTAAAAATTCATGATAAAAACAATTCAAATTAAGTAAAAATTTACAAAATATCTTAATTCAAAAAATTTTCCTTAGATTTAAGCTGATAAGCATACATATTACAATAAAACAGCATTAAAATTTAAAACTGTTTTCATGTAAGATAAAGACAGCTTCTTTTTATATGTGGTACCTTCTTAGACCTCAAATATAATAAAATCATAAATACAATTTGATTTTTTTCAACGAAAACAACAATATTAACCCTTTCAGTTACCTTTTAATTAGAAATACGAATTTACCTCTAAGATATGACAATGAACATTTGAGAAAAGAGAAAACTAATAATAATTTTTTTAAAGAAATCATATGTACAATAAATAAACAATTAGTATAAAAATTATTGCATTTTATTGAAGTTTGACCAAAGCCACCTATTTGAAAGGCTTCCCATCACTTACATAATAACGTGATCGTGGATACCATAATGTTAAATTTTAGTAAACTTACATCGATCCAAAAGTACAAAAAAAAAACAGATGTTTTTCAATATTCATTGCTTTATAATTTGCTTTTCTCTCTCAACCTCAGAACTAAAAATATTAAAACATCAGACTGAAGACTATGTACGTTACATAATTAAGGCAACAGAATATATTTCAAAACAATGTAAAAATTTCCATCACTAATAAAGTAACTTGATAATGGATACCAAAATTTTAGTAAACTTACATCAATAAAAAAAGTACAAAAAACCCAGGAGTTTTTAAATATTCATCACTTTATAATATGCTTTTCTCTCTCAACCTCAGAACTAAAAATATTAAAACATCAGACTGAAGACTTTGTACATTACATAATTAAGGCAACAGAATATATTTCAAAACAATGTAAAAATTTCCATCACTAACAAAGTAACTTGATAATGGATACCAAAATTTTAGTAAACTCACATCAATAAAAAAAAATTTATTTCAATAATTGCTTTTAAATCAAGGAACAACTGCCAATGTAAATTATCTTCAGGTATTAAAGTAGCACACATAAGAGGTAGTAACCTTAAAAGAGTCCACATTCGTGCTGCAGTCTGGTTGATTTTAAATTTATCATTGATGATTGCTAGTTTGTCTAAAGATCCATATGGCCACAAATTTATCTGCTTGTTGATAAATTCAACTGAAATTATTTTATTTGCATTTAGAGCTTTTAAAATTAAACCTAATTCATATGGGACAACCACTTCCAACAAATCATGTGCAATATCAGGAGGAAGCCCCTGAGTTACGTGGAAGAACTCTGAATTGAACGGAGAGTTTTTTTTAATTCCATATTGGATTATCTTTGAATCATCAGCACATAACTGTTCAATATGTTTTTTATAGTTATCTGGATTTCTTAAGTTAATTTCATCATCTGTAAAAGTGTTTTGAATCTCACTTTTATCACTAACAAGGAGAGGATCCCAACTTGTCATCACCGATTTGGTGCATTTTTGGTGTGGAAGTAGTGCATGACTAGGACATCAATTTGTGAAAATATTAAGAAGCAACTTTCAGAAATTTTGGAGAAAATCGCGATTAAAAATCTAAACATGTACTTATATATCTGATAAGATTCTCGTCTTGCAAGCGGATCGTGGTGTAGTGGTAAGAGCTGTTATTCCCAACCCAAAGGTCCCGGGATCGAGTCTCGCTGCATACCATATTTTTTATTTTAATTTTCCACACAATTAAGAGCACACATATGAAATAAACTTATAATAATATTTAATTATATATTTTAAAATATTTTTTCTTGTGCGTAAAAATTTTTTTGGTAAATATATAATATTTACAATAGGATCATAAAAAATTGGATTTAATAATTTATATTTTTGGGAAACAAGGAATGAAAAGATTTTTTCAAAAAAAAAAAAATAATAATAATAATAATTTATATTTTTATACATGAAGTTTTACCTTAATTTATCCCTAACTATCCGAAAGAAAGTAAACATTTTTGTAGGTAAACATATATTTACAATAGGATCATAAAAATTGGATTTAATAACTATTTTTTTGGGAAACAAGGAATGAAAAGACTTCAAAAACAAAAAAAAAATATTTAAAAAATGTTTCAAAATTGATAATTATAAATATAAATATGTACTACTTTATTTCATATCTGTGCTCTTAATTGCGTGGAAAACAAAAATAAAAATTATGGTATGCAGCGAGACTCGACCCCGGGACCTTTGGGTTGGGAATCACAGCTCTTACCGCTACACCACGATCCGCTTGCAAGACTAGAATCTTATCAAATATATAAGTACATGTTAAGATTTTTAATTGCGATTTTCTCCAAAATTTCTGAAAGTTGCTTCTTAATACTTTCACAAATTGATGTCCTAGTCATGCACTACTTCCACACCAAAAATGAACCAAATCGGTGATGACACGTTGGGATCCTCTCCTTGTAAGGCAAGTTCGGCAATAATAGTTAACATTAGTTGAAAAAGATTCAACAAAACCACCAACCATATTGCTTCCCAAGTTGTCACCACTTATGTATGATAACCCCCCAAAAATTTTTCCCCTTTAACATTAATTCCTTCAGTCGCTAGTATGTTCAAATCCTGAATAAGTGGTTTAACCACTTTTTCTACTCCAAACTGTTTTAGATCATTACTTTTACAAAGAATAACCAGCTGAATAATATCAGTGCAAGATTTAAACTCAAAATTTTAGTAATCAGTAAAAAAAGTACAAAAAACCCAGCAGTTTTTAAATATTCATCGCTTTATAATTTGCTTTTCTCTCTCAACCTCAGAACTAAAAATATTAAAACATCAGACTGAAGACTTTGTACATTACATAATTAAGGCAACAGAATATATTTCAAAACAACGTAAAAATTTCCATCACTAACAAAGTAACTTGATAATGGATACCAAAATTTTAGTAAACTTACATCAATAAAAAAAAATTTAGAGTTATTAGCAGCATCTGTCTTTGGTTTGACGTTATATGCACCATAATGATTATGGTAGAAACTTGCATAGTCTTCCAACAGAAAATAAACTTTCTCACAGTGAGTTATGATGTGACAAATTTTTGAAAATGTAGGTTCCTCCTCGGTCACTTCTCTTACAATAAACAAACCATTAATATATTTTATAGAATTATGAGTAAAATGGGAAATAGTGTGAGCTTCTGAATCAAATCCATGGTCTTTTAAAACTTGAGCAGCTTCTGGTTTCATACTCTTAATTTCAAGTTTGCCAACAATTCCAACAGATGTTTTATGCTTAAGGTATTTTGTTGAATTAGCAAGATAAGCCTGACGAAGCTGATGGCGCTTCGCAAGAGTTAGAGTTATATTTTTAAAATTTTTACCTATTGTGGCTAGTTTTTTCAGATAATAATGCTTGGCCTCGAACCTTAAGGTCCAACATTGACGAAGGGGTCCAAAATGTAGTATGTGACGAGGGTAGTGAATAAGAAAGTGCTGTTTGGGTGTTATTGTATTGTGAGGAAAAAGTTCTTTAAAGAACTCCAAATGGTCATTAATTTTCATTTTTAAATAACAAACGTAGTCAACATTCAGAACTGGAGCAAACACTATTTCAATAATTGCTTTTAAATCAAGGAACAACTGCCAATGTAAATTATCTTCAGGTATTAAAGTAGCACACATAAGAGGTAGTAACCTTAAAAGAGTCCACATTCGTGCTGCAGTCTGGTTGATTTTAAATTTATCATTGATTGTTGCTGGTTTGTCTAAAGAATCTAAAGATCCATATGGCCACAAACTTATCTGCTTGTTGATAAATTCAACTGAAATTATTTTATTTGCATTTAGAGCTTTTAAAATTAAACCCAATTCATATGGGACAACCCCTTCCAACAAATCATGTGCAATATCAGGAGGAAGCCCCTGAGTTACGTGGAAGAACTCTGAATTGAACGGAGAGTTTTTTTTAATTCCATATTGGATTATCTTTGAATCATCAGCACATAACTGTTCAACATGTTTTTTATAGTTATCTGGATTTCTTAAGTTAATTTCATCATCTGTAAAAGTGTTTTGAATCTGACTTTTATCACTAAGGCAAGTTCGGCAATAATAGTTAACATTAGTTGAAAAAGATTCAACAAAACCACCAACCATATTGCTTCCCAAGTTGTCACCACTTATGTATGATAACCCCCCCAAAAATTGTTCCCCTTTAACATTAATTCCTTCAGTTGCTAGTATGTTCAAATCCTCAATAAGTGGTTTAACCACTTTTTCTACTCCAAACTGTTTTAGATCATTACTTTTACAAAGAATAACCAGCTGAATAATATCAGTGCAAGATTTAAACTCAGGATATATATTTTGAAGGACATAGTAAAACCCTACTATTTTATGAACTTTTTTATGTACACCTAAGGGATTGCAAACTTCGAATTCATCACAAAAAAGGTTTATCTTTAAAGTTTGTGGGTTTTTAGAAAACAATGGATGTGTTTTACATAGCTCACCATCATCGAAACTTGCAATAATACTGTTAGATTTGTTAATTAGAGGGTTTACAACTTGCTCAAATACATCATTCTGCATCAATAAAAATTTTAAAGTTTCAAGTAAAGGAACATACTGGTAAGTGCAGGATTTATTAAATCTGTTTTCACCCAATTTATACTGTACAGGTGAAACCAATTGCATGTTTTCTTCAAAATATTTATTCCTTTTGTATTTGTTTGAGAAGCAATCAATACTTTTGGAAACAATGTTTCCTTGAAAAATGTGGTTAACTTTAGATAAAGCTTCCTCACTGAGACCTAAATTTGAGGCTTCTTTTTGCAATTTGCTTAAATTATGACGAGTTTGTAACTCTAGTAATGAAGAAAAATCTTGTAAAATACTTTGAGTGGTTGAGAGAGAAAGCATGTTCTTCTCTTGGGTTTTTAACAATAAAAGACCAACATGCCTTTGAACAGTTGAGCCGAAGTTATCATCAGATAAATCCTCTATATCTTCAGCATCACCTAACTCAATTAAGGAGGTTTCTTCATTACAATCACTTAAAATTACATCATCACTTAAATCATCAGTATTATCTAAAGATGTGGAGCATTTATGCTTTCTACTTATGTGCGATTTATAGGAGGATATATTTTTGAAGCTAGCATCACAGTTATCTATTGGGCAACTTATTACTTCATCTTTCTGTGCATGATCTTTTAAATGTTCATGAAAATCTAATACAGTTTTGAAAATGTTTTCTTGTGTACAAGTTTTGCAAATGTAACGCATAATAGGTTTCTCGTTAAAAGAAATATCTCTATGCTTACGATACATATGAGATTTAAATGAGGAAAAGCTATTGAAGGATTTTGGGCAGTCACTAAGAACACAACGTATATTAAAATTACTTTCCTGGCTATGTATCAGGTTTACATGATTGAGATATTTAGAAAATTTTTTAAATGTAACATTTGGACAATTGGGGCAACTGAAAGGCATGTTGGTATCTTACAAAAAATAAAATGAAAGTTAAAACATGGATATGATTGATGAAAAAAAAAACAAAATTATTGACAAAATATCGAAAAGTCCAAAAACTGCAAGAATCTATAAGATCTCAGTACAAATCCAGAATTGTTCTCTCCCTTTGTTGATCCATAAAATTTAAGAATTTAAAAAAATACATACTTTGTGAAAATTTAAAATTTAGTTGTTTTTATATGTGATGCAAGCTTTACTTAAAGTACCTAAAAAGTTTCGACGAACACATTTAAAAAGCTATTTAGAGCAGTTTCAGGACTCTTCAAAACTCCTAGGTTTTAAAATACACAGGTCTTTAGCTACTACACATCATAAGACAGTTAATAACTACACTGCCTAAAAATTTCATTTTTATAATAGAAAAAAGGATAGAATAAAAAGTTTGGATAACCCAACTTAAAAACAAAACAGATGAAACATGAAGTATGTTTTTTCTATGTACCTGTAGAGATGTAGGTTGATATTTGTGACACTATTATCTTTTAGATCATCAATGTCAATATTGGGTAGGCCTGAAAAAAGCTTTAATTCCTGTTCATTGAAAATTGATATAAGCCTCTTGGGATGATTTTATAGAAACCTTCAAAAAATGCTTTTAGCTGTTTCCTGGTTGCTCCAGTCATTTTTTCTTGACAAACTAATTTAACATATTCTCATTTATTCTCTTCGGACACAGGAAGATGTTTACAGGTTCAGATGTTATTCAACGTCAGTCACAAGACAGCCAGGCTCCATAGAAATTAGAACAATTCCTGATAAGAAAAATCACATGTTAGGTGACTTTCATAAAAAACCTGTACTCGCATATAAAACGAAAATGACAGTAATTATTTTATCTAGTTAAATGTAAAGTTCACTCACAAGACTACACACACAATTATAATATAGTCAACTCATTAAATAGCCGAGTCTAAATTTTTAAACTTATAATTGGTACTGCGGAATTCTCTCCCAGGGGTTGGATAGTTATGGAAAGAGCGCCAAACTGGTTACTTCTCACCAAGAACTACTCCCCCTCCCTTCCCTCTTCTTTGGTGGAGTGGGGTGCTTAAGTAGCCAAGCCAGCTACCCTGATTTCCTGCACCCCTACTCGAACTTGGATTTCCCCGCATCCCACTGCCAAGCGAGGGCAGACAGACTTTAACAATATTTTCTGGTGCCAAAGCTACAATATTCGAAGAAAACCCCTTTTCTGTTCCCTCTCAGCCAAAGGGAGTGGCTGTGTATTTAATAATAAAATATTTATTAAATACTTATTTTATAAAATATCATAGATTTTGAATAACAAAATATATCAATAAAAATTAATTCAGTGCAGTAGTAGATTAAAAATTTCTAGACCAAAATTTAAACCACTCATCAAAAGATATCCTAGATCCTAAAAAAATGAGCATTAGAATTAGAATTAAGTTTTTGGGTGAAGTTAACCACTCTAGATGGTAACTTATTTTTTTCAATATCAATATCATACATAACCTTCTCCATTAAGAGGAGAGTGTTGTTCCAGGCTTCTGGGTATTTACAGTTCAAAATAAAGTAAGCTGCCATAACAAAGAACATGGTTCATGTACTTTCATATTTAAATTTACTATCTCAAATCGCCTTGTGTCATACGATAGTTGAAGGTCTTGAGACTCACTGGATTCCGGTTTTGAGTTTTCTGGTGGTGTCAATTGTACTTTTGTTACTTCTTTCTTACTTTTCTTCATTCTCCGCACTTCTTCACTCTGGTCTAACCTACGATGGTTCTTAAACCAATCGCGCATTGCCTGTCTCCAACCTCCATATCCAATACCAATAGACTCTGTCAAGTAGGGGTATTCAGCAATAATGATTCTAGCCATGTCAGTAACTGTTAATGAGGACGGATACTTGTTATTAATCTGTTGGCAGATTGTCCGAATGAGTTCAGCCTGTAATGTCCGAGTTAGGGGTTTTTCATTCCTTAAAGTTTCTCGCAAGAGTTGAGAAAAATTTTCTTTTGGCATCCTGATCTGAGTTATGGCAGGTGATGATGTAGAGGGAGTGCTGGTGATACCTGGTTGAAATAAGCTGCTAAAATCTAAATCCCCTGTTTCAGCATTATTCACTGGGTTCTCAATTCTGGGGGGCTGAAATGGTGGATTTTTGTCCAACGCTACATCAGAAATGTTCAGTGGGACTGAAGTGTCAGCATTACAAACAGGGTTCTCAACAAAAATGTTTAAAGTTTCTATAAGTACCCTGTACTTTTTTCCTCCGATAATTTCAGAGTCTGCAATGAGGTCAATATATGCACCCCAAGTTTCATTGTAATATTGCAAGTTAAATTGCACTGATGGATCAATCGAAAACTCATCATAAACTTCCTACAGTATAAAAAATTGGGTTAAAAAATTAAATATTATTAAAATAAATTTATATATAATGTTTTTAAAATTTCAATAACAGTTTTGTTAATTCAAAAACTGGTTACAGGAAGTTAAATTTTCAACCAGTTTGATACACTGGTCATTGGTTTAACACTTATCATTACTGTGGGTTCAAAATAAGTTAAACGGTCGTTTTCACTACTAACCTAACCCAAAGTTAACCCGGAATCAAGATTTTTCAACAACTCAGATTGGCTAAAAACTTGTTTCCCCTTTTCAACCACCAATTATTAAAGTTATAAATCCAGGTTAACCTCAGGTTAGGTTGGTGGTGAATATGGTCGTTAGTTTCAGAATAAGTGAGATTAAGATCCATTCCATAGTGAGTGACCATTCCAAGAATTTGGAATTTCTCTAGCAAAATCTTAATACATTTAACAAAAACTATTAAACACTGAGGCTTTAAAAAGGCTTATATTACATGTATTTTCCAGTTTGTGTGCTGGATCAGTACAAGGATCCATTTATCCCAATGCCTTTCAAAGTGGAATTACAGTAAAAAAGGCTTGCGTGAAGTCACAATCTGTTTCAGATCAAGATCAGACCAAAAAGAAGCTATTTTTAATTGGAAATAACTTAAAAATTATCGCTTTGAAAGGTGAATTAAAAAGTTTTCTGGGGATTTTAAGCCATTCTGAACACATTAAGATTAAAAATTCTTTTGACTGCAATTGTCCATTCATGCAATTTTCTACATCACACTCTTAGTTATAGGCATTACTTTTAAGACTTAATCTTACAAGGAAATCATTACATCAAAAGAAATAAATCTCCTTAATGAGAATTAATCTGTATGAATGAATACTATAGTGTACAGCGGTAACAAAACTGCCACACAATTAGTGTAATTACTGATGTATGACAATAAACAATTACAGTAAAACAAAGAAAAATTGTTAAAGGGGCAGTTTCAATTGTTTTTGCTTTAGACACTGAGGCTTTCTTTAGAGGGCTAATGAAACTGCAGAACGAATGCAGCAGATTTCCGTAAGAAAGTTCATACAATCATTTCTTAATATTTTACCAAATACTTTTTTCAGCTATCAAATACTCTAGAGCAGAAGTTCTCAAACTGTAGGTCGCTACCCACTGGTGACTCACCAGTTAGTTTTTGGTGGGTTGTGCTCGTGACATGATTTTGAATTTAAGAATTTCCTTAGGAAATGATGATGTAACAGCGATTTATTCCATATTACCAAAAAAAAAACCTTAAAACCCTGTTTTAAGAGTTAAATTTCAAAAATCTCTCAGGGGAGGACCCCCAGACCCCCTTCTTACTCTGGAGCTCATTGTTTCACTCACAATCGGACAATTTGGTACACTCAGGTTCAAATCTTTTTATTTTCTAAAAAGTTAATATAATCTCTAATACATGCTTGCAATTTGTTATTGTAACGAAACAGTTCATGACCAAACCCCACACGCACAAAGCTTAAATGGTATGGAAAAATTAACTGAGGATGAAGTGGGTCGCTTGAGGGTTTGTTTATAAAAAGTGGGTCGCAATGTTGAAAAGTTTGAGAACCCCTGCTCTAGAATTCTAGATACCTGCCAATCACCAATTTTAAAAATGGAGGTAATTCTAGAAAAATACACTCTTAAAAGAAATGTCCAATAAAAAAATAAACTTAATATTTTTGGGTTTGAATTTTATTCTTTGGTTTTAATTTTTGATGTATTGATATGGTAGCTTGAAAATGTCCTGGCTTAGACCCAACAAAAAAAGGTAAACCTGCTTCTAAATTAAAAACAATCCTTTTCTAAAGAAATCTATAGTCATAACTCATAAAAACCAAAATTTATTTACTTACATTATTTATTGTATATAAAATATTTATTTATCCAAAGATTTAATTTACCATTGCAAAAACTAACTTGTGAGATAAATTAAAACTATTCAAGATAAATTTTACATAAGACATTATTTTCCTGGGTTATTAGTAACATGATCTTTTACTCAAATACTCGCAGATATATCACAGAGTTGGGAAAATATCATATGGAATATCACAATATTAGATTTCTTATATATAAGTTAGAGGTGAACTATATATAGTTTTATAATTATTGCAAGCCATTATTTTATAATCCAGTCAATTCTGCTTATTGTGATCACGGTTAATGTTATCAATTGGATAATGTTATCGAAATCAACAGGTCCCAATCACTCCTATTTAAATTAACGCAAAATCTATCGTTTTATATGATCAATATATCGCTTAATGTTATCAAAATTTGGTGAAAACCTTTTTTCCTGTTTGAAAGCCAGTTTTAATACATAATCCTAAAAAATTAGACATTTATTTATTATGTTATGTGTTCCACTCTCTTATTTTTCTTTGAGAATGTAAAAGATGCAAAATACAAACTAGATAATTGTTTTAAATATTTCAATCGGGACTAGTATATAGTTATGATTTTAAAGCAAACTAGAGTTACACTGTTTGAATCTTTTTAGAATTAAATCGCTTATTATCAATCGGATATTGTTATCATTCTACTCTTGGACAAAAGTGATCACATTAAGCGGAGTCGACTGTATCATACAACATTCCAAATTTAGAAAATTAATTATAAAGGTGAAATGGTATTTCTTACTTTTTTGAACGCCTCCACTGATGAATAAACTCCATGTTGATGTTAATATCCCTAAAAAAAACAAAACATTTGGACTATTTTACTGGAAATATTCTCCAAGAAAGTACAAACGTAAGTTTTACAAAATATTTTTACCCGTGAATTAATAATAAGTTAAAATAGAATTTAAATTTAATACTATATACACTACACTGATTGAAATATTGCCAAAAATCAATGGTATTGCCTCAAATTGTACTTCATTTCATTTCATGGATAATATTTGGTACTTGCGTATTATCTGGTCAACCATGTAGTGACCTGTCTAATTCAGCGGCACAGCTAAAGAAAAGTCAATGGGCCCTGACAACATTTTCCAGTTCAGCTACAGTATAATTCGTAAGAATAAAATATTTAGCGGTTAATGAATTGAAGCGAATCCAGCATGCAGATTTTCATCGCCAAATCACGATTCAACTGCTCAGACCACTCCAAGATTCAACTAAGCGACATAAAAAATTGCCAAACTCAGCTGTAAGCCAGATTTGCTTCACTTACCTATTTTGATACAATTGAGGTGTTTGCTGCAACAAGGAGTTCACTCTAAATCAGAATCCACATCAAAAGGCGCCACTTTGGCGGCAGCAAGCAATATTGTGTCTTCCTTTGCTTGGCAGTTGAAAACCAGTTTTCTAGCATTTATAGTCAGTGCGGCAGTGAGTGGCGAATGAAGGTCACGTTTCCCACCACAGTCGCATTGCCATGGCGGCGAGCGAAAAAGAAGCGACTATGACTCGCCACTTACTAGCGAGCAGGGTATAGTAAGGCAGAGGAAACCGGTTTTTGTCCGCCCAGTGAGAAAAGACAGACAATAGTCTCCAAGTTAGTGCAATTTTACGGTAATGAACAACTTGTTTGTTGAGTACCGTCACAATTTTTAACCGCAAAACAAGGTATAAGATTAGAAAAGTAACGACTTTACAAATAATCATTCTAGTATAGTTGGCTCATTGTTGCAGCAAACACATAGAAAAACAAAATATCTTGACTCTTCGGTTGGAAATAGTCTCCAAGTAAAAACATAATATTATTTGTGAATCAATATATTAGAATATTTTATTTTTATCATTAGCACAATTACAAAACTTGGGCATTCCTTTTTTAGGAAAGAGTGTTGTCATTTTTAGGACACATTTCGTTGGCGAGAGTGGCACTAGTCTAAAACAAAATTAACCAAATTCATTACCTTAATTTTGATTCCATAGTCAAGTATTCTCATTTTCCAGGAGAAAAACTTGCACTTATCTATGCATGAGTAATGCAAAATTAAAGGTTTTCTAACAATTTTATTACTATTAATGTAGCGAACTACAGCAAAATAACATTTTAAACTTTGTCAGGATCAGATAGTAGAAGGTCACAGTACTAACTCAAAATTGGATTTACATCAGGGATCTATTTAGTAGAAATTTGGTTCCTATTTTGAGGTCTTTTCATTAAGTTTTAGCTCAAATAGTTTTCACTGTAAAACCTTACCTTTTTTAGACTTCTAGCCAAAGAACAGAATTTGACAAAAACTTGGAATATACAAAATTACGATTTGATTTTAAATTCCGAAAAACCAGGTCCCTACATATCTGAAGACCTGTTCAAATTGGAAAGCTCTGTGAAAACTTCTTACGTTCTTTACCTTTTGACGAAATATGAGCGGGAAAACATCCGACCTAAACTAAGCCTGACGGATCGGTAGCAACCGATGAATTTAACCCGTACCTAAGTATTTTAACCTATTGAAATAAGAATATCATTTTTAAAGCCAAAACGATAAGCATAAAAGTACAAACTTAAAACCATTAGCGCACATAAGCATATCACTCCCCTGTCAACTAATGTATGAAAACTGTCCTGACGAACTTGATCAAACCAAGTATCTAAACTAATGGTAATAAATTAATACGTTGAGAATAAACTCATGAAGTTAGATAAAAAATCATTACTTACCGATTTTGGGAATATTTTTCTCTTCTCTCACTCACTTTCCCGGCACCGGCACTCACTAACGTCAAACAAATCAATGGCCGACTTCGTGTTGCCAATTGGTTAGTAGAATTATGGTGTTATAAAAGTTAGGGAAGCGGTGTTCGATTAATCGATTTGGATACTACCGGGATAAAACGCCATCGATAGAGTAGCATTTCACTGTGTTTGTCGTTTCTTGGTGTTTTTTCACCCAAAAACGGAGACGAAATATCCTTCTAATTCTTACAAAACCATTAAAATACTATGCTTACACTATATTTGAGGTGCATACCAAATGTAGTGTTCAATTACATTTATTTTAATACATCTTTAACTCTAAATATGTGCCATAATTGGGTAATAATACCCATTTGTTTTTACAGTGTGCTTTTAATCTTTTTTTTTCAGAACAAAGGGAAAACAAACAGAGGAAACTGGTACTGTAAACATATATTTCCTTTTTGGTCTTCAAGAATATTTGATTTAGTTTTTGAGCGTTTTTATGATTGATATTTCAAGTTACAATGAACATAAAATGCTCTTGAGGAACCATCGTAATTAAACATTCGGAGAAAATGGCTGATATTGAACCAAAATTATGGTAAAGCCGGGTAAAGTACTATACTAGGCAGCAACTTAAGTTGACCCTATGACGTCATAGTTCCCATCGCGTAGTCTGAATTTTAAGTGAAATGAAGAACGTCAATTTAAAAATATGATTATTTTGTAAAACCCATGTAATATAGTGCTTTTCAATCCAGTTTGTGCACCGAAACTCCTCCTAGCAACCCAACAGGCTTTGTATTTCCCGATTTCTCCTTCCGCATTTGTGACGTACTGGGTTGAAGAAACGTTGCTCACGAGTATAGTTACAATTCGGTTATCTATCCATTAAAAATCGCCAGGGTTTTTTTCAACGCCAAAAAAAAACCAGAAATATTGCCTAAAACTACAAACCAACTTATTAAAATATAGGGGAGACCGGGGCTAGTTTTCCACTGGGGCAAATTTTCCAACGCCCTTTATTTTTAAATGAGCAATTAGATCAACCCAACGAGTGAACTGGATGAAAAAGAAAGACTTCACACACATTTTGATGTACTTTCAGAATTTTAGCTCTTGTAGTTTCGTCAGAAAAGCGGTTTTTTCAATATTTTGCTCTTTGCGTAAACTTTTGGATTTTTATTAAAAATGTGATTAAGCCCTTTTAATTTTAACTGACTAATCTGATATTGCATATTCTGATAGAGGATTTCATCCTCTACAAAACTATGCTTTTGTTTTTCAATAATATTACACCCCCACTCGTTGAGGGGCTCCCAAAGTTCAAAAAGTGAGTTGGGGCAGGTTTTCCAAAAGTAGACGGGGCACTTATTCCAACATTTGTGTGGCTCAAGCTCAAACCAATCAACCAATCTATAACGCAAGCTAACGATTCCAAAGGAGTTGTTTGTTCGAATCCCTCTAAATTTTTTCCTATTTCTTTCAAAAAAGGTGGTGTTCTTATTGTTAAAGTGTACATAGTTCTTATAGTACTTACATTTAAAGAAAACGACCATGAAAGCCTTTACAAATATTCATTTAATCAGATAAACAGACCCACTAGAAGGATTTGCAATTTGAAAATTAGAATGTTATGGTTTGAAGTTCGTCGAATTTACGTTGAAATATCGTTTTTCATAGATTTTGATCCTTACAGCCATTAACCCCGTGCACAATATAGGAAATTTCATTTAGAAAATTTTCGTCAAACTCTTATCGCCAAAGATTAGAAGGAAAATCGCCAGTTTATGAAAATTACTGTAACCCGCAATAACACGATATACTAACTCAGATAGTTGGTCAGATTTATTATTAAAACTTGCTAACTGCAGCCGGCGTGGCCTAACGGTTAGTGTGTTTGGTCGCTAAGTTTCAGAGCCAGGTTCGAATCGGCATACCTGCCATATGATTGATTAATTTTTAAAAGTTTGAAGATGCCTGAAATTTAAACTACTTATAAAGTAGTTATTAGTTATTTTTACACTATTGATTTCAGTAAACGGAAATATTAACCTATTTTTTATGTGTATGTAAAATGTTTTACTTGTTACTAATTTTTTTCAGAGGAAAAAATTCCGAAAAAATACTTTACAATATTCGACTAAAAATTTCACCTGTATTAAATTAGAAGTATTTTTGAATTACATGAACAAAAATCTAAAACAAAAAACTAAGATTAAACAATTTTTTTTTACTATAGAAAGATTATTTCTCTACATATGTTTCACAAAGGAATTTGGTTTTACATATGAATCAAACTTTTAGAAAAGTCGCCACTTAATAAGAACGGTGTCCCCTTCTTACATTTATTATCTATTAAATATAACAAAGATGGGCACAGCTTCGATAAGAGTCCTCCAGCCGCCATGTTTATCCACAGCTCCCTCAACAATATGCTTAAGTGTTGTCATCATTTGAGCTTATGGGTAAACATGGCGCCTCAAGATGTATAAGTTAACTTAAATGCAATAACTTTGCAAAAAAACAAACTGTAGTGCTAAAATTGATATCCCCCCCTCTCGAAACACACTCTGGTTAGGCTTAATAAAGACGTCCCAGGGTTGCACCGACAGCCAACATCGATGATGTCAGAATTATCTAACGCACCCTAATCACTCGATGCTAGTATTTGGTAGTGGACTGATATATAATTTAAACTATTATAAATAAAACAGTGGTGGACACACAAAAGAAAAGATTAACACTATAATTAAAATTTAGCTACCACTTTTAATTTTATTTTCTTTTTTATATATAATCAATCTTTTAAATGGGGAGTACAGCAGATCCAGCCGCATGTGCTCTAAATAAGATATAGGGCCGGCATCGGGTTTAAAAACTGTTCTCTAAGATTTTAATCATGTTTAAGACAAGGGTGGAGTATAAATTTTATAAGGATTTTAATTTAACAGTTTGTAAAATTCAATGTTAATTGGGATGCTGATTTTAATTGAGGCTTATGATAAAATAGCATGCCAATTAACTTTGAGTTTCACAAATACGAAAACTGCTAAAATCCCTATATCTATTTTAGCCCGCTATAATCATTTTACCCCACCTTACCCTATAACACAACCCTATGAAACACCTTGAAAGTATTCTCTTTCACCTCAGAAAACAACAAATAAAACCTCCCCCTAAAATTAAACACCAATATCAATCTCCAATTTTTATTCTGGATATCCCATTATGCTTTGCATATTCCACAATAAAGAATTATCAAATGTTTGGCAGTGAAAAAAGGTCTCGATTATTCCCCCCCCCCCAAAAAAAAAAAACAAAAAATATGTATATTCACCCATAATTATAAAGACGTATTCTTACTATTTTCTTTATGGATTATTTTTGTCAGTGTGGTGGGTGTCTAAATTATTAAAAATTTTAAACAGAATAAAATAAATTTTTTAAAAAATTTATCATGACCACACGACGATTCAAATTTTTCCTTAACCTCCTAATAAGTTAAAATATCAAGAAGCTTCTAATCGTTGATGTGATTTAAGTTAATTAATTTTATGTAATCAATTTTAGTAAATTTGATGTTTGATGCTTAACTTCTTAACATAATTAAAATTTATATTGGTATTTTGTTCCAAGCACAACTTTCAGAAACTTCCTTAGTTTTTCGTTAAAAAATGATTAAAACTCCCTACCCAATCTAATAAAACATTTTTCCTCAAATGGGCAGTTTCTGGAAATATAATAAAACATACATAACTCTCAATTAATCATTAAAAATACGACCGTAGAATCATAATAATCATATTTTAAATTTTATCTGAGTTTTCTTTTATTCATAGTATATGATGCATAAGCAAATTTTAAACTTTGAAAGTGTTTTAATTTTTATGGAAAAATATGGGTTTTTTTTATTAAGTGGGAAAGTTCTATTAGAACCATTCTCTAAATATTAATAATAAAAAAACACCTCTAAACATATCTGTATTAAAGTATTTTGACAGGAACTTTTGCGAAGTAAAATAACTTAACGTAATACGAATCCATATAATAATTTCATAATTTAACGTGATACGTGGTATTTTTATTACCTATTTACAGGAATTAAATAATTAACTAAATTAAATTTAATTGTATAAATTTTTTCAAATGCTTTAAATTTGAAGAAGTATCCAACATCTATTCTTCTTTGTGTTTGCCTATATCCCTGTCGGTTAACCTAAAACAATGAGTAACTAATTTGGCAACTGCGGGGACAGAACCTGCAACCTAGTGATTACGAGCTTGATACTCTACCAACTAGGCTACCACTTTAGGTATCCTAATTGAAAGACAAAATTGTGCCAAAATATAGATAAATAGCCAAATCTGTTTTAACTTTTGTGGGAACTGTGCCATAGTATAGATAAGCAGCCAAATCTGTTTTAAATTTCCTCACAATTGTTGCCAATCTTTCCTGTTAGAAGTAAAGTTCCCGTAATTTTCAACCCCCCCTCCTGGCTTTGTTTGAGGGCCAAACATTACAAAACTTGGTTTTAGGGGGTGTTCTATTAGTTCTATTAGTTAGTAGTTCACTCACAATGCGAACTGTATCAGTTTTTTTCTCTACGACTGTACAAATAAACAAAACAATTAAGGTATTAACTAATTTTTGGAAATTAAAACGCAAGTAAAGTTCACAGCTACAACACAATGATTTCATATGAAAAATACATATTATACTATAATTAATAAATTTTACTATAAGTGTTTTACGATTTAACCCTTTAAGACCGCAGTCTTTTAATTTAACCGGCACTGTCGTTCGATTCCTACTTTTATTCCAAGCTAATACCTGAAAAGCTACAAATCTAGTTATATCTGACAACCAATCAAACAACCAACACACAAGATCGTATTCTGGGGCTTAGAGAGAGAAGAGGCGCCAGCCAATGAGAAAGGATTGTTAGGAATGGCATCCATCCGGTTAACCAATCAGAGTTTTTGCCAGCAATCGGTATAACTGCAGATAGTAGTACTGAAGGAAAACTTGCCCCTTACTGTTGGAAAACATGCCCCACATACGGGGCACATTTTCCATCGTGACATGGTCACCTTTAAGCCTTTTTTGTAAAAAAACTAATAATGTTTATGAAAATTGAATGCTACATTTTGTAGAGAACAGTATGTGGAATATGATGAAATTTTGTTTACCCAAAAATAAGTAAAAATAAAATGTAAGGAAGCAAAATTCATTTAGGTTGGAAAACTAGCCCCGGTCTCCCCTACAGTTATGTTGATAACAAAATAACTCTTTGGCGATATTTAAGGATTTGGCATTTGAAATATTTTGGCTACTTTAAAGGGGGCACATACCAGATACTTCTTAAGATACTTCTAGGATACTGGCTGCATTAATATTAAATTCATATTTTTAAAGCTCCTACAAATTACAGTAAACATCAATAACAGGTTGGGAAAAAAAATCAGTCAATGGGGTTTGATAACGTTTCCGGATTCAGCGGCACGGTCGACGGTATAATAAACAATGCATACAAATATACCCTAAAAATACAATAACGTAACTCTCAAAATCTCCTTTTATCCTATCTATCTATAACTTAAAGTTCAACTCGTTAAACTGAACTCGTTAAAATGCCCCTCCAAAACATTCATCTGACCGAGAACACAACAGTTTATTTTGATATATAGAGCATTTTCAATCACATGACTCGGACCTAACAACGGCCTTAGCAACAGAAGGTTACAGGTTTTTGCCCTACAGAAGGTTAACAGTTACAGAAAATGAACTGGCAGTGGAATTCTTCTATTGGAGCATTTGCCCCATACCTAAAAACCGCCTCAGCAACAGATACCTCGTTACCTAGCAACCGCCTTAGCAACAGTTAAAAGCCCTACAAAAGGTTAAAAGTTAAAAGAAAATAGCTGGTCGTGACGTCACCTGAAAACACTCTATATACCAATTCGAAAGTATACTCCAGAAAACTGTTTGTTTCAGTTTTCTTTTATGATGCATTCTAATTACCTGATCATTATAACTGTTAGAGTGGTCACATTTAAAATCTACATGAAAATAACGGTTCTTAACCAAAATACACACACCCAAATACCACAACCACCCTCTCTCAAAAATCACCTCTTATTATTATTCCGGGTCTTAATGCCCCTCATTTTTCAATCAATCAATCCGCCTCCATCATCATCAAATCTCAAACCTGAAAAATGTCCCTTTCAAATTACCCCCAAAGACCCTATACGACATTAACCCGGGGTCACATAGGAAGCATCAGGGGATGTCGCGTACGGTATGTAAATGATTACGGTCCCGGATTCCGCGTGTTCCGACCCCGGTTAACGACTATTGATTAATGGCGGCGGAAATTATTAGGTATTCCGGATCAATCCATCCACGCTTTGGCCGCAATCGGAACTGATTACAATGCCCTGTTCCTCCGCGGATCCGACGTATGATCGGATCATGAGGATGGTGACAATGCGGGATATGGAACTGGTTCCGAGGAGGACATGCGAATGGTTCCCATGTCATAAGCACAGGGGAACGGGTTTGCGATTAGTGAGGAGTTTAGAGGAGTGCGCATCTGGCCTTATCTTGTTGTATGTATCCGATGGTGGAATATATAGTAGATGCCAACTAAACGAATAGGGAATAAATACTAAAATCCAACTTTCTTGACAATGGAGAAATAAACTGACAGCAAACGAAACAGCTTTAGAAAGAGTCCTCCTGCTGCCATGTTTAACCAGAGCTCCCACAACAACATGATTAAGTGTTGTCAGTATAGAGATCTACTATTCTTACTATAGAGATTGTACTATTAGATCTCTTAACAATATTTTGCTAATTACTATAATTTTAGGATCTAATAATAATATTATGAACAATTAGATATCAATGATTGTCGATCATAAATTGAGCTGTGGTTAAACATGGCGGATAGCTGACCTTTTATAAAGCTGTACCTTACTTTTAATTACACTGACTATAATATCATAAAATAAAACTTACATGAAGCTGTATCTCTTGATGAAGATATCGCCATTCACTGGAATGATTACGAATCGTACAGCTTTCACTGAAATGCTTCTCGCCCACGGCACACAATCTTTGTCATTTGGAGTCCAGCTCTGTCCATTTTTTTCAATCAGTCTGGTGCTTCAGGAAATCCTAAAACGATAACCTGTTCTTGCATATTGTCATTGTTGGATTTATATACAATCATAGAGTACCAATCGGGCATATAGATACACTTTTAAACCTAAGAAAAGTTTCGAAACACGAGGAAAAGATTTTGCAGGTGTAACAAAAACAAATATTGTGACATTTAAGTTTGAAGTTGAGTTGTTAGCTTAGGAAAAAAAATTTCTCGAAATAATGCTTTGTCAAAATTTCAGATTCCGTGCTGCCCACAACGCCAGCAGTCACAGAGTACTATAACAGAGAATCCACGGCCATAGGCGATAATGGAAATCGAAAAAGCATGGTATAAGTTAGGGGCTATTTTGGCACTGGGATCGCTTCACGTCACGAGAGGTGGAGACAAAAGCTTGATCCTCCAACAGCCCACTTGCACTAGTTGCATTTTCCCTCTCTCGGTGTCAGTAAAAATTATGTTTGTGTCTGTATTACTTGACGAACATTTATGAGCGGATCCTTGAGATGAAGCACACAGACTGGAAAATATGCGTAAAACCGATCCATCCAGCTTCTATGACCTAGTTCGTCTAGTTTATGAGTCTAGTTGGCCATGCTTAAAGCATATTTCTCAATAGAGCATTTTCAATCACATGACTTTACCTAACAACGGCCTTAGCAACGTTGTTTTTATCCTCCAGTGATGTCATGTGCGAATGCTTCTATTGGATGCTTCTATTCCCCGCCCCTAACAACGGCCTTAGCAACGTTGTTTTTATCCTCCAAGTGACGTCATGTGCGAATGCTCTATTGCACCCTTATGGATTCTCGCCTCCTCTCCCTGCTCTCTATGGATGTTTTGATTGGTTCCTAGGAATGATGTCACTCCTGAGTTTGTGGTCATAACAGTGGAAATACCCTATCTTCTAAATATTGCCAATGGAGCATTTTCAATCACCTGACTCGGACCTAACAACGGCGTTAGCGACAGACGCTTTGCCCTACAGAAGGTTGACAGTTACAGAAAATTACTGGTCGTGGAATTCTTCTATTGGAACATTTGCAGTCACGTGACCCCACCCCTAACAACCGCCATAACAACAGATACCTCGTCACCTAGCAACCGCCTTAGCAACAGACGCATTGCCCTACAATAACTGGTCGTGACGTCACCTGAAAACACTCTATTTGTTGGAACAAATACCAACTTGGTTCTTGCGCAAAAGGACAGTCTAATTTTGTAAACTGGTATGCAAAAGTATAAAAAAAAATTGATGTGAGGGGGAAAACTCAGAAACATAAATCTCCTCCTAATAAACATATTATTTTAAAATCCCTATCACACGAAACAAAACTCAAAGTCGTGATATTTCCAATTAGACACTAATAGGGAGTTCTTCCCATAACTTCTTATTTCAAAAGAAGTTTAATTAGGTATGACTGAAAAGAAATCTCGGGTAATCTCCTTCAATATCAAAGGCCCCCAACGATGATATCCATTTAACTGAAAAAACGAAGATCAAAGGGAAAAATCCAGTCACATCAAAGAGTGGCTTTTAGATATCTTGATATTTTAGCAGCTAGTGATTTTTTTTTTATAATTATCTCTCAGATTAATCTAGGATTTTTCCCTCGACTGCAAAGTTTTCTTAATTTATCCAAATGGTAAATGCCTCTATAAATTATTGAAGATTTTGAAATGTCTATTTCTAGTTTCTTTCAAATTTTTTCTTGAAAATATGAGTTAATAATCTTTGAGTTAGATTTCAGATCATATTTATTGGTATACCGAAGCTTTATACGCTCTATTCATCATTTCTAAATCATAAAAATTTTTGTTCGATATAGTGTCTTTGAATGAGAGAGAAAATAGTAAGTTTTTGTCAACTTCTCTACCCACATTCTTTATTATATTTTTACATAAATATAATCTAATTGTTATATTCTCATAAAATTTAAAAACAGATGTATGCATGCTTTAATAACTTGGAGCGTATCCATTTAGTTTCATCCTTTTCTCAGTAGCCTTTTAACATTTAAAAATAACATAATTCCAATATGCATCAGTACAATGTAACCATAATATTACAGTAAAATAAGCCTTTTTAAATTAAACTAAATTTTTCTGTTTAATTGCACTTATTTGTTTATAGTTTTTTTTTCAGTTGAGTTTTATCTTCCACTTATCAGAGAAGTAAAATAGAGGTTTATAACATCACAGAAGAGGGAGCATTAGAAAATTTTAGATTTGTCACTTTAAAGAACAGAAAATTTAAAGAGACAATAATATTTGTGGATCTTTTAAAACGTGCTGTATTATGTTCTCGGTATGAAAACTGCTGCTCCAACTTCTATCTTTTTAATTAGAAAGTTTTAAAATTTTCATTTCTTCAACGCTTAGGGAAAAATAATCTAATCATATCATACAAGCACGAAAAAAATGAAAATAAACCTAAAACAACCCCGGGGGTACATTTTCTTATCCTTCAAGTGAATACTACATCCCAACAGTAATTCAAAGCTCTGAATCCTTTTTTATCAATTTGTTTTGGTCTTCAAATATTCAACAACCCTTATGATTTAGTTTCGGTATGTAATATCACGGCTTACTAGATACTATAGAGGCTAGCCGAGTTTTGCACAATGAAAACCATTTGACAACTTTTCCCGCTTGGATCGCCACAAGAGTCCTACCTATATCACCCACCGCCTTTAACACTGTGGATATGCTTTGCCAGTTTGTCCAGTATTGTCATCTGGATTTTTAATTATTTCCGTTCTCGGCTATCTAGTAAGCCGTGGTAATAGAGTGTTTTCAGGTGACGTCACAACCGGTTATTTTCTTTTAACTGTGTACCTTCTGTAGGGCTTTTAACTGTTGCTAAGGCCGCTGTTTATCTGTTGCTAAGGCGGTTTTGAGGTATGGGATCACGTGATTGCAAATTCTCCAATAGAAGAATTGCACGACCAGCTATTTTCTGTAACTGTTAACCTCTGTAGGGCAATAAACTGTAACATCTTCTGTTGCTAAGGCTGTTGTTAGGTCCGAGTCATGTGATTGAAAATGCTCTATATCTCCACAAACACGCGATTTGAGCAATAAATTGCAAACAACTTTACAAAAATCAAGAGGGGAGTGAGATCAAAGCATAATAGCCTACTCAACTCCCACATCCCTTTTCATCAAACAACAACCTTAAAAACATCCTCAAAACTTTCAACCTAAGAATTAACTTCCCCTCAAAGAAACAACGAACAACCGCACGATCTCTTTTTCCTCAAAGCCGTCGATTCCATTTTCATTTCACGCGGCACCCAATCTGCCTTCTCCCCTTTAAAAAAGAATTTATCCGGAGCGGGAAAAGGATTAAAAGGATCCGGGGCCCGGGATCTCATTACGATCCGAGTGGGCAATAAACCTTTATGGGAGCGAAAACCTCCGGGATAAAGGGATAATTGGAAGCGAATTTTCTCTGCGTGCCCTTCAAGAGGCTCCAAAAGCCGATCGTACCACTTGAGAGGATCGAGTGGTACGAAGATCGTGTCTTTTCCTATAGTGTTGTTTTTTGAAAATCAATAGGTACACGCTGAGTTTGTGATGTAATGTATTTGAGGATGTTTAGATTCAACGAGTTCTATTGTTGTGTTTTAAATATTTATCTACTACACATAGAATGCAATGTTAATTGACCTTGTAGAAACAAGCTGAGAGCAAACAAAGAAAGTAGTTCCCATCACGGTGTCTGCATTTCGAATGAAATTAAGAACTTCAATTTAGAAATATGATTAGTTTGTTAAACCCATGTAGTATTGTATACCTACTATAGTGCCTTGCTATCACGATTTTGCGTACCGAAACTCCTCTTAGCAACCCAACAGTCTTTCTGTTTAGGGGCCATTCATTAATTACGTAAGGGTCCCGTGGGGGAGGGGGTTGGAAAAATATCTACATACCCTTACTTGGGGGGTGGGGGTCAAACACATTCTTACGTAAGATTTTCCAAGTTAATGTAAACAAATTCCAATTATTCTAATCAAATTACTATTGAATAAACCCCTAATTAACTGATTTATGTTTAAGATTATTTAAAAACTTACTTTTAAATCTGTACTGATAAATGGTATTCCAAAGACTGGAGATAATAATATAATGGTAATATGTAGTTGACAGCAAGAACATTACTTATCTGTTGAAAAATAAAAATCTTTGATTTAAGTCAAACTGATAGTTTTAGTGTAACTGATCCTTTTCTAACATTTTTTTATTTTGAAAAACGAAATGGAATCTTACGTAAGAATAGGGGGAGGGGTTTGAAAAAATCTTACGTACCCTTACATGGGGGTAGGGGGGTCAAAAATTGGCAAAATCATCCTAAATACGTAATTAATGAATGGCCCCTTACGCAGTTCGATAGAGTTTCTTCTCAAAACTTGGTTTTTGGACTTGTTCCCTTTTTCAAACTGATTCAATTTCAATTATTCAATTGAATACATAGGGATTATTTGTTCACAAATAATCCCTCTGTAAACTAATTATCCCTCTACACCGTTCGATCCAAAAAAAAATCCTCAAAACCTGCATTCAGATCACACGATATAATCAATATTACTCTTCATAAAGGAGTGTAAAAATAAACCCCGTTCAAGATGATAAAGGTGCTTAGCTGTATTAAAACATTTTCCAGACTTTTTCACCCAAACTTAATAGGCTCTTTATGTTCCAGGATTCATTAAAAATAGTTTTTGGTGGGATTGTTTCTAAAGCAGAACACGAAAAGCAGGGAAGTAATTAACCTACTTGGGAGTTACTGGAGATAGATTAAAATCTGATGAGCTTTTTTTAATTAATATCATTATCGTCTCTCAACTCTTTCATAATGGGTTAATTATCCTATCCTTCTTCAGCATCCTCCTCACAGAATCTCGCCCAAGTTAGATAATTCGTTTTTTATTCCGGGCTTATAGTATAAGGACATCGCTGTAATGAAGGGTTTCGAGAAGTGTGGCAAGTATCAAGGGATTATGATGGGAGTTTGGTAATAATTTTTGGGTGTGAGCAACACGTTGGAAGAAGAAAGGCTCTCAAAGTTGATTGGCAGTTGAACTAACCGAGCAAAGATAATGCTTGAAGATGGGGAAAAAATAGGGTTATATGTTTAAAAGAGTGTTTAAATTTTTTGACTCTGTATATGATTAAAAGTTATTTATGTATGGATGTTGTGAACTTTAAACTTTCAATCACTGTTCAGTTATTTATTTGATGAGAAAAAAATTATTGCTTGTAAAGTAAAATAAGCGTTTTAATTTAATAAAATGATTTGACAACAACTCTTTTTTGCATGTTTTCGGAATTTGATACTGTTTTAAAAAAATTTTCTGTTGTTTGTTCTGTTAAATTCCAAATGAATTAAATGATTATATTATGCTGTTGTTTAAGATATTTGCAACAACATATGCGTCTTCATGTTACTTTTCACAGCATGTTTCTACTCTGGATTCAAAATTTAAAATTTTGAAGAAAATGAACAAATAAACATAATGATTTCGAGATCAACTTAGGGTAAAATAGTTGTAATTGCGGTTGACGTTAAAGAGGAAATAAAGAAAGGAATCTAGAAAGAATTATTCCCTTAAAAACAAAGAGACACGGTTCTTTCTAAACGAAATAACTACAAGTCTAATAGCCATTTATTGGTGTTAGTTTAGCAAATAGAGTTAACGAAATAAAATTACTTCTTCCTTTGCTATTTGTTTCCCCTTATCACAGAACTAAGTAACTCGTTTTTTTCTGCTTAACCTTTCCTAAAAAGCTGTTTCTAATTTGTCACACCCATTGACCAAAACGTTCCAACTGGTTTGGTAAATCTATTTATTTTATAATTTGGTTTTGGTTGATGTATTGTAGAACGATGTTCATTCTAAATAAGGGTATTTTTTTTGTAATCTTCCGTTACCTCTAACAAAATTCCCAAGCTGTGTTGTGGTGGACGTTAAAAATTCACCTCAACTGTTGTATGTATAAATAACAGTTAAACTTAGTGTTAATAACAGTTAAACATTCCCATACGTTTCAAATATTTCAGTTAATAATTACAGAATAAAAGAAAAAATTTTTTGTTGGGGGAAAAATTATTTTTTTAAAGTTTATACAGAAGCTGTAGTTATCCTGTGTTCTTTGCTTTTTTATATTATTATTTGCTCAAAAAAATCCCTACCCTGTAAGTATGCTAACACTCAACCATTTTTTTTAATATTAAAACCAATCAGATTCTTGAGGCTCATTCAGACTTTTCACTTTTAATCTTCATTTTGGACGAATCAAACAAAGTGAAAAGTGTGACGCTTGACTCTTTACTCCTTCACTTTTCTATACAAACTAGCGATTCACAGGAAGGAATCACTCAGTTGGAACACAGTTTAAAGTAAAACAGTGTGAATGAGCCTTTAGTGAATTCATGCATTATACTGAATGGATAAGATTTTGTATTCGTTATTTAATCCATCTGAATACACTTTATTGCAGAAACTTGAATGACCTTATTCACTGATATATCCTGACCTTATTCACTGAATTTTTTAAAATTTGCCCTTCAAAGTAGTGTTTTAGCTCATTTTGAGACTCTTTGGGCCGAATAGAACCGCTTCTTGTGAGCCACAGTTTTCAAGGAAAATTATGTACTATTGCTTTAAAAAAAATTGAACAAACTGAGAATTTAGGGGTGGGAGAGCTGCCCCTCCCTGCACCCCCTAGCTACGCCCGTGCCTGAGCAGCTCATTTATAGGAAGAGTACGATAATCCTTCCTATAAAATTCTTCACCTATACTTCCGAACTCTTCAAATAGTGCTTTTAACTGCCAATGTCAATACTCAAAGCTTTCACCTTGGCAAGTATCTCAATCGAGAAGGAGGTCTTACAAATGGGGCCCCTTGCAATTGTCCGTCCCAGTAGCGGTCCCAGTTAAGGGTCAACAAATCTTCTGGAAGGCGGCCAGCCATCGTAATTTGAGCGTATCTGATTTCAATTAGCGGGTGATGTATGCTTCGAAAGGTACCGCTTCGCTTTAAATGAGGACTCGCTCTTTGCAATCGATATATGGGGGTGGACTCAATTTAAAGCGAGGAATCGGTTAAGTTTCCTTCACGGCGAATCTAGTATGGATAACTTAAACCTGAAATGAGTGGGTTTTTTTTATAAAAAAAAAATGGAATATAAACTTAAGGGTTTTTTTCGACAAGGTATGAAAAGGTTAAATTTAAGGATTTTATTTTTTAAATAATTATTTAAGAATGGTATAAGAAGAGAACCAATTTTTAAAAAAGGATGTTGTACATAAACTAAACATACGGGGTGTCCCAAAAAAGACGGACACATTTTAAAAATTTTTAGTTAAAGAACTAAAAAAGATAAAAATACGCGGTTTTTTGCATTCTACTCTGAAGACCAGAGAATTTCATGACACAAATTTTTGTAGATCATTGTTCCTAAATCCCCTGACACGGTATAAAAGAATCAATCTTCCGATAGGAGATTATGGAAAATAGTTCTGCCATCTGTCAGGCGATTTGGGAACTACGATTTATGAAAATTTGTGTCATAATAAAATTATTTGGTCTTTAGAGTAGGATGCAAGAAACCGTGTACTTTTATCTTTTTTAGTTTTTGAGTTATTGATTTTTAAAATGTAATATGTCAGTCTTTTTTGGGACACCCGTACTAAGAAGGGGATTCTATACAGCTATAGCTGTATAATCTATGTAGCTAAGAGGGGATACAGGATATATGAGTCGTCTAGTTTCAAAACCAGATAGATCCATTTTGCCACACCTTTGATTTGACGACAGCGATGCGGTCGCCAAATTGGAACTGTATCATGGCCGATCGGACAGTCACCCGTTCCGGACGCCATGTTTTTCCACGGATCAAATGTTGGTCGAAGGAATATCGGATGGGCTAGAGCCCCCTCACGTGATTCTCCCTGTAGCAACGTTTTCCCTGCCAAGCCATACGAAGTACGAGGCGCATGCGCTGTGCTGCGTAAAATGGACTTAAGTTATTTTCGTTAACAAAACTGGCTGAAAATATTTGTAAATTAAATTAAATAGCATTTGATGATAGTAGAGAAATAAAATTAAATGGGGGAAATTTACCAGATTTTAAAATCTCTATATTAATTTATGTTTTTAGTTACTCAAAATATGGATTGTAGCTTGTACACAATTTTTAAAACTGGAATTATCAGGATATAGGTGTCTTGGGTTTATTTCGAAATGATTTAATAAAATTATTTTGTTAATGATAACAATAATTTATACAATTTTAATACAGCCATCTAGCGGGAAAATTAAGAGTTATTTGTAAGGATTTATTTAATTATTTTTAAAGAGAATATTTAAAAAAAAAAACTTTCTTATTAAACCGATTTTTTTTGTTTAAACCAAGGTTTTTTTAGAATTGTTTTCAGAATAAGTCATTTTAGCACTGATAATAGTAGTAGCAGTATAATTGAGTTGTAAATGTGACATTTATTTCAGGGGTTAATTATTATAATTGATTAGTATATTTCAATTAGTTAAATAAAATTATATTAATTTGTTTAAAAAATTAATATCTGGTACATTTCATTTAATTGCTCTCTTATCATCAAATATTATTTAATTTACCAATTTTTTGAAGAGTTCTGAAATGAAAATAATTTCAGTAAGATAATTAAACCTTTTTTCTACCCCATATAATTCATTTACATAATTTTACCAGATTTGTGCTTGATAAAAGTGTGTGACTTTGTTATATAGTAGAACCTATATAACACAACCCCTCGCTTTAGTTTCCTATACATTATGACAATCAGTAATAAAGTATAAATTTTTTTGTAATAATTACAATTATATTCGTTAAAACAACTATTTTTTTAATCTTGTAAGGGGTGGCACTATTTAGGTTCTACTGTATTTATTTTGAAATAGCATAGTGACAATGTTTCAAAGTAAATTGTGCAAGGAATATTTATTTTAATCTTATAATGCAGCGTCAATTTGTACAATTGTTTAAATTTCCATTTTTAACTTGTGACAATTATTTTTCTTGCCTTTTTCATTGCATGGGCTTTCATTCCTACTCTCCCACCTAATCGCTTTTTAGCATTAAATTTGGAAAACGTCTCCACCTCATGATTATTCAGAGCTTCTTTAAATTCTTTAAAAGATTTCGCTGCTGAATACATGGTTTTGGTTTTATCACATATAAAAACAATAAAAAACTTCAATCCGCTTATAATATCTCAAAACTACTGTGATGTGATAATGATCGTATGGCTTGGCCAGCTTGGCAGGGAAAACGTTGCTACAGGGAGAATCACGTGAGGGGGCTCTAGCCCATCCGATATTCCTTCGACCTCAAATGTTAACACTTGAGTACGTAACGATGGCTCCGTTTAGTCAAACACAACACTGGCATACAACAGCAGCTGCTAAATAACTAAGCCGGCAGCAGCTTGCGACACTAGTGGTCTGGCAGACGATGGAACCTCCCCACAGCGATCTATCTGATTTTGATGCAAACTTTGTGATCTATCTGGTTTTGAAACAAATCTCATAAGTCATAACTTTGTCTTCATGTGGTATACATTGGATCCATATTTTTTTGAAGCTTAATACTTGGCTATTTGCTAGATCTGTATATATTAACAATCAGATCATAACATAAACTGAAAATTGAAAAAAAATCATCTATCTGGTTTTGAAACTAGACGACTTATTTTACTTGAAGAATTCCGATACATGATGATACTATGTTAAATTTATTGTTTTTAAAACTATGCTTAATGCATTTTGCGAAAATCTTATTTGTGTACTTATTGCATTTCTTGTCTCTTTAAACGGAGCGATCGTTACTTTACATTTGAGCCGTGGAAAAACATGTCGGCTGGAACGGGCGACTGACCGATCGGCCATGATACAGCGCCAATTTGGCGACCGCCACTCTTATCAAATCTATGGCAAAATGGATCTATCTGGTTTTGAAACTAGACGACTCATATCATGTATCCCCTCTTAGTAAACTCCTTTGGTTTTTAAGTTATCATGTCAAATGAATACATTAAAATACCTCTTTGACTCGACAGTAGCGTTTCCTGACCCTATGACTTCACTAGGAGGAGTTTCGGTACGCAAATCATGATAAAAAGACGCCATAAAATCGCTTTAACAAAATAATCATACTTTTAAATCGACGTTCTTCATTTCTATCAAAATTTAGACATCACGCTGGGAACTACTTTTTTGTTAGTGACGTCATAGAAACGTTGCTGTCTAGTATAGGTGTTTTCATGATTGACAGTTTTAAACTCCTGGTTTGATTTTGACAAAGTTCGCAGTGCTTTTGATAGTTTAATTTAAACATAATTTATGACAATTAAATATTTTATAATTGACTACAAACAATGTATTTAAACATGATTTTTTCTTCAAATTTACTCTATTAGAAAGAAAATTTTACTACCAAAAACATTTTAATTACAAAGTAATTTTATCATATACCATCTATATATCACACAAATCGTCTCTAAGGAGTTTTTCAATTTTTCTCTAATAGAGCATTTTCAATCACATGACTCGGACCTAACAACGGTCTTAGCTACAGAAAATGTTACAGTTTTTTGCCCTACAGAGGTTAACAGTTACAGAAAATGCCTAGCCGTGGAATTCTTCTATTGGAGCATTTGCAATCACGTGATTCCATACCTAAAAACTGCCTTAGCAACAGATAAACAACGGCCTTAGCAACAGTTAAAAGCCCTACAGAAGGTACACAGTTAAAAGAAAATAACCGGTTGTGACGTCACCTGAAAACATTCTATCTAACGTTAAGTGAGAAAATAATTAAGCATAAATAATATTCACTCTTTTGAAAACATAACTTTAACTATACGATCAAACACTGATGAAGCACAGAAATTCAAGCGAAGCCAAGGAAAATTTTCCCATAACTCATTCAAAACCATTCATCACAGAGTTATACAAATTGTGAAATATTAGTTTCCGAGTTTGCACAGATTTCAATTTCCAAATCCTAAATGGTTCTTCAGAAGATGTCTCCTACCCTATTTAAGAATTTTAACAAACACACTGATATCAATATATGATGTTTAGAGTTGCATTCATGGGTTCCTATTGATTTCATTAAATATAACATTTCCTAAAGTTGCAATCAGTGGTGTTCATTAGTTAAAATACTCTGTTCGACTTAATTTATCAGTTTTGATAATTTATTAAAGTAAACGCTCTTAATTTAATGCAAGATTTGTGTTCATTACTTGTTTTATGGGAAATACTGATTGGATTAAAATTTAATAAAGTTTTCCAAGTCTGGAAATCACATTTACTATATGAACACATGTGCGAATCTACTAAGCCACTGAACTTAAACTTTGAAAGACCGATCCCTCAGATAATTCTTTGAAATTGAATTCTCTATAGAACTGTAGAGTACAATCCTAAATTTCCTAAATGGTTCATTGTCTTTTCTTTACGTTTTGAGTCTGGTGGGTTTCCCGTTAAAGTGTTGTAGAAAATATTCTAAATTTAAAACTACTCACCGCCTTACGCTTTAGCTCATATCACTACCCTATTTAAGAATTTCAACAAACACACTGATGCCAGTGCATGATATTTACAGTTGCATCCATGCTCGTTCATGTTGAGCTCATTAAAGAATTCATTTCCTTGAGTTGCAATCAGCGTTATTCATTAGCAATCCATGGATGCAATATTACATTAAAATTCTCTGTTCAACTAGTTCTGGTAATTTATTAAAGTAAATACTCCTAATTTAATGCAAGATTTGTGCTCGTTACATTTTTTAGGGAGTAACTGACTGGATTAAAATTTACTCAAGTTTTCAAAGTCTTACAAAATTGGTGAACACATGTACTTTATGAATACAAATCTACTAAGCCACTGTACTTAAACTTTGAAAGACCGGTCCCTCAAATAATCCTTTGAATTTGAATTCTCTATAAATCTATGCTTAAATCCTCCTAAATGGTTATTTTTTTATGTGTTCAGTCTGGTAGGTTTTCCGTAAAAGTGTTATAGAAAATATTCCAAAAGTTAAAAACTGCTCACCGCCTTACGCTTTAGCTTCTATTTGCTTGAGTGGTTTTCCCAGTGTTGAGATCGAATAATAATCCATTTTAAGACGAAGTTGGTATAAAATCAATCAAAATTTTGGCATTCGTAGCCGAGAAATTGAGTGAAGGGAACGGATTAAATTTTTGTTTACTCTTTTCTAACATGTATTCCTGGTATGTATCAAAAGCTATTGCTACTAAAATTCTTGATAGCAAAAAGATAAAAGTTCTTCTTTTCTTTATTTCAGAAAAACGATAGAGGAGGAGGTAAAACAGACTGCCAATTCAACTCTACTGGTCAAAAGAAAATCCAGTTTCTTTGTTTCTAGTTCCCCGATGTTTAATACCATAAGATTCCCATGCAAACACTTTTATAAACAGCTAAATTGTCAAATTACTGCATAAATAATGATGTCAATGTTTACTTATATTTAATTAAATTATTGAAAACTAAACTAATTTACAAACTTGCTTTGCTTTTAAATAGATATTTTCTAATAAAATTTCTTTGAGTCTTTATTTTTGTATGCTATGTGTTTGTTATTGCACTTAAAGTAACATAAAATACTCTTTGAATTTGAATATCCTGATAATGACGGCGATCTTAAGTCTAATTTAATTGCACTCCATCCTAATTATTAAAGTCATTTTAATAAGTTAAAGTTAGTTAAACATACAATATCTACTACAACGAAGTATATTTGTCCTTAATCCTTATTAACTCTTGATCCATTATTTTCCTTTCGGTTAAAGCAAACATTACTTAAAAACGAATACAACGTAGTATTTAAAATGTAACTAATAATTAACTACTAATTACTAGTGCTCTAACCTTAATTTCTTTATGTTCTTCCCTCGTACAAATAATGTATCAGAACTAATACTTATATGCATCTTCAGATGAGTGCCAAAACAACTTATTCCAAAGGCATGAATAATTACTTTTCATTCGGATTGAAAATCCATTTTCCAAGTAAATTTCCTTTATTTCTTAAGGGGGTTCGGGACACTTCAGAAAAAAATTTTTATTTTTAAGTTTAAAATTTCAGAAATTTTTTTGAAGATTAAGAATAAAATGATTTGAAAAAATTACTACTCAAAACTTTTCTCAAATGTTTTGAAAATTTTGAATTCAATTTTTGTTGAAAAAAGAGGGGTTGTTTAAAATTGATATAACTCAAAATATTAATAATCAATTTTTAAATTTTTTTTACCAAATCAAACAGAAACATATTATCATTAATTGTGATTCAGCATTTTAAGAAATATTAATATTCTTAAAAAATATGAGCAATTAAGTAAAAAATTCTTAAAATTTTCATGTTAATTATTTTTAAAAATTCATATTTTAAAAAGTAAACAATATTTTCAAATTTGCTGAATCACGATTAAAGTAAAGTGTTCAAAATATATGTGATTCAAATTTCAAGTCTTTATCTTGAACGGTTCTTGACTTATATCAATTTGAAGTTGAGAAACAGTGTAAAAATGCATCATTGAGAAAAACGCATTTGAATGCAGAACGTAGAATGCTAGATTAACCAAAGCAGCCGGCAATAAAGGATTGTATCTCTGGTTCTACTTAGGATAGAAACATAATTCAAACATCATTTTAAGCAGGCGAAAATAGGTTAACTTTTAAGAGCAAAAAAATATTTTTGAAAATCTGACGATTTTTGTGTCCCGGACCCCCTTAAGAGTTTTAACATTACTTTTACAATAGTATATTGATAGAGGATTATATCCTAATATAAGAGTCAAAGTACTATACTTGGTGCACTTAAATATGTCTTGCGATACTGAAGAAATTTATCAATATTGTCAGATTTCTAAAAAATGGTTTATAAACAGAAATTTAATTTCCCAGAACAAATAATTTATAATTCCCTAGATTTTTTTTTCAAATTCATGCAAAAATCTGCGGAACCCATATTAACCAGTTTGTGGAAGCTCAACCGAAAAGGTAATCTTTTCAGTTTGCTGATATACAGCAGTTCTTATTGCTGACTATTTGAATGCTGAGAGAGGGTCACCTCAAATTAGTATCAATATAATGAGTAGTATCAATATCAAGTATCAATATTAAGACTAAATTTAAGCGTAGGCTACATGGTCCCAATTTCTATGGGAGTGGTAAAATGCATCCAATGCAATACTCCCATTCTTGATACATTAATAAAGAAACAGGAGAAATATACCGACTAAAAGTTATTTTTTATAAGAAGGAGTTAAAAAACAATTTCAAGCACGTTATGACAAACGCCCTTAACCCTATAGTTTAGAAGATTCACGAAAAGTAACCATGCTCCCATTCTTGATACATTAATAAAAAAAACAGGAAAAATATCCCGACTAAAAGTAATTTTTTTATAAGAAGAAGTTAAAAAAAATTTCAAGCACGTTATGATAAACGCCCTTAACACTATTACAGAAGATTCACGAAAAGTAATCTATATAAGAAATATAAATTTCCGACGGATATTCTCCTTTAACTCTTTCAGACCTAGCCGCTCCAAATTTCCTATTGGATTCAATGGTAATATCGGACGGCATAGGATTGAAAGGGTTAAAAAGACATGCAATAAATCGCGTGTGGTGGGAATAAAAAAAAAGGAATTGATCAAGCGTCATTAAAGACAAATTCCGGACCACGCATCCTCCAGAGATTCGAATCAAAGCCATTTCATTACTCCACCGAGGCGAACATCATGCTGAAAATCTTCTCTCAAAAAGAGAGAGTAAAAAATTCATCTCTCTCCTAAACCCCACTAACTCGCGTCTATCGTTCGATTGCGTGTCGACGTCTATCCCGCTTCTCTCGTCTATCCCGTAGTACGATTTCACTTACTGTCTGTCCTTCCTTACTACTTCCTTCGATTCCGGCGGGAGCGGTCAAATTCACTCGAAAAAGCAGTTACGGATACAGTCACGCGATGGGAACGGATACGAGATTCCATGCATTATATAGAGAGGAGAAGAATGGCAACGCGCGTTCTCTGTGTTGAAAGAAGAATGTCGGGCAAGCGATTTCGAATTGTCTGCAGTTTTGAATCGTCATCTGCCATTAGGAGGATATTCTTCTAAATATAAAAAACAATTCCGGGTGTTTTTTTTTTTTAAATAAAAAATGGATTTGTAGTTGACATGCGATAGATGTATTATGATACATTATGCATGTATAGCTTATGGTAGTTGAGATCAATGGTGATTGTAATAAAAATTCGAAAGTGAAATTCGCAAGCGAAAATAGGAATTGAATTGGAAGGATGGTAGGTATCTCAAAAATTTATCCGAATCCACGTCCCCATTTGCAATTTAAATTTTATCACGGATCAAAGAGACTATGATTCTATAGGTTCTAGAAGAATTTATTTCACGAAAACGTGTGAATAGAACTTTGCATACTACTACATCATATTTTATTCTTAACAGTTAAGTAAGAATTCTATCGAAGTTTTTTAATTTAAAAAATTATATAGGTAGGGTAACTTTTAAATCAAATTTAATGTTGGAAATTGTTTTGATAAAATATTGTTGCAGAAATAATTACTCTAACCCCTAAAAATTCAATAAATCTTCAAAAAAATTAATATTAATGTAGCAGTATTAATTTTCAAGTTGTCGATGGAGAATAATTCATTTTGTTATCACAAGTGAAAAAGTAGGAATCAAATTTAATAAGAGTTTAAGTTTTGAGCATTCAGTTTGCTATGAATTAAAAAAATAATTACTAATAATTCACGAATATTTTTGCTAATGTATTTCAAAACATACCTAGTAACGCAAAGCATGGATATCGGTCTCAAGTTGCTGCAAACTTTTTATTTGAGCTCTATTGGTAAACATACTAAAATCTTAACGCAACATACACCAAAAAATTTCTTGTAAAGTTCTATAGAGCATTTTCATGATGAGCACATGACTCGGACCTAACAACGGGCTTAGCAACAGAAGGTTACAGTTTTTTGCCCTACAGAAGGTCAACAGTTACAGAAAATGGAAATTTCTTCTATTGGAGCATTTGCAATCACGTGACCCCATACCTAAAAACCGCCTTAGCAACAGATACCTCGTTACCTAGCAACCGCCTTAGCAACATTTAAAAGCCCTACAAAAGGTTAACAGTTGAAAGAAAATAGCTTGTCGTGACGTCACCTGAAAACACTCTATTTTAAAACATAAAAATATTTTTATATTAATTTATAGTGCCAAGGTCATTTTTTAAAAAGAAATGCGAAATAAAAAAAGAAAAAGCAATCGGAAAAAATTAATCTAAACTCCAAATTTATGAGACAACATCCGAAATATTGCTGCAATTTTGCACCCTCGAGAAGACTACCTTGGGAAAATCAAACTTAAGTAACATTCCAGACGACTGCTCGGCGAGAAATAAATTTTATTCTTAAGCAACACAACACTAATGAAATTCAAAGGAACAAGTTGTCGGAAGTTTTCGTGGAACGTCCCAAATGACATGGAAGCCGGCAATTCGAAACTGTCTGGAATTCTATTGAAAGGTCTTCGGTCTTTTGATAAAACTTAAAGACTCAAAAATAGGAAGACCGACGAACGTCTTGAATTCCAACATAGGGGTAACTGTTGCGACAAATTCGAGTTCAACGTGTTTCCGTTCAAATGGATTCGGAAATCTTCATGTTGACTGTTGTTGTATTCTCGTTGGTGGTACTACTATGATACTTTGGTGATTATGTAGTCGCCTTGTGATTTATTTTTTCTTTGAGATTTAATTTATCTCTCCCTTTCGGTAATTATATCCGTTTTTTATCACATGGAAGTTATACTAGACAGCAACTTAAGTTGACCCTATGACGTCACTAATAAACAAAGTAGTTCCCATCGCGATGCTTGAATTTTGAGTGAAATGAAGAACGTCAATTTAAAAATATGATTATTTTATTACACCCATGTATATAAGTGCTTTTCAATCACGATTTGCGTACCGAAACTTCTCTTAGCAACCCAACAGGTTTTGTGTTTACCAATTTCTCCTTCCGCATTTCGCAGTCGGCCACATAAAAATCGCTACAGAGACGATTGTGAACGATCGGAGGGGGTTAGAAAGATATTGTAAACGGCAATTTTCATGAATTAATGTCTACTTTAAAACAAGCTATGATTTGAGTTCTTAGGGGGTCGTCTTCATATTAAACGAAACACTAACTTTTTTTTTCCTATGGGGACCCCCAATTATAATGCGTTTTTCTGAAAGAGCATCCCCATAAACCCCCAAATACCAAGTTTCATCCATGTAAGTATCCAAATAGAAGCATAATAAATTTTTGAAATGTCAACCATTCAATGTGAAATTTGTCAAAATGTTTTCGGTGTAAAAATATGAAACTTTGAATTTAGATCAAATTTGTGTCCCCAAACAAAATAATTATGCTTTTATAGCGATATTTAATGGTTAACAGATAGATAATTAACATCTAATTTTGACCCAAAAATTAAATTTTAAAATCTTTTAATATTTTTATGGTAATCGATTCTGGTAGTAATTTTATGTAGAAAACCAAAATTTCAGTCGATTTCCTTTAATAGTTTTGGAAAAAACCGAATTCAACTAAATTCCCACTCTTTAAGGGACCGTATACCGCTGCCAAATGCATTCCGGCGAATGCTTTTTCTGGAAACAGTCGCATTATTTTAATCACCATAACTTAAATTAAAACTTAAATTTGATATAAAATTTCAATAAATTACTTATAAACTTTTCAATAAACATTAAAGTGGTGAGTAAAAGTCTTACTGCTCCACCGTTTTTAGGAAATAATGTTTACAGAAAATTAATCCTTCTCACTCTGGAGACGAACCCCAAAATCTAAAAGCTTTATTTATCGCTCGATGTGGATGAAACTTGATATTTGGGGGTTTATGGGGATGCGCTTTCAGAAAAACGCATAATAATTGGGGGTCCCCATAGGACAAAAAAAGTTAGTGTTTCGTTTAATATGAAGACGACCCCCTAAGGACTCAAATAATAGCTTGTTTTAAAGTAGACGTTAATTCATGAAAATTGCCGTTTACAATATCTTTCTAACCCCCTCCGATCGTTCACAATCGTCTCTGTAGCGATTTTAATGTGGCCGACTGTACTGGGTTCAAGAAACGTTGCTGTTCGTGATTGACCCTTTTAGTCACCACTAAATTATCGGTAATTTTTTTCATCATTTCTGCCACGTGAACGGAATTGTATATTCTGTTAGAGCAGTGGTTCCTGACTCAGAGAAGTCCGCGGACCACTAAATTTATAGTTGGAACCTTCACGGACCATCCTGTACCATAGCTCAAAATATTTTACCCTCACAAAACTGCGAGATGAAAATTTATAATCCCTAATATTTAAGCGTGTAAATTTGTATGATGCTCTGATTGAGTTTCCCTCTAATGAAAATTTTATTATATGTATGACACGGTATCATTCAATATGATTTAGCTCAAAGACATCATCGCGGAGAGTTAGTCAGCCTTACCACGACAGAACTAATACTTTATACACCTTTTTACAATCTCATGTTTAAATGCTGGTGACTACATTTTTTTAAAGGACGCCCGCCTAAACTCTACTGCTTCTTAACAAAAATACCTTCTAAGGGTGAAGCTATACAAGATGTTTTAACAACTCCAACGAAACTCTTGCACAGCCAGATTCTATTCATGAAGTTGATAAAAATTAATACAAAAAGGTTTTCTCGGCAGAAAAAAATTCAAATTAAGAGTTTCCGAGCGATATTACCAAGGTCTTGCTAGTAAAGGCTCATAGCCTTTATAGGGTCACCACACAATTATACACTAGGACTCGATCTCACCAAATAACATATAATTTTTTCCACATTTGATAAAAATTAGGGTTTAAATCTGAGAATCCCGTTTTATCTGTAAAAAAAAAGTTCAATTTATGTCCGGAGTATAATAAAGAGGTCAGATCTTTATTTTATTTCACAAAGTTCCACGGAACTTATTCAATAAAAGGAACCCAAAGAGTAGGGTTTGATAAAAATTAGGGTTTAAATCTGAGAATCCCGCGTTTTATCTATAAAAAAAAGTTTAATTTATATTTTTAAAATCAACGAATGCTTTGAGTATAATAAAAAACTCCTAGGTCAGATCTTTTTTTTATTTCACAAAGTTCCACGGAACTTATTCAAACGAATAGATGCTAATAGTCATCATGAAGGAGTTCTGTTTTCATATTACAACTATGTAGAACTAAAACTTTATATCCTCTTGATAGTGTAACGTTTAAATTCTGTTGGCAAATATCCCTATTAATCTCACCTCTAATCCTTCTAAATAGAAATGATAATCTATTAAAAATTGTTTTGGGTGAAAAAAATATTCTCCTGTGTCGGTACTGAGTTTCTTAAAAACTTGGTGAAATGGAAACACAGATGACGTCTAGTCAAATGATTTGGACTAGACGTACCTTTGATTTTAATTTTCAATGAAAAAACAGTTATGAGGTTTAATACCAAAAATCTAGACAATAATTCCTGAAAAATAACTTAAAAAACACATTGAAGTTTTTGGTATTAAGAACTCTAACAAAGAACAGAAAAAAAAACTTACTTGAAATAGCAGTTCCCAAACATTGATCTACGGACCAAAGGTGAGCAGGGAGATTCTTGTTGATTGTCTTTGAATAGTTCTGGGAGTACATGGAAAAGTAAATTATGTAAATGGATTTTTTTGAAAGTACTACGTATTGAATTAGTTTGAATGAATATATATGTGAGGAATCGGACACTCAAACCCGTTGAGTGTATTTTTAAGCAGCCACAGCTTCCTCACATATATACGTTATTCGAATTATATTTCGAAAAATAAGATGACCTTATAGTTAGTAATTAAGTGTGATTTTAGGAGAAGATACACGTGGTTTGATTTGTTTATGTTGAAAAGTGGAGTTTATGTGAATTTTTTTTGTAAGTGCCCGGACATCGCAGGCCCTGGACGCGTCCTCGCGGGTAAAGAATAGCTTTTGATTTTTATATTAAAAAATTCAAGGTCTGTGTTTCATTGTTTGTTTGTTTGCCTTTTACACTAAACTTCAGTTTTCTTCTAATCTGCACCAAACTTAGTGTACTACATAAGTAAAAAATCCGGAGAAAAAACAATTTTATTTGTTGATTTCTTAACGATTTTGAAAAATTTTGTAGTTTTTATATACTTTGCTTTTTATCCTAAAAGCATTTTTGGATATTTTTTCAATGAAACTATTCACATCGAATTTTGTATTTTTTGTGTACTTAAAGTTTTCAGATATTTATTTAAGGGAACTTACTGATTCCAGTTCACTCCATGAAGTCTTTCACAACCTCACAAATCATTACCCTTACGTCACTTAACAACAAAAATTTTTTACCACTACTTAGATGAAACCAAGATAAAACTATACTAGACAGCAACGTTTCTTGAAACCCAGTACGTCACAAATGCGGAAGGAGAAATCGGTAAACGTAAAGCCTGTTGAGTTTTTAGGATGAGTTTCGGTACGCAAATCGTGATGGAAAAGCACTATGCATACATGGGTTAGACAAAATAATCATATTTTTAAATTGACGTTCATCATTTCACTCAAAATTCAGACACCGCGATGGGAACTACTTTGTTTATTAGTGACGTTATAGGGTCAACTTAAGTTGATGTCTAGTTTAGGGTTTAAACCTGAGAATCCCGTTTTACCCATTTATATAAAAACATTTTTAAAATTAACGAATGGTTTGTGTATAAAAAGAAGCTCCTGTTTCAGATGTTTATTTTATTTCACAAAGAATAGACAAGTCGATACCAATAGTCATCATTCAGGAGTTCTGTTCTCAAATCAGATTTATGTGCAACTTAAACTTTATATCCTCTTGATAGTATAACGTTTAAATTCTGGTGGCTAATTTTCTTATTAATCTCACCTCAAATCCTTACAGATTCGATGGATAGTCCAGTAAGAATTGTTTTGGGTGAAGAAAGTATTCTCCTTTGTCGGAGCGGAGTTACCTAAAAACTTGATGAAATGGGGACTAGACTAGTCGTACCTTTGATATTAGTTTTCATTGGAAAAACATTTATTTGGTTGAATACAAAAAATCTTGACAGGGGAGCGCATGGAAAATTAAATTATGTATATGGTCTTTGAAGGTACTATATGTATTGAATTAGTTTGATTTAATATACATTTGACCGAAAGGTCAGTAATAGTTTTATTTTTTAAATTATTTGTGTTGCTTGAAATGCACGAACATATTCTTGTTCATGACTATGAGCAAACAATCACCTCTAAATTATCAGAGAAGTTTTATCTATAAAACTACTTGGAATCCCTAAGCAGGTTTGGAGGTAAAACAAAACATTGAGTGAATAAAGGCCTTTAAGACCCCATAATTATAGCGTCTTATTTTCTTGATTTGCGAACCGAATCTCCTATCAACCCAACAATCTTTCTGTTTACTCAGTTTCCCTTCCGCGTAGTGACGTCATAGGGTCGAGAATCAAGTAATACTTTGTATGCATCTTGAATAAGTGAAGCTATATACAGTTTGATATCTTAAAATATAAATTAAAGATTCTAGATGAAAAATTTTGGCTCTAAACACATGAATTATACGAATTGCTCTGTTCGGGATGAAAGTGGTATAAGTCCAAAATTACAAAATTTGAGATTAATATAGACTTGTATTTCTTCTTAGGTTCTTTACCTAGTGTAGTAGTAACCTAAGTCAAAATCTCAATGCCTAAGAAATGCCATAGGAACAACACAGGCACCTTGTTAGAGAAAATCTTCAATTACTCTAACTACTGTCATTGGACTTATACCACTTTCATTCTAACCAGCTCAAATATTAAGAGTTTCGGAATGGCTGGTCTTCTTCGCCTGTTACTTATTAACTCTAAAACGATAATAACAATTGATTTTAAAATATTTGAAAAAGTATTGGTATTTTTAAGACATTCGCGTAAAAATTAGATCAACCGACTTAAAAAGAAAATTCTTAATCCAGTTTATATACCGGTCACTGTATGTGTATATTTCTAATCACCTACCTTACGCAAAACTTATTCTACCGTACCTATTCTCGTCCAAGATTATTTAAAAATGGTTTCAATCTCAGACAATTTTTTCATTACATCATGGCATACCATTCAATATGCCACAGTAAGTCATCATCGCTGATTATAATTATCTGCATATATGCTTTTATATCCTCTTTTATAACATAAGGTTAGGAACAGGTAAGGTTATACAAATTAATCCCTTTATTTAAAAATTCGGATTACAGATTAACCAGTTTTGACATTCAAAATGTTAATAATTTATTACTAAAAGGTCTGGGTTATATTCTTTCTTTGAATAATTGTGTTTTATTCTTTGTAAAAAATTGTGTTGAGAATTCGAGAATGTTTTTAATATTTTGTCTCTATTCTTCAAAAATACTCCAACAAATTTTTAAAGAAATCTGTAAACCCCAATCCAATCCATTTATTCTTTTAACCCCAAGGATCCCATTCTTTTACCCCCTACACGCACGCATAGGCGTAACGAGGGGGGGTATTGGGGATGTAACCCCTCCCCATTACAACATGAAACACTAAACATGAAAAAACTGAAAAAAAATTCCTTTACAAGGAAGGCGGTTTACAAGGAACTGCTCTTTTAGGAACTAACCCATAAGCATGGGCGGATTTAGGTGGTGAACCCTGGGGGTGCGTAGTGGAAAACTTGGGGGTGCAAACATTCCCTGATGGCTTTGAAAACATGATTTTCCCTATAAAAATTGAATTTTCTCAAAAAGTTGGGGGTGCAACGCACCCCCATGCACCCCCTTAAATCCGCCCATGCCCATAAGGCCTCAAAATTAATTTAAACACTACATTGGGAGACAAATTTTTTTTAAATTTTTGGGGGAGAACCCCCAAACCCCCCTCTAAAATTTTTACGTCTGTTATACTGTATTTTTCCCTTGAAAGTTTGGATGAAGATTTCCTTTCGGAAGTTTGGCGTAAAAGAAATTGTTTATATTATACCTATATTATGAGAACTTTTTTAAAGGGAGTAATATGTTGGAGTGGTTGACAGTCGGAGTAACACCCCCATGAGTCAACTCTAGTTACGCCACTGCACGCACGTAATCCCATCGTAATTTTATCAGTTGTTAAAATATTATCTCACTCAGTTCAGACCATCAGGTTAAATCACAACCTGTTCATATGGATACTAGGTACGGATTAGTCATCATCACTGAGTTCTTTTTCCAATTCATAACCTTACAGGGCTGAAACTTTATATCCCTCGTTACTACGTAATGTTTAAATGCTGGTGGCTACTTTTTGGTAAAAAAAAAATGGTTGCAGATAGTAATAAATAACTAAAATCGATCATTTATAGATGCTTCAGAAAGAATTTTAAGAAAAATAACTTGTAAAATTAATAAACATTTTATAGGTAAAATAAAAGAATAATAGAATTTTATAGGTAAAATAAAAGACTGCATTTTTAAGAATAACTAAAAAGCGTCAGAAAGAAAAAATTAAAATTTTCAAAGTTATTTTATGATGGAGTTAATGCAATGGCTTAAATATCTTATAGGTAAAACTGGAATTCATATGCCGTCGGGTGTTTTACGTTCAGATTTAAAATCGAAATCCCATATCTCGAAAAAAGATGACATCATAGTTGGTAATTTAGTGTGATCTTAGGAGCAGGTACAAGTGGTTTCATCCGTTGATTTTGAAAAATCCAGAGAAAAATAAATATTTTTTTGATTTCATAACAATTTCGAAAACGTCAATTTCGAATTCGAATTTTTCAATTTCGTCACAAATGCGGAAGGAGAAATCGGTAAACGTAAAGCCTGTTGAGTTTTTAGGATGAGTTTCGGTACGCAAATCGTGATGGAAAAGCACTATGCATACATGGGTTAGACAAAATAATCATATTTTTAAATTGACGTTCATCATTTCACTCAAAATTCAGACACCGCGATGGGAACTACTTTGTTTATTAGTGACGTTATAGGGTCAACTTAAGTTGAGGTCTAGTTTAGGGTTTAAACCTGAGATTCCCGTTTTACCCATTTATATAAAAAAAAACTTTTATTTACACTTTTAAAATTAACGAATGGTTTGTGTATAAAAAGAAGCTCCTGTTTCAGATGTTTATTTTATTTCACAAAGATCAGAAAAGTCAATACCAATAGTCATCATTCAGGAGTTCTGTTCTCAAATCAGATTTATGTGCAACTTAAACTTTATATCCTCTTGATAGTATAACGTTTAAATTCTGGTGGCTAATTTTCTTATTAATCTCACCTCAAATCCTTAGAGATACGATGGATAATCCAGTAAGAATTGTTTTGGGTGAAGAAAGTATTCTCCTTTGTCGGTGCGGAGTTACCTAAAAACTTGATGAAATGGGGACTAGACTAGTCGTACCTTTGATTTTTATTTTCATTGGAAAAACAGTTATTTGGTTGAATACAAAAAATCTTGACAGGGGAGCGCATGGAAAAGTAAATTATGTATATGGTCTTTGAAAGTACTATGTATTGAATTAGTTTGATTTAATATATATTTGACCGAAAGGTCAGTAATAGTTTTGACTTTTAAATTATTTGTGTTGCTTGAAATGCACGAACATATTTTTTTTTCATGACTATGAGCAAATAATCACCTCTAAATTATCAGAGAGATTTTATTTATCAAACCTATTTGGAATCCTTAACCAGGTACGGAGGTAAATAAAGGCCTTTAAGACCCCATTAATATAGCGTCTTATTATATTGATTTGAGTACCGAATCTCCTCCTATCAACCCAACAATCTTTCTGTTTACTCGGTTTTCCCTTCCGCGTAGTGACGTCATAGGGTCGAGAATCAAGTAATACTTTGTATGCATCTTGAATAAGTGAAGCTATATACACTTTGATATCTTAAAATATAAATTGAAGATTCTAGATGAAAAATTTTGCAAAACACGTGAATAATACGAGTTGCTCTACTCGGGATGAAAGTGGTGTAAGATTTTAAAAGATTTAAAACCCATTGGGTTTTTTAAGACATTCGCGTAAAGAATGGGTCAACCGACTTAAAAAGAAAATTCTTAATCCAGTTTATATAACGGTCACTATATGTGTATATTTCTAATCACCTACCTTACGCAAAACTTACTCTACTGTACCATATTCTCGTCCAAGATTATTTAAAAATGGTTTCAAGCACACCCATTTTTTCATTACATTGTGGCATACCATTCAATTTGATACTGGTGTAAGTCATCATCGCTATTAACAATTATCTGCATATTTGCTTTTATTTCCTCTTTTATAACATAAGGTTTAAATGCTGGTGGGCACTTTTTTTCTTTTAAAATTTTGCTTCCCTAAACTCTTTCTACATTATGGTGCCTTGCATATTCTTGAATAGGAGAATTAAATGTCTTCAAATATAATATTCAAATGATTCTAAATATAGAGCATCCACAAAACAACTTTCTTGTAGAACAGGTAAGGTTATACAAATTAATCCCTTTATTTAAAAATGTAGGATTACAGATTAACCAGTTTTGACATTCAAAATGTTAATAATTTATTACTAAAAGCTCTTGGTTATATTCTTTTTTTGAATAATAGTGTTTTATGCTTCGTAAAAAATTGTGTTGAAGAGAATTCGAGAATGATTTTAATTTTTTGTCTCTCTATTCTTCAAAAATACTCCAACACATTTTTAAAGAAATTTGTAAACCTAAATCCAATCCATAATTTTATCAGTTGTTAAAATATTATCTCACTTAGTTCAGATCACCTGTTTAAATCATAACTTGTACAAACAAGTGCAAAGGATTAGTCATCATGTCTGAGTTCTTTTTCCAAATCATAACCTTGCAGGACTGAAACTTTATATCCCTTTTTACTGTGCAATGTTTAAATGCTGGTGGCTATTTTTTGGTAAAATAGGGTTGCAGACAGTAAATAACTAAAATCTATCATTTATAGAGGCTTCAGAAAGAATGTTAAGAAAAATAACTTGTAAAATAAATAAATATTACACTTTGAATTTTATAGGTAAAATAAAAGACTGCATTTTTAAGAATAACTAAAAAGCGTCAGAAAGAAAAAATTAAAATTTTCAAAGTAATTTTATGATGGAGTTAATGTAATGGTTTAAATATCGTATTGGTAAAACTGTAGTTCATGTGCCGTCGGGTTTTTTAAGTTCAGATTCAAACGCCAAATCCCTTATCTCAAAAAATAAGATGACCTCATAGTTGGAAATGAATGTGATCTTAGGAGAAGATACACATGGTTTCATCCGTTTATGTTAAAAAGTGAAGTTTATGTGAATTTTTTTTGTAAGTTCCCGGACCTCGCAGGCCCTTTACGCGTCCTCGCGGGTAAAGAATAGCTTTTGATTTTTATATTAAAAAATTCAAGGTCTGTATTTCATTGGTTTTTTTTTTGTTTGCCTTTTTCACAAAATTACAGATTTCTTCTAATCTGCACCAAACTTAGTGTATACTACATAGGTAAAAAAGTAAGGAGAAAAAACAATATTTGTTGATTTTTTAATTAATTATTTTGAAAAATTTTGTAGTTTTTATATACATACTTTGCTTTTTTCCTAAAAATATTTTTGGACATTTATTCGACGAAACAAATCACATCCAATTTTGTATTTTTTGAGTACTTAAGGTTTTCAGATATTTATTTAAGGAAACTTACTAATTCCAATTCACTCCATGAAGTCTTTCACAACCTCACAAATCATTACCCTTACATCACTTAACAACAAAAATTTTTTTCCCCTACTTGGATGAAACCAAGATGAAACTATACTAGACAGCAACGTTTCTTGAACCCAGTACGTCAAAAATGCGGAAGGAGAAATCGGTAAACACAAAGCCTGTGGAGTTTTTAGGATGAGTTTCGGTACGCAAATCGTGATGGAAAAGCACTATGCATACATGGGTTAGACAAAATAATAATTTTTAAATTGACGTTCATCATTTTACTCAAAATTCAGACACCGCGATGGGAACTACTTTGTTTATTAGTGACGTTATAGGGTCAACTTAAGTTGATGTCTAGTTTAGGGTTTAAACCTGAGATTCCCGTTTTACCCATTTATATATAAAAAAAACTTTTATTCACTTTTTTAAAATTAACGAATGGTTTGTGTATAAAAAGAAACTCCTGTTTCAGATGTTTATTTTATTTCACAAAGATCAGACAAGTCGAGACCAATAGTCATCATTCAGGAGTTCTGTTCTCTAATCAGATTTATGTGCAACTTAAACTTTATATCCTCTTGATAGTATAACGTTTAAATTCTGGTGGCTAATTTTCATATTAATCTCACCTCAAATCCTTAGAGATACGATGGATAATCCAGTAAGAATTGTTTTGGGTGAAGAAAGTATTCTCCTTTGTCGGTGCGGAGTTACCTAAAAACTTGATGAAATGGGGACTAGACTAGTCGTACCTTTGATATTAAATTTCATTGGAAAAACATTTATTTGGTTGAATACAAAAAATCTTTACAAGGGAGCGCATGGAAAATTAAATTATGTATATGGTCTTTGAAAGTACTATGTATTGAATTAGTTTGATTTAATATATATTTGACCGAAAGGTCAGTAATAGTTTTGTTTTTTAAATTATTTGTGTTGCTTGAAATGCAGGAACATATTCTTATTCATGACTATGAGCAAACAATCACCTCTAAATTGTCAGAGAAATTTTATCTATAAAACTACTTGGAATCCCTAAGCAGGTTTGGAGGTACAACAAAACATTGAGTGAATAAAGGCCTTTAAGACCCCATTAATATAGCGTCTAATTTTCTTGATTTGCGAACCGAATCTCCTCCTATCAACCCAACAATCTTTCTGTTTACTCAGTTTCCCTTCCTCGTAGTGACGTCATAGGGTCGAGAATCAAGTAATGCATTGTATGCATCTTGAATAAGTGAAGCTATATACAGTTTGATATCTTAAAATATAAATTAAAGATTCTAGATGAAAAATGTTGGCTCTAAACACATGAATTATACGAGTTGCTCTGTTCGGGAAAAAAGTGGTATAAGTCCAAAATTACAAAATTTGAGATTAATATCGACTTGGATTCCTTCTTAGGTTCTTTACCTAGTGTAGTAGTCACCTCACCTAAGTCAAAATCTCAATGCCTAAGAAATGCCATAGGAACAACAAAGGCACCTTGTTAGAGAAAATCTTCAAATACTCAAAACTACTGTCATTGGACTTATACCACTTTCATTCTAACCAGCTGAAATATTAAAAGAATTAAGAATGGATGGTCTTCTTCGCCTGTTTCTTATTAACTCTAAAACAATGATAACAATTGATTTTAAAATATTTAAAACCCATTTGGTTTTTTAAGACATTCGCGTAAAGAATGGGTCAACCGACTTAAAAAGAGAATTCTTAATCTAGTTTATATAACTGTCACTGTATGTGTATATTTCTAATCACCTACCTTACGCAAAACTTACTCTACCGTACCTATTCTCGTCCAAGATAATTTAAAAATGGTTTCAAGCTCAGATCATTTTTTCATAACATCATGGCATACCATTCAATTTGATACTATACTAATGTAAGTCATCATTGCTAATTATAATTCTCTGCATGTATGCTTTTATATCCTCTTTTATAACATAAGGTTTTAATGCTGATGGGTATTTTTTTTTTAATTTTGCTTCCCTAAACTCTTTCTTGACAAATTTTGTAGTTTTTATATACTTTGCTTTTATCCTAAAAGCATTTTTGGATATTTTTTCAATGAAACTATTCACATCGAATTTTGTATTTTTTGTGTACTTAAAGTTTTCAGATATTTATTTAAGGGAACTTAAGAATTCCAGTTCACTCCATGAAGCCTTTCACAACCTCACGAATCATTACCCTTACGTCACTTAACAACAAATAATTTTTTCCACTACTTAGATGAAATTATACTAGACAGCAACGTTTCTTGAACCCAGTACGTCACAAATGCGGAAGGAGAAATCGGTAAACACAAAGCCTGTTGGGATTTTAGGAGGAGTTTCGGTACGCAAATCGTGATGGAAAAGCACTATGCATACATGGGTTAGACAAAATAATCATATTTTTAAATTGACGTTCATCATTTCACTAAAAATTCAGACACCGCGATGGGAACTACTTTGTTTATTAGTGACGTTATAGGGTCAACTTAAGTTGATGTCTAGTTTAGGGTTTAAACCTGAGATTCCCGTTTTACCCATTTATATAAAAAAAAACTTTTATTTACATTTTTAAAATTAACGAATGGTTTGTGTATAAAAAGAAGCTCCTGTTTCAGATGTTTATTTTACTTCACAAAGATCAGACACATCGATACTAATAGTCATCATTCAGGAGTTCTGTTTTCAAATCAGATTTATGTGCAACTTAAACTATATATCCTCTTGATAGTATAACGTTTAAATTCTGGTGGCTATTTTTCATATCAATCTCACCTCAAATCCTTAGACATACGAAAGATAATCCAGTAAAAATTGTTTTGGGTGAAGAAAGAACTCTCCTGTGTCGGTACTGAGTTTCCCAAAAAATTGGTGAAATGGAAACACAGAAAATAAATTGAAAGTATTTGGACTAGGCATACCTTTGATTTTAATTTTCAATGAAAAAAAAACAGTTATGAGATTTAATACCGAAAATCTAGACAATAATTCCTAAAAAATAACTTAAAAAACACATTGAAGTTTTTGGTATGGAACTAACTGATCAATGAACAGAAAAAAAAAACTTACTTGAAAGTTCCCAAACATTGATCTACGGACCAAAGGTGAGCCGGGAGAGTCTTGTTGGTTGTCTTTCAATGGTTCTGAGAGCACATGGAAAAATAAATTATGTAAATGGATTTGAAAGTACTTATGTATTGAATTAGTTTGAATGAATATATATTAGACCGAAAGGTCAGTATTAGTTTTAATTTATTAAATTATTTGCGTTGCTTGAAATGCTTGAATATATCCTTGATGATGACTCTGAGCAAACAATCACCTCTAAATTATCAGGGAAATTTATTTATAAAATTATTTGGAAAGTTAGCCAGATCCGGAGATAAAAAAAAATTGAATACATAAAGTCATTAAAAGCCCCATTAATATTATAGCATCTTATTTTCTTGATTTGCGCACCGAATCTCCTCCTATCAACCCAACAATCTTTCTGTTAACTCAGTTTTTCCTTCCGCGTAGTGACGTCATAGGGTCGAGAATCAAGTAATGCATTGTATGCATCTTGAATAAGTGAAGCTATATACAGTTTGATATCTTAAAATTTAAATTAAAGATTCTAGATAAAAAAATTTTGGCTCAAAACTCATTAATTTTATAAGTTGCTCTGCTCAGGATGAAAGTGGTATAAGTCCAAAATTACAAAATTTGAGATTAATGTCGACTTGGATTCCTTCTTAGGTTCTTTACCTAGTGTAGCAGTCGCCTAAGTCAAAAGCTCAATGCCTAAGAAATGCCATAGGAACAACACAGACACCGCGTTAGAAAAAATCTTCAATTACACAAAACTACTGTCATTGGACTTATACCACTTTCATTCTAACCAGCTCGAATATTAAAAGAATTAGGAATGGATGGTCTTCTTCGCCTGTTTCTTATTAACTCTAAAACAATAATAACAATTGATTTTAAAAGATTTAAAAACTATTCAGTTTTTTAAGACATTCGCGTAAAAGAATGGGTCAACCGACATAAAAAGAAAATCCTTAATCCAGTTTATATAACGGTCACTGTATGTGTATATTTCTAATCACCTACCTTACGCAAACCTTACTCGACCGTACCTATTCTCGTCCAAGATTATTTAAAAATGGTTTCAAGCTCAGATCATTTTTTCATAACATCATGGCATAATATTCAATTTGATACTATACTAATGTAAGTCATCATCGCTATTTATAATTATCTGCACATTTGCTTTTATATCCTCTTTTATAACATAAGGTTTAAATGCTGGTGGGCACTTTTTTTTTTTTTTAATTTTGCTTCCCTAAAATCTTTCTACATTATGGTGCCTTGCATATTCTTGAATAGGAGAATTAAATTTCTTCAAATGTAATATTCAAATAATTCTAAATATAGAGCATCCACAAAACAATTTTTTTGTAGAACAGGTAAGGTTATAAAAATTAATCCCTTTATTTAAAAATGTCGGATTACAGATTAACCAGTTTTGTCATTCAAAATGTTAATAATTTATTACTAAAAGCTCTGGGTTATATTCTTTCTTTGCTTAATTGTGTTTTATGCTCTGTAAAAAATTGTGTTAGTATCAAGAGAATTCGAGAATGTTTTTAATTTTTTGTTTGTATTCTTCAAAAATACACCCCAACACATTTTTAAAGAAACCTGTAAACCTCAATCCAGTCCATTTATCCTTTTAACCCCAAAGGATACATTCTTTTACTCCCTACACGCAAGAAATCCCATCGTAAATTTATCAGTTGTAAAAATATTATCTCACTCAGTTCAGATCATCAGTTTAAATCATAACTTATTCAAACTAGTGCCAAGGATTAGTCATCATGTCTGAGTTCTTTTTCCAAATCATACCCTTGCAGGACTGAAACTTTATATCCCTTATTATTGTGCAATGTTTAAATGCTGGTGGCTATTTTTTGGTAAAGAAAGGTTGCAGATATTAAATAACTAAAATCTATCATTTAAAGGTGCTTCAGAAAGAATGTTAAGAAAAATAACTTGTAAAATGAATAAACATTCGACTTTTTGAGGTAAAATAAAAGACTGCATTTTTAAGAATCACTAAAAAGCGTCAGAAACAAGATATTAAATTTTTTAAAGTAATTTTATGATGTATTACCTAGTTTAAATATCTTATTGGTAAAACTGGAATTCATGTGCCTTCGGGTTTTTTACGTTCAGATTCAAAAGCGAAATGCCATACCTCGAAAAATAAGATGACCTCATAGGTGGTAAATTAGTTTGATCTTAGGAGAAGATACACGTAGCTTCATGCGTTGATGTTGAAAAGAGGAGTTTATGTGAATTTTTTTTGTTAGTTCCCGGACCTCGCAGGCCCCGTACGCGTCCTCGCGGGTAAAGAATAGCTTTTGATTTTTATATTAAAAAATTCAAGGTCTGTGTTTCATTGGGGGTTTTTTTGCCTTTTTTACAAAACTTCAGATTTTTCTAATCTGTACCAAACTTAGTGTATACTACATAGGTAAAAAATCCAGAGAATAAACAATATTTGTTGATTCTAAATTATTTCGAAAAATTTTGTAGTTTTTATATACTTTGCTTTTTCCCTAAATATATTTTTGGATATTTTTTCAAGGAAACTAATCACATCGAATTTTGTATTTTTTGTGTACTTAAGGTTTTCAGATATTTATTTAAGGGAACTTATTAATTCCAGATCACACCATGAAGTCTTTGACAACCTCACAAATCGTTACACTTACGTCACTTAACAACAAAAAAATTTTTCCACTACTTAGAAACTTCTTGAAACTACTTGAAACTATACTAGACAGCAACGTTTCTTGAACCCAGTACGTCACAAATGCGGAAGGAGAAATCGGTAAACACAAAGCCTGTTGAGTTTTTAGGATGAGTTTCGGTACGCAAATCGTGATGAAAAAGCACTATGCGTACATGGGTTAGACAAAATAATCATATTTTTCAATTGACGTTCATCATTTCACTCAAAATTCAGACACCGCGATGGGAACTACTTTGTTTATTAATGACGTTATAGGGTCAACTTTAGTATATAAGGTTTTAAACCTGAGAATCCCGTTTATCTATTTATTACAGATTAACCAGTTTTGACATTCAAAATGTTAATAATTTATTACTAAAAGATCTGGGTTATATTCTTTCTTTGAATAATTGTGTTTTATTCTTTGTAAAAAATTGTGTTGAGAATTCGAGAATGTTTTTAATATTTTGTCTCTATTCTTCAAAAATACTCCAACAAATTTTTAAAGAAATCTGTAAACCCCAATCCAATCCATTTATTCTTTTAACCCCAAGGATCCCATTCTTTTACCCCCTACACGCACGCATAGGCGTAACGAGGGGGGGTATTGGGGATGTAACCCCTCCCCATTACAACATGAAACACTAAACATGAAAAAACTGAAAAAAAATTCCTTTACAAGGAAGGCGGTTTACAAGGAACTGCTCTTTTAGGAACTAACCCATAAGGCCTCAAAATTAATTTAAACACTACATTGGGAGACAAATTTTTTTTTTAAATTTTTGGGGGAGAACCCCCAAACCCCCCTCTGAAATTTTTACGTCTGTTATACTGTATTTTTCCCTTGAAAGTTTGGATGAAGTTTTCCTTTCGGAAGTTTGGCGTAAAAGAAATTGTTTATATTATACCTATATTATGAGAACTTTTTTAAAGGGAGTAATATGTTGGAGTGGTTGACAGTCGGAGTAACACCCCCATGAGTCAACTCTAGTTACGCCACTGCACGCACGTAATCCCATCGTAATTTTATCAGTTGTTAAAATATTATCTCACTCAGTTCAGACCATCAGGTTAAATCACAACCTGTTCATATGGATACTAGGTACGGATTAGTCATCATGACTGAGTTCTTTTTCCAATTCATAATCTTGCAGGACTGAAACTTTATATCCCTCGTTACTACGTAATGTTTAAATGCTGGTGGCTACTTTTTGGTAAAAAAAAATGGTTGCAGATAGTAATAAATAACTAAAATCGATCATTTATAGATGCTTCAGAAAGAATTTTAAGAAAAATAACTTGTAAAATTAATAAACATTTTATAGGTAAAATAAAAGAATAATAGAATTTTATAGGTAAAATAAAAGACTGCATTTTTAAGAATAACTAAAAAGCGTCAGAAAGAAAAAATTAAAATTTTCAAAGTTATTTTATGATGGAGTTAATGCAATGGCTTAAATATCTTATAGGTAAAACTGGAATTCATATGCAGTCGGGTGTTTTACGTTCAGATTTAAAATCGAAATCCCATATCTCGAAAAAAGATGACATCATAGTTGGTATAGTCCAGTCAAATAGTATTTATTTTGGGAAAAACTTGGGGTAGAAGATATTTTTCGCTATCTGTATGTATTTTAGGGTGCTGAATCCGAATCTGAGGTTTGCCAACAAAATTTCGTGACGGAACATTGTGAAAATTCGAAAAAATGGCGAAAATTCTCCCCTTTTTTTCGTTTTCTGCCCCTAGAACATTACCTTTGCGCTTTTGAGCTAAACAGTCAATACAAAAAATAAAGAACACTAACCAAAACTACAAAAACGTCAATTGAAACTTTTCTCTCAGTAGCGTAGTTTCGTCGATAGAGCGCGTTGAAAAAGGGGCTATTTTCGTTCGATTGGTAGGAAATCCAAAAAATGTCACTAATATCGCCAAAAAGCCGCATTTTTTGGAACATAATACTATAAAAACTGCTTTAATAATATTCTTCTTCAAATCAACCATCTAAAAACTCCAATTATGATTAACTAAATGCATTTTCGTTCCCAGATTTCTCTTACGAACGAAAGTTGCATAGGAGATTATAGTATTTCGATAACTATGTTGCTTATTCGAGATTACATACAAAAGTGCTCTTTTGACTGTTTTATAGGTTTTTGGGGGTGCTGAATCCGAATCTGACGTTTGCCAACAAAATTTCGTGACGGAACATTGTGAAAATTCGGAAAAATTCGCCCCTTTTTTTCGTTTTCTGCCCCTCGAACGTACCCTTTCCACTTCTGAGAAAAACAGGCAATGCAAAAATAAGGAACACAAAACAAGCAACAAAAAGGGCGATTGAAACTTTTCTCTCAGATGAAGGGTTTAGACGCTAGAGAACACTTATTATTGGGACGTTTTTGTTCAATTGGCGGGAAAATCCAAAAAATGTCACTCGTATCACCGAAAAGTGGCCTGTTTTGAAACAGGATACTATTAGAACTACTTTAATAATATGCTAAGTATATGCAATTAATCTTCTTCATACACCAATGATAATTTATTAAATACACGATTAATTAATGTTGAGCTAAACGACAGAAACTTACGTAGACTTAATGATAAAATACGAGCCATATCAAGATATGGATATTTTTACAATATGCTCATTGTTAAGGACTTTATCCAAAGGCTGGATATAATGTAAATAATGAAAATAGGTAAATAAATTAAATGTTATGTAACTTTTGGAATAACTAATTGTACTTCACGTACCAATTTATGTAACGTAAGTACAGATTATATGAAGTCAACATTTCTGGGAGAAATTGATTAGTATAACACTAATTGAGTTATAACACAACACTACCTACTACAGCATATTAAAGTGTTCCTTTAGTTGTTTTAAGTAAAAAAAAACATTCTAAATTGTTTATAGGACCCTGGAAGGTAAGAAAAGTGCATGGATGTAAGTAATTTAATCACTTGGACATAAATTTTCACTTTTAAGCAGATGTTTTTCTAAAACGTTTCATCAGATAAAACTTTTTTCTGGATTTATTGAAATTAGCGTAAAATAGATCAACATTAATTAATCGTGTATTTTACTAATTATCATTGGTGTATGAAGAAGATCAATTGCACGTACTGAGCATATTATTAAAGTAGTTCTAATAGTATCCTGTTTCAAAACAGGCCACTTTTTGGTGATACGAGTGACATTTTTTGGATTTTCCCGCCAATCGAACAAAAACGTCGCAATAATAAGTGTTCTCTAGCGTCTAAACCCTTCATCTGAGAGAAAAGTTTCAATCGCTCTTTTTGTTGCTTGTTTTGTGTTCCTTATTTTTGCATTGCCTGTTTTTCTCAGAAGTGGAAAGGGTACGTTCGAGGGGCAGAAAACGAAAAAAAGGGGCGAATTTTTCCGAATTTTCACAATGTTCCGTCACGAAATTTTGTTGGCAAACGTCAGATTCGGATTCAGCACCCCCAAAAACCTATAAAACAGTCAAAAGAGCACTTTTGTATGTAATCTCGAATAAGCAACATAGTTATCGAAATACTATAATCTCCTATGGAACTTTCGTTCGTAAGAGAAATCTGGGAACAAAAATGCATTTAGTTAATCATCATTGGAGTTTTTAGATGGTTGATTTGAAGAAGAATATTATTAAAGCAGTTTTAATAGTATTATGTTCCAAAAAATGCGGCTTTTTGGCGATATTAGTAACATTTTTTGGATTTCCTACCAATCGAACGAAAATAGACCCTTTTTCAACGCGCTCTAACGACGAAACTACGCTACTGAGAGAAAAGTTTCAATTGACGTTTTTGTAGCTTGGTTAGTGTTCTTTATTTTTTGTATTGACTGTTTAGCTCAGAAGCGCAAATGTAATGTTCTAGGGGCAGAAAACGAAAAAGGGGAGAATTTTCGCCATTTTTTCGAATTTTCACAATGTTCCGTCACGAAATTTTGTTGGCAAACCTCAGATTCGGATTCAGCACCCCAAAATACATACAGATAGCGAAAAATATCTTCTACCCCAAGTTTTTCCCAAAATGACCTTATTTGAGCACAATTTGACTGGACTAGTAATTAAGTGTGATCTTAGGAGCAGGTACAAGTGGTTTCATCCGTTTATTTTGAAAAATCCAGAGAAAAATAAATATTTTTTTGATTTCATAACAATTTCGAAAACGTCAATTTCGAATTCGAATTTTTCAATTTCGTCACAAATGCGGAAGGAGATTTCGGTAAACGTAAAGCCTGTTGAGTTTTTAGGATGAGTTTCGGTACGCAAATCGTGATGGAAAAGCACTATGCATACATGGGTTAGACAAAATAATCATATTTTTAAATTGACGTTCATCATTTCACTCAAAATTCAGACACCGCGATGGGAACTACTTTGTTTATTAGTGACGTTATAGGGTCAACTTAAGTTGATGTCTAGTTTAGGGTTTAAACCTGAGAATCCCGTTTTACCCATTTATATAAAAACATTTTTAAAATTAACGAATGGTTTGTGTATAAAAAGAAGCTCCTGTTTCAGATGTTTATTTTATTTCACAAAGATCAGACAAGTCGATACCAATAGTCATCATTCAGGAGTTCTGTTCTCAAATCAGATTTATGTGCAACTTAAACTTTATATCCTCTTGATAGTATAACGTTTAAATTCTGGTGGCTAATTTTCTTATTAATCTCACCTCAAATCCTTAGAGATACGATGGATAATCCAGTAAGAATTGTTTTGGGTGAAGAAAGTATTCTCCTTTGTCGATGCGGAGTTACCTAAAAACTTGATGAAATGGGGACTAGACTAGTCATACCTTTGATTTTTATTTTCATTGGAAAAACAGTTATTTGGTTGAATACAAAAAATCTTGACAGGGGAGCGCATGGAAAATGTATATGGTCATTGAAAGTACTATGTATTGAATTAGTTTGATTTAATATATATTTGACCGAAAGGTCAGTAATAGTTTTGACTTTTAAATTATTTGTGTTGCTTGAAATGCACGATCATATTCTTGTTCATGACTATGAGCAAACAATCACCTCTAAATTATCAGAGAAGTTTTATCTATAAAACTACTTGGAATCCCTAAGCAGGTTTGGAGGTAAAACAAAACATTGAGTGAATAAAGGCCTTTAAGACCCCATTAATATAGCGTCTTATTTTCTTGATTTGCGAACCGAATCTCCTCCTATCAACCCAACAATCTTTCTGTTTACTCAGTTTCCCTTCCTCGTAGTGACGTCATAGGGTCGAGAATCAAGTAATACTTTGTATGCATCTTGAATAAGTGAAGCTATATACAGTTTGATATCTTAAAATATAAATTAAAGATTCTAGATGAAAAATGTTGGCTCTAAACACATGATTTATACGAGTTGCTCTGTTCGGGATGAAAGTGGTATAAGTCCAAAATTACAAAATTTGAGATTAATATCGACTTAGATTCCTTCTTAGGTTCTTTACCTAGTGTAGTAGTCACCTTAAGTCAAAATCTCAATGCCTAAGAAATGCCATAGGAACAACAAAGGCACCTTGTTAGAGAAAATCTTCAAATACTCAAAACTACTGTCATTGGACTTATACCACTTTCATTCTAACGAGCTCAAATATTAAAAGAATTACGAATGGATGGTCTTCTTCGCCTGTTTCTTATTAACTCTAAAACAATAATAATAATTGATTTTAAAATATTTAAGAACTATTGGGTATTTTTAAGACATTCGCGTAAAGAATGGGTCAAGAGACTTAGAAAGAAAATTCTTAATCCAGTTTATATAACGGTCACTGTATGTGTATATTTCTAATCACCTACCTTACGCAAAACTTACTCTACCGTACCTATTCTCGTCCAAGATTATTTAAAAATGGTTTCAAGCTCAGATCATTCTTTCATAACATCATGGCATACCATTCAATTTGATACTATACTAAAGTAAGTCATCATCGCTTTTTATAATTCTCTGCATATATGCGTTTATATCCTCTTTTATAACATGAGGTTTAAATGCTGGTGGGCACTTCTTTTTTTTTAAATTTGCTTCCCTAAACTCTTTCTACATTATGGTGCCTTACATATTCTTGAATAGGAGAATTAAATTTCTTCCAATATAATATTCAAATAATTCTAAATATAGGTAGAGCATATACACAAAACAATTTTCTAGTAGAAAAGGAAAGGTTATACAAATTAATCCCTTTACTTAAAAATGTCGGATTACAGATTAACCAGTTTTGACATTCAAAATGTTAATAATTTATTACTAAAAGCTGTGGGTTATATTCTTTCTTTGCTTAATTGTGTTTTATGTTAGTTGTTAGTTATTAAAATATTATCTCACTCAGTTCAGATCCAAGGATTAGTCATCATGTCTGAGTTCTTTTTCCAAATTATAACCTTGCAGGACTGAAACTTTATATCCCTTTTTACTGTGCAATGTTTAAATGCTGGTGGCTATTTTTTGGTAAAGAAAGGTGGCAGACAGTAAATCACTAAAATCTATCATTTATAGAGACTTCAGAAAGAATGTTAAGAAAAATAACTTTTAAAATGAATAAACATTAGACTTGGAATTTTATAGGTAAAATAATCGATTGCATTTTTAAGAATCACTAAAAAGCGTCAGAAACAAGATATTAAATTTTTCGAAGTAATTTTATGATGGAGTTAATGTAATGGTTTAAATATGTTATTGGTAAAACTGGAATTCATATGCCGTCGGTTTTTTTACGTTCAGATTCAAAAGCGAAATACCATATCTCGAAAAATTAGATGGCCTCATAGGTGGTAATTTAAGTGTGATCTTAGGAGAAGATACACGTGGTTTCATCCGTTTATGTTGAAAAGTGGAGTTTATGTGAATTTTTTTTGTAAGGGCCCGGACCTCGCAGGCCATGTGCGCGTCCTCGCGGGTTAAGAATAGCTTTTGATATTTTTACATTAAAAAATTCATGATCTGTGTTTCATTGTTGGTTAGTTTGTATTTTACACAAATCTACAGTTTTCTTCCAATCTGCATCAAACTTGGCATACATAGGTACAAAATCCAGAGGGAAAAAATTTTTTTTTTGATTTCATAACGATTTAGAAAATTTTTTAGTTTTTGTTCACTGCTTTTTTCCTCAAAAAAGTTTTCGCATATTTAAGCAAGGAAACTTAGGATTCCAGTTCACTCCATGAAGCATTTCAACAATCTCACAAATCTCTTTTATTTCCTCTTTACCCTTAGGTTCACCTAATAACCTATGTCATTTTTTCCATATTTGATAAAAACTAAGGTTTAACCAACCATGAGAATCACGTTTTATCTATAAAACAGTTTTAATTATATTTTTAAAAATCAACGAATGTTTTGAGTATAAAAAAAACCCTCATATCTCAGATAATTATCTCATTTCACAACTGTTCAAGGCAAGGAAATCGAATCATCATGCAAGAGTTCTTTTTTTCATATTACAACTATGTAGAACTAAAACTTTATATCCCTCTTGATAGTTTAAAGTTTAAATTCTGGTGGCTAATTTTCAAATCACTCCCACCTCAACTTCTTCGAGATAAGATAGCTAATCTAGTAAAAACTGTTTTGGGTGAAGAAAAATTAAACTGTGCCGGGGCAGAGTTACCTAAAACCTTGATGAAATGAGGACTATACTAGTCGTACCTTAATTTTCATTGTAAAAAAAGTTCTTAGGTTGAATACAAAAAATCTTGAGCGTAATTTGTAAAAAAGCAACTTAAAGAACAACATTGAAGTTACTGGTATTAAAAGCTGATCAACAAACAGAAAAAACGTAATTGAAATAGAAGTTCCCATACATTCTGGACTGGTTCTGGGAGCACATGGAAAAATAACTTATTTAAATGGATTTTGAAATTGGTTTAAAATTATGGTATTAAATTAGTAGTAGAAAATGGTACTAAATTAGTTTGAATGAATATACATATACGTGACCGAAAGGTCAGTAATAGTTTTGATTTTTTTAAATTATTTGTTTTGCTTGAAATGCATGGACGCACATACCCTTGTTGTGATCACTATGCGAGCAAACAATCACCTCTAAATTATCTGAGAAGTTTTATTTATAAAATCATTTGGAATCCTTAACCAGGTACGGAGGTAAAACCATTAAGGTTCAATTCCGTTAGAGTCCCCGCTAAATATCGCCCGGTTCTATAGTAGTATAAAAAGTAGAAATATTCATAAATAATTTTAAACTCCTGAATTAAAATGTTTAATTAGATCAATAACTATCCAGTTTATTAATAAAAGTCAGAAAAAATTGTTAATATTTGGTTATATTAAGCAATTTGGATATTGGCGATACTTAGCGGGGACTCTAACGGAATTGAACCACCATTAAATACGCAAAGTCATTTTATCACGAATTGCGTACCGAAACTCCTCCTATCACCCCAACAATCTTTCTGGTTACTCAGTTTTCCTTCCGCGTAGTGACGTCATAGGGTCTAGAAATATTGCGACCAAGTATCGGTCTTGGGAAAGGGATAGTTTGAAAATGATTTAAATTAAGGTTCGTGAATCTCCGAGTTAGCAAATGTCTTATTTAAAATATTTTTAAATGTCAAGATAATCGACGCATCAACTTTTCATTTAGTAGAACACAAGAAACTATATGTTCCGATACCCTCAAGTAACAATTGAGAATTTTATATAAAGAAATAAAATTTTGACCCTTAAAAGTGGAGGGAGATACTATAATATACTAGAATGCTTATTTCGGTCAAATGCACCTTTTGAAATTGATTTCTTAAAGATTTTTAAAAAAAACTTAGATAGTTTGAAATTTTTAGAAATATTTACTTAATTAATAGTTAGTTAACTTAACTAATTAAGATTTGTGTGTTTTATTTATAATAAAATGAGTAGATAAAGTTTTTCAAGAAAAATTCTTCTTAAAAAAGCTCTAACAAATCTTTCACACAACCACGAAAGACTTACGAATCATTAACGCCATAGTATGTTCTTATCGTTCTTTCTCTCAGTTTAAAAAAAAAACATTCCACTCAGACCATCCTAGCTTATTCACAAGTTCTATACTCATATCGAACCATTTATAGTCATCATTTTGGAATTCTCCTTACTACACTCCTATCTGTGTAGAATTAAGATTTTATATCCTTATTTATTGTTTAATATTTAAAAACTGGTGGCTATTTTTTTTAAATTTGTTTAGCTTTTCAGTCCAGTATGTAAAATAAAGTTATTAAGTCATAGTCCTAATCAGTGGCGGGTCGCCCATAGGAGCACATGAGCATGTAAACCCTTAATAAAACTGAAACAAGCTAATAATAACATGAATTAAAAGCTAAATAAAAATCTATTCCCACTTGTTTCCTATTCAGGACGAGTTTCCCCCCCCCTCTTCTGTTCTAATTATGATATTTTTACTTAATTGTATTTACAAAATTTAATTGTGAACCCCCATTTGAACTACCCAAGAGCCACTACTGGTCCTAATAAAACCCAAATCAGAAAAAACATCTCGTAGATAGGAATAAATAAAAAGGACCCTTCCACAGCCACTAGAGCAGAATTATTTAGCATAGTCCAAGAAGTCAAAAAGAGTAAATCTAAATACGTTTTTTATCATTGTTAGGCTGAGCGCGCACGAGTGTCTAAAGTCACGGCGACCAGTATCAAGACCCTCTATATAATGGCCTCACAACTCGGACGGGTGACGTCACACTTTCCGCCACCTTTGACGTCACATGCAAAACGACGCCATGTTTTATATTTTTTGACTTTCTTAACACTGAACAAGGAATATTCGTGTTTTTGTTATTAACATTAATGTATCGATGTAAAAACATACGCCTTGATATTAATTTTTAATGGCTATCGCTATTCAAACCAGAGTTTAATAAGTAGAAATCTGAAATAAGCATAAAGTATCAAAAATGTCTTTTAATTTAACAAAATTGATGGAGCAACAAACAAAAACGTGGTGCCATCTGAGAAAAATGTAGAAATATAAATCAGAAGAATTAACTAGAACTTAGTGCTACTAGTGCATTTCCCGCAACAATAAATATAATGCTTGATTCTCATCAGTTTAATCTTATAATAAATTAAAGAATTTAGTGTAATTAAATAAACTGTTTACTGTTGGAAGATGGAATTCAATGATTTGTTTTAATTTTTAATAGATTTAACTTTTTATTTTACTAGTGATTTTTTTTTTTAATTTCCTAGATAAACTTAATATTGTGAGAAAAACCTACATGACATGCATTCATTATTTGCAAACTGAACTAAAAGCCATGTTAGTCCTAAGGCTAAAAAACTGAATGAAAATACAAAAGAACTGTACAAAAGGGACAAAATTTTGATTCTAAACGAAAGATTTTGAGTTTCCAGAACAGTATTATCAGCCTTGAAGGCATACATAACGCGAGGAGTTAAGAAAGTAAGTTTTTATGCTCCATAGACATAACATGGGAAATTTAGCGATTTTCCGCCACCTTTGACGTCACAGTGACGTAGTTGTCAGGCTTTGTATATAGAGGGTTTTGCCAGTATCACTAGTATCAAAAATATCACTAGAAAACAATAGAGCATTTTCAATCACATGACTTTACCTAACAACGGCCTTAGCAACGTTGTTTTTATCCTCCAGTGATGTCATGTACGAATGCTGCTATTGGATACTTCTATGTCCCGCCCCTAACAACAGCCTTAGCAACGTTGTTTTTGTCTTTGTCACCGTGACAAAAGTCGCCCGTGCGCGCTCGTCCTTATGGTAAAAGAAAGTGCCCCAATTACAGGAAGAATCCTAAAATGACTAAAGAAAGAAATGTATTTAGGTATCGCGTTTAAGGTTTGTTCGTTACTTAAACTTTAGAAACGTTAACTTTATTAACTTATTATTATTCACTGAATTAATTTTCATTGAAAGAAGAGTTATGAGGTTTAAAATAAAAAATCTAGACGATAGTTTCTTTACAATAACTTAAAAACAACATTGAAGATTATGATATTAAGAGCTGATCAAAGTTTTATTAATAAACAAAAAAAACGTACCTAAAACAGTAGCTCCCAAATATTGATATAAGGACCAAAGTTGAGCCGAGAGAGTCTTGAAGGCGGTCTTTGAATGGTTCTGGAAGCCATGAGAAAGTTAATTATGCAAATGGATTTTGAAAGTAGTGTGTATTGGAATTTGTTCAAATTAATATATTCGTGTCCTAAAGGTCAGTAACCGATTGTACCGATAATTGCTATAACTCTATTATTAGGAATAGTTTTGATTTTTAAAATCGATTGCTTAAGAAACGATCTGAAACTTAATTGATGCGTTGCTTAAAGTGTAAGGTTGGGCGCGCACGAGTGACTAAAGTCACGGCAACCAGGATTACTAGTATCAAAAATATCACAAGAAAACAATAGAGCATTTTCAATCACATGACTTTACCTAACAACGGCCTTAGCAACGTTGTTTTTATCCTCCAGTGATGTCATGTACGAATGCTGCTATTGGATACTTCTATGTCCCGCCCCTAACAACAGCCTTAGCAACGTTGTTTTTGTCTTTGTCACCGTGACAAAAGTCGCCCGTGCGCGCTCGTCCTTATGGTAAAAGAAAGTGCCCCAATTACAGGAAGAATCCTAAAATGACTAAAGAAAGAAATGTATTTAGGTATCGCGTTTAAGGTTTGTTCGTTACTTAAACTTTAGAAACGTTAACTTTATTAACTTATTATTATTCACTGATAACTGTAAATCGTCAGTTTATGGAAGAAAGACACTAAGTCACTTTTGGAAAATCTGTTAAAATTGGTAAAATGACTTTACCAAGGAGCAGATCCCCCAAAACTTGCTAAGCTGAAATATGATCGGTGTGTTGGTTGGTAATGACGCAAAAAAATGTGATATGCGATAGTGTATCGCGAAATTTGGCGAAACTTCATACAGAGTAGTTCAACCAGAAGTGACTCGGTACCTTTCTCCTTTAGACGACGATAGGTTCAATTCCATTATCAGTCTTGAGTCGAACTGTTTTAGTCACCAAATATTCAATTGCTGCCAAGTTTTTAAGGTTGTCATTAATATAATCGTAAGCTTTATTAAATCGGATTATAACTTTTAGTGATGTTTCTAAACTACGGAGATATTTCACGGGACAGATAACAGAATTGTTCCCGACGGATATTTTGTAAAAAAAAAAAAGCGGGATAAGAACATTTAAAGTAGCTTTTATTTTTTTTTCCTTTAAAATTCCTTCATTTTTAATAAATGGGAAAATCCAAAGGCTTCATAGGGAAAATCTTTATAGGGAAAAAAACAGAAGAAACACATCCAGAAGAAAATGGCAAGATAAAGCAAGCGTTCCAATCATGGGAGCACAATCGGGGAAATTAGAAGGAGAAAATCTAAATAAGATTTTCTATCAATGTGGCATTAAACTTTTAACTATGATTTTTTTTTTCCGGGAGGAGGGCTGTAAGAATATTTTAAGTTTATTTGTAAATGATTTAAGAAGTACGCAAACTGAGTTGGGAGCCAATGGTAAAAAAGTCTAAACCTTCAATAATTATGCAAAATAACTTCTCTCCTATATTCATCATCATCATCATAAAGTCTTTTAGTGCTCAGTAGCATAAAAAGGCCCTCAGTCCCGTCCACTTTCAATATTAACAGGTTAAAATTTAAACAAAAAATGGCAGGTAAATGGTTTTTTAATAAAAACTCTGATAAATTCATTTCACTCAGTCTTTTTACTTATAAAAAAAAACTAAAAAAACCTCTAAAATAATTTTAAAGAAATATTTTTGCGGTTTATATATTTTTTTATCAAATATTAAAGAACTGATTTGGATTTTTAACCTTTCTAAAAAGCCTGTATGCCCTATTATTCCTCGAGCGATAGAGATTAGGGGAAGGAACCCCCTAGTTCTCTAAAAAAAAGTTTTAGGGTTTCGTAATATTTTAAAATTCACAGACCGGTTTTGTAAAAAATAAACTCCCATCTCAGACCTTTAGTTCATTTCATCAAGTTCTTCATAATGAGAAGCGATTATAATCATCATTCAGGGATTCATTTCAATTAGTATTGATGTAGACCTAGCATTTTATAACCCTCTTATTTAAAGTGTAATACTTAAATTCTGGTGGCTAGATTTTCAAACAACTCCCGCCTCAACTCCTTCGAGATATTTGATTGAAAATGGTTTTGTGTGAAGAAAATATTCTCCTGTATCGATACTGAGTTTCCTAAATGGTTGATGAAATGAAAACTAAGAAGATAGATTCATATAATTTGAACTGGACGTATTTTTGATTTTAGCTTTCATTGAAAAAAGAGTTATGCGGTTTAAAATAAAAAATCTAGACGATAGTTTCTTAACAATAATTTAAAAAAACATTGAAGATTATGTTATTAAGAGCTGATCAAAGTTTTATTAAAATTCACAGACGGGTTTTGTAAAAAAATATACTCCCATATCAGACCTTCAGTTCATTACATCAAGTTCCACGAAACTTATTCATATCGAAGAGGTGAATTTAGTCATCATTCAGGGATTCATTTCAATTAGTATTGAAGTAGACCTAAAATTTTATAACCCTCTTTTAAGTGTAATATTTAAATTCTGGTGGCTAGATTTTCAAATTATTCCCGCCTCAACTCCTTCGAGATATTTTATTGAAAATGGTTTTGTGTGAAGAAAATATTCTCCTGTATCGATACTGAGTTTCCTAAATGGTTGATGAAATGAAAACTAAGAAGATAGATTCATATAATTTGAACTGGACGTATTTTTTATTTTAGCTTTCATTGAAAAAAGAGTTATGAGGTTTAAAATAAAAAATCTAGACGATAGTTTCTTAACAATAATTTAAAAAAACATTGAAGATTATGTTATTAAGAGCTGATCAAAGTTTTATTAAAATTCACAGACGGGTTTTGTAAAAAAATATACTCCCATATCAGACCTTCAGTTCATTACATCAAGTTCCACGAAACTTATTCATATCGAAGAGGTGAATTTAGTCATCATTCAGGGATTCATTTCAATTAGTATTGAAGTAGACCTAAAATTTTATAACCCTCTTTTAAGTGTAATATTTAAATTCTGGTGGCTAGATTTTCAAATTATTCCCGCCTCAACTCCTTCGAGATATTTTATTGAAAATGGTTTTGTGTGAAGAAAATATTCTCCTGTATCGATACTGAGTTTCCTAAATGGTTGATGAAATGAAAACTAAGAAGATAGATTCATATAATTTGAACTGGGCGTATCTTTGATTTTAATTTTCATTGAAAGAAGAGTTATGAGGTTTAAAATAAAAAATCTAGACGATAGTTTCTTTACAATAACTTAAAAACAACATTGAAGATTATGATATTAAGAGCTGATCAAAGTTTTATTAATAAACAAAAAAAACGTACCTAAAACAGTAGCTCCCAAATATTGATATAAGGACCAAAGTTGAGCCGGGAGAGTCTTGAAGGCGGTCTTTGAATGGTTCTGGAAGCCATGAGAAAGTTAATTATGCAAATGGATTTTGAAAGTAGTGTGTATTGGAATTTGTTCAAATTAATATATTCGTGTCCTAAAGGTCAGTAACCGATTGTACCGATAATTACTATAACTCTATTATTAGGAATAGTTTTGATTTTTAAAATCGATTGCTTAAGAAACGATCTGAAACTTAATTGATGCGTTGCTTAAAGTGTAAGGCTGGGCGCGCACGAGTGACTAAAGTCACGGCAACCAGGATTACTAGTATCAAAAATATCACAAGAAAACAATAGAGCATTTTCAATCACATGACTTTACCTAACAACGGCCTTAGCAACGTTGTTTTTATCCTCCAGTGATGTCATGTACGAATGCTGCTATTGGATACTTCTATGTCCCGCCCCTAACAACAGCCTTAGCAACGTTGTTTTTGTCTTTGTCACCGTGACAAAAGTCGCCCGTGCGCGCTCGTCCTTATGGTAAAAGAAAGTGCCCCAATTACAGGAAGAATCCTAAAATGACTAAAGAAAGAAATGTATTTAGGTATCGCGTTTAAGGTTTGTTCGTTACTTAAACTTTAGAAACGTTAACTTTATTAACTTATTATTATTCACTGATAACTGTAAATCGTCAGTTTATGGAAGAAAGACACTAAGTCACTTTTGGAAAATCTGTTAAAATTGGTAAAATGACTTTACCAAGGAGCAGATCCCCCAAAACTTGCTAAGCTGAAATATGATCGGTGTGTTGGTTGGTAATGACGCAAAAAAATGTGATATGCGATAGTGTATCGCGAAATTTGGCGAAACTTCATACAGAGTAGTTCAACCAGAAGTGACTCGGTACCTTTCTCCTTTAGACGACGATAGGTTCAATTCCATTATCAGTCTTGAGTCGAACTGTTTTAGTCACCAAATATTCAATTGCTGCCAAGTTTTTAAGGTTGTCATTAATATAATCGTAAGCTTTATTAAATCGGATTATAACTTTTAGTGATGTTTCTAAACTACGGAGATATTTCACGGGACAGATAACAGAATTGTTCCCGACGGATATTTTGTAAAAAAAAAAAAGCGGGATAAGAACATTTAAAGTAGCTTTTATTTTTTTTTCCTTTAAAATTCCTTCATTTTTAATAAATGGGAAAATCCAAAGGCTTCATAGGGAAAATCTTTATAGGGAAAAAAACAGAAGAAACACATCCAGAAGAAAATGGCAAGATAAAGCAAGCGTTCCAATCATGGGAGCACAATCGGGGAAATTAGAAGGAGAAAATCTAAATAAGATTTTCTATCAATGTGGCATTAAACTTTTAACTATGATTTTTTTTTTCCGGGAGGAGGGCTGTAAGAATATTTTAAGTTTATTTGTAAATGATTTAAGAAGTACGCAAACTGAGTTGGGAGCCAATGGTAAAAAAGTCTAAACCTTCAATAATTATGCAAAATAACTTCTCTCCTATATTCATCATCATCATCATAAAGTCTTTTAGTGCTCAGTAGCATAAAAAGGCCCTCAGTCCCGTCCACTTTCAATATTAACAGGTTAAAATTTAAACAAAAAATGGCAGGTAAATGGTTTTTTAATAAAAACTCTGATAAATTCATTTCACTCAGTCTTTTTACTTATAAAAAAAAACTAAAAAAACCTCTAAAATAATTTTAAAGAAATATTTTTGCGGTTTATATATTTTTTTATCAAATATTAAAGAACTGATTTGGATTTTTAACCTTTCTAAAAAGCCTGTATGCCCTATTATTCCTCGAGCGATAGAGATTAGGGGAAGGAACCCCCTAGTTCTCTAAAAAAAAGTTTTAGGGTTTCGTAATATTTTAAAATTCACAGACCGGTTTTGTAAAAAATAAACTCCCATCTCAGACCTTTAGTTCATTTCATCAAGTTCTTCATAATGAGAAGCGATTATAATCATCATTCAGGGATTCATTTCAATTAGTATTGATGTAGACCTAGCATTTTATAACCCTCTTATTTAAAGTGTAATACTTAAATTCTGGTGGCTAGATTTTCAAACAACTCCCGCCTCAACTCCTTCGAGATATTTGATTGAAAATGGTTTTGTGTGAAGAAAATATTCTCCTGTATCGATACTGAGTTTCCTAAATGGTTGATGAAATGAAAACTAAGAAGATAGATTCATATAATTTGAACTGGACGTATTTTTGATTTTAGCTTTCATTGAAAAAAGAGTTATGCGGTTTAAAATAAAAAATCTAGACGATAGTTTCTTAACAATAATTTAAAAAAACATTGAAGATTATGTTATTAAGAGCTGATCAAAGTTTTATTAAAATTCACAGACGGGTTTTGTAAAAAAATATACTCCCATATCAGACCTTCAGTTCATTACATCAAGTTCCACGAAACTTATTCATATCGAAGAGGTGAATTTAGTCATCATTCAGGGATTCATTTCAATTAGTATTGAAGTAGACCTAAAATTTTATAACCCTCTTTTAAGTGTAATATTTAAATTCTGGTGGCTAGATTTTCAAATTATTCCCGCCTCAACTCCTTCGAGATATTTTATTGAAAATGGTTTTGTGTGAAGAAAATATTCTCCTGTATCGATACTGAGTTTCCTAAATGGTTGATGAAATGAAAACTAAGAAGATAGATTCATATAATTTGAACTGGACGTATTTTTTATTTTAGCTTTCATTGAAAAAAGAGTTATGAGGTTTAAAATAAAAAATCTAGACGATAGTTTCTTAACAATAATTTAAAAAAACATTGAAGATTATGTTATTAAGAGCTGATCAAAGTTTTATTAAAATTCACAGACGGGTTTTGTAAAAAAATATACTCCCATATCAGACCTTCAGTTCATTACATCAAGTTCCACGAAACTTATTCATATCGAAGAGGTGAATTTAGTCATCATTCAGGGATTCATTTCAATTAGTATTGAAGTAGACCTAAAATTTTATAACCCTCTTTTAAGTGTAATATTTAAATTCTGGTGGCTAGATTTTCAAATTATTCCCGCCTCAACTCCTTCGAGATATTTTATTGAAAATGGTTTTGTGTGAAGAAAATATTCTCCTGTATCGATACTGAGTTTCCTAAATGGTTGATGAAATGAAAACTAAGAAGATAGATTCATATAATTTGAACTGGGCGTATCTTTGATTTTAATTTTCATTGAAAGAAGAGTTATGAGGTTTAAAATAAAAAATCTAGACGATAGTTTCTTTACAATAACTTAAAAACAACATTGAAGATTATGATATTAAGAGCTGATCAAAGTTTTATTAATAAACAAAAAAAACGTACCTAAAACAGTAGCTCCCAAATATTGATATAAGGACCAAAGTTGAGCCGGGAGAGTCTTGAAGGCGGTCTTTGAATGGTTCTGGAAGCCATGAGAAAGTTAATTATGCAAATGGATTTTGAAAGTAGTGTGTATTGGAATTTGTTCAAATTAATATATTCGTGTCCTAAAGGTCAGTAACCGATTGTACCGATAATTACTATAACTCTATTATTAGGAATAGTTTTGATTTTTAAAATCGATTGCTTAAGAAACGATCTGAAACTTAATTGATGCGTTGCTTAAAGTGTAAGGCTGGGCGCGCACGAGTGACTAAAGTCACGGCAACCAGGATTACTAGTATCAAAAATATCACAAGAAAACAATAGAGCATTTTCAATCACATGACTTTACCTAACAACGGCCTTAGCAACGTTGTTTTTATCCTCCAGTGATGTCATGTGCGAATGCTTCTATTGGATGCTTATATGTCCCGCCCCTAACAACAGCCTTAGCAACGTTGTTTTTGTCTTTGTCACCGTGAAAAAAGGCGCCCGTGCGCGCTCGCCCTAAGAATGTGTATTTGTTGATAACTTTGAGCTTAACAATCACCAGTAAATTATCCGGGAAATTTTAATGATAAAATTATTTCGACTACTTAGCTAGGTACTGAGATGGAAAGTATATTTTCAAATTACGTTTAGGACAACATCTGTCCCAGATACTAAAAACATATAGGAAGAGAAAATAATGCCAAGCTGCACCTAAAAACGCATCATGAGCCCATGAATCTATAATCTTAATTGTTCCCATGTGATAAAACAAGCCACAACCTCTAATATTGATCAGTTTTTGACTCTGTGAGACAGGTCAAAAAGTCTATCAACAACAAGAAAATCTATAAAATGACATCTCTTTCTATAAAAGGTTAAATTTTTATACTTCGATACCTTAAAATACAAATGCTGGATTAACTAATATTTTCACTCTGAAAACAGCAATTGATTTTTTATTAGGAACTATGAAAAATTCATTTCACTTATTTGCTTTTTTAATAAAGAACTCTAAAGATATTTAAAATATTAGTTCAGGTTCCTTTTTTTCTGAAACTTTTACATAATGGAGTTTTTAATCTTTCTAAAACGACTTTTGTGCCTCCTATTCCAATTTTGTGAAAAAAAAACTTCTGTATATTTGACAACAGAATCATTTATGTCACAATTTATCAAAAAGTTAACCCAGTCAGATTAAGTTTTGAAATCATTCAGTTCACTTCACGAGGAACCAGATCAATACAGTGGATTCTAATCATCATGTCACTGAGTTATGCTATTCTCACCATTCATCCAAGTGTACAAATAAGTATTTATATCCCTTTTAAACATTTAATATATAAATGCTGGTGGCTATGTACTCCTTTTAGATATCTCCGTCTTTCAATAAAATAGTAAGAGAAATTGTCCCAGTCACAAGAAGTAATTACAAAAGTAGTATTTTAAGTATCGTAGTGGTTTGACCGTAAATGATATAATTTAAAGCTAAAGCATATTATTTTTTTATACGCTATAGCGTGGTATTATTGGTATAGTATCTAGTAAGCCGTGGTTAAACCCATAGAGCATTTTCAATCACATGACTCGGACCTAACAACGGCCTTAGCAACAGAAAATGTTACAACAGAGGTTAACAGTTACAGAAAATGACTGGCCGTGGAATTCTTCTATTGGAGCATTTGCAATCACGTGACCCCATACCTAAAAACCGCCTTAGCAACAGATAAACAACGGCCCTAGCAACAGTTAAAAGCCCTACAGAAGGTACACAGTTAAGAAAATAACCGGTTGTGACGTCACCTGAAAACACTCTATGTATAGTTTAGTTAGTTTTTAGTTTAGTTTGTTTTTAGTTTAGTTTATTTTTAGTTTAATTTTTTGTTAGTTTAATTTTTAGTTCGTTGTTTTTTAGTTTTAGTTTTTTTCTTGTGCCGAATAGTCGTAGACCGGTATATATGGCGTCTTTTTATCCCGATTTGCGTACCGAAACTTCTCCTAGCAATCCAACAGGCTTTCTGTTTACCCATTTTCTGCTTCCGCGTAGTGACGTTGCTGTTGCTGCCGAGTAAATTCTCTACATAAAGTTTTATGGTTTTATAATATTTTAAAAATAACAGACGGGTTGTGCGCAAAAATGAACAACCAAATCACAGATCATTATTTTATTTCACAGTGTTCTACAGAACATATTCATATAGGGAATCCTGTGTTTAGTCATCATACCGGAGTTCTTTTAAAGTTAAACTTATGTAAACCTAAAACTTTATTACCCTCTTTAAAGTGTAAAATTTAAATTCTGGTGGCTAGATTTTCAAATTACTCCCGCCTCAACTCCTTCGAGATATTTTAATGAAAATGGTTTTGTATGAAGAAAATATTCTCCTGTATCGGTACTGAGTTTTCTAAATGGTTGATGAAATGAAAACTAAGAAGATAGATTCATATATTTTGAACAAGGCCTGTCTTTGATTTCAATTTTCATCGAAAGAAGAGTTATGAAGTTTAAAACCAAATATCTAGACTAGTTTCTTAACAATACCTTAAAAACGACATGGAAGATTATGTTATTAAGAGCTGATCAAAGTTTTATTAATTGTCAAAAAAAACGTACCTGAAACAGTAGCTCCCAAATATTGATATAGGGACCAAAGGTGAGCCGGGAGAGTCTTGAAGGCGGTCTTTGAATGGTTCTGGAAGCACATAGAAAAGTAAATTATGTAAATGGATTTTGAAAGCCAGTGTGTATTGAATTCGTTCGAATGAATATATTCGTTATCGAAAGGTCAGTTATAAAATTTGTACGGATAATTTCCAGAACTCTATTGTTTGGAATAGTTTTGATTTTTAAAATTAATTGCTTATGAAACTGTCTGAAAGTTAATTGATGCGATGCTTAAAGTGTAGGAATGTGTCCTTGTTGATAACTTTGAGCTTAAAAATCACCACTAAATCATCGGGGAAATTTTATTTATAAAACATTTGGACTAATTAGCTAGGTCTTGAGATAAAATCGTTCAATGTATTTAAAAACTAAACAACATATAATAATGACGATTTAGTGGGGAGAAATTTGAGCCTTACCATAAAAGCAATTATTTGAAAACGTAGCGCATTTTCATGACATATTTCAGAGCGACATTAGATTTCCATCTCTGAATTTGTTCAAAGAAAAGGCTATCAGTAATTTATAAGGATAGTATACGTAAATTATTCAAATTAATACAAAGTGGTTCATCCATCTCTTCGAGTTAGGGGATTTCTAATTTTAAGGTATTTTTAAAAGTCAAGATGACGATAATCGGCAGATCAACTTTTCTTTTACAACACGTAAAAGTGTATGTTTCGATCCCCTTAAATAAAAAATGGAGGATTTTAGATTAAGATTTTTGTACTCTTAAAAGGTGAGGTAGTTCTGTTAATACTGGAATACTTATTTCGCTCATTTGCCCTTTTTGCAATATAGCACTGACAATCGGTTTCTTATAGATTTTGAAAAAAAAACTTTTGCTAGTTATTATTTTTAGAAATATTTTAGTTAATTAATGGTTAGATATCTAATCCAAACAATAAAATGAACAGATCAAACTTTTCAAGGAAATTTTGATATACCCATTTCAAGGCCTTAACCCATAGGAGCACTCTTTAATCATTAACCAGCCTGCACTATACTGCCGTCCTTAGCAAGAAGGGCGCATCTCCGAAAATCAAGATTTTCAGTACAAGCACTTTTCGCCTAAGGATTTCAAGAAATTTCATAAATACGCCCTTTTTCACTAGCGTTTTTGTGTACCTTTTCGTACCCATAGGTACATGAATGAGGTATCATAAGGTGCAGAAGACTCTAAAGATTCTAGGTATGCAAAAACCTGAAAATCGCCAAAATCCGAGATACGCCCTTCTTGCTAAGGGAGGCAGTATAGTATCCTTTAGTATTTTTTCTCTGTTTAAAAAACATAATCCCACTCAGACATCTCAATTTAGTCACAAGTTCTACGGGAACCACACTCATATTGGAAACTGTTTTTGCCATCATCGTGGAATTCTTCTCCTCACTGTACAGTTGGGGAAATAAAAAACGACTCAGTTGAGATTTCTGACGAACCACTTGGGTTAGGAAGACAAATAAGGTGTCATTTTTCATTTCATGAAGTATTCTTTAAATGAAAAAAAATTTCGAGTCCTTAGGGGGTCGTCTTCATATTAAACGAAACACTAACTTTATTTTTTCCTATGCGGACCCCCAATTATTATGCGTTTTTCTGAAAGAGCATCCCTATAAACCCCCAAATACCAAGTTTCATCCACGTAAGTATCCAAATAGAAGCATAATAAATTTTTGAAAGGTCAACAATTTCATGTGAAATTTGTCAAAATATTTTCGGTGTAAAATCATAAAACTTTGAATTTAGATCAAATTTGTGTCCCCAAACAAAATCATTATGCTTTTATAGCGATATTTAATGGTTAATAGATAGATAATTAATATCTAATTTTGACCCAAAAATTAAAAATTTTAAAATCCATTAATATTTTTATGGTAATCGATTCTGGTAGTAATTTTATGTGGAAAAACAAAATTTCAGTCGATTTCATATAATAGTTTCGGAAAAAACCAGATTAAACTAAATTCCCACTCGTTAAGGGACCATATACCGCTGCCAAATGTTTACCGGCGAATGCTTTTTCTGGAAACAGTCGCCTTATTTTAATCACCATAACTTAAATTAAAACTTAAATTTGTATAAAATTTCAATAAATTAATTATAAACTTTTCAATAAACATTAAAGTGGTGAGTAAAAGTCTTACTATCCCACCGTTTTTAAGAAATAGTGTTTACAGAAAATTAACCCTTCTCACTCTGGAGACGACCCCCAAAACGTAAAAGCTTTATTTACCGCACGATTTGAATGAAACTTGGTATTTGGGGGTTTATGAGGATGCTCTTTCAGAAAATCACATAATAATTTGGGGTCCCTATAGGAAAAAAAAAAGTTAGTGTTTCGTTTAATATGAAGACGACCCCCTAAGGACTCGAAATTTTTCTCATTTAAAGAATACTTCATGACATGAAAAATGACACCTTGTTTGTCTTCCTAACCCAAGTGGTTTGTCAGAAATCACAACTGAGTCGTTTTTTATTTCCCCAACTGTACCTATCTGGGAAGAACTAAGCTTTAATATCCCTTTTCGCTCTTTGATACATAAATACTGGTGGCTATGGCTATTTTTTTATACTTATGAGTAATTTTGTAGTCTAATATGGTAAAAAATTTATTTCTATAGTTATAGGAAAATCACAATATCCCTCCAGTAACCAAAGCTAGAAAAATAAGAACTATACAAGAACTTTATAAGTGTGTTTTTATTAAATTAATGTTGTTCCAATTTTTTTAACAAATCCTTAAAAAATCGAAAGTTATCCTGTGAAAATAGACTTGAAATCTCTGTTTTTTGCAAAAACCAGTCAAGTACAAAAATTTCAATAATCTTTTGCAAGGAAGAAAAAAGCCAAAAATAAAAAAATTATTTTTTGTGTTTAAAGCCTGTAAATAAGGTCTGGTTAAAGAAAAAAAATTACTAAGCACCTCCATAAAAAAGTGTAAGATTAGAAGTGTAAGTTTAAGAAGATAAAGAAGATAAGATAAAGAAGTGTAAGTTTCTAAACAGACTTTATCAAGTCAGATATTTTGGTGTTTGACATGTTTCTGAAACAAACGAGTTAATTTGCCTCTAGAAATATTTTCATCACAGTTTATCATCAAAAAAGTAAACTCACTCAGACAATACAGTTTGAAATCATTCAGTACTCAAAGAACCCGATTCATACCACAGCACTTCTAGCCATCAAACCACTGAGTTATACTCCCTTCTCTCCTAACTGTGTAGAAAAGAGACATAATTACATCTGATGTCAAAAAAGACCCCCCCTCCGTTTATAGGAAGCGTCCAGTCCTGTAATGAGCATAAAAAATTGTTTAAGTATAGGAATTGTTGAGATGAAACAAACGAGCTCTTCTCGCTGCGATCGCGAAGCAATCTGAAAAGAACTGTGAAGCAGTTCGTTGTTAGTTGGTGTTCGTTAGTTGGTGAGCGATAGCGAGCAAGGCGAAGAACCCCCTAGTTATCTAAAAAATGTTTTAGGGTTTTATAGTACATATTTTAAAAATTACAGACGGGTTTGTGTGCAAAAATAAACTCCCCCATCTCAGATCCTTATTTTTTTTCACTGAGTTCTAGAGAACTTATTCATAAAGATAATCCAGTGTTTAGTCATCATTGGGGAGTTCTTTTCAATTTAAACTTATGCAGACCTAAAATTTTATAACCCTCTTTAAAGTGTAATATTTAAATTCTGGTGGCTAAATTTTTAAAGTACTCCCGCCTCAACTCCTTCGAGATATTTTAATGAAAATGGTTTTGTATGAAGAAAATATTCTCCTGTATCGGTACTGAGTTTTCTAAATGGTTGATGAAATGAAAACAAAGGAAATAAATTAATATATTTTGAATTTTTATAATAGTTTCTATAATCCTACAACCTCATTAGAATTTTTAGAGTTGAGAAAAGTAAGTAAAAGTTATACATAAAAATTAAATATAATTGGGGTTTTTTTCATAATTGGGTATAAAAGTGTTCATTAGTAAATGCAAACTTGCATATAGAATTTCATGTCAACTTTATGTATAAGTTTTGCAGAAACACGCATAATGACAAAAGTTTCAACTTTGAATAAAACATGATTCCAAAACATGATTTGAAAACTTTTTCCAATAGTTAGAAAAATGACCAAGAAATTTTAGTCAAAATTTGTCTAGTAACTCATAAAACTTTCAGAAGGAAAATAGTATCTGGCGCCGAAACGGCCGGCGCCGAATAGTAGTAGACCAAAAAAGGTAAACCCACTCAGACCATACAATTTGAAATCATTCAGTTCTCGAGGAACCCGATTCATATCCATGTGAACGTAGTCATCATATCACTGGGTTAAGCTCTTTTCTCCACGTATATCTGTGAAGAAATAGACTTTATATCCATTTTAAACGTTGAACAGAAAAACACTGGTGGTTATTTTTTAGAATTAGTAGCTTTTTCAGCAAACGTTGCCTTTTTTGTAAAGAATAAAATAAATTTCTCCAGTTAAATGAGAGTCCTAAAATAATTATATAAAGATATATCTTGTCGAAGAGAACAATGGTTTTAACTATCACCAAGTTTTGTCCGTAAATCCCAAAATTTAAAGATATTGCTTACTTTAAAAGTAACAATGGGGGATCACAAATTTTTTATATAGCTTTTACTTGTTTTAAAATTGTTTAATTCCTAGTAAAGACCGAAGAAAGAACATCCTGTTGAAAGTAACACGGTAAAAGGAGCATTCTAATCTTTGGAACACGACTACGTAGCACAATTTGGAGAGTCAAGAGGACAATATCTAATTACAATTTTTTTTTTATTAATGTGGGCAATGGACAATTCCCGTATTTTTCAAAAATAGAAATAAAGCCATTTTTCCAGTAAAACAAACGGTTCTAATTTCAAAAATAAGCATTAATAGTTTTTTTTTTTAAATATTAAATTAGATATTTGAAAATAAAAATAGCTAAATTTCAGTTGGCCTCGAAACGCTCAGGACGTAACTTGATACAAACAAACATAAAATAAACTAGTAACAACAGCTAACCAAGAATGTTTTTGATTGGCTGCTACAAGCGTTTTCTGTACCAACGGACATCACAAAAATATTTGTGAGGTAGCAGCTGTTTTCGCTCCCTTTTTAAAAGAGAATTTTGAAATTAAATAAAAAGGTAATTAAGCATCAGAATCAAAAACATTTTACGACAAAATTTCTTTCTCAACCAGCTCTATCAAATTAAAAAATAATAATAATAAAATGCGGGAATTACCCATTAACTTTCATAGGATATAAATATATTTTTAAGGGGTGTTCCTAAAGGATTTAAGTAGTGCGCAGATTTTAAAAACATATTCCCACTCAGATCAAGTCATTGAATTCACAAGTGCTATGGGAACTACACTCATATAAATCCTTTACAGTCATCATTGTGGAAATTTTATCTTTCCTGTCTCTGTCTGTGTAGAAAGAAACTTTTATATCCCTTTTTACTGGTTAATATTTAAGTACTGGTAGCTATTTTTTTAATTGTGCTTGGTTTTCCAATAAATCCAATAAGTAAAAAAAAATTACTTACGTTATATGGAGAGTCCTAATAAAAACACAAGAAAGCACGTCTTGTAGGAAAGAACAAGTAAAAAGTACTTTTCCAGTCGTTGGTGCAGAATTGTCTAGCCTAATCCGGGAAGTCAAAAGTGGAATGAGTTGGGAACGATCCTGCGAATAAAGACGATCCTGAAAGACGACGATATTTTTTGAAAAGGGGGGAATCAGAACATTTGAAAATAGTTTTTATAATTTTTTAATTGCTTAAATTATTAGTATAAAATTAAATAGTACAACTTTGATAAAATTATGTAGATCTTTGTAATTAACCGTGAAGGTTTCTAAACTAACATTTTGAATTAGCTGAATGGATGAACAGTTGAATTATTTTATGAAAACGAGTATTTATTCCATCACTAACTGAAGCAGGAAAAATAAGAATTATATAGGTTAGTTTTAATTAAGTTAATATTTCAATTCTTATTAACAAATCCTTAAAAAATTGAGAGTCATGCTATGGAAATAGAAATAAACACTCTTTTTATTTCAGAAACCGGACAAAGTACCAAAATTTCAATATTTTTTTTTCCAAAGAAGAAAAAAAGGTAACAAAATGGTTTTGTCTGAAAAACATCAAAATAAGATTTACTTTGGAAAAGAAATTACTGAAAAAACTTCATAAAAGTGAAGAGATTTTCTAAACAGTTTTTATATCAAAACGACGAATTTGGAGTTTGACACGTTCCTTAACACAAGCGATTTATTTCACTCTTGAATAATATATTTCACAGTTTATCAAAAAGTAACCCCCTTCAGAGCACTCAGTTTGAAATCATCAAGTTCATATAATCAAACATCAAAGTCATCATATCACGGGGATATACTCTTTTCTCTCTTAAACTGTGAATATATGAGACTTTATATCTCTTTTTAACGTTTAACACATAAATGCTGGTGGCTATCTTTTTTATAAATTAGTACCTTTTTCATAATACGATGTCTTTTAGAAAAGTAATAAAAGAAATTTCCTCGAAAAAGGGGGGAATCAGAACATTTTTAAAGGGCCTGACGGAGGACTGAGTTACAAACCACAGGTCAAAAAGTTACATAACCATAAAGAAAATCTACAAAATAACGTCTCTTTCTATAACAGGTTAAATTTTTATACCTTGACACCTTAAAATACAAATGTTGGATTAAAGATTAACAAATTTTCACTCTGAAAACGGCAAATGAATTTTTTTAATAGGAAGTCTGAAAAATTCATTTCACTCCTTCGATTTTTTAATAAAGAACTCTAAAATAATAAAATTATTTTTCCATTATTTTTTCTCAAATATTTTACAAAATATATTTTTAACCTTTCTAAAAAAAACTTGCGTGTCCTGTTCTAACTTCTGTATATTTGACTCTTAAATAATTTATTTTACAGTTTATCAAAAAGTAAACCCAATCAGACAGTATAGTTTGAAATCATTCAGTTCTCAAGGAACCCGATTCATCTAGATAAGCACCGTAGTCATCACACGGGGTTATACTCTTTTCTATCTTTACCGCTGAATATATGAGACTTTATATCCCTTTTAAACGTTTAACACATAAATGCTGGTGGATATTTTTTTTATAAACTAGTACTTTTTTCAGCATACGATGTCTTTAAGTAAAATAATATAAGAAATTTCACGGTTACAGGGATAGTCCTAAAATGAATATGTAGAAAGAACATCATGGTAGAAGAGAACAGAGGTTTTAAGTATTGTTAAGGTTTGTCCGTAAATCCCACACTTTAATGCAATGCTTACTTTTAAAAAAGGGGGAATCAGAACATTTTTTAAGTTGCTTTTATTTTTATTTCATTTATTTATTTGGATTTTTTATTACATTTTTAATTACTTCAGTTATAAAGTAAATCCAATTAAATACTGGAAGAAAAAAAACTCCTGTAGAAAAAAAAAACGAGAAAAAGCAATATTATAGTCTTTGGAGCACGAGTACGTGGCACAGTCAGGAAGTCAGCAGGAGAAAATCTAAATACTTTTCCTACTACTGTGACCATAAACTTTTATTTATTAATTTGTTTATGGAGGAGGTCTGTAAGTATATATTTTAGTTATTCTAAAGAGTGTACGTGTTTACTGAGGGTGGTTACAGTGAGGGAGTTAAAAACCACAGGTCAAAAAGACTATAACCATCAAGAACATCGACAAAATAAATCTCTTTCTATGAAAGGTTTTTATATTAAGACACCTTAAAATACAGATGTTGGATTAAAGATAAAAAAAATTTTACTCTGAAAACGTTAAATGAATTTTTTTAATAGGAAGTCTGAAAAATTCACTTCACTTATTTGCTTTTTTAATAAAGAACTCTAAAATATTAAAAATATTTTTTCAGGTTATTTTTCTTCTGAAACTTTTACATAATGGGGATTTTAAACTTTCTAAAACGACTTTTGTGCCTCCTATTCCAATTTTGTGAAAAAAACTTCTGTATATTTGACAACAGAATCATTTATGTCACAATTTATCAAAAAGTTAACCCAGTCAGATTAAGTTTTGAAATCATTCAGTTCACTTCACGAGGAACCAGATCAATACAGTGGATTCTAATCATCATGTCACTGAGTTATGCTATTCTCACCATCCATCCAAGTGTACAAATAAGTATTTATATCCCTTTTAAACATTTAATATATAAATGCTGGTGGCTATGTACTCCTTTTAGATATCTCCGTCTTTCAATAAAATAGTAAGAGAAATTGTCCCAGTCACAAGAAGTAATTACAAAAGTAGTATTTTAAGTATCGTAGTGGTTTGACCGTAAATGATATAATTTAAAGCTAAAGCATATTAATTTTTTATACGCTATAGCGTGGTATTATTGGTATAGTATCTAGTAAGTCGTGGTTAAACCCATGTATAGTTCAGTTAGTTTTTAGTTTAGTTTGTTTTTAGTTTAGTTTGTTTTTAGTTTAGTTTGCTTTTAGTTTAGTTTATTTTTAGTTATTTTTAGTTTATCGAATTCGTTCAAATGAATAAATTCGTGTTCGAAAGGTTAGTAATATAATTTGTACCGATAATTGCTATAACTCTATTATTAGAAATAGTTTTGATTTTTAAAATTGATTGCTTAAGAAACAATGTGAAAGCGATGTGAAAACAATTGCTTAAAGTGTAGGAAGGTATCCTCGTTGAAGACTGTGAACTTAACCAAGGCTAAACTGGATCTGTTAACTGTGTTATATCAGGCTTGGACAATGAGTGAAAAGCGATGTTACAGATTATGTCTCTAGTGAGCCGTACGTGGCCAGAGCCATCTATCTGTCATTCATGGCATTTTTTAATATAATTGCCGACTCGTCGCGCTTGAATTGAGACTCGCGCATGACCAACGATGTGGCAGTGCATTGTGACTAGTGGAAAATGACTAGTAGTGAACCTCCAATTTTATTTACACAGACATTAGAAACCTACAAAAAATTAGCGATCAAACAGAGCTGACAAATCGAATTTGTTTCCCTCTCTTTCACCAAAAGATTCTTTCTCTCCCAAGATTTTATCTCCGGGTGGCTGATTCTCAACTCTCATCCATGCGAGGTATATGCCGGCCAAAGAGCCGAGGCAAAAAGCACCAAGAGCCTAACCCAATCAATCAACCAAATTTCCGTAGACGTGGCCAGCGCTCTCAAGCAGTAAGATCTGAAAACTTCCAGTAACGTCGGCTTCTTTGATCTTTTGGGAAGTGACCAAGCCTGATATAACACAGTTAACAGATCCAGTTTAGCCTTGGCTTAACAATCACCACTTAATTATCGGGGAAATTTTATCTATAAAAATATTTGGAATAAATAACTAGGCCTAAAGGTAAAATCCTTCAATATATCAAGGTATTTAAAAACTGAACAACATATAATTATGACGATTTAGTGGGGAGAAATTTAAGCTTTACAATGAAAGCAATAGAGTGTTTTCAGGTGACGTCACGACCAGCTAATTTCTTTTAACTGTTAACCTTTGTAGGGCTTTTAACTGTTGCTAAGGCGGTTGCTAGGTAACGAGGTATATGTTGCTAAGGCGGTTTTTAAGTATAGGGTCATGTGATTGCAAATACTCCAATAGAAGAATTCCACGGCCAGTCATTTTCTGTAACTGTTAACCTCTGTAGGGCAAAAAACTGTAACAATTCTGTTGCTAAGGCCGTTGTTAGGTCCGAGCCATGTGATTGAAAATGCTCTATTATTTGAAAACGTAGCGCATTTTCATGACATATTTCATGGTGACAATAGATTTCCATCTCTGATTTTTTTCAAAGAAAACGCTATCTGTTTTATTAGGATAGTACGTAAATTATTCAAATTAATACAAAGTTGTTCATGCATCTCTTCAAGTTAGGAGATTTCTAATTTTTAAATATGTTTAAATGTCAAGATGACGATAATCGACAGATCAAATTTTCTTTAGAACACGTAAAATTATATGTTCCAATCCCCTTAAATAAAAAATGGGGGATTTTAGATTAAGAATTTTGTACTCTTAAAAGGTGAAGGAGTTATGTTAATAATACTAGAATACTTATTTCGCTCATTTTCCCTTTTTGCAATAAAAGCTGACAATCGGTTTCTTATAGATTTTGAAAAAAAAAATTTGTAAGTTAATACTTTTAGAAATATTTTAGTTAATTAATAGTTAGATATCTAATTCAAACAATAAAATGAACAGATCAAACTTTTCAAGGAAATTTTGATATACCCATTTCAAGGTCTTAACCCATAGAGCACTCTTTAATCATTAACCAGCCTGCACTATACTGCCGTCCTTAGCAAGAAGGGCGCATCTCCGAAAATCAAGATTTTCAGTACAAGCCCTTTTCGCCTAAGAATTTCAAGAAATTTCATTAGATACGCCCTTTTTCACTAGCGTTTTTGTGTACCTTTTCGTACCCATAGGTACATGGATGAGGTATCATAAGGTGCAGAAGACTCCAAAGATTCTAGGTATGCAAAAACCTGAAAACCGCCAAAATCCGAGATACGCCCTTCTTGCTAAGGACGGCAGTATAGTATCCTTTAGTATTTCTTCTCAGTTTAAAAAACATAATCCCACTCAGACATCTCAATTTAGTCACAAGTTCTACGGGAACCACACTCATATTGGAAACTGTTTTTGTCATCATCGTGGAATTCTTCTCCTTACTGTACCTATCTGGGAAGAACTAAGCTTTTATATTCCTTTTCGCTCTTTCATACATAAATTTTTTTATACTTATGAGTAATTTTGTAGTCTAATATGGTAAAAAATTTATTTCTATAGTTAGAGGAAAATCACAATATCCCTCCAGTAACCAAAGCTAGAAAAATAAGAACTATACAAGAACTTTATAAGTGTGTTTTTATTAAATTAATGTTGTTCCAATTTTTTTAACAAATCCTTAAAAAATCGAAAGTTATCCTGTGAAAATAGACTTGAAATCTGTTTTTTGCAAAAACCAGTCAAGTACAAAAATTTCAATAATCTTTTGCAAGGAAGAAAAAAGCCAAAAATAAACAAATTATTTTTTTCTTTAAAGCCTGTAAATAAGGTCTGCTTAGAGAAAAAAAATTACTAAGCACCTCCATAAAAAAGTGTAAGATAGTTTCTAAACAGACTTTATCAAGTCAGATATTTTGGTGTTTGACATGTTTCTGAAACAAACGAATTAATTTGACTCTAGAAATATTTTCATCACAGTTTATCATCAAAAAAGTAAATTCACTCAGGCAATACAGTTTGAAATCATTCAGTTCTCAAAGAACCCGATTCATACCACAGCACTTCTAGCCATCATACCACTGAGTTATACTCCCTTCTCTCCTAACTGTGTAGAAAAGAGACATAATTACATCTGATGTCAAAAACGACCCCCCCCCCGTTTATAGGAAGCGTCCAGTCCTGTAATGAGCATAAAAAATTGTTTACGTATCGGAATTGTTGAGATGAAACAAACGAGCTCTTCTCGCTGCGATCGCGAAGCAATCTGAAAAGAACTGTGAAGCAGTTCGTTGTTAGTTGGTGTTCGTTAGTTGGTGAGCGATAGCGAGCAAGGAGCCCCCTAGTTATCTAAAAAATGATTTAGGGTTTTACAGTACATATTTTAAAAATTAGGCTGATCGCGCACGAGTGACTAAAGTCACGGCGACCAGGATTACTAGTATCAAAAATATCACTAGAAAACAATGGATCTCTATGAAGAAATTCTTGGCAATCCACCAAGTGTCACGTCGCCTAGTGCGCGCACTCTTCAATACTTGCAACTTGTTTCAATAGCCATGGCGACAATTTTGTCTGTGTCACCGTGACAAAAGTCGCCCGTGCGCGCTCGCCCTTACAGACGGGTTTTGTGTGCAAAAATAAACTCCCCCATCTCAGATCCTTATTTTTTTTCACTGAGTTCTAGAGAACTTATTCATAAAGATAATCCAGTGTTTAGTCATCATTGGGGAGTTCTTTTCAATTTAAACTTATGCAGACCTAAAATTTTATAACCCTCTTTAAAGTGTAATATTTAAATTCTGGTGGCTAAATTTTTAAAGTACTCCCGCCTCAACTCCTTCGAGATATTTTAATGAAAATGGTTTTGTATGAAGAAAATATTCTCCTGTATCGGTACTGAGTTTTCTAAATGGTTGATGAAATGAAAACTAAGAAGATAGATTCATATATTTTGAACAAGGCCTGTCTTTGATTTCAATTTTCATCGAAAGAAGAGTTATGAAGTTTAAAACCAAATATCTAGACTAGTTTCTTAACAATACCTTAAAAACGACATGGAAGATTATGTTATTAAGAGCTGATCAAAGTTTTATTAATTGTCAAAAAAAACGTACCTGAAACAGTAGCTGCCAAATATTGATATAGGGACCAAAGGTGAGCCGGGAGAGTCTTGAAGGCGGTCTTTGAATGGTTCTGGAAGCACATAGAAAAGTAAATTATGTATAAATGGATTTTGAAAGCCAGTGTGTATTGAATTCGTTCGAATGAATATATTCGTTATCGAAAGGTCAGTTATAAAATTTGTACGGATAATTTCCAGAACTCTATTGTTTGGAACAGTTTTGATTTTTAAAATTAATTGCTTATGAAACTGTCTGAAAGTTAATTGATGCGATGCTTAAAGTGTAGGAATGTGTCCTTGTTGATAACTTTGAGCTTAAAAATCACCACTAAATCATCGGGGAAATTTTATTTATAAAACATTTGGACTAATTAGCTAGGTCTTGAGATAAAATCGTTCAATGTATTTAAAAACTAAACAACATATAATAATGACGATTTAGTGGGGAGAAATTTAAGCCTTACCATAAAAGCAATTATTTGAAAACGTAGCGCATTTTCATGACATATTTCAGAGCGACATTAGATTTCCATCTCTGAATTTGTTCAAAGAAAAGGCTATCAGTAATTTATAAGGATAGTATACGTAAATTATTCAAATTAATACAAAGTGGTTCATCCATCTCTTCGAGTTAGGGGATTTCTAATTTTAAGGTATTTTTAAATGTCAAGATGACGATAATCGGCAGATCAACTTTTCTTTTACAACACGTAAAAGTGTATGTTCCGATCCCCTTAAATAAAAAATGGAGGATTTTAGATTAAGAATTTTGTACTCTTAAAAGGTGAGGTAGTTCTGTTAATACTGGAATACTTATTTCGCTCATTTGCCCTTTTTGCAATATAGCACTGACAATCGGTTTCTTATAGATTTTGAAAAAAAAACTTTTGCTAGTTAACATTTTTAGAAATATTTTAGTTAATTAATGGTTAGATATCTAATCCAAACAATAAAATGAACAGATCAAACTTTTCAAGGAAATTTTGATATACCCATTTCAAGGCCTTAACCCATAGAGCACTCTTTAATCATTAACCAGCCTGCACTATACTGCCGTCCTTAGCAAGAAGGGCGCATCTCCGAAAATCAAGATTTTCAGTACAAGCACTTTTCGCCTAAGGATTTCAAGAAATTTCATAGATACGCCCTTTTTCACTAGCGTTTTTGTGTACCTTTTCGTACCCATAGGTACATGAATGAGGTATCATAAGGTGCAGAAGACTCCAAAGATTCTAGATATGCAAAAACCTGAAAATCGCCAAAATCCGAGATACGCCCTTCTTGCTAAGGACGGCAGTATAGTATCCTTTAGTATTTTTTCTCTGTTTAAAAAACATAATCCCACTCAGACATCTCAATTTAGTCACAAGTTCTACGGGAACCACACTCATATTGGAAACTGTTTTTGTCATCATCGTGGAATTCTTCTCCTCACTGTACCTATCTGGGAAGAACTAAGCTTTAATATCCCTTTTCGCTCTTTGATACATAAATACTGGTGGCTATGGCTATTTTTTTATACTTATGAGTAATTTTGTAGTCTAATATGGTAAAAAATTTATTTCTATAGTTATAGGAAAATCACAATATCCCTCCAGTAACCAAAGCTAGAAAAATAAGAACTATACAAGAACTTTATAAGTGTGTTTTTATTAAATTAATGTTGTTCCAATTTTTTTAACAAATCCTTAAAAAATCGAAAGTTATCCTGTGAAAATAGACTTGAAATCTCTGTTTTTTGCAAAAACCAGTCAAGTACAAAAATTTCAATAATCTTTTGCAAGGAAGAAAAAAGCCAAAAATAAACAAATTATTTTTTTCTTTAAAGCCTGTAAATAAGGTCTGGTTAAAGAAAAAAAATTACTAAGCACCTCCATAAAAAAGTGTAAGATTAGAAGTGTAAGTTTAAGAAGATAAAGAAGATAAGATAAAGAAGTGTAAGTTTCTAAACAGACTTTATCAAGTCAGATATTTTGGTGTTTGACATGTTTCTGAAACAAACGAGTTAATTTGCCTCTAGAAATATTTTCATCACAGTTTATCATCAAAAAAGTAAACTCACTCAGACAATACAGTTTGAAATCATTCAGTTCTCAAAGAACCCGATTCATACCACAGCACTTCTAGCCATCAAACCACTGAGTTATACTCCCTTCTCTCCTAACTGTGTAGAAAAGAGACATAATTACATCTGATGTCAAAAAAGACCCCCCCTCCGTTTATAGGAAGCGTCCAGTCCTGTAATGAGCATAAAAAATTGTTTAAGTATCGGAATTGTTGAGATGAAACAAACGAGCTCTTCTCGCTGCGATCGCGAAGCAATCTGAAAAGAACTGTGAAGCAGTTCGTTGTTAGTTGGTGTTCGTTAGTTGGTGAGCGATAGCGAGCAAGGCGAAGAACCCCCTAGTTATCTAAAAAATGTTTTAGGGTTTTATAGTACATATTTTAAAAATTACAGACGGGTTTGTGTGCAAAAATAAACTCCCCCATCTCAGATCCTTATTTTTTTTCACTGAGTTCTAGAGAACTTATTCATAAAGATAATCCAGTGTTTAGTCATCATTGGGGAGTTCTTTTCAATTTAAACTTATGCAGACCTAAAATTTTATAACCCTCTTTAAAGTGTAATATTTAAATTCTGGTGGCTAAATTTTTAAAGTACTCCCGCCTCAACTCCTTCGAGATATTTTAATGAAAATGGTTTTGTATGAAGAAAATATTCTCCTGTATCGGTACTGAGTTTTCTAAATGGTTGATGAAATGAAAACAAAGGAAATAAATTAATATATTTTGAATTTTTATAATAGTTTCTATAATCCTACAACCTCATTAGAATTTTTAGAGTTGAGAAAAGTAAGTAAAAGTTATACATAAAAATTAAATATAATTGGGGTTTTTTTCATAATTGGGTATAAAAGTGTTCATTAGTAAATGCAAACTTGCATATAGAATTTCATGTCAACTTTATGTATAAGTTTTGCAGAAACACGCATAATGACAAAAGTTTCAACTTTGAATAAAACATGATTCCAAAACATGATTTGAAAACTTTTTCCAATAGTTAGAAAAATGACCAAGAAATTTTAGTCAAAATTTGTCTAGTAACTCATAAAACTTTCAGAAGGAAAATAGTATCTGGCGCCGAAACGGCCGGCGCCGAATAGTAGTAGACCAAAAAAGGTAAACCCACTCAGACCATACAATTTGAAATCATTCAGTTCTCGAGGAACCCGATTCATATCCATGTGAACGTAGTCATCATATCACTGGGTTAAGCTCTTTTCTCCACGTATATCTGTGAAGAAATAGACTTTATATCCATTTTAAACGTTGAACAGAAAAACACTGGTGGTTATTTTTTAGAATTAGTAGCTTTTTCAGCAAACGTTGCCTTTTTTCTAAAGAATAAAATAAATTTCTCTAGTTAAATGAGAGTCCTAAAATAATTATAGAAAGATATATCTTGTCGAAGAGAACAATGGTTTTAACTATCACCAAGTTTTGTCCGTAAATCCCAAAATTTAAAGATATTGCTTACTTTAAAAGTAACAATGGGGGATCACAAATTTTTTATATAGCTTTTACTTGTTTTAAAATTGTTTAATTCCTAGTAAAGACCGAAGAAAGAACATCCTGTTGAAAGTAACACGGTAAAAGGAGCATTCTAATCTTTGGAACACGACTACGTAGAACAATTTGGAGAGTCAAGAGGACAATATCTAATTACAATTTTTTTTTATTAATGTGGGCAATGGACAATTCCCGTATTTTTCAAAAATAGAAATAAAGCCATTTTTCCAGTAAAACAAACGGTTCTAATTTCAAAAATAAGCATTAATAGTTTTTTTTTTAAAATATTAAATTAGATATTTGAAAATAAAAATAGCTAAATTTCAGTTGGCCTCGAAACGCTCAGGACGTAACTTGATACAAACAAACATAAAATAAACTAGTAACAACAGCTAACCAAGAATGTTTTTGATTGGCTGCTACAAGCGTTTTCTGTACCAACGGACATCACAAAAATATTTGTGAGGTAGCAGCTGTTTTCGCTCCCTTTTTAAAAGAGAATTTTGAAATTAAATAAAAAGGTAATTAAGCATCAGAATCAAAAACATTTTACGACAAAATGTCTTTCTCAACCAGCTCTATCAAATTAAAAAATAATAATAATAAAATGCGGGAATTACCCATTAACTTTCATAGGATATAAATATATTTTTAAGGGGTGTTCCTAAAGGATTTAAGTAGTGCGCAGATTTTAAAAACATATTCCCACTCAGATCAAGTCATTGAATTCACAAGTGCTATGGGAACTACACTCATATAAATCCTTTACAGTCATCATTGTGGAAATTTTATCTTTCCTGTCTCTGTCTGTGTAGAAAGAAACTTTTATATCCCTTTTTACTGGTTAATATTTAAGTACTGGTAGCTATTTTTTTAATTGTGCTTGGTTTTCCAATAAATCCAATAAGTAAAAAAAAATTACTTACGTTATATGGAGAGTCCTAATAAAAACACAAGAAAGCACGTCTTGTAGGAAAGAACAAGTAAAAAGTACTTTTCCAGTCGTTGGTGCAGAATTGTCTAGCCTAATCCGGGAAGTCAAATGTGGAATGAGTTGGGAACGATCCTGCGAATAAAGACGATCCTGAAAGACGACGATATTTTTTGAAAAGGGGGGGATCAGAACATTTGAAAATAGTTTTTATAATTTTTTAATTGCTTAAATTATTAGTATAAAATTAAATAGTACAACTTTGATAAAATTATGTAGATCTTTGTAATTAACCGTGAAGGTTTCTAAACTAACATTTTGAATTAGCTGAATGGATGAACAGTTGAATTATTTTATGAAAACGAGTATTTATTCCATCACTATCTGAAGCAGGAAAAATAAGAATTATATAGGTTAGTTTTAATTAAGTTAATATTTCAATTCTTATTAACAAATCCTTAAAAAATTGAGAGTCATGCTATGGAAATAGAAATAAACACTCTTTTTATTTCAGAAACCGGACAAAGTACCAAAATTTCAATATTTTTTTTTCCAAAGAAGAAAAAAAGGTAACAAAATGGTTTTGTCTGAAAAACATCAAAATAAGATTTACTTTGGAAAAGAAATTACTGAAAAAACTTCATAAAAGTGAAGAGATTTTCTAAACAGTTTTTATATCAAAACGACGAATTTGGAGTTTGACACGTTCCTAAACACAAGCGATTTATTTCACTCTTGAATAATTTATTTCACAGTTTATCAAAAAGTAACCCCCTTCAGAGCACTCAGTTTGAAATCATCAAGTTCATATAATCAAACATCAAAGTCATCATATCACGGGGATATACTCTTTTCTCTCTTAAACTGTGAATATATGAGACTTTATATCTCTTTTTAACGTTTAACACATAAATGCTGGTGGCTATCTTTTTTATAAATTAGTACCTTTTTCATAATACGATGTCTTTTAGAAAAGCAATAAAAGAAATTTCCTCGAAAAAGGGGGGAATCAGAACATTTTTAAAGGGCCTGACGGAGGACTGAGTTACAAACCACAGGTCAAAAAGTTACATAACCATAAAGAAAATCTACAAAATAACGTCTCTTTCTATAACAGGTTAAATTTTTATACCTTGACACCTTAAAATACAAATGTTGGATTAAAGATTAACAAATTTTCACTCTGAAAACGGCAAATGAATTTTTTTAATAGGAAGTCTGAAAAATTCATTTCACTCCTTCGATTTTTTAATAAAGAACTCTAAAATAATAAAATTATTTTTCCATTATTTTTTCTCAAATATTTTACAAAATATATTTTTAACCTTTCTAAAAAAAACTTGCGTGTCCTGTTCTAACTTCTGTATATTTGACTCTTAAATAATTTATTTTACAGTTTATCAAAAAGTAAACCCAATCAGACAGTATAGTTTGAAATCATTCAGTTCTCAAGGAACCCGATTCATCTAGATAAGCACCGTAGTCATCACACAGGGTTATACTCTTTTCTATCTTTACCGCTGAATATATGAGACTTTATATCCCTTTTAAACGTTTAACACATAAATGCTGGTGGATATTTTTTTTATAAACTAGTACTTTTTTCAGCATACGATGTCTTTAAGTAAAATAATATAAGAAATTTTACGGTTACAGGGATAGTCCTAAAATGAATATGTAGAAAGAACATCATGGTAGAAGAGAACAGAGGTTTTAAGTATTGTTAAGGTTTGTCCGTAAATCCCACACTTTAATGCAATGCTTACTTTTAAAAAAGGGGGAATCAGAACATTTTTTAAGTTGCTTTTATTTTTATTTCATTTATTTATTTGGATTTTTTATTACATTTTTAATTACTTCAGTTATAAAGTAAATCCAATTAAATACTGGAAGAAAAAAAACTCCTGTAGAAAAAAAAACGAGAAAAAGCAATATTATAGTCTTTGGAGCACGAGTACGTGGCACAGTCAGGAAGTCAGCAGGAGAAAATCTAAATACTTTTCCTACTACTGTGACCATAAACTTTTATTTATGAATTTGTTTATGGAGGAGGTCTGTAAGTATATATTTTAGTTATTCTAAAGAGTGTACGTGTTTACTGAGGGTGGTTACAGTGAGGGAGTTAAAAACCACAGGTCAAAAAGACTATAACCATCAAGAACATCGACAAAATAAATCTCTTTCTATGAAAGGTTTTTATATTAAGACACCTTAAAATACAGATGTTGGATTAAAGATAAAAAAATTTTTACTCTGAAAACGTTAAATGAATTTTTTTAATAGGAAGTCTGAAAAATCCACTTCACTTATTTGCTTTTTTAATAAAGAACTCTAAAATATTAAAAATATTTTTTCAGGTTATTTTTCTTCTGAAACTTTTACATAATGGGGATTTTAAACTTTCTAAAACGACTTTTGTGCCTCCTATTCCAATTTTGTGAAAAAAACTTCTGTATATTTGACAACAGAATCATTTATGTCACAATTTATCAAAAAGTTAACCCAGTCAGATTAAGTTTTGAAATCATTCAGTTCACTTCACGAGGAACCAGATCAATACAGTGGATTCTAATCATCATGCAACTGAGTTATGCTATTCTCACCATCCATCCAAGTGTACAAATAAGTATTTATATCCCTTTTAAACATTTAATATATAAATGCTGGTGGCTATGTACTCCTTTTAGATATCTCCGTCTTTCAATAAAATAGTAAGAGAAATTGTCCCAGTCACAAGAAGTAATTACAAAAGTAGTATTTTAAGTATCGTAGTGGTTTGACCGTAAATGATATAATTTAAAGCTAAAGCATATTAATTTTTTATACGCTATAGCGTGGTATTATTGGTATAGTATCTAGTAAGTCGTGGTTAAACCCATGTATAGTTCAGTTAGTTTTTAGTTTAGTTTGTTTTTAGTTTAGTTTGTTTTTAGTTTAGTTTGCTTTTAGTTTAGTTTATTTTTAGTTATTTTTAGTTTATTGAATTCGTTCAAATGAATAAATTCGTGTTCGAAAGGTTAGTAATATAATTTGTACCGATAATTGCTATAACTCTATTATTAGAAATAGTTTTGATTTTTAAAATTGATTGCTTAAGAAACAATGTGAAAGCGATGTGAAAACAATTGCTTAAAGTGTAGGAAGGTATCCTCGTTGAAGACTGTGAACTTAACCAAGGCTAAACTGGATCTGTTAACTGTGTTATATCAGGCTTGGACAATGAGTGAAAAGCGATGTTACAGATTATGTCTCTAGTGATCCGTACGTGGCCAGAGCCATCTACCTGTCATTCATGGCATTTTTTAATATAATGGACTCTAACCGCCTATCTGGTTCGAGACTTCACGGAACCAACACGTGACCTACAACTGAGCTTGCAATGGACTCTAACCGTCTGACGTCACACGGAACCAACACGTGACCTACTGAGCTTGCGATTGGTTACCACAGATACCACACTAGTAGATCTACTAGTGTAGTATCTGTGGTAACCAATTGCAAGCTCAGTTGTAGGTCACGTGTTGGTTCCGTGAAGTCTCGAACCAGATAGGCGGTTAGAGTCCATTGGTTACCACAGATACTACACTAGTAGATCTACTAGTGTAGTATCTGTGGTAACCAATCGCAAGCTCAGTAGGTCACGTGTTGGTTCCGTGTGACGTCAGACGGTTAGAGTCCATTGCCGACTCGTCGCGCTTGAATTGAGACTCGCGCATGACCAACGATGTGGCAGTGCATTGTGACTAGTGGAAAATGACTAGTAGTGAACCTCCAATTTTATTTACACAGACATTAGAAACCTACAAAAAATTAGCGATCAAACAGAGCTGACAAATCGAATTTGTTTCCCTCTCTTTCACCAAAAGATTCTTTCTCTCCCAAGATTTTATCTCCGGGTGGCTGATTCTCAACTCTCATCCATGCGAGGTATATGCCGGCCAAAGAGCCGAGGCAAAAAGCACCAAGAGCCTAACCCAATCAATCAACCAAATTTCCGTAGACGTGGCCAGCGCTCTCAAGCGGTAAGATCTGAAAACTTCCAGTAACGTCGGCTTCTTTGATCTTTTGGGAAGTGACCAAGCCTGATATAACACAGTTAACAGATCCAGTTTAGCCTTGGCTTAACAATCACCACTTAATTATCGGGGAAATTTTATCTATAAAAATATTTGGAATAAATAACTAGGCCTTAAGGTAAAATCCTTCAATATATCAAGGTATTTAAAAACTGAACAACATATAATTATGACGATTTAGTGGGGAGAAATTTAAGCTTTACAATGAAAGCAATAGAGTGTTTTCAGGTGACGTCACGACCAGCTAATTTCTTTTAACTGTTAACCTTTGTAGGGCTTTTAACTGTTGCTAAGGCGGTTGCTAGGTAACGAGGTATATGTTACTAAGGCGGTTTTTAAGTATAGGGTCACGTGATTGCAAATACTCCAATAGAAGAATTCCACGGCCAGTCATTTTCTGTAACTGTTAACCTCTGTAGGGCAAAAAACTGTAACAATTCTGTTGCTAAGGCCGTTGTTAGGTCCGAGCCATGTGATTGAAAATGCTCTATTATTTGAAAACGTAGCGCATTTTCATGACATATTTCATGGTGACAATAGATTTCCATCTCTGAATTTTTCAAAGAAAACGCTATCTGTTTTATTAGGATAGTACGTAAATTATTCAAATTAATACAAAGTTGTTCATGCATCTCTTCAAGTTAGGAGATTTCTAATTTTTAAATATGTTTAAATGTCAAGATGACGATAATCGACAGATCAAATTTTCTTTAGAACACGTAAAATTATATGTTCCGATCCCCTTAAATAAAAAATGGGGGATTTTAGATTAAGAATTTTGTACTCTTAAAAGGTGAAGGAGTTATGTTAATAATACTAGAATACTTATTTCGCTCATTTTCCCTTTTTGCAATAAAAGCTGACAATCGGTTTCTTATAGATTTTGAAAAAAAAAATTTGTAAGTTAATACTTTTAGAAATATTTTAGTTAATTAATAGTTAGATATCTAATTCAAACAATAAAATGAACAGATCAAACTTTTCAAGGAAATTTTGATATACCCATTTCAAGGTCTTAACCCATAGAGCACTCTTTAATCATTAACCAGCCTGCACTATACTGCCGTCCTTAGCAAGAAGGGCGCGTCTCCGAAAATCAAGATTTTCAGTACAAGCACTTTTCGCCTAAGAATTTCAAGAAATTTCATTAGATACGCCCTTTTTCACTAGCGTTTTTGTGTACCTTTTCGTACCCATAGGTACATGGATGAGGTATCATAAGGTGCAGAAGACTCCAAAGATTCTAGGTATGCAAAAACCTGAAAACTGCCAAAATCCGAGATACGCCCTTCTTGCTAAGGACGGCAGTATAGTATCCTTTAGTATTTTTTCTCAGTTTAAAAAACATAATCCCACTCAGGCATCTCAATTTAGTCACAAGTTCTACGGGAAGCACACTCATATTGGAAACTGTTTTTGTCATCATCGTGGAATTCTTCTCCTCACTGTACCTATCTGGGAAGAACTAAGCTTTTATATCCCTTTTCGCTCTTTCAGACATAAATTTTTTTTATACTTATGAGTAATTTTGTAGTCTAATATGGTAAAAAATTTATTTCTATAGTTAGAGGAAAATCACAATATCCCTCCAGTAACCAAAGCTAGAAAAATAAGAACTATACAAGAACTTTATAAGTGTGTTTTTATTAAATTAATGTTGTTCCAATTTTTTTAACAAATCCTTAAAAAATCGAAAGTTATCCTGTGAAAATAGACTTGAAATCTGTTTTTTGCATAAACCAGTCAAGTACAAAAATTTCAATAATCTTTTGCAAGGAAGAAAAAAGCCAAAAATAAACAAATTATTTTTTTCTTTAAAGCCTGTAAATAAGGTCTGCTTAGAGAAAAAAAATTACTAAGCACCTCCATAAAAAAGTGTAAGATAGTTTCCAAACAGACTTTATCAAGTCAGATATTTTGGTGTTTGACATGTTTCTGAAACAAACGAGTTAATTTGACTCTAGAAATATTTTCATCACAGTTTATCATCAAAAAAGTAAATTCACTCAGGCAATACAGTTTGAAATCATTCAGTTCTCAAAGAACCCGATTCATACCACAGCACTTCTAGCCATCATACCACTGAGTTATACTCCCTTCTCTCCTAACTGTGTAGAAAAGAGACATAATTACATCTGATGTCAAAAACGACCCCCCCCCTTTTATAGGAAGCGTCCAGTCCTGTAATGAGCATAAAAAATTGTTTACGTATCGGAATTGTTGAGATGAAACAAACGAGCTCTTCTCGCTGCGATCGCGAAGCAATCTGAAAAGAACTGTGAAGCAGTTCGTTGTTAGTTGGTGTTCGTTAGTTGGTGAGCGATAGCGAGCAAGGAGCCCCCTAGTTATCTAAAAAATGATTTAGGGTTTTACAGTACATATTTTAAAAATTAGGCTGATCGCGCACGAGTGACTAAAGTCACGGCGACCAGGATTACTAGTATCAAAAATATCACTAGAAAACAATGGATCTCTATGAAGAAATTCTTGGCAATCCACCAAGTGTCACGTCGCCTAGTGCGCTTACTCTTCAATACTTGCAACTTGTTTCAATAGCCATGGCGACAATTTTGTCTTTGTCACCGTGACAAAAGTCGCCCGTGCGCGTTCGCCCTTACAGACGGGTTTGTGTGCAAAAATAAACTCCCCCATCTCAGATCTTTATTTTTTTTCACTGAGTTCTAGAGAACTTATTCATATAGGGAATCCAGTGTTTAGTCATCATTGGGGAGTTCTTTTCAATTTAAACTTATGCAGACCTAAAATTTTATAACCCTCTTTAAAGTGTAATATTTAAATTCTGGTGGCTAAATTTTTAAAGTACTCCCGCCTCAAGTCCTTCGAGATATTTTAATGAAAATGGTTTTGTATGAAGAAAATATTCTCCTGTATCCGTACTGAATTTCCTAAATGGTTGATGAAATGAAAGCAAAGGAAATAAATTAATATGTTTTGAATTTTTATAATATTTTCTATAAAATCCTACAACCTCATTAGAATTTTTAGAGTATAGAAAAGTAAGTAAAAGTTATAAATAAAAATTAAATATAATTGGGTTTTTTTTCATAATTGGGTATAAAAGTGTTCATTAGTAAATGCAAACTTGCATATAGAATTTCATGTCAACTTTATGTATAAGTTTTGCAGAAACACGCATAATGACAAAAGTTTCAACTTTGAATAAAACATGATTCCAAAACATGATTTGAAAACTTTTTAAAATTGTTAGAAAAATGACCAAGAAATTTTAGTCAAAATTTGTCTAGTAACTCATAAACTTTCAGAGTGAAAATAGTATCTGGCGCCGAAACGGCCGGCGCCGAATAGTAGTAGACCAAAAAAGGTAAACCAACTCAGACCATACAATTCGAAATCATTCAGTTCTCGAGGAACCCGATTCATATCCATGAGAACTTAATCATCATATCACTGGGTTACGCTCTTTTCTCTACGTATATCTGTGAAGAAATAGACTTAATATCCATTTTAAACGTTGAACAGAAAAACACTGGTGGTTATTTTTTAGAATTAGTAGCTTTTTCAGCAAACGTTGCCTTTTTGTAAAGAATAAAATAAGTCCTAAAATAATTATAGAAAGATATATCTTGTTGAAGAGAACAATGGTTTTAACTATCACCAAGTTTTGTCCGTAAATCCCAAAATTTAAAGTAATTGCTTACTTTAAAGTAACAATGGGGGATCACAAATTTTTTATATAGAGCATTTTCAATCACATGACTCGGACCTAACAACGGCCATAGCAACAGAAGATGTTACAGTTTTTTGCCCTACAGAGGTTAACAGTTACAGAAAATGACTAGCCGTGGAATTCTTCTATTGGAGGATTTGCAATCACGTGATCCCATACCTAAAAACCGCCTTAACAACAGATAAACAACGGCCTTAGCAACAGTTAAAAGACCTACAGTAGATACACAGTTAAAAGAAAATAACCGGTTGTGACGTCACCTGAAAACACTCTATAGCTTTTACTTGTTTTAAAATTGTTTAATTCCTAGTAAAGGCCGAAGAAAGAACATCCTGTTGAAAGTAACACGGTAAAAGGAGCATTCTAATCTTTGGAACACGACTACGTAGCACAATTTGGAGAGTCAAGAGGAGAAAATCTAATTACAATTTTTTTTATCAATGTGCACAATGGACAATTCCCGTATTTTTCAAAAATAGAAATAAAGCCATTTTTCCAGTAAAACAAACGGTTCTAATTTCAAAAATCAGCATTTAAAGTTTCAAAAAAAAATATTAAATTAGATTATTAAAAATAAAAATTCTTATTCCGTGTAACCCTTTTTTTGTATAGAAACAAATCAATATGTGACTTAAAATTAAATGTATCTCTAAGAAGACCTAATGAAATATATAAAATTCCTCATTTTTCTAAAGAAATATTTCGGAAGCATTTTTACTTTTTAGCACCCAAAATCTATAACCATTTGCCTTCTTATCTTCAAAATATTAAGATATATTCAACATTTAAACGTGAGCTTTTTAATTTCCATTAAATTTGGACGACATAGACCGTCATTTTCATATTTAAATTGAAGCAACTATTCCTAAAATAACCAGCCTCTTGCCAATTTTGTTTTATTATTAAACGTTTGTTATTTGATTTTAAATTGTTGTATATTGTTTTTGTATTGTATTGTTTGTTTTGCTTTATTATAGTAATCTTATTAAATATTAAATCTATCTGTCACCTGAACGGGACAAAAGTCCCCTTGGTGATAAATATATTACTTTGTCAGTTTTGTTGTAATTTTCGTTATGAAAAAATAATAAAGCTTATTATTTATTTTATTTTTAAAAAAAATAGCTGAATTTGAGTTGTCCTCGAAACGCTGAGGACGTAACTTGATACCATAGATATGATACAAACAAACATAATATAAACTAGTAACAACATCTAATCAAGAATGTTTTTGATTGGCTGTTACTAACGTTTTTTGTACCAACGGACGACACAAAACTATTTGTGATGTAGCAGCTGTTTTCGCTCCCTTTTTAAAAGAGAATTTTGAAATTAAATAAAAAAGTAATTAAGCATCAGAATCAAAAAAAATTTACGACAAAATTTCTTTCTCAACCAGCTCTATCAAATTAAAAAAATAATAATAAAATGCGGGAATTACCCATTAACTTTCATAGGATATAAATATATTTTTAAAGGGTGTTCGTAAAGGATTTAAGTAGTGCGCAGATTTTAAAAACATATTCCCACTCAGATCAAGTGATTGAATTCACAAGTGCTATGGGAACTACACTCATATAAATCCTTTACAGTCATCATTGTGGAAATTTTCTCTTTCCTGTCTTTGTCTGTGTAGAAAGAAGCTTTTATATCCCTTTTTACTGGTTAATATTTAAATACTGGTAGCTATTTTTTAATTGTGCTTGGTTTTCCAATAAATCCAATAAGGTAAAAAAAACTACTTACGTTATATGGAGAGTCCTAATAAAAACACAAGAAAGCACGTCTTGTAGGAAAGAACAAGTAAAAAGTACTTTTCCAGCAGAATTGTGTAGCCCAATCCGGGAAGTCAAAAGTGGAATGAGTTGGGAACGATCCTGCGAATAAAGACGATCCTGAAAGACGACGATATTTTTTGAAACGGGGGGAATCAGAACATTTGAAAATAGTTTTTATAATTTTTTTAATTGCTTAAATTATTCGTATAAAATTAAATAATACAACTTTGATAAAATTATTTAGATCTTTATAATTAACCGTGAAAGTTTCTAAACTAACATTTTGAATTAGCTGAATGGATGAACAGTTGAATTATTTTATGAAAACGAGTATTTATTCCTTCACTAACCGAAGCAGGAAAAATAAGAATTATATAGGTTAGTTTTAATGAAGTTAATATTTCAATTCTTATTAACAAATCCTTAAAAAATTGAGAGTCATGCTATGGAAATAGAAATAAACACTCTTTTTATTTCAGAAACCGGACAAAGTACCAAAATTTCAATATTTTTTTTCCAAAGAAGAAAAAAAGGTAACAAAATGGTTTTGTCTGAAAAACATCAAAATAAGATTTACTTTGGAAAAGAAATTACTGAAAAAACTTCATAAAAGTGAAGAGATTTTCTAAACAGTTTTTATATCAAAACGACGAATTTGGAGTTTGACACGTTCCTTAACACAAGCGATTTATTTGACTCTTGAATAATTTATTTCACAGTTTATCAAAAAGTAACCCCCTTCAGAGCACTCAGTTTGAAATCATCAAGTTCATATCATCAAACATTAAAGTCATCATATCACGGGGATATACTCTTTTCTTTCTTAAACTGTGAATATATGAGACTTTATATCTCTTTTAAACGTTTAACACATAAATGCTGGTGGCTATCTTTTTTATAAATTAGTACCTTTTTCATAATAAATTGTCAAGAACTTCTTTCAAGCCAAACTATTTATCAATTTTATAAAATAGTTAATAATCTGCCCACAACCAGTGATCTGTTTTTAGATTCTTACTCTAAATTAAAACTTGATTATTTGCAAAGTGTATCTGCATGATTTTTTGCTTTTCTCTTTTGTGTAGATTTAGTGGTTATTTTTTTGTGGTTATGTGTGTCCTTTTATATTCAGTATGTTGTACTGTTTGTGTCTTTTTCTTGCCAAGCAATTGGAATTTCTCTTCTGTTTGGCAATGTATTTAAATAAATAAATAATACGATGTCTTTTAGAAAAGTAATAAAAGAAATTTCCTCAGTTTCAGAAAGAACTTCTTGGTCGAAGAAAACAGAGGTTTTAAGTATTGTTAAGGTTTGTCCGTAAATCCTACAGTTTGAGGTAATGCTTACTTTTAAAAAGGGGGGAATCGGAACATTTTTAAAGGGCCTGACGGAGGACTGAGTTACAAACCACAGGTCAAAAAGTTACATAACCATAAAGAAAATCAACAAAATAACGTCTCTTTCTATAACAGGTTAAATTTTTATACCTTGACACCTTAAAATACAAATGTTGGATTAAAGATTAACAAATTTTCACTCTGAAAACGGCAAATGAATTTTTTTAATAGGAAGTCTGAAAAATTCATTTCACTCATTCGCTTTTTTAATAAAGAACTCTAAAATATTAAAATTATTTTTCCACTATTTTTTCTGAAATATTTTACAAAATAGATTTTTAACCTTTCTAAAAAAAAACTTGCGTGTCCTGTTCTAACTTTTAAAAACACTTCTGTATATATTTGACTCTTAAATAATTTATTTTACAGTTTATCAAAAAGTAAACCCAATCAGACAGTAAAGTTTGAAATCATTGAGTTCTCAAGGAACCCGATTCATCTAGATAAGCACCATAGTCATCACACGAGATTACACTCTTTCCTATCTTTACCTGTGAATATATGAGACTTTATATCCCTTTTAAGCTTTTAACTAGTGTTCGGCAACTAGTAGTCAAAAAATAGTTAACTACCAACTACTAACTAGTCTGGGAAATGGACTCTAACCGTCTGACGTCACACGGAACCAACACGTGACCTACTGAGCTTGCAATCGGTTACCACAGATACTACACTAGTAGATCTACTAGTGTAGTATCTGTGGTAACCAATGGACTCTAACCGCCTATCTGGTTCGAGAATTCACGGAACCAACACGTGATCTACAACTGAGCTTGCAATTGGTTACCACAGATACTACACTAGTAGATCTACTAGTGTAGTATCTGTGGTAACCAATGGACTCTAACCGCCTATCTGGTTCGAGACTTCACGGAACCAACACGTGACCTACAACTGAGCTTGCGATTGGTTACCACAGATACTACACTAGTAGATCTACTAGTGTAGTATCTGTGGTAACCAATCGCAAGCTCAGTAGGTCACGTGTTGGTTCCGTGTGACGTCAGACGGTTAGAGTCCATTGTAGTTGTAACTAGTAGTTAACTATTTTTTCCTGGGACTAGTTGCAACTAGTAGTTAACTATTTCCCAAAGTAGTTAACTACTAGTTAACTAGTCTATTTAATTTCATAACATACTTTTTGGCAAAATTCTAATACATCTTTCTTATCCATATCACCAAAAACATTCAAACTTCGCACAAAAATGGTCTTTATTTCTGGTTTTGATATTTGAAGTACTCTTACCTTTGATAAAAATTTTAAATGAATCTAACGTAGTATTTACTACATTCAAGGCAATAAAAAAAATTCAACCTACTTCTTAAGTACCTATAGTATAACATCTCTTTCAAAACCTCAAAAAATTCATTGAAAAATAATGCATGCCGAACATATATTCAAGGAAAATCAAATTATACGCTATTCAACCATTAACAGCACCCGTTTCATCAATACTTTTCCACATGATTTGGAATTCATTCACGCATTAATCCAAATTGAAAACATCTGGAAACTCAGATTGCCGAAATTTGCATCCAGACCTCTACTCCATTTTTCACAGACCAGCAGATTGCAATAAATTTATTCCCTCCATCCGTAGCATATCCCATTAACAACCTATCTACCTGCCTCGCCTTAAGCTCCTTCCTTTGAATTAATACCAGGCTATCTAACCGGCGCGGCGATAGCCAAAATTTCAATCACCCAAGATAGCTCACTAACTAAGGTAGCTCTTATTAACTCCTAATATGTCTTACAGAAATAATTGAATGCGACTTATTGGATGTCTATATTAAAGGCTATGAGATTTTACTTTCCTTAATTTAGTACATATTCTAAGGTGTGTACTAGGTTCTTATTGGTGCTTCACGTAGTTTTAAAATACTGCAATCAGTGAGACTTTAAAATTACGTTCTTCCTTAATGCTTTTAAATGCTCGTGTTTCTGGTCGTAATCACTGTTAGTTTATGGTGTATTTCAAATTTGCGGTTATACGATGCATTTTAGCATTCTGCAGTAATGGTTATGTGCAGAAATTACTGCTGGCTCTACTTAAAAGGAATGCCCTAGTTTGTTTAGTTAAAAGCTAGTGGTTAAATTAATACTTTTATAAGTTAGTGAATTTTCTCATCATTTATAGAGTGCAAATTAAATGTATTTTCATGAAGTGAATCATTGATTTCATAATTTATGTAACATATTTTATTAATATGGGAACCGTTCTGTTTCTAGATGAACTAATTTATCCGTCCGTTTTTTTAATACAAAATTGTGAGTTTAGTATTATTACCGAATTAAAACTATTACCGCTATTAAACTGAGCTGGTTAACCAAACAAGTTAATTTTTATCTAACCTAAAACTAATAACACTTTTCAGCTATTTCAAAAAGTATTGGTCAGTATTCAAAACGTATTAAAGAATAAGTTTTTCTCTTAATCTTCTGATTTATAGTTTTGTTTTTTATAAAAATTAGTTTCGAAATCGGGTTTCTTCCGAGTTAGGGAGCAAAACTCTTAAAAATTTCACATATCGTAATAGTATTTATAACAGTAGGTATACGCAAAGCTGTTACACTACACTTATGATATGGATTTATTACCAACCGTTATACAAACATACAAGCCTAACTATTTAGTTACCTAAAGATGTATTCAGATATTCAATACAAAAAATACTTAATACCCATGTGTACAGGCTTTTCTTGTCAACAATCTTTCCTAGGATTTACCATTTCTCAGTGTGTTTTCTTCTATATGGCATTTACTTTTAAATATTTCCCCTCTTTTTTTACTTTTCAAGAAATGATGGATGTATTCTTTATCCAGTGATTCTTTTCACTAGTTTGTCAACGCCCCAGTTCCTTTTGTCCCCCCCCCTCCCTGGCTTGTTTTCTAAAACTTTATCTTCGTTCCTCAGATTTCAATGCAATTCTTTCACACACTTTCTTTTCACGTCGACCGTACCAAAAGGAAGGAAACTGACTTTATTCTCAAAAAACTTTTACAAAGATTTAAACACTCTAAAATCATTTTGTTTTACCGACAGTAGCTGTGGAATCAAAATTTTTCTTCTTCTTTCTTGAAATAACCACAGGGAAAAGCATTTTGGTATTGAAGTTCGTAAAAGTTTTTTTTTTATTATTATTATTTTATTTTAAAGAAAACATAAGAACATAAACATAGTTTACTTTCGAAAAACTATGTTTCTTCTTTTAAAAAAAAATAAGTGGTCTAGGTGTTAGGAGTTATGTGAATAAAATTTAGAGTAGTGATGGACAATAAATTATTATCGAAAAATAAAATTACATTTTGTTTAAGTGTTTTCCTTAAAGAAATTAGTAAATTTTCGGTTGTGTAAATTAAATAAGTAGCCCGTGAATGACTTGCGATTTAAAAATATCCTGAGATTATAAATTAATTTGAGAGAAAACATAGTCAACGCTTTTTCATTCCAAAGCAACACAATTCTTTTGGCAATTTTAAATGTTAAAACAAAATCTAATTATTTAAAAATTGAGACCTAAGTGGTCTTTTTAATCTTGATACAGGAAAATCCTGATTTTAAGATATGTGCTAAATTTATGGTCAATTTATTTTTCTGAATACTTTTATTTAATAATCTCATAGATTATGAAAAATATTTTTTAAAAATTAATAAAAATATTTATTGGCTTATTTTTACTTACGATTGGAGATTTTCTGACTTAAAAATTCTTGATTACTGGCATCGGATTGTAAATCAGGATCAAGAATTGACGTCCATAAATCCCTCCATTAGCAAAAAAAAAATTTAGAACATCCCTAAACGTAGGATTTAAATTGAAATAAAAAGGATTTACCTTAAAATTTAGCCTTAAAAATTATTATTATTAGCCTTAAAAAAGGGTTTTAAGGCTAAAAAAAGTTTTACAGAAAACTTCAAACTATCATCATTAAAATTAGAAGCATTGCTTGCTTTTCTGCATCATAACGAATCTAAAGGAAAAACTAGTTTTACAGGCAAACCGAAGCTATGCAAAGAAATGCTACTCTTAAATTGGCTTTTCTGCATGCTAACAAAACTAAAGGAAAAGCACGTTCTACAGGCAAACAATATATGCTACTAGTATACTACAAGAAATTCTCTTCAACATCCATCTTAAAAACTGTGATAAATTCTTCAATTAGACACATACAATACATTCCCTCCTTTTAATTCATTAAAATGCAGAAAACTTTTAATCAATATTTTCAGCCAAGTCACAAAGTTCCAAATTAACTTTTTTTTTATGCCCCGCAAAATTTTTTCCCCTGAGTACCAAGATCATAATTGAAACGTCGGCAGATTAAAGCTTCAAGCGCATTTAATGTTTCCATTTTTGTTCCAAGAGCTTTTTTACATCTCGAAAATGGATCGACCTGGGTTTTTTCCTCTTTAAGAGAACGAAACATAATTTAAATAAAAGCACACACTCTTGAAAACATGTGTGTTTGATATTAATCAACGAAGAGAGGGGAGAAAGCTTTCCGAATTTAAGACATAGGTTTGAGTAAGTTTTTATGACTCAAATAGTTCTTTACATTTTGCACTACGGATGCATTTTGGGCCATGCCTCTAATTAAAATTTCTCCTTTAGGGCGTATTAATCTTAAAGGTTGATTAATTTCTTGTACACGATGTTGAATTAACTGTAACGGTCTTTGTCGTGAAACTTTTCAAAAGGATCAAGAAAATATGTTGCGTAGTTTCGTTCTTCATTATTGAACTGCTTTTTTATCTATGAAATACAGATTCTAATGGTTACATTCATTTTCAGTAAAAATCTGCAAAGGGAGTTTTTTCTTTGCTTTACATATTTATTAGCATTTTACAATATATTGAAACTACACCCGCGTGTAAGTTTTAATTCTATTATAACCTAGTACCGAGATGCTTTATTATATTTTTACTTTTCAATTCGTACGAGCATATTAATTGTTAGCCTTTTAAACATAATAACAAATTAATGCCATCAATTAAAATATTTTAATATAAATGTTATAAGGAATATAATTAAGCGAATGTTTAAACTTATAAACACAATTCTGGTTATCCTGATATCCGGATTGGGTCTGATAATCCAGACAAATATAATTCCACAGTATGTGATTATGGAATTAATTAAAAAGGCAATGCCCTTTATTTTTTGTCTTTTATGGTTTAAGTGCATTTTAATTTTTGAATTATAATATCCATAATACTTACAGCTCTTAAATAAGTAGCTACGCAAAATTCCAGTCACATATCGCCATTTATAGTCAATAGGGTTTTCGAGCATGCATGACAATAATTAAGAAATACTTTAGTTTACACTAAAAGGTGCCAGAACACACCTAATTTTTCGAAAAAGATTTCAAGTCAAAAACATAAAAGCCACTTGAAAAGCCTTGGCACACACACACACACTTATTAGATCGGACTCAGTTCCTTTAAACGATATACAATCGCTCACATCCCAAACGCACGACAGCAACTGAAATAAAAAAAAAGTAAAAAACACCGGAACTTTCTAAATGTTGAGCGAAAACCCGGAAGAATCCGCGTCCTGTCGTTCCATCCCATTTAAGGATTCGCCGCCACCCATCCCCAAATACACCCCCATTACACATCCACCCTAAAAAAGATTCGAAACGAAATGAGATGAAGATACTTTACAAAGGATGCAAATTCGCTTGTCCTTTGTGAGATGATTATTCGGCGGAGATTTATTTTTTTTTCAGTCGGTTTTATTAAGTGAAGGTGCATTTTGAGCCTCGAACACGCATTATGAAAAGCGCCGATTCCCGGTTATAGTCGCTAATGGGGCGTTTGATGAGGGCAGTTCATTTAATTCGCCCTTTAGGCGGCTCGTAACCGAGTAACGAATCTGATTGGATATCACGGTCGGGGACCGTGTAGATATTGCGTTAGAGTCGATGTAGGGTTTTGGAGGTGTTTTTTTTTTTTTTTTTTTGAAAGAATTAGATGAAATGAGGTTACTTACAGTCCCTCCAGGAAGTAATCGTACACCCAACAAATTTGCACTAGTATACCTCCTATTGCGGCTGAATTACACGTGCAAAATCCAAACAAAAATTATCCTTACATAGTATGCTATTCTTCCTTATATCCTACCAAAAAAAGAGCAAAAAAATTATCAGAACAGTTAGAAAAAAAATACTTTAAAAATGAAGTGATTTGAAAGCTATTGGTATTATGAACCTCAAGAAAAACAATTGCATGCACGTGCTTTTAAGTTAGGATTAGGAACAAAGTATGTTTTTCAGAAATGAAAATATCCCATGTCTATGGTTGTACGAATATTTCTTTAGGCTTTCAAATAGCTTCATTTTTTTAAATACTTTTTTTCTAACTGTTCTGATAGTTTTTTTTGGTAGATTATAATGAAGAATAACATACTACATTAGGATAATTTTTGTTTGGATTATGCACGTGGAATTTAGCCGTAATAGGTATACAAGTGCAAATTTGTTGGGTGTAAGAATACTTTCTGGAGTTACTGTATAATACTTGAAGATTGAAGCTGTGGATTGCGTTATTCATTGTAAGACACGTGAAAAAAGGATTTGAGGGCTTTAGTGTAAAATCCTGGTATCTCCAAAATAAATTTCATGGTTTAGTCATAGTAACATTTTTTAATTGTATAAACTACTAAGGGTTCGGTGGAAAAGGTGTTTATAGGAAACTTAGCGCTTTTTTCGCTTTTTAATTTTTAGACTCATTTGAAGAACTTTTTTCAATAAAAATAATTTGATTATTAGTCTTGTTCCATATGAAAATTTAAAAACCCAATTTTTAACAGGTAAGTAAATATGAAAAGTTGTTATTGGAGAAAAGTAACTTTTTAAATTTGCAGTTACATTCTAAACTTAAAATCTTTTTAAAAATATTACCATGTATCCAAACTAAATGAATTTTTTGTACAAATAAAAATTATATTTATTTGAAAAAAAAAGGTTTTTAACCATCTGAGAAAAGTTACATAATGATGATTATAATTACATTTTAAGTAATATTGGGCATCAACTTCTACTGAGATAATATCTTTTTTTTAACAGTTGACCCAGTTTTTCTCCTATCTAAAACCAAATAAATTAGAATTATGTATTATGTTATCATAACATTTTACTAACACATACTACCTAATAACACCACAGACAGATCATAAATTTTCCGTTACAGACTACTTAAAACTTCCCTTTCACTTTCAACAAGCTGCGATCAAAGTAGCAACAAGCCCTCAAGATTAACTGAACACCACTGTAACATCTCTTCAACAAATAAATAACTCCTGGAAAAACTACACTCTTGCAAATCACAATCTACAAGATAACGCAACCCGAAGTCTGTACAACAACATCCAGACAAAAAAAAATAAAACAGCCAGACTACCCGATAATTATATGTCGCCTCCTCGTAACAACAAACAAGCTTTCCTTTCTTACATCAACTTTCCTGAAGGGGAATAAAAAAGTGAACTCTTTCAAAGCGAGATAGTCGTCTCTTTACCGCATTTGCTTCTTTCGCTGTTTATATTTTTCCCTCCCTCCAACTACAGGGATTTTTTTTATACACTCTAAACGTTCTCTTATGAAGCAAGTTTCAAGGGTTTTGCAGCTAAATCTAATTTCTCAAGCGATGCTGGGAGTGACAAGCATTTGACTAGTCATCGCGGTCTCCTTGAAATTAACTTAGCATCTTCTCTGCTACTAGGTACGGGGAGCTTTCGTTGAGGTGTTTTTGCATGAAGTAATCCATTAGCACCTGACGGATTTAGGGAGTACAAAGCGACGTCTTGACGCTTAATTGATGAATGCCTCTTCAGAGAGGAAGGAGGACTCGTGAAAAAGTCTGTCTTTCTTGTACCTGCGTCATAAAATGTCCGCTCTACTTAATCATTCCTAAAGATCGCTGACGTCTTTTGGATTAAAGAACGAGTGTTTCAGTCTTTAATTATATTCCCGGCTTTCTAAAAGGATGGCTAATTTTTTTTATATATATATATATATATATATATAATTAAGGCAAAATAAATTTTTATAATTAAAATAATCACTCAAATGAGCCAGAAACAAAACCCACAACAATTAATAAAGTCCACCATACCTCTGTCACTTCATCAGGGGTACCAAACAGAAGCATGGTGGACGGGTCGTTTTCTGTTGGTTGTTGGAGAGTACATACATACAAAATTCCAACCAACCATGGTACCCAAACGACCCTTAACATATACATGAAAATCAAAACTCCATAATTAATTTGAACATCAAAAACAACATACCATAATCATAAAGTGAACGTTAATAATCATAAAGTTCGTTAAATAATCATAAAGAACGTTGATAATCATAAAGTTATTCATGCTCTTGTTGCATGCAGCATTGGCGCTGCTTCAAGTTTGCATTATTTATCTAGTTTAAATTCAAAGATTCTAAGATGAGTTATATATATATATATATATATATATATATTTTTGCTTTACCACAGAATTCCTAACTAGTTTTTTCCAGGTGTATTAACTAGGGAAATATAATACAAAACAGTTTCAAGGAGTAAAATGGAATAGTTAGGTTTAAACTAGAATTCCTAACTAGTTTTTTCCATGTGTATTAACTAGGGAAATATAATACAAAACAGTTTCAAGGAGTGAAATGGAATAGATAGGTTTAAACTAGAATTCCTAACAAGTAGTTCTTTCCAGGTGTATTAACTAAGGAAATGCAATACAAAACAGTTTCAAGGAGTAAAAAGGAATAGTTAGGTTTATACATATGTTAAGGGCAAAGTTATAAACCGGGCATTATTAATAATGCCCGAAGTGATGGCGGGCAATGTGATAAATAAATTCAATGGCAAGTATCAATGAGTATTTTCATCAGTTTGCCCGAAATACGCGGGCATTATAAGTAATGCAAAGATTTATCACATTGACCGTAACATATACAGACATTTTTTTCATTCATTGAACGCAAAGTAATTAAAATATATGGTTTTATTTCTGCATAAAAACTTTCGTTAAAATTATCCAGGCTTATTAAGTTATTAAGTTATTATTAAATGTAGATTGCATTGTTTAAATTTATCGAATATAGTTTTAAAAATACTGTCGTAGATGGAAAATATATTTATCTTTTATGTATTTCAACTGTAAATCAAAATTATTTATTGCTCCCCAGGTTTATAAAAAATCAGTTGATTGCTTCACATTTTATAATTACTACTATCACAATAATAAAAAGAATTTTATGATTTATATTATTAAAAACTTTATTTATGAAAAACTTTTTTATATACATGTCGCTTTTATTTTACAACCACTTACTTTAACTACCACGAAATAAAATACTCTCTTGGAAAATTTCAAAAAGAAATTACATTTTTAGAATCCATCCAAAGTTTTTTATTATTTTTGCTAATTTTAACGCTTTATACCTACTATTTTAACTTTCAACATCTAAAAAGTTGTTTCGTTCTGTTATACCTCATCATCGTAGTATATCAACACACTACGACATCAAATTTTAACAGATTGCAGTTTCTCATAAAAGCAATTACTTAAATTAACTCTAAAATTACTCGTTAAGTTTACCATATTCCATTTTTGAAATGAACTAGAACTGGGTTCTTGTTTTTTTTTTTTAGCAAATACTCAAGAGACCCACACAGCTGTAGATGACACAAAACTTGTAAAAGCAACAGCAGAGGATGACAAAATTAAACCAAGCTGAAACTCTAAACTTGTTATTTATTCCTTATTAACACATCCTCGTAGATATTAACTTGAGTTTAACTTTAAATTGCGTTACATTTTTTTATTGTTTGATGATCCTCAAAGAAATTTCATTGTCTTTGCTCAAATTCTTTTTCTCTTTTTTCTAACAGGAAACCATAGAAAAAAATTAAAAATCACATATACTCTAAAAAAAACCTCATACCCAAATTTCACCCTCTCCCTCAAACTCATAATGTGTTCTTCCTGACAACCTGGCTTTATACATCTCAATTTGAAGACTGGACTTCAAAAACGAACTAAGTGCCAAAAAGTAAGTTTTCAGTAATTCATCAATTTAAATTTGATTCTCCATAGAAATACACATAATAAGTCATCTTTCGGGCTTTTTTTTAACTACTAATCATGGTAGTGGCACTTAGATAGATTTATAGGTTGTTGGTGATGGCACTTAGATTGGCTTTTCGTGTCTAACTCATTTTTTTTTTTTTTTTTTTTTTTTTTAGTTTTGGCACTTAGCTCGTTTTTGAAGTCCAGTCTTCATTTATAAAACAATTCCATGATTAAAAGAGCTAATTACTTTAGTCGTATTCGCACATCCGCCTTCTTTCAAAATGATTGATAATTCCTACAAAACGTAGGAATTATAATTATTAATTACATTTATATTAAATGTAGGAACAAACGATATTCCTAAATAAAATTAGCGAAAATTCGTGTTCACTTATAAGGCAGGAAACATTTTTTACAAAAAAAAATTGCACTACTGTGTAAAAAGATTCATGGCCGAATGAATAAGCTTATTCATAACTTTCACCCCAAATGATATCGACACTCAGATTACCTGATAAAAGGATTACAGTAGGTTTCCAAAATCTATTAACCTACTTCACTCAAGCTGAATGCGGCCTTTTGCTTATTTGGATTCGAAAAATGAGACTACTTTACTACTCATTACTTTGGAAAGAAAAACGTGATGAATTGACTCGTGAACAGATGTCACCAATTAGAGAACTCGGTCAAAAGTTTCAGTAGCCAATAGTTTTTCACAGTTCTTTTAAATGAATTAAGAATGATGAAAATATTTTAACTCAAAGGGAATCTTTACATTACGCCTACATTTCAGAATTCAAAAATATTTTTTCCAACTAAATAATTTCTTAATGAAATGAACATTTTAAATATGTTAAAAGTATATGGAAAAGCAATTGGTCATACATTTTTTCCTAAAATTAAGGGTAAAATGATACTTTAATACAAAACATCATGTCCCTGGTATCACACAAAACTAAAATAATTGACATAATCCGTTGCATTTTTGAAAAACACACATTTATTTTTTATCCGTCGTTTATAAATTTTAAACACAAGCAAACGATAAAATTGTCAAAATAAACATAAATAGCGAAATTAGAATAAAGCAAATTAAAATCACTTTCCAAATCAGCGGCTCATCAATTTTCGAATCTCTTACCATAGATATAGTATGAATGTAACGGGAGTTGACATTTAAATAAAATAACAGAATAAAATATACCTGCTTGCGTAGTTGGAAACTGAAATAAAGCTCCATATATCTTATTTATACCAATAGATAACTATATTTCTGAGCTTAAAATTTCCAAAAAAGTTTATTTAATATTAAAATTACTGTAACGGGAGTTGACATAAATAAAAACATCTTACCTTGAAGACAGATTATTTCGTTAAAAACGCGATAGTTTTCGGCTTGAAGAATAAAAAAACGGCTGAAATATATTCTAAAGTAAATAAACAATCGTTTGAAATGTGTTTGCCATTTTTTAAAACATAATTATTAAATTTTTTAAAATTATTTCGAAATTTTTGACATAAAGTGAGGGAAAAAATATTTTATTGATTTGTAAAAATATAATTTTCAAAAATAAATTTTTACAATTAATCACAAACTTTTATTTTAATAGTTCATAGTTTTGATATTTATCGTTTTTTCTTTCAAAAAATAAAATTTAATTACAAAAATGAAAAAACGACTTTGAATTTTTACTAATTAAAAGCTAGAAATATATTTAATTTAAATTTGGTCTATACTTTACTTAAATCAAAGCTCAAACAGAAATTTCAATAATGATTAAATGTTTAATTTTCATGTTTTACCTTCGGGACAGGCAAATTTTGAAAATGACCCATATCTTTGTTCTTTCTTGACATTTCTTATAAATTAAAAATGAACTAACTCGATAGTCATATTTATCGACCGGACTCAAAATATCCAATATTTATGAGATAATTTTAAAACAAAATCAAACTTTATATACATTATAGGGTAAACGCACCAGTACCCGACCAGTTAAGGAAATTTTTACCTTCAAATTGATATAGCTCCTTGGAAAAACTATCAAATGTCTGACTACTGGTGCCTTTAAATACCTAAAATTATCCTTAACAAAACGTATGTTTTCAAAAATTGTTTTAAAAAATATTAAGCCATTAAATTTTACAATTTATGAATTTATTGCTATTGCACCAGTAGCCGACCACCTTACCCCAATATCCGACCATAGCATGCACCAATATCCGACCAGATTGCAAATCTGTTGCACCTCCTAAAATATTAATTAAAAGGACTGAAGCAACTGGATATAAACAAGCAAAAAGTGTTAGAACATAATTTAATTAATTACTATCACTTATTTTTCAAATTTTGATGATTTTTTTATAAAGATAATTTTGTTTTCTATATGTGATTTTAGAATCCTCTACAACTTTTAGCCACATCCTTTTCAGTGGACATAAAAAATCCCAATTCTGCTGTTTGCAATATATGGGCGTCATTTGGCTATAATGAATATAAAAATTGACACCTTCAATTTCATATCAGTGGTGTACATAGAAATTTATTTCGAGATGGGCCCCAATATCCTCTTAAAAATATAGCTATTAAATTTAGCCTAAAGCTAAATTTTTGCACCAGGGGAGAGGTCCCAAAAATATTCCTAAGCACTCCATGCATATTTAATAGATTCAGTGTAGTTTTTTAAAACATTTAAGGCATGACTTGCATCCTCATGAAGTGAATAATGAAGAAAATGTGAATAATATAGTTACAAAGTACAAAAAGGAGGTCTGCGGGGGTCCTCCCCCAGAATATTTTTGGAAATGTGAACCTAAAAATGTAGTTTAACTGACTAATTTTAGTACATTTATTCAAAATTTCGGGGAGGGATACGCCCTTGTTTCATAATCAGAATGTAGAAAAGTCTTAGTCATATAAAGATGAAAAGTGCAAGCTTTTTCTCTGCATCGTTTTAATTGACCAAACAAATTCGCTAAATGGTCAAGAAAATGTTCGAGATTCAAGGCCATTGCTGTCTGTAAATATTTAATCATAAATTTATTTGCTTTTCATTCGGAAATCAAAAGATTTTTCCCATTTTCATATAAAAAATTAGGTCCTTTTTAAGAAATGGTCAAATTTAAGAAAATTTTAAGTAGTAAATTTATTATTGAATTATTAAATCGCTAATGTAATTCCAGCAATAAAAATTAAAGAAAAATCTTTGTTTATAAACTAAGTAAATATACCTAATGAAAAATTAATTAAGATTTTTTAGCTTGGTAAACAAAACAAGCCATTCATACTTTTTAATTAAAATTGCTAAATATATCAAATAAAAGTAGTGAAATTGAATTAATTATCGTTTGATATTTGTTATATTTAAAGCTGAATCTTTTTTAAATATTTCTAGTTCTTTGTGAATAGTTATTTTGGTTAATTATTCCTTGTTTTATTAATTTTAAGTAGTGGTCGGATATTGGATCTAAGCAAAAAATACACTGCTCCATTTTCCGACCACTCTGGTCGGATATTGGTACAGATTCGTAAAACAACGTTCCAATACCCGACCACACTAAAATTATTGTTTAAAAAATTATTTGTTCAAAAATGTTTGTTTACTTATTTTGTTTGGACAGTAAACAATGTGGTTATGCAAAAATTAAATATCAAATAGCGTTTTCAAAGGAATTATTTGAAGTTTTTTAAAAACATACGGCCATATTGACGTAGTTGCGAGACACTAAAAAGTAAGCAAATTTTTAGGTGTGTTCACATTTTCGCTTTCTTCACCTTTGATACAAATTTTAGGGGATTTTTCGGATAGCTATATTTTTATACATAATTTTATTGAATTTTTAGAGTTGACAGAAAGTTTTTAAGTCTTTTTATTTTCTTATTCTGATTAAATAAAGTCGCTTTGGACGGAAACTGGTGACTGGTCGGCTACTGGTGCACTTACCCTAGATAGAGAAAAATAATTTTAACCAGCTTTTAAAGTCTCGAAATAACAATGATTTAATTACTCCTTTTTACAAAAACATGTATTTATACTGGTTTAATTGTGATTATATTAAACCACACAGATAATGCAATCACTAAAGTTTTCAAATTATTTTAAAAATTAGATTTAGACTCAATCTAAAAAAAGAGGGGGAAACCTAGGTCAATATGATCATCAAATCTCTGAACCATAAGGATGTAACCGCTGCAATAGTTAAAGTATGCATGAATAATGTTGGAAGATTACGTTAGATTAATTCTGTGATGCACAAATTCAAATTCCAAACATTAAATTGTTAGAAGTAAAATTCAAAAAAGTAATAGGTACTAAAATTATAAATTATTCCTTCCCTTGAACTTCCTTCATCAACTTTCATCGTTAAATTTTTTAACCTTGTTGAAACTATAGACCAAAAGACGCTTTGGAAATAAATAAATTCTTCCGTTACAAAATGTTGCAACAGTCCTTTTGTTCTTCTGTTAGAAAGTAATTAATTTCTCGAATCTATTTACATTTTCACTGCTTTTAACTTTGGATAATATAGTAAGACACGGAACTTAAAATGATTAAATTTTCAAAAACTATTTTTAGTCTCTTTTTAAATGCGATAATAATGAAAGATAAATATTTAGTTAGAGCGAAACATTAAATGTAAAGCAAAAATGTTTTTTTTAAATACCTATATAGTTCGATTTTTTTAAAGTGTTTGAAACATATCTTTTATAATAAAATTATAATTGCTTTTGTTGCAAAAGTCAGTATTTAAGAAATGAAATACGTTTAATCATCTCTTGTTATTTTTGTGAAAATGAAGAAGATAAAACTCTTGATTTCAAGTATTTAACATCTGTTCTTTTAACTACTGTAGCAAGAGATATTTACTTTACATTTACTTTTTTAAACTTCAACAATATATTTTTGTTTCAGAATCGAGTTAGATTAAAAATGTTCTTTGCAAAAAAACCCTGTTGATCGCGTATAAAATGTTTACTATTATTCATTTATAGTTTATTTATTTATTATATTATAGTCTTTTAGTATTATTATTTAAAATTAGAAAAAAATTGAGATAAAAATGAAATTTTACAAATATTTTTTTACCATAGATATTATTTAAAAATAAAATAGGATACATGTTTCTAATGGTACAGAAGCATAGATTTTATGAAATGAAACAGCAAAATCTTACCTAACGGGTGAAAACAGGTGTAAATTTTTTTTTGGATATTTTGTTGTTATAATGGAGTTTAAAATACTAAATTATAAATCAATATTGTTTCTTTTACTATTACCAAATTCAATTGGGTCAGTTGGGGAATGTTTAGTTTTTCCAGTTTTCTCAATAACTCTCCAATATTTATGTCCTTTCTCAATTTTTTTTTCCTTATACAACCTTATTCACCCCGACAAAGTGGAAAAAAAACGCCTTGACAAAAATAAATGTTTAAATCCCCTTGAAAATACCAAAATATCCCCAATCGTACAGTTTCAAATACATAATTACTGTTATGCAAAAATTTAATCATAAAGCTTTAATACATATTTCCATTGATTCCTGTTATTGTATCCGACTAACAGGTTTATTTACTTAAAATGGAAAGAAATCTAGAATGTAAATACTCTCATCAAGAATTCCAGTGAAAATGCGGAATTATTCGTAAGGGAGGTATTACCCGGCCAAGAATATTTACCTATCCTATTAAAATCTGATATACGTAGCTACTCAATTTCCTGAGAGCTTAAGAGTAAATATTTACAAATCGGAAACATCTCCGTTTTTCGGGATTTCCTGGAAAATTTCAGAAAATTAATACTAAGCGGATTGATATTTATTAAAAATGCGGAAGAATTTAACAGCAATCCATTTTTATGTTAAAGATGCTTTTCACCTAAGTAATTTTTCAGTTTCTAAAATTTGATTATCCATATAAAAATGAAGCATCTCTATTGCTGAGTTGAATGCAAGTAAACTCTTTAAACCAAGGTTAGCTGGATTTGTATTATCTAATTTGGTCAGGATGCATTAGGTTTAAAAAAAAACTGTTAAAAATCCACAAATTCTTTAGCATTTTGAATTTTTTTTATAAAAATAAATAATTCCTAAAAGACATATTTTCGAAGCGTTACCATCAGTAGCTCTCGGTCTTTTAAGGCGTCGTTTATAAAATAACTAAAATAGTATAATACTTTTTTAAAATCGAATTTTTAATATTTTTATTTTCAAAATAAATTGCATTTTCTTCTTAATACTTTACACATATTAAATTAAGTTCACTTTTCAGTAGGTATTCTACTGCCATAAGCGATTTGAATATCTTTATTTAGTATAGGTATGGCTGCACTTATGAAATAAATCCACATCATCTGAAAAGAAACATGATATATCAATATAAGTTACTTTGTTCATTCAATTGAATTCTATGAATTCTAAAGTCAGCTCTATAAACATTTATTTTTTTATATCTCGTGTACCGTAGTTTATGTTAACATAAATCAATTTTAATATTCCTGCTTTTGAACTCAATAAAAACTTTTTTAAACTTTTTTAAACAAAATTATTTGATACTTCAGTGAAAATGTATTGTTGTTATCTGAAATTAAATTGAAATTTGAGACGAGTCATTCTGTTAACGAAAAATAGAGAATTTTATAGGAAAGCAATCAATGTTTTATCGATTTAGCATAATAAGCTTCAAAAAATGCTTTTCGCATTATTGGTATTCTAAAAAGAAATAAATTCACATGAAAAATAAATTTGAATTTTCCATGAAAGGGGGGGCTTTAATTTTTATTCTGTTCAAAATACCAAAGAACAGTCAAAATAACTACAGATAATTACAGAAAATGGTGTTTTATAATTTTCCTTTCAACTCTGGTTCTATACAATCTATTTACCACAAAGCGTATTCTTTTTACATAAATTTCTTCGCTTTCTATTTTGAAAAACGTTTTATAACCTCTAAATTCCTATGACGTCATAAAAAGAAAAACCCGGTTTCCTTTATATGTACCTCTCTTTGTAAGAAGGTTCTAAAAGCTTTACCTCTAAGCCATTCGGGTGCCATAAGTTTCACAATAAATCAGTGTTAATATCCATAACCTCAATTCCACGGACAATCTTAAGAACACGGGTCTCTCCAGCCAATAAGAATATCCCGAATATGAAATGAAAACAAATCCCGCATTTTAACCCTGATAAATGCATTTCATATGTGCAAAATCCCTTTTATCCCACTGATATACGCAAATGGCGTTTTAAAAACGGCTTCTAAACCATTACAAAATAACAGGCATACTTCTGAGGACATTATAAAACGATCTCCCTCTCCCCCCCCCCCCCTTTCCCTCTCCCAATGTAAACCGTAATTTATGTGTTCGAAACCGTTTGCTCTCCCCGTTCGTCCGAACGGAAGAGAATTTTTATTTCTATAAATTAAACAAATGCGTCGCTTAAGCCTTTTGAGGGGACGAAGCTTTTTAAAATGGATTCTATGTATCTTCTTTTTCCTTTCTGCTTTATGCTGGAGGGGGTATTTTCCTTTATAACTTTAATTTGGTGGGGCTTTTGAATGGTGTCAAGCAAACGGTAAATAAGAGAACGATGCGGTTCGAGGGTATTTCGCGTTGATTAATGAATGTTTATTTGAAAAGAACATCGCGTTTATTCCCCACGGATTAAAAAAGCAGGGAGAAAGCGAGTGTGGCATTTTTATTCGTTATGGAATTTATGCTCTTCTGTGCTGCTTTAAACTCCCTGAAAAATAATAATAACAACAACAACAACAACAGAGTGGAGAGAATGATTTGAATAATGAAACTGTTTATCTTGAGCTTAACATCTCAATTTCAAAAGATTGAATGAATAGCATCCTGAAAGAAAAGATCAAAATGCATTCGGAAACATTACATCGCTAAAAAAAGATATAAAACATTATTAGTTATGATCTCCTAAAGATATATACAACCGAATGAATGTTTATAGAGTATATTTAATTGCAGTTGTTTGCCAAGTTATTTTCCAAATTTACACAAGGATTAAATGTTACTTCTTCTCAAAATATTAATGTATTACCTCACAGTTAGAAACAATCTAAATAAATAAAATGTAATAAATCAAAATACTAAAAGTGCTGAAACAAGAATGAACCAACTTGTTTCCTTAAACATCACAGTTCTGAACTCGTCCCTCTAATAGAATTTTAAAACAAATACAATAAGCTACATAGTGGATAAATTATTACATCGTTTATGAATATTTGTAACGCTGTTATAATTCTCTATTTGCCATATGTGTTTTCCCCTTATCTTGTTTGAATCTTTGTTTGTCCCAAGGAAATATTTTTCTTGAATCACCACAACTAATCAATATTAGTTTCAGCACTTGTAAACTAAAAACTTAACTTTAACTTAACTTAAACTTTAAAACTTTTATAACCATATTTTTAGGTATCATAACATTTGTTTGGGTAGAATGATTTCAAGAGAGTTGGTCTGGTGAAAGAGATGAACCAACTGTATTATCTTCTATCTGGTTCATCAGGGCCATTTGGCGGCCATTTTGCAAGATTTTGTCATAAAACGACTTTGAGTTTTTTCATTAACTCTTTCAAGAGGTTGTTTCAACAAGTCCTTCCAAACTCTGCACAGAAAGATTCCTTACTTGGAATAGATAAAATTTGCCCGAAGAACTAAACCTCTACGACGAATTTAATTTTTCGAAAAATGTGACTTCATATCCGTTAAAGATTTAATTCTTTCAATTCACGGTGCACTCGTACATGCTGGTTGGATATTTTTAACATTTCAGTGTGCAAACATATCCAAATAACTATGTTCACGATTTCATAAAACTTTTTTTTTTTCATTGTAAACCGGACACGACATTATACCTTTTTCTGTCGCGATTTTTTTCTATAACTATGGATCGCTGGGGTATAGTTAGTTCTGTGGGCATTTTTTACGTACTCCACGCAAAGAATCTGTTCGTGCACAGTTTGGGCGGACTTGTTGAAACACAATTATAACTGATAAATAAAGCTCTTCTAATTATATACATAAAAGCCCAGCAATGGCCAGTGCCTTGTAATATGAGTTACGTTATAATTATTGCAATAACTCAGCAACGAGTTATTGCAATAACTCTCAACGAGCAAATGGTGCAAGGCCATTAGAGAACTACACGGCCTTTAAATTACTAATGGTCCCATATTCAATCTCCTCGTCATCCACGACATACTAATGTGTGTATATAGTAATGTACAGTATACCCCGTACGTTTTCATTCTTTAGACATATTCACTACAAAATTTATAATTACTTATAATTACTAAAAAAAAAAACAATTATTTTTATAATTTTTTTAAACTAAAAACTTCCATGCATTACATAACTAACTATACAGGGTGTTTCAAATTCCGCTCACGGCTTTTATTTGGAACCAACATCTCATAGGGTCAAGGAAGTAAGGTTTACTCCTAGGTAAGTGACCACGCTGAATTCATTGAGATTGCTTACATTGTTTTCTGTTTCATTAATTTTTAATCTACAAAATTTAAATTTGTAGGTTTTTAGTGCATAGACTACACCCAATAAGGGTGCTACACTGTAAAAAAAAATCCCGTAAAATTTACGGTTTTAAACTGGCAGCTGGGTTGGTTGTGCAAAACCGTAAAAAAAATTACGGAATAAATCTGTGATCATAGCAGTTTTTTACCATATAGAGCATTTTCAATCACATGACTTTACCTGACAACGGCCTTTGCAACGTTGTTTTTATCCTCCAGTGATGTCATGTACGAATGCTTCTATTTCCCGCCCCTAACAACAGCCTTAGCAACGTTGTTTTTGTCCTCCAAGTGACGTCATGTGCGAATGCTTTATATATAAGACAATATCAGGGATAAAAATGGTAATAAAACCGTTGTGGTTAGGTATTTATTCTGTAATTTTTACGGTTTTGCACAACCAACCCAGCTGTCAGTTTAAAATCGTAAATTTTACGGGTTTTTTATTTTTTTTACAGTATAAACGTTATCATTTGTCTTGGTTGGCGCTCTATTGTGCCATAAAAACAACCAACCAACCAATCTTGACTACAAGAGACGTGTTTCATATCTAACGCCTCCTCCGTTTACTCTCTATATATTCAGTGTATCAATTTTAGCAAACAATGTTTCATCTTCTAAAACCCCAAAAACTAATCATTCTTTAACGCCATTTTCTTTTCAAACCTTTACCTCTCACCACCAACCTTTCTTCGTCTTGCCGTAAGTGTCTCGAATCTTAAAAAAAAAAGAACCCTTTCCTCTCTAAATTTAATCAAGCGTTCGAATCAGTTCTCAGACACAAACTAGCTTATAAAAGCTCATTCCGAAATAATAATTGCGTTTGCGGAGGGGAAGACTCTTAGATCTCAGAGGCCTCACGGAACTTTCGAGGGATTTAAAGCAAATGAGAATTTGATGACTCTTTAATAACTGCAGTCTCTTGATTTAATTTGGTTTGCAAATTGAATGATAATTGATAAAAGATCTGCCAGGTACAGTTTTTCGTAATCTTCATTACTGAGAGGCCTCGAAGAGATTTTGCTTTGGCTTTCCATGAAAATTTCATTAAGAAATAGCGTGAGGAATTCTCTTTAAGGTAAATTATAATTAAAAGTAATAATTATATATTACGTTTGAAAATAATTTTATTCAGAGTATGCAGAAATGCTCTTTCAAATATAGTTCTTTTTATATAGTAGTAGTAGTAAACTCTTGATTTCTTGAGAGAACTTTGATAAAGGTACACTGAAAAAAAATTCTCTAAACAACGGAATGTTTATGTAGCCGGAATACTTCCGTAACTTGAGGAAACTTTCCTCTTTTCCGTCATTTGAGGAAACACCCGTTTCATAAATGAAACTTTCCGTTATTTGAGGGATAGTTTATTTTATCTTTATAGTAGGAATATTAGTGAATTTATTTAAGTAAACTATGTAATTTATTTAATTACTTCAATTAAAATTAAAAAAAATATTTTAAATAGATTTTTATTCGTAGAATTTAATCCAATTCAATACGTTTTTAGCGAATATTTTTTTCAGTAATTTAATTCTAAGAAAAATACAGGGTAACTTCTTCTTCTTCAAAAGCTCAACAGCCTTTTACAGGCCAAGGCTGACTCGCAGATTCTCCTCCATCTGGCCCTGTCCGGTGCGACGGTCCGCCATCGGTTAATTCCCAGTAGCTTGAGGTCCCCCTCAACATCATCCATCCATCTTGTAGGTGGTCTTCCCCTTCGTCTAATCCCTTCAATTCTGGAGAAAGTCACTTTTTTGGTAGGGGCGGCATCGGGATATCTGAAGAGATGGCCCAGCCACCTAATACGTGACGACTTAATAGTTCTCACAATGTCGGTCCCACCAAATTTGTCATATTTTTTGTAAATTTCGTGATTGTAAAGAATCTTTCCCACGTTGTTTTCTTGAATTGGTCCAAATATTACGAAAAATATTATTTTTTAATACGAATACTACGAAAAAGATTATTTTTTTGTATCTTATTTTTCCAGAAATATTTGAAAAGTTGGGGGAAACTTTTTACACTACACACAAAAATGTTTCAATGCGCTAAAAAAAATAAAAATTAATAATAATCTTTGCTCAAGGTTGGATCCGATCGCTTAACCTTTAGACTTGATTTCCCGCTCTTTGACCACCAGGCCACTATTAACCAGGCTATATTATTTTTTAACCGTTAGTTTGTACAAAATATTTTATATAAAAACTTAGTCAAGAATATAAATGAAGGAAAAGTAGTGCCAAGAGTTTAGATTACTTTTATGTTTTTACAATTGTATGAAACAGTTTACTTATAGTTCGAATATGAACTTCCAAATAATTTAAAAAATGCATTTTGGTGAATGTATTTTTTAATGATCTTAATTATAAAATAGTTTTTCTAACTCAGCGGACCTGCACGTTAGAAGATAGCTTGTTCTGTGGATTTTAATTTCTGTGAGATTTAAGAACATTTAGAATGTTTATTCACTTTTAAACTATTGTAAGACTTTTTTATCTTAAATAATCACAATTTAACCCTGAAAAAACACTTACGTATTCTCAGTATGAAAAAGTTTACATTTCTTAATATATTTAAATAATTAGAATAAAATTCGATTTTAATCTTTTTTAAGTTTGACATAAAAATAATTCTAATCTGACAATCTCTGTGCAACAAAGGAAACTTTTGTTATCGCCACCTGAAATTCTCTTTCTTTAAGCTTAAAAATGACTTTATAAATAACTAGCTGACTTACCCGACCTTGCACGGGTTGAGTTAATTAATAAATATTTTTTAAAGGTTTTTCGAGTTGTATGTCTTTTCTTTTTCTACATTATAGCAGCCACTTATCATCCCGTCGCCCCCGTCGTCTTTTTCGTCCCGGTTCCTTATTTTGAAAATAGTATACCCTTTCCCGTCCCGCATTTAACTTTGGCTGATACCTTGATTGTAAAAGAACAATACCATTGAAATCATCAGGTTTATCATGTTATAAGTATTTTCTTTTTCTGGATTAGCAGTGACTTATCATCCCGTCGTCCCCGTCGTCTTTTTCATCCCGGTTCCTTACTGTGAAAATATACCCTAACTTATCCCGTCCCGCATTTTACTTTGGCTGTTACCTTGGCTGTAAAAGAACAATCCAATTGAAATCATCAGTCTTTTGAAATCTAGAGTTTAAAATCTTAAACAAAATGTTTATTTGTTTCAAAAGTATTTGCGATGCCCTTTTAAAATTTCCAAAATGATATTAATTTAATCAAAAAATAATCCCTGTGTAATTCAGTCAACAACTCCCGCCGCTAAAGCAACATATTTAACATTACCTAATTTAATTTATATTCAAAAATGATAAAGAATTCATTTTTCATTTGTATGATCCTACATCTCCAAAAATAAGAACATTTTTATCAAAATAATAAAATGTTGTTAAATCTAATTTTCATTTAGTTATGATAGCCAACTTCTTTTAAAGCTACTTTGAGAAAGTAAAAACTGTTTTCTAGTAATAATAAAAATTTAGTGAGTGTAAGTCTAGTAAACCATGCCCCATGAAACAATGAAATAATTTCAGCTATGTTTCTATGGAAACCCTTTATTTTAGCTTTTGCACAAATATATTTATTTTAGAAAAAATTAAAATTACAAATAAAGGAAAATGTTGTTTCAAAATTAATTATTTGAATTTATATGTTTCCTGAAAATAGATATAATTTTTAAATTGAAATTTACACTGTTTTTCGTCTTAATTTGTTATAAATTATGAAATTTTTGAAATTATATTTGATTAAATGTGGCCATACGAAACCTCAAGAGAGAAATAAACCTACTGCAATTTATGCATTTCAACAATGCACAATGCTATTTCAATGGGAAAAACGGAGTCGAAAAAGCGCCGAAAAACAGGGAAGGAGTAGTTGGATTTTAAAATCGTTTCTTAGTGCGCGTCGCATAGCTGAGAGGAACGTCTCTGTCAAATTTCAAACCTCTGGGTCTAGTAGTTTCGGAGATTCCGTGTTGAGTGTTCCTTACTTACCAGTGAGTGAGTGAGTCAGTCAGTCAGTCAGTCAGTCAGTGGTATTTGGCTTTTATAGATATAGACTAGCTGACTTACCCGGCCTTGCACGGGTTGAGTTAATTCATAAATATTTTAAAAAGTTTTTCAAGTTATGTCTTTTCTTTTTCTGGAACTTATCATCCCGTCGTCCCCGTCGTCTTTTTCATCCCAGTTCTTAACTGTAAAAATATACCCTAACTCATCCCGTCCCGCATTTAAATTTGGCTGTTACCTTCGCTGTAAAGAACAATCAAATTGAAATCATCAGGTTTATCAAGTTATATGTCTTTTCTTTTTCTGGATTAGCAGTCACTTATCATCCCGTCACCCCCGCCGTCGTGTTTTTCTTCCCGGTTCCTTACTTTGAAAATATACCCTAATTCATCCCGCCCCGCTTTTAACTTTGGCTGTTAAAGAACAATCCAATTTAAATCATCAGGTTTATTGAGTTACATGGTTTTTCTTTTCCTGGTTAGCAATCACTTATCATCCCGTCGTCCCCGTCGTCTTTTTCATCCCGGTTTCTTACTGTGAAAATATACCCTAACGTATCCCGTCCCGCATTTTACTGTGGCTGTAAAAGAACAATCCAATTGAAATCATCAGTCTCTTGAAATTTATAGTTTAAAATCTTAAACAAAATTTCTATGAAGAATTTCCGATGTCCTTTTCAAAAATTACGCTTCGGTTTTTATAAATCCACTAGCTGATATGCCCGGCCTTGCACGGGTGGAGTGTATCAATTTATTAAAATTTTCTCAAGTTACATGCCTAATTTTCTGTAACCATAATTACCAATCATCCTGGTAGTTTTTCATATCCCGGTGTTCCCAGTATTTTTTCATATCCCGGTGTTCCCAGTATTTTTTCATGTCCCGGTGCCTTTTTCATCTTGGGGTCCCCGGTGCCTTTTCATCTCGGTGTTCCCGGTGCATTTTCATCACCGTGCTCCCTGTGCCTTTTCCCTCCCGGTTCCAACTGTGTAAATCTAACCTAACCATCCAGTTCTGGTGTTGCACATTTAATTACGACAGTTACCCAATTATCCATTCTAAGTGAAAAAAATCCATTAAAATTATTACAGACTTTTGAAATCCCAAAATTTGTAAATACCCCCTGTTTAAATTGAAAAAAAAATCCCGTTAAACTACACCAAAGAAACAAATTATAAGGTTAAATAACAAATTCATCTAGTGTTTCTATCATCAACTTTCTAAAAAAACTGCATGATGTAATCTTTACTTTAACCAGTCTAATTCTTAAAACTTTCTATTTCAACTTAAAGTTTCATGGAAAATGAAGTTTTCAATAAGAAAATACTGTTATAAAGTTTTTTATAAGGGACGTTTTTAATTTTTTAAATTATTAATAACCTTTTTAAAACATTTGAAACAATTTTAGCCAAGTTTTATCTTTAAATACTTTGTTTTATGTTTAAAATTGTTTTTGTTGTATTATTTGCAACAATGCGAGTTAAACAGATCTTCTTTAGTGGAGAAGTAAGGCGATTTTTACAAAAAGGCCTAAAAGGGGGTGAAGGGGTGGTTTTAGAAATTTGGAAATGATGTCATTGTCTTTCCCCCGTCCCCATACGTATGTGTACCAAGTTTGGTTCGATTCGGACGGGTAGTTTTGGAGAAATTGAGCCAAATCTGTTCCGGACAAACCCAGGCAGGAACCCAGGCACGGACACCTTCATTATATATAGAGAGATTTGTTTAATTTCATAATTTTATTTTGCACTAGCTGATATGCCCGGCCTTGCACGGGTGGAGTGTATCAATTTATTAAAATTTTCTCAAGTTACATGCCTAATTTTCTGTAACCATAATTACCAATCATCCTGGTAGGTTTTCATATCCCGGTGTTCCCAGTATTTTTTCATATCCCGGTGTTCCCAGTATTTTTTCATATCCCGGTGCCTTTTTCATCTTGGTGTCCCCGGTGCCTTTTCATCTCGGTGTTCCCGGTGCATTTTCATCACCGTGCTCCCTGTGCCTTTTCCCTCCCGGTTCCAACTGTGTAAATCTAACCTAACCATCCAGTTTCGGTGTTTCACATTTAATTACGACAGTTACCCAATTATCCATTCTAAGTGAAAAAAATCCATTAAAATTATTACAGACTTTTGAAATCCCAAAATTTGTAAATACCCCCTGTTTAAATTGAAAAAAAAAATCCCGTTAAACTACACCAAAGAAACAAATTATAAGGTTAAATAACAAATTGATCTAGTGTTTCTATCATCAACTTTCTAAAAAAACTGCATGATGTAATCTTTACTTTAACCAGTCTAATTCTTAAAACTTTCTATTTCAACTTAAAGTTTCATGGAAAATGAAGTTTTTAATAAGAAAATACTGTTATAAAGTTTTTTATAAGGGCCGTTTTTAATTTTTTAAATTATTAATAACCTTTTTAAAACATTTAAAACAATTTTAGCCAAGTTTTATCTTTAAATACTTTGTTTTATGTTTAAAATTGTTTTTGTTGTATTATTTGCAACAATGCGAGTTAAACAGATCTTCTTTAGTGGAGAAGTAAGGCGAGTTTTACAAAAAGGCCTAAAAGGGGGTGAAGGGGTGGTTTTAGAAATTTGGAAATGATGTCATTGTCTTTCCCCCGTCCCCATACGTATGTGTACCAAGTTTGGTTCGATTCGGACGGGTAGTTTTGGAGAAATTGAGCCAAATCTGTTCCGGACAAACCCAGGAACCCAGGCAGGAACCCAGGAACCCAGGAACCCAGGCAGGAACCCAGGGACACCTTCATTATATATAGAGAGATAAATAAATAGTTATAGCTATCTATACCCCAAAACATAGGTAAATGGGGGATTCGGGGGTTCTCCCCTGGAATTGTTTTGAATTTTGGCTTGTTAATATACATAATTTTAAGTTACTTTCACGAGGTTTCTCAATGTTTTTATTACATAAAAGTGTCATTCATAAAAATTTAAAGTATATAATATTCAATGACCCCTTTTACTCTACCATCACCCCCCTCCCGTTCATCTTCATCACTGCCCCCATAGAAAGCTTCTACGTCCCCAGGGGGGGGACACTAGCGGATCCAGGGGGGGCTAGGGGGCTTGAGCCCCCCCCCCCAAAAATGAAAAATTTTACGCTACATAATATGGAATTTTATGCACCAAAATGAGTTAAAACCATGTTATTTTAAGGTCAAATTTTCAAAAATTTTCTAGGGGAGGACCCTCAGACCCCCTTAGTACTTGTAACTCTATTATTACAACTCTATTTTTTATTAAATTTGTTAAAACGCAAAAATTCTACCATAAAATCTATATTCGAAATTCGTATGAGGTGTACCAAAACAAGTTGAAAAAGTGGGTTTTTTTTACTTAAATTTTCAGAAATTTTCTAGGGGAGTACCCCTAAAGCCCCTTAGTACTTGTAACTCTATTATTACAACTTTGTTTTATATTAAGTTTGTAAAAACACAAAAATTCTTCCATGAAATCTATATCCGAAATCGGATGAGTCGTACCAAAACAAAACGAAAAGTGTTTTTTTTTTACTTAAATTTCCAAAAAATTTCTTGGGGAGAACCCCCAGACCCCCCCCCCTTTTAGTGGTTGGAGCTGGTTAATTCACTACCTTTTCCATATTAAGATAATCAAGAAGATACAATTGGGTTCTTATGGAGAAACCCAATTGAAAATTCTTAGCCCCCCCCCCCGAAAACCAAATCCTGGATCCGCCACTGGGGAGGGATACTGCCTCCTTTGGCAACCACTGCAAGAGTCCTTAAAATCCAAAGGAGAAGACGATTTTCCCGCAAGACATCTTTTTCAACAACATTGAAATTGTGGCGTCATCTAGTTTTAAAATGAGTAACAAACTCAAATAATATGAAATGGATTTCAATGTACAGGGTGGGCAAAAAGTCAGTGCTGAAAATTCCATAAAAACCGGAAAAAAAATCGGAATAAAAAACGGCCTTCACTCTAAGTATCCTGAGGTCGTGGGGATTTTTTTAAGACAGTAAAAAATTTTAGTTCAAAATTTTGTTAATAAATAAAGCCAACATATTTCACGGGGTTCCATGTTCGATATCAAAAATAACTGCTGAGACTAAAGACGTTTCTTATTCCCATTTCCTCCCCCCCCCCGGTTTTTCTGGACTTATTAAAAGTGAACTGAAGATTGTCCCACTCTGTAAAAGTCTTTTATCCCACTTTTATCCTTCTAGATGGATTTTGTCTACAAGAATCTTTAAGATGCTGTAAATATTTAAAGAAATGTTTTTTTCAATGAGATTTTTGGGGTTATTATTTGTCAAATATATTTTTATTCAATAGAAAAATTCATACAAATAAATATTTATTAGTTTTTAGGGTATTTTTTCAGCTGCGCGCAACTTTTTGAAAAAAGTAAGTGATATTTATGCCCGATTATTTTTCCGAACATTGAAAAGAAGTTTATTGTTGAATTGATGAAGAACGAAAAACTTATTTAAATTTTTTAACTACTCAAAAAATTTACAAAGTTAAATTTTCAAATTTTGAGTAAAACCCTAACTTTAATTGCTTGTAAAATATTTTCATGTTCAAGTCCAAGAACATTTTTGCATTGCATCTCTAAAGTTTATGAAAAATTGAATTTTTTAATGATAATAAGTTACATTTTTTTTATTAACACATTTTTTTAATCTCATTGTAATATAGGTAAACTCATAGCAAGAACTATGTGTGCAAAAATCATGATATGTTTCTATTGTTAGTTTGCTAGAAAATATACATCGAAGGTTTAAGAACGCAGTTTTGAGATATTTACTTTACAAGTGTAAATGTATGCAATTACCAAACATATTACAAACCAATAATCAAATGTTTTTTGTGATTTTCTTGCTCTATTTTTAATAGAAGCATTTATAATACTTTTTACAGGGCTTAAATTGCACCGGAGCGCACCGGAGCGGAGCTCCGGTACTTCTTGGTTTTCAGTAAATATTTACTGATATTTATTCATTAATCAGTAAATATTTGTAATGCTGAAATAGTAGCGCTCCGGTACTTCTTTGGTTAGAATTTAAGCCCTGACTTTTTATAAATGTACTACATTTATTTACCCCCCAAAAAGCACTTTTTTGCAAGCTTAAAATTGACATATTCGAATTTGCAAAAAAAAAAAGAAATCTAAGAAAGATCTAGAAAGCATCAATTTCCTGCTTGAAAAATTATGTGGTAAAAAAATATCACCAAGTGATGTTCCCTACAGGAAACTCGGCAGGTAAAATGTTAACCATTTTTTTACTTACATTATTATTAACATAAAGGACGCTCAAAAATAGTTATAAATTAATCTATTGACATATTTTAAAGTAAAAATTGACTCTTGCTTTGAATACTGCCTCTGCCTAAAACTTAAAACCATTAATGTTTCAATTCAATGAAACGATTGTTTCGAATAAAATGACGCCACATCCTGTTTTCGCGCCCTTTTTGAATATTTTAAAGAAAATAACAGCAATCGATTTAAATTCTAAAACCATTGTTTCGGATAATGTGAAAACACATACAGTTTTCCCACTTTTTTTAAAAGTCAAAGTTTAAAATTAAATTTTAAAAATAAATAAGCATCGTATTTTTTTATAAAAATTCCTCTCTTGGATCTCTATCAAATAAAAAAAAATAATAATAATATGGGAATTTCTCATTGTGTATGTAAAATAATTGTGTATCTTTCTTTTGGTTTCTAGAAAGCATCAATTTCCTGCTTGAAAAATTATGTGGTAAAAAATATCACCAAGTGATCTTCCCTCTAGGAAACTCGGCAGGTAAAAGGTTAATCATTTTTTTACTTACATTATTATTAACATAAAGGACGCTCAAAAATAGTTATAAATTAATCTATTTGACTTTTTTTAAGCAATCAATAGTGAACCCATTAAACCTGTGATAAAGGGACATAGTTTCGAAAAACAAATTAAAACCCCTTCTGCACCAAAAACTGAATTAACGCCCGAACACGCTGATGAGTGATGACTTGAAAAAAATAAAATACGGCCGAAACCGCCGAAACCTCGAAACCTAAACGTCATACACCGAAAGAGCATGCGATTGGTTTTGTCATCGTTGCCAAATATGATGAGCTAAATTCAAATATTTTCTTGGAAGTAAAGTTCAGTAAAGTTATCTAAAATTATTTTCCTTAAAAAGTATTATTTACCCAACTACAAAATTTCCTGCTTTTATTAATTGCTTAAAAATAACAAAAAGTAGTTTATTTAGCAATGTTCAGTTATAATGCTACTTTGAAATGATTGGTGATTGTAAAACTCGTTTCAACATGGCGACTTATTTGAAATGGCGTTGATTCAATGTTGGTGTTGTTGTGTTCAAGGTATTTAGTATATAAACAACACTGAGCGACCCAAGAAAACTTTCTAAGAATAACTTACGTATTCCGTAAAAGTATTTCATACTTTTGTGAAAGAATACGCTTTCATGAGAGCTTCGATATTTGATCTAACGGAATACCAAAAAACGTAAGTGGTTTAAAAATGAATTGTTTATTTACATTAGGCATCTCGTCATTTTCAATGGGATTGGACTTATTAAACTCTTTTAAAGTGTTGAAACGTATGAAGATCGTTTTTAAAATGTACAATCTTGCGATGTATGCATGTTGAGGACAGTGTGTAACTATTTACCAATGAATAAGTATTACCATCATTTGTCGAGATATTTTCTTCCACGCCTTCATATAAATTTTAAAAATACGTCTGTTCCTGTCTTTGGAAATCTAATTAAATTCATCAGCGTACCTCCGAAGTATGAGTAATATTTCCTCCAATATAATATATTTATTTGTAGAAACAATATCATTCCATCTGTACCTTTAAGAATATAAGGTTATTTCTGTAAATTTTACTGGATTGTTTGCTTATTTATGTTGCTATTTAGTACTTGGAAGGTTATTTTGATTAATTTGGGCCTTATGTCAAATATGTCGATGAAATAGTAAATGTTGGCAACCAAATTGAATGGAAGTTGAATTACTTCATCCCTTGGCATTCTTTGGAAAAACAAAGCTTAGCCAAAAAGTCACCAAGGTCCTGGATTTACAGAATTTTTATTTAGGAAAGAGACTTTGAGGCATCCGTGCCTGGTTTCACTAAAAGCATGCTTTGCTTTTTAAAAAATGGAGTAGTCACTCTCTGATTTCATACAACTCGAATTCTTACTATTAGTAGAACCTCGATTATCTGACCAGTGGTTAACCAACTCGTTGAATTTATTCACCCTTCCACATACCAGCTTTATCAATTGATTTTACTCCTTTCACAACAAAACAAGCATTTTGCCCTTTATATATAAAACTTTAGTTTATTTTGAATAAAATTTACAGTGTGCCAAAAATGTTTTTTATTGCAAATGGACTTTTGATCTTACCATTGTGGAGCGTTATGATCTGGTCCTGAATGTGAAGGATTATCAAGGTTCTATGACTAGGTACTGTAGTATGAGGTTTCTTAAAATGCAAGAGAAATATTGTGACCATTTTTTTTAATAGGATAAGACATGAATCGCACCCTTTTATTAACCATTGGTTAAAATTTAAAAAGCGAATATGTTCTGTGTAGAAACTTTGATGCCACTCTTGACTGGTAAATGCACTGGAACACTGGTAATTCGTACTAAGGAAGTAGGGGGAAAATTCTTGAAAATTGGCCTTCCATTTTACATAAAAAAAAACAGGATGGTTATTTTTAGTATCCTACCTTGGTATTAGGTTTGTATTATGTGTAAGCTGAAATTGTTTTACCTAACTTCTTATGTTACTTGCTATTAATGCATGATTAGTGTGTGATTTTGTTTTGATTTTATGTATACCTAACAGAGTAACATGACAAGAAATAAAAAGGATACTATACCACCTGAATTATGAAGATTGGTGGTTTTCCTTAATTTCAGGGGGTGCTACTTTTCAGGAGAAACCCCAGGAATCCATTTTTTAACAGCATGAATTTCCGGTTTTATCAAAATTTTTGGAAATCTTGAGATTAACAAGAAAGTGCAAACCCTAGTTTTATAAAAATGAAGTGCAGAGCTGCATCGGTTTGATTTTTTGCCGCCGGGCAGCCACTATTGCGTCGTGTTTTCATATATGGGTGTATTAGTTAGAATCTTTCAGATGGTATTGTCTCATCAGACGCACCTTGAGTTTTGAGGAGAAACTACCTTTAAAACAAAAAATTAAATCTTGAAAAACAGGGTTGTTACGTTTAAAACACTTTGTTTAAAACAAAGCAAATAAAACATTGTTTAAAACACATGTACCTACTTTTTTAGCAATTCTTTTTTCTATGAACTGATAGCATTAGTATATAAAACTTAAGTATTTACTTTCAAACTGTTTTATATATTTTTTTCTAGAAAGTTATTTAATAAAAAATACAAATAAACTTGTTTAAAAATCATATTTTTTCATAATTGACCTGTTCTTTGGGGGTTTTTTTAATATTTTAAACGATCAATGCTACTAATGTCGTCAAAATATGCAATGAACTGAAATGAATATGAATATAATAACTTTAAATGTTCAGCTCGTATCTTACACCTTTTAGTAAAATATATTGACATTTCTAATGTTTAAGCTGAAGTTGTTGATATAGTAACATATTTCCAAAACAATCATTTTACTTCAGCCAAGCTCCAAGAAACAGGTGCTTAAAACCTCAAGATGACATCTGATGTCAGGGGTAGCTTTGTTAATCCATTTTCAATTTTAAAAACTTAATTTAATTTATTTTACATCATGTGTTTTTTAGAATTTGTGTGTTGAGGGTAAAAAAAAACAAATAAAACATTTTAAACACAAAAAGAACCACGTGTTTTTTTTTTTTTTTTTTTTTTTTTTTTTTTTTTTTAAGAAAAAAAAAACATGTTTTTTTCGAACCCTGGTTAAAGCTGAAGTTGTTGACAAATTGAAACTAACACATTTCCAAAACAATCAGTTTACTTCAGCCAAGCTCCAAGAAACAGGTGCTAAAAAGCTCAAGATGCCATCTGATGTCAGGGGTAGCTTTGTTAATCCATATTCAATTTTAGAAACTTAATTTGATTTTTTTTTAAATCATGGGGTTTTTTTTAGAATTTCTGAGTCGAGGGTAAAAAAAAAAACAAATAAAACGTTTTAAACAAAAAAAAAACATGTTTTTTGTTGTTTTTTTGGGGGGGGACAGGTTTTTTTCCAACCCTGTTGAAAAATCTTTTGGAGCATTCCGGATAAAAGGTTCGTTACTCTAAAAGTTTTCCAGGATTTTGAGTTGAAATCAGTAGTACCCCTAATGTTCTGTTAGATGTGTAGTATGTTAGTAATAATGCATTGTTTCTCGAGTTAAGTTGTGCAAAATTAAATTTATCTTTGTTTTATTTATAGGTGATTGGTTTTATTGATGAGCTTTCATATTGTTAATGATTTTAATGCTAGTTCATTAAAAGACATATTTAGGTACCTACACAGTTTATCATGATTTGCTGATATTTAGGTATTAAGCATATTGCTGTGTAACAATTGTCATAGGCAAAAGAATACTATGCAAAACCAGAATTTTAGAAGTAAGCCAGATTCTGACCCAGGTGAATTTTTGATATTAATGACTACTCTACCTTATTCTCACTGGAAAATTTCTTTTACATTTATCGAAATAATTTTCTTCAAACACAGGTGATTACCATTTGTGAAGCTATCTTTTCATTTTCTCCCTGTAAACTACGAAACAGCTAAATATCAATTATTTACATTACAAACTGCATGATGCTTCTTCATTTCTGTAGTTTTTATAGTAGTTCTTGTCAGAATAGTCCTTGTCCTTGTCTTCTTTTTATCAGGGGTGCAGAATATGTCCGAACGCCCGAACATGGTTCGGGGGAAATTCATGCAGTTCTGGGGAAATTTTTGCCCAAGTTTATTAAGGGAAAAAACTTTACAAACCCAAATTGTTATTAGAAACAAATATTTTGGCTGGTGACAATATCATTCCCTCCAAATTCTACGGAAATTAGGTGAAAACTACGGATGTACATCGGAAAACTACGGAACTATGCCAAAAAAGCAAGATTCCTTGGTAAATACCTGAAAATTGGCTTTTCCTTGTGTTTTGATTATTAGGCAGGAAAAACAACGTATTTGTAATAGGATTGGTGATTCTCACTAAAAATTGCGTTCTTGTTTAATCACATCAATGTTTCTGACATAAAAACAAAAAGTTAAGTTAAAGACAGGAGAGTTTTACTGTAGCTCAAAATTGGGAGTTTATAATTAATCCATTAAGTCCATAAAAATTACAACTTATGGATTATTTGGTAATTATTGAACTTTTCAGAAGTTCAGTAATTAAGAAAACTAATGTTTTATAATAAAAACTCATTGTACTTCAGTAGTAACATAAACTGGAATGAAAATATGGGGACATTTTTGGGTAAATTTTAATGAAAATATAGACACTTTTTGGGGAAATTTTGGACAAAGTTAATAGTGTTCTGGGGAAATATTGGGCCCTGGAACATTTTCTGCACCCCTGCTTTTTATGTATTCTCTGTTTCTGTGCCTGCATTGAATATTTTTTCTTTTGTGTTCTAATTAATAAATGTCCATTTACGTGACCATTGGACCACTTGGATATCCCCTGTGTGTGTCCCTTTGTGGTCTATATATGAGTTTATGATTTCAAATAAAAAAAATAATAATAATAATATGCATGCTTTACTTTTACTATGTCTTTGTGTGGATTTAATTAATACTAACAAAGCATGCTTTGTCAAATATGCTTCATATGGTGTGCTTCTGACTATTAATTTTGTTTCTTTTGTTAATAGGTTACCCTGAAGAGTATTGGCACACAAATAATGACCAAGGGGGCCAATACAATGAATTCCCTACTCTTCAGAACCAAAGTCCGTTATCATTCCTCGCAGAAAGTTCTTCTTCAACCATGCCACAACTTGTTCTATCAACAGAAAATGGGTCCTGCTTAGCGGATGGGTATCTGGAACTGAACCCTACACCAACAAGTAACCATCATTCCAATCAAACTAAAAAATTCCATCTTGGTGAGTGTGAGTCATTCTCTTTTGAAACTTCAAATAACCTTGAAGTGAAAGGAAAGTCCTCAGATTGCTTTAGATTTGCATATCTAGACGATGAGTTTAAGTACTCTCCAGACAGCTGTGCATCTGATGGAAATTCTGGAGACATATTTGTAAGTAAGGAACCATGGAATACATCGCATTTGAGAGCCACTGCATCACCGAAAGATCTCCTTGATTCTGTGCTTGGCAAATATTATGGTGAGGATCAAAGAGAGCAGTTTCTGTCTATGAAGAATAGAGAGAGAAAAATGGGAGAAAGGAAAGAAAGGCTTAAGTGTGTAGGACTTGATCCAACCTATCGGGCTTTTATGGATGACGAAATATCCCAGTCATCTCAAGATGTAAAAAAAGTTGATTATATAGGTAAGCAAAGTGCTGTTCCTCCCAGAATCGACCCCGAAAATCAAATGTTTCCAAACAGGGGAGTGATGAAGGTTCTGGATTCTGCCAACAGCAGATTCAGCAATTTTTTTTCAGATTCACAAACTTTGGCTTCAAACGAGGTTGGGGCACAGTCCGACATTTTGCCAGCGGATAAAAAACTAGAAGAGAGTGCTGTGTCAGAAAACAGCCATTTTGTTACTAGTGTAGGTGATGTGAACGTGGAATCAAGCTATGAAAACAATCAGCAAGTGATTATCAAAGCAAGCATAGACGCGAATGCTTCTCTTGAACACTTTACTAATGATGAAATATCAAATAGCCTCGAGAAAATTTTCACTGTAAACGCTTCTGCAGAATCTTCTAATGTATACCTTAAAGATGGACAAGAAATCGAATTTGTTTTAGAATCAGGAGAACTTGCGTTCTCCGAGAAAACTGATGATTTTCAATCTGACATTGGTAAAATTTTAGTTGTTGACGACTCTGAAAATGTGCAAACAATTGAAATAATTGTAGATGAGGGTGACTTTACAATTGATGGTACTTACAGACCATGTGGAGATGCAGATCCTACCTTGTCAGTAGAGACAGAAAGAACTGACGTGCCGTCAAATGACAGAGGAGAAACAGAGGCTTCTGTTGAATATGTGATTTCAATGGAAAGTGATGGGAACTCAACAATACCTGAAACTACAAATTCTCCCTCCATTCAAACTTCCGAGTGCCTTTACACAGAATTAGATTCTAATAATGAAGTTATCACTTATGTGAATGTTCCTGAAATGAATTCCCTTAACCAAAGATTAGAAGACAATCCTATCCAAAATGTAAACATTGATTGTCAATCGGGTTATGAAATTCAAGAGAATGTTCTGTACAGCCAACAGCAGAATCTTGAGAATTCGAATGTTGTGACTGAAAAGGATACTAGTGGAAACCAAACTTCAGTTGAGACTAAGAGAGATATTATATCTGAAGCTTATTTCGAAGCAATGACTGGATGTATCGACGTGACTGATGGTGGTATGCTGGTGGAATGTGTTTCTGAAGAAAACAGGTTTGTTAACAGTGAAATAAACCATCAAGAAAAATCTCAGTTCGTCGAAATTAGTCACAATACTGGGCCAAAATCCGGCATGGACGTCAATAATCGTCCTAAAAACCTTCCAATGAGTGATGAAGAGATGGAATTTTCCAATGAGGACAGTTTAATTGTGCCAAAAGCAAGGAAAAGCTTGCCATCTACTCCTCTTAAATCAACTACTCACTTGGACAAAATACAAAGCAACATTGCCCATCTTTTAGAATCAAAACTGAACACTTTTGGGGTTCGTTCCTTCAATGATAAAATTGAGAACATATCGATTCTAACCAATGATCAGGATAGGACTGAACAGAATTCTAGTTCACCCCTCAGTTACTCAATCTCCAATTCTGAGCCACAAAAGTTTACAGCCAGAAAGAGCATCAGAGGGAAGTTACTGAAATCATCTTCCCCCACCAACAGTGACTCCTCATCTAATGATGCATCAAACAGTTTACCCCTCAAGAGAAGAAAAATAGAGGAGTTGGACGACCTAGATGCGTTACCTCCCGTGAAAGCACCCCCAAGTCTTAAAACTCTCACAACTGCCATGAAGACATTCGTGAAGCCTTTCACTGTGGCCAAAAAGTCGGTGACCGACCAGAATGCGTACAAAACAGTTTTCCAGGCTCTGGGTGTGAAAACTGCTATGAAAACTGTCAAGCCTGCAAATTCCAAAACTACTAAAGGTATGTTGTGACAGAATTTCACTGGTTTTGGGTATTGCTACCAATTTTCTAACGTCTAATAAACATGGGTGCCCCTCTTCCATCCTGGGGACGGAATTCAGTCTTTCTAAAAGTTCTGTGAACATAATTTTGTCCCAGGTTTATTGCAAAATCAACTGACCGATTGGCAGAGATTTGTACTAAATTTCAGTACTTACATCGCATATTTTACCCTTAAATAAGCCTGTTTTACTCAGATACACAGCTTTAACTTAAAATTTAGGGACCTATTGTTCATGTCAGTTGCTAGACTGGGGGAAAATTATTTAAAAGATAGTTCTAAGTTCAGTCATTGCAATTTTTGAAGAGTGGCACCCATTCTAATAAGTCTTTTTCAATCTTATACAATGCTTATCCGTTTCCATCTTTTTTATCAACCTAATTAGTAAATTTGTCTTTAATTATTTCATTAGGACTGATCCTGATATAAATGTTTGTAAAAATTTGGATTAACTGGAGTGGATTGTTATTTAAATGTCGTAGTACTTTATAACTCATAAGTTCATGCTTGCTGAGAAAATAATATCCTTTTCATTCTTATTTCTCTTTTAGATAAAGAAGGAAAGGCCATAGTTGTATCCTTGAATGATAATGGTTAGTTTAACTTTTTACTCACAATTTTAAAAATGCTATGTTTTAAACAAAAAGATCCTTTAAATCTGGCTTGCACAACCTACAGCTTATGTGCGATAAACCCTCATTTGGTGGCTAATGCCATATAATTAGTGTAAAATTTAGAATAGAAAGATTATTGAATTGAACATGGGTGCATTTTTAGACTACCTAATTTAACAGCATTGGGTGGACTTTTTACCAGTTTACAATAGAAATAAACTCCTCGGCGCAACAGCCCTAGTGGGCCAAGGCCTACGATGCCCATCTTCGTTCTCCTGACCGTGGGCCCTGGGGTGCAAGGCATATGTCCCGGTTAGGTGGTCAGCCTAACGCAAGACCCCCAGTGTTTAGTTCCCAAGCACGCTTGGTCCTCAATTTATCGACCCACTCAAGGGATGAAAGGTTGAGTCGACCTTACCTAGCCCGGGACCCGTGAATCGAACCCCGGACCTGTGGCACTGAAGAGCTATGCGCTACCACTGCACCACCGGGCTTCTACAATAGAAATAGCTTGCAATAATTTTATGAAAACATAAATTATACCAAATGTATAAAAATACTATGAAAAATAGTACACACTTTAGGGTGTAACATTTAGAACATAAATACCCATGTTAACACATTTTTTCTGTTATTTATTCATAATTTCTTAGAGTATCACTACAAGTAGTAAGAGAAATTTCTGATGACATTTTCTTGCTTGCTGTGGACATAATTTAGCCTGTATTATTACAGTTTTAAATTGTAGATGCCTGTAAAGCATTTGAAACTTTGTTCTATACCTCTTACAAAAAGCGCCCTTCATCCTATTTGATAAGCTGTTTATTATGTGCTAATTTAAGTTTTTCTTACAGATTTTTCAGTTGAAGAAATGTCTCCTGATGATTCTAAAAATACTCCTCTGTGTTGGTCGCCCATGAAGGTATTATTGGTTAACTGCTTGGAAATTAAAATTAGGCTTCTTCAATTTAGCTCATTAGTAACACATAAAATAGTTACTAATTTGTGGATTACCCAGGCAAAAATCTTGCTAACTTTTGAGATTTTACAAATTGCACATAGCAATATGTAAACCATTAAAAGCAACACCATAAGTTCCCGGTGGTTGGCGAGCAATAGCGAGCAGGGGGCGATAGCCCCCTAGTATTTCTGAATTTCCTACTTTCAAAACACTGATAATTCTAAAACTGAAAATTGTTATGCTTTATTAACAGTAAAACTGAAAGAATTATACTATGCTGTCACTGAAACTGTATCTGTAATTTAATTTTAAATTGGAAAAAAAATTAATTTCCAAATGCTTTCTTGAAACTCTCAATTGTATCTGATTAATTTCATGCCAGAAATGTGTTTATTGAATCAGTTATTAAACATAAATTATTAAATGGTCAACCCAAAACCGGAATTTTTTTTCTAAATATAAGAATAACAGGGTTCGTACGCGGCCTTGAAAGCCCTTGAATTTCAAATATTCGATTTCAAGGCCTTGAAAATCCTTGAAAAAACGTATTTTACCCTAAGAGCCTTGAAAATCCTTGAATTTTATTTAGGCCTTGACATTTTTGGCCAGAAAAAGATTTCAGGGTATCTGCTGATTATGTATGTCCTGAAATTATCTGGTCCGGAATTTCAAGGAAAAATCATGAATTTTCATACATCCTTCCGGACGTTTGCCTGTAAAGTTGGCATTTTGACGGCGCGGACGCAGGCATAAAAAACAACTTGACAATCGCGATCTCGTTTTTCTTACTTTGCGTCAATATCCTTGGCTTTAAATGCTCATATTGGAGGAAACTGTTCACTTATTGTAGTTCAAATGTATCCAATATTTATCTGGTAAATTAAAAAAAAATATTAGAGGAATTTCTTGTTTGCAAGAAGGCAAATAGAAATTTATGGTTTGAACTTGAGAGTTTTAATATCAAACAGAATTAGAAGGTGTGTAGATAATAGGGTTTATGGAAATTTTAAGGTAAATAATATTATTTAAGCATTATTTAAATTTTTTTATCGGAAAGAAAGTCTTACAAAATCTTCCATATTGGGTAATTTTTGGGGGTTGAAATTAAACTTAGACTAAAGTTTTTTACTCCTGTCAGTGTTTCAGTTTTTCATTTTCTGCCCAATTTATACTTTGAGTCAATGCATCATAAAAAATATTGATCATTATTTGCAGTTTTATTGCAAGTATAAAGTAGTTTATTTTTTTAAATTAAATATGTTAAGTTCATTTATTTAAAAATTACGTGAAAATATTGTTAATATATACTAATATACTATAGCTTAATTAAAATTTCATTCAAACCCCTTTTTTTGTAACTAGGAACCGGTATGAAAATTTGCTTTATTTAAACTGTTAATTAGATAAAATTGTATGAAATGAAACTAGAGTACTACTTAAAAAAACGTTACATACAATATCGATCAGCCTTGAATTTTTCATCTGGTAGCCTGGAAAAGGCCTTGAAAATCCTTGAATTTTTTTTTCTCAAAAAGTGTATGAACCCTGGAATAAAGACATTGTTATTGATTATCAAATCAGATGGGAGTTAATACGTGTTTTTAGGTTACTAATTGTTTTTTTTTTCCTTAGGAGTTGATTCCACAAAAAGATGTGTGTCATTGCACAGCTGAAAAACTACCATGTATATTGAATGGTGAAACATTGCAGTTAATATGTGAAGCAGAAGATTCAATAGATGGACAAGTATGTGTGCAGTCATGTTTAAATAATTTAATTCAGGCACAACTGCCGACTCTTTGTGTTAAACCAGAATATTTCCATTTGTTGTTATCAATAAATTTCTATATTTGTTGGTTTGTCAATTTGAATTTTTTAACCTAGTAGCACTCACACTTTTGATAGTCCCTTCATTTCCCCTTCTTCAACTATCGACTTCAATGCATATAAATGAAGGGATTGTATCCAAATTGTGTCTGGCAGTAGTTTTTCTTTTATAGTCATATTCATAGCCATCAGCGTCGGTGTTAAATCATTGGTCAAAGAAGGATTCCACCAATCAGAGGCATCGAAAAGCTAATTTTTATTTCTTTAGCTGCTGGTTAACACCGACGCTGATGGCTGTGAATATGGCTGTTAGTATACTTGCACTCTGGCTTTTTCAGTGAACATTCTTTTCAGTTTTGCTGCAAAAACTTTTGACAACTTTTTTCTTTCTTTGTTTGTATGCCTAATGCATGAAATAACATTTTGCATCACTTTAAAGCCATTCTGTCGGACTTCAGCTAATATTAGAAAATAAATTATTCTTACCAGATTTATTATCTTAATTAAGGTAAAACATCTACAGCATTTTGAAATCAAGCCAAATTTCTTGATAGTTAAAATAAAGCTTAGTATTAGTTCTTTAATTTTGTTACATGAGAGATTTTTAGTATTCTTGTTATATTTTTTTAAGCTTAGTAATTTATTGAAAAAATGTAGTTATAGTAAATTTAACTTTTTTTTTCCTTCTTTTTTTTGTAATCTAAGATTGGCCACAATTGAGTGCCCCATTTGATAGTTTATTTTCCTCCTGCTTTTGTTATATTAATGCTTTTGAGTGAGAAAGTGTCTAAAGATATATTAATGGGCATTAATTTGTTCATGCATTTTCTGGTTTTTCCTATCTTAAGTACCTTTACATTTTCTAGAAAATGCCTTGTAAAAAAGAAGTAAACCAGCAATATTTATTAACACCATCATCTGAAATCAAGCATAAAACACTGTGTGATGTTCATTTGTGGAGACTACAGCGACATCAGTGTTGTTCTAAGTGTGGATTATTTTGCACTCAGGTATAGAATTCAAATTTTTTTTTTAAATTAAGTTTTGCCTAAATTGTTTTCTTTTGTTTTTTAATTAATTGTAGGCTATTTTTCACTAAGCTTTGTAAAAGTACATAGAAGTCATTTGTTATTAAAAAATACTATCAGACACTCCACCCATGAATGTTTGAATTTAATTTGATGATTAAAGGGGCACTTTTGAGAGAAATATTTCTAGAAAGAATGCAGAACTTTCTTTAGACCTGTGGGTTCCATTCCATTATCTATCTTGCTAAACAGTTTTAGATGCCAAATACAGTAAACCCTCACTGAGCAATCACCCCTATACAACGACCACCTCCTCTAATGACCAGTTTTTGAAGGCACCGATTTTTTCCCTTATTCTCCTAATGTTAAAATACCTCTATACAACAACCAGCAATACCCTGATATCCCTCCCTGCGACCAGTTTTCCCAACTCACAGAAAACATTTCTTCGATGTTTTAAAGCTGTTAAAGAAAGAAGCAGTATTCCCATTCAATAGACTTTCAGTAAATTTGTTCCAGCCATTCAAATACACTTTTTAAAACATTTCTTCCACCATTGAAAGGCCCCCATGGAATGATTTGGTATGGTTTGAGTATGTTTTATGACTTTAAACCATCTGTATATAAACTCTTCTTCAGAGGATTTTATTGCCATGAGATGCTCCCTTCACTTTTCCTTCCACATGTAATTTTATTGCTCCCTCCCAAACAATAGAACTGGCAACAAATGACGTTACTGGAGAGAAATATACAATTCCACTATTGGACTTTGGTGTATTTACCAGGGTTTAGAAAAAGATTTTTCCACATGTTTTATAATGTAACTTTTTATCCATATTTTGTGTTTATAATGTGTGGGTCCAAAGCATTTTTACCCATAATAGTTTGAAAAAAATGTTTTAATTAAGTTGTAAAGCAATCCCTTAATGTTTTTAAGGTTATCCCTTCTGAACGACCAATTTTTCTCAGAACGGAAGGTGGTCGCTCAAGAGTGGTTTTACTGTAATCAATTTTTTATTGTAATCATCAGTATAACTGTAATTTAATTAGTTGGTTTTAAAATTTTTTTAAATCAGTTCTAATCTTTGGTATTTAAAAAACTGCTAGGCAATTTTTAGCCAGATGGATAACAAAAAAAAACATATGAGTGTATCCCACATCGCCCTTGTACTCTGAAACGCTACTCTTTCATTTTACGGTTGTGATGATTAACAATTTGCATAAAAATATTACATTATTTTACTAGAAATATACATAGAAAGTTAATCTTTTTTTCTTTGTTTACCACCAGGGTTTGTTTCTGTTATGTTTGAGCTCTAACCCCTTGAGAGGTGGTAAAGAGTCCCACTTCTTCCACCCTGAGTGCCTGCTTGTGCCTGGTGCCGGCCTGCCACCAAGTTGCCCACATTGCTGCAGATTCTCAGAGTTCAAAAATGTCAAATTGGTGCTCTTGGAAAAAGAAAATGAAGATTCTAGTCAAAACATAGATAAGTATGTATTTAATACAATTTGTATGTAATAAGATAATATGGTGGGGGTAATTATGGTTTGATTGTTTATTGCTGGAGAATAAGATGCTTCTTTATCTTAAGTGTATTAAATTTTATCAAGCTTAGTCATCACTAATAAAACAATTTACTTTTATAAAGAATACGTTATTTTACTTTACAGAAACACCGATGAAAAAAGCATAACAAATGGTCTGGAAAATTACAGCGTTATAATGCAAACAATAAATGTAGAACCTAAAAAGCCCTTAAATGGTAAGTTATTTTGTGTACTCATTATCAAAGTGAAAGATATTACACATTCTGTAACAACTATGCTCAAGGCCTCACCCAGTGAGGCTGGTTATACTGGAGTTTGAAGGTCTAATGATCGAGGTACTCCATCAAGTATCCCCCTTCTTTTTTTATAATGTCTTCTATTGTTTTTTTTTTTATTGACTAATAGTTTCATTGTAGATAATTTTAAATAGGGTTGTTTTAGAAAGATGCTCCTCTGGGTATAACATCCAATGAATCTTTTCTCCGGAGCCGCACCCCCTTTGCCTTAAATCCCATCCGCTTTGCGGATGGAGCTTGGATATTCCAAGCGGCATAAGACAACAACAACTTGACAAATTTAAATCATGTTAACTAGTTGAAGATTCTTCTTAAAAGTTATGATCAATTTACTAAACTAGATTATCTGATAACTCTCCTGATTGTTTTGGAAGCCTCCTGGATTTTATAGTTTACTCCTAAATTGAACCAAAAATAAGGATATTCCTTTAAAAAAAAAAAAAAAAAGTGGTTATATTGTAAAATGCGGGAAGAAGGTAAGGTAAAAATTTCAACACACAAAATCTAAATGTAAGAATATTTAAGTGATCTAGGACAGCGTTTCCCAACCTTTTTACTCCCACGGAACCCTTTTGACAATGCCCAAGTTCCGCGGAACCCTAGCGTCCATGTAACAATATTGGGGCATTCCATGTCAACTCAACACAGTTTTGGGACATTTTAGGACTTCAGGTCTCAGATTTTCTTGATTTTCGGTATGAAGTAAGATATCATAGAGTTATGGAAAAATCTCAAATTTTAGCAGCCTAGCTCAAATACTTTTGAAGTTATAAATTTTTAAAGTTTTGAATTTTCCTCAAAAAACTGCACTTTTTGACATCTTTGATTGCCTGTAAGTTGGCAACCAGTTATAATACAGTCTTGGGAGTGGTATCATTTTAAAGCCCTTGAGTGTGGCTTTAAAATGGTGTGCATCAATATAGAGTCACCATTTAATTTTTTTTTGAAATTTTACAATTAAATTTTAAAATTTGAATTTCTCAAAAAATGGCATTTTTAAAAATCTGAAAAAATTATCAAAAATAGTTTGTATTGCCTATATACTTATGGCAAAAAAATTGTGATGGGATCTCAATGGGATCAGGTGATAATAAGCCCCTGAAAATTACATGTTATGTGAATACTGTGCAATATCTTGTACAATTCGTACTAATTTTGCTTTATTCAGATTGTAGGATATGGTAACAAATTAGAAATGTTGGTATTTTCTCTTTTTTATGAAAAACTAAGCAAATTTAAAAAATTTAAATTTTTTAAAATTTTTTAAATTTTGTAGTATTGACATGTGATACATGTCTGCAGGCTATATTTTAGTGCTGTTTATGAATATTAGGCCAACTTCTGGATAAAATTTAGAATAAGTGTGTAAAATTTGAAGTAATTAAAACAAAAATTAGTCATAAGATAAATATTTCAATTTCCCCATATTTATTCTTAATTTTATTCAAAAGTTGGCTTGATATTCATAAACAGCACTGAAAAATGGCCTATAGACATGTATCACATGTCAATACTACTAAATTTAAAAATTTTAAATTTTTTAAATTTGTTTAAAATTTAAATTTTTCGAAAGATTTGTTGTCTCTCTTATAATTTGATCTCTTTTTAGATAATTTTTAACGAAATATTGTCAAACTATTTTAAAATTAAAATATTTTATGTATTTAAAAGTATATAAAATTTCAATCAAATAAAACGAAATATTTTTACAATATTTGGTAATAAATCATCTAAGAAGTAATTAATTTGTGAATCTGATTCTAACTGAAAGTTTAAGGTCCATTTTTGAAGAAAAAAAAGAGTAAAAGGGCTTTGATTATCACCTCATATTGTTAAAATGTTAAAATACTTTGCTTCATTTGATTGAAAGATTTTATATTTTTAAATACATAAAATATTTTAATTTTAAAATAGTTTGACAATATTTCGTTAAAAAATTATCTAAAAAGAGGTCAAATTATTTATGAGAGACAACAAATCTTTCGAAAAATTTAAATTTTAAACAAATTTAAAAAATTTAAAATTTTTAAATTTAGTAGTATTGACATGTGATACATGTCTATAGGCCATTTTTCAGTGCTGTTTATGAATATCAAGCCAACTTTTGAATAAAATTAAGAATAAATGTGGGGAAATTGAAATATTTATCTTATGACTAATTTTTGTTTTAATTACTTCAAATTTTACACACTTATTCTAAATTTTATCCAGAAGTTGGCCTAATATTCATAAACAGCACTAAAATATAGCCTGCAGACATGTATCACATGTCAATACTACAAAATTTAAAAATTTTTAAAAAATTTAAATTTTTTAAATTTGTTAAATTTGCTTAGTTTTTCATAAAAAAGAGAAAATACCAACATTTCTAATTTGTTACCATATCCTACAATCTGAATAAAGCAAAATTAGTACGAATTGTACAAGATATTGCACAGTATTCACAAAACATGTAATTTTCAGGGGCTTATTATCACCTGATCCCATTGAGATCCCATCACAATTTTTTTGCCATAAGTATATAGGCAATACAAACTATTTTTGATAATTTTTTCAGATTTTTAAAAATGCCATTTTTTGAGAAATTCAAATTTTAAAATTTAATTGTAAAATTTCAAAAAAAAATTAAATGGTGACTCTATATTGATGCACACCATTTTAAAGCCACACTCAAGGGCTTTAAAATGATACCACTCCCAAGACTGTATTATAACTGGTTGCCTACTTACAGGCAATCAAAGATGTCAAAAAGTGCAGTTTTTTGAGGAAAATTCAAAACTTTAAAAATTTATAACTTCAAAAGTATTTGAGCTAGGCTGCTAAAATTTGAGATTTTTCCACAACTCTGTGATATCTTGCTGCATACCGAAAATCAAGAAAATCTGAGACATCAAGTGTGAATGAATGTGTTGAGTTGACATGGAATGCCCCTATTTTTCTTACTATTTTTTAAATTATTAAATAAAACGGAAAATAAGTAACAAAGAAATCAGTGGCGTATATAGGAATTTATTTCAGGAGGGGCCCAAAATTACTTCCCAGCCTCTCCCCCCACATATTTAATAGGTCCGATGTAGCTTTTTAGGTGATAATTTAGGTCCTAAAAACTTTGTATAGGAAAAGTTGTTAGTAATAAAATACAAGTACCAAAAGGGGGTATGGGGTCCTCCCCCAGAAAATTTTTGGAAGTTTGACTAAAAAAAATAGGTTTTTAACTAGTTTTGGTACACTAAGTCCGAATTTTGGATGTACATTTATATGAACTTAATATTTAAAAAGTTATTAAAATAGAGTTCCAAGTACAAAAGGGGATCTGGGGGTCCTTCCTCAGAAACTTTTTGGAACTTTACCCCTAAAAACAGAGTTTTATCTTGTTTTTGGTACACTTAGTCCAAATTTTGGGCATGTTTTTTTTTGGTAGGATTTGGATTTTGATGAACTTATTACAACAAAGATGTTAATAATAAAATTCCAAGTACAAGAGGGGGTTTGGGGGTCCGCCCCCAGAATTTTTTTTTGAAATTTGACCCTAAAATACAGGGTTTTAACTTGTTTTGGTACACCTAGTCCGAATTTCGCTGTGGGATTGGAATTTTGTGAGAAAAGTTCGTTTTCAGGAATCGGAAACAGAGGTTTTCAAGGTTCTGCGAGAAATTCGAAGGAAAAAATTTTTGTTCTAGATTCTAGAAAAACAAAAAAAATTGTTTCAAATTTCTCGCGGAACCCCGGTTGAGAAACGCTGATCTAGGAGGCAAGGAGGAAGTATCTCCAACCCTTACATGCCGAGAGTCCAAAATTCCCCTTACATTCTAAAATTCCTTGTGCCTCCAGATTTTTATGTTATAGTCTCCTAACTTTGGTTTTCCTATTGTGGCAGCTATAAAATAGAGTTGAAAGTTAATTTCCTTTGGTCTCTCCATCCAGGAAGCTTTACTGCTGTGTCTCAGAAACAAGAGCTTCAATCAATGGTGATGGCAATTACTGGAGAGAAGTCTCTGCATTTGAGGCCGGCTGGGAAGTGCCTTCTGAATCCTATCAAAAATGGGGATGTTAAGAAAGTTCTTCAATTGATTGGTAAGAAGCTGTTTTCTTTCTTTTTTCATGATTTTATGGCATTTGTTGTTAAGTGTTGAGGGCACTTAACATTTTAAATATCCACGATGGTACTCCCTCATAAAAAGTATTGTGAAGTAACTTAATTTATCACTGCAAGTATAAAAACTAATAATGGATGAACTGTCCAACACAATATTCCTAGGAAACAGCAGACGGCACTTTCATGTTTTATGAGTTGCCACTTGAAAGGTCTAACACTCCAACAGAGTCATAAGTGTTTGGTCAAGAGCTGTTGGTGCAGGAGGGGGAGATCAGGCCTCTCCCCCCACATATATTATTGTTGTTGCTACTTATTCTCCCTGATTTAGAACAATTAGATCAGGTCCAGAAGATCACACACCCTCGAAAAGTGAGAGAGATAATTATGCAGCTTCTGTTGACAAGAGCCTGGTGCCTGCAATGGTAGAAGTCTGACTTTGCACCGTGCCTGCAGACCTTAGCTGACATGTATTAAAATGCTTGAATTTTATTCAGTGGGACATTTTGGACCCTCCACTATTGTTTTGTGATTTTCTGAAAGTATTTGGCTTTATGGAATCTAAACCTCCTTGGATAAGAAACAACAACATAACTGCAAATAGTGATTAAATTGAGTTTTAATCAATCATCCTTAAAAAAGTTAACTCGTATAATTTTAATCTTTTTTTTGTATAAAATAATAATTTACTCTATCTAGCAATAAATTTAAGTGATTCACATTAGCTTTTATTGCAAATATTTGTTTTATTTTCTAGTGAATGGTGTAAATCCAAACCATAAGTTCAAAACCCATAAGAATAATACTCCATTACACATTGGAGCTTATTATGGATTCACGGGCATCGTCGGTGTTTTAATACAAGTATGTAATTCAATTTTTTTTTTATCTTGATTTTTAACTTATTTTTGTCCATATTTTTAAAAAATCCTATTTTAAAGGGTTATAAACATTATTTTGTGTATAAATAATAAATAATGCAATTTATTATATGTAATTTTAAAGCATCACTACCTAATGTGTTTGACATTTTTTTTTGCATTTTATGTTCAGTTTCTAAAACCCATTTGAAATTTTTGCTGCTATCTAGATTACTTGCAGTTTCACTTTATAATCATCTCATCTTAAGAGTGAGTCGTTTCAATAGAAATTTGATTCAATAGAATTTAAACTAATTACCTAGCTAATTGAACTCATATTTGTGTGACAAACCTTGCCTATGAATCAGGGATTCCACTATGGTGGCTTTTATCGTACAAAATGGAAATGAAAATGTTAACATTATAAATATAAATACTTGAAGTTGTTGAAATAAAAGAAAAGATTTTAAAGACATAATTATAGCATTGAGTTTGTTCTATGTGTAGGAATTTCTATCAATTAAATTTTTCCTGCTAAAAAAATGGTGTATCTAACCAATTTATTATTTTAGCTTTTTTTTTGCTAAAGGAATTTTTCTCCCAAATTAAACCCTTCTATGAATGTTAAAAACAATTAAAGAACTTGCAGCAATAACAAGCCAATTCCAAAAGCAGAACAGCTTTAGTAACAGTCCACTATTCAAAGCTGGTTCCAATTTCAGAATTGGATTATTGTTTCTACAAGATCTTTAACTGCAAATTGTGTATCAAACAGTAAACCATTTTGCCAACTTCAAATTGCTGCCCAAAAGTAGAAAGCTTCAAAATATCAGTTCAATGCTTTTGAGATGCAGCTCTGATGCTGGTGAAATGGCTGTGAGTACTCAGAATCGTTTTAATTTTCTTTCTTTCATTTTAGTACGGAGCAGATATGGATGCCCTGAATGATGACTTGGAAACTCCTCTGATCCTTGCTGTAGAAAGGAACCAGTTTGCTATTGTGAGGTACCTGGTATTTGCTGGGGCTCAAGTCAATGTCAAAGTAAATTTTTAATTACATCTGTTAAAGTTATTTGAATCTTTGATTTATTAAATTATTATCCTGTGATGTAAACAAAATGGGCTTTTTTCAATTTTACCTGAATGAGATTTCCTACTTTTAAGTTAAAAATTTTCCACTGGATAGCTGGCCAATTTACTTACAGATTCTGATGGTTAAATAAAGCATGTTAAAATTTTAAACTTATTTTTTCCTATTCTGTTGAAATTCCAGGGCCCTCAAATGTTTCATTCAACATTGGTTAAACTTATATTGCTTTTAATTATTTCTTTTAAACATAGTAAAGATATTAAAATTTTAATTCAAAGTTCAATTAAGTAAAAGTTGGAAAACAAATTTCAAGAACTTAATCTTGATTATCATTCCTTCCACTTATTATGGACTTTTATTGATTTTAAATTATAATTTCTTTGCTTTTAACATTAAATTTTTATCTGTGTTTTCAATGTTGTGTGCATGCAATGTTCTGATGATGTTAAAAGTTTGATAATATTATACAAAAATTGAATGTTACTGAAATAACTTCGTTTTATGTTTTGAAAGATTATAAAAGTGAAAGAGTAATACCTGTACTTTTTTCTTATGTTTAGTCAAGTTGACATTTCATAATTTTGCCACTAATTTTAAGATATTTTTCAAAAATGTCATATAAGATTATTTTAAAAAGTTTGAATTACAATGCAAGCTCCTGGGGATTGGTGAGCATTTTCAATCAAGAGTCTGAGTCTTATATATTTATAATTTTTTTAATCACAAACTGAATTACTTTATAAATTGTTTGTGCTTAGTTTTTATTTATCTAGGCTATTTTTCCAACAAATGAAATTAATTTACCTTGTTTTTTAGAATGAGAATGGATTGAATGCTTTTCATGTTGCTGCTAAGAAAGGTTCCAAAGAAATTGGAGAGTTTCTTTACAACACTGGAAAATTTGGTGTCAATATCCAGGTATTTTAATCTTAAAAAAAGGTGTTGTAATTTTAGGCGTTTTTATGAAATTTTTCGTGACACACAGACTGGAAAAAGGGTATACATTTAAAGATTAAACAGGAAAATAATTATCAGTGGATAACTAATGTTTTGAAAAGTTTAATAGGACTCTGCCCTTAAAAAAAAACTGAAAAAGTTATTAATTTAAATAGGTTTTAACACGTATTGTACTTATACTGGCTTAGTGGTTAGAGTATCTGACTGCAAAGTAGTACATCTTAGGGTTCGATTCCCAGTTTGGCATGGATGTTAGTTTCTGTCCTTGTGTGTGTGCCCCCTGTAAAAATGCATTGTGTGTGGCAGGGATTTACAAATTACATAAATTATACACAAAATTTTCTCTGAAAATTTTTTGCAACAAATTAAAGCTTTTCACTTCAAATGTTGATGGTACATACAGTGACAGGCATAGTTCTCCAAAGCACTGAATGTTACTTTGACAGTTAGAAAAGGTCCATTTATTTAACAAAATGTATTTTTTTTTTTCATAAATTTATGCAAAATCCTAAAATTTTCGTTGTGGATGTGTATATTCTAACTTCTTCAGCAATCTTGGATAATTTTCTAATTTTACACAATTTAAAGTTATTTTGATTGTCTCAATTCTTTTGTCTTTTCTTTTTAAGGATGATGGAGGCTGGACTCCCTTAGTTTGGGCATGTGAAAAAGGCTTTTCTGACTACATAGAATGGCTGCTTGAGCTCGGAGCTGATCCCAATGTGAGAGATAATGTAAGTTGCTTGGATTTGCTGCAAGTCGTAAAAATCTGAAACTGGCCAACCACAAACTTCTGGCTCTTGATTCTGCAAGCATATATCATACCTGCCAACTTTTACGGATTGTCCGTAAAATTTACGGATTTCAGTCTAGTTTTACGGTTGTACGGATGGATCAGAAAATTTTCCGGGTTTTGCAGTTCTTTCCACTTAACTATCCATGAAAATGCAAAACATTCGCAACCTAAACGATTTTCTCTAATTAATATCTTTTTACTTCAAAACCATCTCCTAATCCCTCCTCTTACGATTTTATCAATTTTGATTCTTTTATTGAGTGAAATTTAAATTTTGTTGCAAATCTTTTTCGGATTTGTCCGCGAGTCTTGGCGCGCGCTCACCCGGTAAGTTTGCTTCCCCCATGTTCCGATCGCAATGCGGAAAAAACAACCTTACCGAGATCGGACCTGTGGTTCATCATCGCGTCTCCTTCAATTAGCATTGAGGCTTGTTAACGCGGAAAAGTTTCTCCTCGCTTTCTAATCGTAGCAACTCAAGCTTATTTAAATTCATTTTTATCACATGCTGCTGAAAATGTTGATGGAAATTTAGAAAAAATTTTATTAAAGTTATAATCATAACATTTGATCTGAAATTGATTCCAAACAGAAATTGGTTTGTAGTATGAATTTTGTGAAGGGGGATAAGTCAGTTTGTTATCAGATAAGTACTATGCAATTGAAGTAAGCTGATTAAATTAAGCTTGTAAAAATTTAACTTAATATACTTATAAATTTAAGCAAAGAAATTTCACAGTTTTCTTCAATTATGTGAAAATTTTAAGTACTTAATAAATATAATTTGGGTAATAATGCATCAATCTGTAATCTGTACCTTTTTTTTGTTTGAAGCATTTCAAATTGTAGGTTTGTAACATTATGCAAAAAGTTTTACTGATGCAAGTTTTCAAATGTTGGCAGGTATGATATATTTTACCTCTATCCACAAATGATCTTTCATCTTCATTTTTTGAGCTTCTAAATGTTTTTTAATTTTTCTTAATCTTTGACGATCCACTTAATTTGCTGTAATTTAAAGTCGGCTGTAGTGCATTTCCTATGAGAAAGAAGTGCAGGGGTGGTAAATCTGCTCCAACTGTGCCAAACTGCTCCAAAATGGATACCTTGCTCCAATCTGCTCCAAAACCAGCAAAATTCACATTTTTGCGCCAAACTGCTCCAAAAACATAATTTTCCGTTCAATTTGATTCAAATTTTGAAAATCCTACCAACAGGGAAAGAGCTAATCTTCAGCCATCATGATTACCATCCGCGGAATCGAGATTTTCAGCTTTTTCTCTACAAAATATGAGCCTCCATCTAAAATAGGGATGCAAAACCTGCGATTTTTCCAGATAATCCCTACTATTTTTTACCTTCCAGAATATTTCCCAAGAAAAATCACGAGTTATAGTGGGAAAATCGTGACTTTCGCGAAAGTTTTGTTTTGCTCTGGGAATTAACATGAAAGTGTAATGCTACAAAAATGCTTGATACGAAATCACCAAAAGGTGCTGCCAAAATGCAAATCCTACCCTGATACGAAAACACTAATAGGTGCTCCAAAATTGATTAGCCTTGCTCCAAAACTGCTCAAAAAAGTGATTAGCCTTGCTCTAAAGCTGCTCCAAAAATGAATTTTTGGTTTTCCACTCTCCTAGAAGCTATTAAAATATATATATATTTTAATTTTTGTAAGGTATATAAATTAACTTCAAATTCGAAGAATATTAAGGGGACTCGGTACCAAAAAAAAATTTTTTTTTGTTTTAGGGATTTTGGGGGTTTTAAGGTGGTTAAATTATCTGTTACTATCTCATAATATGATATTAAGCAAAAAAAGTCTTAAAAAAAAATTATTTTTTGAAAAATTTAAAAAAAACATCTGAAATTTAAGAAATTTAACACTATTTCAAAACGCTACTCCTCCTTTATTTGTCAACATTTTCACATTCTGTTTTTACTGGTATGTACAGTATGATCTGTACTTTGATTCTAACAGGGGGATTTGGGATATTCACATTAGTTTTTGAGAAAAAAAAATTCTTAGTGTTTCTTATTAAAAAGCGAGAAAATCTTAAGAAATTTGTCCTATTATGCAGTGTAAAACAAATTGTGGGTAAAAAATGTAAAATGTCTCCTCTATCATTTGTTAAAACTACCTTATAGAACATAAATATCAAGTTTCATACCATTTGGTCTAATAGGAAAAAAGCTTTAGGGATTTGAATCTAATAAAACCATGTTTTGAGAAAAACCAATTCAAAAATTTCAAAACAATGAAAACAATTTTAAACACTAAAATAACGCCTCAATTATTTTTTTACTCTTTCTTATGATGCTTATTAACATTATTAAACATTAAAATGTACTGTTTTAATTAATATTTTTGAAATTTAAGCGAGAAGGAAATAAATATTAGTAACGGGAAAAAATTTATTTTTTTCTTCAAAAATTAATTTTCGGAACGTAACGCACAAATAATGTTAGTTACTTTATAACAGATAAATAAATTAATATAAAACACTTAAATAGGTGTCAAAATTGAATTATTTTTAAAAATACGCGAAAAATATGATATTTTCAGATTGCAACTGATGAAAAAAGTTCAAAAGTATAAAACAAGCGCTACATGTTTCTAAACAAGCATAAATTGTGATTAAAGTAACCACAAACAATTTTGATTCAGTTTATAAAAAAATATGTGTTATTAAACCATATAAACTGATATAAACTAAAAATTTCGAAACCAAAACTAAAAAAAAAGCTAAAAGTGCTTTTGAAAAACCCATTTTTTTTAAACTTAGAATAAACCAATCGGTTTGAAATTTTGGATAATTAATTTTAGGAGTATAAACTATATTAATAACCAAAAATCTCAAAATCGATATTTTGGCCAAATTTTGGTACTGAGTCCCCTTAGGTTTTACAATGAGAAGTCATCATAAATAAAAGAAAGACAAATTAAATTGAAAAATATTTTAAAATCACTACTTAATTGATAAGACGACATGTTTGATAGGTAAGCCAGAGTTACATTCTATTAATTTAAGATTTTCCAACTTTAAACAGCTTTTTAGAAATAAATTATGTATATAAGAAATGCTTTTCTGGAATTTATTTTGTGAAATCTTAATGAGAATATTCTCTTTAAGCTTTTAATAACTATATAAAAAGAATTAAGACTCCTCTTTTAATTGTATAAGTATTTTCTCTCAGTAAAACTTGCTTTGAATATTTTAAAAAATATTTTATTTTGTATTAAATAAAATTTACTTATTTTAAAAAAAAATCTTGCGAAATAATGAAATTACAGTTCAGAGAATATTCTCTGAACTGTAGGGTGACTTTTAAATGGTAAATTTCATTGAATTTGTTATTGTTTTCAGGTTTCCAACACTAATACTACATGACCATTTCATATTATCAAACATTTTTACATTTATTAATCAAAAAATAGAATATTCTCGATTATTCTCAAAATTCTCGCCCCTGGAGAATATTCTCGACTCACATCTCTATTTTGACTGATAATTTTTTTTTCCAGGAAGAGAACACAGCTCTACATTGGGCTGCATGTACTGGTGACAGTGGTATCCTCACTATGTTTCTGGATCATGGTTGTAATCTAACTTTTGTAAATCAGCGAGGAGATTCTGCTTTGTAAGCAATGGCTTATTTTTCATTTTCAGCTTGTTAATTGGAAGCTTAGCATATTTTCTGGGGGCAATTATTTATCATAATGTGAAGAGACATTCATTAGATTTAAGTTTTGTAATATTGAGAACTTGAAAATCTGTTCCTTGTGTTAGTATAATCACTGCTTACTAGATACAGTGGAAGCTCTTATAGCGACCTGCTCTTATAAAAATACTCTCTTATAAAGACCCAAAAATTAGTCTCTATAAGAGCACTTTTGTGCTCTTATAAAGACTAATCTTCGAATCGATTCAGCTTATCGAATACTTTTCTGGATCGGTTTGTGTGCGTCACACCAGAATTAGCCAATAAACAAATATCAGAGTATGACAAACAGCACCAAGTAACGATCGCATCTTCTTTTCGCTTGCTTTCGCCCGGGGTAACGGGCTACAATCCCAAACGAAACCTTTCGCTACCTTATGTCCTTGTTGATTTTAGACTTTAAATTTATTAGCGTATTCATTTATCTTTCTTTATTTCCAATTTTTTGACTTATATTTAAGACATAAATTTTTCAAATTGCATGCAGATGCAGGTGAAATTGATGTAATAAATTTTGTTAAGCATCAGACCTTTCTAAGGAAGCTAACTATGCAATAAATTAATAAATATCAAAAGCAAAATATAAAAAGCAAACGCAAATATTTATACTCTGTAAAATATTGATCTTAAACTTTATATAAATTAAAATAAAAGCAAAAAATAAGGTAATGTAACATGAAATTGGAAGTATCAAGACTTCATAAAATAAGAAATAATTGTTTAAGGTGAGGAAAGATCACTTGGATGATTCGAACTGTGTTCTAAATTCCAATGATATCGTTTTCAGGTTGAGATTTCCTCCAGACTTTATAAATTATCTACTAAAATACATCATTGAGGGAATCGATTCCACCTTCCCGAAAAGCATCAAAATTGATAGTTTAGCTTAACGAGTTTATTGCTTTTAAACGAGTGATATTCGACACTTGAGTGTATCACTCGAAGTTTGCTCTTATAGCGACAAAAAACTCGGTACGGATTAATTACGCTATAAGAGCTTCCACTGTACTTATACAGGCTAGCCAAGTACGAAAATCATTGCAAATCCAGATGGCATTATTGGACAAACTGGCAAAGCATATTCACAGTGTTGAAGGCGGTGGGTGATATAGGTAGGTCTTGTAGCGCTCCAAGCGGGAAAAGTTGTCAAATGGTTTTCATTGTTTAAAACTCGGCTAGCCTGTATAAGTATCTAGTAAGCCGTGGTATAATCTTAAGCTTTGCTCAATATAAAGAAAAACATGGCAGTATTGTTATTATTTTTAGAACCTTACTTTCAAAACCCCCATTTATCCAAAAGAAGGTTACCATTCCAACACCTATAAAATTCAATGAGGCATTTAATAGCATGCAAACATAGACATTAAATAGATTTTAATCAGTGTTCTGATGCACCCTCTAAAGGCCCTTATTTTACTTTGTTTTTAAAGGTCCCTAACTAGGCTATACTTTTTATGAATCTTTAAAAAAGAACTATTTTTAATCTGAGCTCTCTAACATTATTGTCTCATTCCCAATTCCAAAATTAATCTTTTATGTTTTATCAGATTTTTTTATATACTGTTGAACCCACTTATAGCCATCTATCATCAACTTTTTAGATCTCTGAAAATTTTGGTATAGTTTTTTTTATCATTGTGTTTTCTTTTATTGAAATGAAATGAAAGTGAAATGTTGGTATCTTTAGTTAAAACATGTATCTATCAAGAACAGTAGAATTTTCAAAAACTAATTTTTAACAAGGATTGCTTTAGAAAGCTAAAAGTGATGGTTCGACTGTACATTATCTAGACCTCAAACAAGAGTTTATGCTCAATATTATATTTTTTTACTTAATGTAGAATTTTAACTTAGTTCATTTGACAAATTTTTACTCATAATTGAAAGTATTTTTTGTAGACATAAATTAGAGCTCTAAATACTCTTTTTTATCTCAACTTATTTTGCTAAAAGAACGTTAAGAAAAGAAGAAGTTAAAGAAGAAAGAAAGAATGGGGACATTGTAAACCTATATTGTTTTATTAGTGTTGGTTTTACCTGTGGCTGGATTTTTTGTAAATAACTATTTTGATGTACGAGGGTTGGTTTTTTTTTTTTTCAACTTCCGTTTTGCTCCTGAAAAAAAAGTAATAAGAATTTTGAAATAATTTTTGTACTGGTAGTTAGGTACATCCTTCAGGATCAATTTGCATCTTTACTGCATAAAAATCGGACATTTCTTCTGTTAGTTATCGAATTTACAAGCGCGCTCCTCGAACTTATTTCCCGCCAACCCATAGAGAATTTCGCTTTCCCCTCCTGCGATTTTCACCTGCTCACCTATCGTTTAATGTTAAATGCTGGGCGAACGGAAGGGTCGCGCGATGAAGACAGCGAAATTCTCTATGGGTTGGCGGGAAATAAGTTCGAGGAGCGCGCTTGTAAATTCGATAACTAACAGAAGAAATGTCCGATTTTTATGCAGTAAAGATGCAAATTGATCCTGAAGGATGTACCTAACTACCAGTACAAAAATTATTTCGAAATTCATACTACTTTTTTTCAGGAGCAAAACGGAAGTTGAAAAAAGAACAACCCTCGTATAAATAGTGTTAGAATGCCAGTTTCCTCAGAAACAAATTTCTTAATCCTTGTCCTATTGAATTTAATTCTATTGCCTTTTCTTATTGAACATTGATAGGCTTTATTGAAAATTCGAAACTACCTTATTTATGTGGATTGACTGCAAAATTATCTAACTTTTCACTTGATTTTTCCTACTTTATATTTACATAATGCTTTTTGTTATTTTTAGACATATTGCTGCAAGAAAAGATAACTTTTCGTGTGTTAAGTAAGTTTTAAATCAATGCAATATTAATATAATTGTAGTTTGTTTGTATTTAATGAATTAAATAACTTGTCAGTAAATTGTTTTGAATAATACTTTTAAAATATTTACTTTAAATCCTTTGACTTCTGGTGCAATGGGTACTTGATATTATGCCTCTCTTGTAAATCTTATCTTCACTTAATAGTTTTGTTTATTTATTTATTTTTGGTGAAATGCATAGTTTAAATTTCTTTTTAAGGTTGCTTCTCAAAAGAGATGCTCCTGTAGATGTCAAAAACAAAGAAGGTGAAACTCCTCTTCAGGTATAAACCCATTTTCTCTTGCTTGTACTTTGTTTTGGCTTTTCACTAGCAATAAAGTTATCTTAATGAAGCAACTTTTCTGCCATTAATTTATAGATTTAAAAAAGGCTTAAACCAGTTTGTGGTGTTTATCCAAGTATTAAACCATATTAGTCTTTTTTATATCTTGTATTTCTAAAAATTAACTCTTAAAAACATCATAAGAGTTTCTGCTTTTGATGTATCAAAATCTTGAGCTGAAGGACCAAAAATGTACAGATTTTCAAACATTACATTGGATTTACTCTCCTTTTAGATCTAAGAAGATGCCTTAAACCTGGTTAAATCATACAAACATACTATAGTCATTGTGCTTACGCTTGGATTTTGAATTCAAAACTAATGTCAAATTTTTCTACTTAACTAAATTACTGCTTTTAATATGAAACAAAAACATCTCTCATGTGTTCTGTTTTGACATTGGGTGTAATTACATCAAATATTTAAAATCTGTTAGTAGGGGGGGGGGTAATTAACTTGTTTAACTATCTCATTCACATTTTAATAGTTTGTCTTTTTTAGTGTTGTGATATGGGTACTAAATCATTGCGGATGCTGAAGAGGCATGTTTCCAATGTTCTAAGGATGGAAAAAGTTCCTTTGCTTCATAATGTAGTGTATAGGTAAGAATAATCTAACTTCAAATTGTATCTTTGAAAATACATTATAACCACAATATCTCAAAATCGAAGAAACTTGGGGGAAAAGGATCAAAATAACAAGTTTTTGAAATAATGAGGTTATCTAAAGAATCAAAATTAATCCCTTAAACATGATGAACCAAACACATAATGTACAAGTCACAACACTGTCTGAATATATCAATTATTTACTCAATTCAGTTAATAATGTAGCAGTGATAATTGCTTAAGGTTTAGGAAACTCAGTACTTACTCTTAATTACTGATTCTTAAATCAGTAAAAAAGGCAGACCTGGAAAAAGTGCAATCTACAAAGATCTTGTCAGTTGAAAGAAAACAATATTCTGTTAACAACCAGAACAAAAAGCTGAATTCCAAAACAACAAACAGCTGTACAACAAAAATGTTTCCATTTTTCTGTTGATCTTACTCTAGTTTCATGAATGATGTTGTCTTTTCTCATCAGGGATATTTCTCGGGGTGCAGAAGCTTTTCCTATTCAAGCAGTGAATGAGGTGGATGCAGAAGAATTCATTATGGACTTCCGCTACATTATTCGCAATTGTTACGCTTCTGGAATAAGAATTGTGGCCACTGTAGACAGCATGGAGGTATGTTATATCCATGTTTAATTAAACTTTGTATAAATTCATAATTTCTGTTTACAGTTTGTGTTAAGCAGAAATTTAAAAGCATTTGGTTTGTAAGAGACTAAATGGTGCAACTTGTGATAAAAAAAAATTTCTCTCTTTGTATAATTGTTTTCATAGCTTTTATATTTTTTTTAGGTTTGCCATTGTAAAGATAACTGTAGCTCTAACAACTGTACATGTATTAAGCTCTCCAAATGTTGGTATGATATGGTGAGTACACTTCACTGATATAATTACTTTAAAATGGACAGCAAAAATATCATCTTTACTTTAAAAACCCCTTTTTATGAGTAGGCTTTACTATGAATCAATACATAGTTTTGTCCAAATATTTTCTCTAAGAAAAATTACTTTTAAGGTAACACCTTCATCAGTTTTGAGGTTATGGGTATAGTGTTGATTTCTAAAACTGTTATCATTGCACTCTATTTGATGTTTTGCTTACCTCTTTATCATGTGAGAAAGTTTTTTGTCAAGAAACAGAAATTTGTCCTAGTGATTCTTTGGGGCAGAAAAAATTATCACTTGAGTGATTAGTAGAAAATACAGTATACCCTTGTTATCTCAAACTTTGATATCTCGAATAATATTTCCCCCTTGAAATAAAGGTACTAATTAGTTTTATATTTGGAGTTAGTTACCTTGTTATCTTGAATTTATTTTTGGGTCCCTATGATTTCGAGATATCAAGGTTATACTGTATAATACTATTTTCAATGAAGTGGTGTGTCCAATTCAATCCTGGAAGATTTTGTAACTTTACCCATAGTTATTTGTAAATCCTCTCTCCAATTTAATCTTACTGTGTTTATAACTATAAGAAATATTTCTGACAAGAAAAAAAGTTTCAATTTTTTTGGAAATTTTTAAAATTTATGGTATTTCCTTCTTCAAAATCACTTGAATTTTGGCACCATCAAACAACTACTAATAACTTTATTTCCTCAAAGAAAAAAGCATTATAATTAATTAATTTTTGTCAAAAACAATTTAAGGTGCTCATTAGGGTTATGATTCTGAAACTTTTTTTTTAAATATTCAAAAGCCTGATGGTGCATTTGTTGAACTTTAGCCCATATGTTAAAATTTATGGTAATATTTTCTTAATATTTGAGAAAAACCTTGCACACCCAACACCATTTCAATTTCTTAGCAATCACAGTTCACCTGCTAAGCTAGGGCTGCCCAACCTCCGGCCCCCGAGCCTCCTGAATCCGGCCCGCGAACTGATTTGAATTTTTTTTCAGATAATCCCTTTGTTAAATAATCCTTACTTTCCAGATTTTTTCCAAGAAAAATTACTAGTTCGCGGAAAAATCTCGATTTTTGCTCAAGTTTCGTTTTGCGTGCGGAGTGTCCCGTTCCTCCCGCGACTGCTTTCTCGGTCGGGCGCCAAGTTGGAAGGCGGCTTCCTGTGTTGCTAATGCGATGTAGAAAAAACAACTTTATAGTTGTCAGAAGCCTACAAGTCCCGTGTTCTTGATCACATTCTCCGGAAAAAGTCGAAATATAGCAATACCTATCTAGATAGCATCAACCTATTAATTCAAGAATTCATCAAGACCAACAACAAATATATCATCTTAACTGATAGCCTTTCGGTATTTAAAGCCCTACAAAACTTGTCCTCGAAATCTTCATCAATAATAATAACTTTAAACAATAGCATTAATCATGCACTCCTAACAACAAAAGAGATCAAAATAGTATGGACTCCAGGCCGTAAAGGACTTACGGAAAATGAAAAGGCTGGCGTGGAAGCGAAAAATGCAACAAATGAATTGACCCACCTAAAGATAGCATGATAGCAAACCAATACAAAAAGAAAATGAAATACACTATGGAAAGGATACTAGGAATACAGCAAATACCAGCATATGGACCTGTTCTCTCACAAAAATCAAATCAATACACTGAATAGAAAAGAAGATATCCTAATCACAAGATTGAAACAAAAACCATAATAAAGAAATCACTACTCCATAGAATGAATTCAAATGACTACAACCTCCTCTGCAACTCATGCAAGATACTAGACACTCCAAATCATTGAATTTTTGTTTGTTTGTTTCCCCCCCCCAAATTCTTTAAACAAGGAGAAGCTCTGAAAAAGGCAATTAAAGTCCAATTTCTGACTTTCCAAACCTTAATGAACACCTTAAATCTGAACAAAAAAACTGACATTAAAGCAGTAACAGATTTCCTACATCACATTGTAGAAACTTTACTACAGCTTCTCAACAGCAAGCAAATGTTCCAAATATAACATCTCATCTCCCTTGAAAATCTGTAACTTCCACAAGGAGCATCAAGTGTAACACAAAAAGTCTCAAAAGGAGTTAAACACTAATTTTAAGGGTCAAATTTCAAAAAAAAATTCTGGCGGAGAACCCCCTCTAAAAGTTTTGACACCTGTTATACAGTATTTTTCCCTTGAAAATTCTGCTTCTTACCAGAAGCTGTACTCCAAAGAAGGAGATAAAACACTAGTTCGTCGGCTTACAGTCGAAAGGCACTAAGTCACTCTTGGAAGATATTTTGAAAGCGGTGGAAGCTTGGCGCATCTCTAAAATATCGTCAAACTGAAAAGCTAGTAACCTAGCATAGATGGTTGGTTTGTTTTAAAACAGAAAGAATTCATACAGTAAAAAGCTTAAATGTTGGTTTGCGATTAATAATTTATTAAATTGAAATTATTTGATCATGTAATTGAGTTATTTTAGGGATTAAAAGATTTTATAATTCGATTTCTCAAAGATTTTATAATAATATTTTCTTTTTCATACACTATAACTAGAATGGCAACGGTAAAATGATCGCCAAATTTGGCATAACCTCGTACGGAGTAGTTGAGCAAAGAGTGACTTAGTGCCTTTCGACTGTAAGCCGACGAGTTTAAAGGGGTGATTTTCACAAAATCTTTCTGGGGGAAGACACCCAGCCCCTCTCTAAACTTTGACTTTTATTTATAACTATTTTCCCTAGAAAATTCTGTGGTTTTCAAGGAACTGTTCTCTTTGGATGTAACCCAAAGGGCCTATAAATGAGCTGAAGCACTACTTTAAGAGGCAAATTTCAAAGCAATTTCTGGGGAAGAACCCCCAAACCCCTCAATAAATTTTGATGTCTGTTATACAATGTTTTCTCCTTGAAATTTCTGCAGCTTTCAAGAAGTGGTTTCCCTTGGGTGATATCCAGAGAGTTTGAAAAGGAGATAAAACGCTAGTTTAATGAGGGAATTTTCAAAAATCTTCTTTGCCCCAGCCCCCCTTGAAACTTTGACATTTATTTTATAACTTTTTCCCTAGAAAGTTCTGTGGTTTAAAATGAACTGTTCTCATCAGATGTAACCCAAAGGGTCTCAAAATGAGCTTAAACACTGCTTTAAGTGAAGAGGCAAATTTTAAAAAAAATTCTGGGGGTAACCCCAGACCTCCATTTTTACTTGAAGCTCCCATTGTAAAATTTAATATTGTGTGTAATATCATTTAAATATTAGTACTTTTAAGTGATATAAAACTTAACGTATAAGTGTACTCGTTAAGGGGTATACCTTAAAAATGGCGTTGAGTCAACCCCCTAAAAAACAAGTCTGGTTACGGCGTGGCCCAGCCCCATTTAAAAAAAAATTTTCCCCCAACCAAAAACTGAAATGACGCCCCTGGTCATTTATGTCAACAATTACTCCAAAAAAGCATGTAATAAAATAATAAGGAATTAATGTTAGAATGACTATAATAAATAATAACATTTGGTTACCACTAGACTGCTCTTAGTAAACGCATTTGCATAAAATAATTTTTCAGTGACTGATCAAAACATTTGGTTACTACAAGACAAGGCTTGCTCCTTCCTAGTAAAGTCATTTACACAAAATGATAATGAAATTTTGAGCGACTATGATGAAAACATTTGGTTACCACAAGACTGCTCTTTGTAAAGGCAGCGTTCGAAATTGGGGTGTTTTGCTGATCCGGGACAACTAAAAAACGGCTCGGACCAGTGGAATAAGAAAATTTCTCGAGCACGGTGTAAAATCATTTAGACAATTTGTTCAGTGATAGCGGCATTTTGAGTGCGTTTGATTATTGCATTTGGTGAAGCAAGTACATATTTTTGACAGAACCCGAAATGTGGCGATATGGGATAGGGGAGCCCTCGGCGAGAAAGAAAAAATATTATTAATAAGTATTGATTTTTAACATTACTATTTGGTACTCCATTCAGTGCAATAGTTACTTTATATATTTATACCGGCCCTTTTTAATTTGTCAGACCAGTGATTTTTGTTGCAGACTAGTAAGATTGGCAAAGCACTAGTTCACAGGACCAGTGGTTTTTTTCCACAATTTCTAACGCTGTGTAAAGGCATTTACCATACATGTGATTCCTCCGCAAATTGGCTTGGCAAAATTACAATCCTACAATTCGCTTTGCAAAATTAAAATTCTGCTTTAAAATTTCTTTCCCATATCCAAAATTTCTATACTACAGCCTTGGCAATTTCAAAAATTTTTTGGGGGGAATTTCCCAGGTTCACCCCCTTTATGTTGTTACAAAAACAGTAACATTATCTGCAAATTTTCTTTTCTATTGACCAGTTTTTGACCCCAGGGCACCTCAAAAGTAGTTTTCCCATGTTAATGTGTAAGAGAAATGTTGAAAAACATCTTAATTTTTCATTTTTTTTTTAAAGTTAATAAGCCTGAACGCTGTCAATATTGAGTTAAAATCTATATATCATTTTTGGGATATCATTGTCCTAAGATCCTATTGGAAAAACCTTCAATGGCAGCTTCTGGGTTAAAATGCACTCTTACCGAGAAAATAGAAGGCCTGCAGGCGGTAGCTGGATAAAGGTGTTTTATTCTATCTTTTTCCCAAGGTGTCCCCCTTGTATCCTGTTTCTATTAGTAAAAAATGAATGTATGCTAAATTTTATATAATTTGTTTTTACCTTCGCCCACTTCAATTAACTGATATCCTATGTAAGCCATTGCATATTACGCAGTACGCTTTTAACCCTCAGGGAACTTCCCCCAGTAGATGCCTGAATGTTTTCCCCACAGGATCTTGGGACAATGATATCCCTAAGATGTTATATAGGTTTTAACTCAATGTTGACAGCCCCGAGAAAAATCCCCTAAAAGTACTTTCGGAGCACTTTTTGGCATGCTAAAATTCAAAAATTTCCCGGGGGAGGACCCCTGAACCCCCCTCTTCTTTCTTTTCCTACAGAGTAGTTTAAGTCGTTTTCTATAATGATAAGATACACGTTCTTATTAAAGATCGTATCCGAGGGGAGGTCCCCTGGTCCGGACCCTCCATTGGGCCTGACCTAAAACTTTTTAAGTCTTATAATTATGATAAGCTTAAACAGAGGACTTCTATACCCCTCAAAAATGTCTGAAAAACACTTTTGGCTTTTTAAACTTTAAAAAATTTAGGGGGAATCCCTACAGTACCATGCCATGGGCCAGAGGCGTATATAAAGGGGGGGAGGTTAAAGGGGCCCGGCCTTCCCTTCGAAAGTCACACTAAGTGAATAAAAACGAGTTAAAATGCTGTTTTTAATTTCCAAAAAAATTTCCGGGGGAGGAACCCCCAGCCCCCTTTTTACTTGGATTTCTACACTGCCCACAAATTTTTTATGTCCAAATTCTTTAAAATTAAAGTACCCATTTCTCCACTATTTTAAGCTTGACAGTAGTTAGAACAGCTTAACAGTACTAGTTTTAAAGATATTATTTTTTTAAAAATTATATCCCGGGTAGGACCTACTGTAAATTGAATATTTCATCTAACCGCCCCCTTCCACAAAACTGCATTAATCCACCACTGTTTTCAATATTTTCCCTATACATTAACTTGGAAAATCTACTTTTGTGAGGTCCGCAGGGGTCAAAAATTGGCCTAGAGACCTGAAAATTTGCAGGTAATAATGTTTCAGTATTTGTAAGGGGGGGGTGCACCTGGGAAATTCAAAAAAAAAAAATTCTCATAGACTTTTGCAATGGCCTACTACACCTAGCGATGATTTGCCACCACTTGTTTTCTCTGGCTTTCTCTTCCCCATCGCACTCACTGCGCTGTTTTGTGTTGGTTTTTCACTGAAAGCTCTGGCCGCACCGCAAATGTTAATATTAGCATTTATTAATTAATTTTAAGTAAAATCTACAACAAAGAAAAAATGTCGGAAGTAATTATGTGAAAAGCAGTTAATATTAATTAATATTAAAGTAAAAAAAAATCAAACTCTTTTTGTTTTGTGACCAGATTGCAGGAAGTAGAAGTCAATGAACCCCCTTTACCAGAGCGAGATAATATACACAAACGCGCAAACAGTGTTCGCAGAAAATTTTGCCCCTTGGCAGAAAAACTCTGCAAAACAAAATTTTTGACGATTTCTTTCGTTTACATTTTTGCAAGTTTTGAGAGCAATAAGAAATAGAGATTGTAAAAAAAATTTAGTGTAGTTGACATCAAGGAGTTAGTATCTAAAATTACGTTAAATTCCTGCAGAAAAAGTTTTTTAAAAAAATTAATTTCGTAGAAAAGACTTCATTTTATCTGGCTCTGCCCTTTACTTAAAATAAAGGAAATTTGAGATGCCCTCCAAAAAACTTTAATATTTTCAGCCTATTAGAGTAACCACATGTATGATTTACATAAAATAATAAACCATTAATGTTAGAATGATTATGATAAAAACATTTGATTACTAAAAGGCTGCTCTTAGTAAAGGCATTGACATAAAATTAAAAATAGGGTTACCTAAACTTTTTTAAACTTATGTCAATGCCCAAAGCTCCTCCACCAACGACAAGGTGGCAGCTTAACGGAGGAGAAAAATTTGCTTCAAAGTGAAGCTTGTTTACATAAATCCTTATAAAAAATCATTACTCCATTTTAAATATTACTTCATTTGCTTTCAAATGAAGTATTGCCCTTTTGTATTTCTTCTTCTTCGGCTCTACAGCCCTTGATGGGCCTTGGCCTGCTGCACCCAGGCAACTCTATCACACGCCTTTTTTCTCCAGTTAAGAACATCGTCCTTTTGTATTTAAGTACTGTATTATATCAGGAAGTACTTTGCGTCTTTTGCCCTGGCCTTCTCTAGAATTTTCTTGCATTATCGTCCTCTATACGCAGGTCCTCTTAATCTGATGGTATCTATCACCAAAGTCTTGCGTTCTTCAAAATAAAACAAAATTCGAACGTCGTCGGAGGCTTTCCTTCTCCACATACCTTTGGATCGGCCTTTAAGTTTTATGGAGTGATGGTATGGGTTTAGTTTCATATCACTCAACGCCTTTCTTGCAGCATCACTGTAGATATCTTCTAAGTTGTTTAAATCCTTCATCGCTCCTTTGCTCTCTTTCACGATGTACATCATGTAACTACACTTTTAAACACTAGTGGATCAAAAGAACTTCTAGCTAGATTGAAATTAATCTGACAGTACCCCTCGTACGGAGGCTGGAAGGAGCAGGATAGAAACTAATTCTGCCATCTGGTGGTAGCTGTTGACACTAACGGAGACGGGTCTAGGCTCAATTTCCCATAGGAAACCGTGTTAAATAAAGTGCCGGTTTCTTGCTATTTATGCATTAAATTTTTACTTCGGGCGGTTCTAATGATATACTTCGGCAATATTTCGATAATTAAAAGAGAAAAATCCAAATTAAATTCATTTAAATAAGTTTACATTGAAGTTTCGAAACAAACTGAAGACATTTGCGCCTGTGTAATCCTAAAGTACCGAAATACATGATTGAACAGAAACAGTGGCGAATCCAGGATTTTTGTCTGGGAGGGGCTGAGTTTCAAATGTCTTAACTCCTATTATGTAAGACTTTTTATATGGTACTAAAATACACTGCAAAAAAACTGTGATCTTAAAGACCCATTTAAATAAGGTACAAATTTTTTAACTGAAAATAATATTTTTTATTTTTACTTACATGATCATTATTTAAATTTGAAATCATTGCAATAAAATTTGTAATTCTCGGCTCTTTTGGCTTAATTTATCTAGCGCTTCAGCGGTTCTTAAACTTTCGATCTCCGCGCCCCCCCCCCCTTTATGTAACAGCCAGACCTCACGTCCCCCCAAGATTTAAACACCCAGAGCAGTAACCAGATTTGAGTTCAGGGGGGGTTGACTCAACGTTATTCCTGAGGTACCCCCTAATGTTCCACATTAAAATTTTACATCTACTTGAAGTAGTAATGGGGGGGTCGGGGGTCTTCCCCCGAAAAATTTTGAAAATTTGCTTCAAAAAGCTACTATTTTAATTAATTTTTGACATTTTTTGTTACACCTAAAGAAAGCTGCTCCTTGTAAACCACAGAATTTTCAAGGAAAAAAAATTTAAATCAAAGTCAAAACTCTCAGGGGGATTGATGGGGGTCCTCCCCCAGAAATGTTTTTGAAAATTTGCCCCCTTCAAGTGGTGTTTTACCTCATATTAAAATCTTTGGGAAGTACTCAAATCAAAGGTAACTTGAGTCTTGAGTGTTCCCCAGGGTTACTCGCGGACCCCCGGGGGTCCGCGGACCACAGTTTAAGAACCGATGTAGCACTTCATTAATATTTTTATCAACACCATAATAAAATATTCGGAAATTTAATCAATTTTTAAATTTATAAATTAAATTATGGAAATTTCGAGTTTATTTTTATTTAAAAGGTCACCTTCACATCAAAAAATGCAAAATAAATTTTAAATTTTTGCCTTTTTACGGGTTTTTAAACTTAAAATTCGGATTCAGCAATGTAAAAAACATATAAATTCAGTCATTAAAGCACTTCCATAATTTAATTTATGAATTAAAAAAAATGATTGAATTTCCAATTGATTAACATCTGGGAAGAGTTCGTTTTGGATGTAAGACGCGATAGTTTTATTCTCCCCCTTCACAAAAAATAATAATGTAGGGTACATTATGAATAGACAATTAAATTCTCTTTCACATTAGATAAAATTTGTGTTGATAACGTGAATATTTTTCATTTTGTAGACGCTAGAAGCGCACGTTTTTCACTTTTTTTTGTGTAAAGACCAAAAAATCGCCGTTTTTCAGCACACTCTAGCGGCAGAACCACTCTTCAGAAAATCAAATTTAAGTAGTGAAATTTTGTTTTCTTGAAATTATGTGAATTGAGATTGTGATCGAGAAACTTGTTGTTTTTGAAATATAAGCAAAAAATCGAAAATTTTTGTGATTTTTGAATATGAAGACGACCTTCCAAATGGGAGCAAATATGATATTCGTAATCAGCGCCTTCAAAAACATAAAACCGGCGAAAAAACCTTCTATATAATTGTTTTGAAAAAAATTCCAAATACCTACCTACGAAATTTTTTTCAAAAAATTCAAAACCTACCTAATGACTAGGGTTACAAACCCTGAAGAATAATGATTCTGCTAAAAAAAATATCACGGAAAAGTAAGTCAGGGAATAATCATATTTACTACCAAAATTTAAAAAAAAAAAAGTTATTGCAATAGACGACATTAGTCATTACGTCACTTGCTTGTTTGGAAACGTTGATTCCATCCGTGATTGGTCCCGTACGGATTTACTTCCAATCACGGAACCAATCACTGATAGAATCAACGTTTCCAAACAAGCAAGTGACGTCACACTAATGTCGTCTATTTTTAACTATACCAAAACTGGGATGTCTTGGTTCTGGCAGTCTGCGCACTGCCCCGTAGTGAGTTCGATTCTCACCTCGCCCCTGGGTGTATTTTCCTTCTTTGTGCCAGTAAAAATTCTGTTGTGTCTGTCTTACTTGACGAAGGTGTATAAGCGGATCCTTGAGATCAAGCACACATACCGGAAAATATATGTAACCAAAAAACCAAACCAAACCAAAGTCTTGGTTCTGGGGGGGGCTGCAGCCCCACAGCCCCCCCTACTGGATTCGCCACTGAACAGAAAGTAACATCGCACTTCATACATTCCCCCTGTAGTATTTCCTTCCATGACCCATACACAAATTTTGATATTGGAAATATAGGGTAGTCACGAGGTATATAGGGGTAAAAAAAAATTTCGACTTCTCTTTAGGTCTTGCATCGCCTAAAATATGCCAATATGCTAAAAAATGAGATTGTCCGAGTTTCAGCTCAATCTGATAATATTAACCCGTGCCGCATTGATGTCAAAATAAAACAGCGATTTTTAACAAAAAAAAAATCGCAGTTTTCGCCCCATAAAACTGGAACCATTTCTCCCAGAAATCTGGTTATGGTGTCATTTAATAGGAAATTTATGCACTTCAACTTTGATGCCATCGAATTTTATTTGTTAAAACGAATAGGGCGCTATATAGTATTTTTATAACATGGGTCCTCGAAAGAGAATTTTCTTACAAGAACCCTAGAAATTACGATGTCACAAAACACTTTCTACTCTGGATTTTTCCTATTGCTTTTGGTTCCAATGCCAATAGATAGTAAATGAGTTTTTAGACCCCATAAAGGGATTCTGAGGTATACTTTTAAACCCCCTAAGGTTCGACAGAAGAGAAAAAATATTTTTTTTTTTTTTAGGAACTTTTAGGGCGAGCGCGCACGGGCGACTTCACGGTGACAAAGAAAAAAACAACGTTGCTAAGGCTGTTGTTAGGGGCGGGACATAGAAGTATCCAATAGCAGCATTCGCACATGACATCACTGGAGGATAAAAACAACGTTGCTAAGGCCGTTGTTAGGTAAAGTCATGTGATTGAAAATGCTCTATTGTTTTCTAATGATATTTTTGATACTAGTAATCCTGGTCGCCGTGACTTTAGTCGCTAGTGCGCGCCCGGCCTTAAGCACATATTTTGTGACTGATAATGTGATAGAGTTGGTTTAAATACATTACTAAGAAATTAATTTGATAGAAGACCAATGATAAAGGTCATTATCCTTTCCCTATAATCTAACCGAAAGAAGCGCGACTGCAAGAGGTTTTGCTTAAAATAGTCTTATTACCCACTATAGTGATAAAGAGTTAAATTCCATTTTTTTTTTTCTTTAAAAACATCTAGAGCAGCGCTTCTCAAACTTTTAAACATCGCGACCCACTTTTTATGAACAGAATCTAACGCGACCCACCTCATCTTTAATTATAAGGTTTAATTTTTTTTCTGGCCAGCAACAGGCAGGTCCTGAAACTGATTTACCATTAGGCCCGGGGGCCCACTAATTTTAAAAAGTTAAAAAAAAATTATAGCAGAAATAACTTTTTATACTTCTAGAATGTTTTTTCATTACTTTTTTTAAATCGAAAATAAATATCCAAACCTTTTAGCAATGTAAAAAACGTAAAAGATAACCGAAAACGTATCTGACCCTGACCCCCTGACGATAGTGAATTTTCACAATAATCAAACAATAATTTTCAACCATCTACATTTATAAAGCACCAAATATGGCAACGTGGGGGCCCCTTCCTACATGTTGGGCCTAGTGTTCTAAATTTTCTAAATCGGGCCCTGGCAACAGGGCATAGTTAAGTTTGGTCCTTAACTATTTTGCTTGCAACAAAATTACATGCAAGCAGTAGAGGTTTAATGTATTTTTTGTTGAAAATTAAGTCATAAGATTTGAACCTCAGCGCACCCTTATTTCAGTTTTGTCTGCAACTTGAACACTGATGGCGGATTTACACCACGTGATTTGCGACAGCGACAGACCCGCTGTCAGAAAGCCGCGGTTTCCTATTGGTTCTTTTCTGTCGCTCTCATTTTTGTCGCCGTCGCAAATCGCGTGGTGTAAATCCGCCATAACTCTCACGATAAAAAGGGGGGTCTGGTGGTACTCCCCCAGAAAGGTTTTTGAAATTTGACACTTAAAAACAGCTTTTCAATTCGTTTTCTTACAGGGTTCCCACAGTCCTTGAATTTTTTTCTGCTAAAATTAGGTCCTTGAAAGTCCTTAAATTTTGAATCCACTCCAGCCGTCTTTTGCTAATTTATCTAAATTTCCTTTCCGCATTTAATGGCAACAGGGTTGGAAAAAAACATGTTTTTTTGTTTAAAACCTTTTATTTGTTTTTTTTTTACCCACGACACAGACATTCTAAACAAACCCATAATTTTAAAAAAATTAAATTAAGTTAAGTTTTTAAAATTGAAAATGGATTAACAAAGCTACCCCTGACATCAAATGGCATCTTTAAAGTCTGTCTGTCCTCGCTTGGCACAAGTGGCAAACCTAAAATCCGTACCCACAGCAGAAAAAACAGTGGCGAAAAAGCCATAAAGATGGTTATTTGGTTATCTCACTTCTATTAGATACCCGATACCCTGCACTCGCCACTGCTTTTCCTGCCGTGGGTAGTGATTTTAGGTTTGCCACACGTGCCAAGCGAGGACAGACAGACTATAGCTTTTTAGCACCTGTTTCTTTGAGCTTGGCTGAAGTAAAATGATTGTTTTGGAAATATGATACTATGTCAACAACTTTTACATTAGAAATGTCGATATATTTTGCTAAAAAGTTTAAGAAACGAGCTAAACATTTATAAGTTACCTATTATATTCATATTCATTTCAGTGCTTTTCAGTTCATTGGGTATTTTGACGACATTAGCAGCATTGATGGTTTAAAATATTAAAATAAAACATAAAGAACAGGTCAATTATAAAAAAATATTATTTTTAAACAAGTTTATTTGTATTTTTTTATTAAATAACTTTCTAGAAAAAATAAAAAAAAACAGTTGAAAGTAAATACTAAGTTTTATATACTAATGTCATTTGTTCATAGAAAAAAGAATTACTAAAAAAGTACATGTGTTTTAAACAATGTTTTTTTTGCTTTGTTTTAAACGTGTTTAAAACAAGTGTTTTAAACGTAACAACCCTGAATGGCAATGTTTGAAACCATAAAATTATGATAGTAACGCCCTCTACATCAGTTCCGCAAGTGAACAAACTAGGTATAAAATTAAGTTGGAGTCAGTAGGCATTTTAAAAACAACTCCAATTTCTCTAGAAAGATTATAATCTTTAATTGTCTGCCTGCGTAAAAAGGTCCTTGAAAAATTTTGTTCAGGTCCTTGATTTTCAATGTTTTCAAAGAGTGGGAACCATGTAGTAATCTGAGGGTATTTTCCAGTTACAACATTTCTTAAGAAAATTCCCAAAATTTGTAATCGGCCCCCAATAAGACGTACGTCGCCACGTTTAGAAACTGATTTGAATGAATAGAGTGTTTTCAGGTGACGTCACAACCGGTTATTTTCTTTTAACTGTGTATCTACTGTAGGGATATTAACTGTTGCTAAGGCCGTTGTTTATCTGTTGCTAAGGTGTTTTTTAGGTATGGGATCACGTGATTGCAAATGCTCCAATAGAAGAATTCCACGGCTAGTCATTTTCTGTAACTGTTAACCTCTGTAGGGCAAAAAAACTGTAACTTTTTCTGTTGCTAAGACCAGGGTTGGAAAAAAACATGTTTTTTTCTTTAAAAAAAAAAAAAAAAAAAAAAACGTGTTTTATTTGTTTTAAACGTGTTTTTTTTTGTTTTAAACGTTTTATTTGTTTTTTTTACCCACGACACAGAAATTCTAAAAAAAAACCATGATTTTAAAAAATTAAATTAAGTTTTTAAGATTGAAAATGGATTAACAAAGCTACCCCTGACATCAAATGGCATCTTTAGCTTTTTAGCACCTGTTTCTTTGAGCTTGGCTGAAGTAAAATGATTGTTTTGGAAATATGATACTGTGTCAACAACTTCAGCTTTAACATTAGAAATGTAAATATATTTTGCTAAAAGGTTTAAGATACGAGCTAAACATTTATAAGTTATTATATTCATATTCATTTTGGTCCTTTTCAGTTCATTGCGTATTTTGACGACATTAGAAGCATTGATCGTTTAAAATATTAAAATAAAACACAAAGAACAGGTCAATTATAAAAAAATATGATTTTTAAACAAGTTTATTTGTATTTTTTATTAAATAACTTTCTAGAAAAAAATCAAATAAAACAGTTGAAAGTAAATACTAAGATTTATATACTAATGCCAACAGTTCATAGAAAAAAGAATCACTAAAAAATTACATGTGTTTTAAACAATGTTTTTTTTTTTTTTTTTTTTTTTTTTTAAACGTGTCTAAAACAAGTGTTTTAAACGTAACAACCAAGACCGTTGTTAGGTCCGAGTCATGTGATTGAAAATGCTCTATTTCTTGAATATTTTGCAGCACCAGCACATTAAAGTAACTCAAGATTTTCTTAACTTATCTTACTTTCGACACCAAGTTGATTTTTTTTTAATATGCTTATTATTTTTTACTTTCTAGTAAAGCCAACATCAAGTTCGTAAAGAATATAAAATTACATTTATTCAAAATAATGTCGCGACGATCTATGATCAATGAAATTATAATAACAGCTCCCTTCCCAACTTTAAATTTTAAAAAGGTATTTTTTACCACTCGTTTTCACCTTATTAAACTAAAAGTAGGATTTTAGAAAAATGTATAAACTGTGATTTAATGAGGGAATTGCATAGGTGAGGGATTTGCTTAATAGATTATAGATACGTTATAGTTTAAAACTCTCAAATATCAGATTTTTAAAGTTCAAAAATATGTTTTAAATAACTTAAATTCGATTTTATTTCTGCCAAAACACTAGTAAAGTCATGTGATCAAAAAACGGGATTTGACGTCACAGCGCCGTTGAAACTAGTGAATTGTTGAAAATAAAAGAAATCAGACTTATCATAAAACCAAAACACGCATAAAACTCGTCTGTTTCTCTAGTGAACGGCCAGAAAAAGAAAAAAAATTAAACTTTTAATCCTAATAATTCCAAAACCAAGTAATATTTTTTGAAAAACAAAATGCCAATCTTTTTATAAAAAATAATTGTGTGTCTTTAAAATATCATAGTTTTTTAGTTAAAACTTTGTGAAGAATAGCAGAATGAAGCAAGCTAAGCATACAATAACCACAGAGTATAGAGCTTAACAGAGGTCTCATCTCCATAGACGCTAATGGTAACTTTTAAAGCATGGTTTTTCCCAAGGTTAGTAGAATAAGACTAGGTTGGCTCTTCACATAGAGATGAAAAATTCAAAAGGGGCGTGAGATTTCATCCAGTGACGTCAATTGCAGCTCCTCCTTTGCCGTCATATTAGCCAATCCCTTTCACTCGGGTGGGACTTAGGGAGGGGCACTATGGATTGGGGACTTTTTCTTTGAGAGAGGGATATTTGATCTTTGGTCCAACAGGTTCAGCTGTACGACTTTTCAATGTTAGGAATCTTTCCCCTTAATGATGCGCTATCTATTACGTTGTAGATATCGGGTATAGACTCGAAAAACTTAAAAACAAGATGTATCCGGCATTATTTCTTGTAAATAAATTCAAACTTATTTTGAAAATCAATTTCTATTTACAAAAAACACTGTTGCCAATAATTCAGTAACAATACGCTTACAAGAATATAAAATAAAATAAATTTACTAGTGAAAATAATCCGTTCACTAGTCCTGTTTCCAGCGTGAGTATATTTAGTTTTTCAATTTTTGAGCTCCTTCGACAAGACAACTCAGTATTTAATTTTAGAAAGAAACTACTTTGTTGGGAAACTTGCCTTAATCGTTTATTTTTTTTACTATCTAGAAAACTAAATAATCATCATTTGATGCAGATTATAATTTTACTAGTATTTAATTTCAGGATTTATTTTCATAAAAAGAAGAAAACTACTGGTTTATATTTTCCCTGTATCTTATTTTTCTCCCTTTCCACGAAAGCAAAATCTCCGCGATTTTCCTTATGAATCCTGATTGGCTACTCTACGTCATAACTTTCACGCCTTTTTCATCCAGTGACGTCACTGGATGAAATCAAAATGAGAGCCAGATGGCCCCCCCCCCTGGGTTTTTCCCATAGAAAGTGTCACCCCCTCAACTGGCTGAATAAGCTCCGCCTCCTTAGCTCCATCGTCGCCGCCCACCCTCTCCCGCTCGCCTTTCACTCAAATCGGAAGAGGGGGAAAAGGAAAAAAAGCTTTCTTAAATTTCCCTAAATTTAAAATAGTTTTGTCGGTCTTCTTGCCATGATTCAATCTTGGACTTTGAGTTTTTGAATCGCAGTTTTTCAAAGCACTACAGCGATTTTCTAAAACATTTCCAAAGATATTACAAGTTTTTAATGTCATTTTAGTTCACTGACTGAGATTTTTTTTATCATCCAAATGGCTTATTTATTGATGCATATATTAAAACTTTATGCCTACATTTAAAAATTGAATAGGCTTGAAAATATTAAATTTTAAGAAAACAAAAAGTACAAAAACATTCAGAGCAAGTAATCATTTTTATTAAAGAAATTATTTTCACACATCAATTTGAACTTTTACACATCATATAACTTGTTTTTCTACAAAACTTACTTAAACTATGAATTTTGCATTTCACAATTTGTGTTATTTACAGTGCGACTTAAGTAACTCAAATATCTCTAATTCATGCATTTTTATTGATCCCTTGAACTCTATTTTGTATCAGTTTAGTATTTTTATTAGAGTTTTTGGATAATTATAACTTTTTGTTGGTATCTAGAGTTTTGAATTATCCAAGTTACACTGTATTACAATACTTCGCACTCATATTCTCTTTACATAAATTAGGATTAACTGATTGTTTACATTAGTTAATTTATAACATGGCACAAAATTAAATTCATGTTTAACATAAATTCAACAATTAAATTAATGAAGTGATGACAAATCAAGAGCTTTTAACTACAAAAAATAACATAATTTTGGAGATTTTTAAAAATGATACCACAATAACGATAAATGATAAACAAAATCTGCTTACCCCATTGTTTCAAAAATAAACATAATGCAAAATAACAAGTTTTAAAAGAAAAACTAGATGTTTAAGTCTATTTAAAAATAATATTAATGATCTAAAAAAATAATAAATAACTACTTTAAAATATTTTATTTGAGAGTTTAATTTTTAAATGAAAAGATTCATGGAATAGCATTGTTGTTAAAACAGTCTCCATGGAAACGAGAATGTTAAATCCAAAGATGATCATATTATTGTAGTTTTTAAGAAAGTTCACTAAAAAGTTTTCTGAGTTCATTCATTTAAAAACTTAACATTAAGAGTTGAAAAGATACTTAAATAAATTACGAAACTTGCCGATTATTTGTATTCTTTCTTGTAGAAATTTTGCCATTTCATCCGCTCTGATGTGAAATTATCGGAGATGCCAGATTAACAATTAAAACAAAAAAAAAAACAATCAAAGTTTAAAAAGAGAGGGATATTTTAATTCTAGCCAGGGATAATTTCACTACTTTAGGGAAAAAGTCTACAATCTGGGGAAAAGAAAGCAGCTCTGTCGTAATTAAAATGCAACGCCCTATATAAGTTACATATCCAATGAGGAATCAGTTTCAAGGTTTCCCCTTCTCCTGATTGGCAGAGGTGATTGGCTGGTGGAGTTTCAGCCTGAAGTGGCAACGGAACTAAAAGAGGAAAACTGCCTTTTGGACACTCTGTTAAGCTCTATACTCTGTGACAATAACATAGCGGGTCCAAGCGCTGTGACGTCACACAGCAGCCATAACGAAATTACTTTTTTTCCCGCCAATACCGGAAACGACATTTTAAAAATTAATATCTTGGGGAATAGTTTTCCGATTTCAATAATTTTTACGTCATTTTTCATGGATTTTCATCCTCTATCATAATAAAATTTTAAAAAAACGTGCAATTCCCTCATTGTAGTAAATACTTCGGGTTTCATTTGCCTTACTGTTCCAGGAAATATAGGGGGGGTAGTTTTAAAGTTAAGTTTAAGTTTTGGGAACCTAACCTTTGGCGCCCGGTTTACGTTGGTGGGTTGGAAGACACACTGGACATCATCAGATAAAGGGAGAATGTTATGTAATTACATAGTTAATCCTGACACAAGAAAAGTATATGGAGATCATTATATAAACCAGGTTATCACAGGACATGGTTCCTTTGGAACTTATCAAAATAAATCCCACAAACGAAATATAAATTGCCCAGCCTGCAACCTGTGGTCTGCGTAAAACATTCTGTGGCCCCTGGTACGTTTTCAGGAGATCCCCTAAATATTGACTGTTTGGCATAATAGAAAATAGTTATAGGAAAATTAGTTGTTATGGTTAATTTTTTTAAATTTAATCATAGTATAGCAGGGGTGGAAAATCTGGGCTTACTGCGCCAAAATAGATACCTTGTTCTTCAAAATAGATACCTTCTTCCGCGAAATCGCGATTTTTCCTCGCGTTGCACAACCTGTGGCCCGCGAACCATCAATTTTCGCCCGAACTTATTTTGATTTTGTTCAGGTGATCCCTACTTTTTTACCTTAGGCGAGCAACAAAGTAATCAGGCTTCTTTTGCATCCATGATTTTGTTTTCTTACGGCCTGATGTCAGTTTTCTTAAGAGATTTGCTTATATTTGCTGACAAAAGGGCACAAGGGGGTCAAAAATGACTAAAAAAGGGTTTTGTAATATTTGAACGTATGCTTGTAAAGAGAAGGTGTGAAGATACTACTATAGTTTGAAAAAAAATAGTGGATATATAGATTTTTGCCTCTACCTCTTAAATTTTACGTAAAAGGGTCTTCCTCTAGAAATTTTTGTAAATTTTCCTGAAACATAAAAGTTAACCTCACTTTTGGATACCCCCCCTTATAGTGTGGCAGCAAGTGGTACGAAAATGATGGTCCGTGCGATTTTTGTGATACAATTATGAGGCTTGGTTTTTCTGAAAGGTCTTAACATAACGAGTACGAATCCGGTTGTTGGACCCCTCAAATATGCTGCAGAGGCGCGTGGCTGGGGGTTCAAAATGGCGGATCTCGGTTCGAAAAACAGCCATTTCTTCAATACTTATCGCAATATAAAATATTTTTCAAGCTTAAACAATAATTTATTACACATTTAAACGTATTAGTACCAGTGGTATTTTTTTTGAATGGCGGGTAATACAGAAAAGCGGGTAATTCCGAATACCCTTGTTTTGGGAGTTTCCCGTCTTATTTTTCGAGTTACAATGGTGACGATTGGTTTTTCTGAAAGGTATTAACAAGCTGAACACATATTTAAATGTTGGCACCGCCAAAAACTATGCAGGAAAGAGGGAATTCAAAATGGCCGACTTTTCATTTCACCGAAACGGAAATATCTACTTCGCTTAACGCAACCAAATATATTTTTCACCCTAATACATTTAAATATGTAATAAATTAATATTTAAGCTTGAAAAAATTTTATATTGCGATAAATATTGAAGAAATTGCTATTTTCCGAACCGAGATCCGCCATTTTGAACCCCCCGCCATGCGCCTCTGCTGCATATTTGTGGGGTCCGACAACCGGATTCGTACTCGTTATGTTAAGACCTTTCAGAAAAACCAAGCCTCATAATTGCATCACAAAAATTTGTTAAATACGCTAACGGGTAGAGCCTATTTTTGTCCAAATGAACTTCAATAAAACGGTAATTTTTTTTCTGCCACTTCGTTTCTCGTCCCAAATTCGAAAAAAAAAACCCACTTTTTTTAAATACTAAAAGAAAATAATTGTTAGGAATTATCCACTTGGCGGCTAGTGTGGAATTTTTTATCATATATCTTTATCATCAAAACGTGAAAAAAAATTCAGCTTGATACCAGAAATCCTTCTTCAGAGACTTGTGCCAAAAAATTGGTAAATAAGCGAATTAATGCTATTTTTTTTTTAATTTTGTAAAAATCAGTTTCTTCAAAAATCCGCTTGTGATTAGTTTTGATGTTGGCCAAATAGCTTCAACAAACTTCAACACCTTTATCAAAGCGTCATTAAATGACTAGAGACTATATTTCTGTGATGAGACTCTATTTCAACTGAGGATTGGTTGGTCTGATCAGGACAGATCATGGGCTTCTAAGATTATTTGTATCAGTTGTTATAATAGATAAAGTGATTTGAGTAAGTTCCCCTCGCCGTTTGGTACTCCAATGGTGTGAAGAAAATCTCAAAATTAATACAGTGATTGGTATCTCTGCCTGGTGAACACATTGTTGGTTTCCCCAATAAAATTAGGTATAAAATATTGTATCCCCACTTGAATTCTGTAATTGGTTCGGCAAAATTGAAGATCTGAAGCAGATCTGATATCAGAACGAAAAATTGACCCTGAAAAGTTCTATGTGGTTTTTAATGATTGAAAAAGTTTTTTTTTTACCTGTGTTTTTAAAAAAGAAACTGATTTTCACAGAATTTAAAATAATGTTAATTTGTTTATTTTCCAATCTTAGGGTGCAAGTCGTTAGCAAAAGGAATTGTGAACGGAAAGGAATTTTCAACTCGATAAAGATGAAAATTTTTACTCGTTTTGCTGAAACTTACTTAAAACCACAACAAAACATCACAAGCGGATTTTTGAAGAAACTGATTTTTCCAAAATTAAAAAAAATAGCATTAATTCGCTTATTTACCAATTTTTTGGCACAAGTCTCTGAAGAAGGATTTCTGGTATCAAGCTGAATTTTTTTTCACGTTTTGATAGATATATGATAAAAAATTCCACACTAGCCGCCAAGTGGATAATTCCTAACAATCATTTTCTTTTAGTATTTAAAAAAAGTGGGGGGGTTTTTTCGAATTTGGGACGACAAACGAAGTAGCAGAAAAAAATTGTATAGAGCTCAAAATTTTTTACACGTTTTATTGAAGTTCATTTGGACAAAAATAGGCTCTACCCGTTAGCGTATTTAACAAAGGCGTTTTTCCGACCCACCTTAATGTATAAAAATCGCTATCACTTTTCAATATTATTGTGTTTTTCATAATAAGTTAATAGCATATATTTTTGTGATGCAATTATGAGGCTTGGTTTTTCTGAAAGGTCTTAACATAACGAGTACGAATCCGGTTGTTGGACCCCGCAAATATGCAGCAGAGGCGCATGGCGGGGTGTTCAAAATGGCGGATCTCGGTTCGGAAAATAGCAATTTCTTCAATATTTATCACAATATAAAATTTTTTTCAAGCTTAAATATTAATTTATTACATATTTAAATGTATTAGGGTGAAAAATATATTTGGTTGCGTTAAGCGAAGTAGATATTTCCGTTTCGGTGAAATGAAAAATCGGCCATTTTGAATTCCCTCTTTCCTGCATAGTTTTTAGCGGTGCCAACATTTAAATATGTGTTCAGCTTGTTAATACCTTTCAGAAAAACCAATCGTCACCATTGTAACTCGAAAAATAAGACGGGAAACTCCCAAAACAAGGGTATTCTGAATTACCCGCTTTTCTGTATTACCCGCCATTCAAAAAAATACCACTGGTATGTACTAATACGTTTAAATGTGTAATAAATTATTGTTTAAGCTTGAAAAATATTTTATATTGCGATAAGTATTGAAGGAATTACTGTTTTTCGAACCGAGATCCGCCATTTTGAATCCCCCGCCACGCGCCTCTGCAGCATATTTGCGGGGTCCAACAACCGGATTCGTACTCGTTATGCTAAGACCTTTCAGAAAAACCAAGCCTCATAATTGTATCGTATCACAAAAATCGCACGGAAGACCACTTGCCGCCACACTCAGTGCTGAAATTGGACAAAAATATTTGGGGGACTCACCTTTTTACACAATAGATGATTGATGGAGGGCAAAATATGACTAATTTTTGGTACCTACTCGAATTGATAAACAAATTATATAGATTAAATAAAATAGCATAGTTAGGGGAAAGGGGGCCTAATGGGACATTTTTTAAATGCTAGAATAAAAGCACAAATGCAGTTATTATAATTTTTATAACCTTAAAACCAAGCTAAAAAGTGTTCTGAAGCTGCTTTTAGGGAGTATTCAGGGGACTTCGCGGGTCACCAGTTTGAAATCTCAGGTTATGAACGAAAGTTTTTTTTACGTTAATTTTAGTGAATGTCGCGTGCCACAGATTCGCCATCAATGTTCTAGATTATTTCCAAGAAAACACGAGTTTCGCGGGGGGGGAAGTCGGTAAATCGCGACTTTTCGCGAAAGTTTAGATTTGCTCACGGAGTGTTCCGTTACAATACTTTCTTGGACGGCCGCGGAGGAAGTCGGCTTCTTGCGATGTAGGAAAAACAACTTTAACATGTTCAGAACATCGACAGAAGCCCATAAGTCCAGTTTTCCAAAAGTCGGAAAACAGCGATTTTTCGCGAAAGTTCCATCATTTATTACATAAAACCAATTAAGTGGTTTAAGTAAAAATCATATGAAAATGTTAATTCTGTTCAGAAACAGACCAATAAATGCAACAGGCATGCCTTGTAGGTAGATAGAACGCAATAGAAAATGTTACGACGAGAAAATATCTTAATACTCGAGTTTGGCCAAGGGACAATTGTAACTTTAAATCTAAATTTTGCAGGAAGTTAGCTTTTCACAGCAAAAGATTCTTGCCAGAATCGAACCATTGTATCTATTTCTGCCCAGATATGCAAGGGTTTTTGCTAATTTTCCCACTTGATTTTCACCCCTTGAACCCCATTTGGGACTCCCCCTAACCTTTACCAATTCTTGTTCGTCTTAATGTAACCTACCTCCCCTAGAAGTTCTGAAACAGTTATCTGAAACACCCTGTATAATGAACCACATTTAGCTGTATCCAAATAAGTGCCCTCATACCTTAAAATGCCTTTGCAAAAAACTGGATACAGGAACCATCGGTGCTTGATGTGATGTGCCTCAGTCCATTATGGTGGTTGAGCGGGCTGTTCGCTGTTAATCTGATGGAAAAGCTTCGAAACATTTTTAAAAGTGACACATACCTAAACAGCAAATTCTTTACTCTTAATTTTATTTATAAATTTAAACCATTTTTAAAATAAAAATTTTCTTAACTACCTCTCAGTGCTTTAGCCTTATACAACATCTCTCTAGGTGTGTAAACTTTTTTTTACAATTTTCAAAAAAAATTTCAAATTAAAGTTTTTTTTTGAGAGTTATGGACCAATACTCATCATTTGCTACCACAGGATTTTAAACCTGAAAAAAGTCATAACCGTACTGTACATGACTTCTCAAAAACAGAAAACAGCACATCGATTGACTTTAGTTCAAAAGATAAACTTTTGACTTTTTGTACTGCCCCTTTAGTTTCTAGTGTACTTATGATGTTAAACTTTTAAGATGAGTGCATGTAAAATTGTACTTATAAATCTGTCTTTTAAGTTATGTGACTTTTGTTACAAAATGCATCTCTAATTTTTTTTTTTAGAGCGGTCTTCTTCTATCTGATTTTGATTTAAATGATCCTCCATCTATATATGAATGCAACAAAACCTGCCACTGTCCCAAAACCTGCATAAACAGGATTGTGCAAAAGGGCCTCAAGTATGTATCTGTTGGATTATGGCCAATACTTTTCGTTTCTTCTCCATCCGGAAATTATTCCAACTTATTTTTTTTCTTTACAGAATACCCTTACAAGTTTTCCGAACCCTTACCATGGGTTGGGGTGTCAGAACAATGAAAGAATTACCAAAAGGAACATTTGTCTGCGAGTAAGTGAATAATTTGTTTTTGAATGTACAGTGGAAGCTCTTATAGCGACCTGCTCTTATAAAAATACTCTCTTATAAAGACCCAAAAATTAGTCTCTATAAGAGCACTTTTGTGCTCTTATAAAGACTAATCTTCGAATCGATTCAGCTTATCGAATACTTTTCTGGATCGGTTTGTGTGCGTCACACCAGAATTAGCCAATAAACAAATATCAGAGTATGACAAACAGCACCAAGTAACGATCGCATCTTCTTTTCGCTTGCTTTCGCCCGGGGTAACGGGCTACAATCCCAAACGAAACCTTTCGCTACCTTATGTCCTTGTTGATTTTAGACTTTAAATTTATTAGCGTATTCATTTATCTTTCTTTATTTCCAATTTTTTGACTTATATTTAAGACATAAATTTTTCAAATTGCATGCAGATGCAGGTGAAATTGATGTAATAAATTTTGTTAAGCATCAGACCTTTCTAAGGAAGCTAACTATGCAATAAATTAATAAATATCAAAAGCAAAATATAAAAAGCAAACGCAAATATTTATACTCTGTAAAATATTGATCTTAAACTTTATATAAATTAAAATAAAAGCAAAAAATAAGGTAATGTAACATGAAATTGGAAGTATCAAGACTTCATAAAATAAGAAATAATTGTTTAAGGTGAGGAAAGATCACTTGGATGATTCGAACTGTGTTCTAAATTCCAATGATATCGTTTTCAGGTTGAGATTTCCTCCAGACTTTATAAATTAGTCTACTAAAATACATCATTGAGGGAATCGATTCCACCTTCCCGAAAAGCATCAAAATTGATAGTTTAGCTTAACGAGTTTATTGCTTTTAAACGAGTGATATTCGACACTCGAGTGTATCACTCGAAGTTTGCTCTTATAGCGACAAAAAACTCGGTACGGATTAATTACGCTATAAGAGCTTCCACTGTAAAACTTTCAATTGATTTTTTTTTTCTTTTTCTCTTCTAATTACACTGGGACCATTGTTGTTTATCTTGTTTATAAATGATTTACCTGAATGTTTAAGTTATTCCAAATGCCTTATGTTTGCTGATGATGCAAAAATATATAATCACATTTATAATTTTGATGATTGCAGCAATCTTCAAGATGATTTGATGTCACTAAACAGGTGGTGCTTGGCAAATCGGTTATTTCTAAATTACAAAAAATGTTCTATCATGACTTTTTCGCATAAGTATTCAAATTTAATTTATAACTATTGTATTGATAATATTTTTTTCTCTAGATGTAATAGTGTTTTTGATCTTGGTGTAAAATATGACTGTAAATTTTCATTTTCTGATCATATTTCAAATATTGTTTCATGTTCTTTCAAGAATTTAGGTTTTATATTAAGGGCATGCAGGGGACTTAATTCAGCATCCAAAATTTCAATTTTCAATTACTTAGTCAGATCTAAATTAGAATATGCTTGTATAGTTTGGGATCCTCATTATGAAATTTATATTAAAATGATAGAAAAAATTCAGAATATTTTTTTAAGACACTTGTTTTTTACTGAAAATGGATATTGTAATACTTATATGCCAAGCCAGATTTTGAGAGAAAATTTTAAAATTCAAGATCTGCAATCCAGGCGTAAATTCTTGTTAATGTTATTTTTTCATAAACTATTAAATAAAAACATTGACAGCAATACTTTAACTCAAAATATATTTATAATAGTTCCAAGGCATTCTGCAAGAAATAAATCTTTAAAATTTTTTGGAACTAATATAAGGACTGTCACAGATAAAAACTTCTATATAAATAAATTTTGCTCACTCTATAATTTGTATACGGATCGTTTGGATATTTTTTCTATGTCTTTTTCAGTTTTCAAGCAAACCTGCATGTCCTTAATCTTCTAAATTTTTCTAATGTTTTTTTTTCTTGAGGTTCTATATGCATTTGTTTATTGTGTTCTTTTGTTGTCTGGCTTTTGATGGTTGTTGGGTGTTCTTGTGATTTTTTTTTCTGTACTGGCAAATGTAATTGGACCGAAAGGTCTGTTTTTTGTCTAAATAAATAATTAAATCAATTTCTTAGGTACATCGGAGAAGTGTTGGATGGAAAAGAGGTTGCTCAAAGAGAAGATGATAGCTACTTGTTTAATTTGGAAAGCAAGGTGATTTTTGATTACTTTTCTGTATACTATTAAAGCTTAATTTTTAGTTGTTTTTATGATACATCCGGATCAAATATGATGTAGAATATTGAGCTTTTTTTATTATGTCTGCTAACTCAACTATTTTTAACTTGAGGTGGGCAAATCTGCTATTTTTTGAGAATTTAGCAGTTTACAGGGTGGCGACGGATCAGGGAGATCAGGGAATTTCATTCAGCTGGAAAAATCAGGGAAATTCAGAAAAAAGTTAAAAAATCAGGGAAAATTTTAGTAATTCACGCCGCAAATACGCGCGATCCGCGATCGCATCCTTCACTCATTTCCGTGGCTGGGAAAGTCTGGAATTCCTATAAAAATCTGGAATTTCAATGAAAAATTCCGGATTTTCATACATGCTTCCGGACGTTTGCCTGTAAAGTTGGCATTTTTACGGCGTGAACGTGGGCAGAAAAAAAACAACTTGACGGTAGTTTCGCGATCGCGTTTTTCCAACTTCGCGTCGATATCCTTGGCTTTAAATGCTTGTTTTTGGAGATTGGTAGTTCAAATGTCATGAATATTTACCTGGCAAATTAAATGCCAGGTTTTTTAGAGGAATTTCCTGTTGTTTGCAAGAAGGCAAATAGAAATTTGTAGTTTGAACTTAAGAGTTTTAATATCAAAGAATTACAAGGTGTATTGATAATAGGATATATAAATATTTGGAAGTGTCAGAAAGGAAATCTTACAAAATTTTCCATATGGGTATTTTTTTTTGGGGTTGAAATTTAACTTTTTGGACTAAAGTTTTTTAATTCCTTTCAGATTGTTTTATTTTTTCATTTTCTGCAATTTATACATTTTGAGTCAATGCATTAGAATAACTATTGATCATTATTTACAGTTTTATTGAAAGTATAAGATAGTTTTTATTTTTTGAAATTAAATCTGTCTAACAGTGGTGTATATAAAGGGGGATAATTCGAACTAGGTGTACCAAAACAAGTTAAAATCCTGCTTTTATAGGGTCAACTTACAAAAGTTTTCTGGGGGAGAACCCCCAAACACCCCTTTTGTACTTGTAACTTATTATTAACGACTTTATTATAATAAGTTCATCCAAATCCTACCTAAAAATGTATGTCCAAAATTCTTACTAAGTAGGTATACAAAAAACAATTTGAAACCATGTTTTAGAGTAGTTTTCCAAAATTTTTCTGGTGAAGGAATCCCAGATCTCCTTTTGTACTTGAAACTCTGTTACTTATAACTTTTTTAATATAAAGTTCATCAAAATTCAAATCCTATATAAAAATGTACATCTAAAATTTGGGCTAAGAGTAGTACCAAAACTAGTTAAAAACCTGTTTTTTGAGTCAAATTTCCAAAAATTTTCTGGGGGAGGACCCCCAGACCCCCCTTTGGTCTTTTGATTAAAATTTTAAAATATTCTATGTATATCATTTCTACATAAGAAATATTATATATCATTGTAATTAATAATTTAATATGCTTATTACGTTCAAGTATTTCTTGGTTTAAATAACTTCTAGTTTACAGTTTATTAATATTTATCGTTTAAATTAATTTTGATGTTGGTATATCAGGGAAATTTTAAAATAATAGTCAGGGAAAAGTCGGGGAAATTTTTTCCACTGATTCTGTAGCCACCCTGAGTTACGTTCGTTAAGGAAAAATAGCAGCTGAAAGTAGCTGCTAAAAATTAGCAGATTAGCACTCTCTATGGTTAAGGGTAAAGGTGCTTTTTTTAGCAGCTTCTATAGCTACTGATAAGGGACAGGATCGCGTTATCTGCTTCTGCTAAATCTAGACGATTCTCATTGGTCAGCGCGTAGCAATATAGATGCTATTTTTTGACCAATCGAGAGCCTTCAAATGCTGCTAAATTTTAGCAGGGGACATGATCGTGTTTTCTTGTCGTTTCCTTCGTTATCTGCTACTGCTAAATCTAGGCGATTCTCATTGGTCAGCGCGTAGCAGTATAGATGCGATTTTTTGACCAATCGAGAGCCTTCAAGTGCTGCTAAATTTTAGCAGCTACATTAATTTTTTTCCCTGTAGCAGCTATTTTTTAACTGCTACTTGTGTTTTGTCCATCTCTATTTTTAACCATTATTAGTATTATCTCATCCAAATTTTTAGTGTTTGGCACTAGTTAACTAGAACTAGTTGCAACTAGTAGTTAACTACCGATCAACTAGTAGTTTAACTACTTTTGGTTTAAACTAGTCTAGTTTAACTAGTAGTTGAACTACTTTTTTTAATAACTACTAGTTGAAACTACTTTCAAATTTTCAACTACTTTAAAAAAAAACTTTTGTTTAAAATTTCAAAAATATTTAAAATTTTTATCAAAATATACAAAAATTACACTGCTATTTATAACTACAATGTCATGGTAAAGTACTCAAATACCACAACCAGAAATAAAGCACCGTTTTGAGCGAAGCATAAAGTTTTTTGTGATATAGATAAGAAAGATGTATTAGAATTTGGGCAAAAAATAGGTTATGAAATTAAATAGACTAGTTTACTAGTAGTTAACTACTTTGGGAAATAGTTAACTACTAGTTGCAACTAGTCCCAGGAAAAAATAGTTAACTACTAGTTGCAACTAGATTTTCCCAGACTAGTTAGTAAGTTGGTAGTTAACTACTTTTTGACCACTAGTTGCCAAACACAACAAATTTCTTTATCTTAATTTCATTGAATCTTATGATTTTAGTCTAGTTTTCATTGATCTTGTGCTTAATTTCAGACTGGTGATGCGTGTCTTGATGGTAGATTTTATGGCAATGTTGCCCGATACATCAATCACAGTTGCGATCCAAACCTGGTTGGTGTGCGTGTTTTCATCGAGCATCAAGACTTGAATTTCCCTAGAATAGCGTTCTTCACGTTGAGAAATGTTGAAGCATATGAAGAACTATGGTAATTGAATAATTTATTTGTGTGTTTTTAGGCCTCTCAATATGTTATTAACTTTTGCTTTTTATTGCCTTAGTCATTGTGTGTGGTTTTTTTTATCTGCTATCATGTAATTTATTAACCTTTTACCCGCCGATGTTCCCAAATGGGAACATCAATTGAGGGAATTTTTTTACCACTTAATTTTTCATGCAAGAAAATGATACTTGCTAGAGAGCTACATCAAGATATGAATTTAATTTACATGCAACTACTTTTCACATAGTATTTAATCCCTTTTATAGAATTTAGGTCAAATTTACTGATTTTTGGCTCTTTGAAAAGTTATACAAGTTTCAATTTCTGATAATTTTAAATAAAATTATTGTTAAATAATTTTGCTGTGTTTTAGTAGCTGCAGTACGCATCTTTCCATTTGGCATAACAGAAGAATTTTGTATTTTATTTTTAGAGAGTAATTGCCAATTCACTGTTTATGTTCCCAAATGGGAACATCGGCGTTTGGAGTATAGATTTTATGGGGATTTTTTGCCATGTAAAAACTCGAGTTATTTCCTATTCCCTTTAATTTTTTGGTCTTTTTATGTCTCAAAAGATATAAAACTAGTTTAAAATGATACTTTTAGTATCTAAATCAATAATTTCAATTTTTTTTACCTGAATTAAGGTGGAATAATTACCGAATATTTATAGCAGATTACCACGAAAATATCACTTTTTTCACTTTTCTACCCATAAATTTTAAGTAATAATCATAAAGGATTATACAAAGGGAATATTTGAAGCACTTCTAAAGACTTGCGTATTTATTTTGTTCTTGATCTTTTTTTAAATAAATATTTTGGGTAAAATATTGAAGAATTTTGAAAATGATGAGAATTGTGTACAGCTGAAAGATTCTTATAACGTAAGTTGGATTCAAGATATATATAATTCAGTTTGAAATCGTCCATGAGAAACTCAGTCTTATTGAATGAATGGAGATAATTTATGATTATCACTTTTGGAAGCTAATTAGATTTGAATGAAATACCGGGATTTTTTGCTAGGTATCCGAATAGGAAAGTAATTAAAAGTAATTTTTCACACTGGAGCAGAACTGTTGAGCTTCAAAAATCATTGGAAAACTCCTTTCGTATCTTTTATACCGAAATATTACATATAGCATTAGAAAATTTTAAGAAAAAGTGTCTCGCATGTAATAAAAATGTGAATTTTTTCTTATGAAAATCACTAAAATTTTAGCCAGTCATTCAACTATGGCTAATAAACATGCAGAAACTGTTCAATATCATAAAGATATCCCAAATTATTAAGTAGAAACAGATTTCAGTATTTTTATTTGAATAAATTGTTAAATATATGCCCTTTAGAAACCCCCCTAAAAACTTCACCCCAAACGCCGATGTTCCCAAATGGGAACATCCTCAAAATCACCCTTAGGATTTTTTTTCTGCCAAAAAAAGGCAAGATTGGTTTTAATATAGATGAAACAAGCCATTTAAGCCAAAAAGCAGAACATTTACTTTGAAATTTGAATTACGGCGTTTAAGAGGTTAACTAGAATTAGTAAACGATTGAATGCTTTCTTTGTGTGACACACAAGAATTTTTTACTTTATTATTAGTATGTAAGGGAAAATATTGTACCTCGGACATAACTGTTCCTCGGTCCTACATTGTTTTTAGCTAAACTTTTTGTAGTATGGCAACACTATACAAGTGAAGTTTGTCTGCCCCGGCTAGGCACGAGTGGCAAACCCAAACACGGAAAATCCCAGTTTTTTTAGGGGTGCGGGAAATCAGGGTAGCTGGCTTGGCTACTTAACCCCCCCCCCCCGACTCCTTCGAAGGAGAGGGAAGAGAGATGAAGTACTTGGCGCAGAGAAACCAGTTTGGCGCTCTCTCCATACCTATCCAACCCTGGAAGAGAGTGGGCCTTTCCTGTTTGGGTTAATAAAATTTTCAAGTAATTATATCCCTAAATCAGTGCACATTCAATTAATCTCAAGAAGAATCAACAGATCAATTAATTGCCAAAATTTTAGGTCTTGGTTATAGAATATTTTGTAACTTAATCGGCTGACATATTATATTTGTTTTATTTTCAGTTTTGATTATGGAATACACTTTTGGATTGTGAAGAGCCAAACTACTCTATGTACCTGTAACACAAGCTCATGTAAATACTCCAAGGACTCAATTGATGACACGCTACAAAACTATGTTGACCAAAATCTAGGGACATAGTTCTGAAGGGTTACAGTTATGTATAGGCTTTTCTCATATTGAGAAATGGGAGTCATTCACACACAAATAAATAATGCTTCTCACATTTTCTTCTGGAATATACTTCCTAATCCAAAGAACCTTTGAAGGAAATGGAGAAGGAATACAAGAGAATCCATCAGAAAGACTTGTTTTTAAAAATCATCTGTACAGTATTTTTCCTGCTCATTTGTCTGGGGAAATGTTTTGTAAAGCTGTAACAGGACAGAATATTCGGTATTGCTACAGTGTGTTGCCTACCATATTTTGTTAGTTTTGTTTGATGGAGACATTAATTTTGCAGAGAATTACTACAGATTCTCCCTAGTGTCTAAGGTTGTTATCATACTATGGATTATGGAAATCATCCGAAAAACTACGGAAACCTACCCCCCTCACAGCACCGATGCAGCAGTGGAAAATGCAGATTTAACGTAGCTCTGCATAATAAACAAGCACATCATGGCTAATGTCTGGATCTGCTTAAAATCCTATGAAATTAATAGCTTTCTCCCTATAACCAACTCCCGTTCTTTAAAATTGTATGTAATAAACAATCCCTTTTCAGATTGTATTGCAAGGTAATCGAAACTCCTGGCATTGAGAACTCATTGGGCATGGCATACAACCACAACCTGTGAAAGAGAAAAAAAAAATATTTTCAATACAAAAATTAAGCTACCTAAAAAATAAGAAAACCTGGCGAATGGGGAGATTTTAGGATAAAAGGTTCATTACAGTACTACAGAAAATTTCCATTGGAGGTTGGATTCTCTGATATTGACCAACAATATTGATAATTCATGCATGCTAAAAATGAAGGTGGAAAAAACCCAAGCATTCAAAGAATGGTTTTAGATTTATCATCTAACCCTAACTAAAAATTGGTAGGCTGTATACTACGTCAACACCAAATATGCCATTATAAAAAAATCTTGCCTTCGTACATTAAGATGTTATTTTCTTTTGGATTTACTAATAAAAATAATTATTTATAAGGTGTCTAAAAATCATTGAGTTCCTCCCCTTTGTTAACTTTCTAGAATCCTGATGATTCCCTTCCAATTTTACACAGTTTGCAAGTATGAAAATCTGTCAGTTTGCTTATATATTTTAAAACTTGTTTGTTTTTGCTCGGATATATCTTGAAAATGTACCTTGTATTTACCTGAAAATAAGTTCGTAATTTTTAAACAATACATGTTCAAGTTGAAAAAAATAGGTAATGATGTTTGGTAATAGTTGAATGTTTTAGTTACTGTAAAGAAAGTGACAAAAAATTGAAAATTTGGTAGATTATAATTAGATAAAAATTTTATATTTATTTAGTGAAGGTTCATTTTACATAAACCTTAACAAGTAAAATTGTTATGTAATAGTGTGAACTGTTTATGTTCTTACTTTTAATATTGCATGTGAAAACAACTTAAATGTATTATTTCTGATGTATAAATTTAGCAACTCAAATTTAATCAGTCATTCATATAAATTTTAGACAGCCATTCAATGATTATTAGGGTTTTTTTATCTATTCTTTATAGGATTACAGTTTGAAATTTCAATCTTCCTGTTATTTATTCATGTGCCACCAAATCTTGTGTAAGTATTATGAGGGCAAAGTTGTAAATGTGTTATTGTATATATCCAAGTTTTACCCATTGCTTGTGAAAGAGTACACTTTGTATAATCATCAATTTTGTTCTTGACATGAAATTTTCAACTGATACATTGTTATGTTTGAATGAAGTGTTGTATATTTTTATTAAAGAGAAATACTCAATCAATTTTTTATCTGGAGTCATGCATTCTCTTTAAAATGAGGGGTATCTATTTTTATCGGTCAAATAGAACTGGAATCCTCCGAAATGTTTCGAATTATGTTGGAAACCCTTGGTGTAAACTGTGCCAGGGGTGCTACTTGACACCAAATTCAAAAGGCAAATTAAAAATAAACATTTATTAAATAATTCATCAAAACCAGTTACAACATTAGGAATCAATTCTTAAAAGAAGCAAAAGGCTTTGCCCAGCAACAGCCGATTATTTATAACAGTACAGCATACAGTTTGCTTCATTTCCTGTACTGCTTATTCATTTTCTTAAACTTTTAGCCCATGGGGAACGCCACAGATTCAAATGCATTAAGTTCATACCAGGTAACGTTCCTACATTCAGCGTTCGTTTTCGAGGCTTCCTATTGGTTCTTTTGAATCGCTGTTCGCCGTTATTGTCGCTTTTGACGCGGTGGTGTAAATCCACCATTAGGCTTTTTAATAATAATTATGTCTTCCCATAGACTTTGTCTGTTAGCGGGGAACATAACCCACTTGTGAGTGGGCATCTTTATCCATCTTTTCTGTAAGTCGATACACACTAGGGATCGGCGCCGATTGTTCGAAAAAAAAAGCCATTGGCATCGGCGGCCGATGTTAACTTGGGAAACAATCGGCCTAAAAAAACATCCAAATGCCGATGTTTTTTGCAAAAAACCGAAAAACAAGCAATTAACAAAAATACGAAAATCTCGATTAAATTTAGTTTCCAGTCTAAATTGCGCATGTCTGTGGCAAAACGGACAATTTCCGTGTAATGTAGACAAACGCCTTTTTGGTCAGAAACGGTCCTATTTTTTTTTACTAATTTTAGTCCATACACAATGAGTGAATCAGACACTTTTTTATATTAAGCTTTTAAATATTGTCTGCCAGGTGCCAGTGCGATTCTCTTGGCATCATGGTGCCAAGATTTTGACATCAATTTTTATACTGTTTTGTTCTTTTAAAATTCTTCGACTTATAAAGAGCGTCAAGGCGTAAGTAAGCAATAGGTTAAAATATTAGTTAAAACACTACTTTTAAGGTACCTACTACCTACTTTTTAACTCCCCTCAAAATTTTAATGTCTATTATATTTTTACCTTGAAAATTCTGCCGCTTACAAGGAGTAATCTTCTTTGGGGGCAAGGAACAGATTGTAAAATGAGATATAAAACACTACTTTCAAGGGGAAATTTCTAAAAACTTTTCTGGGCGTCACCCACAATCCCCCTAAATTTTGACGTCTTTTTTACGTTTTCCTTGGAAATTCTATCACTAACAAAGAGCGATTCTCTTTGGTTGTAACCTGAAAGGTCTCAATGAGCTGAAACACTATTTTAAGGGTGAATAATATCCGAAATTTTTCTGGGAGCGGACTTACAGAACCACAATTCTTACTAAGGGGTCAAATTGTAATTTTAAATCTGATCTCTTTAGGGAACAATTTATTTCTTAGGTGGTGGGGTAATAATTTAAAACAAAATGTGACAGTATCAGAAGCTTAAGCTAAGCTGTTTCGGGAGGGGTTGGCGCAACATTATTTCTAAGGTACCCCTTAACAAGTACATTTGTACGTTAAGTTTTAAATAATTAAAAATAGTATTTGAATTATGTTGCACACAATGTCGAAATTTTACAATTGCAATTTACAAAATTAAGAAAAAATGTGGGGGTCTAGCTCTAGGGTGACCCCCAGAAAAATTTTGAAAATTTGCCTCTAATAGTGTTTTAGCTCAACTCACCCTTTGGGTTACACCTGAAATGATTGCTCCTAGTAGGTTGCAGAATTTTCAATCGAAAAAACAGTATAAAAATTGGTACCAAAATTTCGAGGTGGTGTTGAACCTCTAACCACCCTTGGATACGGACATGTCAGAACAGAAGCAAACTTTAAGGTCTAGATGGATTTTAATCGTTTTCTTATAAAAATAATTTCATAGAATTTTTACCATCAGCCTTAAGCATCGGCCATTTAAGACCCATCGGCATGCCGATGGAAATCTTCAATAGAAGCCCGGTGGCGTAGAGGAAGCGCTTTGCGCTCCCACACCACAGGCCCAGGGTTCACATCCCGGTCCACGGGCAAGGCAGACTCAGCCCTTCATCCCTCCGGGGTCGATAAAATGAGTACCAAGGTTACTTGGGGAAATCAAGAGGGTGTTAGCATCAAGCTAGCCACTCCTCAGCTGACTGTGACTTTCAAGTCACACGTTCTGTAACTGTTCAGCTCAAGCCTCACCCAGTGAGGCTAGTTATACTGGAGTTTGAGGGTCTAACGACCTAGGTACTCCCTCAACCCCCCCCCCTTGATGGAAATCTTCAAGCAATCGGCATCGGCCAAAAAAAAAAGATATCGGTCGATCCCTAATACACACACCACATATCCAACAATTCTTAACCAAAGAAACAGACTTTTTGAAGAGAGGATGATATGAGCTGTTTCATTTTTAAAAGCAGAATCAGAACTGACGAAATTCTCTGTTGCGCTCTTAATACATTTTTACTTGCATTGTTGTTGCATAAATTCAATTGTTGTGTTTACAACAATGGCATGAAGTTGCATTGTAGCGCAAAACCGATTTTTTTCATAAACTGGACGCCATATTGATAATTTTTTTTTTAATAATTGGATTCTGTTTCTTTGATGCTTTAAATGTCGGGGCTCAAAGATTGCTCTTGAAAATAGCCTTCTAAATGTTGGTTGGGAAATTTCGTACAAATAAACAGAACCTATTAAAAGTAATTATTTCACAAAATACACACTATCAGTTTCTTGGGGTAAACATGCGTACAAAAAGCCGTTACCTTAATACGTTTTTTAAAATAAAATTAATGTTTGCAATTTGAAGGATGTGGGAAATGATGGTTGTATCACAACCCAGGGGTGCTACTTTTCCGGGATAGCACCCAGAAATCAATTCAATTCATCTTCAAATCATTTAATCGTCAGAAATCAATTCTTCTATTTCAATTTACGTATCTTGTTTTTGCAATTAAATTATCTTGGAACTTTTTTAGAGGTTAAAAGGGCTATATAATTCAATTTTTGTTCTTCAATTTAGGGTTGTACAGCATTCTTACTAATGCCCGTTTCTTATTACCCCAGTTAAACATTTTTATACACCACCATACTTCCATAACTAACTGGTTGACTTGTGTTAGATTCTAAACTATTTCGATAACTTTTTTAACTTCTTAAAATTATGACTATCATTATCATTATCATCAAATATCATTAGCTACTGCTATGTATTTATTAATTAATTAATCATTGCAACTTATGAAAAATTGGAGTTGAACGCCACCTGCTGAATTTCATTTCCTGAAAGTGTATTTTTAGGCTGATTTCGGACAGTCCAGTCCGAGTCGACAAGCACGAATTCTGCCCATGAGTAAAAACCCTAGTAGCATGAAACCTTGCGGCTAACCTTTTTCTTTTATTGTCATTGAGTCCTTACAAAAACCCAACAAATGGTTGGGTTGTGGAACCCATCCTCAATATTACAAAAAGGCCTATTTTTGAAAAACCAAAGAAAAGCCCGAAAAGCCTTTCTGCGCATGCGTCATGTTCACTGGAAAAGACGCGGCCTTTCAAGATGGACGCCGACCCAAGTTCAAGTGAGTAGCGTATTATTTAACTTTTTATTATATTTACTTTTAACCGCGATTGGCATTATGATTTATCATCGCCGGTTCATTGCATGTACTGTATCAAGCACTCAAACCGGAAAATGTACGTAAACAATCCAATCCAATCATTGGATGGATTTGTTTACGTCCTTAATGCTGTGTAATTCGTTTTCAGCATAAGTATTTATGTCGACATTTTGTGCGAGATTTCTCTTCTTTGTTGTTTTTCCTGAAAGTTTCTCTCTTTTACCTCCAAATCACATAAGCAACCGAGTGGTGGTAAGTTCAAAACGTGAATTTGAATGAGTTGTGAATAGAATTGTAAGATCCTATGGTTCCTGCCCTATGCTATGCTTATCAACAATGCTATCGTATGATAACAATGCTTATCGTAGCTTTTAATGACATATTTTAAAATTTTAGTTGAGACAATAATATTCGGTACATGTCCTATGCTTTCTGTAGTTGTGTTAATGACCTATTATGTTTAAATTTCCTTCTCAAAATCTGATTAGTTTTTGTTTACAGTGTATGTAAATAACCTAAGAACATAAATTACATGCTGTACTATCATATTTACTACACATTAGGTAACTCTTGATATCTTTAAAAATCTTATGTGAAAACTTAATGTGAATATATCTCCCACAATGCAGAATTTTTTTTCTACCAAGCCACACCATAAAACCCAAAACAACCAACCATCTACCAAGCCACAGGACCTAGGTTTAAATTCTCACCCCCCCTCAGATGGTTCATAGACTGAAAACCAAGTAGGATCTGGAATGAAAACAGTGGTCTTGTGTTATACCACGTAACTGGGATATTATACGCTAGTGCGCTAATGAGCTTATTGTAATCTTTTCTTTTCATAATTCAATGTTTTGATAAAGTTATAACATCCCTTCGACTGAAGTAATCTAGGTCGACAAATGGTGCTTTTCATTTGCCATTCATTGTTAACTTCTTGTTTTGAAAATCTAACTATAAAATAGATTGATAATAACCGATTTGATACTAAAAAGTTTCAAACAGCGTTACTCGAGTGTTTGCTTTAAAATCACATAATGTAGTCCAAATTCAAAGTAGGTATTTAAAATGATTACCAACTATGTATTTTGAAACTTTTACATTCTTAAACAAAAATATGAGAATTGAACATATAGAACTAATACATTATTGACTCATTTCGTATGATAATGTTATAAATTTGGCCTTCAAATGGGATTCGTGACATCACTGACAAGAAAGGTTGAAATCTAGAATAGTTGCAACGTATTCAAAACAGGTCCTCCATGGCATACAGCTACTGCCAATTTAAACAGTCGTCAAACTTTGCGACTGCTCTACAGCTCTTTAGACAATCTCCCTAATTGCCGTGGATTCCCTTTTTGAATCTTTTAGAGATAATTTATCTTCAACGACTTACATTTAATCTCGTGTTCTATTATTAATGGTACTTATCCGTTAGCTGGGCACAAATGTCGCCAATTGTGAACTAAATGCTCGCCAAGCGAAGCGAATGACAATACAGTCAAGTGAAAACGAAAACAAATGCAGTAGGCGACGGTTGGGACAGAGAATTTTTTAATTCATTCTAAATTTTTTTCGGGATTTTTTTGCTTGTGCTCGTTTAACGGATGAGAACCATATTAGTTATTCACCCCTTTATGGGAACAGATTTGATGTAGGTTGAATGGTCACCAGTGGTGGATCCAGGGGGGTGGCATTCTGGAAAGTGCCCCTCCTTGGACCCAAACATACTCATAAGTACGAAAAAAGTCCCAAAAAGAACTCAAAATGAGTTAAAACCCAACTTTTGCAGGTCAAGTTTCAAAATTTTTTCTGGGGGAGGACCCTTATAGCCCCCAGCAGTACCAAAAGGGGATCTTGAGTGATACTTTTTAGAAAATCCCCAACATTTTGACATTTTTCTCGAAAGGTAAAGGTGATAGTCTGAAAAAGTGGCCCCTTCCTTGGAGGCGTGCTGGATCCGCGCCTGATGGTCACTGCTATAGAGCATTCGCCAAATTGGCAGTCACTGTGGCGGACCTATACCAAATCTGTTCCTATTTATGATACATATTCGTTACATATTTTTATAATGTTTTGTTTTAGACTCTACAATAGGATGAATATTATGCTCCTGAAATTTGAAGGAAGTTATGTTCCACCTCCATCTACCATTTTGCTGGTCATTGGCCATAAGTAAGTAAATCAAATTAAAACTTCTAAAAGTTATCTCATGATTCTCATGTCACCTTAGATGCAGGTGAATCGTTTATGAACATTTCCTTAAAAAAATTTGTGATTGGGTTTTGCTACGTTAAGATTAGAACTTTTCATTCATTGGGGGAATTAAAAACAGCTGAACACCAAGTAGCATTGTGCTTTAAAGCAGTGGTCTCCAACCCCCAGTCCGCAGACCGGTGCCGGTCCATGGATCAAATGGTACAGGGCCGCGGGTCGACCATTACATTGAAAATGAATTTAAATTCTTAGGTTTATACTCCAAATTAAAAACATCTGTGTTTCATTAAATTTTATTTATTTTAAAAAGGGGCCCGAAGGTAGTGACATAAATCATGCACACCATGAGAACCATCTTATTTTACCAAGAAAACTGAATAAAAACGCTTCATTAGAAATCCATAAATTTTTATATTCTTTTTTTGTGGCGAACTTGTTCAACCCGGAAGTAATGGTGACAGTTGTCTGAGTTTTTTGTTACAACTATAAGTTAATGAAAAGAAAATCCATTAAACAGTACATTTTTCTGCGAAACGGAAAGAAAAATAAAGAAAAAGTGTAATAATATCAATGCGCTTTGTCGGGTTCATCTTTTTGTAAAGAATTGAAAATTTGCGTATTTTAAACTTCCGAAAATCCCATTACATCGAAAGTGAAACCAAAATCAATGCCACCCCTCAGCGGGCCGCGGTAAAATTATCAAACGTTGACCGGTCCGTGGTTGGTAAAAAGGTTGGGGAACACTGCTTCAAAGCACCATTTGTTTATCTGACAACCTAAAAACATAAATTATGTGCTATATCCTATTTACTTAACAAATTAGTTGTTCTTGGGGTTTTTAATTTCAATTTGAAGGTTTAAGTAATTTGAATTTTTTTATACTTCCTTAAACTTTGAGTTATCATAGAGCAATTACTACGGACTAAGCATTAGCTTCCTGGCCTGTATACGATGTAATGGGTTTATCGTTGGGTCGTAATTTTATTAGGATTCCGTAGTTGTTAAATAACTTTTTTTATCTCTATTTTCTTCTAATAATGAGGTAAGTTTGTTTATTCTACCTGTTATTTCTTGTAATTTCAAATGAATGTTAGCAAGCATCATGATTTGGGTGGTTAACCAGGGTTTGTTGTTGATGTTTATTCAAGTTAGTATTGGGTTAATTTTCAAAATATCCATGTTATTGATATTCATATTTGATTTAAACCACTTTTAAAAGAATAGCAGTAAGACACAGTATCCTGAAAGAAGTGTTTATTTATTTTTGTAAATAGACGACATTAGTCATGACGTCACTTGCTTGTTTATAAACGTTAATTCCATCTGTGATTGGTTTCGTATGGAATTACTTCCAGTCACGAAACCAATCACGGATGGAATCAACGTTTCTAAACAAGCAAGTGACGTCACACTAATATCGTCTATTGCATACTGTTTGTTTACACCCCACAACTAGGATGTTATAATTAAGTATTTAGTATTGGGTTAATTTTCAAAATAGTATCCATGTTATTGATATTCATATTTGATTTAAACCACTTTTAAAAAAATTGCAGTAAGACACAGTATCATGAAAGAAGTGTTTATTTATTTTTGTAAATAGACAACATTACTCATGACGTCACTTGCTTGTTTGGATACGTTAATTCCATCTGTGATTGGTTCCGTATGGAATTACTTCCAGTCACGAAACCAATCACAGATGGAATCAACGTTTCTAAACAAGCAAGTGACGTCACACTAATATCGTCTATTGCATACTGTTTGTTTACACCCCACAACTAGGATATTATAATTAAGTAAATACAAAAAACTATTTAAATCAAAAGGAATTCATTGTTTTTAAAGAATTTGCTCTTTCCTAATAATTGCTGTGGATTCCCTTTTTGAATCTGTTAGAGATAATTAATCTTCAACGACTTACATTTCATCTTGTGTTTTATTATTAATTATTCACCCCTCTATGGGAACAGATTTGATGTAGGTTGAATGGTCACTGCTTTAGAGCATTTGCCAAGTTGGCTGTCGCTGTGGAGGACCTCTATCAAATCTGTTCCAATTAATGATATTCAAAACATTTATTACATATTTTTATAATATTTTTTTTAGATTCTGCAATATGATTAATTTGAAGGCTTAGAAGAAATGTTCTATCACCTGCCATTTGCTGGTTATGAGTAAGTATGTCAAATTAAAACTAAATTTAATGAACTATCTTTCTAAGTTGTTATTTAAAGGACTCTTTGTTTTAAAAGTCGTTATCTCAAAGTGACAGGGGAGGGAGGGGGTCAGAAATGTTGGGGAGAAAGTGACATGTTTTATGGACAGCCTCCTTAAAAAATTCACTGAAAATTTGTGATTGGGCTTTGCTACGTTGAGATTATAACTTTTCATTGATTGCAGAACTTAATATCTGAACACCAAGTAGCATTGTGCTTTAAAGCAACTTTTTTTCTCAGGTAGCAGCCTCCCCCGCAGCGATTACACCTACAGCTCATGGCCAGTCGCTCCAGCCAGTGCCCTATGACATCAATGCCCGGACCTCTCCTGCCACCCCGGAGTCTGTTTCCACCCAATTCCATCGTAAGTTTCTGCTTTTTGGATTACTCAATTGAAACTGTCGCATAGCTGCCAAGTACTCAGATTTTATTGGAGGGTTCTTATGTATTATCCCGTTGACAGTGCCGCTGAATTCAAAAAATTGGTTAAAGTCTATCGTCTGTTCTATACTTGTGTCGCTTAACTTAACGGCTGTCGACGGGATATACGCAAGTACCTAGTTACTGAGATTTTCATCTTTACTCTGATAATCAGATTTCCCCCTTAAAACTCTAGTTTTTTAAATTGCAATTAGTAGTGTGTAAAAAGGAGATTAGAAAACGCAGTGCCCCACTTTTTTTTATTGCTACATGTTGAAATTAAAATTTTTCTTGCATCATGCAATAAAACATCTTTTTCCCTTGGCAGCAAGAGCAGCAGCTGCCGGTGTAGCGCCAGCAGACTTCTATGATAGAAACTGGCTGACTAGCCCACGAATTCCCCCACTAACTAGCAGCAGCGAGTAGCTTCTTCAGCGCTAGGGTATGATGTGACAGCAGGATCCAGGGATGCACTGTCAGAAAAGTAAAGAAAAGCTGACGGGTGAGTTAAGATATTATTTTAGTCGCATTGCTACGATTATGACCCAGCCCAGTAAAGAATTTAAAAGACAAAAACAAACGTAGAAATTCAAACCATTTGAGCCTGAACTAGAGTCCTTGGCCAAAATCGAAAACAGCCAAAAGGTAAAAGTCTTCTACCACTGGGTCAACTCTTAGTGAGCGCGGCTCTCAGGGGTGTCTTATCGGTGTTTGCAAATTTCATATTTACTCCTATAATTAGATTTCCCCCTTAAAATTGCTATCAGTATTATGTAAAGGAAATTGGGGTTAGAAATTTTAGTATACTTTAATCGGATTATAAGAGAAGATAGAAAACGAAAATCGAGGTTCTTTGCAGCCATTAGGTTGGCAACTATGCTGTCATATGTGACCCAGTGAACAGTAAAACCATTTTACATAGCTTTATTTCTTGTATGATATTAAAAACTAAAATGCAGCGTTAGAAAATGGAAAAATAACTCACTGGTTCTGCTAACTATTACTTTGCAAATCTTACTGGTCCTCAACCAAAATGACTTGTCTGGCAAATTAAAAAGAAAAGGTTCCAATTTATTTAAAGTAGTTACTGCAGTTAAAGTGAATACCAAATATTAATTCTAAAAAACTAAAAATATCTATTAAGTACACTTTTCTTGATGAAATGTTAGTATTTCTCTAATTGATATAAAATTTCTAATTAGTTATGCAGCAAAAAAAAAGAGACTAGAACTGGAGAGTGAGATATTTTTCCCCCACTGGTCTGCTGGACTAGTGATTTTCTGAGTAGTGGCCAGAGCCTATTTTCAGTCGTCTCGGACCAGTGTTAATTTTGATCACTGCTGATATGCTATCTCTCAAATGTATATATTATATGTAATTATAGTAGGTTCACAGTTTGGGGAAATGGGTTTGCACTATTTTTCAATTTGCACTATTTTTTTCATTGAGGGCTTATTCCCACTTATAAGAAATTTTAAAATTATATTTCTTAATCTCTATGCAAATGGATCAAAGAGTATAATGAAACTCATGTTTGTTTTAATTTTTTATAATTTATGATATTTACTAATATTTTGCAGTTAATGTTTTCCAGAAGTTTTTAACACATTTAAAAAGCTTGTAAAATTTCTTATTTTAAAAAATGTGCATTTTACCTTGGTTAAAATATAAATATTGATTTGTCAATAGTACATAAACATCAAACCTTGTTTTTCCCATTTTCCCCACCTGGCTCTACAAATTATATTTCAAAATGAAAATTTTGGCAACCAAGGAATTTACATAAATTGTTTGGACTTCAGTCCACCAGTTGCCAACCATTGGTCTATAATTTTCTGCATTATATTGAATATTATTTAGAATTAATTTTTTAAATCAGTAACGTTAATTTAAACTTTCGGGGTTGGCACTTTTATGTATTCTCATTCTCTTATTGCTTGAGATGTTTTCGATGAAGTGGCACGTTCAATGGGTTAATGCGAAAGTACTTTTTTTAATAGTTAAAAATAAAATTGCTAAATTTTTTTTTCAGGAGCTGTCAGTTGCATTTGATGTCCCCTGAAATAGTATTATTTGAATCATTTTTTTAAACAAATTTTAATTATATTACATTTTTAAGTTTAGTTATTACCTTCACAGTTTATATTTAATGTATATTTTTTATATGAACTCTTTAACCTTAATCCCTGTGATGCTAGAAAGCTGTTTGTAAAATTTGTTGTGTTTGTATCAGTTGTTCAATAAACTAGATTTTTCTTACATTTAATGTGTTGAAATAAGTTTTTTAAATAAAAATGTGTCCATCTTGAATTATACTTCTATTTAAAGGTAAGTTTTTTCATTAGTGCTTTAGAGCCTAAATTAAACAAAATTTTTGTAGAAATTAAAATATATATGTATATTTTGTTTTTATGAATTTTAAAAACTTAATTTTAAATTTATTTTATTACTTCATTTTACTGTATTTACTTAATAATTACTTTGAAGTATTCTGTAATCATACAGCATAAAATTAGAGTTACTTTTTGTTAAAAGTGGTGTGTTCACCTAGCTAAAAAGTTGTGATAAATTATTTATCTCCTGAGTTATAAGTTTAGTATCGCATTTTTAATTTTTTCGATGTTTCTTTATTGAATTATGATACAAAATTATCCCTGAAAATATGTATTATATACTGTGCAATATTTCGGGAAAAATTTTGCGACATCATATAATTTAACAAAGAAACTCCGAAAAAAATAAAAAATGCAATATTAAACCTAAACATCAATATTAAATCAAGATTTTTTGGAAACCTTACAAAAACCAATGACCGCAATAATGAACGAAGGTTTTTTGGCATTGGTTTCCGCAGTCTACACGAAAAAAATTTTTTCTAAGGTTGTTATGAAACCTTCCAAAAACCTGGCTAGAGAGCATTGAAACAGGGTTTTCTTGTCTATCCTTGAAAAAACCTGTGCCTATAACCTTGTAGAAGGTTAATCCGCAAGGTTACGCAAAAGGTTGGTAATGTCAACTAGCGTACCTTTTTCTTAGGTTATCCTAAGGTTTTTTCGGGGTTATCGGGTTGCAAATAAAACCCTCAAAAAACCTTTTTTGGGTTGCAATGCAAGGGTAAAAAAACCTTCAAAAAACCAAAAAATGCTATCTGGGAATAAACTTTCAAAATAAAAGTGGTGAGCATATAGAGAAGAATCAAAATCTTGTTACATCCGCAAAAAGCTTAAGAATCCAGGAAAATTGTTGATTTTAAGGTTAGCTTCTCATCAATATCAGTCCATTTTCGGTCGTCTCGGATAAGTTCTAAATAATCGTAGTATTTTTCAAAGTAAAGTTTCATTCAATCATCGTAAATCATAAAACCTATAAATTCTTAGAAATTTGCTAGACAATTAACTTCAATTGAAGTGCATCGTAACTGTGTAACAAAGTTAATAAAACAAGTCAATAATTTTGAAACATTTATGAAATCCTCAGTAACCTTATATAAAACTACACTGCAAAAAATAATCGTAAAAAAAAACAGAAAAGCTCTGGCAGCAAAAGTTGCCAAAGCTTTCCTTTCCACGGAGTTTCTCTGTTGACTGAACTTTTTCTGTATGCTAACGCGCGCGATTGTTTCGCAACTTGAGGGAACTTATCCATTGGAAATATTCTATTTTTTTTTAACTACATATTGTCCCTCTGCAGACTGGTGTCTCATTTTTTTCCTAACTTACGAAATTTTAGAGGGTTATATCCCTAAATATTTTCGCAGAAAAAGTCGTTCATACAGAACAAGCTCAGTCAACAGAGAAATTCCGTGGAAAGGAAAGCTCTGGCAACTTTTGCTGCCTGAGCTTTTCTGGGTTTTTTTACGATTATTTTTTGCAGTGTATATTTAGACTAAACATTAGTTTTCACTCATTTATAAAATTCTAGGGCCTTATTCAGAAACTTTAGCGCGATTATGAAGCGATACGATAACGGTGAAAAATCTTCCGTACATTATACGCTGATACAACAAAATTCTGTTAACACTAGATTTCCATTACTTTCATAATCTATTAATGTCTGGGGACTGTTTTTGGTAATAATTAGTAGCTGTTCTAGATTTTTTGGAACTATTTAACGGACCACAAAAAGTGTAAAAGCAATCGGAATACGGTTCGAATCTCGGAACAATATGGCGGACGAGAGCTGCGAAGTTTGAAATCTCTCTCGTTTGATGATCGTTTGAAATCTCTCGAGTCGAGAGCTTTTTCATCGTTTCCGTATCGTTCTCATTTCATCTACGTGTTAAAGTTTCTGAATGCGGCCCTAAATTTTTACTTTAAAAAAAAGAGTGGTTAGGGTGGATTTAGACCACGCGATTTGCGACAAAAATGAAAGCGACAGAAAAGAATCGATAGGAACGACCGCTGTCAGAAAGCCGAGGTTTCCTATTGGTTCTTTTCTGTCGCTCTCATTTTTGTCGCAAATCGCGTGGTGTAAATCCGCATGAGACAGTGCATTGATCTTGAAACCTTTGATTCCGTAACTTCGACGCGATGTATTTCATCATCATCCCATTCAACTTTCTAAGAAATTGAGTAAGTAATATATGGAACTAACTTATAAGGCCTGTAGTTTTCAGACTATATTTGATGAAAAAGACTGATAAAAAATAATATAGAGATTATAGGGAGTGATAAAAAATAGTAGTACATTATCATAGGAACTAAGTTCTAGCCACTATAATTCCCCACCTAAACCATTCACCACTACCTATAGTGATTCATGAGTGTCGAGCCGGTTGTGGCTCAGTGGTTAAAGCCTTGGCTCTGTGAACTGGTAGGTCCCTGGTTCGATCCTAGCTTCAAAATTGCAGTTTAATTCTGGCTAAATAAATTCCCCAAAATTAAATTAAGGTGATTCTCCCGTTAGTCGATAGATGGCAGCAGTGTGAACCTGATTCCTCTGGATCGCATGCGCGACGAAGGGGCCCCCGGTTGAAAGGCCGGGGGACTTCTTTCTCCCCCCTTAACGTCGATCATCCGATCCATTTAAGGGCGGATCAGGTTCACAGAGCGGAGGCAATTTTATCGTTTTGCGCAACCCCTCATTTGCATGTTTCTGCGCATTTGCGCAGTGACATGCGCACTAGAGCGATGACGCAAGGGGGCGTGAGCGCAGGCACGTGTCAACTCATTCGGAAGCTGAAACTCTAGAAGGTTACACCTCGTCAATTTGGCTGCTGAAGTGAGTGTTGATCTGTCTATTTTTAAGTTTAATAACTTAATTGAAATTTGTACACTTTAAATTTAATATTAACTATTCCTTTTAAGAGTATTTTAATGTAAAAATTTAAGCGTGAATCAACAATAGAAGTTATTGTTTTGACTAACAACAAGTCGTAGCGATGTTTTCAAAGTTAGATTTAACATTTATTTTAGTATCACAGTTCACCTTATTTAATAAGTAGCTTTATTTTAAGTAGGTTTATGTCATGTTTAACTAAGTAATGTTTAAAACTAGCGGCTCGTTCGTTTTGTTTATCCAACTCTAATGTTTACTTGTACTGAGTATGTTCCTTTAACTACTCCTCGACTGCTTTCAAGCACTTGGTCTAGTGAGACCCACTTAACTTTAATTCAATAAAAGTAGCTTTTAATAATAGCTTTTGTATTCCTAGTCAAAGGTGTTATATTTTAGTGTTGGGCACTATTTCAGTCAACAGTACTTAGGATGATTTAGATACCTAACTCAATTGCTGAGTATGTTATGTGTAAAGCTTATAATTATATCCTGAAAGAAAGTAATGTATTTAAATTAGCTCTTCAACTTGTTTAAATTTGTTAGTTTTAAGTTTTAATACGATCAGATGTAATAGCGAGTTAATGCAGAGTTATAGGATTAAACTGCTGAATTATTAAGTTATTTAAATTAGCCTTTTAACTTGTTTGATTTTGAATTTGATAGTTTTAATACGACCAGATATAATAGTGAGTTAATGCATGGTTATAGGAAAACTAAACTGCTAAATTCACATTAGACAAGTCACTCGAGCTCTGACAGCAGAAATTAGCAGCGTTCATGCGCTTAGTTTTATGTATTGTAATGGTTTATTGTAGCTTTTTAGCTGTAGGGAAAAAAAGTTTTAATTCTTTTATGCATTTTCGTAGAAAGTGTAAAAATGTAGATTTTTGTATCGAACTTTGAATAATGAATATATTTTGACATTCAAGAGAATCAATGATATAATATTAAACTTTAAAGCACTGTAACAATCTAAAATTTTGGGCTAAAGAATTGGAAGGTGTGATTTGTTGTAAAAATAAAGCATTTTTTATAATCAGGTTTGCAACTGATGAGCAGTCAATTCGCATTAATCGAATATTTGAAAAAGTTATCAAAGTAAATTGAAAAATGATGGTTGGTACAGGATCCATTTTGTTTTCCTGATGTTTTCAGCATTATCCGATGGTTAGGTTTGGTAAGTAAGTTTCTCGGAAATCATTCCGGATTTGCCTGCAGTGATGTAGCTTGGGTGAGTGAAACCAACTTTTCGTTTTATAATGTTAAGTGTAGTTTTGGTAATGATTTAGTAAGGTCACAGGTGGGGTAAAATGGACACTAACATTAGTTCTTTGTTATGTCCAGTGATGGGTCAGTAAACTAAGGAGATGGACGAGGGTACTGAAAATGTAATGTTTTATTTCTCACAAAGATTCGTGATTACCAACAACTAATACTGTTGAGTAGTGGGCAGGAGCGGATCCAGCACGGCTCCAAGAGGGGGGGGGCACTTTTCCAGACCATCACCTTTACCTTGAGAAAAATGTCAAAATGTTGGAGATTTTCTAAAAAGTATCACTCAAGATCCCCTTTAGGTACCGCTGGGGGGTATGGGGGTCCTCTCCCAGAAAAAAATTTTGAAATTTGACCTTTAAAAGTAGGGTTTTCAACTCATTTTGAGTACTTTTTGGGATTTTTTTTTCGTACTTTTGAGTGATTTTTTGGGTCCAAGGGGGGGGGGGCACTGCCCAGACTGCCGCCCCTGGATCCACCACTGGTAGTGGGACAACATTAGTTCTTTTTGTTATGTCCGGTGGTTCAGTTCAGTAAAGTAAGGGGATGGACGACCGCAAATGTAATATATTTTACTTTTCACTAAGATTAGTGATTACCAACTACTATACTGGTGAGTAGTGGGTCAACATTAGTTCCTTGTTATGTCCAGTGGGTATAGTAAGGTTGGTTGGTGGGGTTTTATGGCGCAAAGGTCCCTATTCGGCCATTCCGCGCCAGACCCAACAGTGAAGTAATGGACGAGGGTACCGAAAATGTAATGTTTTACTTTTCCCTAAGATTAGTGATTACCAATTATACTGTTGAGTAGTGAGTCAGGGGTGGAAGAAGGCTGTATTCTTGAATATCAGAAGATTTTTTTTTGTTAATTTTCCCCTTTTGCAAAATTTATTTAAAGGTTTTAAACAAATTTAAACTTATAGTAGTTTAACTTGATATTTGTTGGATTAACTTGGTATTTTAAGGAAAAAAGTTTTAAATCAGTGCCATGAGAGGGCACTTATAAAACGCGAAAGTCAATGTTCGCCAACCCCTGTAAAAAATTTTATAACTTGGGAAAAATTCCTCCAGCCGCGTCATTCCACCGTGGCTAACTTAAAACCCTTTAGATTAATCATTCAATTAACTTTAAAAGTAAAAAATTTAAAATTTGCTCGTAAAAAAGGAAAGGTATACATGGGCGCCCAAGGCCCAAGAATATTTTTTTCAAGTTAGCCAGTTTCTTAGCCTGAGTAGACCCAAGTTTCTTTTTAAGGGGTTGGTTCATAATTATTTCAAAGGACCCCTCACGGGTTTTTAATGCTAAAAATTTTGTAAAACAATACTGGAGTTTCAAACAAAAAGGGGTGTCTAAGAGTCCTCCCCCTGAAAAAGTTTCGAAATTTAGTTCTTAAAAGTTGTGTTTTAACTCATTTGGAAGACTTCTAAAATAGGATCACTCCTACGCCGAGCCGCAAATTTTCAAGTCAAAAACTGAAAGGAAGATTTTACGTAACTTTTCCAGTGCAAGGGGGGCCCGGGCCCCCATAAAGGTATAGTCTGACAGCCATAAGAAAAACAAAACTTTGAAAAGAAGTTATATTGGCTCAAAACGTTTTTTCAGAGTTTATGAATTAGCAGCACCCCAAAATTGAGGAAGTAACCTGTTTCCCTGTGTAACGGTCGACTTGCTTCACGGTTGGATTATACTATGTAATTAGACAGTTTAATGTATCCATGCTCTTTAACTCCACAAAATTAACTGCTTTATTTAATTACATTTAATTTGGACTCTTAAAAATTTTAAAGAACTTAATGGTTATTGTTTTTTTAAGCTATCCAAAAAGTTATGTTATTCCCATTAGATTTCTATGGGCTATTTGTTATTATGGTAAAGCCTAGAATAAGCTTTGGTTTATGCTTAAACTCCGCTAAATATTAAAGTTTGTCTTTGTCATTCAGGGCATGGAAAGAGTACCTGAAACATTTTTGTTTAAAAAAATTTTTAACTGGTATAATTCATAACACTAACTTGATTTTTGCTAATTGTACATTATGATTCGGAACGGGAAGCCCAAGATTAAGTAACTTGCGATACTTTACTCAAAATTCAGTAAAATGAAATTATTTGGATCCCCAAAATTTAAGAACATAAAATTCTATTCCTTATAGGTAAAGTGTCAAGTTTTATTAAATAGATTTACTTAACCCTACCCTGAAATTTTTTAAAGTAATATTATCTTTAGTATGTAAAAAAAAAAGTTTTGGTAAAATAAAGAATGTTTTGTAGAATTTAAATACATTTGACTTGACTACTCTGTTATAAAAATGGACTTATATACTCGGAACTTTTCCTTCGTCAATAAAGTTAAATTAGGGTTGATGAGAGGAAAAATTATAATCATTCGCTTATACTTGGTAATAATGTTTTTGTACCATGTTTAATTATTTTCATTTACAGGTGTGAAGAGCAATCAAGTTAAGGCAGCCATTGAGAGTGTTTTTATAGTAATATGAAACAGAAAAAATAAAGCTCAGTTATTTTCAAAATGTATCTTTATTTTAGCACAAGATTTGGCGAAAATAGGTATGTACACATCACAAGTGGTCGCCAAACTGGGACACACAACAATCCAAGTCATTCTAAGGCCTAGTGGAGGGAGGGACCCCAATTTCTGCTAAGTCCCAACTTGTAAACAAACAAAATGTCTGCTTACAGGTTGGAACTTTCAGTGTTGCCCCCTAGAGGTAGTTTCTAGCCTGGATATAGCTAAGTGGTAGGACTTAAGTAGCCTACTAATTAGAAGTTAGACTTATGATTAGTAGATGTATTTAGCCTTATAATAGTCTAATACTAAGCTTACTATTGCCTATTGGACTCAGACCAATCCAATAGTCAGCTTATTAATTTGACTAACTTGTAGCTTTAGCAAATCAGAAGTTTAACTTCTAAGTAGCAGAAATTACTAAGTCCTACCACCTAGGTAGAAGTCCAAGCTGGAAGGTAAGAATACCATACTAATTGGGCAATGCTTGGTATATAGATTATAATTAACCCATCAGTAAAGCCAACTTAGCCACCGCTTATCTTAGGGTCTACCTCCAAAACGTAGATGCGCAGTCCTATAATGCGCTTGGACTTAACAAATATAGGACATCCATCCTAGATATCTGAACATATACAAATAGAAGATAAGGTAAAATCTACAATATTAGTCTTGCGAACCAGGACTTAGTCCAAAAATTCGTCCCTTCAATCGACAGCCATCTTGTGCTCGAACCTGTGGGGATACTTGTACCCTCCAGCTCATAAAATGCGTTGGCACCCAGTCGTACTCGAGCACTTGCCACATGCGCAGACCTCACCTGCGCGTGGACTTAGGTGTTTTTTTTTCAGGTGTTTTTTTTTCATCCACGTTGATTTGCCCACACAAGAGCCACGTTCACAACAGCCATTCTACCGAAGGAAAGGCAGAGAAAACCGGTTCTTCCACCGCTCTCCCTACGAAGGGAAGAAATCACCTGACCATCAGTTGAAAATTCTCTACTGGGCAATAGCAGTAGGAAATGTTTTAATTGGATCAACCTCCTGTAGAGGGCGCTCTCGCTCGCTTCCCGTAATGCATTTCTACGAGCTCGCTTGTCACGTGATTCTTTCTACTGGTAGGACGAGTGCTCTTGTGAACGGGCTATTCAATTTTCACACGGCGGTTTTCGGAGATCCCTTTTCCCCTACTTCTTTAGCTCTTTCTCCGGTTGAACAGGTTGGCTGTTGTGAACTCGGCTAATGTTTATCAAGCTTCCTTCATCCTTGTTAGCAGACACGTGCCAACGTTTCCGGAAGTGGGGGGGGCAAAGCATTATTTAAACAGCCAATGCGAATAGACTTTATTTTTGCTATTTTTTGGAAATTTTAATAAAATAACTGGGGATAGAACCCAGGAACTGCCGCATGCTACGCAAGAATCCTACCACTTCTCCAGCGAGCATTCATAAATTTATTATAACATCTTTTGACGCATGCGCATAGACATTAATGTTGCATTTCTATTAGCACTATAACATTCAGTTAATATTAAATCTAAGAACTTAGTCATTTGGACTTAGAAAAAATAGATTTGAGATCATTTCCAAATTAGAAGTAGATAAATTTCTGAAATATTAAGCAGTTTTTGGCATTCTCTGAAGATATTAAATTGGATATGATAATTAGCTTTCCAAAGATTTAGAAAAGGCTTATTGTTCTATTAAAACACTAGAATTCTATGAATCTAAGAAATGGATAGACTTGAGCTAAGTGGATCAAAGGAGGTGAATTTCCCATTGAATACAACTAGGAATAGTACTCAAAAGGACATCGTTAGATGTTAAATGACCTGTTTAAAGCTTTAATTTTAGAAAAGCCTAACGATTAAAATTTTAGATGTTGAAAGACATTTTCCACATATAGTCAAGAATGAACGCCAACTTGTGAGCTGAAAGCACATTTCTCGGTACCAATATGGAATACTAAAATATTTAAGAGAACTTATAGGCACAGCTTCGATAAGAGTCCTCTATAGCTGCCATGTTTATCCACAGCAATATGCTAAGGTGTCATCATTTGAGTTTATGGGTAAACATGGTAGCAGGACTTATCGAATCTGTGCCGCACTATGCTAGCTGTTGGCAAGTTTTATAATATGCTTATTACTATCGAAACTCCCGACATTTTCCATAGAATCCAGCGTGAACACCGAGAATCCAGAGCTGAACACATCAAAGAATGTAAATACGCATTGGCGTATTTTGGTATGGCCATCAGCACAGAACGGTAGTATTCTTGGGGTCAAAAGAATCACTACAAACATTATCTCAATTGCAAAAATGATTAGTTTCAAAATTTTTATCAAGAACTTCCGATTCCGCACAAGACTACCTTCTTTTTTTCAAAGAGGACAATATTTCTCAAGACTCATTCACTCATCGATTTTGATATTCATTTCAGAGGCATCATCCAAAGAGTGAATTGGAGTTTCACTCTTTATACTCCTTCACTTTTTCTACGCGAACTAGCGATTCACAGGAGTGAATCACTCAGGATGAACAGTGAAAGTGAAACAGTGTTAAATGGGCCTTAATACACCGGGAGTGCTCCTAGTCAAGGTAACATGTTGTTCCGGTTTAACTCGTCTAAATTTAAAACCTATGATTGTTTAATGGCTTTTCTGCGCGAGTCTTTATGGCTTGGATGTGAAACTGACTGGGACAGTTTCGCATCCAAGCCATACAGACTTACGCAGAAAAATCTTAAAATAATCTTAAATAATTAATAAAATAATAATAATTAAATCATAGGTTTTTATTTACTTTAGACTTAGACGATTTCAACCGGCACAACATGTTACCTAGGAGCACTCCCTAGTTGAAATCCAGATCATTAAACCTTTGTTTTAAATTATTCTACACATACCTTTCGAATTTCCTTGTGTAGGGTCGGGCGGGGAAAAATGAGTCTAGTGGGGTAAAATAGGTCTAGGGGATTTTAAGTTTATATTTATAAAATTTAATGTTTTTTGCCATGCTGATTTTTATTGAGACTCAAGTAAAATCAGCATGCCACAAAACATTAAATTTTATAAATATAAACTTAAAATCCCTATACACCTATTTTACCCCACTAGACCCATTTTCCCCCATCCTACCCAATATAGAAGAGTGATAAGATTTCGTGATTATAAATTTGAATTTTCCCAATTTACAATCACGAAATCGTAACTAAGCATACTTCTACTTTAAAACTAAAACCATACCTTAAATCACCCAATCTTCAACAGAAGAGATATAGAAATCAAGTTAAGACAAAATTTTATTCAAATTGAAAAGACACGAAAACCAATTAAAAATAGTTAAAAATAGAAATCCTACATAAGATCACTTCTCACCCAGTTCTCAAGAAGAGAGGTTACCATCAGCGAAAGGTAGCCGATTATTCATCTTATCGGTAAAATTCCACGTATTGTTGGCAACACTGAGCACGAACCCTCCAAACACGGTTCCGATATCCGGCCTGGTGAACAGGAACGTTACAAAAGCAGTCAGAACCAAAAAAGCCAACACAGCCCCGACTTCCATCACCCACAGAGCCCCTCCGCGGTCCGCTTTCACTCTCCTGATGACGGGCTTTTTCTTTTTCGGCTTGATGACCAGCGCCTTATTTCTCATGTTGTCCGAGAACTCTTGGATGATATCGCGCATGGTGGCGCCGTGGCACTCGACCAGCTTGACGGCCAGATTATCTAGGCAGCGGTAGATGGCCTCGACGTACTGGCAGATCTCCAGCATGTACACCTTGCGCTCGGTGTGGGACATGGTGGTCGGAATGTCGTCCAGCATGCGCTTGGCCTCGTCCAGCCTCGCCTGGGCACCTTCTATGTAGCTCTTCAGGAGGTGGACTGAAGCGCACTCGCATCGCACCGTTCGGAGGTTCATGAGGTCCATGTAAAAGAGCGCCAGGTCGGCCGAGTCTCGGCTCATCCGGGTCACCGCAGGGACTGCGATGGTACTTTCTTCCTCCTTCTGTTCGCAGTCTTCGGATTGGTCAGTTTCGGAGCTGTCGGGTTCGGAGTCGAAACTTAGGTCGTCATCATCTTCAGCGAGAGGCGTCTGGCTCGGTATCGAACTTTCATCATCCTTTTCGAGCACTTCGTCCTCAAAGGTAACCTTCGTTGGTTTCGGTTTGCCTTGGACTGCGGTGGTACTTTCACCCTTCTGTTCGTCTTCGGATTGGTCAGTTTCGGAGCTGTCGGATTCGGAGTCACAACTTGGGTCGTCGTCATCTTCAGGTGTACTCAGGGACGGACTGGACAGGAGTGTCAGATTGCTCGGTATCGAACTCTCATCCTTTTCGATCACTTCGTCCTCAAAGGTAACCTTCAGTTTGGCTGGACGATCATTCGGCTTGATTTTCTGACCCGTCTCCCCTGTTTCAGAAACATCAGTGCCGACAATGCCACCGAGGAACAAGGATAACAAAGCCTGGAAAATAGTGATATTTACAAACAATTACAACGATATTTACAACTTTACATTTATAAAGTTAATTGGTATTGGATTGGTTACATATATTTTCCGGTCTGTGTGCCTGATCTCAAGAATCCGCTAATAAACCTTCAAGTAAGACACAGCAGAATTTTTACTGACTGAGAAAGTGTACCCAGTAGGGCAAATTTAATGATGGAAATCAGTAAAAAATAAATACCAAGAGTATTTTTCCAACTTAAGATGCATGTTTATTCATTTTATCTTGTTGCTATAGTATTTTTATATTCAAACCTCATTCTTCCACATTTGACATTTAAACAGACCATTCTAACTTTAATTTTTAAGATTTTTTTACAATCATACAAAACTTTCACCAATAGCCAACACTTACGTACTCTAAATACTATATTTTAGTGTCAACGGGAAAATTTTATGGTAATAAAATAAAATTTACGTATTTTTTTCAGTTTCCTCAAGAATTAGGGCCGTATTCTGAAAGACAAACACGTAGAAGAAACGTGAGGGAAACTAAAAAAATCTCACGTAACGTGTAATTTGAAGAAAGGTAGGTACTTGAAAGTTGCCGTGTCTGTCTCACGTGCGCTGCTGGTACCTCCTGTCGGAAAGCTTAACAAGTACTAATTATTCACTGATAAAACGAAATTCTGCTAACACTAGATGTCCATTACTTTCGTAATATGTCCGAGGACTTTTTTTTTTTTGGTAATTAGTAGCTGTTCTAGATTTTTTGGAACTATTTAACGGACCACAAAAAGCGTATAAGCAATCCGCATTCGATTCGAATCTCTGAACAATATGGCGGACGAGAGCTTAGGAGTTTGAAATCTCTCATTCCTTGAGCTTTTTCACACTTTCCGTACCGTTCCTGTTTCTTCTACGTGTTTGTCCACGGCCCTTAGTTTTTAGATTTCTATTTTAAAAACAGATGATCTATTTAGAAGCATGTTTGAATCGTTAGGGAAATACGAGAAATAAAAACTATTTTAGTAAGCTTGAAGTACGTTTTCTCGGGATCCAAAGGTTAGAAGAAGTCTTAACGAGAGGGTGTGATAAATTATGCATTACAAGTTTTGATTCTAATTCCTAAAAAACAACCCCTATATACTTGAATGACGAGGTAAATAAAGTATTCAATAGATAGTGGCTTTTGAGAGCCTTCTAAACTATAAATGATTACTGAAATCCAATCTTTAGGTATCTTGTAAATTTAAATACCAATAGGCATCAGCTTATAAAAAAATAACCTTAAAACTTCAAAATACATAATATTTTTAAAATCAGTTTTATTACTCAATATTATTTATTTATAACACTTGGAAAAGCCATTAAAATGAAATTACTTGCTAGAGAAGGTGCAATTTCGAAGTTTATTTAGAGAGAAATCCATAAAGGAAAAATCAAATTTAACAAAGACAAAAATTTAGAATAATTCATATAAATATCTTACCATGAGCAACTCGGAAAGGGTAAACCTGTAGTTCTCACCCATTTTGATAATTAAATGGAACTTAGTAAAATATTGTTTTTACTCGCTGGGTCAGTCTTATATAGAAGTGGAATGGCTGAATGCAAAGAAAACTTGATCAAGTATGCGCAATAAAGGAGAGTTGAGCAAAACACTACTGCACTCTCATAAGAAAAGTTTAAAAATTGCAAGGCTGCATTACCGTTACGAAGTCTGAAGTTCAATCCACGACCTACAATGCTGTGATAATTATTTTTCATGATTAATATTTAAATTGAATGTTATATTATTCCACGAAAAATGCTCTATAAGTGGGGCAGTGGGAGTGGATTATCATTTCTAATAACTTAAATTAAATTCAGCCTATTAGATATCGTGAAAAATTTCCAAATCTGAGAAATTTATTTCAATGCTTAAAAACTCTTTATCTGTTTTTCCAACAAATATAGGGTGGGTAAAAAGTCAGTACACTTTTGAAAACTCCATATAAAACCGGAATATAAAACGGTTTTCAGTCTTAGCATCCTGCAAAATTTATAGTTTAAAATTATCCCACGACCCTCCGTAAATCCCCTAATGGCCGAAATCGAACCCATACTTTCGCAAGAAACGATTTTGCCTAATATATCCTATCTTTGATGTGGTATGTGCATTCACAGTTCCGTGATTCCGTGTTCGATTCCCGAGAAAGAATCGAACACGGAACCCCGTGAATTACGTTGGCTCCATCTACAGGGTGATTCAATTCAGATAAGTGTTTCATAACTTCTAGGGGAGGTAGTATACATCAAGACGAACAAGAATTGATTTAGGTTAGGGGGTCGCAAGTGGGGTCTAAGGGGTGAAAATCACAGGTGAAAATTAGCAAAAAATCTCGCATATATGGGCAAAAAGAGATACAATTGTTCGATTCCGGCATTTTTTACATTCAACCAATTCAAAATTTTCATGTAAAAACGAGATGCAAGTGTTTATTCTAATCAAAAACAGACCAATAAATGAAACAGGCATGCGTTATAAGTTGATAGACTGCAGTAGAAAGTGTCACGACAAAAACATCTTAATATACTAGAGTTTTGTTGGTTGTTTGGAGTTTATGGCGCAAAGAACTAAAGTCTGACCAAGGGACAATTGCAACTTTAATCTACCTACAACGCATGCTTGATTCAATTTATTGGTCTGTTCTTGATTAGAATAAACACTTTTGCATCTCGTTTTTACATGAAAAATTTGAATTGGTTGAATGTAAAAAATGCCGGAATCGAACAATTGTATCTCTTTCTGCCCAGACATGCGAGTTTTTTTGCGAATTTTCACCCGTGATTTTTACCCCTTAGACCCCACTTGCGACCCCCTAACCACTATCGATTCTTGTTCGTCTTGATGTACCCTACCTCCCTTAGAAGTTATGAAACACTTATCTGAATCACCCTGTATATTAACATTATTTTGAACTAAAATTTTTTATTGTCTTAAAAAACCCGTAACCTCAGGATGATGAGACTGAAGACCGTTTTTTATTCCGGACTTAATGAAATTTTCAAGGTAGTCTTTTGTTGCAGCAACTGATCTAGCTGATGACCTAAGCAGCTCTCTAAGGCTGATCGCGCACGAGCGACTTTTGTCACGGTGACAAAGACAAAATTGTTGCCTTGGCTATTGAAACAAGTTCAAGTATTGGTATTAGAGTGCGCGCACTAAGCGACGTGACACTTGGCCGATTGCCAAGAATTTCTTCATAGAGATCCATTGTTTTCTAGTGATATTTTTGATACTAGTAATCCTGGTCGCCGTGACTTTAGTCACTCGTGCGCGATCAGCCTAAGAGTACCTTTTCGAGGTACTTAAAGAAACGTATCAGGGGCGTCATTTCAGTTTTTGGTTGGGGGGGGCAAGGATTTTTTTTTAAGTGGGGCTGAGCCACGCCGTAACCAGACTTGTTTTTTTTTTTGGGGGGGGGGTGACTCAACATCATAAGTTCTAAGTAAAAATGGGGGGTCTGGGGTCACCCCCAGAAAAAATTTTAAATTTTGCTTCATTTTTACAACATTTAAGTTATATCCGAAGAGAACAGCCCCTTGCAAACCACATAATTTCTAGAGAAAAAAAGTTACAAATAAACGTCAAAGTTTCAAGGAGAGCCGGAGGTCCTCCCTCAGAATTTTTTTGAAAATTTCCCTTTAAACTAGGGTTTTATTTCCCTGCAACCTCGTTGGGGAGCACCCAGAGGGAACTGCTTGTTGTGAGTGGCAGAATTTTCAAGGAAAATATACTGTATAACATAATATATATTTAAAAATTTTAAAGGGGGGTCTGGGGGTCCTCCCCCAGATAATTTTTTGAAATTTGCCTCTTTAAAGTAGTGTTTCAGCTCATTTTGAGGTCCTTTGGGTTACATTCAAAAAGAACAGTTCCTTGTAAAGCATAGAATTTTCTAGGGGGAAAAAGTTATAAATAAACGTAAAATTTTCAAGGGGGGCGGAGATCCTCCCCCAGTAAAAATTTTTGAAAATTCCCCTTTAAACCAGACTCCTAGGGGCTTCAAACTCTTTGGTTCCCAAAGGGAACTGCTTCTTGTAAGCGTCAGAATTTTCAAGGGAGACAAATTGTACAACAGACATCAAAGGTCAGGAGGGGGATTGGGGGTTCTCCCCCAGAAAATTTTGAAATTAGACCCTCAAAAGTAGTGTTTTAACTGCTTTTGGGATGTTTTGAGTTAAATCTGTTGCTCCTTGAGGAAGTTACAAAATTTTCCAGGGACTCTCAGCAATTTTTCACTTAAGAGTGGAAACCTTGGGGGGGGGCAATTGCCCCCCCTAAATGACGCCCATGAAACGTATGCTTTATACACTGTAAAAAAACAGAAAGGTTCTGGCAGTAAAAGTTGCCAGGTTAGACCTAACTTTTTCTGTATGCCACGATGTTTTTGATACTTTTGGTAAGAGAAGACGCAGCAACTGATCTAGCTGATGACCTAAGCAGCTCTCTAAGGAGACTTTGATGTCTTTTATGGTTTGAGAAGTGCATGCGCGAAATTTGTAATTCTCAGTTGCTGCAACTACCGGTTACCAAGTTCAAGGGCGCAGCACGGGGGGTGTCCGGACACCCCCCAGAAGCAGGAGGTACTCGGGACCCCTCCCTTGGGGGTTCTCTAGTGGAAACCGTTCCTAATGAAATTTTTCCCTTTCGAGAAATTATTATTAACATCTGATGTCTGATTAACCTAATATTTTATTTAGCCTTGGGCCGTATCCAAGGGAGTGTTGGGGGTTCAAACCATCTCCCCTCCCGAAATTTTGACGTCAATGACCCTCTTCGGGTGAAAACCCGAAGTCTGAAAATGAGTGTTTCGGTCTGAAAATAAGTTAAAACAATCATAAAGGGCTTCTTTTGGGGAAACTAAATGGGTTTTAAAATGAGTTAAAAATTTACTTTCATAGGACAAAAATTAAAATTTTTTTTGGGGAGGACCCCCAAGGCCTACTCAAAAATTTGCCTTCTATTTATTTGTTTTTTTTTCTTGAAAATTCTGTGGCTTACAAGGAGCGGGGCCCTCTTCTTTTGTAATCCAAAATACCTTAAAATGAGTTGAAATATTACTTTTAAGAGGCAAATTTCTAAAAAAAATTCTGGGGCTCTAGACCCCCCCTCTTTCTTGGGGTGCACATTGCCACACATAAAAATTACATTAAGTTCACCTCTAAGTATTATATTTGCCCGAAATATTCCAGGCGTCTTTGGAGGGGGGTAATTTTGGTAGGATATGTCGATAGCAGGACCGTATCCAAGGTGGGGTTTAGGGGTTTAACCCCCCCTGAAAATTTGACTTATATTTAATGCAGTCTACTTCCTTGAAAATTATGTGACTTACAAGGAGGGGTCCTCAACGGGTGTAACCCAAAGGGTATCAAAATGAGTTAAAACACTACTTTTAAAGAAAAAAATTGCAAAACTTTTCTGGGGGAGGACCCCCAGGCCCCCCTCGAAATTTATACAGGGTGTCCCACGAAAAGTAGCCCAACCCCTATAACTTTTGAACCCCTACAGATATAGTCATGAAAGTGGGGTCTAGGTATAGTAAAGTGACCATGCCCTATCCGATGAGACATCTTTCAATGCCCTCTAGCGGAAACTTTAGGAGTTATAATTTTTATTTTAAAAACTATGAGAGGTATGTGGAAAAAGTCAATGACTAAGTTGTAGAGCAGCATCGATTCATTATAAATCGACACCTCCACCACAAAAATGCCTACAATAAAACTCATTAAACGCCCGTTTATTTAATTGTGATTTGGAACACTCAACCTCACGAAGCGCTGAAAACGCTTGCTTGTTTATTTGAGGTCTCAAACACTTAGCCTCATGAAAAACATCATGAAAATAAGCATTTTACATTTACCGCTGATGCTGTATGTGCTTCCCGTCCGCGACAATGCACATTTGGACTCTATATTGAATATCGAGTTGCACATTTTACACCTCACACACAATTACGCATATTTAAACAATAAAACCCCAAAATTCAATAGCCTCATAATTAGTATATCCAACGAGATAGAGCCTTTCATGCACCAAGTTGCTACATGCAAAAGCGTTTCGTGAGGTTAAGTGTTCCAAATCACAATTAAATAAACGGGCGTTTAATGAGTTTTATTGTAGGCATTTTTGTGGTGGAGGTGTTGATTTATAATGAATCGATGCTGCTCTACAACTTAGTCATTGACTTTTTCCACATACCTCACATAGTTTTTAAAATAAAAATTATAACTCCTAAAGTTTCCGCTAGAGGGCATTGAAAGATGTCTCATCGGATAGGGCATGGTCACTTTACTATACCTAGACCCCACTTTCATGACTATATCTGTAGGGGTTCAAAAGTTATAGGGGTTGGGCCACTTTTCGTGGGACACACTGTATATATTTTGCACTGTTTTCCTTGAAAATTCTGCGACTTACAATAAGTAGTGCACCTCTTGCACTTGGTTTGCTCCAAGTACATAAAGGATATAGCTAAACACTACTTTTTGGGTACATTTACAAAAGTTTTATATAGATAGGACCCCTAACCCCCTTCAAAATGTTGCCTTCTATTTTACCGTATATTGTTTTCTCTAGAAAGTTCTTCCACTTACAATGAGCAATTTACTATACTCTTTGGAATCTAGGTCTCAAAATGAGTTAACGAAATGAGTAACGAGTAAATGAGTGGACGAAAATTTAAAGTAATTGTTCAAGTCGTCTAAAACTTAACGTATAATATTACTCTTAATTAGAATGTACTTCAAAAAAATGTTGAGTCAAAACCCCTTTCGAAACAAAAGCATAACGGCCTTGGTCGATAGTCTTGGACCCCTCCCCCTTAGAAGAAATTTCTGGCTGTGACATTGACCAAGTTGACTCCTAACTCACCAGTTACCTCCTTTTCAAAAGTGTTCTGACTTTCTGTCTACCCTGTACTAATGAAAATACTTGTTAACTAAAATAAGAAAATTTTAAAGAAACATTATCTCCGTAACCCAAAAATAAGTAATTAAAGAACGCAACCCCTTGCCCTTGAGGGAAGTGTCTATTTGGACGGCAAAACCGGCAGTTGGCGCATGCGCCGTAGGTCTCGCGGTTACGTAGCAACGCCGGCAGCGTAAAACCTCTATTGTTGGAAATATTTATTTTGAAATGTTTTATAACAGGTGAATTTTTAAAAAATAAGATAAAGAAACAATTTTTAATGATTAAATAATTTTTTTATGATAACAAAAACCGTTCCACTGAAAAATTTTATTCTTTTTTCTATTTAATCAAATTTAAGTATTTCCAGCAAAGTTCAAATTGAACAATATTTTATCACAGGCATTTTCAGTGTCGATTCAAATTATTTTTACTTTTATTTCATGTTTGAAATTTCTTTCAATGAATGAGTTGGTGATAAATCAGCAAAGGGGGTTCAGGGGGTCTCCCCCTGATTTAAAAAAAAATTATTATTAAAAAATGGTTATAAACACTAATTCTAAACCGGTTTTTTAAGATTTTGTTTAACATCTTAAAAAAGTATAAAAGTATGTAGTATATTTAATTGTTTTGTATTTTATAAAAATTTAGCGGGATGAGGGGGAAATAAGTTTTATCTATAGACATGTGAAGCGAAGGCGGAGAAATTTGCCTCAAATGTACATTTATACCAATTGCAGAAATGGATGGAGGGAGAAAAGGACAAAAGAGAAAAAAATAATGGGGTTCAGTAGGTCCCCTGACTTTTTTTCTATTTTGAAAAATTACTCTTTAAAAACGGGGATGGGGATTTCACACATTAAATCTAAAAAGGTGGTATTTTTAAAGGGGTTTTTTTTATATCTTAACGAAGTGGTATGGCATCAAAAGAATCCTAGTGGGAAGACTGTTGACTCTATTGCATCTAAATGATAATTCTTATTTATTTTAACACACAGTTTGATAAGCCTTTTATCCCCGAGCAACGGCGGGCATATCAGCTAGTTATAAACATAAATCTCATCTAAAATCACTAATTTCTCTGATCCAAAACCACATTTTGCTACTTGCATCATTTCATTTTCATTAAAATGTGTCCAGTAGATCTGGAGACAACCAACCAAATATGACATTTCTCTACTTTGGACACCAATGAAGAAAGTGGATATTAGGGTTGGGATGCTACATTTCCAGAGCATTTATACAAACTAAATCTTATTGTAAGAAAATTCATACAGAAAATTAACTATAGCGTATAGCCCATTCTAAAAGTAGGATGTAGGGAAAAAAGTAACAATTATTTTCGTTAAAACCAGCTTCAAAATATATGCAATTAGAAGTTATTAATCCATATAATAAATAAAAGTCTATGTACAAATATAATTTATTTAATATTTTTCAACAATTGCAACAGCTACATAAAATTTAATAAATTTTAACAGTGTGATAACATTAGACATTCTCATTTACTGCATACCCTCCATCTATACAGGAAACTGCTCTCCAGTTATGGAGTCATCACTCAGCAGGAATAGAGTTGATTCCACAACATCCATTAGAATTATAGAATCTAAAATGTAGTCCAATTAAAACTAACCACAAGAAATCAAAAGAAAGTTCTCGCTTTTAAAATAGTAACTTTTTATTAAATGAATCTACCTGCAGCAATAAAAACATGCATGCCCTGTTTTATTGTGTAATGAAGATATGGTCATTATGCACAATGGGCAATACCACTATTTTTATTTTATTTTTTTATTTGGTTCAGATTGCATACACATAAATATACCTTCAAAAATTTTTGCTCTGCGATGCATACTTTTTTTAAAAATTAAATTCAAAGTTTGCAGGGTTTTTTTGCGCGCGAAATCAAAATTTTCGCTGGGAAGAGTTGTGACGTACTTCCATCCTATACAAACCAGTCGCATTGCCACCGACTGGCGAAACTAAGAAATCATTGTTATGCAGATTTTGATATTTTAAAACACTAGTAGAAATAAAAATATAACAGTATTTTAAGAATAAGAATTTAAGAATATTTTACAGACAAACTTAACATTTAATTAAATTAAATTCCTTAGACGTATAAAAAGAGACGAAACTTACATAAAGTGTTACTTTTATTCTTATTTATTTTCATTTTACTAGTGTTTTAAAAAACACTTTTGGAGCCATTCTAATTAACAAGAGGCAAAATCTGCATAACAATGACTTCTTCCATAAATAAATAAAACACAAATCGGGATGAAAAACCAAGAAAACTGCACGAAAGGTATGTAATTTTGGTGTTATAAGATGTATTTTTCGGTCCTTTTTGCATTTCCGTCGGTCTTTAAGGGATATTTCAGCTGGGAAACTTTTTAAATGCATTTTTGTGCCTTTTTGATAGAAACAAAGAATATCGACAACCCAACAGTAAACAAAGACAAGCCCAAGCAGCCAAAACGAGGTTGTTTGTATAGGATGGAAGTACGTCACAATCGCATCAGCCAATGGGAGAACGATTTGAGTACGGCTCAAATTCCGCGCTTTTAAATCTTAAATACTTAAGAAAATAAATTTTTTTGGTTGTTTTCATGCAGAAAATCGAATTCAGAACAGTTTTCTTCATAGGGTAACGATATTTATTATTCATATTTAAAAAACAGTGGTATTGCCCATTCTCTTTATGAAGTTGAGCTCTTTTATTAGTGTTATGTCTCTGTATCTTACATTTTTGTTAGGGTAAATCACATATCCTATATTTATCATCATTATTGATCTTATGCTATGATTTTTGTCCATGATAATAATTTAGATGATTTGTTAGATGCTTTTGAGACAAAACAGTTTGTTTCTGAATTTTTAGACAAAAGTGGATGGGGGGCTAGAATTCTTGCTGGTTACTTCTGGACACTTTAATGGAACATTTCTGATACTATACACAGCAGAAAATTTCAACCTTCACACTTCAAGTTAGTCGAATACTATCAGGTCTATATGTGAAATACAACATTTGGTTCAAAATTAAAATATTTGTCACAAAAAAACTGTGGGTGATGGAGAACAAAAACTTTCATATTTGAATTCAGCGTAAAAAAGTCTATTAAATTAAGATCACCCCATTTTGCTCTTGTGCCAGAAAAAAGTTCAAATTTGTTGACTAGTGTTATTGTTCATTAAGAAAATAATGTTCATGTTCAGAAAAATAAGTGAAAAGTGAAGTAATGTGTCCAAAATATATTTTTGCCATTTATGCCTGTAAGGTTTTCTTCACCATTGACAGAAAATTATAGATTCTGTAATGTTAGTTTATTGCAGTACAGAATTTAAACTAACACAATTTAATATTTTTCTTTTATTTTAAAGAATCTGGTGATATTAAGTGCTCTGCTCATGTTTCTGCTTTGTTAAACTATTCCGTGCTTGTATTCTAAAACAAGGGTAACATGCCATATGTGTCAAAAATAAGTTTGTTAGGATGGTTTTTTCCCACTTATTACTGCAGGTTATTCCACTTGCCATGGTCAACATCCTTAAGTATCACATATGGTATGACAGCATTTTTTTTCAGGTCTCATTCTTAACCATTGTTCGAATAAATGAAATGACTAATTAAAAGGTAAACTGTAGGGGGTGAACCAGGATAATGCACCAAGATAAAGTATTATACAGTTTTGTCAACATTACATTACATGCTATACATTTGATTGTGCATCAAAATCTTATGAATTAACAGCTAATATAAACAAGATTTGACATGAGAATAAATATGTAGGGTACTTACATATTATCCTGTCGACCATTCAGCGGCCGTCTAATTCAGCGGCACAGTAATAGTAAAGTCAATGGGATTTAATAACGTTTTCGGATTAAGCGTCACGGTCGACGGGATAATACGCAAGTACCATATGTAAAAAATAACATGAGAATAAGTAGCAGTTTTTATATAATTTTTTCGGAGAGGGGAATATGATCTAAAGAAATTTAGTATAATATATTACAGTAATGGACCCTTTATCCGGAAACCCGATATCCGGAAGGACCCAAAATCCAGCTCGCATTCAGAATTTTTTAAAAGAATTTTTAGTGAGCAAATGCTGCTACGATGCGCAATGGTTGCGTCGCGCCTTTTGTGACATCGTCTCCGTGAATGGGTTGGCTCCTTTGTTCCTGCCTTGCCACCATGACTGTTTTGCCTGTGGGGTATAAAAGACCCCCTAGGCGTGCAGCTTTTGGGTCCTTCCGAACTTTTACGAAGGCCGGAGAAACGCGCCTTCGCGGAGTCCACCTGCCGCGGAGTTCGGAGTTGTCCGCTACTCCGCGAAGGGGCGTTTCTCCGGCCGGCGTAAAAGTTTGGAAGGGCCCTTCTCTTCTGTTCTAATCTTCTCTTGGCCTCCTGCTGCTTCGCTATCGGTTCCGCGACAACCCACGTGCTTCGCCAGAATTTTTTTGCTGGATCCTCTACTATTGAAACGGACGATCAGAACAACGCAGACGATGTTAACGCAATTTTAATTCCCGTTCATATGATCGGAAATTTAGATTTACGAGAATGGAAAACGATAGTAGGGAGCGCGAAGCGGGTATTTTGGCCTTACTAAAGCAACTGCGTCTTTACTGGCGTTTTTTCTGGACCAGACCCGAAATCCGGAAAATTCCGAAATCCGCGACGATGTCGGCCCCGAGCTTGCCGGATACAGGGTCCGTTACTGTATAATATAGTGTGAGACCTGTAGCTGAAGCTCATGTAGCTTTTTTAGAACATTTTGGGTAGGATTTCAAAATCAAATCAAATACAGCCCAGGCCTAGTGGTCTATCAGGCAGTGCCCATCTCAGTTTTGGGTAGGATTTGCTTTTTGATTAACTTAATTAAAAATTTGTGGGTGATAGAGTTCCTAGTAACAAAAGTCAGGTCAGGTGGTCCTCCCCCAGAATTATTTTTAGAAATTGTTCTTTAAAAACAGGGTAGTTTTTGTCACCTAGTTCAAACTTTGGGGCCACTTTGCCCTCTTTAATTCTTATTTTACATCTTTCTTAATATTTAAATATGGCATTTCAAAAACATGTATCACGAGGCTGGTGAACACATTCCAAGTCTGTTGTATGAAAAAGGGTTTTATACTTTACCCATACAAAGAATACTACATACCGCAGAACTCTTCTTTCGATGCGTGATCCATCATAGCCTTTTCAACTTTGGTTCCTTTCCAGGCCTTTTGTATCGCGCCATTCCAAACGATAGGAAGGTGAACACTATTCACTCGAATCTAAAGAGTAATAATAATTTTAGAATGCAGTGGATACCACTTACTAGAGATGCTGGTTTTATGGAAAATTCACTGATTAGGCAGAAATCATTAGGAACGGAAGCCAAACCATTCAAATAATGCATATTACCCAATGTTGCCCATAATGATATACCATACCTGCCAACTTTTGAAAACTTGCATCAGTAAAACTTTTTGCATAACGTTACAAAACTACAATTTGAATTGCTTCAAACAAAAAAAGGTACAGATTACAGATTACCTAAATTATTTTATTAAGTACTAGCGCTTTCAGCGCTAGACCCGGCGTTGCCCGGGCGCAGTAAAACTTGATATAAATACCTATAGTGCACGCGCTATCCCGGCGTTGCTCAGACATTATTGACGGGCCACGCCCGTATTAAGTTCCTTGGACAGAATCTCAAACACTTTGAAATAGTTGGGAAGTCATATTTGTTAAAAAATATATAAATTTAAGGTGCAACAGATTTAATAGAGTACCCAGACTGCAACACAAAGAGGCCCGCTGCATTACCGTCCATAAAAATGGATTCAAACAGTTAAATGAATATAATCGAAGAATTAAACAAAAGTCAGTAAATGTATAAAAAGCAAGAGTGATTTAAAGGTACAGCTCAGTGCCTGCTCTTAGCTCATTAATTCAAAGATTGACATTTTTATGGGTTTTTTTTTATTCTGAAGAGCGTTATCAAGAATGTGTTTCAAAATGAATCACTCCTTCTCTCAATTATATCAGCTTGTTTCTTTTTTTATTTTATCCTTATATTCAGTCGCTTCCGCAAGGTTTCTTTTTTTTATTGAACAACGGATTTTTCGGCCAATCATATGCTTTATCGAAACAGCAGACGGATTTCTTCATTTTATATATTAAGATTTAAAATTTTCGCATAATTGAAGAAAACTGAAATTTCCTTGCTTAAATTTATAAGTATGTTAAGTTAAATTTTTACAAGCTTATAATCAGCTTGTACTTCAATTGCATAGTACTTATCTGATAACAAACTGACTTATCCCTCTTCACAAAATTCATACTACTACAAACCAATTTGGTTACATGAATAGTATCTTGTACCCTTTTTCCCAAACCATTTGATTTAACCCATTAACGCCCAATTTATTTTTTTTCGGCCAAATTTTATAAAAATCAAGAATCTGGTGTATTTTGCCTTCAATATGGATATTATAAACAAATTTTGTAAAAGCAATCATTAGTTTCTTTAAAAATAGCTGATCTAAAAATAGATCAATGGGCGTTCTGGGATATTTTTGTCACAGAGCTAAGTAATAGTAGAACTTCCAAAAAATCCTTAAAAAATATAAAATAGGTAGAAACTTTAGTACTTCTCCTTAAGAAACACATATTTATTCATAAATATGTGGAAAAATAATTAAATAATAATAAAATTAAATAATATACCCAAGATAAACTACATAAATAGCTTATGTTGGAAGTATTTAGTGGGAAAAATGGGAAAATAAACCAAGAACTTTATTGATGAGTATGTTATAGATAAAAAAAAAATATGCCATAAAATTGAACACAAAGTAAATTAAAATGCATTAGTTTTAATGTTGCGTAAATTTTATGAATTTGTTTTACCATAAAATGAAATTGCTCATGAAATAAAACGAAACTTGGTCTTACTCAGCCAACATTTAAAAAGGCTACGTCTTTGAGCTTTTTACCTGCATATTCCAATAATTTATTTTACCACAGCGTCAATTTTAAGGTTGCAAAAGTTGTATTATGGAGAATTTTAAATAATTATAATTTTCCATTTGATATTTTCTCCAGCTCCTCGAAAAAATGTTATTGTCTTATAATTTCCAACATGAACTATTTCAAAACAAGATAATTGACTTGTATTATACTAATAAATTTATGTGAATAAACACAGATAATTTTTGCCACTATTTGCAATGCTTTGCTTTACTAGCAATAAATCATGACTGTCTACCCTCCATTTATCGACCAAAAGAAATTATAAAATTTAATTACCAACAATATAATTCTCAATTTCATCAGAAAATATATATTTGACTTCATCCTGGACATAACTGAATATTCTCAGACTCATTTTTTAGTTTCAATTGGGAAAAACTAAATAATCGTATAGTAAGCAACACAGGAAAAATAAATGCCCGAACGCCCAGTGATCTAATTTTAGATCAGCAACATTTCGGCAAGAATTTTTACCACTTAAATTTATTTTAACATAACACCGCTTTATATCCTAATAGCCACATCTATGAAGATATTAAAACACCAAAATAAGTTTTTCTTACTGATACCGCTTAGCTGTTTCCAGGGTTTATGCAAAGAAACGTCGAAAAACTGCGGAACGAAATGGCGATGCCAACTTTCTCTTATCGCTGTAGATCAATGACCAAACCAAACAAAAAAAAACACGTGTTGTAAAACAGGTGCATGCCTTATCTTGCCCCCTGGGCAGTTTGGAATGTGTGGGGTGGGTAGAAGGTAATTTAAAAGCGAGTTTCCCACGCTATGTTTAGCGATCTAGAAATAGATCAATGGGCGCTAATGGGTTAAATTTCTGTTTGGAATCAATTTCTGATCAAATGTTATGATTATAGCTTTTAAATTTTTTTTTCTAAATTTCCATCAACATTTTCAGCAGCATGTGATAAAGATGAATTTAAATAAGCTTGAGTTGCTATCATTAGAAAGCGAGGAGAAACTTTTCCGAGTTAACAAGCCTCAATGCTAATTGAGGAAGACGCGATGATGAACCACAGGTAAAGTTGTTTTTTCCGCATTGCGATCGGAACACGGGCAAAGCAAACTTACCAGGTGAGCGCACGCAAAGACTCGCGGACGAATCCGAAAAAGATTTGCAAAAAAATTTAAATTTCACTCGATAAAAGAATAAAAATTGATAAAATCGTAAGAGCAGGGATTAGGAGATGGTTTTGAAGTAAAAAGATATTAATTAGAGAAAATCGTTTAGGTTGCGAATGTTTTGCATTTTCATGGATAGTTAAGTGGAAAGAAATGCAAAATCCGGAAAATTTTCTGATCCATCCGTACAACCGTAAAACTAGACAGAAATCCGTAAATTTTACGGACAATCCGTAAAAGTTGGCAGGTATGATATACCCAAAAGAAGAACCCATATTTTAACAAACAAAGACTCGTCGGAACAGGAAGTGTTAAGAATAAGCAATACATCCATGTAGGATTCATAGGAAAATTTGATTTCTTTTTGATTAGCTAGTTGAATTACATGGAGCCAAATGGAAATAAAAATGGTAAAAATGTATAAAAACCCAAGTTTTCTGATGAGAAAACAGTAAATTACATTAGATAATCTATGTCTTTCAAAATTTCAGCACAAGGGAGTGAATTAACAACGATTTCATTAGAAAACTTCTTTGTTCAAAGATGGCAATACAGATGTCCATTGACAAATAATCATGGCTACAAATCGTTGGAAAAAGTGCTAAACTTTTAAGTTTTTTTAAAACGTTAGTTAACTAGAAGAATATCATTCCAATAAAAAAAGCTATGCTTTTAGAAATTCATTAGAAATAGCTTCTCTAACAAGGATGTGTTTTTAAAAATATTTTCAACTTTATTTAATGCTTGGTTACATTATTTTGAGTCTAGTTTTCTCTTAAAACAACAGTTAAATTATGAAGGAAAACATAAGTAAAAACTTCTGTACATTGTTTGACATGAGTGCTCTGGTTAATAGGGAAATTAGCTTAATCAGTTAAAAATGACCCAGTCCCATCATGTCACTATTAAGCAAAATCCACTGTACTAACATATAAATTTTTTATACACACAACAATGATTGGATTTGAATGTTTTCAAATTACATAATCTTACAAGGAAACGTTCTCTAGGGTGAACTCACAGAATTGGACGAAAATTTTACAGGGGTTAGTACATGACTCAAAACACCTTCTGTAAAAAAATTAGCTGCTAAAGTACAGTAGAAAAGCTGTAAAAAATTATTAAAAATTATCATATTTAACGCCAAATGTAACCCTACTAGTCGAGGATGCTTCCTTTGGCTCTGTGCCAAATGCTAGAATAAACTGGTCGCGTTTTCTCTGAAGTAGTAGTTTAAATGAGCGAATAAAAAAAAAGTTCATCAAATGCATAAAAGGATTAAAAATTAATTAGAGGAAAAATAAAATTAAATGAAAGGAAATTAATTAAAAAACTGTTGTTTTAATGGATATTCTTAAGTACTTTTAACAAAATATCTCAATTTCACGTTAAATACAAATTTAATCATCCCATCTGATAGAAAATTCACCAAGTCGCCAAGTGGTGTTAACTGAATGTTGTTGGCATCTCATAACCCAATTTTAAAAGTTAATTTACTCCTTTCCTAATGAAATTTAGCAGCTAATTTTTTCACAGTAAGTTGTTTTAGCCATCTTCTTATGCCTGTAAAATTTTCATCCAATTCTGTGAGTTCACCCTGAGAACGTTTCCTTGTTAGGTGTTTAAATAACCCTTTAGCTAAGAGAAACCAATAATACCTGATAGGGATATAGTTCAAGAGCAAGGACTCTAGTTATTTGGTCCAAGGCAGCTTTTGATGCACAATATACAGCATAGCTAGGTAAAGGAACAACGGCTGCTCGACTGGACATATTCACAATTGATCCACTCATGCCCCTTTTCTTCAAGTCATAAGCAACTAGCTGTTAAAAAATATGCCACTTAATAATAAAAGATTGTAATTACTTTAAAAGAAATAGCCCAGTCACTCCAGGAAGTATTTGTACACCCAACAAATTAGCACTAGTATACCTCCTATTATGGCTAAATTACACGTGAAAAATCCAAACAAATATTATCCTAATATAGTATGTTATTCTTCATTATAATCTACCAAAAAAAAAAGAGCAAAAAATATCAAAAGTCAGAAAAAAAATTAAAAAATTTGGTATTATGAACCTCAAGAAAAAAAATTACATGCACATGCTTTTAAATTAGGATTAGGAACAAAATATGCTTTTCAAAACAGCGTCATTTTTTTAAATAATTTTTTTCTAACTGTTCTAATATTTTTTTGCTCTTTTTTTGGTAGATTATAATGAAGAAGAACTATGTGAGGATAATTTTTGTTTGGATTTTGCACCAGGAACTTGGGCATAATAGGTATACTAGTGCAAATTTGTTGGGTGTAGGAATACTTTCTGGAGTGACTGTATTTAAATCTCAGAAAAAATAGGAAGAGGCATTCCAAATTTTAAAAATATTACTTCTATATCTATACTAATAAAATAGAAACCCGCTGTTTGTTTGTTTATTTGTTTCTCCGCGCTGTGCTTACAGCGTATATGATTGGTCCAAACTCTCTTTCTCCTACTCTCGGAGTGGTTAGGATTCGTCCTGTCAAATATCCTAATGCTAAGAATCATCGTGATCTAGGTGCAGCCATTTTCTCTTTGAAACCTGGCAACAACACTTATTCTCATTCTTCGGTCTGTTTACATAATTTGGTGAAAAGTATCGGTTTATATCCAGAAACTGATTTGCCTTTTGGCTTTTAATAGCATTCTGTGGTGGGGATTGCATAAAGCTTTTTCAGTTATTGCTTTTCATTTTCGAACGCCGATTGTTAAGCAACATGGCTTTGGCTGTTTACATCCCATTTACTTCGCTGAGAGGTCGCGAAGGGTGAACGGTGTTTTTTTCCTCTTCATTTAGTGAGTGCTTCTTACTATTCTGATTTATTACTTTTGTTCTGTTTTTCGTACATACATTTCCCTTTTATTCTATTTAACGCTGTATTTTTGTTATGTTTGGCTCTTGATGATGTTAGTCGTTAATTCATTAAGTGCTTTTTGTGCTATCCTGAAACTGATTTTCATTTCATTCTTTGAATCTTACTTACAGTACTTTAGGCTAACTTTTCTGTGTGCATTTTTAACACTAAGAAAATCTATGTAGCAGTTTACTTCAGTTTGATTACAGTTAGGGCTTAAATTGCACCGGAGCAGAGCTCCGGTACTTCTTGGTTTTTTCAGTAAATATTAACTGATATTTATTCATTAATCAGTAAATATTTGTAATGCTGAAATAGTAGCGCTCCGGTACTTCTTTGGTTAGAATTTAAGCCCTGATTACAGTTGTGCATTTCTTCCACACTTTCAAATTCACCACAGTTGCTTTGGTTTTTAAAGTAGTTAAGTCTTATTTTTGTTTGGGAATTGTTTGTGTTTAGTCACATAATTTAAGTTATTTAAATATTACATTAGTGGCATTTTATACACTTTTTCTTAATCACTATAGCTACTAAAACAGCTTGGCGATATTCATCGGGACAGATAACAATTGAACGGTTTTGGTTTTGAGGCAGATCAGGCTTCCTTTTCTTTGAGGTTGTTCGTACATTTGTTACACATAATTTAAATTGCCACGGCTTCGATAAGTCCTCCAGCTGCCATATTTATCCACAAGCAATATGCTTATGTGTTGTCATCATTTCAGCTTATGGCTAAACATGGCAGCTGAAGAACTCTTATCAAAGCTGTGCCTTTAAATTACTCTGGTTTTTTATACATTTACTAATTTTTGTTTAATTCTTCGAATATATTCATTTAACTGTTTTAATCCATTTTTATGGACGGTTATGCAGCGGGCCTCTTTGTGGTGCAGTCTGGAAATGCTAAATCTGTTGCACCTTAAGTTTAAATATTTTTTAACAAATATGACTTCCCAACTATTACAAAGTGTATGAGATTCTGTCAAAGGAACTTAGTACGGGCGCAGCCCGTCAATAATATCCGAGCAACGCTGGGATAGCGCGTGCGCCATAGGTATAAATATAAAGTTTTACTGGGCCCGGGCAACGCCGGGTCTAGCGCTGAAAGCGCTAGTATTCTATAAAGACAAGAAGATTACACTAACTTGATTGTGAGATGAATTAAAAATGGATAATCAAAGAAACTTTGAAATATTTTCACAGTAGATTAAGTTGTAATAAACTTTTATTTAAAAAAACTATTAGAACAAACCATGGGCGTCATTTAGGGGGGGCAGGGGGGGGCAATTGCCCCCCCCCAAGGTTTCCACTCTTAAGTGAAAAATTGCTGAGAGTCCCTGGAAAACTTCCACAAGGTGCAACAGATTTAACTCAAAACATCCCAAAAGCAGTTAAAGCACTACTTTTGAGGGTCTAATTTCAAAATTTTCTGGGGGAGAACCCCCAATCCCCCTCCTGACCTTTGATGTCTTTTATACAATTTGTCTCCCTTGAAAATTCTGCCGCTTACAAGAAGCAGTTCCCTTTGGGAACCAAAGAGTTTGAAGCCCCTAGGAGTCTGGTTTAAAGGGGAATTTTCAAAAATTTTTACTGGGGGAGGATCTCCGCCCCCCCTTGAAAATTTTACGTTTATTTATAACTTTTTTCCCCTAGAAAATTCTATGCTTTACAAGGAACTGTTCTTTTTGAATGTAACCCAAAGGACCTCAAAATGAGCTGAAACACTACTTTAAAGAGGCAAATTTCAAAAAACTTTCTGGGGGAGGACCCCCAGACCCCCCTTGAAAATTTTAAATATATATTATGTTATACAGTATATTTTCCTTGAAAATTCTGCCACTCACAACAAGCAGTTCCCTCTGGGTGCTCCCCAACGAGGTTGCAAGAGAGATAAAACCCTAGTTTAAAGGGAAATTTTCAAAAAAAATTCTGAGGGAGGACCTCCGGCTCCCCTTGAAACTTTGACGTTTATTTGTAACTCTTTTCGCTAGAAATTATGTGGTTTACAAGGGGCTGTTCTCTTCGGATGTAACTTAAATGTTGTAAAAATGAAGCAAAATTTAAAAATTTTTCTGGGGGTGACCCCCAGACCCCCCATTTTTACTTAGAACTTATGATGTTGAGTCACCCCCCCCCCAAAAAAACAAGTCTGGTTACGGCGTGGCTCAGCCCCACTTAAAAAAAATCCTTGCCCCCCCCAACCAAAAACTGAAATGACGCCCCTGGAACAAACTATTATGTAAGAACAAAACAATTATATTAGACACATATTTTTGGAAAACACACATGTACACTTAAAGATTAGAATTTCCAAAATTAATAACCAAGATTAATTTCACCTACTTGAGATATGTTAAGAGCTGCTGCTACATTCACAGCAAAAGTTCTGTAAAAAATTTGGTGGATTAGTTGATAAAAAATGCAATACGCTATGCAAAATACCCATCAAGTTATCTTTAAGAATTCTAATAAATAATTTGAAAAATATTTCATTTTCAATATATGTTAATGGTAAGACTAAAATTATTTATAAATGAGTTAGAAGCCAAGTGATGCTAGTGTTTGTTCATGCTAACTTGTTGCATTGGAAATCTTGGAAAGTTTTTTTCCTACCATGTGTATTGTGTACGTACTTGATAAAAAAAATATTTTCCCATTTTTAAAACAAGTAATTGGGACTACAAAATTAAATTGCATAAAAATGTATCTCAAAACTTGATAAATAGGTGTAAAATATTAAATTTTATGCCACAAACTAGTAGTACAGTCCAAGAATTGTAACTGGTCCTCAAATCAGTTATGATGTTGAGCCACATTAGGATCTAAAATATTTTAATGTCAGTTTTTCAGAATTCAAACTTTGAAAGCCTCTTATTATAATTCACAGCCTCAGAGTACCAGTCCAATAACTACACTCTAATAATAAAAATACATCAATCTAAATTCTAAATATAAAAATTATTCATTGCCTTGATTTAAGTTTTATTTTGTTGTCTCTTAAGCTTGACTTTATACTTAAATTCCAGAAATGAAAATTAGTGTTAATTTAATATTCATCAAAAGTACATGAATAATGCTTAGAATCACCCAAGAGTCCCTTACTTGTCAAATACGTTTTCAGTAACACTTCCAACTTCTTGAATAATTCCCATTCCTGCATTGTTTACCAAAAAGTGGATTGGTAAAAATTGTGTCACAGCAATTGCAGTTTCTTTCCAGTTAGAAATATCCACTGCCACGGTTTCAATACCTTCACACTGCAATGAAAAGAAAATGAGTCAAACTCAGTTTGACAAACTTGATCTAGACATAATCATAATGAATACATCATACACAAGTTTTATCCATTCTTACAAGATATTAAATAATTTCTAGTCTCTTTTTAAAGTCTTTATTATTATAATGCAACTTAGATAACTAATTTCCTTAAATCAAAGATGTAGAATCCAAGTTTCCTCTCTGCAGTCCCTCAAACTTCCCATGATATCAAAGTTATAAATTAACCCCATGAATCACAAACTCATTGTCTGGACTCAATTTCCATTTTGTTTTAGATTCTCAACACAAAAAATTTACCCATAATCTCTTTTAAGAAGTACCTATAATGCTAATAAAGGGGTCAGGTTCATTTTTTTCAGGGGTCATAAGAAAACATTTTTAAAATTTTAAAGCCATGGCAATAGAAATAAAATGTTTTGAGGGCACAGCTGGAATAAGTAGTTAAGAAAATATAAAATTTTTCTTTTATCCTTTTCAGCACAAGTTTAGGGAAAATGTACAAAACAGCGAATCATTAGCCACTTCAACTTTTAGTTATTTGCATCAAAATAAGACGAAACAAAAGAGAGAAAACTAGAGTTGTAAAATTCTTGGTAATAATCTTTTAGAGAATATTCTAACAAAGATATTTTTAAAAAATCAGAGTTTTTAGGGAAAAATTGGATTATATTGGAGAAGAAACCAAAAAAGGAGTAACTCTGATAAAATCGGAGTACATGGCAGCTATGCACTTATTTCCATTTATCAGTAATATAATAGAATATTCTCGATTATTCTCAAAATTCTCACCCCTGGAGAACATTCTCGTTCCCCGAGAATATTCTCGCCATACGACTCTAGCTAGAACATACCAACTAAGTTATTTTCTTTAAAATTATAGAGGAAATCTCACATGAGAATTAGAGTGGGAGGGGGTCCAGCAAAATCTCACCAAGGGGGAGGGGTCCAAAATCAGGAAAAAACACCTCACTTAATATATGGACGTCCCCTAGCCCTAACTATAAAAATCATGAATATATAAATAGGTATAAAATGAAAGGGTGTTAAACTATTACTTCCTCCTTCAATGACTTCAGTTGCTCCTCGTTTCGGCTTAAAGCAATCACATGAGCTCCTTGATTGTAAAGTTCAATCGCTATAGCTCTTCCGATGCCTATAAGTAAAAAAATTTCAAATGCATTTTTCTCTTGGTTGTAATTAATTTAAAGGTTATAACAAATTAAAACTGTAAAAAGTGGCTTAAGTATCCCACTCTACCCTACTTTACGGCATTGTTGCATTATTGACAACCTTAAACTAGATAAATATCTATCTGGTAAATGAAGTAAATCTGGCCTGAAGCTGAATTTGACAATTTTTTTATTCGCTAAGTATGACGCTAAAACACAGGTTTATGAGACATTTGAGAGCCACAATCGGTCGCCTAATTTGGTGATGAAAATCTGCAGCCCGGATTCACTTCATTAGCCCATAAGATAATAATACAATATAAGACACGAAAAATAGCAAACTAAACCGAGAATGGAATTTATTTTAAGATATTAAAAGTTTAATTAGGTCCTAATCAAAGTTTTGGAAAATAGATTGGTACCCTCAAAAAAATTCATGGCTGCGCCACTGCATTAAAAATGCATTCAGAGGTGTATTTTATTGTCCTCAAAAATAAACTATTCATATAGCATAGCATATTTTTAAGAATAACTCAATGCATAAAAAGATTCACAAATAGTATTACCTTTGCCGCCTCTACCGGCACCAGTAACTAAAGCACGTTTACCACTAAATTTTTTATCCATGGTATACTCTGTCACGAAAGAAATTTTAATTGATTTACAAAAAATAAGAAGTCATACCGGCAGGAACTCTAAATTTGTAAAACTAAAGTAAATAATATTGTATTGGACTGGCACTTGAGCAGAAAAGTTTCGATTTTGAATTTGGAGCTCATGGTTAACAGTTAAAAACTAATATTTACATCCGTATTTCAGATAGGCTCGGAGGCTCAGCTAGTTGTTGAACCCAGTCCAGATGTGGAACTCCAACGAATAACATAACAACTTCTAAATGCTGCATTGAGCAAAAAATCACAAATAATAGAATAATAAAATACAATATCTTGCATATTATTGTGTAATAAAACTTTTAAAGCATACTGGCAATTAGCATACCAGCCTATCGGCTCAGTACTCAATCACTGTAAACCGTCATTGTCAAGTTCCGGTTTCAGTTCAACTTTTTAACTTTAATCTTTAATTTTACCAGAAAAATTGATAATTCCGTATTTCTTTAGCCGTCTCTCGCAAGTAAGGTGTGAATTAAACCTATTGTGCTATATAATTTGTAATGAAACTATGGAAGTATTATAATATTAATATTCTTGTTTCAGTTCTTTATATATTCATATTATGGATTCGCCTGATACTTTCCCGAAGGCAACTAATGGGTACCACCGTAATAATATTGATGTTCCTTCTGCTGGGTGAGTGAGTTATAATTTTAAATGTTACATTTGTGCCTGATCATTAGGTGAACTTGTATCAATCATCTGTATTCCATATTTTCACTTATATAAACTTTACTTAAAAAACTTTTTTTGCAGTCATTATAATGTTAGAGTATTAGTATGTAAGCTCATTGAGTTAATATTTGAGAGATAAATATATTCTTGGAAAGTCATTGAAAAAAAATTATTGACAATTTTAAATGGCATTCAAGAAAGTCCTTAAAATTTCTCAATAACTCCTTAGAAAGGCCTTGAAAAGTATACTTAAATTTACTCTTCAAATTTCTGTACGAACCCTGAGTATTGCTTTTAATTCTTTGTAATTTTTAAAACTTCGCCAACGAAGGGGACCAATAAGTAAGATTTGTGCTTGGCTAATCCTGAAGTACCACCATTAGTGATCTTTTAAAAAGTTAAAGTACTATATATTTCTCTAAAGGTATATCTAAGAAAACCCTTTATTTTTAGTACTCTGAAGGAAAGTCATCAAAATAGTATTGGAGACTGCCATATTTTTAATTTTGAGGTCTGTTTACATTTATTTATTTTTAAGTCGCAAACATTTACTTGCATACTTTAAGTTTTTAATGTGTGTTTTTTATTAAAACTGAAAATAAGTTAGTAGCTTGAGTGTTCTGTATATCTTGTGGATCACCATCCCCTGTATATAAAAAAATAGTTTTTCCATGTTTTTAGCCATAGTTGGATAAAGCAAAAAACTATCTGCACACAAAAATTCCATCAAATATTATCTGCCAACTAATTAGTGCCCGTAGTCGTTTGAATTTTGACTTAAAAACATAATGACAGTCTCATTGTATACCTAAATACTGTAATAATGCTTCATAAGCAACAACAGCAAGAAAAAATCAGGGATCAGCTGGAATAAGAGTCCTCCATTTGACGATCGCGACGCTATCGCCAACTGTACACTATAACTAATCGTGACGCTAACTTCTGTACCGCTATAGAGGACTCTTATTCCAGCTGTGTCAAAATCAGTTTATTTACCAACTTAAATTATTTGAAAAGATTTTCTGCAAAATTCTAAAACTAGCTACGCTCAGTGTGCGCGTGTGCTTCTATATTATCCAAGAATATTTTTAGCTTTAGAGAACCTCCATATCAGCAAAAAAAATTACAATTGTCTAAGTATGTTTAGATTTCTCTGGGCCCCCTTATTATACTCTTCTGGAGACCCAAGAGCAGTTGTTAATCATCGATTCAAGCATGTGGACTCTAGCAGACATGCCAACTGCTTCAGTCTGACTGGAGTTTCTTCGTTTTTTAATCAAAGGTTCATTCAGGTTTTTGAGCTTCTCAGGATGAAAGTGGTGTCAGTTCAGTAATACAAAATTTGAGAAAAGTGTGGATTTTAATTGCTTCTATGTTCCTTTACCTAGTGTGTTAATCACCTGAGTCAAAAGCTCAATGATTGACCTATATAAGAACTGTCTAAAAAATGCAGTCTCCATAGGAACAACACAGGCGCAGTTAGAGAAAACCTTAATTTACTCAAAACTACGTTTTGTGGAATTATACCACTCTCATTCTAACCATCTCATATGCCAATGCTGTGCAGTACAATTTGCTTTAGCTCAGCGGTTCTTAAACTTTTGACCATCGCGGCCCCCTTTATGTAACAGTCAGACATCGCGGCCCCCCTAAATTTTTTTTTTTTTTGTTTCTGGGGGGTTGACTCAAAGTTATTTTTAAGGTACCCTTAAACGAGTACATTTATACTTTAAATTTTAGATTACTTAAAAGTAGTATTTAAATTATGTTGCACACTGTGTTAAAATTTTCAAATTACTCCAAGTAAAAAGGGACCTATGGGTCATCCCCAGAAAAATTTCGAAAATTTGTCTCAAAAAAGTAGTGTTCCAGCTCATTTTGGTCTTAATTTTTGGTTTGGAAAAAAATTAGAAATAGAAGTCAAAATTTCAAGGGAAGCTGGGGGTCCTCCCCTAGAAATTTTTTTGAAATTTGCCCCTTTAAAGTGGTGTTTTACCTCATTTTAAAACTCTTTGGGGTTCCCCAGGGTAACTCGCAGACCCCCTAGGAAGGCGCATGGAACCCCCGGGAGTCCGCGGACCACAGTTTAAGAACCGCTGCTTTAGCTCATTCTTTTTGTTGATCTTTTCAATTGTTCTTTATGTTGGGTTCAGTTTTTTTACTTCATTATCCCATGAAATTTCAGTTATAAGATTTTTCCTCTATCATAGGAATATCATCCAAAAATGGGACTTGATAAAAGAAATGGATCTCAGCAGGATGTTACCGAACTGAAAGAAGTGTTCTCTAATTTGAATTTCAATGTCTACCCTTCAGGGACTAAAAATTATGAGAATTTATCTGGACGTGATACTTTACAGGCCATTCATACTGGTAAATAGTTTTGTTTAAACAACAGTTTTAGGGCTATTAGCTGGAAGATATACTGGGAGTATAGTATGTAAAACTAGTGGTAGCACCAAAACCGCTATTGCCCAGATTACTATTAGACTATATTTTCAATGCTAATTTTGCAATGCAATTTGAAAAAAAGAGTGGAGAAAGTGAAAAGATAACTGCTTCAATTTTTCTATTGTTTTTCTTAAGTTTATTGAAAAATTGGCCTGATATTCGTACAAAAATATAGTTTATAGTTATGTATCACATGCCTGTACCACAGAATTTTAAATTAATTTTTTGAAGATTTTTTGTCATTTAAAATTTAATTTTTTAGATGATTTATTGCCAAATTGTTCAAATATTATCTGTTTAAACTTGATTGAAAGATTTTGTTTGTATCTAATAGTTTCTCACTGCAGCTTAATTGCACTATTTAAGTATAATTCTTTGTTAACAGCCCTCAAAACTTCAAATCTCCCGAAAAAAAAATTCAGCTTTAACATTATAGTTTGAAGAGTATACACAAAATAACTACTGCATAGTGGTACTGTTTTACTTGGGTTAGTATTAAAATTGTGTTTTGGACCCTTTGTTGGGCCATTCCTCCTGAAACAACTCTATTAATTTGTTATAAATATTTTGCATGTTGTTGGTACAACATCTGATTCTTTTAATATGTATTAATTTTCTGTCGAAAAGTGAAGTGTTAAGGGGTGTTTTATGTGTAGGGGTAAGTTTATACATTGCAAATGCATCTCTTATCAAAACCTAATATTCTCCTATGTTTTTAGAATACTTTATTGTAATTATATTTATATTTCATCTAAATTTAGCTGCAAGTAATATGAGGAAGAGGTCTGAAAAGTACTTAGTGTGCTGCATTATGACCCATGGTAATAAATATGATGAAGTGGCTACCTATAATGCATGGCTTAGTTTGGATGATATATTGGCTGAATGTTCAGATATAATTGGAAAGAATCAAGTAATTTTCATTGTACAGGTAACTTCAGTTTGCATTTGCAGATTTTTTTATTTAATCTAATAAAAGTTTTTCAAACTAAATTTTCTTAAATTATTTTAATGTAACCCTTGTGTTTTTTGTGTATTCTTCTCTTTAATCTGTCGCTTTATATTTGTGTGAAAAATTGAAGGTATAAACCAGGACTGCATAGCTTCAACTAGCCAAGTTATGACAATTTTATTTACTGCAAGCCAAAAATCCATCTAGGCTGGCAGGTTAATTTTTTTAGAAATAACCTTTAAAATAAAATATAAATGCATGACTGAAATATATTTTGAAAGGAGATATTCATGCTATAAGTGTAAGTAAGTTTCTCTCTCAGGGGTCCTTAGCTATTTTTTACTTTTTCTGCAAAGGCGTTCAACTTCTGGTATGTTTACCTTAGGATTGTATATCTTGGAAAGTAACAGCATTTAATGAAATTGTTTAAAACTACTTTTTTGATATTCATAAAAAGAATGCAATTAATTTTTAAGTCATCAAACTTTGCTAACCCAAAATATTTAATGATACACCCAGTTTGAAGTTGTGTTTTCTTGTGTATATATCTTGTGACTTGGTGTATGATATATTTGTTTAGTTTAATCTACTTATTTTACTCAGCAGCTGTTTACTGGGTTGATGCAAGGGTTGTTTGTTCAAAGGAAGTAAAGCCATTTTGGGAAAGGTAAAACTGAAGTGGGATGCCTAAAGTCAGTAACTGTCTGTTTTACTATTTGCACATATTTAATTTTAAATTCTTACTCTTTTTTAAATTTTTAAGTAAAAAGTTATTTAAAGGTTATAAAAATTGCCAAGTATAAAAGTTTTTATAACAAATTTTTTTAAGTCATGCACTTGAACTAACATCTACTTGTTTAACTCCTTGGAAACTGAAAATAACCTTTTTCTTTAAAAACATCAATAGAAAAAAACTATGAAAAAGAGGGTGAATCAAACCATTCAATTTTCCTCTAAATTTAAAAAAAAATAAAGAATATCGGAATTTTAGATTTAAAATTTTAAAAAAGGTCCATCTTTATGGTTACATACTGCAGAAACATTTCTTGTGGCTACTTGTTATTCAATTTCTCCTTAACTAATAAATGTGCTGTGTGTATCAAGTTGCTCCTTATTCTGTTACCTCCTATAGACTGACTAAATTCATTGTAGTATTAATCTTTAATGCACTTTAAAAATGTGTTCTTTAGTACAACCCTTATTTTTGTATTTTTTTTATTTTGTGTTGTTTCTCATTTAGTTTCAGGTACTTTTGTCTTAAATTATAAGTACTGAGTGTCAACTAACTTTTACTAAAAAAAATAAAACTCATTTGAATCTTTAAAAAAATGTCTTGAATTTTTGTAGGCTTGCCGTTACGATGACCTTAAACTTGAAAAACTTGTTCCAAAAGAATCTACTGATTTTGGATGTGGTACAAAGTTTTTTTCTGATGTACTTGTTGCTCGGTCAACATATCCTGGTAAAATTCTTTGATGTCTTTTTGTTTTTACATATGATAGCTAATAACTTATTTTCACATTGTTGCTAATAAACAGGGGGATTTCAAAACTAACCAAATTTCTGAAATTGGTTTGGCAACCTGAAGAGGTTTTTTTATATAGTTTCGGGGCACCTAATACAATCTCTATCTTCCTTGTAGTTACAATTTTTTTACGTTTTTTACATTCAGCAAAAATTAAAACAAGAAAATTGTTTTTAAATTAGATAAATGGATTAAGATAAACTTAATCTATTGGTTTTAAGTAAATAAAAAAATATTTGATATTAATATTTTAAGATTTTTAATTTCTTTCCCTTAACATAATTTTAAAACAAAGGCTAATAATTTTCTTGATTACTGATTGGTATTGATTTAAGAAGTGTGAATTAACCTATCGAAGCCTTAAGTAGCAAACATTCATAAATATTTAGTTACTGGGTTTAATTCTGTTATCTGTCCTGTCAAAAAAAAAAAAATTGAACTCTAAATATTTAAGTATTACTGAATTTTTATTGTTGCCATAAAAAACAGTATAGTTTAATAAGTTGGCTTGCGATTTGATATTTTTGTTATTTGGTGACTAAACCAGCTTGGGGTGATTTCTAATGGGACAGATAACAAAGCTGAGGCCTTTAGTGCAAGAACTGGGTATTTCCACTTTCAATTCAAATTTACTTACAATGATTTTTGGAGAGAGATATCTGAAATGTTGGCGTGCTTTAGGGTTACTGTACAAACTTTGCATTGATTAGGGTAAATACTTGATCCAAAACAGCAATCCTTGTGTTATACTAGACTGCAACTTAACTTGACCCTACGACGTCACTAATAAACAAAGTAGTTACCATGGCGGTGTCTAAATTTTGAGTGAAGTAAAGAACATCAATTTAAAAATATGATTATTTTGTTAAACCCATGCATATATAGTGCTTTTCAATCACGATTTGCGTACCAAAACTCCTCCTATCAACCCAACAGGCTTCGTGTTTACCGATTTCTCCTTCCGCATTTGTGACATACTGGGTTCAAGAAACGTTGCAACCAAGTATAGTGCTATGATTCCTCTGAGCATAAGAAAGTTTAAGTTTGTTGTGTTGTGTTTTTATATTTTCAAGCTGTTAGATCCACTATGTGTGGTCAGCCCAGATGATATCGACTTCATTAAATATTTTTTTTGAAAAATATAGCTACTTATTTACTGCCCTCAACTATTAGTTCTATTACCACACTGTTGTTCTCCCTTAGTTAAGTCATTAGGAAAGCTGAAATGGGGCCTAAGGTTTTTCTTTTGCCCGACTTTCTATTTAAAAACCTATATTTAGCAACAGGGAAAGATCTGCATTTTTAGGCAACAATGATTGGAAATGGATCATTGAATTGGTGAATCTACCTGTGAATATACTTGGTTTGGAAGTGGAAACAGCTGGTCTTTGCCCCAAAGCTCTCAATTGTACTTGTTATACTGTTACTGCACAGTCTCTAATTTTATTTCCTTAATTTTTTTTTGTAGATACAATTTCAATGAGAAGTTGCGGGACATATTTCATTCAAGAAGTTTGCCACGCATTAAAGAATTTGAGGGGAAATATAAATCTTTTTACTGTTTTGACAGTTGTGAACTACAGGATGGCATATTTCTTTGAAACTGACATTCGCGGAAAAACAGGAGGACAAATGCCCATTTTTCATTCTACTCTGACTTCGGAGATACTATTTAATGCTATAAAGTAAGTATTGTTTTTTCCTCATTTTAAGCATAATACAGTGGATTCCACTTAATAGGGACTTGTTAAAACTAGGGCATTTTTTACTGAATATAAGCAGATTTCCATATTAAGCAAATATGCTCATAATATCAAACAACTTACAAAAATGTTTTACCTGTATTTCCAATTATAATTTAACAGTTAGTTTTAGAGAAAACTGGACTTAAAATAATATAACCAAGCATTAAATAAAATAAGTAGAATATATTTTTATAAGTATACATGTTACGGGCAATGTGATAAATCCGGGCATTATTAATAATGCCCGGGCAATGTGATAAATTCTGTGGAATTTATGAATGAAATTTATCACTTTGGCCGCCTCCACTTTGGGCATTATTAATAATGCCCGATTAATCACTTTGCCCATAACATACATGCAATGCTGAAGCATACATGCTGCTTTTTGAAGTCATCAAGGCTTTTTTTATTGCATGAAACTTCAATGGGTAGTCATCATTTGCCATCACATAAATACAGTAGTCCAGTCTAGCCAGACATCCAAAATTTAAAACTATCTAGTGTTGTCATCTTTAAAACCAAGAAATTAGCAAATAAATCCAAATAAAACTTGTCGCAATGTTATATTATCAATCAGTTAAAAAGAAACTCGTCCTAAAATCCATGCAAAAACATAAAATCCCATGTTTTCTTCATAAGAAAACTAAGGGTTTTTTTTAGATATTATCATCCTTATTTTTTTCCTTGGCAAAATTAAGATTTTTCATTGAATAGATATTTACTGCTTAATCTAAATACTTCCTGCTCAGATGCATCTTTTGCAGGCGCGTAGCCATCCCCCCCCCCCAAAAAATATCAATATCCCCCTCCGAAATTTTTTTCTGGCTACGCCACTGATCATTTGTGTTCCATTTAAATGAGTTTTTATACCTATATTTATTTTGGCTCTGAATTGGTAAAAGCTTTTTTTAGCGGAACACTTGTTTCCAATTTTAAATTGAGTTATTACATTATTCAGGGGTGGAAAATCTGCGCCAATTGCGCCAAGCTGTGCCAAAATTGATTCCTTGCGCCAAGCTGTGCCAAAACCGGCAAAATTAACATTTTTGCGCCAAACTGCGCCAAAACGCAGTTTTTTCCGATTTTCTCTAAGAATTTTCAGACTTTATATTTTAGCATTTCGACATTTTCGATTTTTTTTTAAAATTTTCTTCAGAAAAGTTCGAGATCTAAGGAAAATCGGATTGAACAGCCCGGCCGGAAGAATGGAATATATTGGCGCCTCGCGTCCTTGAACAGTGTTTTATGGACTGGGCTCTACCCTAGTGATGCACAACCTGCGGCCCGCGAACTCATTTGGATTTTTTTCAGATAATCTTTACTTTCCAGATTATTTCCAAGAAAGAGGACTAGTTATATCGCTGAAAAAGTCGGGAAAAATCGATAGTTTCGCGCTAGTTTCGTTTTGCGTGCGGAGTGTTCCGTTCCTCCCGCGACTTTCTCGATTGGCCGCGGGAGACAAGTTGAAGTCGGCTTCTTCTTGCGTTGCTATTGCGATGTAGAAAAAACAACTTTACAGTGGTCAGAAGCCAAAAAGTTCGGTGTTCAGGGTCACATTCTCCGAAAAAGTCGAAAACAGCAACATTTCGAAAAAGTTCCGTTTCTTTCCGCCCCTAGTTGAAGTTGACTTCTTGTTGTAATTGCGATACAGAAAAAACTTTAGCGTGGTCAGAGGAGCCAATACTAGATCTAGTGTGATACCTCCAGATAGTATTTTTGTAGTATTTTCAACTTATTTGAGGATTTTTCCCAAATTGTAAATTTTTACTTAAAGGTCCTTGAAGCAACTTGATAAGATAATAATTAACAATCAGTGGTTTTTAAATATCTTGTTAGGTTATAACCTGTTTCAGATATAATAACTAGGGCATTGCCCCTCCTAAAAAAATCTGACTTGGTGTTCAAAACAAGTTAAAAACCTGTTTTTTAGGGTCAAATTTCCAAAAATTTTCTGAGGGAAGACCCCCCAGACCCCCTTTTGTATTTTGTACTCTTATTATTCACAACTTTTTCTTTATATTAAGTTCATCAAAATGGAAATCTTACCTAAAAATGTATGTCCGAAATTTGTGAGATGAGTGGTTGAAATAACTCAATGGTTGTTGAAATCCATGATAAAAGGGTAATAAATTCTGAACTTGAAACACAGATTCTTTTTTCCTGACATTTGCTCTTCTTTCGTTACTCTTCTCGATTTTTTTATCAGATTTAACCTTTGGGAATTTAATCGGCTGTATTCATTGGTAAATTTATTTTTGAATTTCTTGTTATCGGTACCATGGTACTTACCACCAATCCTGTTAGAAAAAGTAATCACCAGATTATCATAAAGATTGAAATTTATTTGCATTGATACAAAACCACTAAAAGCTGATACAAAAATGCATTTTGACTTGATACAAAACTGCCCTAAAGCTGATACAAAAACCATTTTTGGATTTTCCACCCCTGCATTATTTCTTTGGGTTTTAAATAAAGATGTTTTTCCTGTACACCTGATATATTCATAACTATTGTAAATGTTACTTTATTTATCCTTGCTCTATTCTCATTTATATTAGTACCCAATTAGTGCATTATCCTGTTAAATTTTCCTTAAAATAACAAGTTATAATACTATTTATTAATCCTATTTAAAACTGCCTTTAGTGTTTGAATGTGTTACTATTACACTAAAATTACACTACTTGTAATTTTCAGCAGTCCTACTAAGCCTTATGTGGAGTCACTACTTGATCGGAAGCTGAAAGCAGTTGGGTAAATTTTTATTTTTCATCACTCAAGTGTTCATGGAACCAAAAATATTTTATATATCAGTAAAATGCTTGTATATTGCTTCAAGGCATAATCAAATAATTTTAACCCTTGCCCTCCCTCTTTTCCAGGTTAAGAAAATCACCCGATTTGAATGATATTTCTAACTACCAATATAATTTCAAACCTGAAAATGTCAACTTTTTCGGAATTAAAATAAAGGTAATCTCTTTTAGCATAAATATAATTTTGATAAATGTTTCTTAAAAATGTGTGCTTTTAATGGATTTATAAAAATAATTATGCAGAAAAAAGTTTTAAATTAATTTGCTAGTAGCATCATTTTTTTTTTTTTAAGTTTCAGTGCTAAATAAAACACAAATTCCAAATTCGTTAAAAACACAGAGCATGGAGCTAAGTTGTAAGCAAACCAAAACCATAATGCCCATTTAAAAGTAAAATAAAAACTTTTCTGCAAATTAATTGTTAATTATCTTATTATTTCACTTAATCCAAGCTTTGGTTTGATTCTGATCAGATCCATGAGGTTGTTCGCTTTCAAAATAAGACATTTTATGGTACAAACATTTATAAATTTAAGTTTTAAAAAGAGATTACTCTATTATTTACTTTTACTATAGCAAATTAATTTGAAATTTTGTCACTATTTCATACAAACTGACTAACCTTAAAAATTCATTACATGCGTTAGTTTTAAACATGTGTTAGTTTTAAATTTTTTTCCTTGCAAACATTGGAAAAACTACAGCAGTTGGGTTGAAAATCTTAAAACACAGAACCATTTCACAAACTTATGCATTTCTTTGAATAATTTTCAAATAATGTCTTATAAATAGACTAGAAGCAGTAGACCCGGTTGTATGAATTGTACAATTCAATAGAATACATAGAGATTTAGAAGAATATTTGTATAAAAATAGTAAGATAAGGCTCACTTAGATCTTGGGGGCTTAGGAGTGAAAGGGTTGTTTAAATAAATATTTTAAAAAATTGTAATTTTTTTCCCTGAAAAAAGGTACTGGAATGCTGTTCCGCCTTAAATCGATCTCTGGATATGATTGTTTAAAATTTTTTTAGCACAACACAGAGCTAAAGGAAGCTGCTGCGGCTTTGAGTTTGGCTTTGAAAAAACCCTATCCTCAAAGAAAGCCTTGTGAAGTTTGTAAAAGGAGTGAATTTATGGAAAAAATTAAAGAAAGTAAGAATTCCTGGTTCTGTATGTACATAACATTTGTTAAATAACATTTGTTAATTCTTTAATGCAAATAAATCTTTCTCTCATTTGTAGATGCAAAGAAGAAAGCTGACTGCGTTTTTTGCTTGATTTCGGGTCCTTCAATGTATGGAAGTTTGTGTGATTCTAAGGGTAGAAAAATAAACCAAAGAAATGTTATCGAACATTTTGTTGAAAAACAAGATTCTCATCTAGTGTCTAAGCCAAAGATCTTTCTTTTCTTAGTATGTATGATAACACTCCGTTACTCTGATATCAATAACATAGTTGCCGATCCTCCTGGTTCACCCGGGAGTTTTCTGGTTGGCTGGTTTTTCAATCTTTTTCCGGTTTTACAATCGGTAACTTGTTTTTCCCAGTTTTTTGCATTTTTCGGGATAATGCTTAATTGTGTTTATAGATTTCGTGAGTAATTGAAATTTCCAAAAAATACTATCAAACTTACAAAGATATCTATGTTGTTGAATTTAAATTTCTTAAAAAATCCAATCTAGGTTGCAAGCATGCATTTTGTTCTGTTTCTGATTGCGATTTCACACGGAGGTAAAAGTTTATTTTGTGGTGCACAGAAAAATCGTTAAAAATGTGGAGGCTGTCAGTGCATGTGCCTCAATTAAGTCTGCATTTTCTTCAGATACTACTGATCTTCGTGCAATTAAGGCGGAATTGTATAAAATGAAGGGAAAATCTAACAGTTGAAATGAAGGCTCTTCTTGTAAATATCAAAATTGTTCCCATTTCAGTTTATAAAAGACTGATTTATTATAAAATATCAATGTGATGTAAGAATCGTAAAAAATCTTTTTTTTTTTTTTTTTAACAAACTTGGTTGGCTGCCTCGCAATAATAAACAAAAATTATAGTTTAAAAAAACTATCAAACATTTTTCAAAATGCTATTGTTTAATAGCCAAGGTTTGATACTCCTTAAAACTTTAACTTTGCATCTGAAAAAATGCCTATTTTCTCATTTTTCTTTAACACTGCTGCAAGAGGACTCTTAAACATAAAAAATATACTGCTAAAACTTGTAAAATTAAGAAATTCTTGTCAGGTGCGAAGGAAGGACTTAGGAATAAATAAACCCCCTTAGAATGGGAAAATTTCTTCTATTGATTAAAAGTATCCCATTTATTCTTCACCTCCAGAAATTTCTTTTGCCTATGCCACTGGTTCTTTTAAGTATTTAAAAACAACATTATGGATATTGCATAAAACAATTAAGAAATATCATTGCAGGTTTACACAGAACTTGTACAGTCTTGAGGAATGACTTTACAGTGGACATAAGGGTGATACTTTAAATGCCGATTTCCATGATTTAATGTATCTTCAAAAACTAAATTGACTATTCTTCTCTAAGAGAAGATTGCAATCTTTTTTCCGCCTTAATGGGGTTTTCCCTTGACAAATATTAATTTCTTTTAATGTCTTTTGACTTTTCTAATATAATAATAAAATGTTTTGTTTGTTTGATAACTTCAAGCATTGTACAAGTAAATTTTTGATTTTACATAAGATTTTCCAATGTTCTACATTTATAAGGTATTATTTATTCATATTTTTAGATGTTTGAGTCAGACTTGGAGCGTAAGATACCTATTGAATCCAAGGAATCAGGTGAATCATGTGATGGAGACAATTCATGCCAAATTGCTCAACATGCTGATATCTTACAGATAAATATTGTTGTAAAAAGTAAGTATTAAGTTTCTAAACTTATTCATTTATTCAAAGCTTGTATAGTTAAAATCAGCTTGATTTCTAGAAAAAGAGGTGTCAGAATGGTAACTTTGTTTTCGGTATTCCAAATAATTTTTCTAACTCCTGATGCATTTCTTGGATAAGTATTTATTAAATTCTCAAAGGATTTCTTAATAATAAACCTGAAGTAACTGTGAAATTTGTCTGAATTGCATCATTTTTGAACATCTCCTTAAAATACTTTGAAAAATAACTTTGCCTGGAAAAAGACTTGTTTAACAATGTAGGGTAAGCCAGACTCACCAATCCTTGATTATAGGACTTTATTGAAAAGGTTTTGAGAATTCCAGGCTGTATTAAGGTTTCTAAAGTTTCTCAAAAAGTTTCATTAGGATCAAAATCAGATGAAAATTTAGGATACATGAGCTTCCACTGGTGCTGCATTTCTAAGCACATTCTGCCTCTCAGGTTGAAAGTGCATCTTTAATGAGCAAATATTCTTAGCAGTTGAGTTCTAAGTTCTAGTTTATTATTTGTAGAAAATTTCTTTAATTGAAAATGTTAATTTGTTTTTATATTATTAACCTTGATTTGCTATGACTTTGGTCTCCAGCAATTTACCCCCTTTATGGTGAGCTTGAAATACTTCTATTTTTAAAGTTAATATATTGCACTGGAGTTTCTTGGGGTCCAAGTCAGACTAGATCTCTGAAAATATTGACTATGTAGTTAACCTTGTATGTTACAAAATAAGTTATTTTCTATTTTAGGTAAAAATAACTCCGATATATACACACCAGTGAATGCAATGATAGACAAGCTGAAAGCTTCCAATGATACTCAAGATTTCTTATCAATTCTTACTAATGTAAATGATGAATTGGTGAAAAAAAAGTTTTTGAATAATGAAAATAACTTTTTCTTCTATTCAACATTAACGCAAAAACTTGTTTTGCCAAAATAAAAACAAACTGTAAATACTGACTTTAAAGAGTTCCGATATTTTTAAATAAAAATGTGGTTACATCAGCCACGTGAATGATGCCTTTGGTGGCATTTTTTCGGCAAACTTTATATTTTTCAAGTTTTGATGAAATCAAAGATTCTTTTTAACTATATAATTGACTTGTAGCATTTCCAAGACAGAAGTGCTATCTTGGATATTATCTTCCAAGGGAGAATGTAACTAACCTTTGGATCATTCTAGAAATATTCTTTATCAGTTAGAATATAAAAACCTCTTTAATTGAGGTAGTAACATACCTAAACATTGTGACAAATATTTTACAATCATTCATGTCGCTTTCATAACCTTCTCTTTGAATCCAGTATTAGTGATATATTTTTTACTATTTTGTGCAGTTTTATTCTCATAAATGAAGATCAATCATGTAAAATTATTTTTGTTAATATAGTATATTCTTGTTGTTTGTATTTAAATTTTATGCTCATAAATTATATTAACCAATAATAAATTATAAAAATCATTTGATGCGGTTAAATAAAAACTTTTACAGCCGTATTCACAGCCATCAGAGTCGGTGTTAACCAACATCTAAAGAAAGAAAAATTAGCTTTTCGCTGACTCTGATTGGTGGAATCCTTCTTTGATCTAGGATTTAACACTGACGCTGATGGCTATGAATATGGCCGTAAGTTTGATTTTTGTGTGTATCTTTAAAACTCATACCACATCAGGAATTTTTGATGCCATGGTATTTAGTTTATTTCTCCTAAATTAGATGCTTTGAATTCAAATGAGGTTTTAGTTTTGCCTTAGGAGTCTATTTTACTAAGCATTCTAAACATACTATTTTAAGTTAAATCTATAAATAAAGTAAAAAAAACCTTTACTAAGAATATTTTTTTTAAACTTGAACATTATTATTAAACAATTTAGCACTTCACTTTCACAATTAATATAATAAATGAAATTGAGGTAACAAAGGTAAAAACACATTGAAAAGTAAATTTGATATTGACAGGGCTTGTCCATAGTATCTCTACTTTACTCGATTGAAGCAACAAAACTGCACCAACTCTATTTTCGTAATATATGTAAAGGCGTAGCAATTTTATACAAAGAGGACATTAATCTGTAAAGCTGACTAATTGCTGCATTTCAAAAACTTCTTTTCTATGATATTCTTGTGTATTTTCCTGGGATTGGCTGGAAAATTTAAGTTGAAGGTAAGTAAAAAATGTTTGCTTTTGTTCTATTTATGAACATATCTTGTTTCCTTTTAAATAAAGGCTACAGATTTTCATATGTAGCACCCTGTTGATTGTTCAAGGCATTACATCATTACATTCAAGACATTTACAACATTATAAGTACAACAAAGTTTAAATTACATCAAAAAATGATTCCAGAACCACATAAAATCTTATATGCCAAGCATTTGAAGAAAATATTGCCGCTAATAAGGACTAGAAGGAAAAGCATTTGGTTAACAAAAAATATCCAAGCTCCCAACCGCAACTATTTTATATTAGCTAAATGCCGGGCTGCGGCATGGTCCAAAAATAGTGACTGATCCTCATATCAGCTACAAGGTTGGATAAATTGAGGTCGGGAATTGTTGGATTCTTTATAGTTCTCATGTTTTTGAAATCCTTGTGTTATTTCAATTATTCCCAACTAATTAATAAGACTAATCACAGACATTTTTAAAAAAGTGTGAATAAAACAACAAACAAAAGATTTAAATACTTCTGAGTGAGACGTAAGGAATTGCGAAAATGATTAGACTTTGAAGGGATGGCAAAGAAAGGTTGCCAACCTGAATAGATTTGGCGACTTGCCAGCTTTAACTTGTGCTCCATTGGTTCTAACCCACTTATGTGTAATATATTTCTTAATAGTTTACAGATGATTTTCATGGATTTTTAAAATTTAAAATAATTCAGAGGGGGTCTGTAAAATATTCAACCTTAATAGTGGGTCGCAGCGTCTAAAAGGTTGAATAAAAAGCTCTAATAGAATAATGAAGGTTTTTATCTATTAAGTGAAAATTAAGTATACTATTTTACCTGAAAATTTTCTCTCAACTATTGAAAAATACAACTCCCTGGATGGTATTTCCAATGGCATAGCCAGAAAAAAAGTTCTGAGGGAGATATGGGTTAAATTAAAATTAATTTCCATGATCAAAAAAGAAAAATTAAGTACCAAATTTTTATTCTGCATTATTTTGGCTGCATTATATTTGGGATTATCTTTTATAATTATAAAATCAACCTTATAATTTTTTAATTGCAAATTGTTAATTAATTTTACCCTTTCTATTTTCTTAGGCAATAAAAATACTTGAATTTAAATCTGTTTTTGTTCTTGGATCTTAGGAAAATACTAGGTGTTTCTTACCAAATAGAATGTTAATGTCGGAAAAATCTCCCTAATTTTTATTTATGAATTACAATTGTTGGTCGCTATGGACTTCCAACTTTGCCACCCATGGTGGTGTGGCACGTAGGGATTCCATACTAAAGCGCTCTATAAATAATGCTTCACTCACTTACGCTTTACAGGAATACGGCAGTTGCACACGAATGAGAAATGATGGCTATCAGTGAAGCCATAACCGCCGCGATATAATCAGTCCACATCTATCCAATTTCTACAGTAAATGTATGAGGAAGCATCGCAACCACAATCGCGTCATGTTATGAAACGGCTTCAGTTAAACCAATAGCAATAGCCTTTGAAACTAAAAAACTTCCTTTCCATGCGGTTATAGCTGATGCTGAATGTAAACATAAACAAAGCTCCAACAGCACGAGTATCAACCCACTAATGATTAATTTAACATTGATTAGATCTTTGATATCTTATTACCAAGAGTTTAATAGAATCATTTGCCTGTAATTTCAACATGGGTATCGAAAGTAAGATCAAGTTTCAAGTTGTTCTAAGTTCTAATCGAATTTTCATGATCGTACACTGCCCGAAATCTATAAAAATCAATTAGAAATTATATTAGTTTGTATATAAATAAGTAAAAATAATACATCATCTCATAATTACTCTGTTTGTATTTCAGCTGTGAAAAATATCATTCTTGTGTTGTCAGGCAAAGGAGGTGTAGGGAAATCGTCAGTTGCAGCTCATCTTGCTTTGTCTCTCAGGGATCTAAATTACAAAGTATGATATTTTACAAAGTGTGGATTAGTAAAATTTCAAAGTATGATATTTTACAAAGTTTGGCTTAAAAGACTAAAACTGGAAAGCTATTATTGTTTAGTAATTTTAGTTTAGCAAGTTTCGAACCATTACTTTTAGCAATCTTCAGCTTACAAATTTTAAAGTTTAAGACACAGCCAAAATACAAAATCAAATTTTCTTTAAAAAAGTTTTTTTAATGTACACCAAACAGATAATTTCTAGGAGAATGTTAAAACCTGGGGTTAAACATAGATAGGTACTTCAATTTATTTATTATATGTATCTATCTGAAAGTGAAATTATGTATTGTATAATTTTTTTGTAGGTTGGCTTACTTGATGTTGACTTATGTGGTCCAAGTATCCCCTACATGCTAAAAATGGAGGACAAACCAGTTCACCAATGCTCAGAAGGGTAATTTGTGTTCAAACATTTGACTAAAAGTTTATCATAATTTTGACAAAATGTATATTGTTTGTAACTTCTGATAATCTTGTACTTGGGAAATCTACAGTATATGGGATATATGTGTGTGTTAATGCCAATGCCACCAATGACAGACTGGAGCCTTAGGCTTAGCAAATAATGGTGTAGTAATAAAACCTGAGTCATTGATGCAGGATTGTTGGGATTTCCCTGGGAACATCCGTACTACTGGGAGGAATAACTCTTTTATTTTTTGTTTTGCTTTTTCATTCTACTTCCACATCCTCGATACTGAAATAAAAATTAATTTCGTTGTTTGAGTGAAAATATTCCATAATAACACCAGCCGAATTGACTGAAAGTGGAGCATTTCTCACATTTTCTCCTTATGGTATAGTAGTATAAGTGTAAAAAAATAAGAAATACAAATTAATCTTCTTGTGAGCCTTTGGAACACCTGCTTAACAGCTCATTAAAATGCAGTCCTATCAGTTGTTCAGGAAAATCTGCTTTGTGAGGAAATGAATCCTGCACCAAATCCGAGACACAATGTTATCAATCAGATAATGCCAGCAATATTCTAAAATTCTTCTTAGTTCTTAGTTGGGGATGTTAGAGGCGTGTTGCTTGCTTTCGAGAAGCCGCCTAAAATTCTTAAAAACTACATTCTGTACAAAACATTTTTCCTAAAGTATGCTTTTATTTTATTAACTCATTAACATCTGAAGTTTTCTTTAATATTTTGTATAAGTATGGTTCAAGGTCAGTGGAAAAAAATTCAAAGTAAAATTTCTGTTAAGTTTTGCTGATGGTTTTTCCCAATCTGATGTAAAATAAAATATATCCAAGATGTTTCAATTGTTTTTTATTTTAAAATTTGATTATGTTAGGAGACTTACCATTCAACTTGGCACTTGCACCTGGCAATAAATTTTATTTCTGATCCTATCCTGTTTTTGTATTAATCACTTAAATGCTTAATGAAAATCTAGCTTATATCTACATTTTGTGATTCACTTTTAAGGTAAAATTACAATTAATAATTAGCATTCTTTAATTTTTGAGTCTTTCAAAATTCTTAGATATACTGAAAAAATTAAGAGTCAAGTGATGAAAATGTACATTGTGAGAAGAGAAATGAGAACATAATCCTTTGATCTTCATAATATTTCAGGTGGATGCCAGTTTATACTGATTCAAGTCAAACCCTTGGAGTACTTTCAATTGCTTTTCTTTTGGGAGATAGGAATGATCCTGTGATATGGCGAGGCCCAAAGAAAAATGGTAAACTATTTTAGCTTCTATGAAAATTTAAAATAGTTGTTAATTTAATTTTTGTATATTTATGTCTTCAAGAGAATATTTAGGTACAGTGTCAAGATGAGACAATAGTTTGTGACTAATTTTCTTGATTGCTTTTGCTATATGTGAGGCGGAAAGCGAAAAGGGACCTCTTGTCGGCAAAGTTGATTTCAAGAAAAAGCCGAAAAACCGGAAGGTTTCTCTCGATTATCGATCCTTGGACCCTTTAGAACCGAATAGTATTTGGTTTGGGCACACTTTTAGGCGAATTTAGCCATTGGAATCATTCCTTAACTCTGAAAAATAACGAGAGGGTAGCATTTTGAAAGTTTAAGGTCGTTTTTCGCAAAATCCACTTATTCTATTTTTTACTGGCGATTCGTCATTTTATGAGCTACAAGGATGATGATGGTCTTAAAATCTTCATTAATCTGTACAGATTGAGAAAAAAATGATAACTCCATTTCGACAAACGCCGACAAGAGGTCCCTTTTCGCTTTCCGCCTCACGTATATTGAAACTCAAATTACAGTCTCATTTTTAAATTTACAATTGTAATGTATTGAACTTTGTTTTACAAATTTAATGCTTTAATGCAGACTTAATTCCAATTTGAAGCTGTCAGTAGTATGTAATAAATTAAAAATGAATGTTATTGAGCTTACTTTTCATTAAGCATACTAATCATATTTTAATAGCAATTTATGCTTAATCATTTCGTCAATTTTTCCCAGCCATGATCAAGCAATTCATAACAGATGTGCACTGGCAGGATTTAGACTATTTAGTTATTGATATGCCTCCAGGGACATCAGATGAACACATAAGTCTTACTGAAAATATCAAAGGTTCATCTGCGAAAATTGGGACAGTTCTTGTAACTACACCACAGGTATTTTACATGTACTGATAGTTAATTTCTGAACCATTTGTTACAGACAATACTTCCAATTACAAAATTGAAAAACTGGTACAGAATCACATTTGTGTGATAATTTTTATCACTATTTTTTATGTAAAAATACAAAAAAATTTATACCTCCCCCTATCAATCATATCTAGTAAAAAAATATTCATAACCTTGTTTTACAAAAAATTTCTTACTTAACCCAGGTAGCATGCTATGTCAATATATATCCCTATGATATCAACCGATGACTTTAGACATCAGTTGATATAAATTGATACAAAATAATATAGCTGTGCTGCCTGGGAAGAGACAAAAACCAGCAACAGAGTAAAACTAGTTTCAGGGATGATATATTCTGTGACTTATAGAGAGATTTCCACCTATTTGCTTTTTTTTTAAAATTATAATTTTTGTATAAAAGTTATGCATTGAAAAACATTGATTTTTGTCTCAGTAGTATGTCCAGAGTATATTGAGTAGTATGTCTCCTACCATCATGAATATCATTGGAAGAAAAGTACTAACTCTGATTTCCTGAGAACTTCCAACTTTCCCTGCTAATTTTGCAAGATGATCAATTGATCATGCTTCTCTTTTAAATTTTATTATGAAGTTTATTAGTATTCTTAGTGTCTTATAAAATTTTTCCCTATGCTTGCTATTGAATGAAAAATAACTAAGCAGTTAGCATACCTGCCAACTTTTACAGATAGCTGTGAAATTTTCAGGTTTTACGTTTCTTTTCCCTTAACTGCTACTTATGAAAAAAGTTTTATTGGTGTAAGTTTTCAAAAGTTGGTAGGTGTGCCAAGGGATTTAAAAGTAAAACAAATAATCATTTTTGTAGATGGTTTCTCTGGGTGATGTGTTGCGGGAAATCACATTTTGTAAGAAAGCTTCTCTACCTATTCTTGGAATAATTGAAAACATGAGTGGCTTCGTCTGTCCCAACTGTAAGGTAAACATCTTTCAGTTTTTGTATTTTTTTTGTTACATAATTTGTATTTTAACATGACACAAACACTATTACCTTATAGTAAAATGCTTTTAACTGTTTATCTCTATTTTTGTTACATAATTATTTTCTTGGTATTGCTTCCTAGTTTTTTGTTATTTTATATAATAAGTTCTCATCGAGAATTGAGATGGTTTTATTGGTTTGTAATTAAATTTTTAGAAGAAATTATAGCATGTTTCCAAAAAGAGATTCTGAAAGATCTTGGATTTTTAAAAATTAGATCTTATTTTTTAGATCTTACTTTTTCAAGAGTAAAGCAACATTTGTGTGTACTTAAGAATTTAATAAATTCTTAACTAATTCAATTTATTTATACATTTCTATTATTTGAAATCTAATTTTTTTATATCCCCTCTTGTTATTTTTATGGTATTCAAAATATCTTTTTTAATTACATAGTGACATTTATTCTTATTTTACATACTTAGGGGAAATATAATCAAGGTCAGTCCATGTTTATAGGGTTTTTGCCTCCTTTTTGTTATAATTTACTTCCAACTTTCTCTTTGGCATTAATTTTAACTCTACATATCCTCACAAGGTATTGTAAAAAGCACAAACTACTCTAAATAATTAAGGTATTTATATACAAGTAAAAAAGGCAAATTCAGTATAATTTTTTTATTAAAGTTATTTGCTGCTCTGTGCTATATCGAACATGCCTAAATACAGCCATGAGTAAGGCATCTAATTTGAATCAGTAATATTATGGCAGCACAGATTATTTATTCATTAGACCTAGTTGATTTGTCCCTATGTGTAGTTTTTAAATTTTTAAGGCATATTCCTTAACTGTTTGCCTATCCAGTGACAAAAATATATGTATAAGGCTGAGCGCGCACGAGCGACTTTTGTCACGGTGACAAAGACAAAATTGTCGCCATGGCTATTGAAACAAGTTGCAAGTAGTGCGCGCACTAGGCGACGTGACTCTTGGCCGATTGCCAAGAATTTCTTCATAGGGATCCATTGTTTTCTAGTGATATTTTTGATACTAGTGATACTGGTTGCCGTGACTTTAGTCACTCGTGCGCGATCAGCCTAAAAGTTATGTCAATTGTCCTGAGTTAAACAGTAATTAAAAGCTTTTTTTTTGTTTACGCTTAACTTACTAGTTCTTAAAAATCTTATTTTTTTTTCGTTAAGGAATGTTCGGCAGTTTTTTCAAAAGGGGGTGGTGAGCTCCTGGCCAAGGAACAAGGCTTAGCTTTCTTGGGTAAGTAAAGATTGCAATTTTTTGTAAAAGCATTCAGGTGTTAAAATGTAAATTTAGTTTTGGTATTATTTACTGAAATAATTTTTTTAAAAAGCATGCCAGCATTACAATGTCAAATTAAGATGGATGTACAGGGTGTTTTTAAGTCTGTGTCATGCCTTTATATTTTAAGGTCTCATACAGTCATGGAAGTTGTACCTATAGAAAAGTGCCTTGTGAATCCATTTTAACAACAGCTCTTAGCAGTGAAACAAAAAAAAACACCCCTAAATAATTAAATTAGATGATTAAACACAAATTTCAGGTAGAAATGTGTGTAATACCATAACAAAAAAAAACCCTGAAAAATTTCTTGTGAATACATCTTAAATACAAGAGGTATTTGAGATTGAATTCTGTCCCTTTCTGGTCTGAAAAGAGGATTGTTCTTAAATTACTAGTTTCTCTAGTGTTTTTATGCTGTTTTTGATTTTAAGAATTTCTAATTATGCACAAGGAGTGCTCCAACCTGTCTGAATGGATTCAGTTTAGTCACTTTACAGTACTGTATACCGTGTTCAACAGGCTTCTGCTGAGCACATCACAAGTTGTTCGAACCTTTCTCAGGGGATATCTACTCTCACTGACCCTCTAGTACTCAACTTCTTTAGAGTCAATGCCTTTTTGGATCTATTCCGACTTTGTCAGACATCAAAAAAGAGTAAACACTGTACTAAAGGTACTGTGTCTATCATAAGTTGAGCTCTCGTTTACATTTCTGTTGCCAAGGCAACAAGACTCCTCATTTTCAAAGGGGAAAATTGTTGCATTGAATCACTAGTCCTCTTTGTTTATTATTTTGACAGTTCACTAATACCAGCTTCTAACATATGCATTCAACTGCATCAATTCCGAGAAGACCGTGCTTGTGATTGCCAAAAATTCTCTATCAGCTTTAATCCCCTCCAAATTATAATACAGTTTATCCCTATTTAAAATGAACCAGTCTTGTTTCTATAGCAACCACCACAACCAGACAACTAGGCCAGAGCTCAACATGTGGTAGACCGACAGTATAGAGTGTTTTCAGGCGACGTCACAACCGGTTATTTTCTTTTAACTGTGTACCTTCTGTAGGGCTTTTAACTGTTGCTAAGGCCATTGTTTATCTGTTGCTAAGGCGGATTTTAAGTTTGGGGTCACGTGATTGCAAATGCTCCAATAGAAGAATTCCACGGCTAGTCATTTTCTGTAACTGTTAACCTCTGTAGGGCAAAAAACTGTAACATTTCTGTTTCTAAGGCCGTTGTTAGGTCCGAGTCATGTGATTGCAAATGCTCTGTACCATACTAGTCAAGGGATTATTTTAAGTAAACTTATATTTAATTAAACAGATGAAAAAATAAGCAAATTATACCATGTGAAACTATTTTTTAATTGCAAATAAATTAAAATTCTGTTTCAGGAGCTATTCCTATAGATCCAAAGTTTGCATCTTCTATTGAAAGGAGAAGCTTAAAAGAAGATATTGAAGAATCAGAGTCATCAATTAAGTTTCAGAATATAGCAGAGACTATTGTAAATTTACTTCAATCAAATTAATAAATATATATATTTTTTTAATATTTATTTATATCTGATTATTGAATTTTTAAATTGGATAATGTATGAAAGGTAAACACAAGACTAAATAATTGGGTAGAGTAACTTTTATTTTATAACTAAAACTCCTTTCATCAATCGGAAATTAAAGAGTATCACGATATTGCACTGTAGCACCGATATGCAACTTTTATCAGCTTGCTTACTTCAAGAAATCAAGCAAACACTTTAAATTCGCTAATACATAAGGTTTTTCTAATACAGAACACATTTAAGATAAACATGAAATGCCATACTCACTAGAGTGTAGAATAAAAATTAATATCAATAATATTGTGCCATATATATATATATATCATAAACATAAAACAATGTATTTCAAAACACACATACATATGTAAAATGCATAAAATTCCCTCACCATTCTACAGTAAGTGCCAAAAATAAAAAAAAAGTTTAAATAATGATAAAAATGCAACTTCTTTAATAATCATCTAGCCCAATAGCATTGAAAGACAGAGGACTTTAGCATCAATGTGGCTAGCCACATTCAATATAAAACAGATTTTTCACCAGTATTTCAATTGAAATTAAATACAGTAAAACTCACTTGTAATGAGCATAAAGGAACAACCACCTTTCGTTAGAAAAATCCAAGTTCTCCCTATAACCAGGTTTTGCAAAGTCAACTGTATTTGTTGCATAGCTTCGAACTTATTTTAAGACTTTAGTGCCGTTCACATGAGCCACTCTACCTGGGTAAAATGTTAGAAAAACCGGTTCTACGCAGTTTTATCACACCGCTTCCCCTACGCAAGGGAAAAAGTGCCGAAGTAACCGTGCGAAACTTCACCCTAGGCTAGGGTAGGGGAATAAAGTACTCCGACCAGAGTTTGTTTACAAAAACAATATGGCCTCCTCTTACTACACTGATGCACTTCACGTTAATCATCGAAACCATATTATTACTTAAGAAATAAAATATTCTTGATCCTCAATATTCTCAAGGTGTGTTTTGTCTCGTTCAATGTTTATGTTATGATATTTTTAGTTTTAAAAGATTTACTGTTGCGTTCCGAAATGTTCTGATGAAATCTAATGCTTGCAATAAGTTAATAATGTTTCAGTTATCTTTTTTATGATTGTTCTTCAATTTTATTTTTTACATCATGGTCATCCTTTGAAGGCAGCTAATATATTCATTAGTATAATTTTGTATTACTTCCATGGATTAATTTATTTAATGATCAAAGTATAAACATGACTGGCCGATTCAATATTCCAAGTTTCCAATGTTGGCTTAGTTTTTTATATTTTAATCAAGGTTAGAATATTATTTAACTCCATTATGGTGTTAATTAAAATAAACTTTTATTCATTGTATTTTTATTAAAAATGTGTTTAGAGAAAATTATTCTTATAAAATCTATGCGAATATTCTGATTACATATCTGATGCTTAATTTCTTTCATTTGTGTTGTCCATTTGTTTGTTTCTTTTCATTTATTAGTTTTTTGAAGCATTTGAGTTTTCTTATTTTCAATTATTTTTAGATGCTGAGTTTTTTTATTACGTTCTTAATTGTGTGGAAAGTGGATAAAATTAGTTATATTTATTTTTAATTAGAAAGCCTTTAAAAATTGTTTAAATCTTAGTCTTGTTAAAATTTGAATGTCTCGGGTCCCAGAAAATGGATAGAGCATCGTAAAATAGATGGTCTCACAAAGAGAAATAACCCTTCTAAACGTGTTAGAAGCCTTCATACTGGCAGAATTTTCTGAATACTATTTTATATTTACATTTTGATACAGTGCTGAACAGTGCCAGTGTTTACTACTTTGTAAATGCAGATGGTGCTTCTTTTTCTTGATTGCTACCTTAATCTGTAAAACAGGCTTTTATTTACCCTAGAAATGCAATAATTATGTTACTCATACTGTTAGGAAGATAGGTTAACATTCTTAGACCTAAACTCCATTGAGTTTTAAAGGTAGCTTTAGTTTTCTGAGGGATTTCATATTCAAATTTCTAAAAATGCATTTCTATCAATTTTTTTTGTGATAATCACTGGTTTCTATTAACTAAATTTTTTGAATTGCTCATGACAGACTGTTGAATCTTTTAATATATGAATTTATACATTTATATAAGAATTATATTTTATAAATATTCTTAAAATATTAATTTGTATTATGAGTCCTATTAAGAATTATGATTAATATATAATTATTTTTAAATATGTCAAAAAGTGTTCCAATTAAGAATTTTTAAGCCTTTTTTTTCTCAATGCGCTGTTATAAAAAAGCATTCAAATAAATAAAGCAATAGTTTGAGTACTACCTACTAAAACTAAATTGACAGTTTTTAAGAGTTAAAAAAAAATTTTAAAACTGAAATTTTTTAACTTTTAAAATATGGTTTGTCAAACTGCCCCACAATTTGGAATTAAAAATGTTTATAAACATTCTTTTAAATAAAAACTACTTTTTATGCTCTGTTTAATTGCACATTATATATGTATTCAAAATAGGGTACTTTGTTGCCTTCATTCTTCATCTCATTTTTCCTAATTCATTAATAGAAATTCTTAAGTAAAAAATTTACTTAAAGCATGTTCCTAATTCAAAGAAAAAATATTCCTCCCAGGGTTTATTTCCCATAGGAAAGAGCCTCATAAGTCAGAAACATCAACTCGAATAGAGAAAAATGCAAATTTGAGTTGAAAATTTCAGCTTATAGGCTGTTTTATAAATAAATATCATTAAAATAATTGTTTGATAAATAAGAAAACACTAAAATTTTTGTTGAAAATTATCCCAAAGTCAGAAAAATATCATTCCTCTGCTTCAAATTGAAAGATGATATTTAAAAAACCCTCATTTTTGGGTGAAATGAATAAGAACCCACCCAGTGGGTTAGAAACTAAATTTCTTTTGAAAATACCCTATTCTTTAACAAAGTGACAGATTTTGTTATGATCTATTAATACATTTTTGGTTACAAAACTATCCCTAATAAAATTCCTAAATATGTTTTTTGGCAGAAAATAAAAAACCTGCCAGAAAACGGATAATAATTAACCATTTAAAAGAAGCTTTTGAACAGGTAATGAAAGACTTAAAGCACAGCTGAATACAGTGAAAATTTGCTAGCCCAAAACCAACTAATTATATAGGTAGGTCAAAACCAACAAATAATTGACTTGATGAATAGGTCATTTGAAAAAGTTTATGTTTTTCTGAAATAAGGATTTTCTATTACAGGATTACCATCTTTTCATTTCCTAGCACTATGGAAACAAATTCCTTGAATTTCTTCAAACATCAGAAATTTAAAATATACTTCTGAGGTTACAGAATTAAATCTTATTCACTTCTAGCCTTCTCTAAGGATTCTCCTCTATTCTGGTCTGTTCATGGCTACAGTTCGCCAGTTCCTAAATTTTAGGACAAGGAAGTCCTTGTCATAAAAATCAGACCATCTGAGTTTGGGTCTTCTTCTAGCTTTATTTCCAAATGGCTTAGACATACAAATTATTTTTGTGGTACATTGGTTTGGCAACCGGAACTTTTAGAATGAAAACCCTTCAGATTTTTATAGAAAAAAAAGGAACTGGATTTTTAAAATTTGAATAAATTACCTATTAATATAAGTACATATTATGAATGAAATAAAATTATTTTTAAATATCATTATTTCTGTAATAAAATAATTGGTACTTTAAATACCGGTCGTTGTATCGGGAGGGTCGTTATAAAGGGGTTCTACTGTATTAGTAGTAAAAAAGAAAAAAATGAGAGGGTGTCACTTAAAAATTTACTCTTTGAATTTTTCCTTCATTTTTAAAGGAACCCCATAATATAATACTCATACTTTATTTTTATTAACTATATAGTTAATTAATTTAAATGCAAAAATTGTCGGGAATTTCTATCTTCTTTCTCATGTAAATCATTAAAAACAAACAAAGAAACTCCATGATTTGATTATAAACAATAAAAAACGACACATCAACAAGAATCCCGTTGTCCACGTGTTACCCTCATTTCCCATAATACCTTTCGAATCTCTAAAAGATTGCTCATCACGTGACTCCTTGTCCGGGTAAAACGAGTGTGCATGTGAATGGGGCTAATCAACAGTCACCCGGGTAGTCTTCAAAAAATCCTTTCTCCCTACTTCACTACTCTTTTAACTGGGTAAATGGGTTTGGCCATGTGAACGGCACTTTTGATAACAAAAAATGACATGGGAAAAAACTTAATCTCATGCCTTGAATGCTGATCACAGGCTGAAAAAACAAAATGCATGTAATCTTTGTTTAGAACAGGAGAAAAAGTCAGAAGGGACTTCATTGATAAAAGAAATGGCAAGTTAAGAAATATTGATTTTTGCATGCAATCAATAGAGGTTTTTTTCTTTGGTCAGAAACAAACACCAGGTTAAAGATAAACTAATTGGTTTGTGCTTCAACAGTTCATTCGGGAAAAATATATTCACAGCTGCCTAAACTCAAAATGGAAATTGATTGAGAAGTTATTGCTTTTTATATTCTGGTACAGCTTAAAATAGAAGTTTTTTTTTTGGATGTTAAAGATCGTACCCCTAACCATTTGGTCCCTCTTTCTTCTTTAAACATGGTTCTTATTACATCCAAACTTGCTATAAGTGAGTTTAACCCTCTTTTCATTGATACCACTTTTAAATATACTTAAACTCTAAAGACTAAGAAATAAACATTTATAAGACTGTAAGGAGGCAAAAGCTGCTTGAAAATCATAAGATCATATCACAACTCTGGGTAGCTTTAAACATTGATGAATATTGTAACAGACTACTAACCTCATGAATAAAAAACAAGGAGTCTACCATGGATTTGTATTTCTTACCTTCTAGTATTAAGCTAGTTTGTGGTTCAAAATGTGTAGAGTGGTAGTCATAACACATTTCTTTTTTTTAAATTTGATAATGGATAAACAAATTGAAGAAACAGCAAAATTCTCATTTGACCTGATTTTGAATAAGATTATTTCAGTAGATCTAACTAGAGGTAAGTTAAGAACACTGGCACAAGCTTTAAGTGGAATGCAAAGTATAAAGCTTCAAATGTTTTCTATCTTAAGCCCGTTTCTCTTGTATATTTCACTATATTTACAAATGTACAATAAAAATAAAACAGATCTAATAAAATACTTGGTCAAAACTAATAATGAACCTGACGCATAAATATAGAATGTGTTTTCAATAATAAACAAACACATATTTTAATATAAATCCAGAGATACTCTGGGTAATGGTAAATAGAATCTATTGGGTCACTTAAAAAAGTAGTTGTGGAATTCAAAGTGCACAATACTTTTCAATATATCTATAGATATTCCAAGACACACAGTGCATTAGTTGGCACACTATTTTGATTGTTTCCCTTGCAATCCTGAATGGCTGGTAAAATAAAAAAAAGTATGCTTGTCATAGAAAAGTGTACGAGCATATGTACATTAATGTTCCCTTTGTAACAATCCTATAAGATCACAGATTCTTTTAAGTGTAGAATATTATTTCTGGAATTTGCCCATCTTCCACAGAAGTTCCATTGTTATTTCCAGCTGCATATGTGTAAATGAAGGTGACTTTTCCGCCACTCGGACAGTCCAGAGTAATCTTTCGCAACCCTTTCGTTCCATAATGTGAATCTGGTCCCTGCAATTATTCCAAAGCCAGATTAATTTGGATTAATATATTTATTAACACTTTTAATTTCTTCTGAAAAAACCCTTTTTAAACTCATTGTGACAAACTCAAACCATACTTGGAATCTGTCAACTTTCGATCACTTATGAGAGTCATCTATAACTTTAATGCATCTTTCTAACCTTAACTACACAACAAAAAACATAATTCCTTTACAAATGGATAATTTTATAGTTTTAAATAATATGCAAATACAAATAGTAACTAGAGAAAAAACTACTACAAGCAATTAGCTTTTATGAGAACTAAATGAAAAATCCATTTATTTTTACACTTAAATGTGGGTGGAAACAGGAATTATATATTCATATTGATAGCTGAAATGAATTACCTTTAGGGTTGCACAAGCAGTGTAATTGTTAGCAGGAATGATTTCAATTGGAGTCTTGAACATAACTCGGAAAGTAGAAGAGGAACCATCACAGCTGAAGCTTGTGTCATTAGAACCCAGGAGTTTTCCAGTTCCTGTATGAATTATCTACAAAAAAGATTTGACAATTACTTCATCTGGTCTCTTCTTGTTCAGTATTGTACACAAAATTGTTTGTATGAATTTCAACAAGATATTATCTACAAGTGTTCATGTTCAAAAATACTACATCTTATGATTATGCTTGAGCCCTTATTCTCTTGAGATTATTTCAAGACCCCCCTGAAACCAAAATCTATTTTCCAGCCTGGCAAAAGGTGTCTGGAAGCCATTGGTAATGCTCTTTAAAAAATAGGAATCAAGCAGTAATTATTTTTGTTGACTTCTCTTCCTATTGATACACTTTAAATACTCCACTGCTTTTTTAGAGGTTTTATTTACCATCCTACTGAGAAGGCAGGTATTGAAAAGACTACAAAGCCCATGTGATGTAGATAAATAAAAATTAAAATAGTATTACTGACCTGTATGTTAACAGTGTAATCTGATGGACCATGAATAGATCCATACAGTCCAAACCCAACAACATATATTTTTCGATCCACCATAAACCTAAAAAAGATTTTGAAATTATTAGGAGATCTAAAGATTACTAAAACCAATTTTCATATTAAAAAGATTATTTCTCTAGTAGAAACTTTTGAGTACTTATCACCATTTAATATTTTTAAACATTTTATGGAAATACTGAGGCAAAGAAAATGAGGCTTAATATTAATCAAAGTAAAACAAAAATTCTGAAAATTAACCCTAAACAATCAAATGACATCTTTTTAGAGAATTACAAACTAGAAAAAGTGACAAGCTTCAGATATCTTGGTTGTATTATTAACAATAAAGGTGGAACTGATGAAGATATTACCAACACACTGCATAAAGCGTGCAGCAGCTTTGCAATCGAATCTAAATCTTATACAAGTTCTGGAAAAATACCATCTCTACCTCAACCAAGATCAGAGTGTTCAACACTAATGCTAAATCTGTCCTTCTCTATGGATCTGAAACATGGCACTGTAATAAGACCAACATAAAGAAACTTCAGATTTTCATTAACAAGTGCTTAAGAAGAATTCTGAATATTAAATGGCTTCACAAAATTAACAATGAAGATCTTCTAAAAAAGGCAAAACAGAAATCAGTGGAATCTGAAATTAGGAAATGGATTGGTCACGTACTTCGCAACGCGAACCTGAAAAATTCAAAGTTAAAGTGGGTAGGATCCACTAGTCCCGTTAGTTATTTAACGTTGGTAGAGCGTTTGGTGGGCATAGATTTTACCTTACCTGTAGGTGTTTTGTACACATTAGGAACCCTATTAGGCCAGACATCCCTTTGCAGAGAAGGGCCTGATCGAAGCTGATGTAGGGCAGCCCAAAGAATTTGTTTCTGGGGATGGAAAACACTGGGCATCATCCCACAAAGTGAAGAGGCGTTTTCTCTTCCTCTCCACACGCAGGATGAGGAATAAGTCAAGTAAGTAATGGAAGAAAAGCAACCCACCTGATCCGGTCGCTGGTGCCGCTGTACCCCCAGCGTAGGTGCTGCGACTGCTGGAAGCGGCACACCGTCTGCTCCTTGCCCGTGATGCAGCAGCGGGGCACGTCGGGGAAGCTAATGGGCGGCTTGGGGTTCACCGTGAAGTACAGGAACAGCGACACCACCTCCTTGTCCGTGAGGATGCTGGCCTGCGCAGGGCCCACTGCAAACTCCTCGATGGTCATGATGGGGAAGCGGATCAGGTGCAGCGCCCGCCCCAGCAGCATGCGCTGGTTCTCCGGCGTCACCGGCAGGTTCTGGCGCAGGCTCTCTTGCTCCGCCCACCTGGGGAAAGAAACACAAAATTGGATAGGGGGATTCAAAACCCAGACCTGCCAACTCTACTGCTTTTGGACCGAGTTTCCTGCCTCTATTTTAAATCTCTGGCCTCTGTTTTTTGGGGTGTTTTAATTGAGTGCAGTGTAAAAACCTGGAGAAAAGACACAGAAAAAATAGAGGCTGGAGATTCAAAGTAAAGGCCAGTCAGGAGTTGGTAGGTCTGAAAACCAATGGGCAAAAATGCTAGAAGACTACCCAAACACAATTCAGAATTTACCAGGAAAAGGGGAATGGAAGAGGGGTTACTATAGGCAGATGGTTGGGAGTCGAAATAAATTTTCATCTCAGTTATTATGTGTGGTTTGACTCATTTATAAAACCTGGGTAAATCTGTGACAATATTAAATGTGACAGTTCTTTTTGTTGCATTTTAAAGACGACCCCTCAAGGACAAAAGTATTTTTTCCGAAGTTAAAGTAACAAAAACTATTTATTAAAAATTAACGTTACTAAAATTTAAACAAGAAAATGCCAATAAGGAAAGCTGCATAAAGGTTTACCGTTCTGTGGTAATTCAGCTCTGCATAGGAGCAATTGTGTCTACCTCAAATTGATTAAATCAATTTGTAAGTGTTATTTTGGAAGTATGGGTTTTGAATTGGATCTATGCAGAATGTCATGAGATAAAAAATGTCAGGGTTGAGTATTTTTCTAGGTGATTGTTCTCTCCATTATAGTTCAATTAATGTTAAGTGGTAATTCTTGTCAGTTATCTATATATCTATAGTTAAAAAATAATTTTTTACACTCAATCTGTTGTATTCCAACAGACACACCTCAGCTAATTTTTTTAGACATACCTTCCTCAAAAAGAAAGGCATCGAGTTCCCTTACCAAACAAAACCAACACTCACCTGACGACAGCAGCAAACAGCTTGGCCTCGCGGATTCGCAGAGTGTCGCGCTCGAGCACCGCACACAGCGTGTCATGGTCGATGTCAGTGAACCCCTCGGCAGCCAGCGCCTCAGCAGTGTACTTGTCGATAGTCTCGAGGCAGAGTGCCGCCAGCTGCGGCTCGTCGAACAGCCGAGCCTGCGTCAGTAGCAGGAAGGCGTTGTCGCTGCCAAGGTTCGACTTGAGGAAGTCCACACATGCCTTTTCCAGCGCAGGAACCGCATACTTTTTGGCCGTGTAGAGTGTCATCATTACCGTCTCCGGCCCGATGATCACCTGCATGTGGGAAAGTGGCCTGTCAGGTTTTTTTTTTCAATTTTCGAAAAAAGACCATTAACAGTTATGGAATTATAGTTTTGGGTAGCGAATACAGATCAAATTAATTTCCTCGGGCCTCATAGTGAGCTCATTAAAATTTTTAGGGAGGAATTTTAGGAATTTTTAAAGACAATTTTAGGAACTTGTTCTTGGGTTTGCAATTACGATACTGCTTGATTAAAATAAGTTGCTTATAAAAACAGAAAAACTACTGCATAGAACATAAAATTGGAAAACCCTTTGTTTTTATTTGTTTTTGAACTGATTTTTAAAAACAATCGTATGCTTTTTTCCTTTATGACATGATTTTACTTGATTAAACCCACTGTTTGATACATCAAATGTTTCATTAGAGCTTCTGACTGTGAAGCCATACATTTGGGGTTCAAATCCCCGTTTGGCATGGATGTTAGTTTCTGTCCTTGTGGGATGAATGAATGTGGCTCCCTGTAAAAAGGGGTAGTGTGAGCGAATTTGTGTGTGGCGCTGGTAACAGTACCTCGGCTCCAGTCCATAGGTGCCCAATCCCAAAGCAGCAGTCTTGGCCAGATAACAGTTAATTCACAGACGTCGTCCCAGTAGATTCAGACAATTTTTTATCAGCGTTACTATCCTAATCCTAAAAAAGGATTTTTGTCACACTCCTCTTCTGGTAGCCATTCAGAAAAGCCAACAGTGTAAGACCATTTCGAAACAAAAGTAGTTTATTGAACTAAAAAAAGCAGATGCCACGGCTATTTTGGTTCTGCTGACATAAAAATAACGGACAAAGTAGAACTTTTTTGGAAACAAAGAGCGTTCAATCAAAAATTTTAGGATGATAATAAAATTTTAGTTATATTTTAGGAATTTTAGGAAAGCCTCAAACTAAAAGGAATTTTAGGAATTTAAGGAACTCTGCAAGGCCTGAATTTCCTTTAATATAAATTCAAAATAAATTATTAAACTCTCAATCTGATCATCCCTGTAACTTTAAAAATTTAAATACCTTACCTTTCCACCATATCGCATTTTATCAGACCATACAGACACAGCTATTGAACAATGAGCTTCGATAATGTTTTTGGATGCAGTGGCACGGTCGATGGTTTAATACGTAAGAAACCTTTTTCTACATCTTAACAAAAATATTTGAGATTTGAGGGATAATACCTCGAATAGAAGACCCACATTTGTATACAATATTCCTCGTTTCCATAAAGAAATCTTCAGAAAACAGTTTTTCTATCTCGCTCCAAAATTGTTTAATTATTTACCAATTGAGTTTCAGACTTTTCCAACTTCTAATATTTTCAAACGACATTTATTTAAACTTATTAGTGACATAGAAAATTTAGATGCTTTTTTCCATTTAAATTTAGAAGCATAAATTTTAATACCTTGCTGTGCCATTGTTTTCTTTATCCTAATCAAATTAAGAACTATTATTGTTATTTTAATTTTTTTTGTTTACTTCATATTGTTTTTTTTCTACTTCATTGTAAAAATTTTTCTGTATCTATTAAGGTCATAAATAGTTTGCAAATTTTCTTTCGCATCTAATCGCTATTACTGCAGTAAACCCGATTTATAACAAAAAATAGGGGACAACATCTAAATCAAATCGAGAAGTTACCTCACCCACCTCATCAGAGTAGAGGAACCTGAGAAGAGCGAGGAATGCCGCCGGCTCAACATCGGGCAGCTCCACTTCCTGGGCAGTAGTAGCCATGGCGCCATTGAACATGGCATCAAACACTGCACTTCCCACTGCCAGGACAAAGCGATGGGCAGGGACTCTCTGCTGCTGGGCTCCTCGACCCACCACAAAGTGGACGTCCGCCAGGATTTCACGGTTGAAGATGAAGGCCAGACGCTCCTTCACGGTCAGACGAGATGCCTGTCGGAAAACAGTTTAGCAATCAAATAATAACAGAAATTTCTCAATATTTATCTTAGGATTGATTATAAATACAGCAAATGGATTTTGCATTTTTTTTTTGGTACAGTGGCGTATATAGAAGTTTATTTCGGGAGGGGCACAAAATTATTCCTCAGCTCCTCCAACGCATGTTTATAAGGTCAAATGTAGCTTTTAAATACAATTTCAGGTAGAATTTGCATCTTAATAACATAATTTAAGAACAGTTGAGAGCAACAAAGTATCAAAGGGGGGTCTGTGGGTTGGAAGTTTGACTCTAAAAACAAGTTTTGAACTAGTTTTGGTGCACCTAGGAAATACATTTTTAGGTAGGATTTGGATGAACTTATGAAAAATGTTGAATAATAAAGTTCCAAACAAAAAAGGGGAGTTTGAGCAGTTTGTCCTTAAAAGCAGGGTTTTAACTTGTTCTGGTAGACTAAGTCCGAATTTCAGGGGGCCCTTTATATATGCCCGTTTTTGTAGTTTATTGAATTAAAAAATAGAACACTTTGCATTGCTTCAAGAATAAGAAAGATCATCAGTTGCCTGCAGTTGATAAGAATGCATTCAATTCTACCAATAACTTCCATGTCAAAAATACTAACAAATGAAATTTCATGGTCATAAGTTCATCAACAACCTAAAGATTTAGTATCAGTAATATGCAGTCAAACTTTTTAAAATTATAATCATGCACATCAAGTTGCTAAAATAATTTCATTATTTGTCCAATTAAAAATCATCAAAATATTTTAAATACCAAATATTAGGCCCCAAATTTTTGTTGTTTCCATTAATAAAACTGTAAATTTTAATTGGTTGGGTTTTTTTTTGGAAACAAATTACACAAATCAATATAAAAAACAACACTGCTAATTGAGATTATTTTTGCACAAATTTTTAGAACACTTGTAGCTTACCCAGCTTATCCTAAAGCAGGGGTTCATCCAGGTTTTTCTGCCAGGGTCCTGTTTTAGAAATTTAGTGAAAAATCAAACGGAATTTTGTGAAAATGAAGGGCCCACAATACAACCACAGCATTTATAACTTACGGAATGGGTCCAAAACTGGAAAATTCTATTCTAAAAGGATAAATTGGAATTTTGTGAAGAGTCCCTTTTTGAAGATTAGAATTTTGTGAAGTGTCCTAAAATGGACCCATTTTTCATCCAGATGAACCCCTGTAAAGTACCAAGTAACCTCATACCTGCCAGTTAAACGGTGTCTGCCCTGAATAGCTTACAACACTGTTACATGAAGCACCACTGCCAGATGCAGAGGCAGCAGCTGAGTTGTTAGATGTCTCGTCCACAGAGCGCCGACCATTGGCACTCTCCCGATCTCGCTGGTTGCCCGGAATGTTTACTGGCAGCTCCTGTAGGTCTGTGGCGAACATGTGCGATCCATTGCTAGGAGGCACTTTGGGGAGTCCAGAAGACATTTCAACCTGCAATCGATGCAGCACAATTTTTGGTTCAATTCCGTTAGCAGTCCCGCTAAATACCGTCAAGCACTTTTAAGCGCCATATTTTGAAATATCAACAAACTTTTATGAAAAATGAACAGTTATTAATGTAACTAAACCTCTTAATCTATAAATTTGAAATATTTTAGCAATATTTCTAATTTTTGGTGTCCAAAAGAGCATGGCAGTATTTAGCGAGACAGCTAACATAATTGAACCTATTTTTTATTATCACCACACAATATCTGGTAAAGGCTATTAAAAAGCCCTTATGCTAAAAAAAAATAATGCTACCAACAACAGTATATAAATGATAGAGGCAGCTTGTGTTGGGTAAAACTTGATTACATGAAGTGTTTCCTTTTATTAGAAACAAAAATTTTAAATTTTTCGAACGCTATTTATAACTTGAAAGGATGCAAATGTATTAACTACCTGCTATTCAAATTTTATTTTCAAGGATTGGAATTTACATCAGAATAATAGTACAATCTATTGTTAGTACAATTTAATTCCAGAATTATGCATGTAGTGTTGACGTTGACTTGTTATTTTTCTTCATCAGTTAATTTCAAGAAAACCAATGAAGTTTATCCATTAAAATGAAGTGAACCTCAATTTGACTAAAATTAACTGAAAACTACAACATATAGAAAACAATAAAAAATTTGGCAATATTTGCCATTTAAAATGTTTAGGCGATTTATAATGGAATTGTACCTTAAAAATTTACAAGATTAGTGAGATAAAATCATAGAGACCATTGATTATAATTTTGAAAATCATAGGATTAAGGAAATATACTTTGATTTTATTTATCAAAAAGTAGTTAGAACGGAATGTATAACTTTTATTATGAAGCATTTATTTTCTTTATGGTTTCTAATTATATTTAAAATAAACAACGAATTTAAAATCTGGTTGCGTAGTGAGTGATGTCAGATGACAAGATGACGGCTCAATTTATTTTGGAAACAATGCGAGTGAAAATAAGATTTCGAATGACGATCAGTTTCAAGAGAGAAGAATATCTTGTATAAAAGGTGATAATAGCCTCAAATCTAATTCCAGAACAGTTAAAAAAGAACTTAAATTTTAAAATGAAACTAAAAAGGTTTTACTTACTTTACTACGTAATTCAAGCAACAAAGCTTTGAATACAAAGCTGACAGAGTACAAAAGCTCAAAGCTTCATGAAACTTCAAAATTTTAAATAAGTGTGACAAATGTCACACAAAATCTTCGTCAAATTAAAATTCTAAACAATATTAAAAAGCGAAATATTTTATTTTGCAAACATTAAAAAAGGTTACGGTTACGAATATACTTGAACACGAAGAAACTGTAAACAAAACTGTCAGTAGCAGTTACGTCAGAATAGAAGGGGTGTGGCCAAAACTTTAGCGCCGCTCTTGTGCGTTGGAAACACTGATTAGAAATGCAAACAGTTTCGTAGCCAAGGGGAATTTTTTCGTAGGATATAACATAACACCCCTTCCCAGAAAGTCACGAATTTCCTTTTTTAACCCTAGAAAAGAGCTAAATTTAACCCATATACCCCACAATTTTGGTCTGGCTATATCTATTTATTTGAGTTTATTCCTGGGAATAAGCCTGTTTTTTTTTTGAAGGAATATAGAAAATTTCCAGGTCTGCACAGTTTGAGCAAAGCATGAGAATCTGCACAGTTTGAGCAAAGCATGAGAAATAATCAATTTAAAATTGTGTTTTTTCAATTTTATCTTTTATGATCTATATCTTGTCAAATTAAGAATTTTCTAAATAAAAGTTCAGAAATTTCTAAAGTGAAAATTTTAAAGATACAAATCATAACCCTTATTAACAAGTATGATGTCACCTGAAATAATTTCAAACAGCCATATTCACAGCCATCAGCGTCAGTGCTAAATCCTCGATCAAAGAAGAATTCCACCAATCAGAGTCAATGGAAAGCTACTTTTTCTTTCTTTAACCGCTGGTTAACCTCGACGCTGATGGCTATGAATATGGCTGTAAGAGTACACTCAAGGTTAGTAGAGATAAGGTTGGCTCATCCATGACGTCACTACATGGCAAGGGGGTGCTCTGCCAATGGCAATGCTCGTACAGCTCTGTACGAGCATTGCCATTGGCAGAGCACCCCCTTGCCATGCAGTGACGTCTACGGATGAGCCACTCTTCTCTCTCTACTAACCTCGGAGTTCAGTAGAATTTCAATAATTCAAGTTTCCCATAAATCTAAATGAGCTAGTGGAAAAAAAATCAGTTAAGCTCCCCAACAAGTGAAAGATCATATTTCAAATGACTGTTTATTGAGGCTTTACATGACTGTTAATTTTTAATATACATTAAACTAATATTTTTAAAAATGTTTGTTATTTTTATTTGTTTATTCAAGTTTTCGATAGCTCAACATAGGCCCACTTGAATTACCGAAACTACTGTACATGCATTTCCAAGTACTTGCTAATCTAGTGATTCCTTACCCTAGCTTGTTTGGTCCAAAGCATATTGCCATATTTGTTTTTCCATTGCACTCAATTTGAATTGAACTGAACCCAAATCATGACTAACAGGCACGGACAGGCAATAACTATAAATATAATCCTCATTAAGATTCTCATCAGATATGATTAATTACAGAAGACTAATTCGAAATCTAAAGATTTAGTTTTATTTCTGTAGATTATATTACACTATTACAGTGCACAAATAAATTGCCCTTACAAAATACACAATTTATTAGTTACATAGATTGAAAATAGATAATATTCAACAGTTCACTCTGTTAACCAACAGGAGATTCGATTGAATAGTTCACAAAAGGTAATGTTTTTCTCAGTTGGGCACAAAACCAATTACTCTTTACTTTTTAGTAAAATGTTTATTGTGATAAGAGTTACACATAATTCAAAAATAGGAACTATCCTGCTTTGGTGGTTTCTTGCTGCTCAAATTTTGGGTAAGAGCACTTGGCAGCTTCCCATGTTTTCCTTCCCTTTGCTAAGTCACCAACTAGAGTTGCTACTTGGTCCAGCTGTAAGAAACAAAAAAAAATTGTCTATAGAAGAATGCACTTTTGAATTTCATTGCACTAAAGCAGATAATAGTACCTTTCCCCCCCTTAAAAATAAATCCCTTAAAACATACACAATATTGGAATAAAAAATTTCTTTACTTAAAAAACTTTCATCAGACAAATAATTTTTAAAAATGTGCATACTTAAAGAAAACAGGTAAAACTGATCTCAACTCGATAACCCTGAAAGCTTCTATCATAACTTTCATGCAAAAATTAAAAGGGAAGAAAGAACATAAATGCATTACATGAATATGTGTTCAATTTAATTATATGTAATAGAGGTTATTTAAGGTCTAAAGGTAGTCATAGTTTAGCCTTGAAGATTTTGGTTGGTTAGATGTGGATGGTTGAGTCTCTATTTGCGAAATGTTGCACTTATATAGAAAATGGACATTTATTTTTCTTTTAAGAGTAAAATGTTATCGCCAATAAATACCAAGATGGCTTATGTAAAATTTCACATGTAGGATTTTTACTCTCCATATCTAGAAACAGCAACACAACTAGTAATTGCACATAAGAACCTTAATGATGAAGTAATTTAGTCATTAAAGTAATAAAAGATAACTTTTAAATTTAATTTGTCTTAAATCAACTTACAGGCACACCATACCATACAGACAGTATACCATACTAGTCAAGGAATTATTTTAAGTAAACTTATATTTAATGGACTCTAACCGCCTATCTGGTTCGAGACTTCACACGGAACCAACACGTGACCTACTGAGCTTGCAATTGGTTACTTCAGATACTACACTAGTAGATCTACTAGTGTAGTATCTGTGGTAACCAATTGCAAGCTCAGTAGGTCACGTGTTGGTTCCGTGTGAAGTGTCGAACCAGATAGGCGGTTAGAGTCCATTAAACAGATGAAAAATAAGCAAATTATAACATGTAAAACTATTTTTTAATTGCAAATAAATTAAAATTCTGTTTCAGGAGCTATTCCTATAGATCCAAAGTTTGCATCTTCTATTGAAAGGAGAAGCTTAAAAGAAGATATTGAAGAATCAGAGTCATCAATTAAGTTTCAGAATATAGCAGAGACTATTGTAAATTTACTTCAATCAAATTAATAAATATATATATATTTATATAAATATTTATTTATATCTGATTATTGGATTTTTAAATCGGATAATGTATGAAAGGTAAACACAAGACTAAATAATTGGGTAGAGTAACTTTTATTTTATAACTAAAACTCCTTTCATCAATCGGAAATTAAAGAGTATCACGATATTGCACTGTAGCACCGATATGCAACTTTTTATCAGCTTGCTTACTTCAAGAAATCAAGCAAACACTTTAAATTCGCTAATACATAATGTTTTTCTAATACAGAACACATTTAAGATAAACATGAAATGCCATACTCACTAGAGTGTAGAATAAAAATTAATATCAATAATATTGTGCCATATATATATATATATCATAAACATAAAACAATGTATTTCAAAACACACATACATATGTAAAATGCATAAAATTCCCTCACCATTCTACAGTAAGTGCCAAAAATAAAAAAAAAGTTTAAATAATGATAAAAATGCAACTTCTTTAATAATCATCTAGCCCAATAGCATTGAAAGACAGAGGACTTTAGCATCAATGTGGCTAGCCACATTCAATTTAAACAGATTTTTCACCAGTATTTCAATTGAAATTAAATACAGTAAAACTCACTTGTAATGAGCATAAAGGAACAACCACCTTTCGTTAGAAAAATCCAAGTTCTCACTATAACCAGGTTTTGCAAAGTCAACTGTATTTGTTGCATAGCTTCGAACTTATTTTAAGACTTTGATAACAAAAAATGACATGGGAAAAAACTTAATCTCATGCCTTGAATGCTGATCACAGGCTGAAAAAACAAAATGCATGTAATCTTTGTTTAGAACAGGAGAAAAAGTCAGAAGGGACTTCATTGATAAAAGAAATGGCAAGTTAAGAAATATTGATTTTTGCATGCAATCAATAGAGGTTTTTTTCTTTGGTCAGAAACAAACACCAGGTTAAAGATAAACTAATTGGTTTGTGCTTCAACAGTTCATTCGGGAAAAATTTATTCACAGCTGCCTAGACTCAAAATGGAAATTGATTGAGAAGTTATTGCTTTTTTTATATTCTGGTACAGCTTAAAATAGAGAAGGTTTTTTTTGGATGTTAAAGATCGTACCCCTAACCATTTGGTCCCTCTTTCTTCTTTAAACATGGTTCTCATCTTTACATCCAAACTTGCTATAAGTGAGTTTAACCCTCTTTTCATTGATACCACTTTTAAATATATTTAAACTCTAAAGACTAAAAAATAAACATTTCCATTCAGTTATAAGACTGTAAGGAGGCAAAAGCTGCTTGAAAATCATAAGATCATATCACAACTCTGAGTAGCTTTTAGACTGACAAGCAGACATTGATGAATAACTATTGTAACAGACTACTAACCTCATGAATCAAAAACAAGGGTTCTACCAAAGATTTTTTTTTATCTTACCTTCTAGTATTAAGCTATTTTGTGGTTCAAAATGTGTAGAGTGGTAGTCATAACACATTTCTTTTTTTTTTTTTTTAATTTGATAATGGATAAACAAATTGAAGAAACAGCAAAATTCTCATTTGACCTGATTTTGAATAAGATTATTTCAGTAGATCTAACTAGAGGTAAGTTAAGAACACTGGCACAAGCTTTAAGTGGAATGAAAAGTATAAAGCTTCAAATGTTTTCTATCTTAAGCCCGTTTCTCTTGTATATTTCACTATATTTACAAATGTACAATAAAAATAAAACAGATCTAATAAAATACTTGGTCAAAACTAATAATGAACCTGACGCATAAATATAGAATGTGTTTTCAATAATAAACAAACACATATTTTAATATAAATCCAGAGATACTCTGGGTAATGGTAAATAGAATCTATTGGGTCACTTAAAAAAGTAGTTGTGGAATTCAAAGTGCACAATACTTTTCAATATATCTATAGATATTCCAAGACACAGTGCATTAGTTGGCACACTATTTTGATTGTTTCCCTTGCAATCCTGAATGGCTGGTAAAATAAAAAAAAGTATGCTTGTCATAGAAAAGTGTACGAGCATATGTACATTAATGTTCCCTTTGTAACAATCCTATAAGATCACAGATTCTTTTAAGTGTAGAATATTATTTCTGGAATTTGCCCATCTTCCACAGAAGTTCCATTGTTATTTCCAGCTGCATATGTGTAAATGAAGGTGACTTTTCCGCCACTCGGACAGTCCAGAGTAATCTTTCGCAACCCTTTCGTTCCATAATGTGAATCTGGTCCCTGCAATGATTCCAAAGCCAGAGATTAAAAAAAAAACTAAACTTTTATCAGTTAAGTAATGTGAAATTTAAAATGTGGCATTAAACCCCAACCTCTGCTGTAAGAATTGAGATTTTCTAACTTTTTGGATTAATATATTTATTAACACTTTTAATTTCTTCTGAAAAAAAAACCTTTTTAAACTCATTGTTACAAACTCAAACCATACTTGGAATCTGGCAACTTTCGATCATTTATGAGAGTCATCTATAACTTTAATGCATCTTTCTAACCTTAACTACCACTACAAAAAACATAATTCCTTTACAAATGGACAATTTTATAGTTTTAAATATTATGCAAATGGTAACTAGAGAAAAAACATTATATACTAGCAATTAGCTTAGAGAACTAAATCCATATATTTTTACACTTGAACGTGGGTGGAAACAGGAATTATATATTCATATTGATAGCTGAAATGAATTACCTTTAGGGTTGCACAAGCAGTGTAATTGTTAGCAGGAATGATTTCAATTGGAGTCTTGAACATAACTCGGAAAGTAGAAGAGGAACCATCACAGCTGAAGCTTGTGTCATTAGAACCCAGGAGTTTTCCAGTTCCTGTATGAATGATCTACAAAAAAGATTTGACAATTGCTTCATCTGGTTTCTTCTTGTACACAAAATTGTTTAAATGGATTTCAACATGATATTATCTACAAGTGTTCATGTTAAAAAATACTACATTTTATGATTATGCTTGAGCCCTTATTCTCTTAGAGATTATTTCAAGACCCCCCTGAAACCAAAATCTATTTTCCAGCCTGGCAAAAGGTGTCTGGAAGCCATTGGTAATGCTTTTTAAAAAATAGGAATCAAGCAGTAATTATTTTTGTTGACTTCTCTTCCTATTACACTTTAAATACCCTCCACTGCTTTTTTAGAGGTTTTATTTACCATCCTACTGAGAAGGCAGGTATTGAAAAGACTACAAAGCCCATGTGATGTAGATAAATAAAAATTTAAAATAGTATTACTGACCTGTATGTTAACAGTGTAATCTGATGGACCATGAATAGATCCATACAGTCCAAACCCAACAACATATATTTTTCGATCCACCATAAACCTAAAAAAGATTTTGAAATTATTAGGAGATCTAAAGATTACTAAAACCAATTTTCATATTAAAAAGATTATTTCTCTAGTAGAAACTTTTGAGTACTTATCACCATTTAATATTTTTAAACATTTTATGGAAATACTGAGGCAAAGAAAATGAGGCTTAATATTAATCAAAGTAAAACAAAAATTCTGAAAATTAACCCTAAACAATCAAATGACATCTTTTTAGAGAATTACAAACTAGAAAAAGTGACAAGCTTCAGATATCTTGGTTGTATTATTAACAATAAAGGTGGAACTGATGAAGATATTACCAACACACTGCATAAAGCGTGCAGCAGCTTTGCAATCGAATCTAAATCTTATACATGTTCTGGAAAAATACCATCTCTACCTCAACCAAGATCAGAGTGTTCAACACTAATGCTAAATCTGTCCTTCTCTATGGATCTGAAACATGGCACTGTAATAAGACCAACATAAAGAAACTTCAGATTTTCATTAACAAGTGCTTAAGAAGAATTCTGAATATTAAATGGCTTCACAAAATTAACAATGAAGATCTTCTAAAAAAGGCAAAACAGAAATCAGTGGAATCTGAAATTAGGAAATGGATTGGTCACGTACTTCGCAACGCGAACCTGAAAAATTCAAAGTTAAAGTGGGTAGGATCCACTAGTCCCGTTGGTAGAGCGTTTGGTGGGCATAGATTTTACCTTACCTGTAGGTGTTTTGTATACATTAGGAACCCTATTAGGCCAGACATCCCTTTGCAGAGAAGGGCCTGATCGAAGCTGATGTAGGGCAGCCCAAAGAATTTGTTTCTGGGGATGGAAAACACTGGGCATCGTCCCACAAAGTGAAGAGGCGTTTCCTCTTCCTCTCCACACGCAGGATGAGGAATAAGTCAAGTAAGTAATGGAAGAAAAGCAACCCACCTGATCCGGTCACTGGTGCCGCTGTACCCCCAGCGGCTCTCCGACTGCTGGAAGCGGCACACCGTCTGCTCCTTGCCCGTGATGCAGCAGCGGGGCACGTCGGGGAAGCTAATGGGCGGCTTGGGGTTCACCGTGAAGTACAGGAACAGCGACACCACCTCCTTGTCCGTGAGGATGCTGGCCTGCGCAGGGCCCACTGCAAACTCCTCGATGGTCATGATGGGGAAGCGGATCAGGTGCAGCGCCCGCCCCAGCAGCATGCGCTGGTTCTCCGGCGTCACCGGCAGGTTCTGGCGCAGGCTCTCTTGCTCCGCCCACCTGGGGAAAGAAACACAAAATTGGATAGGGGGATTCAAAACCCAGACCTGCCAACTCTACTGCTTTTGGACCAAGTTTCCTGCCTCTATTTTAAATCTCTGGCCTCTGTTTTTTGGGGTGTTTTAATTGAGTGCAGTGTAAAAACCTGGAGAAAAGACACAGAAAAAATAGAGGCTGGAGATTCAAAGTAAAGGCCAGTCAGGAGTTGGTAGGTCTGAAAACCAATGGGCAAAAATGCTAGAAGACTACCCAAACACAATTCAGAATTTACCAGGAAAAGGGGAATGGAAGAGGGGTTACTATAGGCAGATGGTTGGGAGTCGAAATAAATTTTCATCTCAGTTATTATGTGTGGTTTGACTCATTTATAAAACCTGGGTAAATCTGTGACAATATTAAATGTGACAGTTCTTTTTGTTGCATTTTAAAGACGACCCCTCAAGGACAAAAGTATTTTTTCCGAAGTTAAAGTAACAAAAACTATTTATTAAAAATTAACGTTACTAAAATTTAAACAAGAAAATGCCAATAAGGAAAGCTGCATAAAGGTTTACCGTTTTGTGGTAATTCAGCTCTGCATAGGAGCAATTGTGTCTACCTCAAATTGATTAAATCAATTTGTAAGTGTTATTTTGGAAGTATGGGTTTTGAATTGGATCTATGCAGAATGTCATGAGATAAAAAATGTCAGGGTTGAGTATTTTTCTAGGTGATTCTTCTCTCCATTATAGTTCAATTAATGTTAAGTGGTAATTCTTGTCAGTTATCTATATATCTATAGTTAAAAAATAATTTTTTACACTCAATCTGTTGTATTCCAACAGACACACCTCAGCTAATTTTTTTAGACATACCTTCCTCAAAAAGAAAGGCATCGAGTTCCCTTACCAAACAAAACCAACACTCACCTGACGACAGCAGCAAACAGCTTGGCCTCGCGGATTCGCAGAGTGTCGCGCTCGAGCACCGCACACAGCGTGTCATGGTCGATGTCAGTGAACCCCTCGGCAGCCAGCGCCTCAGCAGTGTACTTGTCGATAGTCTCGAGGCAGAGTGCCGCCAGCTGCGGCTCGTCGAACAGCCGAGCCTGCGTCAGTAGCAGGAAGGCGTTGTCGCTGCCAAGGTTCGACTTGAGGAAGTCCACACATGCCTTTTCCAGCGCAGGAACCGCATACTTTTTGGCCGTGTAGAGTGTCATCATTACCGTCTCCGGCCCGATGATCACCTGCATGTGGGAAAGTGGCCTGTCAGGTTTTTTTTTTCAATTTTCGAAAAAAGACCATTAACAGTTATGGAATTATAGTTTTGGGTAGCGAATACAGATCAAATTAATTTCCTCGGGCCTCATAGTGAGCTCATTAAAATTTTTAGGGAGGAATTTTAGGAATTTTTAAAGACAATTTTAGGAACTTGTTCTTGGGTTTGCAATTACGATACTGCTTGATTAAAATAAGTTGCTTATAAAAACAGAAAAACTACTGCATAGAACATAAAATTGGAAAACCCTTTGTTTTTATTTGTTTTTGAACTGATTTTTAAAAACAATCGTATGCTTTTTTCCTTTATGACATGATTTTACTTGATTAAACCCACTGTTTGATACATCAAATGTTTCATTAGAGCTTCTGACTGTGAAACCATACATTTGGGGTTCAAATCCCCGTTTGGCATGGATGTTAGTTTCTGTCCTTGTGGGATGAATGAATGTGGCTCCCTGTAAAAAGGGGTAGTGTGAGCGAATTTGTGTGTGGCGCTGGTAACAGTACCTCGGCTCCAGTCCATAGGTGCCCAATCCCAAAGCAGCAGTCTTGGCCAGATAACAGTTAATTCACAGACATCGTCCCAGTAGATTCAGACAATTTTTTATCAGCGTTACTATCCTAATCCTAAAAAAGGATTTTTGTCACACTCCTCTTCCGGTAGCCATTCAGAAAAGCCAACAGTGTAAGACCATTTCGAAACAAAAGTAGTTTATTGAACTAAAAAAAGCAGATGCCACGGCTATTTTGGTTCTGCTGACATAAAAATAACGGACAAAGTAGTAGAACTTTTTTGGAAACAAAGAGCGTTCAATCAAAAATTTTAGGATGATAATAAAATTTTAGTTATATTTTAGGAATTTTAGGAAAGCCTCAAACTAAAAGGAATTTTAGGAATTTAAGGAACTCTGCAAGGCCTGAATTTCCTTTAATATAAATTCAAAATAAATTATTAAACTCTCAATCTGATCATCCCTGTAACTTTAAAAATTTAAATACCTTACCTTTCCACCATATCGCATTTTATCAGACCATACAGACACAGCTATTGAACAATGAGCTTCGATAATGTTTTTGGATGCAGTGGCACGGTTGATGGTTTAATACGTAAGAAACCTTTTTCTACATCTTAACAAAAATATTTGAGATTTGAGGGATAATACCTCGAATAGAAGACCCACATTTGTATACAATATTCCTCGTTTCCATAAAGAAATCTTCAGAAAACAGTTTTTCTATCTCGCTCCAAAATTGTTTAATTATTTACCAATTGAGTTTCAGACTTTTCCAACTTCTAATATTTTCAAACGACATTTATTTAAACTTATTAGTGACATAGAAAATTTAGATGCTTTTTTCCATTTAAATTTAGAAGCATAAATTTTAATACCTTGCTGTGCCATTGTTTTCTTTATCCTAATCAAATTAAGAACTATTATTGTTATTTTAATTTTTTTTGTTTACTTCATATTGTTTTTTTTCTACTTCATTGTAAAAATTTTTCTGTATCTATTAAGGTCATAAATAGTTTGCAAATTTTCTTTCGCATCTAATCGCTATTACTGCAGTAAACCCGATTTATAACAAAAAATAGGGGACAACATCTAAATCAAATCGAGAAGTTACCTCACCCACCTCATCAGAGTAGAGGAACCTGAGAAGAGCGAGGAATGCCGCCGGCTCAACATCGGGCAGCTCCACTTCCTGTGCAGTAGTAGCCATGGCGCCATTGAACATGGCATCAAACACTGCACTTCCCACTGCCAGGACAAAGCGATGGGCAGGGACTCTCTGCTGCTGGGCTCCTCGACCCACCACAAAGTGGACGTCCGCCAGGATTTCACGGTTGAAGATGAAGGCCAGACGCTCCTTCACGGTCAGACGAGATGCCTGTCGGAAAACAGTTTAGCAATCAAATAATAACAGAAATTTCTCAATATTTATCTTAGGATTGATTATAAATACAGCAAATGGATTTTGCATTTTTTTTTGGTACAGTGGCGTATATAGAAGTTTATTTCGGGAGGGGCACAAAATTATTCCTCAGCTCCTCCAACGCATGTTTATAAGGTCAAATGTAGCTTTTAAATACAATTTCAGGTAGAATTTGCATCTTAATAACATAATTTAAGAACAGTTGAGAGCAACAAAGTATCAAAGGGGGGTCTGTGGGTTGGAAGTTTGACTCTAAAAACAAGTTTTGAACTAGTTTTGGTGCACCTAGGAAATACATTTTTAGGTAGGATTTGGATGAACTTATGAAAAATGTTGAATAATAAAGTTCCAAACAAAAAAGGGGAGTTTGAGCAGTTTGTCCTTAAAAGCAGGGTTTTAACTTGTTCTGGTAGACTAAGTCCGAATTTCAGGGGGCCCTTTATATATGCCCGTTTTTGTAGTTTATTGAATTAAAAAATAGAACACTTTGCATTGCTTCAAGAATAAGAAAGATCATCAGTTGCCTGCAGTTGATAAGAATGCATTCAATTCTACCAATAACTTCCATGTCAAAAATACTAACAAATGAAATTTCATGGTCATAAGTTCATCAACAACCTAAAGATTTAGTATCAGTAATATGCAGTCAAACTTTTTAAAATTATAATCATGCACATCAAGTTGCTAAAATAATTTCATTATTTGTCCAATTAAAAATCATCAAAATATTTTAAATACCAAATATTAGGCCCCAAATTTTTGTTGTTTCCATTAATAAAACTGTAAATTTTAATTGATTGGGTTTTTTTTTGGAAACAAATTACACAAATCAATATAAAAAACAACACTGCTAATTGAGATTATTTTTGCACAAATTTTTAGAACACTTGTAGCTTACCCAGCTTATCCTAAAGCAGGGGTTCATCCAGGTTTTTCTGCCAGGGTCCTGTTTTAGAAATTTAGTGAAAAATCAAACGGAATTTTGTGAAAATGAAGGGCCCACAATACAACCACAGCATTTATAACTTACGGAATGGGTCCAAAACTGGAAAATTCTATTCTAAAAGGATAAATTGGAATTTTGTGAAGAGTCCCTTTTTGAAGATTAGAATTTTGTGAAGTGTCCTAAAATGGACCCATTTTTCATCCAGATGAACCCCTGTAAAGTACCAAGTAACCTCATACCTGCCAGTTAAACGGTGTCTGCCCTGAATAGCTTACAACACTGTTACATGAAGCACCACTGCCAGATGCAGAGGCAGCAGCTGAGTTGTTAGATGTCTCGTCCACAGAGCGCCGACCATTGGCACTCTCCCGATCTCGCTGGTTGCCCGGAATGTTTACTGGCAGCTCCTGTAGGTCTGTGGCGAACATGTGCGATCCATTGCTAGGAGGCACTTTGGGGAGTCCAGAAGACATTTCAACCTGCAATCGATGCAGCACAATTTTTGGTTCAATTCCGTTAGCAGTCCCGCTAAATACCGTCAAGCACTTTTAAGCGCCATATTTTGAAATATCAACAAACTTTTATGAAAAATGAACAGTTATTAATGTAACTAAACCTCTTAATCTATAAATTTGAAATATTTTAGCAATATTTCTAATTTTTGGTGTCCAAAAGAGCATGGCAGTATTTAGCGAGACAGCTAACATAATTGAACCTATTTTTTATTATCACCACACAATATCTGGTAAAGGCTATTAAAAAGCCCTTATGCTAAAAAAAAATAATGCTACCAACAACAGTATATAAATGATAGAGGCAGCTTGTGTTGGGTAAAACTTGATTACATGAAGTGTTTCCTTTTATTAGAAACAAAAATTTTAAATTTTTCGAACGCTATTTATAACTTGAAAGGATGCAAATGTATTAACTACCTGCTATTCAAATTTTATTTTCAAGGATTGGAATTTACATCAGAATAATAGTACAATCTATTGTTAGTACAATTTAATTCCAGAATTATGCATGTAGTGTTGACGTTGACTTGTTATTTTTCTTCATCAGTTAATTTCAAGAAAACCAATGAAGTTTATCCATTAAAATGAAGTGAACCTCAATTTGACTAAAATTAACTGAAAACTACAACATATAGAAAACAATAAAAAATTTGGCAATATTTGCCATTTAAAATGTTTAGGCGATTTATAATGGAATTGTACCTTAAAAATTTACAAGATTAGTGAGATAAAATCATAGAGACCATTGATTATAATTTTGAAAATCATAGGATTAAGGAAATATACTTTGATTTTATTTATCAAAAAGTAGTTAGAACGGAATGTATAACTCTTATTATGAAGCATTTATTTTCTTTATGGTTTCTAATTATATTTAAAATAAACAACGAATTTAAAATCTGGTTGCGTAGTGAGTGATGTCAGATGACAAGATGACGGCTCAATTTATTTTGGAAACAATGCGAGTGAAAATAAGATTTCGAATGACGATCAGTTTCAAGAGAGAAGAATATCTTGTATAAAAGGTGATAATAGCCTCAAATCTAATTCCAGAACAGTTAAAAAAGAACTTAAATTTTAAAATGAAACTAAAAAGGTTTTACTTACTTTACTACGTAATTCAAGCAACAAAGCTTTGAATACAAAGCTGACAGAGTACAAAAGCTCAAAGCTTCATGAAACTTCAAAATTTTAAATAAGTGTGACAAATGTCACACAAAATCTTCGTCAAATTAAAATTCTAAACAATATTAAAAAGCGAAATATTTTATTTTGCAAACATTAAAAAAGGTTACGGTTACGAATATACTTGAACACGAAGAAACTGTAAACAAAACTGTCAGTAGCAGTTACGTCAGAATAATAGGGGTGTGGCCAAAACTTTAGCGCCGCTCTTGTGCGTTGGAAACACTGATTAGAAATGCAAACAGTTTCGTAGCCAAGGGGAATTTTTTCGTAGGATATAACATAACACCCCTTCCCAGAAAGTCACGAATTTCCTTTTTTAACCCTAGAAAAGAGCTAAATTTAACCCATATACCCCACAATTTTGGTCTGGCTATATGTATTTATTTGAGTTTATTCCTGGGAATAAGCCTGTTTTTTTTGGAAGGAATATAGAAAATTTCCAGGTCTGCACAGTTTGAGCAAAGCATGAGAATCTGCACAGTTTGAGCAAAGCATGAGAAATAATCAATTTAAAATTGTGTTTTTTCAATTTTATCTTTTATGATCTATATCTTGTCAAATTAAGAATTTTCTAAATAAAAGTTCAGAAATTTCTGAAGTGAAAATTTTAAAGATACAAATCATAACCCTTATTAACAAGTATGATGTCACCTGAAATAATTTCAAACAGCCATATTCACAGCCATCAGCGTCAGTGCTAAATCCTCGATCAAAGAAGAATTCCACCAATCAGAGTCAATGGAAAGCTACTTTTTCTTTCTTTAACCGCTGGTTAACCTCGACGCTGATGGCTATGAATATGGCTGTAAGAGTACACTCAAGGTTAGTAGAGAGAAGGTTGGCTCATCCATGATGTCACTACATGGCAAGGGGGTGCTCTGCCAATGGCTATGCTCGTACAGCTCTGTACGAGCATTGCCATTGGCAGAGCACCCCCTTGCCATGCAGTGACGTCTACGGATGAGCCAACCTTCTCTCTCTACTAACCTCGGAGTACAGTAGAATTTCAATAATTCAAGTTTCCCATAAATCTAAATGAGCTAGTGAAAAAAATCAGTTAAGCTCCCCAACAAGTGAAAGATCATATTTCAAATGACTGTTTATTGAGGCTTTACATGACTGTTAATTTTTAATATACATTAAACTAATATTTTTAAAAATGTTTGTTATTTTTATTAGTTTATTCAAGTTTTCGATAGCTCAACATAGGCCCAATTGAATTATCAAAACTACTGTATATGTATTTCCAAGCATTTGCTAATCTAGTGATTCCTTACCCTAGCTTGTTTGGTCCAAAGCATATTGCCATATTTGTTTTTCCATTGCAATCAATTTGAATTGAACTGAACCCAAGTCATGACTTACTTACAGGCACGGACAGGCAATAACTATAAATATTGTTTTAAATATAATCCTCATTAAGATTCTCATCAGATATGAGTGATTACAGAAGACTAATTCGAAATCTAAAGATTTAGTTTTATTTCTGTAGATTATATTACACTATTACAGTGCACAAATAAATTGCCCTTACAAAATACACAATTTATTAGTTACATAGATTGAAAATAGATAATATTCAACAGTTCACTCTGTTAACCAACAGGAGATTCGATTGAATAGTTCACAAAAGGTAATGTTTTTCTCAGTTGGGCACAAAACCAATTACTCTTTACTTTTTAGTAAAATGTTTATTGTGATAAGAGTTACACATAATTCAAAAATAGGAACTATCCTGCTTTGGTGGTTTCTTGCTGCTCAAATTTTGGGTAAGAGCACTTGGCAGCTTCCCATGTTTTCCTTCCCTTTGCTAAGTCACCAACTAGAGTTGCTACTTGGTCCAGCTGTAAGAAACAAAAAAAAAATTGTCTATAGAAGAATGCACTTTTGAATTTCATTACACTAAAGCAGAGAATAGTACCTTTTCCCCCCTTAAAAATAAATCCCTTAAAACATACACAATATTGGAATAAAAAATTTCTTTACTTAAAAAACTTTCATCAGACAAATAATTTTTAAAAATGTGCGTACTTAAAGAAAACAGGTAAAACTGATCTCAACTCGATAACCCTGAAAGCTTCTATCATAACTTTCATGCAAAAATTAAGAGAAGAAAGAACACAAATGCATTACATGAAAATAGGTGTTCAATTTAATTAGTATGTAATAGAGGTTATTTAAGGCAAGTGACCTAAAGGTAGTCATAGTTTAGCCATGAAGATTTTTCATAATATGGTGGTTAGATGTGGATGGTTGAGTCTGTATTTTCGAAATGTTGCACTTAGACAATGTAGACAATGGACATTTATTTTTCTTTTAAGAGTAAAATGTTATCACCAATAAATAGATGGCTTATGTAAAATTTTACATGTAGAATTTTTACTCTCCAAATCTAAACATAGCAACACAACTAGTAATTACATTTAAGAATCTTAATGATGAAGTAATTTAGTCATTAAAATAATAAAAGACAGCTTTTAAATTTACTTTGTCTTAATTCAACTTACAGGCACACGGATTTGGTCCATGGAGTCACGCTCCCTCAATGTGACAGAATACGGTTCCTTCAAGGAATCAAAGTCCACTGTGATCGCGAAGGGAATGGCAATTTCATCCGTCCGTGTGTAACGGCGGCCGATGGAACCACTGCTGTCATCAACTCGATTGGACACTTCATTTCTGGTCAGGTCTTGAGCTGTAAAATGTTTAAAAAATGAATTTATCAAACAGAAAGTAATAGAGAGCTTGTTTATTACTTAAGAAAACAAACAAAACCTACACAGTGAAGAGACAAACTGAGCAAAATCTGGGTGACCACTAAGAGGCAAGACACTGCACTTAATAGGAGCAATAACTGTAGGTAGGGCAAAGTACTGCAAAAGAAATAAAGTCAGTAAGCAACACAATGTACGAGTTATTAAAAAGGGAGAATATCTGTAGATAAATTTACCGTTCTCATTTCGTCATCAGCTCTAGTTCTAAAACAGTGCTCCCAAATGGAATACATGATTCTTCCAATCCCGAAAGATGGTTCAATTACAGCGGGAATGATTTCTTCCACTAGAAAAGAATGAATAAAACACACTGTTAAAAAGAAATATCTCCTAAAATGGTTCTTACATATTTATGTAAATATACATACATATGTAAAGTTTAAATGTGAAACAAAATAAGTTTAAAATGAAAGAACAGACTTGATGAGAATGGCACGGCACAAAAAATACTTACCATGGACAGTTTTTTGGCATCGATTTATCTTAACCATATCCTTTGTTATAGCAAACTCGTTACCATTCACTTTTACTTTATAACTCCTACAAAATCAAATATAATATGTACTCTTTACAAATACTTAAAAAAAACCCTCAAATATTATTTAAAAATTGTAATTCATTTGAAATTCATCCTATCACATCATCACAATGTACTTAGAAATCTTGAAGGGGCAGTGGGTGGGGATTTTAAGATACTGAAATTTCAAGATAACAAAACACCTTGACTAACTACTTTTTATATTAAAAATTAACTACCCAAATCTGAACGAAGGAGAGGTAGTGGAGTCAAGCCTCTAATATCTGAATTGCAATCTCAAGAACTTTAATTATGTAAGTTTATATTGTGATTTAATAATCATAATCAAAACAGTACATACATAACTGATCAGCAATTTGGTACAGCACCTCATTTACATTTTAATTTTATTATTACTGCTAACCACCTGTTTGGGTTTGTTAAATTAAATACTATTGTATCAGCATGTCTTTTTAAACTGGGCTAATATCTCATAAGCTCAAGACCCAATGGCTACATGAAGAAAATTTTAAAATTCAGTATATAAGGATATTTATAAAAGTTTTGGATTGAATTAAATTCACAGATTTAAATAATCTTAGCAATAATTAATTTAAAACAACGAAAAATACATTGAGATTTGATAAATGGCAAGGGGTTAGGTGAACATACTCATTATTTTCAAGTTCCTTTTCCAACTCGGCTATTTGGTCTTCTTCCAATTCCTTGAGAACTTTAGTGATTTCTTTTGCATCTTTTTTGAATGATTTTCCAATAATTGCCATTTGAGGCTGAAGCTCAGTAACCATTATAGTCTTTTGAAAAACAGGTCAAGGCAAACAATTGTAATCATTCAAAAAGATTAAGATAAAACCTTTGGGGCCGTTCAAATATTACTTAAGGATCTAAGGGGAGGGTGTGTATGACTGATGATAACATTGGACATTAAAACCTCATTATACAAAAATTTAATTTAGCAAAAGGTAATTAAACTAGGAAAAGTTTCAATGTTATGAGGACTAGCATTTTGAGCACACCAAAAACATTAATGATACATAGAGTGATTGTTTAAATAAAACAATTTTTTGGATGAAGGCTTTGTACAACAAAAATAGAGAGGGACAGTTTGCTTACTAAATTATAAGAGGGGGCTTAGTGATTTGCTTATATTTGTTGACAAGTGGGAAGAGTCAAACATGACCCAAAACATGCTTAGGTTATGTAATATTTGAACAGCCTCTTTTTTCTGAATTTTTTGTTAAAACAAACAAAATATGTAACTAAAAATCATGAAAACTGTTAAGGTCAATTAATTGGAATGACTGTAACAACAAAGCTTGAGGGTTTGTTTGCCTTTAACTTTGCAAATAAGTCAAAGTTTAGTTGAGTAAGATTAGAAAAAAAAAATAAAAAATATAAAGCATTTTTTAAATTTCTAGAAAAAAAAAATCAATAGTTGAAATTATAAAAAACTAGTACAGATAAGCAAATACTGAATGTTAGACTAGACTATGACTAGATTCAGTTAAGCAAATACACTCATCATAAAAGGATATTGCTTCTTTGAGCTGTCCTTCAGCATTCAGCTTCACTCCTGTAGCCTTGGTATGGCTACTTAAATCGTAGCACGACCTATCAGCACATCCGACGCATTCTACCCAGCCCTAAAAGATGGTTTAGGATTATATCATAATAAATATAATATTAATATATCATAATAATAAATCATAATAATCTCTCATATTTCAAAATGTTAAATGACCTTCATAAACCAATCTTCATTATTATAGCAAGTCAGGGTGCAAAATTTCTGCTCACTCACTTGCCATTAGCAAGCACATATTTAACGCTGGCAAGTGAATTTTGTCTTTTTAAAAAATGTTGTGTTTCAAACCAAACTATACATGCTTAGATTAGTGCCTCAATCCAGTAATAGGTAAAAATTTAGTCTGGCTAGTATCTTTAAAACTGAAATCCAGTGTTATGAAATGAAAGAAAAACAACTTAATGCCATCAGTTTCCAACAGAAAAGCTTCACTCATATACACATAATTACTTCTATGTTTATAACTGTTACTATGGTTAGGACTATAGTTATACTTAAGGTTTCAAAAAATAATCTACACGAATTTAACCCTTTCAGTTCTAGCTGCTCCAAATTCTCCATAGGATTCAATGGTAAACTCTGGGGCTTAGGATTGAAAGGTTGATAGGTTACTAAGGTTCTGGACTAAAAGAATATTGTATCTTATTTTTTTTCGTGTGAATAATAGTTACAAAACTAAATATTATCTCTCCCGTCCACAAGTTAAGTCAACATGTACCAAATGGCGTTTAGGATTAAAAGTTATTTTTTATTAATATGGTATTTTTAGCAGTTCATTCACTCGATCGCTAAACTAAAATTGTGAAGCTTGCACAGGTTTTGTGAGTCTTGAAGTAGAGAATACTAGTATCCAGAAACTACTTTTTCAGTACCATGCATACTAAGAAATGTTGAAAACAGTTAAAAAAACTTTTTTTTAACACATTAGATCTAAGCAGCACATAAATGAAAGAATAAAGCATGTGTATATTTACATAGGAAGTTTTGATTTCAGCATCCCAGCAATCTGTGGCATAATGAGCCATTTCATTCGACATGTGTTGGCGGAAGCGTAGCTTCTCTGGATTCACTCCAACTGTGACCAAAAACTTGTGAATTCTAGACATAAAATACCCTAGCGTCTCATTGGCAACGATACCCTGCAATAAATACAAAAAATAAATAAATTTCCCTTGATTAATTAAGGTTTCAGCTTATAGGATTTAAAATTAATGGTATTATTGAAAAACCTACTTTTTTTACAGCTTCTCCAATTGGGGTAGATACAGGGGATTCCCCATTCATTTGGTTGCAAGCAGAATAGAGTGTAAGGCACAAATCTTTGACGGAATGAAATTTGGGGTGCTCCTTATGTCGTGGATCAACAAAGTGCTCAATTTCAGCCATAGTGAATTCTCTGCAGAAAAAAAGAATATTTTACAGAGGGTTGTAGGTTGTTTTATACAGTTTTTAAATTTTCAATAATAAATTCAGCAATAAAGTCATTTTTGGTACTTTAGGATTAGCCGGGTGCAAGCGCTGAGTTTTATGCCAAATCACCAAAAATAATCATTACATCAAAATAAAGCACCACCAGTAAAATATCTCAACTAGCAGGGTTTCTTTAAATTTTTGTTGTCTTTTTAAGTGTAAATAATAAGCCGTTGCCATTATAGTCTGATTGGGGAGATTTGCACCCAGCTAATCTTAAAGTACCTTATTTTAATTTAATGCCATCACTGCAAAATTTCTTTTCTCAAATACTTATAGTTTAGAATTGAAAATTCATAATTTCAACAAGCTAAAATTGTATTGAAAAATCTTTGTTCAAACATTTTAAAAAAATCACAAATAAACAAGATTAACATTAGTTTAAAACTCAAATACAAATACGTTCTTAATAAAACATAAAACTTCTAAAATTATTTCCAGTATTAAAAATTTTAGTACAAGCTTAACAAAAAAAAATTAAGGACCCTCAATGAAGACAACCTAGGTCTTTAAAAAACAGCAGTTATTTGCACAAAAGAGAAAAATGGCTAGACACAATTTCTTAACAAATTTAAAAATTTCGTTAAGGAACTACCTCCATTTTTAAATAGAAATATAAATCTAAATTTTAAAAATAATGAGGCGGTAATAAATTTGATCATCAACATGTTATATATCATCGGTACTTACGTATTATACCGTCGACCGTCCAGCGGCCGTCTAATTCAGCGACACAGCTATAGAAGTCAATGGGCTTTGATAACGTTTTTGGATTCAGCGGCACGGTCGACGGTTTAATACGTAAGAACCATATCATCTTATCAAAATCATGAGCAATACAAAATATTAATAAATCATACTAAAAATACTAAATTTGATAGCATGGAAAAGCAATTTGATAGCAAAAAACTAAAGAGACAAGCATTAAGATTAAGACATTTGTCTTAAAACATCTTACAACTTTTTTCATTTATCAAATGCGAGAAGTACTTTATTTAGTCTTTTTTTACTAATTCCCTGTTCAAATAAAACTTTTAACACATATTTATGCTTGTGGTTTTCATATATTTCATCCAGAAAAACGTCTACATTTTTTTTGAAAAATTACCCTCAACAATTTTTAAATATAAAATAGGGATAAATTATTATATATTTACTCAGTTCAGTTCAGCTTTAATATAACTATTAGAGGTACTTCCATTTTAGTTTGTCGATTGTGCTGCTGAATCCAAAAATGTATAGCCAAAGTTCATTAACTGTGCCACTGAAACTGACTGTCAACTGTCCCCAGTACAAACATAAGGACCCATTTTTCTAAACAGTGGATCATTTCAAATACTTATAGAAAGAAACAATTACCTGACTCTGATGAGCCCTGTGCGAGGAGATATTTCATTTCGGAATGCATTTCCAATTTGAGCAGCAGCAAAAGGCAGCCTGCCCTGATTGAACTGAAGTAAACGTTTGAAGTTCACAAAGATGCCTTGAGCTGTCTCAGGGCGGAGAAAGCTAAAAGAAGTCAAAAGAGTACATATACTCCACACTCTTGTGATAGATGTGATTGAACAACAAATCCAGAAAATTCAAATTTGTGTAAATAAGTTTGGGTATAATACATAGAAATTACATTTAATTAAGACCAAAGACAACTGTAATTTTGAAGAAAAAAGTGCAATTAAATCTGAAAAATTCAAAAATGTATTACTTAGTCCAAATTGAAAACCCAAGTTATTTTGAAGTAAATTAAATAGATAAGTAGGCCTGATGGTCTAGGTCAAATATTTCTTTATTTTACTCAAACTTTTCCAGGTAACTCACAAAAATTTCTGGTAATATAAGCAAAAGTATTACCCTTTTAGATTTCCAGTAGGCCCAATGGATGTGCTGAACATGAGGTTAAATTCCATAGCATCTGACAAGTCGTTTCCAGTATTTGGAGATTTGATATCAAACCGACGTAAAATAGCATTCATTTCATCTTTGGAGTATCCATCTAACTTAAAAATGTAATACCTAATCAAATACGTTTCACAACAATTGAGCTATATTTTTTAAAAGGAAATTTAGCTTAGCATTTATTAAATATTCCAGTTACAATATGGAAAAAGATAATTTAGGGTGGTCCAACCTTTAGCTACCTGAGGGCCAATCAAACTTTATTGTAGGGAGGTGAGGGCCAGAGTCAGTAAAAATAGAAAATTACATTTTCTATTTCATTACAAGCAAGTCAAGCTTATTGTAACACTGGATCATTTATGTAGGGCCAGACCTCTTCTTTGTCTTAAAACTCACGCCAGATGGCGCGCATATTAACTCAGAACTTTTTCGATGTTGGAAGTGAAGGGAAGAGATTGTGTTTCGGTGTTGTGGCAGTGTGTTGTGTTTTGGGAATCTGTGTGAAACGGCGGGTCTGTGTGACCGTTGAGAGTGTATCTTTTCGTAAACCGTCATTAAATATCTATTTTTATATAACCTTTTGTCTGGAAGTCTTCACATCTCACCTGACACCACATTTATTTTGATTATGAATATTCACACGGGTTGGACCACACAGAATTAAATCACTTAGAATTCAAATATGTATGCATAATAAAATACAGTAAAAATAGCCTAAGCTTAAGCTTAGTATTGGTTTTCAGTCACTTACTTTTACAATTATATCATCATATTCAGCAATTTGTTGTTGAGTTGTATTTTTTTCAGTCATCAATTTTTCCAAATGTCCTAAAGAGATTAACAGTATACCGTTAACAATTACAAAAAAATAACAACACATTAGTATCTATGATATCTAAATACCCCAATGCACTCAATACCAAGTTATTCCAAAAATTCACTTGCTTAATAAACAAATGTGTAATGTATTTTATTCATGTATGCCAACACATGAATAAAATAACATATTCTTTGAATAATTGGGCAAAAATTATTCATTCAATAAGCAGAAAATAAAATTGATCTTTCATAACAAAAGATATTTAAGGCTAGACCAAATTCTTCACTAATGATGAATATTGATAAGGTTACCTTTAATTAAGTGATCAAGCCTAAAGCATTCTCCATTTTTCAAATCTTTCACCATCAAATCAGCAAATCTATCAACGTGACCAGAGGCCCTAGGAAAAGACAAATATAACCATTATGAGAAAGTAGTTATGACCAATTTTAATGCATTCTGTTTACTACTTCTTGCCAAATCTAAACTTATTTTAACTCAGTATATTAGAATAAGTGATAGTGTAATACACACTTAGGGTTACATTTGTTTATTGGTTTGAATGGATTTTCATTTAGGGGATGCAGATTCAGAAACTTTGTGTTAGACAAAGGAGATTAGAACCAAGTACTTAAAATATATATTTTTCACCCTACTTAACAGTTTTAAGAATTAACTTAAGAAGATCAGTGAAATGTCCAACTAATTTTGTTGAATTGAAGGACACATCAACAACATTTTTCAAGCACTACAGTAATATTCATTCATTTTAAACCTATCAACTGAATTTAAAAAAACCCTTCATTTAAAGAAAAGCATAAGGATTTTCAAAGGGGCTGCTCTAAACTTTGCAGGTTTGTTGCTGACAGAGATGACAGTGGCCAGGCCATACAAATAAATTAAACATAAAGAAAAAGTACTAATATTTCAGCTTACTTCAGGACAGTCTCTGGTGTCAGAATAGTGCAGTCAACTTCAAGCATCTGCTCTTCCAAGATAAAGTGAGACCTCCAGAGATTTAGCAGATTATTTTTCATGGTGCAGCCCATGGGTCCAAAATCAAATTGACCAGTCACTCCTAAAAGTAAATAATAAGGTGTAGTAAAATTGCACTCAGAATAAAAGAGCCTATAAGTATAAGTCAATTTATTTTGACTGACCAATGCCCAGAAAAATCTACAAGGGGACAGGATTAACCTCCAGAGATGAAAAAATGCTGACAAAAATAGCTAATTGGTACCAAATATAGAAGTGAATTGAGATTTCTTTTAAAGGGGCAAAATCAAACTGATATAAAAAGCAGTAGCCACCCATATTAGCTAATAATTTGATAAAGTATATTGTTCAGATTATTTCAAATTTTGATACAGTAAAAATCTTCTGCATTCATTTTTTTTTTTGCAAATTAATTAATTAAACAACCTAGTCTATTAAATTATGACTTTAAACAAAACAACAGTCACAACAACAGTCTATTTTACAAAGCACTTTAATAATGCTTTTACTTCAAAGGTAGAAATAGATCCATTCCATATAAATAATTTAATGATTTAAAAATTAATTTTCAGGATTGATGTTGAAAGACAACATTGATACCAAAAATTAAAAAAAATACATACCACCATAAATGGCAAAAGATTGGTCATAGTAGAATCTCCTTTTCAGTAAATCTTCCATTCGAGCACGATCAAAACCAACTTCAGGTGGTGCAAGTGCTAGCTCCTGTAAAAAAACATCAAAGTTGTTTTGCATGATTCAGTAAATGAAAGTATGATAAGTAAAATCACACAAAATAATAAGTCACCTTATCTTCCAAAATCTTTTTTCTTGCTTTCAGTTCATTCACAGCCTTTTTAATATCCAAATCAGGAGCCCCATTTTGTTTCAGGGATCGAACCAGGTCACCCTAAAATATTGGAATTTTTAACATGCATTTTCAAGTTACTGTAACAAGTGTTTAATCTTGAATAGCTCCCAGCCATCTTAACCATTTACGGGAAAAATGAAGCAACCTTCAATTGGAAGCTAAGCCTCGAGTAAGGCAATAATTATAAATTAGGAATAAATGGTTTCACCAAGCTTTTTTTATTTGAACAAAGGTTGTAAATATCGCCAGAAAGTTGCGAACAAACCTATTAAAGCATACAGTTATTCCAATGAAAACAATAAAAATTCATCAATATTTAAATATTTTGCTATCTAAATAGTTTGGTGATACTTAAAACAGCACAGATTACTGAATCGAACCAAATAAATGTACATTAGGAGATGAATTTTAATACTGTTATTAATTGTATTAAAGGGTGTAGATAAGAGGAAATTTACGAAAATATCTCAGGAATTTTCCTTTTTTTTTTTACCACAGAAAAGGACTAAAACTACCAATATCCGCTCTGAAATTTTTTCTATCTATGCCATGCTAATTCAGCATATCACTGGTTTCTTGTGATAACATCACAATCCGAAAGTCCTTCAAGTTCAGTAAGGTACCTCGATTAATTTAGAGCTATGGTTTTAGTTGAGCTATTTAGGTAACTCAATTCGTTGAAATTAGTGTTCCTCAACAAAGAGAAAAGAAATAAATAAGAGTAGACAAAATAGTTGGAAATAGGTGAAAAAACACGAGAAAGAAAGATAAATGGTAGACACCCATTTTCTTTCCCTCAATTAATTATCATTAGCTTATCTTTCTTTCATCACTCTATTTCACTTTTCTTGTTTCCCAAAATTTTGACAAGATGTTCGCTCTTGTTTCTTCTCTCTATTTATACAATATTTAAACCAAAAACACCATATACTTTGAGGAGACGCTCCAAATATTTTGGGGGACTGCATCCCCCACTTTCATCCCCAATTTATGCACTGGCGATATCTCAACACAAGGCAATTTTACTTACTTTGGATCCCATACGAGTTAATAACACATAAATTTTTATAGTTCAAAAATTTAAGAAGTTGGCATTAATTATCTTAAATTTAATTAAATAAATAATTTAATAGTAAATCCAAAGAAACGGGGTCTGGAAGAGGTTTTTTGGTGAAATTTGGTGTCGCCAATGCTATTTTTTTGGCTAGTACGCAATTCAAATTCAATAGAATAATGTAACTGTTAAAAACGATAGAACTGTGACGAACAAGACAAAGGAAAATAGAACCACAACGCAAACGAAGTTCGAACAATAAGAATGTAATTAAAGCTATAAAGTAAATATTTTTGCAAGTAATTAGACAAAAAAAAAGTTGTAAATATACCTGCTCTTTAACAGCAAGCCGAAATGGCTGCAGTATGCTCTCAATCTTAGGATCACTCATTTTTCTGATGTAATTTAGTTTGTATTGCACTAATCGTTTGGTTCCCCACTCAGCGGGGAGTCGACGTCGATCCCTCTGGGAACGAAGAAATGCTGTATTGGAGAAGAGTTTGAAGTTTTTGAATACGTGGTCACCAAACAGCACCGGTAAAGCTCTAATTATTCTAGATCGTGACCCAAAGCACACCATCCACATGCAAGAAATTGACGGAAATAAAAACAAAACACAAACTAAAAAATAAGTAGTTACAGTTGAAGTTTTCAAACACAACAAAGGAAAAATGGTTTATTGTCTAAAAAAATTGATAATTAAAATACTTATTCCCTTGAAAATGGAATAAGATAAATGTAATAAAAGATTTCGTTTTAATTCCAAGTTTTATTTAGTAAATATAATGTTTTACATACATTTTTTAAAAAATATTTGAAAAAGTATGAACTGGTACGAAGTAAAATGAAGGGAATATTTGTTTACAAATAAGTTGAGTTTTGGGGTTTGGATTTTGGACTCTATGGTTTGGTTTTGGTTGGGGGTTTTGTATGAAATGCAATGAGTGAAGCCTGTCAGAGCACACCTGAAAGTGATGACTTAAGGAGTGAAATTTATGGTAATAATTTTGCATTCATTGCTTTATTTTTTAATGGCGTTCTTATTTTACTTTAATTTTTTTAGATTTGATCAAAACCATCAGAGATCCTGAGAAACCCCAAACTCTAGAGGAGCTCGAGGTAATAAATGAAAATGATATTACTGTAAATTTGTGTCCAGAATGTTCAGTTGTTCGAATCGAACTCACCCCTACTGTACCTCATTGCTCATTGGCCACTGTAATTGGTAAGAATAAATTACTTGTCTAACATAAGAACTTGAAATTTGTAGATAACTGAGCCTTATTATATTGTTCATATTTATGAGTTTTGGATACACATTCAAACTTTTATAAATTCAAAAATTACGATTCAGTTCTAAGTCTTTTTATAAAGGGGCAGTGGTTTCCTTAAATTCTATGGTCAAGGGAAGACAATTTCTGATATTCGAGATGAGGTGAATTTGATTTCAAAAATCCCTGATAAAAATGATTAAATCCTGGTATTAAATTGGGTGCTTTAGAATAATTGGATTCCACCCTTCTTGCCGATTTCTTTGGTTCTACTCCAGGTGTCACAACCTACTATCTGGTAAACTTACCATGTTCAGAGAAAATTAATTAGTGCCCTTGTTGGCAGCACCAAAAAAATAAGGGGGCATCCAATTGTACTAAAAGCCAAAATTGATTAAAATTCATTACCCATCCTATTTAAAATGCAGTTAAATTACGTGTTAGCCTGTCAACTGTGCTGCTGAATCCGAAAACGGCATCAAAGCCCATTAACTGAGTGTTCCTAAATTATCGACAGGCTAATACGTAAGTACCCAGTTTGGAATGCTAAAATTTTAAAAATTCCCTTAATTTTTTTTTTTTCAATATCAATGTATGTTTCAATTTATTTGTTTTCAAATTTTGGCTGTATTTCCAGTCTTTGGCATTCAATGGTTATGGAAAAGTACCTATATATTTATTGAAATACAAATACATAATACATATATTATATCTGAATCTTGCATTCACATTCTATTTTGATTAACTTTTACATTTTATGGAATATTTTTTGAATTTTAAAGTTAAATTTTTGGTTACAAAATTGCATAGCTAGGCAATATTTGAACATATCTGGGGGTAATAAAAAAAACTCCTAGGTGGTTCCCTGACATTGTAAAAGTAACCTGATTTTTCTATGTGTGTTATTAATTTTCAAGACTCTGCTCTTTATCTGACATAATGTTTAACATTTCATAAAGGTGTTATCCAAGTGTGTTTCAAAAATTAAAATTTTATTTCCTTAAACTTGATTTATTTTGACTTAAGCTTTTAAGGTTTAAAATTTTTACAAGTTAAACTAAAATAAAATTTCTCAATAATAGGTCTTTGTGTCAGAACAAAGTTAGAGAGATACTGGGGAAAACAATACAAAGTAAGATAATATTAGCTTACATTTTCAAGTTGCATATTTGTTGTGAATAGTTGTTTTTAAAATGCTTTTCATTTGTAGTTAGATGTTTACTTAAAAGAAGGAACACATACTTCAGCCCATGCTGGTGAGTTTAATTAACTTTCGTTTTCTAGTTATCATTATTAAAAAAATTATTAGTTTTAAATATGGTTAAATCTGCTTGAAATGAGCATGAAGGGACCACACCCTTCATGCCTGCTTAATTTAAGTCCTCATTTTGAAAAATTTACTCTGTTCAATTATTTAATTAAATTAAAGTTATCAAAATTTTAAAACATGAAAATTAAAATATTTCCCCTCCTTTTTTTTTCAAAATTTTTCTGTTGGACAGGCATATAAACCTGCCCATCTCAAAATCATTCTCAATCCCATCAAACTTTACTATAACCCACTACATTTTTATGATAACTTCGCTAATCTGGTGTCAGTTTCAACTGATGTCAGGTCTCTTGCACCCAGGAATCTAATTACAGAGATTTAGATGGTTGGCCAACTCAATTTTCTCAAACATTCTAAACTTTCATGGTTCTTTATAAGAACATGCCATACAGTTGAAAATGGGTACATTAGCAAGGAAAGAGGCTACATTCATGTGCACTGCAGCTGTAGTGCTTTCTTACCAATTGTGTATTGAGTTTATTTTAAAAATATCTTTTCATCTAGGATCCACCAAACTTTTTCTTGTTTTAGGTGAATCTTTAGTTTAGCCTCCTTACATTGACATTTTTGAGCTTTGGTCATGTTTTTCCGAGACTATAATAAACTACCATGTATAATTGTATTGATTGAAATCACAGCTCTAGGTTATTTCAATTTTTTGAAGGATTTATTAAATTTCTGAAGTTAATTTTTTTCACGAAAAGGGTTTAAGCATAAATCTTGAGTTTCAAGAAAGTTAATCGCATTAAATATTAAGATCTGGTTTTATATTACAACTTTCTTTCAGTTAGTCGACAAATAAATGACAAAGAACGCATTGCAGCTGCTATGGAGAATCCAGAACTTAGGAAAATGGTTGAAAGGTGTATCAATGAAGATGATTAATAGTTATGCAGAAAAATTATGATAAAAATTACTTATATTTTTTATACAAATTAGTATACAATAAATTGTTAATTTTGATAGAAAAAATACTTACCTTGTGACTTATTTAGTTGTAAAAGCTACTACTTGCTAGATTTTGGTTTATGACTAGAACTTTCATTTTTTCTGTGACTTATTTATATCAATCCTGTAATACAGGAAATTTATTTTTGCCATTAGTCTCCTTTTGAAAACATTTCATTCTTAGGAGCGTCTCCATTCAGTCTTATTCATTGCTGAGTTTTAAAAGAGGCAATGTTAAAAATTAAGAGAATAAAAAATATTTTAATAATGTTGACATGTTATGACTTTGAAAATAAAAATCACCTAAAATAGATCCTTACCTCAAGACCTTACAAGCAGTGTCTTGTCTTCCTTTAAATATACCAAATAAAAAATATTCATTCAATAAAGTGCATTTTTGAAGCTAATATAGTGCTAAATTTTTAGGTTTTATCTTTGGCTGTGTAAGTTTTCAAGATATCTGAACCAATTTTCAATACAATAACAACTTTATTACACCTTTTCCTGTACAGAACAACCAACTTAAAATTGTACTTTGTTAGAATGATGGCAAATAGAATTCGAATTCAACTCTAAGGATCATTATACATCTTTCACACAACACCAACAAAGTTAATAGAACATTTTATGAATACATCTGACTAATAGTCATAGTTAATACTACAGAAAAGTGTAAGAAATGCATGAACAGTTCATGAGCATATTGTTTCTCTCGATAGCCTAGAGTCCACATAGAGAAATAGGAGTGAGTAGTAGGCCAGATGGCACAATGGGTAGTCTACCCAGGGTTCACACATTAACAGATGCACATGTTCAAAAATAGCTTCAATCAAATACAAATTGTATTTGTACAATATGCTTTTTAAATTTTTAAGTACAAGTAAAACTTCCAGGCAACAATACATTAAACCATATGCAGGAATGATGGAGTTTTCTCAAAATATGCATGCGTTGGAAGTGTTTAAAAGTTGGGTTGATGGGTAGTCAGGTTTAAAATGGTGTCGCATGCACCAGAAAACTCGTTAGAAGTTAAACGGGACACACAGGTTGTATTTAAAAGTATCCCAACATTACCGTAGCATATTCAGTGGAAGCGTTGTTGATGCCCACACGAGTATTTAAATTACCGTATCAATCGATGGCGAGTGAGTAGAGTAGAATAAAATATAGTCCACTTTCAAAAATGAGTTTTAAAGTAAACTTAATCAAGTTTTTAATAATAAAGTAGTTAATTCTTAACATTTTAAAAGGACAAAGTTAAGACTAATTTCTTGGATTCCAAAACTAAACAAATTACAAATAACTTGCCTGTAACTCCAAGAAAATCATATGTGACTTCTCAAATTACCAAAACGTTTTTATAACACAAATACTGAAGTAATTTTTGACTAGTTAAAACTCAGAACTAAAAACTGCAAAAAATTAAATGTTATAACAACTAGAAACTTACAGCAGTTTTGTCTAAAAACTATATGACTAAGACAATTTATAAAAAATAATCAAAACTTAAGTATCTAAGGCTTAAAGTATCCAAAAGTATAGGCTTATTTTTACAGAACTATCTATTAGGATTTTAAAAATCAAACAAAAGATCATAAAGCCAATATTTAATTAAATTCAAGATTTAATTAAATTTTGTTATGTTTAAATATAAAGCTGTTGTATTTTCCCCATCATAGTAACTGTAGGTCACAAAAAAAAAATCCAAGTTAATCATGTTATTAATTTAAAACAAACATTGTCCAGACTAAAACTTATATATTAAATGTAAATATTTATAAATTATTCATTCAAACTTTTTACAGTCCAGGAAGTTACCTTTGGTATGGATGCGGACTGCAGTCCACCAGTTGCTGACTTAAAATTAATCTAGTTCCCCCCAAAACCTTTTTGGCATATCAGTTACTAACTTCTTGAATGACACTGAATTCAGGCATTTTTAAAAATTCTTCTTTAACTAATCCACTGTTTAAATTTTTTGTTAACACAACTGATTAGTTGAATCTTCCAAGTAAAAATTAAAGTGGAGTTAGGGCAGTAGACATTATCAACCAATAAATATGGCTAGCTGACTACTGTATATGCATTTATTGATGAATAGTGTGGATAAAATAAATATTTAGTGTTTTTAATCCATAATGAAACAGTAAGTTAATGTCTTATGGGTAGTTTTGTAATAATAAGACCATTTGGATACATTTAGTCTGAACACCTCGTAATTAATCTCATAGAAATTCTGCCAAGAAACTCAAGGTTTTTTTGTTGTCTCAGAGTGTTTGATCATGATAAATTTGGAAGACCATTACTTCATGCCTCCCACTAAAATGCAGCTAATAGTAGTTCTTCCCTTTTATGGAAACAAGTATTGAATATGCCTTAATGACACAACTTAACAGTTGAATGTATATGACTAGCCATTATTGTATCCAGTGGAATAGATGCATTTTTATGTCTTGTAAATAAGATGGGGTTATTGAAATACCAACAGTAAATGGAAAAATTTTTAGCTCAAATTATTGAGTTGTCTATTAAACAAAAACAATTTCCACTTCAATAAGAAATACTTTGTTTTAAGGTATATAGTATTTCTGTTCAAGCTTTCTGAACAGGATGATATCTTGTAAACATACAGAAAATGAAGTTTTGTCCGTCCTTAAATACAAGTAATTTTCAAATCCAACTTAAAAACAAAACATGTTAGTATTAACAAATGAGGTTTTCATGCATTTAACTGTAGTTCTAGTACAATTCCAAATAAATATTTGAAAAGAAAACTAACATTGTGAATGATTAGTAGTAAAAAAAATTATAGCTTAAGAGTACAAGAAATAACAAAAATGATACTAGTTCAATACTACTAAATGCTCTATGAAACAATTATTAACTTCAAATTGAAAGAGAAAGCAAATATATTTATAAATTGACTTAAAAAACTAATGAAGACACATGTTAATATTGGAAAGGTAAAGATAAAGTAAACAAAAAAAAAATGAGATTCAAACATAATCCTATAAAAATTTAAGAAGTACTATAAAGTGCAATCATAAAATTAAGTAGAATAGCCTTTTAAACACACTAATAGTAAATATTTCAAGTATTTCACTAATCATTTCAAATTTTTAAAAACCTAATTTATAACCAATACAAGCATTCTCAGCATTTAATGGCAACACTTAAAGCCTTAAAAGTATTCAATGATTTCATCAGTGTTTTCGTAACTCCGCAAAATATCAAGTCTTGATTGCATGTCCTGCTCAAAATTTGGTTTTATAAATTACTGTTCTTAGGTTTCATTTACATTTCAAAGTTCTTCTAGGGATCAAAAGCTACACTTAGTATGTAACTACTGGAATATAACCTTATTCCTTAAAACTGTAATATTTTCAACCTTAGAAGCAATTTGTCAAAGTACTTTCAATTTAAACTTAATAATAGTCTAGCCCACAGGTTAAAAATTAAACTCAATCGTCAAAGTCTAAAATATTTGATATAATAAAATACATAAAACAAATAACATTAAAATCAAAATAAAACACGAGTATAAATTTGCTTGTATTTTTTAAAGAAGTCATTGTTTGTTTCAAAATAATCTAATATCAATATTTATTAGATTATTTTGATACATACATAAAATCTAATATAAGATAAAATAAACATTTAAAAACAAAACATTTTTCGTAACTTTCAAATTACTGGCTAAATATTTCTGAACTGGATCAATCTACATTTTTTTTAGGTTTGTAATTATTGAATACTCATAAAAATGATACTTTGAAATAAACACTTTCAATATTAACATAAGCTCATAAATGCCAATGATTATTTTGGGATAAAATACTAAAAAAAAGAACACATTTATATGTATAACACAAATAAGACCAGGTAAAGGAGGTTGGTACTCACACCAAAGTAGTGACTAGACAGTTATCACAAAAAAAAATAACAAGTATTTGAGGTCATAACTAAGAGTTAACAACAATGGTAAAACAGTCTTCAAATATAAATGAAACATGTACCCAAACAAAACAAGGTACGAGGGCAACTCAATAATGGTTGTATATCCTGAAGAAATGAACAAGTTTTTACCTTCAACTACACTGAGAGATCATCAATAACAAAAAAAAAGCCAACTGTCCACTTCTGATTAAATTCATAAACACTCCAGGAAAACGGGTTTTGATTTTCCACGCAATCACACGAAGGGTAAGAGTCTTTCCAAAGAAAGGAGATAAGTTCAGAAGTCAGATTCAAGATTTTGTTCAGTACTAAAAAAAGAGGAATAATCTCTAATGATAAATGCATCTAATAATAATAACAGAAGGCCTTAATGCATATATGGGGGTTTTATCATCACAAAAATTACAAGTATGTGGAAATAATCTTGATCAGGAATTGGATATAATTACTGTACAATTACAATAATTAAATCCAACTCTAATAGTACAATTACAATAAATTTATATATATTTGTTGTTACTTATTCTCCCTGATCTAGATTTAGACTTGACCAGGTCCAAAAGATTCCACACCCTCAAAAATTTAAGCATAATTAGGAGCATAATTATATATTTATTGTAATTGACCGGGGTTTTCAATTAAAACATGGATACTAAAAAAACCCCACCAAATAACAGTTATAATATTGCTCTAAAACCTGTTAAATAATTGATTTTCAAACAAAAATTAAGACAGCAGAAATATAAATAAATGATGATGTAAGACTATTGTTGGTGTATCAAAACATAATAATCAAATTGAAATAAATATATATACAGAGTAAATTTCACTGAAATGAGTTTAAAGTTCAAAAAATCATAAGAAATTTATAAGTGACTTAATGGGAAAAATAATCTGCATAAACAATAAAAGTTATTTGCTCTAAAAGGAATTCCTAAAATTGTAATGCTAACATAAGTTAGAAGTTTAATTTAATTTTAAGAAGTTTAGTTAAAATTTTGTAAGAATAAGCTTTAATTTCTTAGAAATTGCAAAAGACCTTACCTTTCAGTTCTCAAGGAGAAGTCAGTTAGAGAAAATAGTCATCTCGTATAACAAGCCATCAGTAATCCGACAAACAACATTACAGCGTTGATGCCCAAAGTGGAACCTTTAGCAGCAGAACCTTCTATGTTTTGAACCACAGCTTGTTTTTCTCCTGTAAATTTAAAATACATGAGATTTTTTGGTATAAAGTAAAAAATGATTACCAATGATTGCAATTTAAATATTAAGCATGTACCTATCAATTTAACCCATACTATCCTTGAATAACTACAGATATTTTAATCTCAAACTCTACAGATACCAGACAACATCCTTAATATTTCTATGTTTATAAGAGTACTCAATTCCAAATAAATTACTTCAAAAATTCAAGTAAAAAAAATTGAGCAGTAAAATTTATGTGAAACATTATTGTAGGGTTGGAAAAATATCAAACTAAGGTATTAAGAGCTACTGAGCCTTTAACTTGTGAGGCCACTTTTCAATTTAGATAGTTTTAGATTGTTGATAAAATATAAATAGTATTGATAAAGTTTATATTTTATCAATACTATACAAACATAAAAATGGAAATTGGACATGGAGAGAAAGAAGGCTAGGATAGCGTATAAGGGTTTGCAAAAGACCATTATTTGAGAAACCAAAAATATACTAGAAATGAAATGAAAATGAACAACCAAAAAGGGGAAACAATTAAATATTTTTGACCCATAGTCTCGAAATGAAATTCAAAGTCAATTTATGACAACTAGCTTAGCAAACTAGCTTATTCAAAGACAATGTGCATTCTAAACTTGGATCTAATCCATTTTCTTGCCCGTGAGACCAACTATTTCTTTCGGCTAGGTAAGCAGTACCTTTACTGAATAGAATTCTATTAAAAGTTATGTTTATGAGTAAGTTGCAGGCTAAAGAAATGTTAAACCAGTTTTTTTTTTACTTTCCCTAAAATGGGAAAACTGCAAAGATAAAAAAGCATGTTAATTCCCATCCTAAGTGGAATGTTTTTATGGTGACTCCATTTCCTGAGATTATTTGAACCATCCCTCCAAATATCTGGGCTGTACCCCCAAAATATGAGGGTTGTAGCCCAAGTTTGAGAGATTATAATTCATATTTAGATATATTTTAGAGCTAAAGTGACAAGTATATAAAGAAGGTATAAAATCCATAAAAATTGTAAACTTATGAAATATTTGTACTTATTAGTAACATAAACTGGAATAAAAATATGGATACATTTTTTTTTCGGGAAAATTCTGCACAAAATTAATTGTTAACTAGGTAAATATTGGGCCTTGAAACGTTTTCTGGATTTTCCATTGTACCTTTGACGACGTAAACCAGTGTACTGACGGGATCCGCGTTGGAAGGGGAGCAAGTGTAGTTTCCGGAATCGGATGGGTGTGCATCGCGGATGCGCAGCCGGCTGACGGCCGTGTTGCCTCCCCCCTTCTGCACCGAGATGGAGCCGCGGCTGGAGTCGTAGTTGATCATGCGCTCCTCGTGGAACCAGAACACGTAGGCTGGAGCCTCCGGGCTCTCCACGATCACGCAGGTCAGGTTGATGGAGCTGCCAACCTCCACGTACATGTCAGGGCCCTCCACAATCTTGGCTTCCGGAACTGGGGGAGAAAACAACGGGATCAGTGGGGGGGGGATAAAAACCAAGTAAAGGGAACAGTCATTTTCAAAAACATGGTTAGATTTGGGTAATACAGGCATGCAGATTTTCTTAAACGTAAATTGGTGTTTAAAGAAAAGGATCTCTTCCAACTGTTGATGTTAAAGAAACATTATCATGGTATTTTGATGAACTGCAACTGGCAATTTGTTTTTAAAAAGAACTGGAACACTTTGATAAATTGCAGAAAATTTTGTGCTTGGAAAGCTCTTGGTTTTTCCCAAGTCTGTATAAAAGGTAATGTTCACAGAGCTTAAATCCTGTACTGTACACCTTTGAGGATGGAGCATGGTTGGTTGGTTGCTTAGATTTTTATGGCATAAGGGCCAGATTAGGCTGAATGGAGCTTGGATATTCTAAGTTGTGGCACAAGAAACAACAGCCGTGTCATTTGGAAGAGGAAATATTAGACTTTAAAGAAATTTATTTCAGAACAGTTACCACTACAGGAAACAATGCAAGTGAACTAATGATACGCCAAGCAAGTGCATAGATGAATAAACCAAGTCAGAATGATGAAATAAGCAAGAAGAAAAATGTACCATGACAAACAAACTTTATAGCTACAAAATCTATTTCATGACAGGATGAAGATAAATCACTCACCCACTACAAAGAGTCTGAAGTAGATGCTCTTAGAAGGAAATGAACTGATCTGGCACTCGTACAATCCTTCATCTGCCACCTGAGGATACTTGATCTGCAGAGCCCAATCATTGGATATATGCATGTACACAGAGTGGAATCGAGTGTCACTCGTGTACGTGAACTCTCCTACGGTAAGGAGGTGGAAATCCTTCAGTCGAATCCATGATACCTGAAATAAAGATGGAATTTACAAAAGGGAATCGATTTACAGTGTTAAACCTCGAAATTGTTGGCTTACGGGAAATTTGGCAATACCCAGTCATTTTCCTTTGTGCAATGCAATATGACCACTGTTAGCATATTTAAAATTTGTCGTTGGTATTATTAGTTGTATTCATATTATTTTGTTACTTCGTATTTTTATTAGTGGAACTAGTAACAGGATGTTTGAAATTCATTATTATAATTGTCTGTTGTTTTATGTACGGATGTCATCACTGATCAGTGTTCGTGAGATTTTGTATTTTTGAAGAGAGTTTTGGTTTTGTAAAAGATAGATTGTCTGCCATTTTCCTTCAATAGCTTGAAAGTAATATCATGCTACCAAGTTAAAGTCAATCTTATATATCTTCATGTTTTTATTACTCCAATACGCTACACACCACCCTTTTCGATTAGGTGAGGTTTTAGGAGTAGTGCAAGCTGACAATATGATAAAACAAATAACATGACAGTTGGTTTTATACCAAGCATTAAAACAATCTGTCTGTTCTTCAGTAACACAGAACATGCTATCATAATTTTTAACTTTACTGCTCGTTTTAAAGAGGGAAAACACTTACTGTCCTCTCTCCAACATGGTTGACAATGCAGTGCAAGTATGCAGTCTGCCCAACCTGGGTGGTGACATTTCGGGTCAGGTAAGGGTCGATGTTTGACTTCTTGATGTAATGTGGTAAGAGGGCAGCCATTGGATCTTCTGTTCCACCCCCATTTTCCAGAGGAGTTTGGATACTCAGAGGCTGCAAGGAGCCATTGCTCTCTGCATCTAAAAATATGTAAAGAAGAAAATCACAAACTATTATGGCCTCTCTTAAATTAAAGGCTGTAACACCAGTTTTCAAATATAAGTAGGTACCTCATTTTATAAGGAATGAGCTGAAAAAATAAATTGTAATAAAAACATGTAACTTTAGTCCAATTAATAGAAATCATCAGGTCATTGTTAAGGAATGTTTTTCATTCATCCTTAGGAGTCAAATTTTTAAATTTACCAATTAAATTCCTTTTTTTGCTTGGCATGCCAGAACCATATCAAGGGTGGAATTTTAAGAAGAGAAAATTATACAACCTATTGCGATAATATACTTAGTGACAAATTTTTTTTATAAAATCCAAATTATCCGATAGGTTAAAAAATTCCTTTGTGTCTCATGCAAATTTTCTTTACAAAATCCTAATTATTATCATATTTCAAACCAGGAACCATATTAATGTTAAATTCGATGTTTTCAAACATTGACCCTTTTTTTCCTTTAGTCTTTAAACACACCTTTTGCCAAAATTGCAGTCTATATAATTTCAATACACTTTAGCTAATTGCCTTTAAATTTTTGAGCATTTGAAACATAATGCATCAAGTGCACTCAACTCGGAAGAAAATATTTATACATTGTCTATTTTATTTTATATAGGTTATAATTGTCTATCTATATCATAAAGCATAATGATAATGCTCACGTATTTCAGGCAAAGTGATAAATACTCATTGATAAATGCCATTGAATTTATCAAATTGCCCGCCTCAACTTTGAGCATTATTATTAAGGCCCAGTTTATCACTTTGCCCGTAACATGTAATATAGTAGGACCAATTAATAAATTTACAAACATATTATAACAAGGATCAAAAACAGTTTGAAAACTATTTTATCAAGTTAATGATTTAAAAACTAAAAACATTTCAGGAAAACAAGCTTTTGGAGATGGGTTTAAAAACTTCACTTCACAGACATTAAAAATTTACATAACATAAGAATGAACAAATAGTAGGGATTCTAACACTTTAAACAAATAGGAAAGGTTGAAAAGTGATGTATACAATTTAAAAGCAAAATAATAAGTAAAAATTATAAACACTAAAAAGAAAAAACTGGTAAAATGTCCCCATTAGTACGTATGGGGGAGACTTTACTTACAATTTACAGAGGTCGAGATGAGACAAAGACTAAAGTGTACCAAAAGGATGAAGATATTATGAGATATTTGATGCATGAAATCTGTAGTCATCATGGATTTTCTCCTATCCGTCTCCATGCCCGGAGAATATAGAAAAATTCAGTTCATCGCAGTATGCGGTGACCTCTCCTTTCATGTAGGTCTCAAGTATTCATGGGGAATTGAACAAGAGGAAATATCACTTCACTCTTGATTAAAATAGGGGAAATCAATCTTCAATAACGAATTCTACAATCCGAGTTTTACCCTGAATTTTTACAATAACAAACACTGAAAACATCCATGTTTGAGACTTTCATTTTCTCCCAATTCAGCAGCCAGCCCCTAAATCGATGCCAGATAAAAAGACCAAAAGCATACAGATTAAGAACTCTTGTTACGAATAATAATACTGAACAATATTTGAAAATAAATATGTACTAGGATAAATCTACCATTTTGTTTTATATTATTTTTTTAAATGCAGATATTCGTTCCATAATAAAAATATTCTAAGAACCTTGAGGCCTAAGTATTAATAACTGTTTTAATGTAACTGTAACCAGGGGCACAAAATATATTCGTCTGACAAAAAAATACAAACAAAAAACAATCCATTTCCTATTTGTTTGTGTTTGAGTCCTACGCATTAGTCGTCCAAGAAAATATAATATTTAATAATGAATGCTATTAGCAGACCTGTGTCTGAAATAATCAAGAATAGGGATGTGGAAGAACCTAAAAAACGGAGTAGAGAAGATTGGAGAAAGGCAAAAGAATTAGAAGAGGCCAGAAAAGCTGGTAATGCTCCTGCTGCTGTAGATGAAGATGGGAAGTAAGAAGTTGAATCAATTCTACGTTTAATTGTGTTTACTTAAATGTTTTAGTTAGTTCTCCCACGAATTTCTATATCCCATGGTTGTTGAATAATTTATTTCAACCGTAAATTTTGTAGAATGGAAGAATCTAAATAATTTACTATATGGGGCAGTTCGTAAATGATGTCACAATTTTTCCAACTTTATGACCTCCATTTTACCTCATATATGACACAAAAGTATCCAGAGTTTGAATATTGATAATCATGGAAGCATTATCTAAATAAAACAGCATTACACAAATAAAATCCTTGAATTTAATCAAAACCAGTAAAACTCAATATTGGATTTTATTTTATACCAAAGTCCAGGCCCTATTTTAAAAAATTATTAATCAAAATTCAACCATAGATATTTTTGTTAAAAAATATCTATTTAGTGCCTAAAACAGCTTGGCAATATTTAATGGGACCGATAATGGAATTGTACCCTCCTATTTATTAAATTGTTTTCATTAAAAGGTTCTGACTAAATATCAAGGTCAAACTGTATGTATAGTGTATCATGGCCCTTTGCACTAAAGTTGTTGTTGATGTTTGCAATTCAATGACTTCAAATTAAACTAGCTTTGAACCTACTTCTTAGGATTTTTCATTTCAAAGGAAAATGTTCTTTGAAAATATTTCTTCAGTCTTAAGTAAATCCTTTTGTAAAAAAGCAATGCTTATAAAAATTATGATGTTGTAAGAAAGGTATTATTTGTATGACCTTTTTAGCTGGTAAGTGTTTGTTTTAAATCTTGCAGCTCAATACTTCTAAATCTATCTAATTTAAATATGCTTTTACTCACAAATCTCTATAAAAAGTGCCTGATTAAACTTGTGATAATTTTTTTCAGAGATATTAACCCTCACCTACCACAGTATATTTCTTCTGCTCCATGGTATTTTGGAGCCAAAACAGCCACTCTTAAGCACCAGAGGCCTCAACCTGACAAACAAACCAATTTTAGTCAAATTAGTGATGATTATGTTAGAGGCTTGAAGGTAAAATTGCTATATTTGTTTAGTTCTATCTATAAATGATAAATTACCTGCTAATGTAAACTTGCTAAAAATGTGCTCATAGTCATTTAGTGACATAATATTAAGCTAAAGGATTCTAAATGTAGGTACTGAACCAGTTTTGTTGGTAGTGTAATACGATGTTAGTCTTGGATGATGTTGTGACTTTCATTCTTGAAAAAAGCAGCTTAATTGCTTTCAAATAAATAAACATAGGTGGGATTTTAAAATGATCTATTTTAAAAGAACCAATTTTATGTAAACTTGAAGAGTTTCATGTCAACGAAACTTTTGTGAAAACATTATCTTGAACACAGGCCACCTACCCAAAAATTCATTGTGATCTTAGAACCAATTTTATTCAGTAAATTTAATTTGAATTTTAAAGAGCGTTTATTTTACTTCTTTTAGGGTTCAGTTAGTGTACGCTACAGAGCTGGAGCATGTGAAAATTGTGGAGCAATGACTCATAAAAAGAAAGAATGCCTAGAGGTATGATATTAGTTTTTTCTATGAAAAATACTCTGAAAATTCATTTAATTATGTACTTATGAATAAAACTTTGGTTTTCAAAATTTTGGAAGGCATCAAAATTGCAGAAATTGTCATGATAAAATTTAATATCATGGTAAATCTTATATCTTAATACTCAATCAATCAATCAATCAATTTATTAACAAACACAAAAAAAACAAATTACAAAATTTAAAGAAGAATCACAATAGTTTACACATAATTAATAAAAAAAAAAAAAAAGACAATTGTAAATACATCCCAAAGGAGCCACAGCTCGTCCATGAGTTCACAGATTTCCAGGTTTATGAGTTTTTAACTTATAACAAAACAAAAGAAAAAAATATATTTATATACACATATACAAAAGCAAGATAAAAAAAGAAAAAGAAAAGGGGGGACTTGGCTGGCTAAGGAGTTTGTTTAGTAAAAGTATTTGTTAAATCGAGTTTTATGTTAACCTGACTGATTTAAAATATTTCCTCTGTATTTATATTACTATATATAATAAAGGAAATGCAAAGTTTTTTAAAATAACGGATATTAGATTCCGATTGGATTTCATTTGGTAGTTTATTAAATAAGATTGCAGAGAGGTATTTGAAATGTTTCTTAAATATTTCTTTATGAGGGGCAGGTACACAGTAAAATTTTTGCTTTCGGAAATCATATGAATCAATAGAACTGACTGTGTCTCGAGGCGGGAACTTCTTTGTGAAGACCAGGGTATTAAATACAAACAACTGACTCACATTTAAGAGAACTTTACCTGGAAAAAATCGTAAAAACTTTTTTTGTAGATTAATTAATGGTTTTATATTGCTCAAATAATCCCCACCCCAAATTATTATTCCATATTCAATACGTGATTTAACCCAAGCAAAGTAGAGTTTTAAGAGCAATTTAAGATTAATATATTTTTTTAGGTGATAAAATTTATATATAATTAACCTGAGATTACGGCAAACTAAGTTTATGTGGTCTTTAAATTTCCAGTTCTGGTTGAACAAAATACCCAAATACTTCAAAGAGGATGTACGTTCAATAAGATGATCACATAATTTAATTTTGCAGTCACAAAAGTACAAATTCAAATTTGATTCAATATTATTCATCAAACTAAAGACAATATAGCTAGTTTTCTTGACATTTATTTTCAATTCGTTACTTAGAAACCAATTGTGAATTAAACTTAGATCCTGGTTTATCTTACTTTCTATTAAATCATATGAGTCAGCTGAGTAAATAATTATTGTGTCATCAGCAAATGTGATAACTCTACCCAAAAGCTTCAATCAACTATACTTCAATACTATTTAAATAATTATTTGCATGTATTATGTAAAATTTTCTTTCAAAGTTAATTTTAAATTATCTTCTATTTATGGAATAAATGTCTTTATAATCTATTGGGTTTTACTTTTAGAGACCTCGAAAAGTTGGAGCCAAGTTTTCTCAAAATAAGTTTGCTCCTGATGAAATTCTCCCCCCTAAACTTACTATGGATTATGATGGCAAGAGGGATCGCTGGAATGGATATGATCCTACAAATTATCATACCATTGTTGAAGAGTTTGCCAAAGTAGAAGAGGTAAGAAAGATTTAGTTTCTGTTGATGTATCATTAATTAAAAATGCTACTAGAGTAATTCCAATAAAGGTACCTACTTAATTTTTGAAAATTGTATAAAGTATATTTCTTAAAAGTGTACATTAAGCATCCTTATTAAATGTGAACTCCGACTCTCAAGCGACGCTTGAGAGTCAGAGTTTACACATATTGTCCGCTTACCAAGCGATAATGGTGAAATACTCCCCCTTCATCCTTATTAAATATTGTCTTTCTTCTTAAACTACTTTTAAAAACGAAATGAGGTATTTTCTTCTACTTTCATCATTATAGTTTTAGCGTTTGTTTCAACCTGATTATTACGTTTAATAGCTTACTGGAGGCTGCATTGAGACACTAATTTCTAAAGAAAATTTCAACAGGAGTGATTTCAATTACATATTACTGTCTATTTAAAAAAAATAATATTCTTCATAGGCAAAACGCCATTTGAAAGAAGAAAAACTGAAGCAGGACTACATGACTGGGGAATCAAACCAAACAAAGGAACAGGTACCGTCTTTAGTATTTTACTTCGTGTTGAAATTTTACCAAACTGTAAAATGAGCAATTTTTAACATGCGTGTGTCGTTATTAGGTTGGCGATGGTGATCTCGATGATGACGATGATGAGGAAAAATACGCTGATAATGCTGACATGCCTGGAACTAAAGTTGACAGCAAACAAAGAATTACAGTCAGGAATCTCAGAATAAGAGAAGACACTGCTAAAGTAAGTGAATATGTTTTTGCATACTTAGCATTTTTTGAAATAAATACAAACTTTATTGCACATGCTTGAATTCTAATTCTAATGCAGTATTTGAGGAATCTTGATCCCAACTCTGCCTATTATGATCCTAAAACAAGAGCAATGAGAGACAATCCATACAAAAAAAGTGGTCTATCAGCTGAAGAGTAAGTCTGGCATTTTTGATTGTTTTTTATTTGATTTATTTCTGTTTGAATCATGTATTTAAAAAAATTCTGTTTCTTGTCCTCGTTGCTACATATAGTGTAATAATGTTTTGTAATTTGTTGCAGATTAACTTATGCTGGAGATAACTTTGTCAGATATTCAGGAGATACTTCAAGTCACAGTAAAACACAATGTAAGTCTTATTATATTTCAGCTTTAATGGTTTTAAATTTAATCTAAATTTATCAACAGATAGAATATTCTTGATAAATTATACTTTTTTTATGAATATGTAACGCTTGAATATCTGTAGAATTACATAGCATAGATGCATGACTGATTGTGAAAATTGTGGATAGCTAACCAAAGAGCTAATAATGACGGGAACCTAAAATAAAAATGTAACAAAAAAAATTCTAGCTTAAAACAGGGTCCCCACAGGTTAAGGAAAACCTGGAAAAGTCAGGGAATTTTAAATTTACCTTAAAAGACAGGGGAAATTGCTCATTTTTGCAAAAAACCTGGGAAATCATACAGAATACCTGGAAACTGATAAATTTTTAATGTTTGCATCTCAATTGTGATTAGAAAGTAAAACAATAGACTATTTATTGAAAATATATGATAAAAAATCAAGAAATATTGTAATAATGCAGTGAATTGCCAGGTTTTTTTTACCAAAAAATCTTCTAAATTTACCTGGAAAAGTCAGGAAATTTTATTTCTAAAATTGAGTGGGAACCCAGTTAAAAACATGTTTGTATAATTGTTCAGTAAAAGGGGTACAGGCAGTAAAAATATGTAGAGTATGGGGATATTTATTTATGTACCAAAGAGCAATAAATATTAAAACAAGAAAGGAAAATGTGCGCAAAAGACCAAGGGACTTGGCTGCAAGTTTTTTTTTTATCTCTAGTTAGCTTATATACCCACAATCACCTTGCAACAAGGTTATCTGATTATCCACAGTGTCATGGGTTACCAGGATTTTCCTTAAGTACCTTCTATGGTTTCATGCTTTTATACGATACATATTTTTAAGTGTAATTTTTTTTTCTTTTCTGTAGTATTTGCCTGGCAAGCCTATGAGAAAGGTGTAGAGGTAAACTTACTGGCTGAGCCTACTAAAGCTGAGTTACTCCACCAAGAATTTCAAGTAAAGAAAGAAGAAGTTAAAGATAGTATTAAAGGTGGCATTATCGAAAAATATGGTGGAGAAGAATACCTGGAGGCACCACCCAAGCAGTTGATATTTTCTCAGACTGTAAGTTCTCCCTGTTATTAAAATTTAAAAACGTTCTGTGAGCATTAAAATCCATTAATGACAATGCAACCTTCCAAGTTTTATTCCAATTCATGATTTTGTAATTTTTATAGGAAGACTATGTTGAATATTCAAGGCAAGGGCAAGTTGTTAAAGGCATTGAAAAAGCTATTGTGAGATCTAAATATGAAGAAGATGTGTTTATAAATAACCACACTGTATGTATATTTAAACATTGCACCTCTTTTATGATCTTTGAATCATTCAGCTATAAAAATTTCTGTCGCATAGTAATTTTTTAAGTAAATTTAAGTACCTCTATGTTTTAAATGATGAAAAAAAAATTCTCAATGATTTTGAATGATCAAGAACAAGTAGTGTTTTCTTATTTCTTGTGACTGTGTTTTAAGTTTTATTTCTGACTGCCCTCTAGTCAATCTAATGCCTATTTAGTTTTATACTAATAATAGTTATGTAACATAAATATGTGTTTCTGTGGCTTATGTTGCAATTTATAAAGCTAGTAATCCTACTATTAAGATATTAATTATAGTGAAACCTTGATTTAATGTCATTCTAGCTAATAATGAAAAATAATGTTACATACAGAGACATGGTAAATCAGGAGGTTTTTTTAGTGCATTATATGCACAAAATTATTTGGGACTAACATATTAAAATATGCTGGAAACATTAAATCAAGGTTTCTCTCAGGGTGGGCCGATATGTATCACAATATTTATAGGCTGATATTTATCTGATAACAAAATCAACAATTTTCAAGCTAATACCTCCCAAAATTCATTTGTGAATACTTCGTTGGCATAGGAAGTAATGCATGTTAGAAGTAGTTTTGATTTTTTTCTTTAGCACAAACTTATAAATATCTTTCAAATCATAATTGAATACATTGTTCTTTAATTTATTAACTACAGTGAAGCTAAACTTTTTTAAGCCAAACAAATTTTCTTTGAAGCAGAAATGAAATTATGATACATACATGCATAAAACTCTCAGTACAGTAATGATTTCTTGTAGTAGTAATTATTAGCAAATATTCTCTGGGTAATTGAGATTTAATAAATGTGCTTTTAATACTTTGGTTTAGTCTTGTAATCACTTCTAATAAACAGTACTTTTCCGGTTTAAATTTGAAAATATCGGATATATCATGTGTGTGATATTTGCCAACCCTGGTTTCTTTGTATTACTCTTAAAGTATAGTTTTTTTTCTGATAAATGTGTCTTAGATTATTGAAAACTTTTTGTTTTAATCAATAATTTCTTTCAGTCTGTGTGGGGATCATTTTGGAGTAACTTCAAATGGGGATACAGATGTTGCCATTCCTTTATCAAGAACTCCTATTGCACTGGTACAGCTGGAAAGGAAGCAGTTCAAGAGGTAAGTTGTCCTCTTAGTTAGTATGTAAGACATTTTAAATGAAAACTGTTAAGTAAATAAAATTAGTCACTAATTTTTTAAAAAAAGTATCTTTTTTGTCACTTATCACATGTTTAATTGAAAATTATTTTATTACTATTATTTTTGTATATGCTATGCACTATTCTTAGGACATAAGTATAACTTGCAAAGATTTTACAGTCCAATTTTTATTTGCAGTCATCATCTGTAGTTTTACTGAAGCAGAAAGTCGCAGGAAATGAAATAGCGGCTACAGAGGAAGCAGTATCTTCTGAAAATATTTCAGATTGTGTATGTATTGTATACTTTACCGCACTTTAAACAAGTAGCTTCTACAGTGGCGTGCCGTCCATATAAGCAATGTAAGCATTGCTTGCCTAAAAATATGAAGCTTTTCTTTAAAATTCCACACCAAGAATATAAAATTTTATTTTGCGATAATTTATTTTTATATCCACGCTCCTTCTGTATGTAACCATACGGTGCCGGGTTGTCTCGAGGAGAGTTCACTAAAGGAGAGTCACCGTCTTAGCGCGCGGGAGAAACAGCGCAGTGCCCCTCTTCTCCTTCTCCCCTTACATTGTAAGCATTTCGAGAATTGCTTCTGCTGTCCCGTGGTTTTCTGTACTTCAGATCTCGGTAGAATAATTTTTTTCGAAGCTTTTAAAGTGTGAATTAGAGAAAACTTTTGGCAGAATTTGCAAGTACTTGCTGTTTAAACTCTAATTTATCTCGATTGAGTTCTTAAATGAGTGTTTAAGGGGAAAAAGTCGTCATTTTAATTTTTCACTTGTAAGCAATTCGGATTTTGCTTTCAATGATTTGCAGAGCCATCTATCGGTTGACCAAGTAAACGTTAAACGATGTCTAGCTGCATTGACAAGGGACCAATCTAGGATTTTAAACTTAACCCCCCATTTTTCTGAAAAATTTTCACGGCAATTTAATTTTTGTGAAAAATTATAACATTTTTTTAATTTTTGTGAAATTTTTTATATAGTTAATATTTTATTTTGGTTTCATTATACAATAGGGTGCCCCTTGTTTTTTTGTTTGTTATACTGGATAGTGCATTATAATGCCAACAATAGTGGCACCCTGTTGTATAATAGCACCAATATTTTTAATGAAAACTATAAAATTAATGAAAGCTGCTTTAAATTACTTTTTTCTTCAATTTTATGTAAACTTAAATACTCAATTAAATACAAGATATTCATATAATTTAATAATAATTTTTGTGAAGGTGCAGTTTTTGTTAGTACATTTTTTGTGAAGGTGCCGATAAACGGCGCCAAAATTGACCTGTATTAGTCCCTGTAAAACTGCAACAACCATCCGAAATTTAAAAAAAAAAATTACAAGAAATATACCCGATTGCTTGCCCTGGGAAAAATGTCACCGCACGCCACTGAGCTTCTAATATATTTAAGTAAAAGAATTTAATTTGACGCTAAAATTTAACAGGTACTTGAAAAAAGTCCTGGAAAACCGAAGAAGAAAAAGGATAAGAAACATAAAAAGAAGAAGGACAAGAAACAGAAAAGGAAGAGGCATCATTCATCTAGCTCTGAAGAAGATTCTGAAGTTGAAAAGGAAAAGAAGTTGAAAAAGGTAATTAAAAATGTTTGCCAGTTCATTTGGTAATCCTTATGCAAGGCAACTTTTTCTTTAATTTAACCATCACATTTAAACTTAAGTGATTATTTAGTTTCTTCTAATGCCTGGTGATTTTTAATTACTGTGAACTACCAAGAACTTCAACACCTTTTTTTTTTAAATCTTACCATTGTTTATTGCCTACAAACTTACATTTCTAGTAACTATGAAATTAGTACTATTAATTAGCGTTTACACAATCGATCAAAAATGTGCTTGTAAGCTACTAGTAGCTTAGGATGTACGGTTTGGCGACCACTGGTCTTAACTAAATGAATGAAAGATTAAGATATCTATATATTTATTTAGAATCAGTCTCCCATAATTAAACATTAACATCTTTGTATCTGCCCCCTTCTAAAGAATCAAAGCATGTTTAATTATTTAGAAGCATCAATGCTATACCCTTGCAATGCCTGGGTGTCCTGTTTATGTATATTTCTTTTGTCAATGATGTCTATGTGTATTTCATCAGGTTTCCCCCAAGTTCTAATAGATTAACATTAAGTTAGTTGTTTTCTTATAGTTTCAAACTATGTCCTTGCATTATAGTATCCGTAATTTATTGTACTCAGAGCAGAAAATTTTGCAGTTGCTTTTATCCTCCTGCTTGCTTTGCTTTTGTTAATCAGTTTTTCCAGCTGTAGCAATTATATCAGAAGAGTTTCATGTTACTCTAATGTGAATTTTTTTAGGATAGGGTTGTTAGCACTATGCTCAAATATCCAACCTGGATGACCTCTTCACTCCTTGAGTGAAAAAAGTAGTAATAATATTTCAACTTACAAAGTACTTCAAGAATTTTGAATAAAATTTACTTGAAATGAGTGTCTAAAATTAACAAATCTATGTTACTTAAATATATATGGTTATTTTGAATATCTACGAGAAAGATATTGATTCAATGATAGTTACTCATTAAACATACCATATATTTTTATTATTTGTAGGCTTTGGAGGCTGAAGAATTGCACCAGAAGCAAGCAGATGAATTGCTAGCAATGGATGAAAGGAAACGACCTTATAACAGCATGTATGAAGCTAAAGCTCCAACTGAAGAAGAAATGGAGGCTTACTTCATAAAGAGACAAAGGCCTGATGACCCAATGGCAGGGTTTCTATGAACATTTTAGCTGTTTGTATATAGCATGTTGTATATAATAATGTTGATAGTTGACATAAAAAGAGCTGAAGACTTAGTTTAAAAAATTTATTTGTCTTTACAAAATAATATAACAGATTAAGTCTACTAAAACTATAATATATTTTAATTGCATAGTACACCTTACCATGAGGCACCAAGAATATATAGAACTAAGTAATGATCAACAGTTTACACAAGTCACATATAAAATGAGAAATTCGAATAATATTGCGAAATCACCAGGAATATTGTTAACAAAATCTATTAAGATTATATCTAAACATGGAAGACAAATATTTTGCATAGAAATAGTTCATAACTAAATTTGATGTACATTTTTTTTTTACTTTGATTAAATATTTTGAAAAAAGGGATATTATGGTATCAAAACCAGATTTAAACCCGCACAAGCACAAGAATTTTAGTTTAACTTTTAAAAATATGATATTTTTATCAGTCTGTAAAACATGATATAGCTTACAAGTTTTCTAAAATTAAATGTAAGTCAGACCTTGTACATGTCCTAAAATTCCTGAAGTTTTAAAAAATGTCTAGAAAATCAATTTTTCCTTAAATTTTCAGTGGTATGCTTTTTATATCTACCCTGGTTTTAAAACAATTCTCGGATTGAATGGAGATTAAGACAAATATACTTATCGTGGGATAAATACAAGAAGATTTTTAAAATTAACCCAATATTTTTTTTTTCTCATCAGGGGGTTCGTCCAACGTCCCACACCCCTGATGGCCTTTCTAGAGAGAGTCCGGCATCTCGGACCTCTATTTTAAATTTAATAATAAATAGTGTAGTATGTCTAATCGTGGGATGTAATAATCCTGGCTATCGGTTTAAAAAAAAAGTTAGAAAAAGTTCTAAATTTCAATCGAGTTGCAAATTTTTTTAGTGCTGCTATTTTATCATGGGATTCAGTGTTGTAGTGCAGACAAAACTTACAACTTTGATGATCACTGAGGTTCACAAAATCCTATCACTCAATTTTCACCAAAAAAACATTTAATATCTAATGCTTGCATGTAATTACTGCTAGAGTAAAATAGTTGAGGACCAAACCTAACTATGCTCTGTTGCAGCCCTTGTGGGTGTGTGAAAGTTTGATGGACTTAAGGAGACTACTAATTAAGAATTTCCTACCCTAGTCAAAGTTGGTGATAGAAAAAATTTATTACCTTAATTAAAATTCAGGAGGGTTGCGTTAGATTCAGTTCAATAAAAAATGGGTTCAAAAATTTGAGAAACCGTGTGTATTCTTTTAGAAATAAAATCTACGTTAAGAATTAATTAGTGAAATAGCGCTCCATCATTATATTTTTTTCCTGAAATTTTTTGGGGCCTGTACAAGGTCTGTATAAGTACATGAATCATTTAAAAAAATTATTGAAACAAAATAACATGGTATACAATCTTTCCTGATATTTATGGCTCTAAAAGAATTAATATTACATATAATTCAGCTAAAGGTTGAATGTTATTCGTATGGAATATAATTAGGCAGTTTACTTTTATTACTCAGGATTCAAATAATAATGAATACTATATATGTGATTAGTCTTAGATAAATACAAGCAAAATGAAGCAAATACCTTAAATTAATTAAAAGAGATTAAAAAGAGAAAGCTTTGAAGAAAAAGTTCAACTCAAATTGTTGCTTCAATATTTAGTGGGCTGAAAACTTTATACTCTTTGCTTAAATGAATCTAACTACTATTTGATAGTGCTGTTATTCCTGAAGATTAGTACATTGTATAAGACAAAATAAACAAAGATAATTTTAAAAAAATACATGAAAAAATTACAAGCTATTTGTGCAATACTTTTTTTTATCCATTCTCTTCTACTGTTTTAAATTAGTATATAACCAAAAATACAAATAATTTTCAACGAAACATTATTTATATCTCACTATAAGGGTAAAATTAAAATAAAAATTCATCTTTGAAAATTTTTAAGGGGAAAAACAGCTTTCCAATTATTAAAAACAATAAATTAAAGACTCATGACAACACAGTATACATGATCAGCATGATTCCTTCTTATATCTTATGGAGATAAAAATATGAATGCAAATAAAATCTTCAAAAAAAAAAAAAACATATTTACAGAAACTACTTGATTTATTGAAGTCTTAAAATATAAAATGTTTTAACTAATTTGAATAAATCATAAACAATTTCATAATAAAAATTTTAAAATTGAGCCAACATAGTTATTAGATTAATTTCTTTGAATTACTTATAATTTTTAGGAAACAAAAACAAAACACCAGGATTTTTCTTTGAAAGACATTATGTAATTTAACAAATTGAGACAGACTCAACTATCACATTTTCCATCTGTGTATTGTATATACAAGCACAGAACCCAGAAAACACGTATAGAACAAGTTCATAAGAAAATATCAAAATGTGTTTGTTTGCATTTAGGTAATTTTTTCTATTTACAGATTCACATAAAATAAGGTCAGTTAAAATATTAGCCGATACAAATCAACAATCCAATAACTTGTCTATTCCCAATTTAAGTCACCACACATAGATTCTGTACAATAAAATGAAAGCACACTGCAGTAAGTGGCAAATGAACATTCTTTAAAAATTATTTGAAGCTTAGCTTCAAATCATGACATCTCCATGGACATTTTAATAGCAGCCTCAATCATCTCTTGCTCACTCATTTCTAAAACATTTAAAAAAATAACAATCATATGTATAATTCTTTAAAAATATTTCTAAAACTTTTACATAATACTAAAAATGTATTTATAGACTAGGATTAAGAACAATAACAGATGTAAACCAACTATCGGGCTTTCAAAGTACAGTAGAGCCCCGATTATCAGCGGAATTGGGTGGCAAGGGTATCGCGGATAACCCGAAAATAGGCTAAAAATGAGGTGAAAACACGAAAAAAATATTTCAGCATAAAAACTATGCTTTATTGTACAAAAAACATGACATGTAAAACTTTTGAAATATGTACAGTACAGCAGAAACCTTTGATCTACCATCTAAATCACTAAAAATATACCTAAATCTAAATCACTAAAAATATACCTAAATCTACATCATGGGTGCCACTTTTCAAAATTTGCAAGACTGAACTTTAAAGTATGGTATTAATCATTTTCATCCAGTCTAGCAATATTTTTAACTGCATGAAAATTCATAAAATATCATGAACGATCATAGTTCCTTAAATTCTAAATCAAGATAAAGCTGTATGTGAGTAAAACCATGTTACTTGTGGTCAAAATGTGCTGTTCAATTCCGTCAATGTTCCCGCTAAATACCGCTATGCTCCTTTGGATACCAAAAAAGTAGAAATATATTGCTAAAACAATTTTAGACTCAGATTAAAATGTTTAGTTAGATCAAAAACTATTCATATTTTCAATAAAAATAAAAAAATGTTGATACTTGAATGTATGACATTCTCAAAAGCATGGCAATTTAGCAGGAATGTTAACGGAATTGAACCAAATGTGCAATGTAGGTATTGGAATTTAGTACTAATTTTGTGTTTCGTAATATACCTGGGACGGAATTCCGTTCATTGAAATTTTAAAAAGACGGAATTCCGTCCTGGGGACGGAAGAGTGGCACCCATGATCTACATCTAAATCACTAAATTTTTTTTTCGTGGCCCTCGCGGATAATCGGGGCTCTACTGTACAATTGGGTATTTCATATAGATATTAAGGGTGTTCAAAAACTTCTCAATTGTCCTCTAATTTTAAGAATTTTTATTTCCAAATTTTAGATTGTGTATGCTATTCCATTATCTTAAAAGAGAAGTGAAAAGGATGCAAACAATATATTGCTGGAGGGAGAAAATAACTAAAAGTTTTTATCTATAAAAGACTCATTCTACAGAAGTCCTTTGATTCTCAATTAAAACTTTAAGAAGTAAGGTAAATTAACATACCATGCTCAGGTGATGAAGACTGCTGTACAGGATATTGAATACTCTCAGTATTATCTGATGTTGTTGAATTACTTGTAGTACTATGTGAGGCTGTCTGAAATTCTAAAAAGAAATGTATGGAATTAATTCATCAAGTAAAAAACCTAAAATACATCTAAATTTAATCACTCAATTCCCATGTGATACAGAATTTTCTTACTCGAACTCTTTTGCTATAAAGCTAATGCAAGTTTCTTACCCATAATGTGTTAAAATATAGCTTTCGAGAACATTAAAAAACTTATTATTTTAACTATTAACTTATTTTTTTGAACATGGTACTGAGTTAGATGCAAATAAGAGGGAGTTGGGAACTTTTTTTTTAAAAAAAAATACTATCTCTTAAAAAAGTTGGGTGAAGAGTCTGAATATAATCCCAAGAGCTTAAATCAAATTTGTGAAACCATGAGGGAAGCAAAATATTCATATTCAATTTTAATGTAGCTGTTTAAAAAATATTAATTAAAACAGGGGAAAATAAAAAATCTTAATAGAAAAATAATTGACAGGGGCTAATTAGAGTAAATGTTTAAACTTGGAAACATTTACTTCATTCAGAATAGACAACCGAATACATATTCAACTAGTAGTATAAAGCAGGGGTGCAGAATATGTCTCTGAATGCCTGAACATGGTTCGAGGAAAATTCAGGCAGTTGTGGGGAAATTTTTACCTAAGTTTATAAGGAAAAAACTCTACAAATCACATTCTTGCTTAATCACAATGAAGATTCTAACTTACAAAGAACATTTTTGAGCTAAGATCACATTTACATAAAGAATAATAAAAGAAGGTATTAAGTCAATGAAAATTAAAACTTTTGGATTATTGGGTAATTAATGAACCTTGCAGAAGTTCAGTAATTAAGAAAACTATATTTTAAAAACTCTGTACTTAGAAATTCTTAGTAAACTAGAATGAAAACATTGGGAAATTTCGGACAAAATTGTGTTCTGGGGAAATCTTGGGCCCTGGAACCTTTCCTGCACCCCTGGTATAAATAAAGAAGTCTTAAAACTTTTTTTACCAGATAAGCTCATAGTTAAAGCTGCCTGCAAGCATTCATTTTCCATCTGCAAAGACTCAGCAAGAGTTCTGCTTATAGTGTCATTGAAGAGTTTGTCTTCATCTTCCGGCTGGCCAACATCTTGAATTACCTTTAAATCGCTAATCAGACATGGCTTCTGATGCTGAACAGCAGGCTGAAGGAGCAGTAGCTTATCAGCAGGGCATTCAGGAAGTTTGCCGTCCACAATGAATATAGAATAGCCTGGAGTAGAAAAGGTTTAGAAAGAAATATTAAAAAACAGAATCTACAACTACTTAATCAAGAAATTTGCATTTAACTTTGGGAGACTTGTCAGGTAAAATTTTTGATGCTACAAACATTTTTACTGGTATCAATATTGAGGAGTGTCAAGACCAGGCGCGGATCCAGCAAGGCTCCAAGGGGGGGGGCACTTATTCAGACCATCACCTTTACCTTTTGAGAAAGATGTCAAAATTTTGGGGATTTTCTAAAAAGTATCACTCAAGATCCCCTTTTGGTACCGCTGGGGGGTATGGGGGTCCTCTCCCAGAAACATTTTTAAAATTTGACCTGTAAAAGTAGGGTTTTAACTCATTTTGAGTACTTTTTGGGACATTTTTCGGTACTTTTGAGTGATTTTTTGGGTCCAAGGGGGAGGGGGGCACTTTCCAGAGTGCCACCCCCCTGAATCTGCCACTGATCAAGACTATAATTGTATTTTGAAAAAATAAACCATTTTTAGGCATACATCTATACATGATGCAACATGACTTCCACAATGAAGTTTAAATCATTCTAGCGAGAGAGAAAAAAAGCACAATTCCTCAGCTAACCCTTTTAGTCCTAACCGCCCCAAATTTTAAATAGGATTAATGATAATCACGGGCGGCTTAGGATAGATAGGGTTAAGGTCATTTAGCTCCAACTAAATGTAGAAATTAGACAATTTCTAGTGTTTCTTACTGGGCAGTTTTTAAAGAAATGGGACACTGAAAGCAAAATCTTTTTGAATATAAAATAGATTTTTCAAATGGTGTAGTTCAATTATCACAGATATATTTTTGTTAAAGTTATTTTAAATTCAATTATCACAGATATATCTTTGTTAAAGTTATTTTAAATTCACTTGAAATTGACTAATTCTTAGAGACAAAAGTATAAGTGTTAGGTAATTGTATCATAGGCATTTAAACACGAGACTTGCTAAAAATGATACTCATTGTTTGTGAATATACTCCTAATTATACTAATTATGTTTACTGCAACTATATTTCTCAAACCTGCAACAAGTTAGAATTTAAATAAGGATCAGGTTAACAAAAGAAATACAGTAGTGCCCAGCAACAAATACATTTAAAGTTGACGTTACAAAGAAAGATGTGAACATGTTGTGTTTCTTACCTTCTTTTTGCAATTGAGCGAGAAACAAATCTAAAAATGTATCAGATATTAGTTCAGGACCAATCAGGAGACTATTTAAATTGAACCACTGTCTCCCAATTTTTCTGATAGTAAGCCAGTGGTCTCTGAAATTGCAGATGTAGGCTTGTAGACACCTGTAAAATGTGATGTAAAATTTATCATATGGTAAAATTATTGGTCAGGGTCAGGTTAAAATAAAATGATTTTTGGATCATTCTCAAAAAAAAAAAAAAAATGTAAAAGAAAGGATACACAGAGTAATAACATACGTTGGATTGTTTCTGGCTAACTCGGCAAGTTCATTTTGACTGCTGTAAGGTAACAAATCCAGCCCCCACACTTTAAGGGCACTTGCAATTACTTGAACAGAGAAGTACCCACTATCATCAACATTTCCAGATGGTTGCTGGAAGACAGAAGAGAAAATTTGGTACTTTTCATCATTAATACCATAAAAAATTGACAGCTGTTTTTAAATGTGTAAGAATAGAAATATCCCTAAAAACAGCAAACCAGCACAATTTAAATAAACAGTTCAATGACAACAATAATTTGGCAAGGTATAAATTATTGGGGAACAAAGTAATTTAGCCTCAGTTTTTTTTACGGTATGGATGATGAAATAATAGTAGTGAAATATTTGAATAACAACAAAATTTGAAACTGGTTATGCAAAAATCCTTTTCGAAGTAAAAATTTAGTTTAAAATTAAATTTTATCTTTAATTTAAAGAAAAACTTTGAATGAAAAAAGTTTGTATCAACCTAACACCTACACAGGTTTGTACAATGCACAGTTATCTTCAAATATAAGTCAGTTTTATGGAACCAGTCTCATAACTTTTGGGACAGACAGTTTAACCCATTTAAAAAAGACAATTTTGACAAATTTTTTAATACCTCTATGAATGAAAAATAAATAGTATCAAATTAGCAATAACTTTATGCTTATGTTACAGGTAATGTGATGTGAACTCGGGAAACAATCAAGAGAAGTAAAGAATTATAATAACTTGCAAAAACTTTCGATACTCTTCTGACTGTACACCTCCTTCAGCCATTTTTGATCGTTCATCTTCATCAATCTGGTTTCCTAATGTTGCTAAATCGACAGCAGTAAAATAAGGAGCTTGAAGCAAAGCATTTAAGCAATGCTGAGCACAGAGGGAGCCTTCTTGCTATATAATAAGAACAGCTCATAAATATACAATGAATTTTCCCAATATTTTATTAATACAATAAAAAGGATTGATAAAAGAAATATAGTAACAGTAAAGAACTAGTAAATTTTCAAGTAAAACTATTATTATTTTAGAATTTATACAAATAGTGTTTTCAAATTATTTTTAATATTGTATTATAGTAACATCATCATCATACATGTTTAGAAATTGAAAATTGATGATAATTCTCGAAGGATGCAAGCAAAAGAGCTGAATCCAGCAGTTAGGTAATCATCTATGACTCACATAAAAAAATTGTGAATAAAGTGTAGTCATTAGATGCAAACCTGTACAACCAAATGATGCAGTGCAAGTAAGCAACGTTACTTAAGTTGAATAGAAAATAAATACCATATTTATACTACAGATATTTCTAGGAAAAGTTACCAACTCTTAAACTATCTATTTACTTAGCTTGATATGTGAAGAAAATAATTACTTTTTCATGAAAGATTTCCTCCATTTTATCATTAGCGATTGCGGCTCATAAACCAAAACCTCAAATGACATCGGAAACTGAAGAAATCTTACAAATTTAGAGGGTTATAAATAGGTTTCGGTCTCCAGCAAAAAATTTTGGATAAATTTTAAATGTTTCCTTCGCTTCCGTTTACATTTTTGTTGTTGCCATTTTATATTGAGTAAAAAGTATCAATTTAGAGCTTTAGTAAACTAATATAGAGGGCAGCACGTTCAAGAGTAGATGTAGATTCTATGATTTTTGACTTCCATAAATTCCAGGTTTAATTCAGATTCAGATTATTACCAGTAACATGCATTATTTTATTAGTAGTAAACATACATTATTTTGTGCATAGTAATTAAAATGGTACCTGCATAAATAGAATTCCTCGGGATCGACATTTTCGTTCCCTTTCGGTAGATGGCGACAGTGAAATAGTTTTAGTGTCGCCATCTAACCACATTCCAAGCAACAAAAAGTGGTAGGTTGCACACTGCATCAATACAGATTAATTAAATATTGTCCAGCATATTGTTTATTTGAACTTATGTCCTGATTCTACATTAAAAAGAAAATTATCACATTGCAGGATTCTATCTAACGTATGCATTTTGAGTTTTTTTCAAATTTGAATTTGAGATTTTTTTTCAGTGGGTAGACTTTTCTTCAATGATTTAAACTTTTTTGTTATATTCAAGTGATTATTTAAGGTTTTCTCAAAAAAATTAAATTTGGGCATTTTCTTTTAAATTATATTAATCATTTCAGCTTGATTTAAAAACAGACGATCGTTTATAATAAATTTATGCAAAAGACATGGCCAGAAACATACACAAAAATCTTTAAAATGTGGGGAGTTTCGTTACAGTATATCCTTGTTAGAGGGCGCAATATGATCTTATCTGACTCTTGCGCCATAAAACAATAACAACCTTTTTAGAGAGTCCTCAAGGGACCAATAATATATGGCTATTTTAACAAAACTAACATCTTATTAAACCATCCATACTTTTCTTACTGGCTGTTGTAACACAGGGGTCTTTGTTAAGTGGTTCTTCTGTAGTACATTTTAGAAGTAATCCAAAATTCCAGACCTAGTGGTGATGAAACAGAGGATTCTGGTAACCCACTTGTATAGAAAAGTAGATTTTTTTCTCATCAATATCCTATTATATAAAAGTTACCAAAGCTCAAGTTGTTTGGATTTACCCATTTTAGTTCATGCAAGCCCTAATCAGTGCTCATTTTGTGCAATCACTCAACTTAAATACTTTTTATTGTGCTACTTTTACTGTGTACTTTTTTCATCAGAGTTTTTCTAAAATAGTAATATCCATAATACTCTTTCTAAAATGTGTATATTGATTGTTACAAATGTACCTACTTCAAATTTAGGAAGATAATGGCAGAAATAAAAATAAGAGCAACTATAAAAAGTAATATTTTAATTACATCTCAGAGATAACAAGAGAGCAGGTTACAAAATACTGAAAGCAAAAGTGTAAAAGCATAATGACTGGTTCATATACAAGATTCATTGAAATTGCACATACATAACCTTTGAACAGAAAACTTTTATGACGTTATAAATACTTTTAGAGTTGATTAAGATTAATAAATTCTTGGTATGCTTCAATGAAGTAGCATGAAAGTCTTAGACATGCATATATTTCTCAGAATAACTTTTGAGTACAGTAGTGAAGAAATAATATTAGTTGAATTAAATTAAACCTAAGAGAAATACCGTAAAAAATAACAGATATAAACTTCACAAAACAAAACGCATAAGTATTTCAAAATGAAAACACTGGGAAACGGGAGCTCTAAATTACAGGCATTTTTATCTACATATCTGGAATTGAGTGATCCATGGTCTTCTTGATAAAACTTGAAGCAGTGCTGCAAAGAAATAAGAATGTATTTTAAAACCGATTACATATAAAAGCTTTGGTGAAATAACAAAGTTAATAATTAAATATTTTAACAATCTCATTAAACCAAAACAATTTTTTGTTTTGGTTACGAGAGATGAATTAGCAACTCATTTTGGCTGCTAAAACCTAGCACAATTGACCCCTTAACTGCTGTGGGTGTAAGACACTTTTCCAAGGTAACAATCCTGTATTTTTAGCTTCTACCATTAAAGCTACTACTACAGCTTTAGAATGATTTGGATAAAGTTTGTAAAGAATTTATTTCTGTGTAGAAGTGGAGAAACTGGAAAGAGGGAATGCTTCTAGAATGGGGAAAGTTTTAGCAGAGCATTTACTGTATATCTTTCTGTTATGAGTACATGCAGAGATATTTTTAACTCCTCTGAGAGGGTATTTCACTCCTTGAAAATCGGAAATACTCCTTAAAAAACTTGCCAGGAGTATTTTCACTCTTTGAATTTTTCACAAAAGTTTAGCTTAAAAAATGCACCGTGCCCCACCGAAATTAACAAATAATATTTTTGTGCTAAAAACACCAACTGATCTCAGTGGAGACATTTATTGTTCTAACGCTCGTGTCTCTATATGTAGTTTATGCTATTTCCGTTTTTCACTCCTCATAAATGAATTTCACTCCTCCTAAAAAAGTCAAGGAGTATTTTTACTCCTTCAGAAAAATCCTAGGAATAACACTGAGTACATGAATCAAGAACTTTAGGAACGAAGAAAATATTTATGACAGATGTTTTGAATCTATTTTTATTTTTTGATGAGCAGCTGGGGCTTCATATTTTAAATAATATTACTTTATGCACAGATTTTCTTTTTTGTGAAGGTAAATTTTTTTTTGATTGGTTATGCAGAACAAGTGGACACCTTTTTTCTTCCCTGCCTAAAGAATATGCACATTTTGCAAAGGGCAAATAACTGAGAGTGCAAGGATAAAAAATTCTGAAAGATTACTTCACTTTTAATTTAATTTATAAATTGATAAGGGAATATTTGGAACAAAAATTCATATTTGTGGTTAAGTGGATATTTCCAAAATATCAAATTAATTTTTTTAGAATAACTTACTCAGTTTCATATTTGACATTCATTACTTTTTTTTCCCTAAGTTAACCAAGTGTTTGTGCTCTGCCTTTCTTTTGGTTAAAAACAATAAAATTCACTTAAAAATATCAATATTTAATAAATTTAAAAGTGATAACCCTGCCAACACAGGAGGGGCAGGGGCATAGAATAGATCCATTTCTAAGGGCAAAGCCCACAAATAGCACAGCATAATGTAACTTTTAAAGTTTATACAACCAAGGCAATGCAGTAACCAGTAACATAATATTCTTAAACAGTGATTCCCAATTAATTTAGACTTGTGAACCCACACATTGTGAATATTGGTATCTAAGCAATAGTAGGCTCGATTTTTGTTGTTTAGAGGAATGCAATGAAATTCTGCTGTTTTTTACAGTTTGTAATTTTTATTCCTATCCCAGAAGACAGCTGTGTTAATGACTGGATAAATTGTATGCTATTTAAATAAAAGTTAAACCATAAAACGTAGAACAGCCCGTCAGATTTGTAAAAAAAAATAGTTACATGGACATACTCGAGCGCGTCAGATAAAGATAAGGTAGGTTAGTTACCAGCTAAAAAGTGTACATTTTCTAAAATCTGCCGATTTGAGCGGTGGGCAAGGGAGCGGGAGGGTTACAAAGTTGCAAAGTAAAGCCAAGACCGGTAAGACGCTATCGCTGTTTTTGAGAAAAATGTACGAAACAAAATGTTTATAGCCAGGAAACTAGGCTCAACTAGTTGTAAACTGTCTTGGTAGCCAATCTGACGCGCTCGAGTATGTCCATGTAACTAATTTTCTTTCAAATTTTGACGGGCTGTTCTAAACAAACCCACCAACATGGAGAGCTTATATATGGTGGAGTTACTCAAAAGCATGCAAGGTATCTCCCCTAAGATTATCTGACGCGCTCGAGTAAATCCACATTTAGCATCATGGGCTCCCCTACTATTAAAATATAGCTTACTTTTTCATCATGTGATCATAAACAAAGGAAGGCATGATGGTAACTGTTACAGGAGATGGTCCTTCTCGAATGATTGCAGATACTTCTTTATCTTTCAATCCAACCACATTTTGTCCATTCACCTATTAAAGTAAAGTACTTTAGATTGAGTATCTCAATTAAGTCAGACAGATTCTTTTTATAAACAAGTTCAGCTGTAAAATGATTAAAAATAGCAAAAATTACATTAATATCAATCATGTACGTACTGATTGAAAATATTACCTGTTCCGTACCCAACGACTCCCTCTCCGAGGACCCCGGTTTCTCCCCTCACCCTCCGTCCCTTGACGGGGAGTTCTGTTTGTTTTTTGTTTATGATGTAATGTACAACAGAATCTTTCTCCCGCTCGTCGAGAGCGGACGCTGTAACCTTGCTCTGCCTTCGGGGCAATAAATTGTTATATTTTTAATTATACAGTCCGCTTAATCTCTAAATTCTAACTTTCCATCTCTAACCCGAACCAGCATTGTTCATTACCGTTAAACTGAACTAGCAGAATAATTTTTAATGCTGTAGAAGAATAGTAGGATCTTTATGAGTATACAGAAGGTAATATTATTCACAAGAATCTTTAAATATTACAACATTTGGAGGGCTTTTTTTTGTTAATTTCAATTAAAGGTACCTATTCAAAAGATGATGAATCACAATGTAGTTTAGTAGATGTAGTTTTTGGAACTAACCTCGAGTAAGTTGTGATCAATGAGAACACCATTACGAGCAGCGGAAGAATCTTTGCTTATGTTGATAACTTTGCCATTTTTAAATCCAAATCCAACAGTTCCTGAACTATCCTTGTGAACAGTGATGGTTCTTTCGAATGGTCTGAAATACGAATATATATTTTCAAGTAACTTACTATTGTAAAATACATACTAGTAAATGCATAGGCTTATAATAATAATAATACATATAAATAATAAACGTTAAAACTTTAAATTTCCAGTCTGAGTCTGTCAAAGCAGCACTTCATGAAATCTAATAAAAAGATTTTACGCAACAAAAAAAACTTATGAGCAAAAGTTAGGTACACATCAAGGTTAAATTGAGTCTTATACATAAGCTCAATTTGAGACAAAGTGTCTTAGAATGGTGTTCCGGTTACTCTTTCTCTAGGGATAGGAACACCTCACAGAATTATAACCAAAGGATTACTCTTGCATAACCAACAGACCATTGCGTTACTATGTATTTCTATACTAGACAGCAACTTAAGTTGACCCTACGACGTCACTAACAAAGTAGTTCCCATCGCGGTGTCTGAATTTTGAGTGAAATGGAGAACGTCAATTTAAAAATATGATTACCTTGTTAAACTTATGTATATATAGTGCTTTTCAATCACGATTTGCGTACCAAAACTCCTCCTAGCAACGCAACAGGCTTTGTGTTTACCGATTTCTCCTTCCGCATTTGTGACATACTGGGTTCAAGAATTGTTGCTGTCGAGTATAGAAATTGAGTCCTGGTTAAATAGGTAACTTTCTAGGTTTTTGCAAACATTTTAAGCAGTTATCACTCTTTTTAAGCAATATCCCTAGTTTCAACAGCTGGAAGGTATTTTAAGAAAAGTAATATCTACCTGTCTCGGACAACCATGGTAATCCTATTCCCGTCAGCTTTTTTAATCATCTTATGTACATCATCCATTGACATTCCAGCAACCGTCACATCATTGATCATGAGAATTTGATCACCAAATCTCAGACCAGCGAGAGCAGCAGGGGTATTTTTTTGCACCAGAATGACAAAAACGCCCTGAAATTGACATTACAGAATACTTATACAATGAATGTAGTAGAAAAACACTAATTTCAATAACATTATTTAAAAGCTACATGGAATATAATGTAATGAAAACATACCTTATTCACAGGTTGAACCCGGAATCCAACTTTTCCACTACCATCTTTGCATAAGATGATTTCTCGCAGACCATGGGTAACTTGAGCTCTGGCAAGTCCCACAGAGTTACCAGAAATTGGAGCAATCATATTAGTCGCCGGTCGTGCAGTTGGAACAGCAACAGTATTCTGTCAATGCAGGTAATTCATTTTAAAATCTTAACACTACATACTTCATGCAAATTATAGTAGCTTAAAATGAACAATTATTACTAAAAAAACCTCAAAGCATCGCATACAAAATGCATCAGAGACAAATAAATTCATACAGAATTTAAAACAGTAGTGTTTAATATTATGAGATAGATCCATAATCAATGTAACACTGCCAGAAACGAAGTAAATATTAATTTAAAGAAGCAATGAAAACAATATTAAATCATCTCTAAAATGGGTATTTCAGTACATATTTTTACTTTTATGCATCACTTTACTGTGCATTGAATGGATTCTTATCAGACAGAAACTCAATTAGGTCATAGAGAGATTGACCAGGAAAGTCTGGGTCAATGTCCAAAGTTCAAAGCATTTTCATCCAGGTAATGTTATGAAGAGATAATAGTTATTAACTGAGGTAAAAAATAATATTAGGTATAGTGATGAATCTTAATTAATCTAATATTAAAGTGAAATGCCAATTCATGTACAGTTCCTTCCAAATAATAAAATCACTTAATCAAAACTATTTAAAACAGCCATTATTAAACCAATTTTATTCATACAACCAGAGTTTAAGGATAAATTTCCCCCTTTTTTTCTTACTATTGAATTTTAAAAAATTCATTTAAGACTACTGTTATATATCTTTAATTGTTTATTTAAAATTATTTTTGTAAAAAAGAATTAGTTATTAATATTTTTATTTGTTCAAGATGAATCAAAGTTTTTATACTCCCCATATACAGAATAATTACAAAAGCAAATAAATTCCTAAAAATTTTTGGTACTTACGTATTACCCCATCAACCATTCAGTCTAATTCAGCGGCACAGTAATAGTAAAGTCAATGGGATTTAATAACGTTTTCGGATTAAGCGTCACGGTCGACGGGATAATACGAAAGTACCAAATTTTTTAATAAAAGCGCTGGACAACTTTAAATTCACTTTATGCCACAATGTTTAAAAACATATTTTTTGTATACATAAGTTTTATAAAGGCTTAAAAGCTTAAGTTCATCAAGACTATACCAGTTTATGGTAAAACTCAAGATTCAGGGTCAAGTTAGCACATTTTGGCAAAAAGTTTCTTATGGGAAACAAAATATTTTTAGGGCTATTTTATGCAGAGAAAAGTTCTATAAACAGCCCTTGTCAACAATTGGTAAAAAGATATTTTGACATACTACAACATTTTTGAATTGACCTACAAAAAACAAATCCTTCTTAAATTTTAATGTGAATTAAACCCATTTGTTAAAATTCTGGGTCATTCAAGTAACCATTGACTATTTTCAACATGGAGTCTAAAAATTAAAATAAACCATAAACTAAATCTGGTAACGTTTTACACAGAGAACTCCTCTTGTAACTGTATTCCCACACTTCATTGCCATTGTCCAGATGGCATTAGGGGCCATTCAAATATTACGTAAGCAAGTTTTTGGTCATTTTTGACCTCCCTCCCCCCTTGTCAGAAAAAATAAGCAAACCACAAACCCCCTCACATAATTACATAAGAAAACTGCCCCTCTTTGTTCTTTTTATGTACAAAATCTTTCAGATTTTTGAAATTCATTGTTCTCCATGAACACTTAACTAATTGTTAAAATTTTTCCCTGTGACAAATGCTTAAAATATTTTCCTAGTTAAATTTTTTTAGTTGAAATTTGAAATTATTTATGCAAGAAACAAGAGATTTTCACAAAAATGAAGTGCTTGTAACATCTTACAAAAGCATCACTCATACTCCCCCTCGTTAGGAAAAATAAGCAAATACAAAACCCTTAGGTGCTTACATAATGTTTGAACGACCCCTTAGTAGAAAAATATTGATTTTGTCAAGTCATGACCACGCAGCAAACGAGGTAAAAAGAGTTCTTACCTGAGCGGGTATGGCCAAAGCTTGCTGCTGCTGAGACAGCTGGAGACCCATGTAGTCGTCCAGAGCTGGATACAGACTGGCATACTTGGCATCGGCATCACTGATGGGTTGGGATGCAGGACTTAGTGGGTACTGGGGAGGAGCAGTGGCCGGATAGTGGCTCACTTGAGGGTGGTGATGTGGAGAACCAGAGGGTGGATAGGCAATCTGGGACTGAGCAGCATGAGCCATCTGGGCCTAGGAAGAAACATTATTTCATTCATAACATAACACATAACTCTACTTTGATTGATAAACAAGGTACAAAAAAGCAACGCATAACTTTATATAAATAAAAAATGTGACTTTTTGATTAGACAGAGAAGTTTACCAAGTGCTCTAAAGTGTGAATCTAACCGAGTAACCTAAATATCACAACTAACAGAGTTGCTTTTGGTTCAATTCTGTTATTTATCTTGGTAAATGTTGCCAGGCTACAAAAAGTGGCTAGAAAAATTAGAAATATCACCAAAAATTGCAAATCAAACGAATAAAACAGTTACATTAATGACGGCCATTAAAATTTGGTGATATTTTAATACTTGGAGACCGAAACAACTTGGTAATATTGAACCTTGATTATAGTGTAATTTGCAAACCATCGTAAAGTCTGATAAATGAGATTTCCACCTGGTAAATTCAAAGAGCACTAATAAAATTATTAGATCACAAAACTTAAATTTAGTTTGTTTTACAATAAGTTGCTCATGTTCATTTAAAGAGAAGAGTTGAAAGTTGAAACATTCACACTAAAAAGGAGTTTTTAGGGAGGTTTTGAGACCGATATCCATTTATACTGAAAAATATTGTAATGAATGATTTTTAGGTATTGATGGAATGAAATTAAAATATAAGAAAAAATGTAATGCTTTTATAGTCAGGTACAATGTACCTCTACTCTATTAAGATAGATGTTTATGTGAAGTACTATAACGTACTCAATATTTTCTGCTCACACATGCTAGTGATTAGTCAACAAAGATCTAACTCTGTTTAGGAAGTTTTTTTTATTGTGTTCTTAATAAACACATACCTTTATACCAATTAGATTATTAGAAATTCATTGGAATAACAAGACTACTAAAATTAAAATTAATCAATAATAAGAAAAAAAATCAAGTTACATCATAAAAATGTTTATTAGTAGAGATTAAAAGATTATAAAAAAGTCAACCTTAACCAATGAGTTAGTCGAAAAATCACAACTTACTTTTGCCATTTGATCCACTTTCATATCTTCTAATGAAGGATAAAGAGACATATTTGCTTTTGAGGTACTATAAAAAAAGTTGACAAATTAGCAAGATGAAAGTTTATTATTTACAATGTTCAAACTGAAAAAGTAAAATTTAATCAAACAAATGATTTTTCAATACTTAATAATAATAATAGTATTCAAGGGAAAATACTTTAAGTTTAAGAAATAGGATGAGGCACCTTAATATCTATTAATTATGAACCTTTAAAATAACTTGAATGTCTGAAGTGTAAACAAACGAACATAAACACATTCAAGTACATAAGTAAACAATAATTAGTATGGTTATTAAAACTCCATATGTGGAGTTTTAATAATAATAATTTATAAAGAATGGTAAAAATTCCAACCTGCAAAACTAGAAAGATGGTTTTAACAATAGCTAGTGAGACTATTTAAGTGTCACAAAAGAGTTTCAGGCCCGCCAAATATTAATGATTCACTGTCAATATCAGTTGACAACCTATTACGCAATTACGCAGAACTCCCAGCATACGCATAAATTTTCTCCAATCTATTGGTTTTTCCGCAAAAATAGAAAAAACAAAAACAATGAAAGCTTTCGAAACGTAGAAGTTTCGGAATGAAACTTACCGCTTTCCTAAGCAATGAAAATTTAATCAACTGAAGTCACACACGAACAAATTGAAAAAGGATCCGCTTTAGTCACTAACTGGCTTAAAAACCTTTCAATCACGTGAATATTTTTATCTATTTCGGAACTAAATGCAATCTGAAATTCTTATTTATTTATTATTTTGATAATCTGACTGAACTGAAGTCGAAGTGAGAGTTTTTTTTTCAACCAAAAATCAGCTGCTAGGAAGAAGAATGTGAGGCATGGCTTGGTTAGTAGAGTAACAAAATTTTTGTTACCTTTCGGGCCACAGAAGGCGGGGCTTGCGGTGCTGACCAGTGCTGACGTCATGTGGTAAAAACATTTGAAGCGAAAGAAGCTGATTAAAAGGGTTTTTTTTCATAAAAAATGGCTGAAAATATTTAAACAAGGAAATAAAGTTTATGAGTGTAAGAACTTATTATGCAGAGAACTGTAATAATTCGATTATAATACAATATTTTCTTTCTATATTATTTAAAAACTATTCAACGGAAAATTATGAAATTTTGAACAGTTGTAGAAAAATGTATCAGCGTCATTTTAGTTCCGAAAACTAACTAATGAGATAATTAGTTCTGGAGTTATTTACTAATTAATATCAAAGGCTGATGGCTGATCCAGCCCACTGCAAGGGGAGGGCACCACCCACTTATAATAAAAAATATAATCCTGCGAACACAATAAAATATGCTTCATGAACTAGGATTGTGATCTGAACCTTAAAACTTTATATTTTAATATTTTAACCTTTTTAAAAAAAATCTGACCCTAAAAATAATTTATCAATATTTAAACTCCCAAATACTCTGATGCTGGCTGTTTTTAGATCTGAATACTGTTCTAGGAAAAGGAGATTTATACTTTTGCATGTCTGAAATTTAAAAAAAAAGATAGACCGAAAATTAGTTTAAAATTGGCTAAAAAATATGAACAAACTGGAGAAATACTCTCCTTCGAACCAAAAAAATTAAATAATTAAATAAAATAAAACCATGATAGAAAACTTACCCTTTCCCTCTTTTTATAAAGCATATTTTTATTCCAATTTCGTTCTTTTATATTTTCACATCTACTATTTTTTTACATAACTTTTTCTCTGAATAAAAATATTCCATGTATTCAATGTGAAAAACTTGTATGAAACTCCTACATCTAATTAAAAGGGTAATCCTGTGAGAGTGAATAGTTTGGAGTAACAATTTTAAATAGTAAAGTATCATTGGATTCTCTGCATTATTTCGAACCCTACGCATCCTATAACTTTTATCTAATTTTATGAGATCTGTGGACAATGTAATTAAACAATTTTTATCATAGAGATGAAGGGAGGAAAGGGCTTAATAATAATTCTTTCTTGAATGTCTAAATAAATTCTTTACATTCATACACATATGATCCCTCGAGTAGCAATTTTACCTAAAGTGAATAATTTCCGTATAAAGTCTAAAAAACGTCTCTTATTTTAAAAAGCATTAAAATATGTAATAGATTTTTTTCATAGCTTTGATCAACCAGTTAATAAAATTAGCGTGAAATCTTGAAATAGAAAACCTCATTGCTTTCTGTGAATTGATATCGTTTTCATTATCTGTGCACACTTAGATGTGAATCTTATCAGGTCAAGTGAATGTCGGTTGTATATCTCATTAGCAGTTGATAAAATTTAACGCACTCTCTTAAGAAGAACTGATTGCAATTTATATTGGTTATTGTTCAACTCACGTTTCATTTAAAAAATATTTCTTGAGGGAATATCAACATTATGCTTATCCTTGCCAGAGATAAACTTGCATATACATAAGAGTGTAAGAGAAATACGTATATTTTTTCCATAAGTAAATTGCTGAATAATTTATATAACGTTTCAAAAACCATAAATAAAATAAACAGAAAATTGTTAATAACTGAATCGCCAGTTTAAAAAAGGGAATAAGTCCAAAAAATGGCAAATTGACTTTTTGTGCGCAAACCCCCCCCCCTCCAAGCTTCGCTCTACACATGAGTGTAAAGAGGAAAAAATAATTACCCCCATATCGGAAGATATAGCTCCTTGAATTGGGAAAAATCAATTTCCGTTGTATTTTTTTATTATATTTGAAATATAGTAAATTTGTCTTTCTTTTCTTATTCTTTGTGCTGTGAACTTATCCAAAACAAAATTTGATATAAAAATTAAAAGTGTTTTTCCTTTTTTTATCCAATGAATGTTTGACTCCATTGATATTCACTTACTCATAGTGCCTTAATATGACTCAGTTCTATTATAACTTTTAATTTTATTCATCTTATTCTTTCTATTTTTCAGTTTTGTGCTGTGAACTAACCAGAAATATAACTTAATTGTCGATTAAACTGATTTTTAAGATTTTTTCACCTGAAATTTCATAAAGGTTGAAAAAGAGAGCAAGTCCATCATATTTTTTCAACTATAAAATATAATGGACTTATATTTTTTGATGATTATTCTGAACTCTAAATAGCGTTCTAAATTTCCAGTACAAATTTTGTGGTTATAAAGTGAAAATTTCAATACTCATACAGATTTTCCCCCAATTTTCTCAATATTGGTTTTGGACTTATTCCCTTTTTCAAACTGACTATTCATTTTTTAATAATTTATCTACTGCTCGCATTTTGCACACAAGCCCTTAAGAACAAAGGCTTTATACCCAGTTTTTATAAGTAAGTTAAAGCCTTTATTTATTGGCACTGGAATGTTATTTTTTATCCCCAATTGTTTGCCCACAATACCCTATCTTTCATTGCCTTCGGCAACTTTTGTCTGCACTCTAGCGTCTCCAGGATTGCTCGGGGACCCCCTTTCCAGTAACCTGTCTTCTACATCCCCTATCACCCTGGCATACACCTGATGGCAATGCCCCATTTAGCTTGGCCACACAGGGCATTCTTCCGAAATCCGCCCATGCCTCCGATGTGACAAACTCTCCTCAAAGTTAATCTATTCTTTTATTAAACTCAATTTGTTAACGAAATACGCATTATTAACTGAACATTTATTTCCGCCTTCGTTATCTTAAGCCTTATTTTCACTGTTCATCCCGAGTGATTCACTCCTGTGAATCGCTGGTTTGCATAGAAAAATAAAGTAGTATAGAGTGACACTTTTCACACTTTTAACTGTGGATGAATCCTCCAAAATGAAGATCAAAAGTGGATCAGTGTGAATGAGCCTTTATTCCCCTGAGTGCTTTTCAGCAAGCTATAAATCATCGATTATTTCTTTAACTTCTACTACTATTTCCTTCACCTTAATGTGAATCTTAAAACGTTCTTTCATTGATCTGCTGCCATCTAGAAAAGATATGGCGAACCATTTTAGTCAAGAACACCATCTCCGAATAAATTACGAGCAAGTATCCTAAGGGGGGCATTCACAAATTACGATACACAATTTTCGGGGATGTCATCTCTCTCCTTCTCCAATACGTCATAAGTTGTCACGTTTAAGCAACCCTCCCTACATTGAGATGTCACATTTTAAACGAAAATGAAACCTTAATTTAACATTATTTCAGAAATCTTTATTTTGATACTTGCGGATGATACTCTTTTATTGCTGTTGAATCAGAACTAGGAGTGAAAGAAAAGCTATTTTAGACTGCAAACTTTACTAAGGCAAGAGGTTCTTATGAAGATTGATAAGTCAAATGATAAAAAGTAACGTTTTAATCCACAATAGTTACATGCAGTGGCGTATATAGGGGGGGGGCAAGGGGGCCCTGCCCCCCCCCCGAAATTTGGACAAGGTGTACCAAAACAAGTTAAAACCCTGTATTTTAGGGTAAATTTCAAAAAAATTTTATGGGGGAGGACCCCCAAACCCCCCTTTGAACTTGGAATTTCATTACTAACAACTTTATTATAATAAGTTCATCAAAATCCAAATCCTACCAAAAAATATGTGTCCAAAATTCGGACTAAGTGTACCAAAAACAATTTAAAACCCTGTTTTTAGGGGTTAAGTTCCAAAAATTTTCTGGATGTACGTTTTTATGAACTTAATATTTAAAAAAATTTTTTAAATATTAAGTTCATAAAAACGTACATCCAAAATTCGGACTTAGTGTACCAAAACTAGTTAAAAACCTGGGTTTTTTTAGTCAAACTTCAAACTTCAAACCCCCCCCTCTGGTTCTTCTACTTTTTATCACTAACAAATTTTCCTATAAAAAGTTTTTAGGACCAAAATTATCAGAGGGGGAGGGACTGGGGAGTAATTTTGGGCCCCTCCCGAAATAAATTCCTATATACGCCACTGGTTACATGATGATAATTTGCAGACAACTGTTTCGGAGATCCAGAATTATTGACTACATCAGGTAACTATTGTGGATTAAAACGTTGCTTTTCATCATTGACTTGTAAACTATTACTAATTAAACTATTAAACTAATACTATTAATGAAATTTATTACATTGCACCGTATTTGTGAGAGTCTTTGAAATATAACTTTAAATATGAAGAGGTGAAGTGCCTGAACTGCATTTCTCATCATCAGTTTTTTAACTAGTTTCTACCTTCCATGAAAAATGTTAAGCTTTCATTAATTATATAAGAACAATATAAAACTACTCAACTTCACTTCTTTATTTAGTTACTTACTTTCTTTATTACTACTAAATTCTTCCCCGAGAGGACGTCTATTTTTTGTATCTACTCTATTGTTAGCGGGGTTAAAGTTAGTTTAAAAGAACTCCACGCTTTACAGAACAGTTTATCACGAAAACATACACTCGTACTTATTTCTTATCTAGTTATTACTTTTCAAAACATTGCACAATAATAAGTCGATAGTTTATATTATCAGATTATTCACCTGAGCGTAAAGGTAAATGAGATAATAGGTAAGACTAACAAGTTTTCTAGTTTAAGAGCAACAACATAACAAATGAATTTTTATCTTCGTGACATTCATTTTTATCTATTGACTATGATCACATTGGCGAATGAAATGGATTTACTATTCGAAACATTAGTTTTGATTTTGGAATCAAATTAGGAAGATTCTAGCCTTTTAAAACTTTTAAGGCCTTTTTAAATCTATTGAATAAAAGAATATTGAAGTTATATTCTTTTTTTTGGAATAAATGTTTCATATTCACATACACATGAGAAGTCAAAATCATTAAAAATATCCTTTTTCTATTTACCATGATATCCTACTAAAAATATACAAACCATCAATTTTAGGAGATGGGTAATGAGTTGCTAACTTGCACACTTTCCTTAAACACTGAACAAAAATAATTAAAAAAATATCATTGATTTTATTAATGGGCAATATATCGTTATGAATTTTCTCTCTGAGTATTTTTTCCTCATCAATAACTTATTCTACACTAAAAATTCGTTAAAACATTTTTAAGTGCAAAAAACCTTTGAAATTTAGGGGGGAAAAGTAAAAGTGCCAAATATCCAACTTAATTGATTGCTGTAAATGTAAACTAATGTACACAATTGATTTGGTAGCTTCTAAAAATGGATTTTGTATTATTAATGCAGGTGGTTCAAATGACGTGCTTCGGCACTGGGGCACACTTAAAACAGAATTTCTTATATTTTAGAATGATGATTCAAGTTAGAAATTCTTGAAAAATGCACAAAAAAAGTGTACCAAAATTTCGGGAAAGCTGAAAATTTTTGAATAAATATGTTTTTGTTTTAATATCTTATAAATATATGGATAAACTGTTATAAATTTACTTTTTGTTCAAATATGCCCTTAAATATACTTACCTGTATTCCTTAAAATAGAAATAAGCAAAGGCAAAACACTCTATTCTAGTTAGGTCAACATTTTCAAAAGAGCTTTAAATTAGAAAAAAAGTCTCGGGAGAGTATCCGTAGTAGGTATCACTTAATCGAGTTTTTTTTCTGTAGCTATCAAAATAGAGTAAAATATTTTATTTTTTTCTTCTCGTGATACATAAACTTTCAAAGTAAAAACCTATAACGTGTTTCTATTTGTTCCAATCGTTAAGCATATTACAATAAACAGTTTATTTATTTATTTATTTTTTTTGAAATCCCAGTACTTTATTATTTGTCTTTTTATCAATGAATTTATATCATTCTAGTATTTGATTTGATTTTCCAAGTGGGAAGAAAGCAAACTAAACTAAATTTCAAAGGGAATAAAAACAATAATGCAAGAAAAGTTGAAATTCTTCATTATAAAGGGCTATGTTTTTATGTTTTAAAAGATTTTGTGTACGTATATTTCCTCGAAACCAAACATTTAATAAAATTAAGTACATATTTAAATACCCGAAACAACAGTTTATTTATTTGAATTAAGAAAAATGTTACTCTTATAAATATCATTAAATTATACTTCTATGCGCATCTAATAAAATTTTTTCCGACCAATTATCTCTTTTGGGGAATTAATAATAACAAATTTAAAAAACCTCTTTTAATGTCTCAAGGTGCCCCACTAGTGGCCCACCTTGGGACACTTTCAAATATAGCATAAAAATTATAAAATTTTCTTTGAAAATACAAAAATAGCACTAATTAATGAAAAAGATATCTGATAATCTTAAATTGGACATCAATCATATTTTACATCCAAACTTTTTCACTGATTTCTTTATTTTTGTCAAATTACATAAATCACTGATTTTTTTTCTTTCCTTCCAGATCCTTTTTGCACTAATTTCTAAATTATAATAATCTAAGTTCTTAATTATTTAATTTTTTTAATTAAAACAATTTTTTTACTCATGGGAGGTTTGGTGCATCTTTGGACATGTCCCAATGTTCCCACTTTCCCCTATAGTTCTTTGGGCATTTTTATGCACTTCACAGAAAGAATCTGGCTGTGCAGAGTTTGGGCGAGCTTGATGTAACTGAAACATCCTGTATAATGGCTTTTTGGATTTATAATTTCATACGAGACTAAATTAATAGTATTGAATTATTTTATTGTACACTAGCGCTTTCAGCGCTAGACCCGGCGTTGCCCGGGCGCAGTAAAACTTTATATAAATACCTATAGCGTTGCTCAGACATTATTGACGGGCTGCGCCCGTACTAAGTTCCTTGGACAGAATCTCATACACTTTGAAATAGTTGGGAAGTCATATTTGTTAAAAAAATATTTAAACTTAAGGTGCAACAGATTTAGTAGAGTACCTAGACTGCAACACTAAGAGGCCCGCTGCAAACAGTTAAATGAATGTAATCGAAGAATTAAACAAAAGTCAGTAAATGTATAAAAAGCCAGAGTGATTTAAAGGCACAGCTCAGTGCCTGCTCTTAGCTCATTAATTCAAAGATTGACATTTTTATGGGTTTTTTTTTATTCTGAAGAGCGTTATCAAGAAAGTGTTTCAAAATGAATCACTCCTTCTCTCAATAATATCAGCTTGTTTCTTTTTTTTATTGAACAACGGATTTTTCGGCCAATCATATGCTTTATCAAAACAGCAGACGGATTTCTTCATTTTATATATTAAGATTTGTTACCTTGTTTTTTCTTTATGATAATGGGATTTAACAACGCAACACCACCTTAATAATTTATTCTAAAAATTTTTTGTTCAGTTAAGTTAATTTCATAAAATATGATATCATGTTGCTTCTTTTGTTAATAATATTCGATGGAAGAACTTTGATAGGACACTAATTCATCATAAATTGATGTTACCTCCTAGCTGAGACGACTATGCGTAATCATGTGAAAATAAATGATTTCCTCTTAGAAATTCCCAACTTATATTTATTGCTTAATTTAATTACTTAAAATTTCTCATTACCATTCATAGTAAAAATATTTTAAACGGCATTATTCCTCAAGCTCTAAAATTCATCAGGTAGTTCGCATAAAAAAAAAACTTTCGCGCTGAAGCTTAAAATTCGAAAGTAATTTTCTTCACAATCGTCGGATGCATATGAAATCCGATTATGCAATGTATTTTTAATGAACTTCATTATTGCTTCATTTTTTATTTTATTCTCAAATTATCGTCAAAAATTAAGACGAGAATTCAGAGCAATAATTTTTTTTACTTAAGTACGCACTCAAAAATTCAAAAGGATATGGAATTAGGCGCCATTTTTTCTTTCGAAGATTTAAATCCTCACATTAGAGAGTCTCTGATTAAATTCCTATCAATTATCGGATGCGCATTATTTCAGAAATGCCAGTCGTGATTGAAATAACTTACTTAAAACAATAAAATAATTTATTCATTTAGTTATAAATGTCTAACCGAGAGTCGCATTAAAGATTTAGTTCTTGAAGAATGAATGTTCGCACACAGCCATTGCTGAAGAACAAGAAAAAGGTAATTGAAAAATGTTATTTCAGTTTACATTCGCGATGTGTGCTTCATAAAAGCGAAGCTTTCATTTAAATCAAATGAAAAGAGATTATAAATTAATGGAGGTGACTTCGTTTCCCCAACTCTCTTCTTTGATTGGAAAGACGAATAATTGAATTTCGTTTTGCGAGTTAAAAACAACTAAACTCAACAACTCAGAGATCAAGGAATTAAACGTTAATTGCAACAACTCAGTGTCCGATGTTCATAAGCTTTCAGTTTTTGCTTTTCAATTTAATTTAAGGGACAAAAAAAAAAGCCCATCGAATCTCTGTTTTTCATTTGGAGAATATTTTGCGTCTCATTTGTTATTCTATCAAAACTGAAGCAATATGAATTGATGACATTAAGGACGACACGTTTTCAAAGTGGCAGCGAGAAAACAGATTTTTATTCGATGAGCTGTTGATGGAATAAACTCGTTCGAAAATAAGTAATCTCAAGTGCTTTCGGTTTTTTGAAAACTTTGCGACAATCGTTTTAAATGTATCCTCATTAAGAAAGATTTTGAGTGCTGTGTAATTGAATTATGCTTTAGAAATTACACAAAATACTTTTTTTTATGTTAATCACTTAAGTAAACTTTAAATAAGACGGAGATTAATTTGTGTTATTGATAATAATGGAATGGTTTATTCTGTAGTTTGTGTTAGTTAATTAACCAATAGGGCATTTTTAAAAACTTGTCTCGTGATGGGGTAAAAAAAATATAGGGTCACTTGGGGTAAGTGGGGCCCCTTTTTGGAACAGTGCATTTTTAAGCCTTATAAGCCAAATGCTTAAATTTGAACTTATTGACATATTTTATTTAAGACTACATTATTGAACAAAAATTTATTATTAGATTCTAAAATAAAGTGTTACATATTTCTTAACTGATCTTTTTAAAAAAATGAGAAGGGTGTCCCGCTTACCCCATAAGAAGGGGTAAGTGGGTCACCCCCTCTTTATTTAGATTGAAAGAAAGAAAAACTTAAGAGAGAGTAAGTGAGTCTTACTCGATAAAGTACAGAAGTTTTCTGTACAAAATATTTTATTGTAACTTTATCCATGTACGAGATATCTACTCACATTTAAATTAATAGGGTTGGTTGGGGTAAGTGGGACCCCTTTTTGGAACACTACAATTACGGAATGTTTACAGATTGTTTTCTTCAGGTTCGAATGGTTCAGTAGACAAAAGAAACCCTAAACTATTCCCCCACCTCACTGTGTGTTTTAATTAATTTCTCGGCAACGTGAACAAAAAACCCCAACCTAATAGTTTACTTTACTTACCACAACTTAAATTAAAACGCAAAATTAATATAAAATTTCAATAAATTACTTATAAATTTTTCAATAAACATTAAAAAGTGGTGAGTCTAGGGTGTCCCACTTACCCCTCCTAGGCTAAAATTACGGGGTAAGTGGGACCCCTCTTAAACATTTTTAAATTAGAGATTTTGTAAAAATTCAAATTGCAATATGTATTTTAAGTCAAACTTTGCACAACAGTTAAAAAAACATTAAAATATAATGAAAACTTAGCTGGGAACACTTCTCGGAAAAATGTAGCTTTAACTCTCCAAGCAAATCATTCTGGAAATATTTTTTACATTAGTTCTATAATCTTAAAAAGAAATGTAACAAAACTCTAATATATGCAAAACCCTTCAGTGTGACAAAATGTAACATGATCAATGTGAGTAAGTGTGATATGTCCTGTACATAGTTTAATTTGAGGGGGGGGGGTGACCCACTTACCCCAGTGACCCACTTACCCCAAGTGACCCTACAAAAAATGATGATAGCTGATATTTTTTTCCAGTCAACCTGAAATTTACTTGCAGAAAAATGTTTTAAGACTGCACTAGTTAAGTAGTAATTACTGCTGCTTATTACTGTTGTATTACTGAATGGAGTAATTTTATTATAACTTTTATAACCTACTAGCTGATATGCCCGGCCTTGCACGGGTGGAGTGTATCAATTTATTAAAATTTTCTCAAGTTACATGCCTAATTTTCTGTAACCATAATTACCAATCATCCTGGTAGTTTTTCATATCCCGGTGTTCCCAGTATTTTTTCATATCCCGGTGCCTTTTTCATCTTGGTGTCCCCGGTGCCTTTTCATCTCGGTGTTCCCGGTGCATTTTCATCACCGTGCTCCCTGTGCCTTTTCCCTCCCGGTTCCAACTGTGTAAATCTAACCTAACCATCCAGTTCCGGTGTTGCACATTTAATTACGACAGTTACCCAATTATCCATTCTAAGTGAAAAAAAATCCATTAAAATTATTACAGACTTTTGAAATCCCAAAATTTGTAAATACCCCCTGTTTAAATTGAAAAAAAAATCCCGTTAAACTACACCAAAGAAACAAATTATAAGGTTAAATAACAAATTGATCTAGTGTTTCTATCATCAACTTTCTAAAAAAACTGCATGATGTAATCTTTACTTTAACCAGTCTAATTCTTAAAACTTTCTATTTCAACTTAAAGTTTCATGGAAAATGAAGTTTTTAATAAGAAAATACTGTTATAAAGTTTTTTATAAGGGCCGTTTTTAATTTTTTAAATTATTAATAACCTTTTTAAAACAATTTTAGCCAAGTTTTATCTTTAAATACTTTGTTTTATGTTTAAAATTGTTTTTGTTGTATTATTTGCAACAATGCGAGTTAAACAGATCTTCTTTAGTGGAGAAGTAAGGCGATTTTTACAAAAAGGCCTAAAAGGGGGTGAAGGGGTGGTTTTAGAAATTTGGAAATGATGTCATTGTCTTTCCCCCGTCCCCATACGTATGTGTACCAAGTTTGGTTCGATTCGGACGGGTAGTTTTGGAGAAATTGAGCCAAATCTGTTCCGGACAAACCCAGGCAGGCAGGAACCCAGGAACCCAGGAACCCAGGGACACCTTCATTATATATAGAGAGATTTCTAAAATGAAATTGGATAAAATATTGTGTAACTACAAGATACAAACTGGTGCCCAGACCCTCTAGAAAAAGCTTTGCAACTTGTTTTTAGGTGAGTTTTATCAAGGCGTCCCAATACTTTTTATGTCACAGTACATAAAGTCCAAACATATAGTTTTTACTTTCTGAATAATCAACATTGAATACATAATTAGAATTTTGAAGTTTTAATTTGTGTTACATTCCAAAGAATTAAATGCAGATAAATCGTTTAGCTTCCGTTGAGTAGGAATTCTCATTTTTTCATATATTCTACAAAACTTGTCTATAAAAAAATTCTCAAACGAATTAAATAATAAGAAACAAAAACTGCATGATATTTATTATTTATTGTTTACTAACAACATGTCTCAATTTAGGTTTAAACTTCAATAAATTAAAAAAGCCAGAGAAAAAGATGCCTAAAGTAAGTAAATCTCAGTATTGAATTATAGATTTTTTAGGTACGTTTTATAACTTAAAAAGTTATTTGATCTTGAGTGCTTAAAATACATTTTTGTATATAAATTAAAATGTCATATGTATAGGTATAACATTGCAGATATCACCACGTATATGACGTCATACGATGGTGATACAGAATGAAAATTAAGTACTTCATAAATAACTAAAATCTTCGTCTGGAGATCATCTTGGGGTTTCAAAAATCTTGAAAGTCGTGGATTAATTTTTATCATGCCAAATAACAAAACACAAAATATCACTGATCTCGAGATGGAGGATGAGGATTAAAACATAAAATAAAAAAAAAACTTCTCCAATGTAAAGCGTTGCATAACGACATCTTCAAGTTACATAAACTCATTAAAGTTTCATAAAAAGGATTCATGCAACAAACTGTAATAGAAGTAACATTTACATAATAAACACGATAGTTTTTAAAGAGGCCTCGAGTTTATATATCTGGTCTTTATAAAAGTATTAACAATTGTTTTTTGAAAAGCTCTTATTTACGCACTTTAACTTAACAAATTCTGTTAACTAAATTCAATTTTTCAAAATTTTCTGAGCCACGCTTCTGTTTACTTAACAAAAACACTAAATCAGAAACGGCTTGAAACTTGGTTTATTACAGAGTTCTCTTTCAGATTACTTTCTCTTTTAGAATATGTAATAAAATTTGGTGATGTCCATAGGTAGAAAATAGGCATAATTTATGCTTAATTTAATAAAAAGCTTCAATAAAAATTTTACATAATTTATTAAAGTTTATTTAATATTTAAAAATATCACATTAGTTGTAATTTTTTAAAACTTTTCACCCACAGTCAGAGGTGGTCCCAAATATTTTTTAACCTCTTAACTGTCATTAAAATCAGGTTTACAAGTTTTTTCTCCTACTCGCGGACAATAACTTTCAGCATCGTCTTTAAAAAGGAAGTTTATAGGATAGGCCTAGGCAGGGAGTTTACGAAATACGGAAAAACCGGTCAGTAAGTTCCGGTCAATAAAAAACAAATTTATTACATAGAAGCCATATGGTGGGGTTTTTTTTACCGGAATTTACGGTATGCTTTAAAGCAATGGTTCCAAATTATAATAAATTTAGCATCCCTTTGCTCTCTCTCTCTCTCTCTCTCTCTCTCTCTCTCTCTCTCTCTCTCTCTCTCTCTCTCTCTCTCTCTCTCTCTCTCTCTCTCTCTCTCTCTCTCTCTCTCTCTCCAGCATTATTCCCTTACTCTCGAGCCTCTCCAGCATTCCTTTACTCTTCAGCACCCCCTTGCTCTTGAGCCTCTCCAGCCTACAGCACTCCTTCTCTCTCTCTCTCTCTCTCTCTCTCTCTCTCTCTCTCTCTCTCTCTCTCTCTCTCTCTCTCTCCAGCACTCCTTTACTCTTCAGCATCCCTTTACTCTCTCTCTCTTTCTGCTATCCAGCATCCTTTTGCCCTTCCACATTGTTTTACGTAAATGTCTTTTAATACACTTTTATTAACCCGATACACGGCCTCTCACACGAATGTTTTAATTTCTCTAGGTCTACGGTGACCCTTAATTTTTTAGAAGTGTCGTAGCATGTAAAGCGACTTAAGTTATAAAGGTTGGCTTTTGAACGCAAAATTAAGATAATAACAAAAAATTTATTACTTGAAGAATAAAGAAAACAATTTTTTTACCTATTATTTAACCTTTCAAAATTTTAAACATCTAAAAATAGATGTCAACCTTGATTTTTTTTGGGGGGGAGTTTTACATTACCGCAAATAATGGATGTAATTTGCGACTAGGACATTTCTTCCACGAAATATAAAATCGGTATTACATCTTGATCGTTAAGAGGCTGTAAAATATATGATTTCATGATATTATTAGTTCTAAACATGGAAGGGAAAGGCCAGAACTTTTTAAAGGGTAAAACAGAAAAAAATATTTTATCTGAAATATTAATAAAACTGTTTTAAAACAGCATTTTGATTTTCAAACATTCTGCAAATAAAGATGGTTTAGTATGAAAAGTAAGTATTTAAATTTTTTAAATGAAAAAAAAACCTCCAGAAGATATGAATACAAATTCAAACTATCTTAAACACCATAAGTTAATCAAAGCAAACACCACAGGTTATTTGACTAAACGTATTTAACCCTAAGGTAATTAGATTAAAGATAAAATCAATATTTTCTCCCTTTTTTAAGTGAAAATTTGATACATAAAATTAATTATATTCGACGTGTGAGTTTTTTGTTTACGTTAGATTCATGCACACAGTGATGTTTTTTATTTTACGCATCAACATCTACATTGCTTTAAAATTAACTACCGAAAAATTATTTCAATTTTTGAAAAGTTTAACATTAAAGAAAATAAACCACCCATAAATTTCCATTTGTGTAACATGCGAGAATTGTGGAGCAAAATTTTATTAGCTCAACTTTGGATTCTAAAAAGAAATACACCATGTATTATGAAAAGACTTGTTTGGCATCAATCTAAATAAAGAGGGAATAATTGTTTTATTTTTCTTGCTAAAATTTTCGCTTTTTGTTTTCTGTAACACACGGGAAAAAGATATTCCCTTTCTTATCGGTCTTTGCCTTTATAATATGGTTATTTTTTATTTCACTTTACTATGCGGGATAAAAGTAATGTAGAAATCATGTCGTTATTGAATATGCGTGTTTTCCTTATTAATAGGTTATGTTTTTTTACGTCTTAGGAGGATTTCTAAGATGGCGATGCTTATTTTTGAGAGTAAGAACATAAACATAATAGACCGTTATTTGTTAGCTATTTGGAATCAATTTTCATTTCTTAGAAGTAAATTAGAAAAGAATGTGACAAACGTACCAATGTATTTTTAGAATGAGGCATGTTACTATTTGCATCTTAGTTCGGGTTAATGTATTTCACTACGTTAAAAATTCAATTTTTGTCCAAAATTTCGAAAAACTTTTATTCAATATTCTTAAAATATCTGCACCACTCTTTCTTAAACTGCTTTTGTTTGTCTTTTTAAAGAGAAATCGGAATTAGATATACAGGTTGTTTCAAAAGTACCTTCACGGCTTTTATTTGGTAACAACGTCTCCTAGAGACATGGGAGTAAGGTCTACCCCTAGGTAAGTGATCATGGAGAATCCATTGGGGTGACTTACAGCGCCCATAGCGGTGAAGTAAAAAAAAAATTAAAAATTAATTTAAAAACTCGATATCATTGGATTGATAATAAATGAATTGCCAATTTAAAAAAGGGAATATGTCCAAAAAATGACAAATTAACTTTTTGTGCTCAAAAATATCTCCAAGATTTGCTCTACACTTGAGTGGAAAGAGTGAGAAAATAACTGCCCCATATAGGCAGATATAGCCCCTTGAGTTTGCGAAATCAATGCCCATTCATTGTATTTTTTAATTTAATTTGGAATTAAAGTTAATTTTTCTTTCTTTTCTTATCCTTTGTCCTGTAAACTAACAACGGCAAATAAAATTTGCCTTTAATTTAAAAGTGTTTATAACTTTTTTTTATCCAGGGAATGTATGACTCCATTCATATCCAATTATTACAATGATAATACTGCCTTAATGACTCAGTTTCAGAATAATTTTGAATTTTATTTGTCTTTGTCTTTCTATTTTTCCATTTTGTTCTATGAAATAAGCGGAAACATAATTTAAATGTCTTTAAGTGGTTTTTAAGATTTTTCTCCAGTCGGGAAATTTCATAATAAGGTTGAAAAAAGTAATAAGTCTATCAACTTTCTTCAACACTGTAAAATATTTTTGAATCTACTTATCAGTGTTATTTTTAGGATTTTTTTGGAGGAGTAAAAATACTCCTTGACTTTTTAAGGAGGAGTGAAATTGAATTATGAGGAGTGAAATACAGAAATAGCATGAACTACACATACAGAGACACGAAAACCGTAATCAAACTCCCTAAGCACCAGAACAATAAGTAAAAAATTTATAATCTATTCCTCTCCTAAAACTACCAAAAAGTAGATCCAATCTTTCCAAGCTTTTTTTCCGGCTATGCCATTATGGCCACAAACCATTTATATAAAGTTAAATTTCACAGGTATTGGGAAAGTCTGATTGATTGGAATCACTGCAAAAAAATTTCGTCGGAGCACTGTGCATTTTTTTAAGCTAAACCTTTATGAAAAAATCAAAGAGTGAAAATACTCCTGTCTAGTTTTTTAAAGAGTATTTCCGATTTTCAAGGAGTGAAATACGCTTTCAAAGGAGTTAAAAATATCGCTGCTACTTATATTTATTTCGATGATTGCTCTGTTTTCTAAATAGGGTCCTGAATTTCCAGTAAAAATTTTGGTGGTTTTACAACGAAAATTCCATTACTTATAGTACACTTTTTTTTATTATTTTCACAAAACTTGGCTTTTGCACTTATTATTTTCTTTTTCAAACTGACGACTCAAATATAAGAAGGGTATACTTTTTATCAAGTGTAGCAGATCTTTGCACAAGTTATCCCTGAGTCCTAACACAATAATAAAACGTATATAAGTACTGCGATTCAGAGAAATGGATGGTTTAAAACGCCCTTGAATTGATATTGCTTTAGTGGGATTTTCGGTGCTTGAATATTTCCAATTTATAAACAACACTCTGCAAAACAGAAAATATTTCCCGTAAAAGCTTTAGGTCGCTGGAAATAGGAATCACCCGAAACCGCAAATCTGGTCTTTTATATTGATTTCATGGAAATAATACATCAAATACCCTTGAGATGTTAAACAAGAATTCTGTGAATAGTTTTTGAAAGTGGTGTTAAAAAGTTGTTTTATAATAACGTTTTAAAACCACACCTGTAGTTTATAACTGATAGATTTTAATAAAGAAAAAATATCTTATTCAAAGATTCATCTAAAGGTTTTCTTATTCGAACTTTAGAGGTTTCAAAGATAGCATTGGGTACACAGATTCCTTTCTGCTGTAGAACTTTTTCTTGGAAATAAGATTTTTATGCTTAGCCTAAGTTTTAAATATTTATTATTGGAATATATTTGAGTTGAATGACTTTAAATGGGTATATTTAGATGTAAAGCTATTTATGTATGATACACAAATACTTAACTTGCTTTTAAGCCTTATTTTTAATACTTACTTAGACCATAAATATTTTTGAGTTACGTAAAAACAAAGTCTGAATGTTAAGTATTTTTCTATGAAAGAAAGAGAGAAAAGAGGTCGCTTCAAAAGTAAACACGCGTGGCTTGTATAACATTTCTTAAGACGGTTAGTAAATATTATTAACAGTCAAATAACATAATTGACTGTTAATAGTATATTGGTGATATCGAAATTTAAAAACGAAAAGGTTGTAAGTAAGTATAAAAACCTAATTTATTTAAAGTATTTGGGTTTGGACCTTTACAATTTGAATCGTTGATACATCTTGAAGTTCTTCTGTAATTGTCGAAAATTTAACGTGTATTGTAAATATCTTATCATTCATATGTTTCGAGGCATTTAATTTATTCTTAGAATTTTGTTAGTTTTATTTCATTCACCTCCTTATACTCTGTTTTAAAGCCTAAGTAAAAGATTTTTGAAAAGTTCAGCTAAGTGAAGCTTTTTCTAAAATTCCACTTTTTAGAAATAAGTGAATTTTGAGATGGAACCATTGGGGAGAGAAAAGGTGGATGCTATGAAATATCTCCCCTTAATGCTTAAAAAGTAGAACATTCGAAAATAGCTTTATAAAACAGGTGCACCCCATTTCAAGCATCTCATTTCTAAATTAGTCCCCCATCAATACTAGATATCCTTGTTACAGTGGAAAGGTAAAATATAACTATAGTATAACTTACTACTTTATCAAATAAAAACGTGGATTGATATTTTTAATTTTAAGAAATTTTCCTTTTGATTATGCGGTTTCAACGTGTTTGTTTGCTGCTTTGGCGAAATTTACTGTGAAGATTGATTTGGAATTGGTCACGCAAATTAAAATTATGTATTAGTATTTAATTAGTATTATTAAATACTAATAACTAAACTAAATTGAATTAATATTTTAGTTATAACTTTTCATTTTGATTTAACTACTTGAAGTATAAATTACTTTTTTTATTAAAAGAAAGTAATCCTCTTGTTGTCTAGTAGATACTGTTTCGTATACAAATCAGTATTATCCTTATTGTATACTTTTTTTCATAGATTAGGTAAATATGATGCTAACTTATTATGGAGAACGACTCTTCATCAGAGTAAGAAGCATGCAGTAAAACTTTTACGACGTGCTTTTAAAGATGTTTTTCTTCTGGATTTTTCTAATACATACCAATCCAATCCTATTTTCATAACTTGTCCGAACCCTAACAAAAATACCCGCGCACGGATGGATGTTTTTACATATCAAAACACCTCCCCGGCCGCTTCCAAAAACGTGCATAGAATGTCCATCCACCCAACCACTCGCTAACTTTCATCGCCTTCCGTCCCCCCTCGGGCATCGTTCCCCGCACAAACGACCCCCCTCGAGAAAACCCTCATATTCCCTTTATCCACCTTCCGAACAGCAAACGATAAAACAGTACTATACGAGTTTTCAATCACTCGTAGTGGGTTTATAATATGAAAGCAACGGAACGAGTATATCGGATTTACTACTTCGCAACGTGACTTGTGCGGGCAGGGAGGAGCGCACCCATCAGCACTGACCAATGAGTGTCGTGCAGGTGTGAGCGAAGTGAGTCAACATGTGAGTTATGGTTGGAATGGGACGGTCAATCCACGACTGCACTTTTAATAATCATGGGAGGGGTGCATAGGAGCAGGTGGTTTTCTCGCGGAATCCTTCCAGGGAATGTCCGCGATTTTTTTTTCTATTTGCGAAAAAGGAGCCTCCTAAAACTTTGTTTCCAGAAGGTTTTTAGCCAGCCCACCGTGTCTACCTGTCATTATATGACCTAACTTATAACTTATATTCCTTTTTTCAAACTAGCGATTCATTTCCTATCGCTCTCCTCATCGATTTGAAATCTGGTCCTTCCATTGGTTCTAGGCGCCCTGACGTAGTAGCTACGTCAGCATTGATAGGAATGTTTCGACCTGCCGCGTCGCTATAGTCGTTCCTTGTAAACCCGGCCTTATCCGCTAAGCTAGGAAGTAACGCAAAAGAGGAAATTTCTAATTAATTTAATTGGGTGGAAAGTATGCATTCATTTCGCTAATACTGGGATATTATTATATTACATAAGGTTACATAAGGACCTAAGTATGGCAGTTAGAAAATCACCAACAGGTGTGTATTTCGAATTAACCTTTTACAAGGAACAAAGAGAAACATTTATTGAAAACGAGGCATTTGATCATTTACGGCCATATTCACCGCTAAACCTGACCGCCGTTAACCTGCAGTCAAACTTCTGATTGGTGGAAAACTAGTTTTCCTTCTTTAACTGTCAATCAGAAGTTTTCCTTCATACTCTCCTTTTATGTTACCTCGCCCCATCATTGAATTGTCGGTTATGAAGATGATGTTAAAAATGTAAATAAGTGAAATGTATACTTTACATGAGTTGTTTCTATATAGAGTTGTTTTGAGGGATGCCCACACAAATATTCTACTATTAAGAAATTTAGTAATGTAGGCTGCCCCGCAAATAGACTACGCTTCGGCGGGTTGACCCAAAGTTAGTTCTAAGGTTCCCCCAACATGCATACACAGTAGGTTAAATGCAAGGTTTATAGAATATAAGGTTGGCTCTTCACATAGAAATGGAAAAAGCTCGTGACGTCTCGTTTCCGCTGCCAGTGACGTCATTTGTAACGCCTCCTAACTGTTTGAACAACCAATCACTTTCAGTTTGTGCGGGATAAGGAAAGATACTGGTGGCATGGAAACTTTACGCTCCGCCTTAACAAGCCTGATTGGCCAGTGTAAGCTTTGGCTCGTCACTTCCGCTGCCAGTGACGTCACTGGTAGCAGTGTCAGATGGGCCCCCTCCGGGTTAAATGTAGCTTTTTAGAAAATTTTAAGTAGGTTTTTTATCTTGATTAACTTATTTTGTAGAATTTGACTCTTAATAAAGTGGTTAGGATCTCAATTCTTCTCCTATGAATACAAATTAATTTTCAAAATGGAAAGTTTGATCAACCTAGTTAAAAATTCTCTATAAATAAAAAATTAGTTACCTATTCGAGTAGAGAACCTAAAAGTATAATAGAAGAGAAAAAAAATTAAATATTGCAATTTATTTGAATTTTAAATACCATCTGAAGTATATATAATTTTTTGAAGAAAAAAAAATATAGTTAAGAGAACAGAGATTATCCTTTTTTTTATAACTATGTCGACATTATTCCATGATTATTTGACATCAACATCGCATTCAACTTCCCATTACATTAAAAACATTTTTACTTCATCAAATACATAAACAGCACAGATAAGAAACATCTGAACGCTTTTTAAAAATACCTTAAATAATGCAAATTTCATACAGAAACGAAAATTCACAACGGCGGAATCTGTCAATCCGATTAAGGATTTTCTTTATACTCCGATACTTTTAGTTCCGAGAACTTTCCCCCTCCCCCGCCGAAACTAATTCCGAGCGAGACATCAAACAAGGTGTGAAATAAGCACAAATGAAACGAAAACACTAAAACTCTCAAGATGAAACGAGTCCTTTAACTCCCCTAATAGAAACAAACATCTATCGAAGACTCCCATTTACACCAAAACAAAGCGGAGAGCTTTCCATTTCAAATTATACTTATTGCATTCGCGCAACTTCCATTTATAATTTATTCCGCTTTAAATATGATCTGGAAACTTCTGAAGAGGAACACTAAGATCATTAGCATCGGTATTGAATTCTGTATCGTAATTTATGCATTTCCAGATGTTGAGAATTTCGAAGAATTTTCTATCGGAACACTCATTAATTTCAGCAGTCGCCCCCCCCCTGAAAGTTTATCTTGTGATTTCTAAAGATTTCGGTTTCTCGGACTTATTTTGTAATCGTTCGCTTGGAAAGGTATTTGTTCGCAAGAATGAGCCGTTGATTTGTTTGAAAGGTTACGTGGGTATCGTGCGTTCTCAGAAATCCGTCCGGATTATAGTTTGTTCACAGCAAGTTTGGTTTATGTATACTGTGTGGATCGTATTACGGAAACCTTTAATTTAATGCAATTAAAATTCAAATAGCTATTTTACTTTAAATTTGATTCGTTCGAATACACTTAGATACATTTTATAAAGCAATCCACTATTAATCTCTGGATCTTAAAATGTTATAAATGTAGAAGTATTTTAATGAAAGTGTGTTTTAATTAACTTTCGTTGCAATTTTGGATCAACTGCATTCATTTGAATGTTTCGTTAATTACTTTGAAAATATTTAAATACTGCTAGTTTAATTTTATTTTAGGAGTGGGAAGACAGGTTGTTTACATGTTTGACTTAAATTGGATATTAATGCTCTTGAAAAGTATTCTGAAGGTTGTTGTAAATTAGCGAAATGCAAATAATTGATATCAACTTTCAAAAATTATTATGTTTATATTTGACTAGCTGATATGCCCGGCCTTGCACGGGTGAAATTATAGCTTTCTTCTTTAAAATTATTAATACATTCTGTATCTTATTTTGTTTGGTGAAAGGTATTAAAATGCATCCAGTTGTCAAGCATTTGTACAGCTGAGGAAAAAAAAACGTTACAGTTATTTTTTAAGCTTGGCAATTTATCGATGATTTGGCGCTTCTTGCGTTTTTATTTTTCTTTACACGTTTTCAACATGAAAATTAGCTCAATTTACTCCCTCCGTCAAAGCGTGTATTTATTCACACGTAAAAAAATTAAATTACTAATAAACTAATATAAATAAAAAAATTAAAATAATTAACTATAATATTTACATGCTTATTAAAACTTAAACAAAAAATCTTATCTCATGTTTCGATAATTAAAACTGAAATATTAATGAAAATCGGTTCACTAGTACTGGTAGGTTGACAGAAATTCTTACTTGGCGGTCGGATATTGGCGACTAATTTAAGGCTTTGTATATGAATTTTTCATTTTTTGACGGTCTGTCAGGGCTATGTTTCATGACCAAATTAAATTAAACTCGGTTTTTATGGTTAAATTAGGATGATCTTTCATAAAATCGAATAAAAATTGGGGGTCGCCATGAAAAAAGTTGCACTTTTTATTGCGTTGCGCCAGAAGACGACCTCTGAGCGAAAAATAGTCAGTTAGTTTTTTCAAGCATACACTAAATCCTGAAAAATGACACCAACAGCATCTTTCTAACCCCACCCGTTCGCCCGCAAAGTCTACTGTAACGTTTTTTTTTCCTCAGCTGTACACTGAACGATTTTAACATTTACAACATGATCCGCATAAAAAAAAGTATTTTCGCAAAAATTACTTAAAATATATATTTAAGAGACCTTAGTTAATTATATCTTCAGGATTTTAATTGTATTTTCCCGGTGAAATTATTCAATAAATTAAAGTATATTGCATTTTTCAATTTAAGGAAAAAAAATAGTTCTTAGGTAAAAGGGGTTTAACCATTATTAATAGTTTTTAGTTTGTCACCCAACTTTCTTAATAGCTAAAATATGATTATATTTTGATTTTACATCCCCGTTTCCATGGACATTATTTTAACAACCATGTTATTCCATGAAACCTTTTATTTAAAAAGTAGATAAACTCTCAAATAACAACACTTTTAACTCTACTTGCCGGTTTTAAAATTTAAAATTTCGTTGAAATATATTTTTAGATTATTAATATTATTTTTAAATAGACTTATATTTAGTTTTAATTTTAAAAACTTGTTACTGTGCATTATGTTTTCTTCTTAATAATGGAGTGAGCAGATTCTAATGCTACTTCAGCAAAATGGCCGTAATAACGGTCAAAAGAACGTCAAAGGGTCATTTAAATTTTTCGAAACATAGCCTACTAGCTGTTACGACCCGGCAAAGCCGGGTCTTACAGCTAGGCTAGCCTTTTATGCGAGCTTCGCTCGTTACTACTTCAAGTTCCTATTAATTATACATTAAATAAGAAGTTTAACTTTAATAATTTATTATTGTTGAATTAGAAACCAACTTCCCTAAAAGTAACTTTTTAACCTTTATTAAGTAAACCAACTTTCTTGAAAGATATTTATTTAAAAGCTATTATATTATTTTAAAATTTTAATTACTTTTATTTATTTATTTTTCTGATTATTGCGAGATGGCATCGAGTCAGTGAGTGACGTGGGCTTTTATATTTTTCTGATGATTATGATTATTATTGCGAGATGGCATCATAGTGTGCGAGCGTTCCAGAATCAGTCAGTGAGTCAGTGAGTGACGTGGGCTTTTATATGAGAGATGTTTTTGGAAGAAAACTGTTGATTTGTATAAAAGACCAAAACACATACATACACATTGACTTTTATTATATTAGATGGTTGTGAATGGATGGATAATAAGTTGTTTGACAGTTATAAAGTAATAAAAACTTCCACGACCTGAACCAGGAATATTTATTCCATTTTCCGGGATTGATAGTTGCGTGGATTGGTTCCATCGACATGACCATCAATCCCGGAAAATAGAATAAATATGTTTGACAGTTGCTTGCTATGTAATTGCAACCTTATCCGAAATATAAAAAAATGGAAATGTTTTTAAATTAAGTTTTTTTTTAGAAATTCTTATAGGTTACTCGTAATTATCAAAAGAATTCGGATACCAATTATGTGTTGTACGGTTCAGTAATAAAAAGTTTTTCTCTGGAAACCGTCCACCAAAATCCTTTTTTTAGAATAGAGAGATACTTACTGTTCTTATTATTGTTATTTATTTAAGCGCAATAATTTTTTATAAACTACTGAAAAAGTTAATGAATTTAAATTGTAGGAATATTGGAAAAGATTGGAAAAAAAAATGTGAGTTCTAGACGCGTTTGTGGAATTATTATAATAAAGGTAATTTTAAAAGCAAAAAATTAGTACGTTAATCTGCTTGATAAAACATGAACTGTAAACTTATCCACTAAAAACTGTTATTTTCAAGGGAATGTTTACAATTATAAAGTAAACAAAGTGAAAGGTAACTTTAAATTCATTTTTAAATCCATTTAAAGGCATTTTATTTTTAAATACTATTTTTGTAACATTTTATCGTGTTTTAGAGTACGTTAAAAGATTGAGCCATAACTCCTTAAAAAGTGTTGAAAGCTTGGAAATGAAAATTTGAAAAGTATCAAAAGATGAACTGATAAAACTGTTGATTGTGAAATCGTTAAAAGGTTGTGCCAACAACCCCTTGAAAAGTGTTAAAAGATTGAAAAGTGTTAATTGTGAGAAGTGCCAAAAGATGAACTGTGAAAAGTGTTAAAAGACTGTGCCAGAACCCCTTCCTCACTTTGCAAAACTCTGCCGCTCGAGAACTTTCCAGTCACTCTCTGTGGTGCGTGCGAATCCAGAAGTTTGTTCCCCCTCCAAACTTTTAATCGCCAATGCAGAAATTAAACTTATCGATTTCTCTCTCTCTCTCGGCAAAACGCAACAGCTTATTCTCTCTCGGATTCTTTTTCTATCTTTCTCCCCACACACACACACTGTGCAGCACCAACTTACTTCGAAGGGTTCCACCCCCCTCCCTCCCCTCGAACGAACCCCCCCCCCGTCGGCTCCCTCCCCATGCCTGAGTGAACCTCCGCTGCTCCCGAATGAAAACGCTCCAAAAGTTTACTTTCCTCAACACTACTGCGGCCCACACCCGCGCGGCACAGTTGACTCTTCCTATCCCTGTGCGACCCTCACGGATCGATAACTTACGCCGTCATTAAAGCGCGTGCTGCCCGCCTGCGCATGCGCCGAGCGAATAGTTCTCCAGCAGTTCTCCCCCAAAGTTCACGAAACATACATCTGCCGCTCGCTGCGAATCGGAAGGGTTTTTTTTTTTGTCTCCCCCCTTCCCCTCTCGACGGAAGAAAACCTTGCAGAGAAACCTTGCGCCCTGTACATCGGGTTTCCCCGCTGCAACACTCCATCGGCAGTGAAAACAACAACAGCAGCGACGCCCAAAGAGGAGCAGATAGTGTTGTTTCGACGAAGAGAGATGGTTTGTTTCTTTGCCGAACTCGGATGTTCTTCGAGAAGACCCGTTGCCACTTACTCGCTTTGAAACTCCATCGGTTCTTTCTCCCATTGTTCACAGGTAGGTGAAGAGTAGCAGTTTTCGTAAACTATCTGCAAGTGGGTAATTACCATACTTAAAGTTCGTTTTTCGAGCTGTGCTGTCGTTGTGTCGTTGCAGTTTGTGTTTGGACTATGAAGCAGATCCTGGTAATTATCCGATTACTCGAGTGGAACTTTCTTAAAACTTTCTATCATAACTTTTCAATTAAGCTGCATTAACAAATAGTCCTCTGTGTTCACCAAATGTGTTTATTTCGTTATTTATAAGTTATTTCAAGAATTTATATCGCAATGTTAGCAAAATCTGTATCAGAAATAGTTCATACTTTTATTACTATTATTTTAGTCTGTATTTATAAGATCAATTAATATACCACTTTTTTCAAGTATAACATCAGCTCATTATTATATGGTTTGCAGTAAATTTAAATTATTTTCCAATTAATTTACTTGAATGAACTGGATATCTGTGGTTATTAGGTTTAATCAATTTTCGGATTAGGTATAGCATTTAATAAAACATATTCCAGTTCATCAGTTATTTAATAAAAAAATGCCGAAAAATTATAATTTAAATTGATCGTGTTATCATATAGAGTGGTATTTATTTGGTTTGTTTACATCTTAAGCCAAATCAAGTGTTTTAAATAGTAAAATAAAAGTAAATGCAAATTAAAATTATTATAATTGAAATCAATAACTATCATATACATTATTAATTATCACAATTATGGGTAATTCAAAAGAAATACTTACATACTCTAAAATTAATTTCCTCTCATGCACACAAATATTTGACATTTTGCTAAAAAATTACTGTTAACAATCAATAATAAGTTCTTTTTCTAAAAATTAAAAACAAAATTTTAAGTTCAACTTCAACCACATTTCTGTAGCACAATAAGTTCAAGTTAAAATAACTGTTTAAAATGTAAACAAATATACCTATTAATCAAATTGTTTTGAAAAACATCAATAAATGGCTACAATTAAGGTCATGAATTATAAGAAATTACGGGTGTGTATTTAAGTTTTTGTTGTTAAAGCTTATTGATATTAAGAATGAAAAAATTCAAAATCTTTATTAGGAAAAAATGCTTAAATCATAATACCTTCAGGTTTAGGATAAATACAGATGTTTTCCTTAGGAAGCTACAAATAAAGTAACTTCACAATTAATACTTAAGGATAATATTTTATTAGTTAACCAACAATATTTTAAATTTAATGAGATGTTTAACTTAATTGGACACTCTAAAGTTCACATTTTATTCTTATCATCGTGGTTTTAACCCAATGCATCGATGATGAAACAATCCACTTTGAATAAATTGGAATTAGTTTTTTTAACGTCATTCCTAACTTTTTACATTTAATTCATTAAAAGAGACTAAAGTACTCATCAAGTTCAAAACTTGTATTCACATAAATTAGCCATTAATTACTCATTTTAGCACAATCAAATTATTTTATAGTGGATATGAATTTATTCCATAACTTAAATCAGATAAATGATTTTATTATCTTAACAGTAAAACTTATTAAACTCAATCCTGATGATAAGTTACTTTCTGTCTAACTTATTTCTATCCGAATACATAGAAAATATGAAAATAGGAAATTGTCTAAAACTTTTTTTGAGATGCCCACACTTATACCTGAATTCTCATCCAAAACTTTATTTTGTGCTTTTTCATAGCTTTACTAGTATCGAAAGTGCAGAATATCTTTCTTATTATGTAAAAAAAGTTTGAAGTTTTCCTTTACATCTTTTCAAAGCAATCCCTAAACTTCTTCACCATCCCCCCCCCCCCCAAAAAAAAAAAAAAATCTTGACTTCGAACCCATCAAAACTCACGGGCATAATACTGTTTCCAAATCCGTAAATAATTTCACCTTCCTCGCTACACCCACCCTCAGATGAAACAAATTCCTTCCCTCACAACCATCACCACACTGCAATACACTTATACCCCCTCCAGAAAATTCTCCTCAGATTAGAAAATAAAAAAAAAACATTTAAACTCCTCGGTGCTCCCGTTTCGGGTATATATAGGGAAATTATTCCGGATACGAAATCTTCCTCCTCCCGGCGCGAGCAGTTTGGCAAAACTTTCTCGCACACAACAATGTTTCGGAGGAGAGATTTTAGCTTCCCCCTTCAACTCTGCCGAGCATAATATGAAAACCAAACGCATTCTGCCCGGTCCGATTTAAAGCTTCCCCTCGCAGTAGTAGCTTGAGGGTGAATTTCACAACCCCCTACATCTCCCTCCCCCCTCGAGCCCAATTCCAGAGCGAACCAATCGTCGATTGCCAACTGGTATACAGTGTTGTCGTCCCCCCTATCCTCTCTCTCTCTTTGGATGGCGGAAAAAACTAAACCGCCAGAACGGGAGCGAGGAAGATGGGAGAAAGAAGTTGTTCAGGGAGGAAGGTTAAAAAAATCGATGGGGTGGGGGGCGGTCACAAATCTACGCGAAAAGTGGAAACTTTCGTCATTGATTTGTTTCTCCCTGCGCTTTTCAGTAGGAACTTTATCCTAATCATATTAGGGGACATCCATAAATTACGTGAGATCAAAAAAAGGGGGGGAGGGGTTTGGAAAAATCTCACCAAGGGGGGAGTGGGGGGTCGATTGAAATCTCTCGTCAACTTTTTAAGTTAGAAATTATTAGATAGTTAACTTCTATTTATTGCTGTCATTTTACAAATTTCGACCGGATGATAACATAATGTCCTTTCTCCCACGTTATTAATAGTGTAAAGGTTTTAGGTGCTATGAAGCACTAAATGCAAATGAATAGGATAGAAAATCACTTTTAAAAAGTTGTTGGTAAATATCACGTGGAGGGTAGGGAGGGGGTCCAGATTTTGGAAAAAACACCTCACGTAATTTATGAATGTCCCCTTATGCAGTAGAACACCAGATATAATGAACTTTTTCCCCAGTTACGGTTGAATTTCTATTCAACAGATGTTATTTTGTCCGCTTATGTAGTGAACTCTCAAGAGAGGGAAGATCAGTTATAGGGAAACCCCCTACTCGTTTCAACTGATATAAAGATGAAACATACATAGTGAACACTGGATATAGCGCACTCTCGGTTACAGTGAACTTTTTCCCCTGTTACGGATGTATTTCTATTTAACATATGTAATTTTATTCGCTTATATAGTGAACTCCCAAGAGAGGAAAGTTCAGTTAAAAGGTTAAAAGGAAATTCTACTCGTTTCAACGGATATGTTGATACGGATAAGTTGAAACATACATAGTGAATACTGGATTATAGCGGACTCTCGGTTACAGTGAACTTTTTCCCCGGTTACGGCTGAATTTTTGTTTAACCGATGTTATTTTATTCACCTATTATGGTAAACTCCCAAGATGAGGAAGTTCATTTATAGGGAACGCATAGTCGCTTAACTATATAAAGTTGAAAACTGGATATAACAAACTCTCAAACTTTTTCACCGGTTACGACTGAATCTCTATTTAACATTCGTTGTTTTATTCACTTTTGTGAATTCCTAGAAGAGGGAAGTTCATTTGTAGGGAAATCATACTAGATTCAACTATATAAAGATGAAATAGCGAACTCTCGAACTATTTTCCCGGTTACGTACGGATTTTTTATACCACGCTTTAGTAATGAACTCCGAGAGAGGGAAATTCAGTTAAAGGGAAATCATACCCTTTTCCGTTTCAACTTATATAAAGTTTAAACGCACATACTGAATACTGGATATAGTGAACTCTCGGCTGCAGCTAACTTTTTCACCGGTTACAGCTAAATTTTTATTTAACTTAGTATCACGCTTTTATAGAGAACTCGTTAGAGGAAAAGTTCTAATATAATAAAATTATATTAGTTTCAACTATATAAAACTGTTTTTTGTTAGTTACTATAATGTCCTAAAAATTATGATGTCCTGAAAATTTCCCTTGTAAAATGTTTTAAAATGTTAGCAAATTTCACATAATCGGTCATAGAGACCTTTTTTTAAGGTTCATGTGTACTCACAAGGTGTGCTGTTTAGTGTTTTGTATTTACGTTGTACTCTTGGATTTCTATTTAGAATTCGGCATATCTTGAAAACTTATTAAGTGTAATCATTAGCAAAGCTTTGTGAAAAGCTATTCTTAATTAATAATGAATTAGAGGAAACAATGAAGCTTTTTCAAATCATCTTTCAATTTAATTAGTGACAATTGTTGCTTCAAGTCTCGGTAAAACTGATAATAGATTTTTCCTAAATCTTTCGTTTTATTTGCATTTTTGTTATGATCAGGAAAGATACTTCAAGTATCATTTATTTGAAAAAAAAAACGTTATTAAGACAATTTTCTAATGAATACATTTTAATTGATTTCTCCTAATTAGTCCTTTTCAAAAGTTGCGACACAAAATAATCATTAACTCAATGTAAAGATGTCATTTTGTGATTCTAAGAAATAACTTTTTGAGAAATCAAAAACATAAAATACCTACTTGGGAAAACATATTTAAAGTTACTATCAGTAAGGGGAAATTTAAGAGAATGGTAAGGTTTAAGAGTTGATAATCTAATATATGATTAATATTCCGGAATATATGATTAATCAAGGGTTCTAAATGAGCATTTTATACGTATAATTTTTGGAAGAATATTTTTCTAATATATATTTTGTTTTTTTTTATAAGATGATGTGGTAAAAGTAGAAATCGTTCAAAAATTATAATGCTTGATAACTTGATGAATTTCAATACCTTTCACTCAAGAAAATAAGGTTTAGAATGTTTTTTTAAATTTTAAAGATAAAAATATCTAACCTCACCCTCTCTTGCAAGGCCGGGAATATCAGCTAGTGCATAATGTTTTTATAAAGTGCTCCCTCAAGTTAAAATGCATTTAAACAAAAAAAAATGGATAATTTAGATTTTAAAAGTTTACTCTCGTTTGAAGTGGTGTTTTCCCAAACCTTCATCTACTCCAATCTTCATTTATTTATTTATTTAAAACTGTTTTCTCCCATCGATTTATGTAACCATGATGCGTTTACAGACATTTTTAATCGCATACCGTTAAATACAGTAAAATATAATTACAGTATTTAAGCGTATTATCTGGCCTGAAAACGAAAGAATGATAAAAGGGTAAATTCTTTGTACCACTGACCGAGTTTCTTCTGTTAGCTCTCTAACGATTTAACCACCTTGGATGCTTGCCAAATAAATAAAAATTAAGACAGGGAAAGGAGACCGTTAGTTCGTGGATAGATTTAAAAAATTGTTCTTAGTTTCTAGTTGCACAGCATTAATTAAAGATTGTTTCATTTTTGAAGATGTATTTTAGAACTTTCTAGGAAATTACCGCTTACTCTAATTACCAATGGTATTTCCTTTTTTTTTTATCTAACTAAGAACTTTTTATCCAACTCGGCTAATTTAAGTATCTGAAAATTTCGATTTAAATGAGTTAATTTTATTTGTTTTTCCCCAACTAAAATAAACTAACTAGCATAAAAATAAATTAGGAGTTTTAAGTATGTTTTGCATATTAATTTGGTCGTTATAACGATGTTGTTTCCCCGAGATTGGCAAGATGGTTTTAATTATTAGGATTTATTTTCAGTTCGTTTTAATGATTGTAGCTTCGTACCTACAGTTGAAACAACTTTTATTGATAAAATCAAACTGATAAACTTTGGATTAATTTTTTTTTGTTGAACGAAAGAAGCATTAGGATTTTGTGTACGCCATTTTCAAAAAAATGTATTAGGATTTTGTTCTTAGAAACATTTTTTAAAGGATCTGATGAAAAGATAAATTCTTTCCAATTGTTCACAAAATGTTTTTTACTTAAGTGCTGCTTTTTTAAGATAACAAAAAAAAATAAGACGAAACGAAAATATAACTGAATTCATCTTTTCAGTAGCCGTCAAGTCAACCCACTAAAAAGAAGTTTTTTTTACAGAGTATAATTCCATAAGTAACGTACAGGGCGTGATGAGACCAGAAAGATGAGATGTTTTCATTCCGCTTTATTTATCCGTACATAAAACCTAGTCTCCACGCTATGAGTCTGTCAAATGCACTTACGCTTCCAGGACGATATTTTTCATTTTGATCTGTCTCTCGGCACAAAAACAGCTCCACTCCGAAATCTGCAGTTTTTCCCTCTCGACGCTCCACTTTTAGTTCTTTTTTTTTAAAAAAAAAACCGTGTTTTCTGATGCATTCATCGATCCGCCCGTTTTGTTGTTGTTTTAAGATGTATTAAGGGCGACAGATCCCGAACAAAAGAAATAGATATGTATTTTATTCTCGTCTTACATCGAATAAGAAATCGTTCGGATCGGTTATTGAAATGTTATTTTTTTTTCTTTAAAGAAATTTTCTTTCTCCGGTGGCATCGCAATATCAAGACTCTGATGACGATTATTGTTTGTTTCTTTGTGAATCGATTTTCTGATGCGAACTCGTCGTATATCATTTCAGATAGACTCGCGAACAAATAAATCTTTTCACTCTTTGGTTCTTTCAAAAAGTTCCAGTGCTTTTAATCCGTTCGAGGTCATTTATCACTGTTTTCTAAGCACCGTTTTCTTGAAGAGGGCTTCAGCATTAGTCTTCGCTTAAGAATGGGAGAGAAGGGGTTTTTATCGCATTTGTTACAAATAACCATCTTTTTCTTTTTTGAGATCCGGAAAAACTTTCGGCGGAAAAGTTATTTTTACCTAACTGGTATATTTTAAACGGAAATTTAAATACATATTATTTATGTTTTTAAAATTATTTCAATAAGATTTAAGAAACATGTCTGCTGTTTTTATTACTTTTAAGAAATATCGTTTTTCAGTGGCTATGCTTGTATTACTTTAAAATTATCATAAAACTGCTGTATAAATATAAACCCCTGATTTTTTTTTAAATTGACCTAATTCAAAGTGTAGTGATTGAGAATATCCATTTTCAGCCTGAAATGTTAAACAAAAATAGATATTTGGTTGTATTACAGTAATAGCCTATATTTTTGCGTCATTTAGAAGATAATTAAAGAACCTCTTTTATTCTGGTATATTTTACAATAACACTAGATAAAAACAAAAATATTATTGTATTACTTTGTGGTATTATCGGTTATCTTACTTTACTGGGGGTTGTATTACTTTAATGGTATATTTTTACTTAGTTTATAAGATAAAAAATATACATATAATTTTATATTTTACAATAACCCCGGATAAAAAAAAGATAAAGGATTGGTTGCATTACTTTAATTGTATATATTTTTGTTTTATTTAGAGATAATTTAAAAGTACACTTATAATTTTATATTCTACAATAACATCAGATAAAAAGGTTCTAAAAGATCGGTTGTATTACTTCAATTGCATATTTTGTATCATGAGGTTATAATTTTTTCAAAATTTCGTATAACACAATTTTATACCTCACAATCACACGAACTGTTTCAATGCGAAAGACACAAACGAATTTCACTTTTTATTTAACCTTATATAGAAGAACTAAATTTCTTGAATATAGAACCACTTATTAAAACGTAACCTCAATAATTGAGATAATGATAATATAACATTATCGTCACTCATCAATTACTACTTGACCCGTGATTACGGTAATTATGCACAAAGAGTCACTTAAACTAATAATCCTGAAACAGTTTCTCTAACAATATTATTAACGCCATAGCAACTCTATAATAGCTCCAACAGGAGAAATGAAACCCATTCTACAAGATTCTTGATACGTGACGCCCAATGAGTCATGACTACGGATGATTTAGAAAAGCTTACAGGATAAATGTCCTCTTTCTATTTCGGGTTTTTCATGACGTAAATATAGAAAATTGTTTTATTTGCGGTATTCTGGAATACGTGAACGGGTGTGTTCGTTTTTGAACTGCGATTTGAACGACAAATTAAGTTTTTAGTAATTTTTAGTAGTACTTAGAAATACATTCATTTACGTTTTATTTTTATATACTATAAGTTATTTTTATTTAGTGTAACAAAATTTGTTCGGAAGTTGGAAATGTTAAAACACCTCTTCATTTGAACTCGTTGAGGAGTTTTCATTAAGTTTTTAATAATTTTTAGTAGTACTTAGAAAGACATTAATTTACGTTTTATTTTTATGTATTAGTTATTTTTATTTAGTGTAAAAACATTTGTTCGGAAGTTGGAAATGTTAAACTACCTCTTCATTTGAACTCGTTGAGGAGTTTTCATTAAGTTTTTAATAATTTTTAGTAGTACTTAGAAAAATATTCATTTACGTTTTATTTTTATGTATTAGTTATTTTGATTTAGTATAACAAAATTTGTTCGGAAGTTGGAAATGTTAAAACACCTCTTCATTTGAACTCGTTGAGGAGTTTTCATGGAAGTTAAAAAACTATGTCTTAGGTTTTTTCGTCGTTTGAATCAAAAGGGACTTTAGTAAAAATATAATGATAGAGTATAGCATGCAACTCTAACCAACCTACAAATACTATAGCAAAGAGTGTCTGACCTTATGTTATTCAATTCTTCTTATTATTTAACCGAAGGTTATTCTTAACCTACAACCACGAAATCCAAAAGTTTATCACGAAAAAAATGATTGTCAAAAATAAAATTTTAAGCTACGAAAAAGTATTGATACTTACTAATGGAAATAATTTGTATCGAAATTTCAACTAATAGTGCTTTTTATTGAATTATATTCCGCAATAATTCTAAATATAAAAACTCGATACCAAAAAGTATTGATTTTATCTATCATAATAAAAAAAGATGGAAGCTGTGGCTCAAATCAAAAGGAACTTTAAATTTAAGAAGTATCTTAATTTTCAATTGATATCAAGCAAAGGTGATAAAGAAATTAGCATTAAAAAGTGATAAAGAAATACGTATATGAAAATTATTTTCTATTAAAAACATGAAAAAAACCTTGTCATTTATTGTTGGTTATACCAAAATAACTTTTTATTTATTTAATTATTAAAAATTAATTAGAAAATTATGAAAGTCCATGAAGAGAAAGAAAAATCAAATCAGTAATAGTAGTAGGTGTTAATCGTTGTAATAAATTATAATAAGGTTTTCAGTACAAAGAGCAAAAAACAGTTTTTTCCCCTTTTCCACTTAAAAATAGACTTAATAAAATGCACGAAATCATTAATTAAAATTCTCATCCTAGGAATTTTACACAAAGGCAAAAAAATTTGAAACCTAATTTCGAGGTTAAAAAAATAATCCCAGCTTCATAAATAAAACAAGCCACTACAAAAAAAATTATCTTTCAGCAAATTTGTCTAATTTTAATACATTGAAGTAAATTTAAAACTAATTTATTTTTACATTACATTGGTTTAATGAGATATATTAGAGTTTTTCTTATCAAAGTTTAATAAACTAATGAATTAAAGAAGTTTAATTAAACCGTTAAAGCACCTAATTAAAAAGTAAAGTTAACGAAAATATTACCGAATTATAAAATACGTACTACTTTTATGATAAAATGAAGCTTTCATTATTAGGTTGTGTATATAAGAAAGATAAAAATTTCTTATTAACAAGTATTTTGTTTTTTAAATTTCATGTTAGAAGTATTTTTGTTTTTAGGACGAGTTTTTAAATATACATTAGTGTTTAATTTCACACATAAATAATATATTTTAGGTGTGTCAAACACCTTATTTAAAGTTACATCTCACCTTGTATTAAATAATGTAATATAATGTAGGGATATAAAAGATTTTGAATGATTCCTTGGAAATTGTGAAAAGCGTTAACCAAAGCAAAAATTCATTCAAAAGTTATTTTTTTCGGTGATTAGAGTTAGAGTGATTCGAATAACCTACAAAATTTTTTTATGAAAATTTTATTCCTTGATTACAGATCTTCCCTCGTGCAATAGCTTCCATCAATTATAATAATTAATTTAATTAGTAATATCATTTTTTATGTTTGCTTAAATGATACCTTGCGAGCAGTATTATTATAATCACTTTTATAGGCTAACTTATTAAATAAAAAAATTTTAAGATTTCGGCTTGACAAGTAGGGATAATTTTAAAATGTATTCCTTATTTGTAATTAATTCCCTAATGTATTTAAAATGTATTCGTTACTTTAGCTTCGTTTACTGTAACTGTAAACACTTTACTTATACATAATATTGAAGTCTTTATCTCTTTAACTTCAAAAACTTTTGTATTGAGACTATTCTTTACATAGCTCCAAAACAAAAAGATTAAGAGTAGTAAAATAGTATTATAAGGAACAAAGAAACATCAAGAATTGGATTAGTAAGAAATTCTTCAGTATACCCAAGGGAAGGATATTTTAATACTGCTGAACAGTACATGGTCTTATTTAAAACTCTATAAAAGTAGAGGTTAAGGTAAAGGTAAAAGTTAAAACAAACCTTCCTTTTCATTCAACAAAACTTTTCATTTACATACCATTATAAAATTCTGTGGAAATGCTTCATCTAACATTAAAATAACCAGCTATGAATATCTCAATTTCAAAAATGAATTCGATACTTTTTTTTTCCAGTATTTACCGTTAAATCGGGGAATTCAAATAATGATCAGATTTATTCTCTGGAAAATGTGTCAGAACAGTGGAAAAAGTGTTATCAGAGATAATTTCCTTTACATTTTTCTGGTAACGCGGATAAAAAAAAATTCCTGGTAATTGTATCACTTTATGCTCTTGATACTCTTAACTCCGATTCCTTCCCAAAATAAATCTACTCCAACACTCTTTACTTCTTTGTATCTTACATCTTGTTATTTTCCAAGGATTTAATTTACTCTCTTTTGTGTGGGAAACAGAGTCATTTTTATTCCTCTCTTTTCCCTAGAAGTTTTTATACTTGGAAATTAATAATTTCTTTTTTTTTTGTATCCCTGGCATTTCAATTTAGGTTTTCCTTTCAATGCTTACAATTTCCGTCTTGGAATTGGAACTTAACTCATTATTATCAGTAGTAGTGTTTAAATAATTCTTTGCTTCCTTGTAATTGTCTTTTTTTTCTCTCTTTCAAAACTTTTTTTATTTAACTTTTGGTGATTCTTACTTGGTATAAGATTTGACGAAACTCTTTTTTTTTTCCTTTGACGGTCTCTATTTAGAGATTCCTGAGAAATTTAAATCAATATTCGAGTTTGATAAAGTGCCATTTACTTTCTACATAATTTATCTAACGGGAAAGAGAAGCTGCTGAAACTCTAGTATTCATTTGTTTTGAAAAATAATTTCTCAATTTGAAGAGTCGACTCTTTGCTGTAAATACAGGTATCAATCTTTTAATTAGTATCAGTTTGTTTTTGATTTGACTATTAGGTTTTTCAGTAAGAAATATAATAAACAGGGAAATTAAGGTACTATATATTATTATTCTCTATAATTATTAATATAAAATACCCTGTAAGCTTACATATACTTTAATAGTGTTAAGCTTAAGACAATATAAATTGCTAGAATGTGATGAAAATCAAAAAGAAATATTAATTAAATTAATAAAAGCATGAAAGTAGTACATTGCTTTAGAATGATATTTTTAAAATATTTTTTGAGAATATGGTAAAATATAAGATTTATAAGGGAGTTTTATTTTTTATAACTATCTTAATTTTGAAATTTCTAGTGGTAGAAATTCTTTTAAGTAACTTAAATGTTTGACATAGCAACAAAATAAAATCAATTTGACCTAAAGACAAAATGTACATTTTTTTGCTCAACTTTGCTTCTACTAATTGTAGACACGTATAGGATTAGTGAAGAAGTTACTAAAACGAATTTTTAGCATAACGTAAAAGAAAAGTAGACTAGTATTTAGCTACATAAGAAATACGTTTTGAAATAACCAGTTCCTCCCTTTTTCAAAAACGATTTCATTTTATTTAAATAAGAAAGGCTTAATTTCTCAACAGGATTTTCAATAACTTGGGAAAAACTCGCCTCCCCTTCGACAAATATTCATAACTTTTGAGTAATCAAATAAAGTAACGGAAAAAAAAAGTTATTGGAAACTCCATGTTTGCATATGTTGCGTTCTGAATCGAAATTGAGTTTTGATGCAACAGACATCTCAAAGCAGTTTTTCTACCATCCTCCCCCAAAGAAAGCAAATAAATAGATCAGCATTTCTTCAGTAATTCCGCGGCTGATGCAGCAAAAGGGAATCGGCGTAATTTCCATTTAAATTACCAAATTACGCGTGCTGCCTGCCTTTTGATCTTCGGGGGGAGTGGGTTTTTCTCCATTCGTTTCTTATTCAATCGGTGGATCCAAAACATCCTTCGCTTATGTGAATGAAAGCTCTCTGGCATCATCTATCTATCCCATCGCAACAAGCAGATATTTAGAAAGCAAAGCAAACTGACGAATTAACATGTACCAGTTGAAGTAAATATAAAATGTTTCGAAACTTTTTCCTGTGAGGAGTTTTTGGAATGTCGGATCAGCATTCGCCATTTAAAGTCATGGAGTGTTTTTGAAAACTGCGCTTAAGACTCAATTTTGCTTCGAGGCTGAGTAAGGCTTAAAATATTCACTTTTTTTGAAGAGCCGAAAAATTTTTAAATCAACTACTTACGAATTTTCACTTAAGAATCTTGAAGATCCATTAATTCGGAAATCTAAATGAAATATTTAAAAAAAACTTCTTACCGATGATTAGGTGACTCGGTTCTTTTTCTTGGGTTATTCAAGGTATGGTGCTCTTTTAGAAACATCTTAAGTCGATAGTTTTTACTTGGAATATCAGAAATCTTCAAGATCTTCCCTTTTATAACGTTCTTTTCCTTTTTCTTACTTGTCCTTCAGCTTCCTTCGATTCCCAAAATACTTTAAGGATTCCCATACACTTCAATATAGAATATAGTACTACTTTAAAATAATGTACTTATCTATTCATTTATTTACTGAATTCATCTATTTAAATTTTGAAGTATCAAAACTTCTAATAAACTTTATTCAGCACTTTGAATTTTAAAGCAAATATTTTTAAAGGATTGAAAGCATAGATTTGTATGATAGCTTCAACTGTCACTGAATGATTATACTTAATTCTTTTTTCTTTTGAATTATTATACTTAATTATATTTTCTTTTGAATTATTGACTTTGCTGCATGCATAGAGCTTTATGTGTTTATTCTGTATCTAATAATGTTTTCTTTGTATACATAAATATTAACTTAATCTATTTGAGAAAGAGTTAAAATATTTTCATTGAAGGAGGAAATTATCTATTCATTTATATAGCTTAAAAGGAAAAGTAAGATAAAAAAATGTTTAATTTAATTAACGTTGTTAAAAAAATTTCAAAATACGTTTTTTATACTGATTAACCTGTTGTTTATATCATGTTATATTAATTCATTGTATGGGAAGATTAAAACACATTTCATCTAATGATACACAGCATATAACACTATAAGAAATCAATGAAATATTCTTTTATCTATTTTTGTAGTTTTCTAAATAATTAAATACTACTTTCTATAACAGCATTCAAGTTATTTTATATATTCCAAATATTATTAATAGGAAAATATTAATGTTATAAAGAAATAATTATATTTTAATTTGATTGAAATTTTTGTTATTTTAGTCCTCATTACTATTTTTTCACTTGAGTTGTTTTTCATTGAATCTAACTTAATGTCTTTGGAGTGTAAGTAATGTGTAAAGTAGTACTTGTTGTTAGGAAGCAAAGTTCAAATAAACCCGCAAAAAAAACGAACCTAGTAAAAAAAAAAGTAACGTGTCCTGAACATCAAATCAAAGTGCCTTGACTAAAAAATAATTCGGAAAAACACCGCCTCAAAAACGCATTTTATTTCTGCTCTAAAAAACTGCTGATAAGAATAAAACTCCTCAATAAGTTACCTTTCACAATCTGGCAGCAGCACAGAAATCAAAAGCACGGAATCTTCCACCGTAAATGCGCCGGATAAAGGCTTAGCTCTCTCTCTCTCTCTCCAAATTCAGCAACAAAACCGCTCTCTAATATTTGCTTTAGAATGCGTGATCCAAATCGAATAATAAAAGGGGAGAAGAAGAAGTAAGGCAGCGACATCTACAGAGAAAGAGGGAACCCGATGCGCCCCAAAATCGAATGAAGAGAAGTGGAAGTAAATGCTGACTTTTCTAATCGATATCCTTGTGTAATCTGTGCCGTTTCTCATAATGGGGAGGAGTTTTCTTTGGAGAGAGAGAGAAAAGTCCCGGATTCACGTTTTCGGGAACTTTTCCTTTTATTGGATTTGCTGCCGAGTGAAAAAAAAAGTGGAATGAAAGTTCATAACAGTTAGTTGTTCATGAAAGTTGTTCGATATACGATTCTTTGAAAGGGCGCTGAAAAAATAAGTTTTCTTTTGAAAATAAAAGACAGTTCTCAGGAAAGTTTTCTCGGAGAAATGGTTGAGGGAGACAAGGTTTAATGAAATTTTAAGGCGGAGGAAGAAGAAGTAAGTAAATAAGATTTAAAAGTGGTCTTGGGGATTTTTGTGTTTTGGGAGTATATCGTTACGGCTTTGTTTGTATGCAGATTTTCGAAAGTCATTTACACGAGCTTATCTCCTTATATTTCTTGGTTTTCGAAAGGAGTTCGTGGAAAGATGAAGCTAATTTTATTTCTAGAAATAACATTTTTTGAGTTTGGATCAGAACTTTTGGATGATTTAAGTTTTTGAAAACAAGCCGCGTTATAGAGATTCTCGTTTCGCAAAGTTTTATTCTCTTTCTTTCGAAAAAGTTCTAAAAGCGTAAAATCGTGAAAGATTATTTTAAATTTAAGCGTTAATGCTCAAAAGTAATGGTTAAAAAGAACTTTATTACTCAGAAAATAAAGCAACAAAATGTTTTAAAAAGTTCTAAAAGTGTAACATCTCATTAAAGTTTTTTGTTTTAAGTTTTAGTGTTAATGTTCCAAACTACTAGTTAAAAAGAACTTTATGACTCATCGTAAGTAAACAAGAACAGTTCGAAAAGTTTAAATACCTAAAAGATTTTTATGTGTTAATGTTCAAAGTTTAAAAAAATATTTAATTCATAAATAAAGCTAGCAAATGCTCAAAAAGAAAGACCTAGCTAGACCGATAGATTTATTTAATATGTTCTAAATCTATCTTAATTTTAATCACACAACAACTACTAATTGCTTCAATTATATTTGCATTTCTTAAACTTTAATCGATGAAACGATATGGAGCATTAATTATTCCTCGAATTGAAAACAAAATCTGGAAAATATTGCCTCAAAAATGTGTGCTCCCTTTATATATATTTTTTCTTCCTCTTCCCATACTTTTTCATCACGGGTAGAATTCCTGACAGAGACATCTCAGCATTTTCGCGTCGACAAGATGGAAACGCTTTGTTCAGCGTTTCTTTCTACATCGAAATTTCGATTCACCTTTTGAAACTGAATATGATGAAATATGCAAGCGATGAAAAATTCGCAGATTTCGAATTTTCGTGCGACTAGAGTAGCATTATATATTATTTTGTTGAAATACTATTCCCTACTACGTTATAATGTATCTACCATTAGGATCTTTAACGTACGTATAAATATGAAAAACGTATAGAATAATTGTAATGTGTTTGTTTTCGTTTGATATTATTTATTAAATCACGTTTGATGAAACAAGGTTCTTTGTGGTTCTATGGATTCTTACAGCAATAAACCATTAGGGATCTCTCTATTCTAAAAAAAGTTTTTGGTGAACCGCTTCCAGAGAAAAACTTTTTAATTACTGAGCCTTATAACACATTTTTGGTATCAAACTGTTCGGACTCTTTCAAAGACATGTACAGTAGGGCGTATCACGAAAACCTTTTTTTGGAAATTCAAAAAGGCATACTGAAAAAAAGTTGCCTCAGGGGTCACATATACTCCAGAAAAAATTTCAGCGCCATCAAAAAATATTTAGGTCCCCCGGAATTGAGTCAAAGTTTATGAAATTTCATAATTTTTCAATAAATTGACCAAAAATGCCAAGATAAAATTTTAATTTCAACTTCATAATTTTTCTATGATGATGTACTATTATGCCTTACAATATGCGCTTGGTTTCATATTTTTATTATCATTAGTTTAAGAGAAATAATTTTTTTAGCGTTAAACGAAACTCGTAAAGTTGTTTTTCCTGCATTCTATAAACGCTAATAACTTAAGAACTAATTTACCGAGAGACTAGTGATTGGTGCCATTTTGTTTGAAATTAAATGTTCTTTAAATCTATGTGGATCATGACCAACTTTCTTTGAACTATTTTTTTTCAAAATTTAAAAATATTCTTAAAAAATTCCAAAAAAAAAAAAAAAATTTTTTTTTGGAATTTTAATTTTGTTGCTTTTTAACTTCTAAAAGAGACATATCTACCAAATTTGAAGTTTAAAATCAATTTCAATCATAGAGAAAAAAATTAAAACTAAGCAAAATTTAAGTTGATCCCTTAATACCCCCCTAAAATATACTAAAAAAGCAATTCACTCATGGAAAATTCATATATTCCCTTGAGGATATTTAGGTGATTCATAACTAATAAAAACATTTATATATATGCAAGAAAATACACCTTAATAAGTTTCACTACAAAATCTTGTAGAGCTCACCTCTTCCATATTAGAACATATACGGAATAATTGGCTATTTCTCCCTAATTTGTCTAAGAATATATAATTTTTCATTCTTTTACATTCTAACACCTCTCACCAAATCAGATTATTGTTTTAGAAGGTAAAATAATGAAGCATTAAGACAAAACTGTAAGAAATATGGAGATTGAAAAAATAATTCAATATGGACTATTCTTGAAATGGGACAACTTTTAGATTTTGAACTAAAACTTTTAAGCAGGGGGTCTGTCCAGACTTTTTTTGAAATGCCCTGTTTTTGTGAAATTGTGAAAACCCATGCTATATTTTGTATATCAAAATAATCGTTAAATTGGGTTCTTTCTGCCTGAGTACCGTTTTGGGGATATCGTGATAATAGCATGGTAAAATTACCATAGAGAAGGATAAAAAGAATCCGTTTTAGAGTGAAAAATATTGTGAAGATACATTTTTAAGCTAAAATATTTTGTAAAAGACACTTTTAAAATGAAATATTTTGTGAAGGGTCCTTTTTCCTGATAAAATATTTTATAAAGGGTCTTTTTTCAGATAAAACATTTTGTAAATAATTACTAAACGGACCCAAATTTCTTCTAAACAGAGCCCTGTTAAGAGTTGTATTTTCTTGAATGCATATGAATGTTTTTATTAGTTATGAATCACCTAAATATCCTCAAGGGAATATATGAATTTTCCATGAGTGAATTGCTTTTTTAGTATATTTTAGGGGGGTATTAAGGGATCAACTTAAATTTTGCTTAGTTTTAATTTTTTTCTCTATGATTGAAATTGATTTTAAACTTCAAATTTGGTAGATATGTCTCTTTTAGAAGTTAAAAAGCAACAAAATTTAAAATTCCAAAAAATATTTTTTTTTTTTTGAATTTTTTAAGAATATTTTTAAATTTTGAAAAAAAAATAGTTCAAAGAAAGTTGGTCATGATCCACATAGATTTAAAGAACATTTAATTTCAAACAAAATGGCACCAATCACTAGTCTCTCGGTAAATTAGTTCTTAAGTTATTAGCGTTTATAGAATGCAGGAAAAACAACTTTACGAGTTTCGTTTAACGCTAAAAAAATTATTTCTCTTAAACTAATGATAATAAAAATATGAAACCAAGCGCATATTGTAAGGCATAATAGTACATCATTATAGAAAAATTATGAAGTTGAAATTAAAATTTTATCTTGGCATTTTTGGTCAATTTATTGAAAAATTATGAAATTTCATAAACTTTGACTCAATTCCGGGGGACCTAAATATTTTTTGATGGCGCTGAAATTTTTTCTGGAGTATATGTGACCCCTGAGGCAACTTTTTTTCAGTATGCCTTTTTGAATTTCCAAAAAAAGGTTTTCGTGATACGCCCTAATGTACAGTAAGCCATTAGTAGTAAGCCACAGTGGCCATTAAAAAAAATCTCAATTTTAAAATATTCCTATTTTTTTAGATTACGGGTACTCTAGACGGTACAATATTAGACTACAGGCCCGTGTAGAAAAATGATGGGTCATTTGAACCACCAGAAGACCTATATAGAATGATATAAGGGCATAAAATAATAAGATTCAGCACTATGCCGTCACTTGTAAGCTGTCCAACTGAGTGCAGGTGAGAATTCAAAAGCACAGGTAGAGTGAGTAAATTTTGGTCATGTATTTTTGTACGGCATTCTTACCATCAATAGATGCATGAAAAATAATGAGAAAACGAGCAGTGCCGTACAAAATTAGTGCGCCACAAAGTCGGAAATTTTTGTTGATTTTCCGGCGATTTTTAGGGTAAATTTGGTCATTTGATTGTGTACGGCATCGGTTCCATACAGTTTCAATACCTCTTCTAATCCATAATTCCGCAACGCCGTACAAAAAATCATGCGACAAGTGGGAAAAATCGAGGGTTGCAACCCCCTCCCTTTCAGTGGTCTGGGGGGTGATTTGAAAAAATACGGCATGGGTTCCAAAACATTATCTAGCACTCAAATGTACTATTAAAATTAATGCCGTCAAAAAATTAATGTCCATTTTTGAATGTATATCAATAATTATCTCAATTTCATCATATACTTGATTTATAAAGCTGGAAGGTCATTTGATCCTGTACGGCAACTTTTTTTTCAACATGATATAGTTAAACACAATTGTTATATAATATTGCCGTTCAAAAGAATCTGTTCTAAAAAAATTATAGAGAAATACAAAAAGTGAAATTTTTCAAATTATTTTTAAAGTTTCAATAATCATAGATTAATGAAATTTTGCAATTTCTACATATTATCGTGGTTTTAAATAGTATTCAGGTAAATAATTCAGAAAAAAATGATGCCGTACATTTTAATGCAAACCATATTTTCAGGCTGATGAAAATGGCACTACCATTTCAGGGGTACTTTAAGGTCATCTGATACTATACGGCATTCACATATTCTTGAAGAGAACAATTGATAATATGCATTAATCATTATGCCGTCTACCTGAAGTGAAACAGTGTGTATAATATATTCAAAAATTGAAAACTGTCAATGTCAGTATCAGCAGTTTTGTATACTCCTGGTCCTATACTCCTACTAACCTTTGGACCAACAAAATTGTACGGCATGTGAGAAATTGTTATCTATGCATAAAATACTTTCAAAATAAATTAATTTTATGTTGTGTCAAATCACCCCCCAGACCACTGAAAGGGAGGGGATTGCAACCCTCGATTTTTCCCCCTTGTCGCATGATTTTTTGTACGGCGTTGCGGAATTATAGATTAGAAGAGGTATTGAAACTGTATGGAACCGATGCCGTACACAATCAAATGGCCAAATTTACCCTAAAAATCGCCGGAAAATCAACAAAAATTTCCGACTTTGTGGAGCACTACTTTTATACGGCACTGCGCGTTTTCTCATTATTTTTCATGGATCTATTGATGGTAAGAATGCCGTACAAAAATACATGACCAAAATTTACTCACTCTACCTGTGCTTTTGAATTCTCACCTGCACTCAGTTGGACAGCTTACAAGTGACGGCATAGTGCTGAATCTTATTATTTTATGCCCTTATATCATTCCATATAGGTCTTCTGGTGGTTCAAATGACCCATCATTTTTCGACACGGGCTTGTAGTCTGTATTGAATTTAAAAGATTCATTGGTGTATGTTTTCCCCTAGAATGTTGATTAACAATAGTTGTTAATGGACGTGCTGGATATTTTTTAAGGAAAACATTCTGATTAAATTATTGATCAATTAGAGTTAATAAATATCCAAACTTTTAAAAGAGTGTAATTTATGGAGATGACGTATGTTTGAAAAGTTGGTTGACGTTTCTTCTGCTAATTGTTTTTATTGTTTTATAAAGTGAGTAAGTGCAATGAGCTGGGTATTGTGAGGAAGCAATCCAAAAAATTTACGGGGGTTGGTGAGCGATAGCGAGCAGGGGGAGGTAGCTCCCAAGAGTTTAAACCTTACTTTTACAATGAGTTTGATTTTGAGCATCTATTTATATTTTTGTACGGTAAATTAATTAAAATTAATTATAACCTTATTAAAAACGTAAACGGTTCTCAAGGCATTAAATCCTCCCTATTTTTCATTATTCTTATTTATTCCTTTTTTATTATTATTATCATCATCACTATTTATAATTAATGAAATTAATCAAAATGTCTTTATGTGTGTTCTGAAATATTTTTCTAACAGAGTGGTAAAATCTATAATTTCGTATATGTTCAAGAAATTGATATTTGCGTAATTGTTTTTAGTTAAAAAAAAACCCTTTTTTTTACCTTACAGAAATCCTTTCTATTATCTGATGTAAAACATTTTTTTAACCGTTTGATAAGTTGAGAGGGGAAATGTATTACTTTTTACATAGAGATTGGAAAGGAAAGGTTAAAATACATGCATTTTTAATTCAGGACACAGTGTTTACACGTTTAATACAGGACTGAAAAGTGATCATTGAAGATAATGTTTTCATTTAACATACAACACACAAAACGTTGCTTTTCACGTTAAGAAATAAACTAATATTCACATCCTAAAAAAAAGGCGAAATGATGGTTTTCCTCACACAACTCTTAGCATTACTTAAAATACACTACAGACAACGCGACGCTTAAATAATCCGATCGGCCAACTACCTCGAACACCAATTCATTCTCCACCTCAAAGTTGCTCTTCTGAAAGACAACAACATCATAGAGAGACAATCCCAGCTCAAATCGAAGGAGGGAGAAATTTCTCAAATGAGCTCCTCGCCAAGGATGATGGTTTCCATGACAACCAACCTTCTCAGATTAACGAGATGAAGCGACAAAAGCTTTTATTGAATCGCTCTCCTCCTGTGTATATAATAATAGCGGCAAACATTTACACTCTCCGACTGAAACAATCTCTCCATCCAGCGCCATGTTGGGAGATATCGAGAGTCGATGCGACGTAATCAACCGGTGGAGTTGCCAGATAATATATTGTAGAAACCGCGCGGCGTTTTTAACGTGGCGATCAGAAACTACTTTAGGGGGAGATATTGTCGTTATTTTTTTTAAAAAAAAATATATGTATGAGGCATTATGGAAATCTTTTAGTCTATAATTATCACCTTCGTCGATACTTGAAAAGAAAAAGTGCGTTTATAACTTTGAACCGTATTTTTTTTTCTTTTTGGATCCAAGGTGATTTAGAATGGGATATTTTTAAACTTATGGTATTGAAGAACTTTTACTTTAAATATTTTTATTGCATTATGATATGCTATTTTTTCATTTATGACTATAAATATTATTTTATTATTTTTTTACTTGAACTGTTCATGTTGAAAAGAAAAAGGTGCTTTGGTAATTTTGACTCATGGGGTATTGAAGAACTTTTACTTAAAATATTTTTATTGCATTATGATGTGCTATTTTTTTGTTTTTGACTGTAAATATTATTTTATTATTTTTAGTATTTGAACTGTTGATATTGAAAAGAAAAAGAAGTGCTTTTATAACTTTGATTCCATTTTTTTTTAGATCCTCGGTGATTTAGAATGATATATTTTTAAACTCTTGGTATTGAAGTACTTTTACTTAAAATGTTTTTATTGCATTATGATATGCTCATTTTTTTATTTTTGACTATAAATATTAATTTTACTTTAAGTTTTGATATTGAAAAGAAAAAGGTGCTTTATAACTTTGAATCAAATTTTTCAAGATCCTCGGTGATTTAGAATGAGATATTTTTAAATTCATGGCATTGAAGTATTTTCATTCAAAATATTTTTTTTTCTTCGCTGTACTATGCTATTTTTTTATTTTAGACTAAAAATAAATGTAGTAGTAATTATTTAGTTACGTTAATAGCGTGTTAGTAGAGATTTACCAAAAATATAAAGGGCGCATAAAGAGAGTTATATAAAAAAAAGCAGTGGGGAAAAAATTTGACGGCATTGCTTTTTTATACTGATGCATAAAAATACAAAAATTTTAACGATAAACTTCGGTTTAATTTTTTACAAACAAACAAATTTTATTTACAAAAGAAATACAAGTAATAGAAGAAACATGTGATATGCCAAGGGGAAATGCTCTTCCCGTACAGGCATAAGAGAAATATATTCATAACATAAATAAAGAAAAAAAAAATAATAGACACTATATAGAAACACTTAACAAATGGCAAAAAAGCTGGATAACATTATTAAGTAAAATGCTTCAAAGTGAAAAATATATATCAACGTCGTCAATGTTTAATAGAAATTCAAATAATAATCTTTTAAATGTTGAATATTTACTAATACTAATTAAGTGTACAGGTAGACTATTGAACAGTTTAGGGGCAAGGTAATAAAAATGTCTACAAAATATGTCCTTGGAGAAACTTGGAATTTCAAAAGTGTCTGTGGATCGAGTATTATATTGTATACTTTTCACTTTAAATTGGGATTTATTCCGGTAAATATAAAGTAAAATACGAAAGTAAGCGTTATGTCGAAATGGTAGCAACTTAAGGGATCTAAATCTAAGGGGGCTAGATTGGGGCCTAAAAATTTTGAAGCATTTATTTTGTATAGATATTAACGGTTGAAGATTGGATATATACTCACCGCCCCAAATAATAATACCATAATTGATTAATGAATAAAACCAAGCATAATATAAGGATTTTAAAAAATTTGAACTAACCTTATTTTTGAGATGGTAAAACTTGAAAAGAACAAAACGCAATCGCTTCCCCAACTCTTTGATATGAGTTTTCCATTTCAAGTTTGAATCTATATATAGTCCTAAATATTTGATGCTTTGTACAGGCTGAAGAGTATAACATGAACAATTACTTGTATTTCCATTACAAGGTAAAGAATGAAATTTGATGTTTAGGTTTAAATTTGAAGGTCTTAGACTGAAATGGATGTATTTTGTTTTATTTAAATTTAATGTTAAATCATTAGCTTCTAACCAAGTTCCTATTTCAATTAAATCATCTTCTATTTGGTTTAGTAAGTCATTTTTGCAAGTGGAGGAATACAATAAAACTGTGTCATCAGCGTATGTTAAAATTTTTCCATTTATGTTTAGTTTACAAAAATCATTAATATAAATCAGAAAAAACATGGGACCTAAAATAGACCCCTGTGGTACACCCCGACTTGTTAGACAAAAATCACTGAAACTATTTACTATCTTTACCCTTTGCGTTCTACCTGTCAAATATGAAATGAACCATTTAAGAGAGTCTCCTCTAAATCCAGCATTATGTAGTTTATCTATTAATATAGAATGATTTACGTTGTCAAAAGCTTTTTTTAGATCTAAAAAAATTGCTACTGTAAGTCTACTATCATCTATACTTTTTAATATAAACTTGGAAAATTCAAGAAGAGCCATTTCAGTAGAGCGACCTTCAAGAAAGCCGTATTGGTTATTGGCAAAGAAATTAGTATAATTTAAAAACTTATAGATGCGCTTAGATATAATCTTTTCAATCAACTTAGCAAAGGAGGGCAAAATGGATATAGGGCGATAATTTGAAAGAGAATTTTTGCAACCAGATTTAAAAATAGGAGTTACCGTAGCTCGCTTCAAAGAGTCAGGGAATTCACATGTCATAAAAGCAGAATTTATAAATTTAGTCAAAAAATCAATATTAATATTTGCAATTAGCTTTAAGTATCTCAAACTTATACCATCATAATCAACAGAATTTAAATTAGAGAAAGAATTTAACGAGTCGAAAACATCAGAACTAGTGATTTCGTACAATACAAAAGACGAAGTACAAGGCATTAAATATCGTTGGTACCTCGCTCTTTCAATATTTAAGGAGCTTTGATTTGTATTGATAAACAAGATATTAAATTCAGATGCTAAATCAAAGTCATTTAACGTCTCAGGGAGTGTCCTAATCTTTTTACCATCATTGTTAGATATGCTATTTATTAAATTCCATTTTTGTTTACTTGAAATGCAAGAATCAAATTTATTTTTATAGAATTGATTTTTAGTATACTTAATTACACGCTTTAGTTCGGAGACTGTAGTTTTATAAGCCGTTTTAAACATGAGATCAAAAGGGTATTTTTTACATTTTTTAAAAAGTGTTTCCTTTCTTCCTATCAGCACCAGAATTTCCGTAGTTATCCAAATTTGTTTGCATTTCTTACGTAAAGGTTTACGGAACTTACAGTTATTTTTGATATTATTGATTTCAAATGTTAATCTTTGGTATTGCTGATCAAGACCAAAATCAAAATTAAAGTTAAATTTGTAAGAAGCTAAATATTCATAAAACTGAGAGTAATTTAAAGATAAAGAGTATTCAGGTAAACTAAGGGGATTTGGTGCTACAGGAAACCGTAACTTACAAACAGTAGGATAATGATCAGTTAGATCAGATTGAAAAATACCAGCCATTACTCTAAGAGAACTTGTTTTTGTTGGTTATTTCAAAATATACACTCGGTAGCAGATAAATAATCATGAAGCATGCAGCCTACCTGGGGAAGCGTAGATCTATGTTTCATCTAGTAGACATCGAAATAATTGTCCGCTGCTGTTATTAGATGTGGAAAAATGAAAAGGAGCTTCTTTAATTACTAGAAATTAGATTTAATTAGATACTTCTATCATTTACATAACATATTAAAAGAGTGATAAAAACACGCGGCAATTTCGAAAGGTAGCTTTTCATAATAAAACAAAAGTACGAAGGAGAGTTCTTAGAGTTCCGGGTTTGGCGCTTTATCGCCCCAGGAGGGAGAGAAATGTTAAATAGACAGTTCATATCTAACACCCCCGCTGAATGTCTATTCTGACATGATCTGTAATGAGTTCCTAAAGCGTTCGAATTGGGGTTTAGGAAGAGGTTTTGTGAAAGTGTCTGCGACCATGTCGTGGCTGGGTAGATATTCTATTTCTATTATGGACTTTTCTTGCAGGTCACGTAGGAAATGATACTTAATGTCTATTGCTTTGGTTCTTGCGTTGTTCTTCTCTGTTTGTGACAGCTTTATGCATGATTTATTATCTTCAAACAGGGTGATAGGTAATTGTTGAGGTAGACCTAAGTCGTTGGTTAGTTGGATTAACCACTGAATTTCCTGTGCGGCATTTGCTGCTGAGATGTATTCAGCTTCTGTCGATGACATGGCGACACAGTTTTGCTTTCTAGAGCTCCAGGATATGGTGTTCTTCCCAATTTGAAATAGGTTTCCTCCTGTCGATTTTCTTGTTGTTCGGTCATTTGCCCAATCTGCATCTGCGTAAGCCCTGAGTGTGGGATCTCCTTTTCTAAACATCAGCTTGAGATCTTTGGTCGTCTTTAGGTATCGAATGACCCTTTCCACGGCTTTCCAATCACTTTTCTTGGGGTTTTCTAATTTTCTACTCAGGAGATTTACAGCAGCTGAGATGTCGGGTCTTGTGACATTTGCTAGGTACAATAAGGCTCCTATGGCTTGTCTATAAACCGTGTTGTTTGACATTGGCTCGTCTTCTTCTGATTTGCAGAAGTTTGTCTCCATAGGTGTATAGGTTGGTTTACTGTCAGTAAGATCGAACTTCCGTATTATATCTTCTATTTTTCCTTTTTGACTGATTCCTATACTTCCATCTTTTTCTTTAGTTATCTCCATTCCCAAATAGTGCTTGGGTTCTCCAAGATCTTTAATATCATATTCCTTCTTCAGTTTTGAGATGATATTCGCAGCTTCATCTTCATTCTTACTTGCTATCAGGATGTCGTCTACGTATACAATAATAAACATGGAATCTTCCTTCGTAAACAGGCAAGGATCTGTTTTGCTTTGTTTAAATTCGTTCTTGAGAAGACTTTCAGCAATCCTTTCATTCCACGCTCTTGCTGCTTGTTTCAAACCATAAATGGCTTTCTTCAACTTGCATACTTTGTTTTCTTCTCCTGGTTTCTCGTATCCTTCAGGTTGATCCATGTATATTTCTTCTTCCAGTTTTCCATAGAGGAAGGCAGTTTTTACATCTATGTGACGTATTTTCATGTTGTAGTGCACTGCGCTAGCTAGGAATGTTCTGATTGTTGTGTGCTTGACTACGGGAGCAAATGTTTCATCGTAGTCTGTTCCAAATTTCTGGCTAAAACCCTTTGCTACGAGTCTGGCTTTATATCGGTAGACTTCGCCTTTTTCGTTTCGTTTTGCTTTAAATGTCCACTTGCATCCTATGGATTTTCTGTCCTTTGGTAGATTTACGAGTTCCCAAGTTTGATTTTCTTCAAGACTCTTCATTTCTTCTTTTGTGGCTTGTATCCATTTTTCTCTTTCTTCTATCTTTATCGTCTGTATTTTCCATTTTCAGTCTTTAGGTTCAAATTCGTCTGGATTTTCGGCATGATAACCATATCTTTCAGGTGGTTGGCCCTTTGTTGATCTGTTGGATCTTCTTACTTGGTTATCCGATTCGGGATCTTCGGTTTCTTCATTTTCCTTTTCTTGATCTTTGTGAGTTATCGGTGTGACTTCAGATATTTCTTTTGCTTCAATAAATTTGACCGTTCTGCATACTTCTATTTTGTCGTCAGGGAGCAGGATCCTGTATCCTTTTCTTCTGCTGTCATACCCAACTAGTATGCCTTCAGTTGCGGTGTTTGAGAGTTTTCCTCTTTTTGCTTTGTGGATGTATGCAAAGGCTTTGGATCCGAATGTCCTCAGGTAGGAGAGGTCAGGTTTCCTTTTATTCCATAACTCATATGGCGTCTTCTTGTTGGCTTTAGTAGGAATTCTGTTCTGAAGATAGTTTGCCGTAATAACTGCTTCGGCCCAATACCTCTTCGGTAAGTTTGAGTCGGCTAGAAGACATTTGACCATTTCTATGAGGGTTCTATTCTTCCTCTCACTAACTCCATTTTGAGCTGGACAATATGGAACTGTGAATTCGTGTTGAATTCCATGATGTTCAAAGTAACTTGATAGCTCTTTGTTGAGGTATTCGCCTCCGTTGTCGCTTCTTAGCGTTTTCAACTTTGTTCCAAATTTGTTACTGGTTAAGGCAACATATTGCTTCAGCTTTTCCGTCACTTCGCTTTTCTTCTTCATTAGGTAAATCATTGTGAATCTGCTGTAATCATCTATAAAGGTTACGAAGTACAGATTTCCACTCACGGATGGAGTTTCAATTGGTCCGCATACGTCTGAATGAACGAGTTGAAGGGGTTTCGTGGCTCTAAATGTTGATTCTTTAGGATATGGATTATCTGTGAGCTTGCATTTTATGCAGTCTGTACATGTAGTATCGTGCTTGCAGTTATCTAGTGAGATTCCGTCTGCTAAATTCTCTCTTACTAGTTCTTTGATTGCATCATTATTTTTGTGTCCTAGGCGTCTGTGCCATAGTTGGACGCAGTTCTTGTTTGTGCACAGTAAAGCGGTGGTAGAATGTGACTGACTTGCTTGTGACTGGGTTGCTTGTAACTGGTATAGCCCGTTAGTAGCTTTGCATTTTAAGAGTATTTCATCCTTTCTTTTAATTTTGCATTCATTTTCTTCAAAAATGATCGTTAGGCCTTTTTCGGTCATCTTCTTAACGGATATTAAGTTAGTTTCTAGATCGGGAACGTACAGTGCTTGTGTTATTTTTACGTCAGTGGTGCCATTAGAATCTTGGGTTTTAAATTTGACATTTCCTATTCCTTTTATGTCAATCGCAGATCCGTCCGCTATTTTTATATTCGAGGGTGGGACATCCTTTAATTCGCTGAAATACTTTTTGTTGTTAAAGTAGTGATTTGAGGCTCCACTGTCAATTACAAAACTTTCATTCGTTCTGTGTTCTTTTTCCCAGTTTCGATTTGTGCTCAGCGCTACTTCTTTATTCATTTCTTGGGTGCGCCTTTCTTCGGTAATATCATCGGTAGGCTGTTTTTTCTCTTTTTCACATTCCGGCGCCGCGAGGTTACACGATTTGCTTTCGCTGTACTGGCGGTAATTCCCCTTGGCTTTTTGAGCGTCATTGTAGGTTCCTTGGCGAGATTCGTTTTTCTGCTTTTGTTTTGGTTTTAGGTGAAAACATTCTGACCTAAAGTGGTTGTTTTTATGGCAATACGTGCAGAATTTATCCCTTTTTGGTTTGTTTCTGTAGGATACCTTTAGTGCCTTAGATTCCGATGTGTCGTTCTCAACTCTTCTGTTATGTTCGTCAATTAATTTCCCCTTAATGAATTCCGGAGTTAATTCGTTTTCGGGTCTTGCTTCCAGCGCGGTTATTAAAGTATCGTAAGAGCTAGGTACTGAACAGAGTAGAAGGGCGGATACATGGTTTTCTTTTATCTCTTCTCCTATAGCTTTGAGTTTATCAATTAGCTCTAAGAGGGAGTCTATGTGTAGTTGCATATCCCCATCTTCACTTAGTTTCAGACTGTAAAGCTTTCTTAGAAGATACAGTTTACTTGAGAGATTAGCTCTTTCGTGGATTGTTTTTAGTTTATCCCAGGTGGCTTTTGCACTGCTTTCATATTTTACATGAATGATTTGATTATCCTCAATATACAAGTTAATCAGCGCTCGACATTGTCGGTCACGCTTAGTCCATTTGGCATCAACAGGTCTGGGGGGATCATCTTCAATAACATCAAATAGATCTTCTTTTATTAAAAACATCTCCATCTTAAATTTCCAAGTTGAGTAATTGTCAGTGTTTAGTTTAACAATTTGGTTTTGGTTAGACATAGTTATTACTTTCGTTTTTGAGGATAACTTCGTAATTAATCACTTTGCTTGATAAGTTACACCACTTGTTTACACTTATTTCACGCTACTTATCAGTCTCATAATCTGTTGGTTATTTCAAAATATACACTCGGTAGCAGATAAATAATCATGAAGCATGCAGCCTACCTGGGGAAGCGTAGATCTATGTTTCATCTAGTAGACATCGAAATAATTGTCCGCTGCTGTTATTAGATGTGGAAAAATGAAAAGGAGCTTCTTTAATTACTAGAAATTAGATTTAATTAGATACTTCTATCATTTACATAACATATTAAAAGAGTGATAAAAACACGCGGCAATTTCGAAAGGTAGCTTTTCATAATAAAACAAAAGTACGAAGGAGAGTTCTTAGAGTTCCGGGTTTGGCGCTTTATCGCCCCAGGAGGGAGAGAAATGTTAAATAGACAGTTCATATCTAACAGTTTTAACAAAAATATGATCTATGCAAGTAGATGAGTGTAAACCCGATCTGGTGGGGTTATTAACGTAACTGAAAAATCCAAATTGAGATAAAATATTCAAATATTCATTTGTATTACTTTCATTATTTAAAATATCTATATTAATATCCCCTATTAAAATTATATTAGGTTGAATTAGAGTAGAAATTGTATTTCTCAGTTCACTATTAAAAAAATCAATATTGAAGTCATGGTTGCGATAAATCGAAAATAGAGTTATGTTATATGACTTTGAATGTAATAAAATAGTTTCAGCAGAGGTAAACGATGTAACCAGTTTGGTGAAATTTAAGTTACTTCTAGTAAATACAGCAACGCCACCAGAACGATTATCCTCTCTACAGCAAAAGAAAGAATCAAAACCATCTAAAGAATAGAAACAGGATTCACTATTATAAATCCAAGTTTCGGATAAAATAACAACTGATATATTTTGAATACAATTGGAAATCAAAGACAAAAACGAATCAAAATTAGCACGTAGGCTTCTAATGTTTATATGTATTATATTTAAATCTAAATTACTTGAGGAAAGAAAAAACTTGAAAAAGTCCTCCAAATCAATTATAGAACGACATTCTGGAACTGGCACATCAAAATTATTAATCGGAAATAGCATTAATGTCTTCTATGCATTTTATACGAAATATTTTGGAGGCCTCATTTTTACGGATAAAAATCTTTCCATCTCGAGTCCAGCAGTATTTATATTGATTCTCACGCTTAAAATTACGTGCCTGAAAAAATAGTTGCTTCAATTCGGGTGCTAGATGTTCTGAGAAATACACAGGTGAGTCGGAAAATCTTGGATTCACTGAAAGAGCAGATAGGTTAGAAGCACGGAGTTTTTTTAAAAGATCATCTCGAATTGCTTTCGATTTGAATTGGCAGATGATAGGTTTAGGTTTCTCTTTGTTAAATCTTGGAACCCGATGCACTACATTAATGTTTTCAACAAGATTGACTTTAGTGATATCCTGTATCTTAGTGATGACATCCAAAATATTTTCGTTATCAGCCTCAGGAAGATCAGAAATCTCCATGTTGCAACGGCGGGTGTACTGTTTTAGATCGACGATTTCGTTCTTTAGATTGTGGATCTCTCCTTGCAACTCACGATTCACAGAACTTAGCTGGTCTTGTTTACCTCGCAGATCGTTGTTGTCATTCTGAAGTGCCTCAATTTTCAATTTTAAATCTCCAATAACTTGACTGTTGAATTCTATTGAAGAAGTGATTTCATCAAACTTACGATTCATGAGGTTCTTAAGATCATCTGTTTGCTCCTGGATTTTGTTTAGAATAGTTGTAGCGACAGGGCTGGGTGAGCTCGTTGACGTTGTGCTAGTAGATTGAGTACAGGCCATGCATATCCATTTTGCCTTGTTAGTCTTAGAAAGTTTATTGAATTGTGGAGAGGTAAAACCTGCACAAATCGCGTGAAATCCAGCACCACATACACCGGAGCAAATCAAGATGTCTTCCTTAGCAGCCAAATCCTTGTTGCATACCTTGCAGTTTCTACACGACGACATTTTATTGATATTTGAAGCTAAATAGTGTACTAATGACTAATATAACATTAATTTAAGCTTAGCAAGCCAAAATAGAGCAATCAATTTAGTAAATAAAGAAAAATTTGTAAATATCAAGAGCAGCGAAAAAAAGGTACGCAGCCGAGTTAACCAGCTGTTGCCAAAAAAAAAAAAAAAGAAAAAAACTTCTAGATTTTTAGAAGTATAATTTTGAAAATGAAGCAACCTTAATATTAAAGGATTATAATTTGAGTTTTACTGTAAGATTATAGTTTTAAACTTAGTAGGTACTATAATTAAAGGTTTTTCTATAGATTATATATTTAAGTTTTTGTTTAACGCTATTTATGCTCACTTTGATGCTTGTTAGTTTATCCAATGGAAATCTTTGAATTCAGATTTTAGATATAAATTCCCTTATAAAAGTTAGATCATTGAAACATTTTACAATATTGTAATCCTGATAAAATCGCATTATTTGATCATCACAAAGTTAATCAATAATCGAATTCTTCTAAAAACTTTGCGTTAAAAATAAATGCAATAAACACATTAGGTACCTCATAAACATCAAAAAAGCTGAGATTCTTGCTTTACCATGTATTATTTTTAAATATAAAATATTACTAGATAATTAAATTATTTGTCCAAATGAGCATCATTCTTAGATAAGAATGAAAGGCAGTAAACTATTGTAAAAACATATCTTTAAAAATATACATAGTTTTAAGATATATTTTAAAGACAAAATTTACTCGGTGAGAAAAAATAAATAATTTTTTCCCAAATATAAAAGCGTGTGGGAGCTTAAAAATAAGTAACAAATATGAATAGAGAAAATTGATTAAAGGAACACAACAATTCATAAGAGTAATTAAAATCATTATGCATTATTCTTTTATGACACATTTTTTGCTCTTTATTTAAATTACTTTTTAACATCTATCACCCACGTTTTCTTAATTCATCAGAAAATTGCGTTTAATCACTTTTTAGATAATTTAATTTCAATAAAAGATTGTATTTTAATGTTTTATGTAGTTTTTTAAGTAGTGCAATAATAGTGTTTTTGAGTTATATACAAACAATACTAAAGTATGATTTTGTGTGTGTTTTTTTGCAGTGAAATTGTATGAGAGAATGAATGATTTGTTTTGCAATTTCAGGTTCATCTTCAGATAAATGAGCAAGGTATGTAAAATACATTAACATGTTTTATTTAAAATTTTTAACAAAAATAACAATACGTTTATGAAGAAATTTCCGTTCAAATACAAAAAATACTTTTTAGATACTTAGTACTTAGAGTGTAGACATAAAATAAGTAGAATTTTCAGTTCTTCCATGCCATTACATTGTTTATAGTTATTATCATGGATACCTTATACTTTCTCTTAAAATGTAAAAAGTTCTGCAATTAACAATCCAAATCTTAAATAAATGTATGGTAAATTTTTATATTTAAAGTTCGAGTTTCTATAAGAAGTAATTTTTATAGAATTTTCCCATTAACTTTCAAATAATAAGATTTGAGAATTTAATTTGAAGAGTATTAATGCTTTTTGTTTAGGGTAAACACAAAATTAAGTAATTAAACACCTACTTGATTAATCATTGGAATTCAACTTGTAATGACAATCATGCTAAATACCTCTCATAGTATAAACATTTACTTTATTAAAAATATCTTTTTTTCTATTTTAAAATAACGGGAATTGTTTGACTGATTAATTAATAATAAAATATGTTTATAATGTTCAATAGTAAAATTATATTAGAACATCCCCAATATTGTGCATAGTAATAAAATTAAATTGCGTTGTCTTTCTAACCTTTTTACAATATTTCCCTCTACACACTAAAAGTTTTGTTCAGATTGTAGTATGTAATATTTTACTTCTAATTTTTAATAATTTATACATAATTAATATGTGTTTACATTCAATACTACGTCATTTTGGTCTAGGTTGACGACTCACGTCCAAATACCCGATCCAGAGGCCCAGCAGGTAAATAAAATATATTTTAAAATTTCTTCGACTTTTTTAAATTATAAAATTTAGAATAACAACTATTTTAAACGATTTCTTTATTAAATTCACTAATATTCTTTTTTTTTAATTCCAGGCTCATCTCAAGAAAATATCTGGTAAGTACTTTAAATAATAGTTTCGACAAAATTATCTGAAATTATGAATTGAAATAAACGTAACATATTTTTCAGGACCCTCAATAAAATATTTTTACAAAATAAAGTTAAAAAAAAGTCTGAAAATAATTTTTATTCAGTTTACCTAATTCCATCGGCATTAAATGCATAGGTGCAAATTATTAAAGTACTTTCTCTAATTGGAAAATGACATTTGTTTTTGCTAAATAGCTTTACTGCATTTCTAAACATAATCTCATCAACTCTAGAATAATGAATTTTATTATTAAAGAGTTTTAACCCCTTAAAAAAAAGTTTAATGAGAAAATATTTAAGAAAGAAAATACAGCGAGAGGAGCAAAATTTTCTACTCGCGAATAAAACGAAACGCGACCATACAAAAATGCTCAAGGTAACAAGATTTTTTAATGTCCCATCCTTGTCATCCAAAGCCCTAAGAAATAACATTAAAATATGTTATTATCCACTCAAATTATCTTTCAGGAATGAGGCTTAATTACACAGAAGAGAGGAGTTAGAGTTGAAATTCTTAGATGCTTTTGTCGTTGTTGTTGTTGTTTCTCTGTGCGAAGCTTTTTCCTAACAACATTCATATGACGTCAAGGCGACTTTATTCCCGTTTTAAGCGCAACTTTCTTTTCTGAAGACATCCGAGACTCGAAATTGTTTAATCTTGGAGGAAAACTCCTAATCGATTCCCCGGCTCGCTTACTCTCGAAATAAATTTAATTAGATGGCGAAATCCATTAAACGCAAATTGCTTCTATTAAATTAGGGGTTGTGTACGTATTAAGAATACGCCGTTCCATGCTGATGGAGCCGTTCCATGCTGATGCGTGTTTCAATACGGCAAAGACTGTTTGTTGTTGTTTAAAACGTTAAATTGAGTCGGATTCCCTTTTTTTTTCTTCAACGTTTATCTTCCTGTGAGATATATATTCGTTTTGTAACGTTATCGTACTATTGAAAGGATTTTCCCAAGAAAGATTATTGAAAACTGAAAAGGACTACCGGTATAACTTATATCGTAGAGCCCTTGCTTGTTTCTAAAGATTGAATTTGCTCTTTTCTAGATGAAAGAAGTTAATATCAGAGAGAAAGTCAAAGGAATTAAGGAGCTTGTAGTACTTAAACAAATGGAATTAATAAATAATGGAATTAATAGAAATTCGATGGAACTAATTTTTCAAACAGAGATCTTCAAAATTAACTTGTTTGTGCCCAAAATTAGTTTCTACAGATCAAGATTGAAGTTTTCGTCTTTTAAAAGCTCGCATTTTCTCAAAAATAAAATAAATAGCTATTAAACATCCTAAATGGATGTGTTCGTATAATACTTATAAAAATAAAATACTAAACAGCGGATATTAAGTATCAGTAATTGAAATGTTAACAAGTAAAAGAGGATAAGTATCAAAAGGATTCATTTCCGTTGCTTTTAATGAATAAAATTGTAAATAACACTGTCTAAGCAACGTTCCTGTAAAATAAAACTAATATTAACTGGTATTTCTGAGGAACATTTTAAAATTTCACCATTCCTGTTATTTTCCAAGGGAATTTTTTTACGATGCAAGGCTAACAGCATGGCATGGTAATGCCCTTATTTTGTTTACTTAATTTCTTAAAAACATTATCTTTTTTAAAGGGTGTAAGTAAAACAGGCTTTTAGAACTAAGTTCTTCAATCTAAGATTCTGTTTTTAGCTGTCCAACTAGAGGTTGCGATGGGTCTGGTCACATCAATGGGAAGTTTACCAAACACAGAACGTAAGTACACGTTGATTCTTCTTTTTTCAGTATATTTTTTAAAAAACAGTTACTTTGTTTTAAACGTGTGTAAAACAAGTGTTTTAAACGTAACAACCAGTGTGCTTCCCCGACCAAAGTGTTAAAAGTGTTTGCTCCCCCTCAGGGTGGCCGGCTGCCCTCTGGCGGCCAAGAAACGCAAACTGCTGGACAGTTCAGGTCATGAGTTCTCGTCGGCGAAGACCCGACGATCGGAGCCGAAGCGAGGCGCCGATTGTGCCAAAGTCGGTGGCGCGGAAGCAGCGGAGAAAAAGCAGCAATCAGCTGCAGCAACAAGTGGCAGCGATCAGCACCGCAAGGTGAGCCGCCTCAACGGAGGCGCCAAGGGGAAGAAGGACCCCCCTGCCAAAAGTGAGCTCTCTCTCTCTTTCTCTCTCTCTCTCTTTCTCTTTCTCTCTGTCACCAAGTATGGGCGGGTATACTCGACAGCAACGTTTCTTTAACCCAGTACGCCACAAATGTGAAAGGAGAAATCGATAAACACAAAGCCTGTTGGGTTGCTAGAAGAAGTTTCGGTACGTAAATCGTGATTGAAAAGCACTATATATACATGGGTCTAGCAAAATAATCATATTTTTAAATTGACGTTCATCATTTCACTCAAAATTCAGACACCGCGATGGGAACTACTTTGTTTTTGAGTGACGTAATAGGGTCAACTTAAATTGCTGTCTAGTGTAGTAGGACAGCGCGATATAGAAGGTGTTTCAAAAGTCCCTTTCAAGGTGGTTTTTATTTGGAAACAACGTCTCCTAGGGTCGTGGAAGTAAGGTCTACCCCTAGGTAAGGGACCCATCGATATGACTTAAAGCACCTCTAGAGGCGAAATAAAAAAGTTTTTAGAAATAAAAAAGAAAGAAAAAAGGAAAACTAATTTTTTTATGCTCAGTTTTTCCTAGGAATCATCTGGTTTTTTTATAGTGCTACTTATAAATAAGTTCTTTTCATGTGTTTTTGTACTTTTACATTATTACACTTTAATGTAAATTAGAATATGACGCTTTAAAGTGTAACTTTTAATTTTATATTAGATTTTGTTTTTGGTTTGTTACTTTAAAATATTATTTTATCACCGTGTAAAACCTCTGGTCACTGAGGTAGTTTAAGCTCTGCATAAAATTCCTATTAAAGAGACTGTAAAATAGTAATTAATTGTTCAGCTCGTATAAATCTTACTTGAAAAGAAATTACAGTGAGTTTTGTGGATAATTTTCTAAATCATTGTTAAAAGTAGTCCTTAAATATTAGAAATACATTATTACTTCAACTCTTCTTCTAAAGGAAAAGTTTAACAATAATAATAATTTCCTAAAATCATTGAAATATGTTTCTTTACTTAAACGGATCATTGAGCAAGTTACCAGGGAAGGGGGTATTCATATTTTTTTTGTTTAATTTATCTTAGTTTAGATTTTTCTTAAATGTAAGGGTACTTCTTTTTATGTGATTTATGTATGTATTTGTTCTGTTCCTGTTTTTGTTACATTTCTCTAAATTTCATGTTTTAATTAGTCAAATAATATCAATTTATGTATTTTCTGTGCCACATGGAAGAGCACCTGCGCGTGCTCCTTTCTGGTCAATAAGAATTTAGTATTTAATAAAATTTATATTATTATTATTATTATTATTATTATTATTATTATTATTATTATTATTATTATTATTATTATTATTATTATTATTATTATTATTATTATTATTATTATTATTATTATTATTATTATTATTATTATTATTATTATTATTATTATTATTATTATTATTATTATTATTATTATTATTATTATTATTATTATTATTATTATTATTATTATTATTATTATTATTATTATTATTATTATTATTATTATTATTATTATTATTATTATTATTATTATTATTATTATTATTATTATTATTATTATTATTATTATTATTATTATTATTATTATTATTATTATTATTATTATTATTATTATTATTATTATTATTATTTTTGTTTATTCCAATTTAGGTTCCGGGCGCTGCAACACTCCCACTCTGGAGAAGCGGTCCCGAAAAGGACAACAGGAATCCTCGGCAGCGTCCACCCCCGTGCGAGAATCGCCGCGGTCCACCACCAGCTCCCCCGTCGTCCCCAAAAAAGCGCAACAACAGAAAGAAGATGACAGCAGGTGCTCCCCCAAAACCACCCCCACCCCCAACAACAGTAACAACAACAGCAAGAACGCGCCGTCAGCAGCATCGAACCCCATCAACAAGCGGAAATCGAACGAGACGACCACCAAGAGGCCCAAGAGCGAACCCTCCATCTCCAAAGGGATCCGATACGAGATGGACGATGAAGACAGCGATTCGGACGATGCAGCGCCCAAGGGGAAGACGAAGGGAGATTCGAACGCACAGAAGAAGTCGAGAGTCAAGGAGGAGGGTAAGACGGAAATGGACGACGGGGACGAGGAAAAGACCTCGTCGCCCGCTCCTGCGTCCGACGCGACGAAGGTGGAACAGTCACCCCCAAACCTCGCTAAGAAGAAGGAATGCTGCAAGAAGGAAGGACCCAACAAAGTCTGTGATAATAATAGTAGTAAAAAGAGCGCTCCTGCTGTTGAAAAGTCCGTCGAGCCGCCACTGAGGAACAACAATAACAACAAATGCCAAATTCAACAAGTGGAAGCCAAAGACGAGAGTGTCGCGGGTGGTGTCAATAAGGCCACCCCCATCCAAAGTGCGCCCGCTCCCCCTCTCCCTCAGCACCAAACAACAGTACAACAAGGGACTCTCTTCGATCTGATCAAAAACACCCCCGCCCCTCAAAAAAACTTTGTTTCGGGTGGCGAGTTGTTTCAGAGTTGCAGGAACAACAACAGCAGCAACTGCGTGGCTGCGCCGCCAACACCGACCCCGGTCGCGAGGACCAACCACCACCAGGGGTCGTCGCACCTAGCGACGGAAGTGGCCAAGTTTCCCAACCTCCCCTTAAAGCCCTTCGCGGGGGTGGTGACCACACAGCGGAAGAACAATCAGACGATGCACTTCTTCGACGTGACGAACAAGATCCCGCCGCAGAACAACAGGTGTCAAGTCAACGTCAACAGCAACCAGAGCGTTGTTGTTGCAGAAGCGAAGGTGGTGGAGCAGCCACTCAACAACAACAAACAAACGCAACAACAACAACAGAAAAGCTTGCTGCTGATGAACAAAACGGGTATCGCCAAGCAGCAAACTAACAACAATAACGCCAACGCGGCTACTAAAAGAATCGCCAACACCACCAACACCAAATGCGCGAACAAACCGATCGTCCCCGCTGGCGGCGTTTCGCAGTGCAAGCCAGCAGACAACACCGCCTTTCAAGTCAACAGCAACACCGCGAATTCGAATAATAATAATAATACATATCTGAACAAACCCCCGAGTGCTCAAACGGACCAAACGAGTAATAGCAACAACAACGCTTTCGCTCCGTTCAAAGGCAAGGCGGACGTCGTCGAGATGAAAACGGACGTAAGCGCCAATAACCGCGTGCAAACTGCTCAAGAGACCATCCGGATTTCGACGACGGGTAATTTCGTGAGTGATTATTCTTTGCAGAGGAATTTCATTGCCAAAGCCATGTTCGAAAACTCGATCGCTAAAAATTTTCCCGTCACCACCATCCCGAACGCCCATCTCAAAACCGTCGCCCACACAAACTTTAGACAAATCCAGCCGTATCCGGTTAGATTTCAAGTGAAAGAACTTTCTACAAATAATATCGTACCTACCGCCCAACTGCAGCCGCCACCTTTGAACGAAGAAGTGAATGTCGCTCGAATCGAAAATAACTCAGGTAAATACTCCTTAATTCATCCTTCATTGCATAGGGGGATTCAAAACTCATGACCAATAAGGAAAAGAGTGTAGTAAACTATCCTAAGGAAATTCAGAATCATCTTCGAAAGGGGGGGTTATCCGAAGCTATCCTGAGGAGCTAGAGTACGGACAAAAGTTGCCGGAAGATGATGCCAATGACAGATGGGTTAGTGTTGGAAAACGATTGTGGTAAAAATAACAGTCCAGTGCCAATTTATCATAGTTTAACTTATTTATGAAAATTGGGTAAAACTTTTGTTCTTTAGGGGTCGTCTTTAAATTTCAACAATAACATGACAATTAAATTAAATTCTGAATTGTCTTTAGGTAGTCTTCCCCCTTACATTTTCGCCCTTGAGTTTGAATCACTCTATATGTTATAACTTATGAACAATGTAAACTGTTGACCTAAATTTTAAATATTGCCAATTTTCGCGCGACAACTTTTAAAATTAAAAAAAAAAAATAACAGAATAAAAAGAGTTACTAAATGAACTACTTTTGTTCTCCTCTTTCTGTTACTCTTCACCTGATGAATTGACTCTCAATACAAACTAATACAAACTCTAAACTCAATAACTCATTTTTTTTTAAAAATATATTAAAATTTATTTGGATTTATTAAAAGGGTTTTAAAAGTTTCAACTTTTAAGTCAACTTTTGAGTCTAACTCGGTAACACAATTCCTATCCTAGTTGATTGAAACATAAAAAAAAACCCATAGAAGTATATTTTTATAACGTCAGTTTAAATTGAGTTCCTATATGTAAAATTGAGTAAGAGTATTTTACATTCTTAATAATTTTTTATCTTTTTGCTTTCTATAAAAAATATTCTTTACTTTACATATCATTGGTAAAATCTGCCAAATTTTGAACTGAAAGATTTATATGTACTATATATCTTTCCCAAATTATTAGTGAAGGTTTTTACTTTCTTAAAATAAAACCCAAACACCAGAGAGAGGGAAGAGATGACTACTTCAGCTGTCAAAATGAATTCGAAACTCGGTTTTTGTTCTAGCAACCCCACAAGAGCCAACCACCAAAGAGTACGACATGGAGAAACTGATGAAAATGGAAGCCGAGTGCGCCAACATCCTGGCAGCTTCGTTCGGTACCCAACCTCTGGCTCAAGAAATTATCTGTTACAGAAGACCGGTACAATCTATTTTAAGTTTTAAATTCGAAATGTAGTACAAGTTCATATTTAAGTTTAGTTGGCTTTCATAGAATCATTCACTTATTACCACTCTCTGTAGAACTTGCTTTTCCTTGAGTATTCATTTGTTGCAGTGAAAACAACAATTATCTGCATTTAAATACGATGGGGGTACGACACTTGGGAGAGTCGCGTAGTGATATAACACGTGCTGAGATTTATAAACCACTTATCAAACCGGATGTTTTATTAGTTACTTAAGAGTGCCAGTTAAATTAAGTTAAGTTATCTTAGGATGAAATTATCTCAAATTATCTTTATTAAATTATCTTAAGAGTTGGGAAAATGAGATGAATCACCATAAAAATTTCGTTATAATACTGGCAACACTTTGACTCAACATTATGTGAAGCAAGAGATTTATTTAAGATTCGTAGCCCTTTAAAATTAAGTTTAATTAATTTAAAATTATTAATTTCAATAAGAAATTAGAACTATGAGAAAATAACTGCTACTTTCCTTAAATTTTTGCACAATAGTTATCTGTATTTTTTACTTAAAATTTGTCCAGAGAAATAATCTTGAGTTATTTTATGTATTAGTTATTAGTGTTATTAGTAAGTTACTTTATGGACACCATGTAGATCAGTGTTTCCCAACCTTTTTCGGTCCATGCCCCACCAAAGCCTTTCTAAATTTTCCATGCCCCCCATGTCATTTATTTTTTTTTTCGAAAATCCTTCTCGAAAAATAAATAAAACCTGGTGGTCCATGCCCCACCTGGGGTGCAATTTGGTTGAAAATTTTCAAATTGCCCCCCGGTGAGGCGTGCTATCCCACGTTGGGAAACACTGATGTACGAGAGTTGTTTTTTTTCAACCTCCGTTTTGCTCCTCAAAAAAAATGTAGTAGGAATTTCGAAATAATTTTGGTGCTGGTAGTTAGGTACATCCTTCAGGATCAATTTGCATCTTATCTGGAAAAAATCGGACATTTTTTCTATTAGTTATCAAATTTACCAGCGCGCTCCTCGAACTTATTTCCCGCCAACCCATAGATAATTTCGCTTTCTCCTTCTATGGGTTGGCAGGAAATAAGTTTGAGGAGCGCGCTTGTAAATTCGATAACTAATAGAAAAAATGTCCGATTTTTTCCAGATAAGATGCAAATTGATCCTGAAGGATGTACCTAACTACCAGTACCAAAATTATTTCGAAATTCCTATTCCTTTTTTTTTTTCAGGAGCAAAACGGACCCTCTTAGCTGCCCCCCCTCTTAAAAAACCCTCTTAGATAGAACAATTTTTTTTTTAACAAAAGCCGTTATAAAGTACTCTAACAATTCCTTTCTCCGCAGTGCTCCCCTTCGGACGACGACAAGTACGTCTCCGCCGAGTCATCCCCGTCCCCCGCCTCGTCCCCTCCGTCCTCGGTGTCCCGCTCCCCCTCGCCCCTCTCCTCTCCGGCCTGCTCGCCCCCTCGCGCAGGGGTGGACGTGGCCGTGGGCGACTCGCTCCCCCAGCCCGACGACGACGACGAAGACCCCCTCGAGGGTCCTCCCCCAGAAGTGTCCACCGTCGCCACCAACACGGACTTCACCTCGTCCGAGAGCACGCAGGTGTCTGCGCCCGAGTCGCCGGCAACAGGTGAGCATGCCCCCTGTGCTCTGTGCTCGTGTCCCGTGACCAGGCTCTCTCTCCGTTCGCGCGGGTAGTTTGTTTGGATTGTGGCAGTGTAGTCGGCTGAGTTCGGTGCGCTGGGAAAGAGCGTTCGGATGTTGCTTGCTGTTGTGAGGAAAAGACGGTTGGATTTTAATTTAAGAGTGAGCGGATTGTGCGATTTTGAAAGAGTTTGTGAAGGGGTAGTTCGTTGGCAAGTGGATTGTTCTGGTGATGGATATTAGTAAAAGGTAGTCTTGGAGTTTGTTTTCTTACCACAGGAGGTTGGTTTTTTTTTTAAAGAATGATTGGATTTATGGGAAAGTTCTACTTTTGAAGTGTAGTTATCGTTGGCAAGTGTTGTCAATAAACTCATCGTTCATTGTGATGGATATTAGGATTTAAAGAGCGAATGGATTGTGATTTTAAAAGAGAGTTTGTGAAAGCGTGGTTCGTTGGCAAGTGTTGTCAATAATCTGTTCCTTGTGATGGATATTAGGAAAAGGTAATCTTGGAGTTTGTTTTTTTGTCACCTGAGATTGTTGTTGTTGTTTAAAGAATGATTGGATTTAAAGAGCGAATGGATTGCGATTTTGAAGGAGAATTTATGAAAGCGTAGTTCGTTGGCAAGTGTTGTTCGATAAGTTGTTTGTGATTGCGATGGATATTATAGGAATGGATATTACGAAAAGGTAGTCTTGGAGTTTGTGTTTTTTGTCACCTGGAGATTGTTGTTTTTTTTAAAGGACGATTGGATTTAAAGAGCGAATGGATTGCGATTTTATAAAGGAGAGTTTGTGAAAGATTGGTTCGTTGGCAAGTGTTGTCGATAAGACTGATTGTTCTGGTGATGGATATTAGGAAAAGGTAGTCTTGGAGTTTGTTTTCTTGTCACCGGAGGTTTTTGTTGTTGTTTAAAAGATGATTGGATTAAAAGAGCAAGTGGAAAGGAAAGTTTATTACAGTGTAGTTCGTTTGCAAGTGTTGTCATAGATTTTTCTTGTGATGGATATTAGGAAAAGACTGTGAAGTCATGTCTGAGAGTTTGTCTTCTTTTCACCAGAGATTTTTCTCTAAAGGATGATTGGATTTAAAAAGCGAATGGATGGATTTTAAGGGAAAGTTTATTAAAGTGTGGTTCGTCGGCAAGTGCTATCATGAAACTGTTTGTTCTTGTAATGGACATCTGTGAATTTGAAAAAAAGTCTGAATTTGAAAAGTCTGTGAATTTGTTTCCTTTTTATCGCGTGTTTAGGTACTTACGTATTAGCCTGTCGACTGTTCAGTGACAATCAGGTTCAGTGGCATAACTTACGGGATTTTATAATGTTTTTGGATTCAGTGACACAGTCGACGGGTTAATACGTAAGTACCTGTTATTTCCGTGAGTTTATTTTTTAAGGAATTATTGAACTTGAAGAGAATTTAATTTAATTGTGAGCAGTGTTGTCCGTTGTGCTGTTGTAGATCGTCCTTATACAATTTTTAGAGAAAAAAAACCCTGTTAAGTTCAGCGTTTTTACAATTGAGTGGTTTGATTTTAAATATGGATTTGTGAGTTACTTTCTAAAAGGAGTATTTTTTAAGGTATACAAATATTTTAAAATTAAGTATTGCATAACAATTTTATATAGATTTTCAGTATCTTAATTATAACGTGTTTTTAAAAGATAGTTGGATTTGTGATTGGGTCATTTTTTTAGGAATTCCATTGAAAGTATAAATTAATTTTAAAATTTTATACATTTTGATCTTTAAATATTTTAGTGAGTTGGGTGTCAAAATTTAAAAGTGTCTTTTGTTATTTGGGTTAATTTATAAACGTGTTTTTAGCTTTATACATATTTTTATATGTTGTAATAAAAATTGGACTTTTGTTTAGAAGTTTTATAAATTTCTCCTGGAGTAAATTTTTATTTAAATCTATTCACTTGTTTCAAAATTATGCGTAGATTTTTAATTTTATGAAAAAGCATTACTTCATTGTGTGTTTTTTACCTTATTTTTTTTCTAAAACAATACATTTAGTATAACTTTGCTTCTATGATCTGTGATAAAATTTGCATGCATAGAGATTGATAGCCCCAGATAACGTATACTGCAATAATATTTTAAAATTTATAATATTTTTATATCATACTGCATCATAGTGTCTTTTATCCATTAACGATCATACTATATCGGATTTTCCTTTTCCAGCCAGTAACTCGGGTCCTCGTAAGTTTTCGATGCTAGAAGATCGGCCTCTGACGTACGAAGACCACCTGTTGCCTCTTCCAGACGACGACAACCCTCTGGTGATTGATGAGGGAGGAGACGAAGCGACGAAAGATTCGGAATCACACCTTGGGTGAGTCTCTTTCTTGACGATTCCTTCTTATAATGTTTTTTAAAAACCACGTGTACGGTATAACTGAAATGTAAAACACTTTCTATTATATTGGAGTACATAACTCATGAGAATTACAAAAAATATTTACCCTTAGTTTGGTTATGGTTATGTTTTTACTTACTATATTATATGTAAAAAATAAGAAATTATAAATATATTTTTGAACTACGGTAAAATATTCCCTAAATATATCCTGTTTATTAAAATTTTTTTCTAAATATCTTAATCTTAAAAATATCATACGTTTATAATACGGTTATAATTTTTATACTTTTTCTTGCTTTACTGTTTCTGATTCATTGCAGAAACATCTTTATATGCAATAAAAAATATAAAAATTACAGCTAAAACGGTAGGAAAATAATTTCCTTGAAGTTTAATTTTACTTTTTAAAATGTAATACAGAAAACAATACTAGTAAGTATCCCTATGACTACCATTTCTGTAAAAGAAAAAAAACTTAACCTGTGAATGTTGCTTTTCCATCACAACTCAAAAAGTAAAAACATGCCTGTAAAAGTTGTTTTTCCTTCAGTGTTCCCCTGATGCAGTGAAAAAAAGTACTGCTCTCTGCAGAATTTGTTTTGCCTTTATACCACTACCTGTAGAAGTTGCTTTTCCTTTAGTATTCCTTTGTTGCAGTGTAAACAACGTTAATCTGCACTTGCATGTAATGGATGACTTGCATGTAATGGATAATGGATGTTTTGAATGACGCCTCCAAAATAAAGATCGAAAGTGAAAATATTCTAAATGATGAATCACTATATAAAACATTTCGTATAATATTGGCAACATTTTTACTCAACATGCAGGGACGTAGCCAGGATTTTACCTTGAGGGGGTGCAACGTGAAAAATTTATTTATGGAATATCAATAATTAAATTATTTATTTACAAATAATTTTAATTATACCCCTATATATTAATTAATGGTTAATAATTTATTAGTAATTAGTATAATAGTTAAGATTAAGTACTAATTTTTAATCTCTAATTCGATTCTAAGTTTTCATAAACATAAAAAGTATTTTTTCCTATTTTTTTTAATATGATTAGCTATGTAAAAAATTTGTTGTTATTATAGAAAGCCAAGTACAAAAGGGGGTCTGGGGTCGTCTATCAGATAATTTTTGGAAATTTGACCATTAAAACAGCATTTAACTCGTTTTTATCCACCTATAGGTGGCCTATACAACACTATAGTGTGGCCACTTACTTTATCCACCTAGTAGTTGTGGCCCTTATATGCGCCCCTAGCAAATGGTATCGGGGATTACTCCCCGGTAAATTTAAGGAGTTCAACAAGCAAAAAAGTGTTTTTAAGGCTCTTTTAAGGGACATAGACGCGCTTTCCCGAATGGCTAATGATAATTATAACACCTCAATTTATTAGGGTCTAAAAAATGTTAGGTCAGGCCCAATGGAGGGGGGGTCCTTGACCGGGGACCCTCCTTGCCACATGTAAAGCTAGTGCTAGATTATGATGTCCTTGTCCTCCTTTATAAAATTGACGAGGATTTTGTGACCTTTTAAATATAACTTTTTAAGTTAAATACATAAAAAGATTTTTATGACGGATTGACTATATTTGACTTAAAAACGGCATCCTTTCAGACCTAACAGCTTACACGAAGAGAATACTTGTTCTTCATTGATGATGAATCCTGCTTGCCTGGATGCGTTGACTGATGACATTTCCATGGGCAGCCACTCCGACGGCTCACTCAAAGGTAAACTACTTACATAATCTACCCTTACAAGGCTCACTAACACTTGAAAAAAAAAGTTTTTATCTTCTTACAATCTTCACTTGAGTAAAACAAGCAAAATCTTTTAATGCATCTTTCCCTTTAGAATGCTTTTATGAAGAGTAAACGAAATTGACTCTGTAAAAATTGTTTTTCCTTTAGTATTCATTTGTCACTATGAAAAAAGTATGTCTGGCTTACTAAAAAGTAACTTTCAAGTTCTTATTTGTTTTAACGTTTTGCTAACTCAAAAGGATCTATATTCTTTATATAGAGAGATTCCCGCTTATCTAGAAGTAAAATTGTATTGAAAGTAATAGAGCTAAAGAGCTGTTTAAAAATACATAGTTTTGAATTTCAATTTTTTAATGTCTAAATTTAAAAAAAAATCTGTTTTCATGTTGCATCGTGTGTTTATTATTGAAATACCTTACCTTAAAACTGTCGTTAGGTATTTAACTCTTAGAAAACTTTGAGGAGATTTAAAAAAAATTAGGATTATCGTTCGGCTTCAACACATAATCCTTACCAGAAGCGGTCGCAATTTTCTTAAGCTTTTTCCTGCTAAATACCTTTCGGGAGGAATCAAATTTAAAAGCTTTCTTTCAGATTATCACAGTGATGGTTATTATGTAAAGTTTTATTGCATTAAAATTTTTAAAACTTTTTAAAGCATTGCGAATACGTGACTAAGCGTATAGTTATTAAGATAAAAGGCTCCCACAGACGATCAACTTGGTTGTAAACCATGGTTGACCTGGTTCAACCAAGCTGCTTGTCTGTAGGAAAGTTGATGGTTGACGATTTGGTCGTCAACTTCAAATTATTGATGGGCGGAGCTTAATCGTATAACATGTTAATAAAAAATATCGAAAAAAAAAAATAGAATTAAAAGTAATGTAATTTTAGAACTAAAATTAAATAAAATATAATTGAAAAATACAGGACAAAAAATATCAAAAATATTCATTAGCAAATTTTAAGTTTATGTTTACGATTCGGTTGCCAACTAACATAAGTCATAAACCTGGTTGACAACCGAGGATTGCAACCAAGTTAATCTTCTGGGGGAGCCTCCCCAGAAAAATTATTGCACCCTTAAAAATTATTTTTTTCCTGGGAAGAAATTCCCGAAACTAAGTGTAGATTGTTTGAATCTCAAGGTACAGATATATTTTTAATAATTGATTGCATTTAGATTTAAGTGTAAAAATTTCCCTATTTAACAGATAGCAAATGTCCAACTCCTGGTTGCAATGGAATCGGTCACTCAACTGGCCTCTACTCGCATCACAGGAGGTAAGTTCTCCCAATCATGTTTAAAATAATATTAATTTCAGTGATGACACAAAATGGATACGTACTTTAAGGTATGGATACTTGGATATGGAGTACTTTTATGCATAAAAAACATTAATGTAACTAACCGCACTTGAAATTTATTTTTCAATAACTAAAAGTATCGATACTGTTGGATTTCGAGTTCTCAAAAAAATATTTATTGTTAAAGAACGAATAATTTACAATATGAACATATAACCTGGAGAAGGTGGTCCTATACATGAATGATAACATCACAAGGAAATAAACAATAAAAATAGAAGAAATAATGACAAAATAATACATAGAAATAAAAGTAGATGAAAAAAAGAGAAAATGTAAAAGAAACGGGAAAAAATACTTATGAAGAAGAAAATATGTACTAAGCGTTGGCGAAACGGTATAGTGTCGAGGAGTTAGCAATTTAATTCAGTTAATTTTTAAAAAAGTTGTTCAATGTTAGTAATTGTTAATAAGTAGATTTTTAAATGTTTTTAAAGGTTTTACTGATTATACTGTTATTTTGAATATTAATTGGTAAGCTATTGTAAAACTTTGGGCCAAGATACGAAAATATTTTGGGCATGATTTCTTTAGTGGGATATGAAATTTCGTACAGAAATTGTAGAGAAACTCAACTATTTATTACTTTTAAGCATTGGGAACGTAATGGTATTTAAGATATCTGAATCTATTTTTTCGATACTTACCCATCCTTTGTAATTTTTCTTCTGTCATGTTAAATTCTCTTGCTTTGCTTAAATTCATGTACTACTTACCTTTGTTAACCTCGGCTTATTTAGCTAATGTTCTCTCACTCAAACCCTATTTTCCTAACCTTAGCTTGTCTGGCTGTCCAAGGAAAGATAAAATTACACCAGAAAGTAAGTTTCTCTTCTTCGCTGTGTCCTTTCTTTAACAAAATAATGCTTCTGTTTTCGAATTTCTGATCTATATAACTAGTATTTTCACCCTTTCTTTCTAATTTTACACATTTTGTCTACAAACAGGTATAATGATAACGCTTAAATGTCGAGAATAGTTTTACTCGACTAATTAATTCTATCATTTAGTTTGTGCAAGAACTGAAGATATTACTTCATTACTTACTCCTTTTGACTGTAATTTCCTTTCTTTTGTGGAAGCATTGACAAATGGCTATATAGAAGTTTTCTTTCTAGTCTTATTCCTTGGAAAAAATAAAAAAATACCACCTAAACTTTTTATTTGTTATTTTGCTTTTCTTAAAGGAATTTAAGGATACTCTTAAGTATAGATTTCGTGCGATATTTCTTTAAACTCTGGTCCTAAAATTAAAGTAATATTTGTTTAACGCATAGTTTTTGAAACACAAATGTAGCTATTCAAGTAACTTTTATGTATGTTAAAAAATACTTTTATCTCTCTTCTTATTAAATAATAATGATAATATGTTATCAAGCAAAAGTGAAGTTTAATAAAAATCATATTAAACTTAAAATCAACATTTAGTTTTTCCAAGCATTGTTTTCAATACACTTCTGTTTAATAATTTGACTTATTTACTTTCAGTTCTTGCTTTGCATGAGACTATACTAAAGTGAGTACCTTAAACTTTTCACTATTTAAAAGGTCACTTATTTTCAGTTTTAACTTTGTTCAGGTGTTGTAAGAAATGTTTTTTTAAATTTTAGATGTCCGACCCCTGGCTGTAATGGGAAAGGGCATGTCAATAGTAACAGAAACTCCCACAGAAGGTAAATTGAACTCATTTGTTTTATTTGTTTGATGCATATTGTGAACATACATTTTAAGTCTATAATTATTTTAGGGGAATTTTTTATAAATTTATTTGTTATTTTATTTGACAAATCAGAACTTCCTAATAATACTACATTGATTTTCTGAAAGCAATTAATATGCAATTCTAGAAAAACAGATGTAACATATGGTTTGATTATGTAGCAATAATTTTAGTATTTTTTCAGTCTTTCAGGTTGTCCTATAGCAGCTATGGAGAAAATGGTCAATAAAGAGCATAAGCTAACTCAAACTAAAACACCATCTACAACTACGATAACACAATGTCAAGGTGAGAGAAATTGACTTAAATCACATTAGATAATAGTTTTGGGGTAAAGGAAAAGGCTCTTGTCCATGTGTCCTATTGATTGTTTCAATTACATAACTCTAAATATTTACAATCAATGAATTCTACTTGAAACTTATTAATTTTAATAAACATAATAATAGAAAGAGGGATGGCATAACGGAGATAATAAAAAATAGTCATACATAAGAAAATAGCGTTTCCACTTATCTCGATTTGTTGCAGTCCGGCAATACAGTGAAACCGATTAGACGAATCAAAGTGTGTAAGGGATAGTTTCCAGTTATCCATACTTGTTGCGGTTAGAGCAGTAATTTATTTCGGAAGGGGCCCAAGTATTCTCTAAAAATTATTCATTAAAAAATTAAGATTTTAACACCGGGGGAGAGGACCCAAAATTATTCCTCAGCCCCTACCATGCATATTTAATAGGGCCAACGTACCTTTTAAATACATTTTTAGGTAGAATTTGCATCTTAAGGAACTTAATGTAATAAAACTTGTGAGTAATAGAGTTGGATAATGAACACACAATACTTACATTTTAAATTTAATCGAAAAATTCAATAAACGGACATCAATTTCACAAACCCAAAGGGATATATCTGCCTACAGAGGGAATTTATTTTCCCCCCTCCTTCCACTCATGTACAGAGCTAAAGCTTGTCGATTTTTTCAAGTCAATTCTCGCTAAGAGACTTCTTCTCTCCTTAGCCAACCTGTCGTCGTCCGAGCGCGTGCTCCGTCCCATGTGCTACGTGAAGCAGCTGGAGCTGCAGGACTACAAGTTCCCTGGGTTCGTGAGCGCCCAGACACCTCGCACCAACCTCGTCAAAGAGCTGGAGAAGTACAGCAAGCCCCCGCAAGAGTTCGGCTTCGACGTCTACCGCCCCATCGCCCCCAAGCCCAATAAGGCGCCGCCCCCACCCGTCAAGACCCCGCCCCCTCCTGCAGCTGAAACGCCCGATGCCCCGCCCCCTCCTCCTCCTCAGAGGCCCACGCCCATCGTCGTCAAGCCGAAGCCACAACAGAGGACCACCGCTTTCAAGTAAGGCCTCAATCTCTGACGTCATCATACTAGAAAATAGTTACACACCAAGCAAACCTACCAAGGTTTTCCCTTGTAAATTCTGCAAACTTACAAGGAGCTATCATCCTCTTCGGGTGCAACCCAAAGGGGCTCAAAACGAGTTGAAATTTCAAGTTGAAACACTACTTTTTAGGATCAAATTTCAAAAAATAATATTCGGGAACTTTCCTACAAAAATTCTCCTACAAGAGATCTTACAAGAAGTGGTTCCCTTTGTGTGTTCCCCAAAGAGTTTTAAATGAGATAAAACACTAGTTTAAAGGGGAGGATCCCCAGTCCCCCTTCGAAATTTTTACGTCTATCTCTAATTCGTTTCCCTTGAAAATTCTGTGGTGTACAAAGAGCTGTTTTCGTTCGGTGTAACCCACAGTGTTTCCGAACGAGCTAACACTACTTTTAGAGGCAAATTTTCTAAACATTTCTGGGGGAAACCCACAGACCTCCCATTTTTTACTTGGAGCTCACGTTGTGAAATTTTGACATTATGGGCAACATAATTCAGAAATAACTTAAGAAGAACCTTAGAAATAACGTTGTCAACCCCCCCCCAGAAACAAAAGTCTGGTTACGGCCCTCCCGGAAATCTGCCATATAAAGCATGGAGTTTCTATACCCTCAGAGTAAACAAGCCATAGAGAACCCGATTTTATTATCAGCTATATCTTGAAGTATAGCGCCCTTTATTGTATTTTTTTTTATTTACCCAATGCAAAGTTACTTGGGAGATTTTTTAGGTTGCTTAGCAACTGAGTGGAATGCATTTTTCAACAAGGCATCACTCAAAGAGTTAAATTATAATTGAAATAATACAATAATGCAATTTAAAAACGTGTCCTCTGTTCAAAGAATAGAGTGCCATTAAGATTAAATTGCCGTTTTTCCTTCCAGGCAGTTCTCCCTGGAACCGGCCTCGGCCATCAACCTCTCTACCAAGAGCACCCCTGCCGACGTAATGGACCTGTCCTCGTCCAGCTCTCGCACCCTCCATACTCTTGACCTAAGTGCCCACACACGATGCCCAACGGGAATATGCGCCAGGTAAAATTTTTTTCAAATTTACCAGTCTAACCTGAATAAGTGGAATCGTTCGGGACCGATGTTTTTGTTCCACTTATCCAAGTATATTCCACTTAGACAGATTTGATGTCATTTCGTACCACTTTTTAAGAATAATTCCACTTAGGTTTGATTTTACTTCGTTTCACTTATCCTGTTAATCTTGCATTTATTTTCTTCGCCTCAAATCTTCTTATGTGCAACCTTCAATCCCACCATTGCTTATTAATGGGTCATTTGGAGTGTTCTTATCACTGCATGATTTTATTTATTTCACAGAACACATATATCTCAAGATTAAACTGTTAAAATCCCCCTAAAAATGTAAATTTTGGACTTTAAGAAAAGTTTTCAATTCCCCTTAAAGAGTTCCCGAAATTCTCTCTTAAAAAGGGTTTGAGTGCTCTAGGGCAGTGGTCCCCAATCCCCGGTCCGCGGGTACCGCGCCGAGGGCCGACCATTTCATTGAAAATGAATTTAAGTTCCTAGGTTTATACTCTAAATTAAAAACCTTTGTGCTTCATTAAAATTTTACTTATTTAAAAAAGGGGCCCGAAGGTAGTGACATAAATCATGCAGACACCATGAAAACCATCTTATTTTTCCAAGAAAACTGAATAAAAACGCTTCATTAGAAATCCAAAAAAAAATTATATTCTTTTTTGTTGCGAACTTGTTCAACCCGGAAGTAATATGGTGACAGTTGTCTGAGTTTTTTTTTTGTTACAACTATAAGTTAATAAAAAGAAAATCCATAAAACAGTACATTTTTCTTCGAAACGGAAAGAAAAATGAAGAAATGAGGTGTACCATCAATATCAATGTGCTTTGCCCGAATCTTCTTTTTGTAATGAAATGAAAATTCACATGCATTTTAAACTTCTTAGAAATCCCAATACATCGTAAACGAAACCAAAATTTCTGCTTTAAAGTTGAAGTAATCTCACGTGAGAAGCTAAGGGCCCACACTTCGGGTGTCATTGTCTCCTATTCCGATTACCCCCAGATGGAACCTTCTCGCTGCAAAGAAACAAGCTCAGGGTTCTCATTAATTTAACGTTATAGTAAGTTTAAATAATAAATCACTTTATATTATTTTCTGGTACTATAACTGTATTTTATTTTGAAAGCATGTTTAAATACAATTAAATTAAAATTAATAAATCAAAATAATCTAGAATGTAAACAATCAACGCCCCCCAGCGGGCCGTGGTATAATTATCAAACGTTGACCGGTCCGTGGTGGTAAAAAGGTTGGGGAACACTGCTCTAGGGGGTCGGGGCCGATACTTTCGTTCCAGTTATCGAGGATTTCCACTTAGGTTTGGCTAATAATGATATTTTATTTCTAAGTTTATATATATATAAGGTTCCTGACCTTAAAACCCCGCAATAGTTTGGAAACTCTCATTGTGATATGCAATAGCATAACATAGGTAAGAAATGGTAAAAATTCCTCATTTAGTTTATTAAAGGGCAGTTCAAAAATTACGTCACAAGTTTATGGGGGAGGAGAGGGATCTAAATGTGTGACAAGGGGAGAAATTCCTCGGGAGTGGGGTTCACGAAATGAAATTGCGCCAAGTTAGTACAAAGGATGGTTGCCAAAAAAATGATGTCAAGCATCATCCCATTTAATGATTTATCGCCTTGGCATTATGTTCTACAATTTGGCAACAATCTGTGTGTATTAGATATTACTCAACAAGGAATTAGGAGATCAATTATTTCGGACATCGTATAGTTTAATTTTTTTTCGATGATGAATTCTGAATTTCTAAAAGAGACATTTTTCTACTTCTAGTTTCGATTTAACAGCAATAACAAAAGAATTATACTAATCTTCAAATATTAAAATAAAGAAGGATTTTTTTAATATGTTAAATCATATTTTGATTTCTTCAAAGTGACTTTACGAAAATGGGTTTTTGAAACGTTACAACTTGCGACACAGGGAGACAAACCCATGTGACATAATTTTTGAATTGTCTTTAATTTTGCACACCACACTGAGACTTGTATTGTCTTTTAAAATTTTTGTTGTACTTGTTTATTGAATGTTTTATATGCTGATGTATAAGTTATAGGTTAAAGGGTTATACAGTATAACCCTTTTTGTAGCAGGCTTCGCGCGGCCTGAGACAAATAAATTTATTCCTCTTCTATTCAGATTTGATTATTTTTATTCAATTTTGAAAACGTCTTTTTTTAGAAAGCACTTAAAAAAAAATCTAACTGTGATCTCTTCCTCCCCAGTCCCCTGTCGGGCAACACCACCATCCTGCACCCCACGCCGCAGCGCCCCACGGTCCTGGTGACCCCCAAGCCCATCTTCGGCGCCCCCGTCGAGCAGACGGAGCCCGTGGACTTCTCGACCGCCCCCCGCCTCCTCACCCCGCCCCCTCCTCAGATGACCCCTTACCCGCCCCCCATCCGGTCGCCCTTCTCGCAGATCCAACAGAGTCCGCCCTCTTCTCTGCCCCCGGCCGCCACCCCCGCCGTGCCCCCTCCTAGACCTCAACAAGTGCAGCCGCCTGCTGTTCAGCCATCCACTATACAGGTGAGTACAGCCGCACAATATTTAATCATGGCAGTTTCTTGTAATCTGTAGATTTTTAATTCCTGGATAGGGTGCAGATGTTCACCGATTGTTCGTGTCTTTGATCTTTAAGATACTCGACAGCGACGTTTTCTGACCCATATGACGTCACTACGCGGAAGCAGAAACTGCGTAAACAGAAAGCCTGTTGGGTTGCTAGGAGGTGTTTCAGTCATGGGTTTACAAACACTGATCATGTTTTTAAATTTACGTTCTTCATTTCACTCAAAAGGAAACTTGCAGTCTAGTATATAATAGTAAAGAATTTTCCAATGGCACTAAATATCAGGGTTGTACACAAGCGGGAAACGTCCCCTGATTTTGAGGGGGGATTGACCCTCTCCTCGAAATGTAGAATACGTTGAATCGAATGGGGGACGACGTCCTCCAAAATATTTGGGCCGCCCCCCCAAAGAAAAAAATTACGGCCAAAAAAGATGAGTGCTCCCTGATATTTTTCCAACTACAACTGAAAATTTGAATATTTTGAAAATTTATATGAATTCCTAGCAGATTAATTTAAAAAAAAGCATTTGAAGTTTCAAAGAAAAAGGGGTACTATTGCTATGAAAATAAAGCAAACCAGGGGGATAGCCAGAGTGGGGATTTGAGGGATGTATATATCCCTCCCGAAAATTAGAAATTTACCTATTACCTTAACAACAGGAAGACATATGAGTTGCCTAGGGGCAGAAACCCACATGGGCAACTTAAAGGAGTTGTATTTGAACGTAATAAAAAAGGAATAGAAATCCATAAATTTTTATATTCTTTTTTGTCGCGAACTTGTTCAACCCGGAAGTAATGGTGACAGTTGTCTGAGGGTTTTTTTTTTGTTACAACTATAAATTAATAAAAAGAAAATCCATAAAACACAGTACATTTTTCTTTTAAACTTCTGAGGAATCCCAATACATCGTAAACGAAACCAAAATTTGTGCTTTAAAGTAAAAAAAAAAATCTCACGTGAGAAGCTATTGTGGAAGGGGTTTTGGTTGAAAGAGAAGGTGTGTATCGCTCATCTCTCTGTTCACCGGTACCGGTAAGAGTGTTTGGTGTACGTGTGTGTACTGTGTTTTCTCAAAATTAATCCACAAAGGGTCGCCGTAAAATTATCAAACGTTGACCGGTCCGTGGTGGTAAAAAGGTTGGGGAACACTGATGAAGAACAAGCAGGCCGGGACAGCTAAAAGGATGTCATTCTTTCGGTTGAGGAGCGGGAAAAACATGAGAACAATCGAGTTTCGCCACCTTTAAGACGGAGAGAATGACTCATCGGGCACGGTCAGCCAAAAAACCTATGGTATCTCTTCAAAAAATCTGCGGTATCTCTTCAAAAAATCTGCCCTATCTCCCCATTCATGACCCCTCCAACAATAGCGAAGGAGTCCGAAGTCACCTCCCCCAGTCAATTAGCAGACACCCGATAGTGACTTCTCGCTCCTCCCCGAGGGCTGTCTTTTGTTGGAGGGACCATTGAAGGGGTTGATTGCGGTTTTCCTATTGTCCGATAACCAGATACTGCAGATTTTTTGAACAGATACCATACTGATTTTCTTGCTGACCGCAGCCATCGAGGCGAAGTGTCCTGGCCTGCTTGTTCGGCTATGGATCGGACCCTTTGAAAATGTAAAACGTCTCCATGGTTTCATGACCCGAAATCTTCGCGTGCTCGTCCTGTGATGTATGAATTGTGTCGTTGCAGGTCCTGTCTTCCACGGTGCCTCTGTCCTCGGTGAGCCTGCACTCGTCCTCCGCCTCGTCCTTCACCATCGCCTCGCTGGCCACCTCGCACGTGCCCACCATCCTGGCTTCCTTGGCGCAGACGCTGGTGGTCACGGCCACCTCCTCCGCCACCCCGCTGCCACTCAGGTAACCCCCCCCCCACCTTCTCTCCTAACTAACTACAGCAGAAGCTCTTGCGAAAACCAATTCTGAGAAAATCGGGGTGGGAAATAGTAGAATGTAATTTTCATCGTATAACCACCAAATTCTTAATGGGAATTCAGGACCCTCTATTTAGAATACGAGACAATCATCAAAAAATATAAGTATATTCAAAAATAGTTTAAAGTTGGAAAAAGTTGATGGACTTGTTTGTTCCTTTTTCAAGCTTATGAAATTTCAGCTGGAAAGAATGTTAAAAACCACTCTAATCGTTAACTAAATTATATTTCTGCTTAGTTCACAGCGAAAAAGTGAAAAGCAGAAGAACTAAGACTAATAAAATCGAAAATTATTATATAACTGGGTCATGGAGGCACAGTCAATGGAGTAAGTTAATATCAATGGAGTCACACATTCGTTGGATAAAAAAAAGGGAAAACACTTTAAAATTAAAATCAAATTTTAATTTGGCTAAGTTTACAGTACAAAGAATAAAAAAAAGACAAATTAATTTAAATTTCAAATTTAATCAAAAAATGCAATGCGGCTTTTATTTTTACGTTTATTAAAGCGGTTTACACAATTTTTCCTCACAGGAGCCCCTCAACTTGTACAACTTCAAATAACTTGCCAGCTCCGGCGTGTCTTACTCTGTCTGTGACTGCAGTGCTGACACCGACCACCAGTTCATCCAACCCATGTGTCACTGCCTGTGGGAACACTCGTCAACTAACCCTTGTGACCCCGTCACACGAGTACACATGTGACAAAGAACGGTATGCAGAATGTCTTCAGTATTCATTCCTCATCACTATAAAAATACATGTTATTCATTTATCTAGCTATAGGTATAAGTATATAACTCCTTGTTAGCCTATAGATTGATTTTTCTTGTTGTTGTTGCGTTCAACCACGGCTTACTAGATACTATACAGGCTAGCCGAGATACGGAAATCATTGAAAATCCAGATGGCAATAGCGGACCAACTGGCAAAGCATATCCACAGTGTTGAAGGCGGTGGGTGATATAGGATAGGACTTGTGGCGATCCAAGCGGGAAAAGTTGTCAAATGGTTTTCATTGTTGAAAACTCAGCTAGCCTGTATTAGTATCTAGTAAGCCGTGGTTCAACTGTGTAAAGAAATTTCTCTTGTGTTCAAATCCGATACCTAAAATTTTCTAGTTTGTTTGTACCTAACTCTTACGGGGCTTTCCAGCTCCAGCCATGTGAAAACTGCCCTACCACATGTATGTAAATAACGTGAAAGACACTTTCAAGGGTCGTTATATTTCCATTTAAAGCAGATCAGCCCAACAGAGAATTTTACCTCCAAACCGCTTGATTTGGTTATCGGAAAACTACCAAAACTCCAACTACTGATAAGCATTGTGTCATTGATTACATCGTGACGTTTATTGCAGTCAATCTTTGAAACATTCAAATGGTGTTTTAATTTTTATTATTCCTTAGGAGTTTATAATTCATTTAGCCTTATGAAATTATATGAAGTGACCAATTTGTTAACTGAAGGTACTGAATAAAAAATGTGCCTTATACCATTAAAACCTTTGATAAAGCTCTCTTTAGGGAAAAAATTCAAGACACCTTGCGAACCATACTTATATTTTGGTAAATCAAAGCGCGAATTTTTTTTCAAATATAAGACACTTTAATGTGAGAAGTTTTAAAACTATTCCAACTTCTGAAGCACTATGGCATTCAAAAATTTAAAAAATTTATTGCAATCAATCATTGTCACCTTTGATTTGATACTATTGATGATCTTGATGACATTTATATTTGCCTTTCAGAGTTGCATCCCCCAAACTGTTGAAGAACGCGCTGACCGCAGTGAAGATTCGAGAGAACAGAGAACCCGTCCACTGTCCCACCCCAGGATGTGACGGAATGGGGCATGTGTCTGGAAATTACGCAACACACAGGAGGTGAGAGATTCCTTTGGTTCTTTTTATGAAGCTTATCATACCAGGTAATCTGTATAGCTTCCTGTAGAAACTTCGCTATTCCCTGACCGGAGCAGTGAACAAGGAAACCACTTTAATGTGTCTAAATTTTTATCAAATAATGCAGGTCATGGAATTTTCAGTGGCACCTTTAGACAAGAGTTGGTGAAAAATTAAATAGTGATTCCACCAATACTTTTATGGAAGTTTTAGAAAAAAAAATTTCTGTAAATCTTAGAGATGTGGTTCCCAAACGGCCATTAGTCAGTCATGGGGTCCTTTTGGAAGAAAAATAATATCAGGGATCGTAGGTGGATTTAAGAGGAAAACACCGGGGGGCTGGGGGGTTTGTTTTTCCTGATTGCTCTTAATATGGTGCCAATATATTTCCTGTCAACAGGAAGTCAAACTTTGGAAAAGATCGATTTATACGAGAAAGTTAATTTTTATTTTATCATATCGAACCTATTGTATATTTTCAGTTATTGAATTATGCACTTATAGCCTCAAAAGAAACCTAACTGAAAAGGGAAACAGAATCACCCTTTTCTCTTTGATTAAAAGAAAGAGGCATAAGAATGGGGCTTTTTAGAACACTACTTGTTTAAATATCGAAAAACATCATTCAAATATGTTGTATTTTTTTTTCCTTGATTATGTTGCGATGCATGAAAGCCCTATACACTGAAACAGAAAAGAGAACTATGCTTTCCCCCATTCCTAAAAAACTCAGTTTCTTAACTTATTATTTTTAAACTACTACATGTTATTAACCCATTTCAAATCTTTTATATTTCAAAATAGTTTTCCCCTTAAATATTTTCAAGATATTCTTACATTTAAAGTTCGTTTTTCAACTTAAATTCGGTGATGGAAAGTTCTTTTCTTTCAGTTTATCGGGTTGTCCTCATGCTGATCGTTGCAACTTGCAAGCACAACATCAAGACCTTAAGTAAGTGCCCGGATATTTAATAGCTGAACTCCTTTAATCCAATTAAAACAATTTGAGTAATGAGGGGCTTAAGTCATACCGAAGAGGTGTCTATATTAAAAGAACAAGCCAGCTGAAGCTGTTTTATGCTTCATAGTTTGAAAGAAAATACCAAAAGTTCCATTCTAGTTCGATACTATATCGTTTTTTTAACAGTAAAATAAGCCTTAGGCGTCGTCAGCAATAAATGAATAAAAAAAATAGGGTAGTCGACAGTTACTTATTCTCCTGCGTTCAGGAAGCTATGCATACGGGCCCGCTAAGCTGGCCGAGTTCAACCGATGCTTGAAGCCCTTTGGGCTAGGTGCCTCAGTGATGAGTTCCCTCACCCCTCATGAAATTAGGGTACGAGGGTCTTCTCCAAAACATTTAGGGGAGACTGGTGCACATTGGAACAAAAAGTACATTTTTGACTATTTCTTCATATATTTATAAGATATTGAAACAAAAACTGATTTATTCATAAGTTTACAGCATTCCGGAAATTTTGATGAATTTATCAAAAACTCCCCCCCCCCATGAACCATCGTTCTAAAAATTGTGAAGTTCTGTTCCAATGTGCTCCAGTGGTGGGGTTTCTTTAAGTGTTCTTCGTTTTTCATATATCTTTAAGTGTTTACTTCAATCCTGATTTTTTTAACTAACACAGGACCACTTTTGAAATTTTTTACGTCCATAGAAACATTTGCTTCAATTAATTACACATAAACCTAGTTCTGTAATTGAATTTGCATTAAAGAAAAAAAAATAATTCAATTGAAGAAAGGGTATGAAAACGTCTTTATTTGATGAATCATCTTTACTCTTTTCTTGAACAGGTGTCCAACTCCTGGATGCGATGGATCAGGCCATATAACGGGTAACTACTCTTCTCATCGAAGTCGGTCAGGATGTCCAAGAGCTAACAAATCAAAGAAGTTTCTCTCCATAGACAAAATGGAAACTGAGCCTTTGCGGTAAGGAAAGCTTATTTTTGCAGCTAAAATATTCCAAATGTCCACCTCCTTTTATATGAATTTCTTTTATAATACTCCAAAGAAAAATCTTCCAAGCACAGTGGATTAAATAAAATCCACGTAATCGCAACCAGAACTTTTTGGTACTGATATTCACTATATGAAGTTTCCTAACAACGGGAGAGAAGGCCTTTCAGTTTCAGCTGACTTTTTGAATTGACATCATAATCATTTTCTCTTTTAGAATTATTGCATTGAATATGAGTTTAGAATTAGAATATTCGTGTTTTTAAATTCTTATAATAAATCAAAGAACTTAATAATGCAGTTAAATGTTATTATTCATAATTAAAATACATATTCAAAAAATTCCTTGGATAATTTTCACATTTTTATTTCACTAATTTTTATAAAAAAATTTCCAGCTATGTTAGTCTTGATGTTGAGGTTATAAAAACTAAAAGAATATACTAGAAAGCTATACAAAATTAATACAATTTTAATATTAAAAAACATATTAAGTTTCAAGAATACTGTAATCAGCCCTGAAGAGATATTTAGCACGAAGAATCCAAATACAGACAGGGTTGGCAAAAAATCGGTACTCTTTTGAAAAGAAAATTCCATAAAAACCGGGGGGAGGGAAATGGGCATAAAAAAATGGTCTCCAGTCTCAGCATCCTGAGACCACGTTAAGGCAATAAAAAAAATTAGTTCAAAATAATGTTAATAGATGGAGCCAACATAATTCACGAGGTTCCGTGTTTGATTCTTTCTCTGGAATCGAACACGGAACTGTGAATTACATACCACATCCAAGATAGGAAGAAAGACAAAGTTGTTTCTTGCGAAAGTATGCGGGTTCGATTTCGGCCATTAGGGGATTTACGGAGAGGGTTGTGGTGAAAATTTTTTTCCAGGATATTTAATTTTTTTTTTAAGTAAAGGGGAACCCCACGAATTATGTTAGCTCCTTCTATTAACATAATTTTGAATTAATTTTTTATTGTCTTAAAAAAATCTCCCTGGCCTCAAGATGCTAAGACTGAAAACCGTTTTTCATTCCGATTCCCCCCCCCCCCCGTTTTTTTATCTAATTTTCAAAAGTGTTCTGACTTTTTGCCCACCCTGTAGTACTTTTTTATGCATAAAAGAAACCAAAGAAACGATTCTACCAAAACCCTCTATATACAAAGCCTGACAACTACGTCACTGTGACGTCAAAGGTGGCGGAAAACCGCTAAATTTCCCATGTTAAGTCTATGGAGCATAAAAACATACTTTCTTAACTCCTCGCGTTATGTATGCCTTCAAGGCTGATAATACTGTTCTGGAAACTCAAAATCTTTCGTTTAGAATCAAAATTTTGTCCCTTTAGTCAAAAAATATAAAACATGGCGTCGTTTTGCATGTGACGTCAAAGGTGGCGGAAAGTGTGACGTCACCCGTCCGAGTTGTGAGGCCATTATATAGAGGGTCTTGATCATAGAGATCTAATAGTATATTAGAGTGGACGTCACGTGACCCAGTAATGCTATTGCATAGGCAAGGCTAAACTGGATCGGTTAACTGTGTTATATCAGGCTTGGACAATGAGTGAAAAGCGATGTTACGGATTATGTCTCTAGTGAGCCATACGTGGCCAGAGCCATCTATCTGTCATTCATGGCATTTTTTAATAAAATTGCCGACTCGTCACGCTTGAATTGTGACTCGCGCATGACCAACGATGTGGCAGTGCATTATGACTAGTGGAAAATGACTAGTAGTGAACCTCCAATTTTATTTACACAGACTATAGATCATTAGAAACCTACAAAAAATTAGCGATCAAACAGAGCTGACAAATCGAATTTGTTTCCCTCTTCAAACCAAAAGATTCCTTCTCTCCCATCTCCCAAGATTTTATCTCCGGGTGGCTGATTCTCAACTCTCATCCATGCGAGGTATATGCCGGCCAAAGAGCCGAGGCAAAAAGCACCAAGAACCCAACCCAATCAATCAACCAAATTTCCCTATACGTGGCCAGCGCTTTCAAGCGGTAAGATCTGAAAACTTCCAGTAACGTCGGCTTCTTTGATCTTTTCACTCATTGTCCAAGCCTGATATAACACAGTTAACCGATCCAGTTTAGCCTTGGCATAGGAGACTCGGTAACCAACAAGGCGCCATGTTTCCATCGGCCAGCCGTAATGTTATGTCAATGGAAGGGGTCTCAAAAATGCATTTAAAAAGTTTCCCAGCTGAAATATCCCTTAAAGACCGATCGAAATGCAAATAGGACCAAAAAATACATATTTTAACACCAAAATTAAATACCTTTCGTGCAGCGTGCAGTTTTCTTGGTTTTTCATCTCGATTTTTCTACCGTAAGCCTAAAATAACTGTTTTCTCGTCAAAAACCATTGTTATGCAGATTTTGCCTCTTGTTAATTTGGAGGGCTTTGGAAATATTTTAAAACACTAGTAGAAATAAAAATATAATAATATCTTAAGAATAAGAATTTTAGAATATTATACTGGCAAACTTAACATTTAATTAAATTAAATTCCTTAGGTGTATAAAACAGAGACAAAACTTACATAAAGTGTTACTTTTATTCTTACATATTTTCGTTATACTAGTGTTTTTAAAAAACATTTTTGCAGCCCTCCAAATTAACAAGAGGCAAAATCTGCATAACAATGGTTTTTGACGAGAAAACAATTATATTAGGCTTACTGTAGAAAAATCGAGATGAAAAACCAAGAAAACTGCACGAAAGGTATTTAATTTTGGTGTTAAAATATGTATTTTTTGGTCCTATTTGCATTTCGATCGGTCTTTAAGGGATATTTCAGCTGGAAAACTTTTTAAATGCATTTTTGAGACCCCTTCCATTGACTTAACATTACGGCTGGCCAATGGAAACACGGCGCCTTGTCAATTCAGTGAAAGTCACGTGACGTCCACTCTAATATACTATTAGATCTCTATGGTCTTGATTCTACACAAATGGCCTCATATCTATGACGTCAGACCGAGTCGTAAGGCCAGTGCACCTAGAGACCCTATATATAGAGAGACTGGACAATGAACTTTTTGCCTCCATTTTAGTTACAAAATGCATGGATCTCCATAGACTGTAATGCTAATTCATCCGCCTAAAACTCTTATTAGTGCACAAAAATCAAAGCGAAAACTATATCAAAAATTTCAACAATTCATTCCGAACACGAATTGATGTTCTTTTTTTTGTTATTAATTATTTTTATCTTAGAAAAAGCATTTTAAAAAATCAAAGTGAGTGTGAATGATTGTTGGGTTGCCACAAGCAACATTTGGCACGCTATCGCTCTTTTCAAGGAGAAATGTTATGGACTAGTAGCCAGGAAACTAGTCTCAATTCCTAGTTGTATTACTTGGTTTTTAATTTCTTATCCAAATAGATGGTTCACTAGTCTTGGTAGCCAACGGCGGATGCCAATAAAGTCGCCAACCAGTTAAACAATAAAATATTTAGTTTTTTGAATTTATTTGGCAATATTTATAAAAGAAAGTAAACAAATAAATTTTTAATAACTTATTTGTTTACATTTTAACTCTTCTTTTGGTATTTTTCAAAACTTTTAACAGCATTTTCCACGATTTTCAACATTTCGTAATGTTAAAGTATAGGAAAGTTGTAACTAAAATGGCGGAAATACCGATAATACCGGTGAGCCGTTGTCCAGTCTCTCTATATATAGGGGGGGACGGGATGGCCTGTTCGGTTTGCTCCTCTGCCTTTCACGCCAGCAGTCTGCGCACTGCCCCGTCGTGAGTTCGATTCTCACCTCGCCCCTGGGTGTATTTTCCTTCTTTGTGCCAGTAAAAATTCTGTTGTGTCTGTCTTACTTGACGAAGGTGTATAAGCGGATCCTTGAGATCAAGCACACATACCGGAAAATATATGTAACCAAAAAACCAATCTATATATAGGGTCTCTAAGTGCACCTGCACCAGGGCTGACAGTGCTGATGATTCTTCACTCCATGCAACCAACCAAGTATTTAGTAACCAAATCAGGCAGGAATAAAACATCTCAACTTTACCAAAACATGTTTTCGTTTTCTTTTGTTGTTTGTTTTGTTGCTCAAGCGCTGAGCTGAGCAAACATGTAAATGAGTTTATTAATAAGTTTTCTTTGAATTCTTTGAAAATTGGCTTTTTAGTAAAAAGTATTCCGAGCCGCTTCACTTTATCATCTGGGTAGTGTATATGTAACTGATTACTTTATCTAAGTTTAGACCCAACTCAAGACATGAAACACGGCTATTACTTTTAAAAAATGAATAGTTCATTTTACCCTCCATTAGAAGAGGGCGTTTAGATATATTTCAATGCTTGTGTTCTATAATTTGAAATTTTTGTTAGTCTATTCTTTCGAAACAACCCTATTTTTTCCTCCTCTTTGCCTAGTATATTATTTTGTATGATTATTGTGCAAATGTTTTGCCATGCTGACTGAAACAATGATATAAAGCTTCTTTATATTGTGAATATGTGTTTTAGGCTGTTTATATTTTGCTTTAATATCTTCTTACAAAACAAATGTGGTGCTTTGCAATTCTGTTCATAAAAACAACAAATTACCTACAAACGATTTATTTCTGTCAGTAATAATTTTTAATTATTTTTTCCTTCTACCAAAAAGCCTCATAAAAACCCTTCCCTCAAAATAAGGATACATTTTTTTGAATTGGGTAATTAATGAAAGTGAAATGGAGTCGGAAAGGTCCAAAGTAAAGCTGCATTTAAGATTAATTGCAGTCATTGCTTGCTGATAGCTATAAACTCTACCATTCCCTACCTAGCTGCCCTGTCCCTGGATGTGATGGTAGTGGACATATTACAAGAAAATTTCAGTCCCATCGAAGGTATTTTAAATAAAAGTTGGCTCATGATGTTTCCTGTTTCCATTTTATCATGCATCTTATTTTCAAATCTTTCTCATGTTTTGCTCGCATGCTTTATGTTTCTCCATGGTGTTCTTTTAAATGTTCCAGACACTTTTATTCAATTTTTTTCTTCCTCTTCCCCTTAAGTGTTCTTTTTTCATCTTTGGTATTGATCAGTCACTCAAAGTTTCACTGTGTTTCTGTTACTTTTTACTGTGTTCTTCATCTTTGGAAGTTAAAATTCCAGGGCTCTTTAATTTTGTAGGAAATCATTTTATTTTATACAGGGTGTTCCAGAACTTCTGGGAGGGGTAGGGTACAACTAGACGACTCAGTATTACTCCTAACAACTTAGGGTTTTTTATAAACGGGCATTGGAGGTTGAATAATCCCCAGTGAAAATTGAAGCATAACCTTTTAAGATTAGATTAAAACCAGCAAAATTGTTCGATTGGGATTTATTACAAAAACCAAATAAATAGTTGAAATTTCAATCATAATTTCTCAGTTCTGAGGCTTTGGTACTTACTTATTATACCGTCAACCATGACGCTTAATCTGAAACGTTATCAAATCCCATTGAGTATACAATTACTGTGCCGCTGAATTAGACGGCCGCTGAACGATCAACGGGATAATATGTAGGTAAGTACCAAGGCTTTCAATAAGTCATGACCTACTACAATCTTTTAAGGTTGATAAATTATGTTTAGTCTTGTTAAACATTTACTGAAATTTCAGCTCTTAAATTGATTTTTATGTAATAAATGCTAGAATCAAACAATTTTGCTGGTTTTATCCATTTTTAAAAGGTTGCAGTTCAATCTATTGGGGATTATATAACATCCGATGGGCAATGGCTGCTTGTAAAACCCCTAGGGCGTTAGAGGTGCATTTCCTGCCCTCACTCCTTATTGATTCTGAGTCGTCTTGGTGTACCCTACCCTTCCTAGAAGTTCTAAAACATTTATCGAAAACACCCTGTATATCTAGCCTTTTCTCATTTAGTTAATTTATTTGGCCCTTAAAGATCATTACTTTGTTACTTACATTTCAAAAATCTTTTTTGTGACTATGTTTCATTTAATATGCAAGTACTGAAAGAATTAGTTAGATCCACTTATTAAAATTTTTCAGTTTGTTATGATAATTTTTATTCTCATCATTCTCTTGCTGATTTTTTTCCTGGAAGTAATAGTCAGGTACTCCAAGAAATAAGTCTCTTACTTCAGTTACTGGATATTTGCTCCACTTGAGCCTGTTTTTCACTTTTGGAATTTTTAAAATAAGAAGCAAAATAGATTGCATTAATTGTCTTAGCCCCAGAAAATACTGTAATGCGATGCAATCAAAAACTACTCTGCTAAAAAAATCCCACATTTTCCTAACAAATTTAAATGAAATTTCATGGTGATAGTAGGTGTGTTTATTGAAGTTTTTCAAAAAACAATACCATATGATATCCCTTGGGAAGGTAAAATTTTATTACTGAATTTCAACTACAAGATTTTACATGATCCAAGCTATTTTCTATCATTTTATCCTTAGCACTCTTTCTAATACATTACATTACAACAGAAGATGAGAATATTCATATTATTGGTTAAAATGCTTATCTGTAAATACCCACTTTTTAAAGCTTAAATTGACTGAATATAAAATAAGTTATTCTGTAGTTAGATTACATCTAGGCCTATTTTTTCTAAGAATCTTTGATAATGTTTTTGGGGTCTTCAATGTTTTTACAATCAAATCAGAATTAATTTTACTTTTTTTTTTTGCTCCTTAAAATATGTTAGTTAGTATATTTAAAATGCAAACTATCAGTATTTTGTACTACAAAAACTTCCAGTGCTGTTTTGAGTATCCTTTCCTATGAGTTGAAGGTAAACTATTTTTGAGTTGGATAAACAATGTGTCTGGTTAAGGTTAGAACAGCAATTTTTAGATTGTTAGGTTTTGCACACAGACATTAAGTATTAAAATCCTAAAAAGTCTTAAGGTTTTAAATTAAAACATATATGTATGAGGGTAGTTTCCTTTTAATCTCAAATTCCATTCAATTTTGGCATGATATCTGTTATTTTCTATTTCCTAATTACTTATCCAAAATATATTTATTTTCAAAAGGATTGTGTATGCACTAATGGCTACCACATTTAATTAGTTTTAACCCTAATTTATGTATATTATGTTCATATAACATTATATTTTTCCACATTATGTTGATGTATGTAAAGTAAGTTTTGCATCCTAATTGTGATGCCTTTTTTTTTTGCTCTTAATTTTCCTAATTGATGTCTGCTACTGTTTTTTACCTTACATTTTTACCATCCTCGAAACCCAATAATTTGCCGTAATGTTTCATGTTGTTTTTCAGAAATACTTTATTGTCTTTTTTCCCATCTGTATGAAACCAATATGCTTTTACTTCCTTAATCTGCATGATATGTGCATTTGATCCTTTTACAAGGTTCTCCCCCATGTTTCTATTTGTACTTATTTGTTTTCAAACATTCATTGGAAAAAATGTTACTGGGGCTATTGTGAATGAACTACTGAGATAAAAATAGAGCAGAATCAACTCTCAAGAGACCCGAAATCTTACAAGAGGTCATCTCTAAAATAAAAGAAGTGTTAGTACTAAACCCAAGGTTTGAGTAATTTACACAATTTTTGGTGACTTTTATATTTACGTTCTAATCAGTTTTAAAGAAAAAAAAATTTTGTAATATGTGAATTTGAGTGGGTTCTAAGAATGGTCAAGATTAAAAGCATCAAGTTTTTTTTTATACAGTAGATAACAGGGGCTAAGGCTATCAAGTTTAGGTTCCATAGGGTGTTGTGGCCCACAGTTTGGGAACCTCTGGTTAATAGGGTTTTTGGGATGCTTTTTTTAGAAAACCTAATAATAATTTAGGATCTCAGTTGAGGTAAGTGTTTTTTTTTGTGCTGCATTTTTAATATGTGGATGTTTTCTTTGGAACATGGTTTTCAAAAAGACAATAAATGAAAAATTACACCTTAATTTTATCTTCATCCTCAGTAGTTCCCTTGCAATAGCCACTGTAATGTTTTTTACCAACATTATACCTGATATACTTTGATAATATTCATCTATCTTTTGGAGTTCAATAATTTATATAGTAAATTATTTTTAAGTCATTATATTCATTAAAATATCAAACAAATTTTACATGAAAGGTTTCCTTGGACCTGAAAAATTAATGTACAAATTGCAGTAAACTAAAATAAAGGTATCAAAAAAATTTTATAATAAATATTTAAATTAGGTTAAATCCACTTTTATTCGTCAATAAACTTTTTCATAATATCTTTTAGCCTTCGGAGAAAGGTTGCTCTTTAAAAAAAGGAAAATAAATACCAATTCTTATGGGGAAAATATATATATATATATAATTTGATTAAGGTAGGTTTACCTGTGAAATTTATATAAAAGATATACTACTCTTAGAAAATACAGTGATTCTCATAGAACAATCTTTTATTAGCTGGGTATATCTTTTTGATTGTGTTTTAGAAACACTTGTGTTCTTCTTCCATACATTGGATATTAATTTTTATAATTACATCAAACTGAAAGCTATCTTCTTTCAATACTTCTCAAAATAATGGTTCTTTTTTTTTCTATTTTAGTGCTTCAGGGTGTCCTATAGCTAATAAAGGCAAAGTTAGGTATGAAGTAATGGCATTTGATGGGAGACCAATCAAAATAGAACCAAATGCGTAAGTGATTTTTTTTTTACTTCAAGTATGTTTCTCCCTCCAAAATTCACTTTTTTTTTTTCAAATTCTCTTGCATATGTTTTGATTATATATAGAGCAGGATTGGGTTTCTTCTGGAAGAAACTGTAAAAACCAGAAGAAACTGGAAGATATGAAAAAAAAAAAAACCAATAAACTTAACAGACACTACAATTTTAAATGTATTAGCATTCGGAATAAATAACTTAAACCATAATTTTAAAATGTGAAAATAGCTTTACAATTAATTAAAATAATTTTAAAGAATTAGTTACTTTTAATTGTAAATTTAAGGTTAGTTAGGTTTTTGTTAAAGGTGTAGATATTGTATACTGCTTTTGGGATCTGTTGTCTAGAAGGGTTACTGTTTCTGTAAAAAAGTTACCTAATTATTCTTTATTTTACATTTTATGTATTTTAATTTGCTACACATAAAATAATTGGAATCATAATATAAGCTATCATGTGTAAGTGCATGCATTAAATGTTGATTGTATTAGAGAAGCTTAATTTTTTAAAATGCGTTGTTTTAATGTTATAAGTTTATTAAGATTTCTTCCACTGGAAAAAAACTAATATTTAAAATTCAAACCACATATAGAAAAAGCATTCATATTATCTTTCAAAATAAATTTAAAGCTTGTTTATCAAATTCTTCCACTTTAAAAAACCCATTCAAAATACTGATGTAATTAATAACATTGCACTTATTGTAAAAAAAAAATTATTTTTCCAATTCTTCTTTAGATCATCATCCTCTAATGATGGCAGCCCTGTTAATAGTGGGAATTTCATCAGTTTTCCAGTAGGGTCAAAGGCTGCAAAAATTTTTCAGCCTGTCAAGAGACAAAGGTTGTCCACGGAAGAACCAGAGAAAAATGGTAAGACTTTCCTTAAAAATCACTTTATCACCTAAAGAACACTTTGAAAATATTGAATATGGTTAACTTTAACTGAACTTTGTTTACACACTGCATTATACTCAACTGCAACGATACTTAACCCTAAAGAAACAAGCTGAGAGCAAACAAAGAAAGTAGTACCCGGCGCTGTGTCTGAATTTTGAGTGAAATTAAGAACTTCAATTTAGAAATATGATTAGTTTGTTAAACCCCTGTATATAAGTGTCTTTTTTTTTCATGATTTGTGTTACTAGTACTCTTCTCAGCAAACCAATAAGCTTTCTGTTTACTCATTTTTTCCTTCCACATAGTGACGTCATAGGGTCAAAAAACATGGCAATCTAGTATAATTGTAGTTTGAATTAAGTTTTTGTTTGCATTCTTCTTTAAATTATCATGGCAACAATAGGGGTGGTACAAGTATGATGTGATGAAATCACTTTAAGACTACAGAAAAAATACTAGTAAAACAAGGGGGTTTTTTTACTGGAATTTTGTTTTTTATTTTTTCAATGAAGTAATATTTGATATCTATATTTAGAAACTAAACTTATTGGGCCAACTGGTCCAAGGACTATGATGCCCATCTTTGTTCTTGTGACCGAGGACTCTGGAGTGCAAGGTGTTAAGCATAACCCTAGTTAGGTGGTCAGCCTAATGTGAGACTTCCAGTGTTTAGTTCCCAAGCATGCTTTCCTCAGTGTTTTGACCCTCTGAACAGATGATAGGCTTAGTAGTTGACCTTGCCCAGTCTGAGGTTTGAACCCCAGACCTCTGGCATGAGAATGCAAAGCGATAGGGCCTTCTATCTTTATTTAAGTTACCTAAATGTTTAATTTTTAACCTTCTAGTAACTATTGTTCTTATTTTTGCTGGTAAACAGAGGTTGGCAAAGGTTTGACCAAAGGGGCTTCCAAAAGAGGAAAAGGGAGTGTGGTCAATTTTTATTATTTCTGTAGTGTTTTATCAGTTCATGTCTCCATATACCCATTTCTTTTAATCTTAAACAAATTCCAAGCAACATTTATGTTAATTTTTTAAAGGTTAGGCTTTAAATAAAGTTCCCATTATCAAGAGTAAAGCATAGGTATTGATAAGATCTTTATTTTAGAATTTTATTGACAGCTTCCAAAAGAAATAAATCAGGGATGATATTTTGATGTTAAAAGACAACAAGTAATTTTTTATAAGGGATTTGACAAAAAAGTTTTCCCACAGTTTACAAATAAATAATTACATTTTCCTCTTATTAACTTATTTCTATATTATTGTTACAAATTTGATGCCTAGTTTGAAGTATTGTTTGGAAGTCTAATTTGGATTTAAGCATCTGGTTTTTTTTCTGTGTTATAAAGGCCCATCAAATAGTGTTAATTCTTCAAATTAATTTTATTTTACATAGCTAATAAATTAACTTTTTGCTTTTACAGGTGATGTTGACAATGATGAAGACATCCGCATATTAGAAGAGGAAATTCTAGAGTTGCAAGAATATAATGCCAAAGTTGAGTCTGAAATGATCAAACTACGAACTGATATCTCACAAATGGAGCAACATGTTCGTATAACTGAAAGAGTAGGTTCATTTGTCAAATGTTTCAATGCTTTTCATTTGAAACTTGTAGTTTTTTAGGATTACATTTAAAACTAAGTTTTGAAAATGGAGAAATTTAATGTGTTAATCATGCTTAGTTTTTCAAATTTTGTTTTCGTTTTAGGACAATCAATCTCTTGCACAGAAGAATCTCAACTTGTCCGAATACTACGAAGCTCTAAGAAATAATTTTATTTCATTTTTGGACCATGTTCGACTTCCTAACTTCGACGAAAGACCTACTCGAGAAAATCTCGATGTCTACTTGAACCGCTTGCAATCACTTTGTGCAGAAAGCTGTAGAGAAGAAAATAAGGCGGTTTTGACATCGATAAAGCAAGCTCTGCAAGATTTTAATGTTCCCGCGTAAGTAATGTATTGAACATGTTGAACTTTACTTTATTGTGACTAGACAAACTTTTCCTGTAAAGATACTCAACAAACTTTTTGAATTTATTAATTCTAACAATACAAATGTAAGAGGAGGATAACTTTTGAAGAAAAGTAATACCTCAACTTAAAACAATAGAGTAGACCATTGTGTCATTTGAATTCTTGAGTCATGAGGGTTTCTAACCCTCCTTGGGGTTACCAAGTGTTTAGAGAAGAAAACATCTGTCTAGTTGTGGACTATAACATTATCAGGATCAAACATTAAAAATCTTTTTTTGGAGGGAAGGAGGTTGAATATATTCAACCTTCTACAATTCTATTCAATTCTACAAAAATTCTCTTTATAGAATTTTTGTAGTGGAAAGAATGGAACTAGTATGTCTATAGAGTCACATCCCCACAGAAAAACTTTTGATATCTTACAATATTGTTTCGATTGTTATGGGAACAGATTTTTCCTCTCAATTTTAGGGGTGATGGTAATTTACAAGCGATGAACAAATATTTTGTGCAAAATCTGTGTGGCTATCATTTGGCTTAGTACTTCTTTTCAGAGTTTTGGTTTTTCTGTCAAAGTTTTTCTCCTGGTGGTATGACTATATGATATGTACTATGAAATGTTTGACAATTTCAAAAATGACTCTCTTATCCAGCAACATTTTTTATCCTAACTAACTAACTTTAATCAAATTAAACTTTTAATTGTATTGAAAATACTACTGATAATTGATGTTGGTAAGGAAAACCTATACTTGTAAGAAATCTGCACTTTCTCCTTCAAGTTATTTAATATTTTTTTAAATGATTATGTTCAGGAATACAGGAATTGCATTTTCTTATTCTAAAGAATCTCCCTAGTCATTTGTCAGCAATCTTAAAAGCTGTCTCTAAAGCAGAAAGTTCCTGTAGTTTACTTAATATTTTCTCCAAAAACTCCTTCAACTGCCTATGCAAAAGTATATGACATGATTTCCACTTCTTATCATATTGATAATGTTTATCATAAGCAGATTAACCTCATTATATCCTCAAATGGAATCCTTTTTTTTTAGCAAACATACAAGTGAGGTTTAATTTATATCCTAGACTAACCAAAAAGATATTTTAAATGGAAACTTTGTAATAGATGTTTTTATATATTACAAAAAATTAATATACTTTTGTTTTTCAAAATGTGAACCAAAAATATTTTTCTTAAAAGAACCTTACACTTTACTGTTTTCACAGATTTAGAAAAAACTTACTATTACACTTCAACTCTGTATAATGCATCATTTTGTTCTTCAAAACTTTTATGGGCCAAATTGTACTTTTATTGACTGAAATTAAGTCAAGCCCATTTTCCCTTACTTGATTAAGATCGAGACAAGTATAAAAAGTATTTCTTCAAATACTATTTTTTCATTAATAATGTATGTGTAAAATATCATTAATGTATGTAAAACATTTTTAAAAAAATAAGTGAAAAATCATGAATTGATGTTGTGAAACTAACACTGATATTCTTATTATTTTTGTTCCCCAGTAATATCCCACTATTTAGTGATAGATTTGCTCTATTAATTCCTGGTATTCGTGTTTTCTAGATCCGCTACTAATGGATGGTTGACATCTTGAAGAGACTGAGAATCAAGAAAACATCTATTGTGATAATTTTTTAATTGTTATTCTTTAGCTTCATTCTCTGAAAGAATTAAACACTATTCACAAGTCAAAACTGAATACAGTGAATCTTAAATGTATAAAGTTATTCCATATCAATCAAATTTGAACTTCTTTTGTTTACTTATTCTTATTAAACATCAAATATACAGAAAAAAAATATTTTATAGCATTTGCAAGTTCTTGCATACTTATTATATTTTATTGTTGTAAAATCATATAATTTAGATTGTTGTTTTAAAGAATTTTGCTGAAATTCTTTTATTATTCAGTTATTTCATTTCAACATTTTCAGAGGCCTTTTAGTGTCATTGATAAGTACAGTAAACTCCCGATTATCACCAGGCACCCTATCTCAATAAATAACAGCTTGTATTACCATAAACTACTACATGCTATCAAATAGCAAAGGGCAACTGAATATTAATTTTATGATATGAACTTCTTACCCCTTACACTTTTGTTCCAGTCATGACTTTAATATTCTATGATTTTACAGTTCTGTTTTATATTTTCAATGTGTGTATTACATTTTTTACACCATACAATCATGTTTTTAAGCTAGAACAATTTTTATCATCTTTGCCCTTCATTTTAAGTCCCCTTTTATTGGGTGTTATCTGAAATTTTCACTCTCTGCAGCACCTGTGATACCTTATTTTGCAGATGATAGGGTGTTTACTGTATGTATAATTTAAATTTTGCTGTTAAAATACAAATGTAATTTTGTCATTTTTGATATTTTATTGCACTTAATTATATAAATTGTACTAAAATCTGTAAAAAAACATTCTGACATGTCAAACTATTTTTAAGTGCCAAGTATTTAAAGACGTTCAAATTGGAGAAAATTCTTTTATAGTAAATGTGTTTAAATTATAAATCAATGACTAATAACCTTTTTTATTGTTTATTATTTCTAGATGGCATTAAACACTGTGAAAACTTAACAGTTTTATTGAACTAAATTGAATTCTATCTATTTTGTTCTATTTAAATAATTCAAATTAAGATTATATTTGGTAATTTCTTTTCTAAATCTTCTGATTTTGTTTTATAAATGATAAAAATGTACTTCTTAAGTAGCAATGAATAACTTTTATCTGTTAAATTATTGTGTGGTGTTCTATTGTTAAATGAAAACTTTTGTTCAGTTCCCTCTTTATATTGCAAGTTATTTAATTATGTTAATCTGTTAGCTGTGAGATTTTGCATTATTACTATTTATTGATGCAATACAGTCTAGAAAGCTTATCATTCAGTCTAAAAGATTACAAATTGCAAATATAGGTGCTCATTTTTGTAGAAATCTAGGTACTGTAGTACTAAGACAAGAATGGTAAAGAAAATAGTTTTTCACGAATTAGAATAAAATTTTAAAAATAGTTTTACATTTTTTTTTGTTATTGATTGCTACTTACTATCTAAATTCTTATTTCTTGAAGTAAAGATTTAATTTTCCTTCTTATAAATAATAATTTAAGCTTTATTTAAACTAAAAGTACTCTTCAGATGAGGTATTTTGTTTTCATAATAGCAAAAATGTAGCTTACTAAAAACCATCTGCATGCCAAATAGATTTTTCTGTACTTAAAAAGTAGACTTTTAAACCTTCTAGAATATTCTTTTCATCTTTTGTCTTTCATTGTCAGCTATACTCTAAATGCCTGCTAAGGCTTGTATATGGTGGATATGTATATACATAAATGTATTTTTATTCAGGGTGAACCAACTAAGTAAAAGTAGCTGATTCTCATTTTTATAAGCAAGTGAACTAATTTTTCATTTCAATATCAGTTTTAATCCAAATAATCTGGGTTAAATTTCAATTTTTAGTGTTCTCTCTTGAAATTACTTTTGATATCTAACCTGTTAAAGTTTCAAGTTGAACTCTTAGAAGCTCACATATGTATCTTCAAACCTAAATGAATATAATCTGTTTTAATTTGAAGTTAGTGGTTGTGTGTACTTCGAGGGCTTTCCCCGGAGAGTGAAAACTCTTCTATCTTGTGAAGTCTATATTAAACTACAATATTTCCTGCATTCTAAAAGAAATGTAAATATTTTACTCCTACTTTTTATAAAAATCTGTTCTAATGCTAAATTAGCTTCAATATTGAACATCAACCCCCTTTTACTATTTATGCTTTTGAAACTGCATTTTACTGTTTTTAAAATGTTGTGTGTGGAGGATGGTCTGTACATATATTTGTAAAAATACTTTCTTGATGAAACTTAGTACAATCATTGCTTCATTTTTAAAACCTCTGTACATAATTGTTTGCCAAAAGGAAAGTAAATACTAAATTTCTTTATGTTTTATATTTCATTGTATTTGTCAACATAATTCTGTGTATATAATTCATTTTTATAAAATTTCTTATTTGTATATGTGCAATGATGTTTTATATGTGTTCTTCAAAATGTGTCTTACTGTAATTATAAATGTTGTTCAACTATATGGCTTTGATCAATAAAAAATATAATTTGAAGATATTTGTTTTTTCTTCTGACTACTGATGGAAAGGGTAAAGTAAAATATTCCTACAAGAAAAGAGCTTTTTATAAAGCATGAAAAGAAATACTAAACAGATTTTAGAGGGCTAACTCAAATTTAGATTTATTTTAAATTTAAGTTAGCATAAAATATAATTTTGAGATAACTATGAAAGATAGTTTAGAAATTATATTTTATAAGTTAATAAATATTTTTAGAAAATTTTGGTGGAAATGTTGAAATATTTCCTTATTTTTTTAAAAAATAAAAATCCTATGATAAAATGGGAAAAAAATATTTTTTCGAATGTTTTACGAGTTTAAAAGGCGATAATAATTACAAAACAGTTTAATTCAAATTCTAATACTGCTCCTTTTGGCAAGTAGAGGGCGCTATGAGCGCGACTGTTTTCTGTCGTTTCCCGTTCTTGTCCCGTTTATTTGAAGCAAGCTCACGTTGAAAGAAATTCGGTGTCGTCGTCCATGCTGAATTAACCCTAACTGCTAAAATCGAATGAGGGTCTTCTGAATTGGAATTAAAGTTCCAGCTACACGTAAGTGATCAAAATGTTGTAAAATTCCTTTAATTTTTTTTATTTGACTTGTTTGATTCTGATTAAGCGGCGTTTTGTGTGATTAAGCGGTCATTGGTTGGATGAAGGTTCCTTGCCATTCGTTGGTCAGAAATATCCAATCCCGTTAGCGTCCATTGCTGGAAAACTTGGTTCTGCGTCGTCATTGTGCAATTCATTTGGTGCTCCAGATCTATTTGATTGGCTTGAACAGTGTTTGTTTTGATATTGTAGCGTAATATTTTGTGTGTTTTCTAAATAATCGCATTTTCGGACAATAGCACACTCTTATGGAACCTTTTGTATAAGTTTTTTGCCTTCATCCTTCGTGAAGACATGTTGACCTACTAAATTACATCGTGATTGCTCTATTTCGTAAAGCATGCTGGAAGCATGTGGACTTGATAACTTTCCCTTACGCACTTAGATTGAACTTGCATTGATAAAAGTGTTTTCTACCTCTTGCCCTACCACCATTTGATGGCACCATGGACAGTCACATTTCTCTCAAATCTCTGAATCCAAACATCTCATGTTACCTCTGCAAAGGCTACCTAATCGACGCCACAGCAATTACGGAATGTTTGCACACGTTTTGTAAAAGTTGCATTGTTAAACGATTAGACTCTAAGGATGGGAATAATTGCCCCACATGCGATGTTCTCATACATCGTAGCAATCCCCTGCATGGAATTAGGCTTGACCGTAAGATGCAAGATATTGTGTTCAAGCTGGTTCCCGATTTGCAACACCGAGAAGTCTTGAGGGAAAAGCTGTTTTGTGACAAGAATAGCCTTCCTTACGATAAGAACAGTCCTCTCAACTTCAAAGGAAAACATATTGATGCTGAAGAATGCAAAGGCAAAATAGTGGAAGCCCTCTCAGAAGACCGCCTGTGTATTCAACTTGAAACCAACACTAAAGAACTCAAACCCCTTTCTAAAAAATACATTTGTTGCTCTTCTCGTACTACAGTCAATCACGTCAAAAAACTTGTTGCCAAAAAGCTTTTTTCAGACTTGGAGAAATATGGGTGTGTTGACATATTGTGTAACGATGAAATTTTGGGTAAAGATCACACATTGAAATTTATATATGTAACTCGGTGGCGGTTTAAAGAGCCACCTCTGATGCTCTATTACCAACCGAGAGTGGACCTTTTAAGTTTTGAACCAGAATCCTGTGAATCAGATATAGCATGAGTACTTTTTGGAAGATTCTTCGCTACTTAAAATTTAAAGTTAATGATGGGTAAATTATTTTTCTGAAAGGGAAATAATTTTCAAAAATGTTATGAGAATCAAATTTTATACAACATTGTTGAAGTTGCACAATTTATTTGTTTTATATGAATGTTGAAAAACTGCTCAATGCATTCCAGTCCAACACTATGAATATTTTGGATTGATATTTTCTATATCACTAAAAAGCATGTTAAATTATAATTTTTATTTCTCCTAATCCCTCTTTTGTGTAGTAAAACATTTCGGATCAGCTGGACTAAGAGTCCTCCATTTGACGATCGCGATCGCCAACTGTACACTATAACTAATTGTGCCGCTAACTTGGCGACCGCAACGCGAGTCGCCAAGGGAGGAATCTTATTTCAGCTGTGCCAACATTTCAATTCAAGGCACAGCTTTGATAAGAGTCCTCCAGCCAGGGTTGGCAAGTTTCTTCCGAAGTGGAAAAAACCATGGATAAAACCGTCCGGAAGAAATAGGTTTCTTCCAGATGGAAGAAACCTTTTTTATTCAAAAAAAATTTACAATTAAGCTTTAGTTTATAAGTTATAATGTTTTACGTTACGTTGTTTTAACATTATAAGTTATAATGTTTTTTTAGTTTATAAGTTATGCTTCCACTGGAAGAAATCTTTTCTTTTTTTAATCTTTTAATAATATTTAAATAAAGAATGGTTAGGTAACATTTATACAGAAATAGTAGAAACCATTCTAGCCAACATCCCCTTTAAAAACATAAGTAACCTGAAATTTAGTGTTAAAAGTAGCTTCTTTTTCAAAAATTAATTATTTTAGTTAATTAATAGTAATTAAATTAACTTTTATTTTTTAGATTGTGGATTAAATTGTTCATTTATGTAGTCAGTAAATTTAAAAATGCGGAGCATTTGTTTGGCTTTTAGTGGGTTTTTTCCACTTTCTTCCATTTTTTCCAGTTTCTTCCGGGTTTTTTTCAGTTTCTTCCACTGTCCTGGAAGAAACTAGTTTCTTCCGGAAGAAACCCAACCCTGCCTCCAGCCGTCATGTTTATCCACACCTCCCATAGCAATAGGCTTAAGGGTTATCATCATTTGAGCGTATGGGTAAACATGGCGGCCGGAGGACTCTTATGGAAGCTGTGCCCAATTCAAACTTTCATTGCTTATTTTGTCTCCAATGACGACATGTGGAAATTTTCATGAGGATTTATTGTAAGTTTAGTAGTGATAGGAATGTAGCATTGGAAGATCAATTAAATACAAATAAGGTAATTGTATATCAACTCTCAGATGTTTGGTTCAATCAACCTTGGTTTAATAATTTAATATTCTCACCTAAAACTTCTTGATACTCAAGAATCAATATGAATGAATAACCTTAAAGTAAGGGCTTTGTGCATGACTATAATATATGCCCTGAAATGAATTCTTATGAGAAATTAACATCTTATTTTTAGAAATGGGACCAAGTTTTAAAAACTGATATTACTCTATTCAGAAGTTTTAAGTTGGTAACTTCCATTAATTAGCAAGTTTTTTTAGACTCTAAATGAATTTGAATTTGGTGAAAATCATGCAGATAATTGTGTGCAATTTTTTTGATGATTTAAAATGTTTTGAAATGCTATTTGTTTTTCACCAAAAGCTGAAATATGCCATAGTTTTCTTTACAACCTACAGAACTTTAAATGGTAAGAATTTACAAATTGGTGATCTTTGATAGGTGAGACTTTTGGTCTCACATCCTTAGTACTTTTAAGACTTGCCATTCAAAATGTCCAACATCCAGTAACTTTTTTCTGCCAAATAAAAAAAAATAAGGTAAAACTCACTGCAAAATGAATAAAACTAGAATAAAAACTGACATGGTGAAATAGAGAATGTAATCCTAAATAGTATTAATTTAAAATTTTGCTTTCTTTAAAAAAAATTATCTTAACACCATAAAAAAAGGAGCATTGCCATGAGCAAAACCAAAAGAAAGCAAGTGAAAATTGGGAGACAAATAATGTAAAGATTTGCTACTTTACTTACATATACCCTTAAAATACTGCTAATTGTCATAAAAATCTAGTTAAAATATTCTTCTGGGATCTTAGAAAAATTTTGGTTTATTTCTTCATAAACTTTTTGCTACTTTGATGTATTGTATGCATGTTTTTTTTTGTATCAAGGTCAAGCATTTCAAAATAAAAATAAAGTATTAACTAATTATTTAATTTTTAAAACTTTTGAGTGAAAGAATGCACATTTCTTGCTAAATTAAGTTGTTATGGATGCATATGTAATATGTATAAAACATAAGTTCTATGTTCTTGTTTTACTTTAATATAACAATGTCAAAACACTCCTAAAATTTAAATTTCTGCTTAAACTGAAGATAATGCTATTTAATCAAAATTAAACCAAAAGAATATACTTATTTGCTATAATTGAAGAGCTTGCTAATAACAAAAAAATTAACTCCTACAGTTTTACTTCAGAGTTAGGTGTTGTTGCAAGTGCTTCAATCTTCAAATAGTATAAGTAAATGCAAAATTATTCTTTTTTATCTTGTAACTTCTTATTAAAATTCTTTGTTCAGTGAATGTTGATTTCAAAGTTGTTATAAGTTTAAGAATTCTAATATAGTTTAATTTTACTCATTGTGTGATCTTTAAAAGTGGGAAAGCTTTCTTCCTAAAATTTGAAATTTTTCATTGTATTACACTTCTTTAAAAAAAAGTGTTGTAGGTACTAATAGTAACTATAATGCATTCCTGATTTTAGATGTTCTCAAATCATACCTGGATTTTTTGTAGCTGATATTTTCTTCAGCCTTTATTATCAATCATGTTTCTAAATTTTTTTTTCTAATCTAAAATGTGAAATAAATATTTGTTTATGAGGAACTCTTGGAACTCATTATTTCTAGTATACTTTCTTCTTTGAAATACTGTAATTTTGGGTGATAAGCCACAGCTTAATTGTGAATAAAAGTTGAAAATTATCTCCAGCAACTTCTGCTTGGTTGGCATGTCTCCTGGAATTAAATTCTTCTGTTGACAATTTGCTTTTTTGCAATAATTGCAAAATAGTAATATAATTTGCAAGAAAATTATATTATTTGACTTTTCTAATACTATTTCCTTTGATAAATATGCAGACAAATGGTTATTTACACATGTTTTAAAAAATCAAATTATTTTCTACAACATTCAGTACATTAGGGAATGTACCCATACGACGTGACCAATTTTTTACTATTTTTGACCCCCCTCCCCCTTGGTGAACACCCGTCCCCCTCTAGTTTTCACGTAGTAGTTCTTAAATACGGTTTTCAATCATTTTTAGCAAACAAAAAGTTAATTTGGCTAAATTTGTCTTTATTAATACAGCGCTTGCCTCGTGCTGCCAAGAGTGTATGCATACAAGTGGAAAATATACTATCAAGAAGGAAAAACCTTATGTAAAAGTTATTGTAACAGTAACTTAATTTACAAAAACAAGTCTTTTTTCTTTATTTTTTTACTATGTGACGAAACCCTAAGCCCCCTCCCCCTTGTGACCAAGAGTGGTATTTTGAAAACCCCCTCCCCCCCTAAACAGGTCACGTAGGGTATGTTCCCTTAATTGTTAGTTTACTGCTTGGTACTTTCAGAAATGAATTTTTCCTACTACCAGGTAATAACTTGCCTATATTACTACATGTCTGTATTTTTCTGTCTTTTTTTTTCTTGTAAAAATGGGATATACATTTGAAATCAAGAATAATTTAGTTTCATATTTCAATTTAAGCATGTATAAAAAAGCATTTCTTTGGATGCAGCTTAGTTAAAAGTGCAGTTCACAGACCTGTAATGACTTATTTAAAAATTTAATACTGATGATAACTTCCAGCATTGAAGTCGAACAGTCTAGCTCTTTACCGTTTACCATCATCAAGACCACAGCCTTTAGGCCCGGAAGTTGACTTTTGGTTTTAATTATAGCTCTGGCCGTGTAAGCCTACATTGTTATACTCTTAATTTATCCTTTAAAAATGATATTAATTAAAGAAATGTCTTTTTTATTAATTCCATACCAGAAGTATTTCGGTGTTAAAAATGTTTTTTGAAAAGACCTCATTAAAGTAGGATTTGTAGAGAACCATCTGTTGTATGACTACTAACTTCTTTTAGGTATTTATATTATCATTATATTTCTTGAGGATAAATTAATTTTCTGTGTTTTAGGTTAAGGACTAAGGATGTCGCAGGAGAATTACAGTCAGTCGAGTAATGCCTCTCATGGTAACAGTGAAGCACAGCAAGTTTTAGATGTATTCTGGGAAAAAGAAATGGAAGAAATTCGAAATTTGGGGCCGGTAAAAATCTTATTACTTATTGAAAAACATTGTTGTGTTATTATGTTTAGACTGTTAGAAAAATGTGTGCTTTATTGTCTGCCACCCCTGCCTGTCGCTTATATGCGGTGTTTGGGCGGATCATCCCGGTGCCAGGCCTTTGCTTCTTCTAAAGATGTTTTAGTTTTTCTTTTGTGGTAGCGGCTAATTTAGCCACTATAAAAGTGGGCACCGGGATGTTCCTCTCAGTCTCAGTCTCTCTCTCTCGCTCGATCAGTCTCTATTAGGCATTCTGAGATTCTTATGTTTAAATTTATTAGGTCAATGATTTTAATTTATTCTTTCAGTAGTAAAATAAATCTACTTTATTTTAGAACTTTGTCCTTGTTTCATTGCTAAAACAGGCTAGTGGCTTATCCACTGAATTTTGATGCAAATTAGACTGCGTTATATTAGATTTTCGCATCATTTGGTTATGGGCCGCAATATGCCCTCTAGCCTTCATTAGTAAATTGGAACTTTGGACGGAGGAAGGAAGTTTGATTCAGAAGGATCTTCAAGTAGGGGGGCATGATGGAACCCCAGTTCGAAAGAATTGCTGCTCTGAGGATGGACAACTATCCGACTTGGAAGCAAGATATGACTGCTATATTAATGGACAGAGACTGCTGGGACATCATACAAGGATTGGAAACACCTCCAGCAGATACTGCCAGTGAGAAAGAAAAACGGAGTTTCAAGACTCGCAAAAATCGAGCATTTTCGACGATCTACTTGAATGTTTCTCAAGACCTGAAGCCCTTGATTGCCAGTACAACTGATGGAAAGGGAGCTTGGGACATTTTGAGCAAACATTTCCAACCAGATAGTAGAGCCCGATTGATTGGTCTACTGGATTCTTTCTTCACCTGTAAAATTGAGGAAGGAGAGATGATTGGACTTTTTGCTGCAAGACTAAGGAAGATTATTCTTGATCTCCAAGGTTGTGATGAGAAGGTAGCCGAAAAGTACAAAGCTTTCCAACTTATCAGGCATCTGCCAAGTGAATTCCTGTCGATCGTACAATCGATCTACCGCTGGAAAGACCCTGAATTTACTTTTGAGCATGTTTTAGAAGAACTTATCGCTGAAGAGTCGCGACTACTCCAATGCAATCGTGATAGCGATCTCGTCACAATGAGCAGTTCAGTTAAGAAGCAAGCAAGTTTTTCAAAAGAAAATCCTGTCAATTGCCGTTATTGTGGAAAGATCGGTCACTTGGATTGCAAATTGAATAAGAAAGGTTCAGGGAGTAATCGATCACGGGCTAATTCAACACACATCGCTGAAGCCTGCATTAGTGAAAAAGGTCCGAATCCTAATTGCTGGGTATTCGACAGTGCAGCTACATCTCACTTTTGTGGAAACCGGGATCTGTTTGAAACATTTAAATCTACTAAGAACAAAGAAATTTCCTTAGCAAGCAAGGCAACATGCCCTATTGAAGGAATTGGAACCATCCGACTGAAATTTGGATCTTATACAATACTATTGGATGATGTGATCTTCTCTTCCCAAATTAGACACAACTTGATATCAGGACCAAAGTTGGACAAGAATGGATGCAAATTCATCGGAGAAAATCAAGCCATCAATATCTTTGACAATAAAGATGTGAAGATAGTAACTGTGAAGTTACAGCATGGACTCTACCGATGTTATCCGAAGACTATCAGAAGTAAGAAGCCTTTAAAGGAAACTACTCTCAAGACTTCTACAACGAAGGGAAATGCTAAAGAATGGCATGAGAAGATGGGACATATAAATATCCAATACATTACAGATTCAGTTGATCTAGTAAGAGGATTGCCAAAACTGAAGGTACAGAAGTTGAACTGCGAACCCTGTCGTCTAGCGAAGACCAAAAGAAGACCGTTCAAGTCGACTGGGAAAATAAAGTCTACTAAACCTCTCCAGCTGATCCATACTGACATCTGTGGTCCCTTTCAGACGCAAACTCAACAAGGATATAAGTATTTTATTACTTTTATTGATGACATGTCAAGAAAAGTCGTTTGCTTTCTTTTAAAGAGGAAGGACGAAGCTGCTGAAGCATTCCAGAAATTCCAGACACGAGCCGAAAGATTTACCGGAAACAAGATCGTTGCTGTAAGATGTGACAACGGGGGAGAATTTCGTGGATTGGACTTTGCTAAGAAACTGGAAAATATTGGTGTAAAAATGGAATTTACCAATAGCTATTCACCTGAAATGAACGGAGTTGCCGAAAGGTTCAACTACACTGCAACAGATGGTATTAAAACCTTGTTAAAAAGTAGCAACTTATCTGACTCATTCTGGGGAGAAGCTTTGCTGACTTTTACTTACTGTTGGAATCGTGTTATTCACAAGAACTTGAAGAAGACGCCCTTTGAAATGTTTGGTGGATACAAGCCATCCGTATCTCACTTGAAGCCGTTTGGATCACTTGCCTATGTTGGTGTTCCAAAGCAACAACGATCAAAGCTTCAAATGCGTGCAAAGAGAGGTATCATGGTTGGATACGCTATGAAAACCAAAGGATATAGAATCTATCTACCTTCGGAGAAAAAGGTCATAGAAACTATTAATGTTTCGTTTGGGGATAAAATATTCTACGATCGCAGCAGAGGTGAAAATGTCAAAAGCAGCGGAAACGATCTGGACCCATCTTTTAATGATCCACCCGCAAGATCTACTCGATCACAAAAATCTAGGAAAGGTTTAAAATCAAAGAAATCGGATCGGAGTTCAAGCCCTATTAGAAACAAGTATTTGAGTTTCTGTTATGATGAATCAAGTTCGGAGTCAGAATCAGAACTTTTAAGACAAGACCCCATCGTGGAAGTTAAAGAATCCGAAGATTCACATCAAGATTTTGAAACTACTGACAATTCTCAGACGTCCGATGAGGGTGACAAGATTGAAGATGACGATCCAGATGATGACAACAAAGATGACGATTTTGATGATGACAATAAAGAGGACAACACTGATGAAGAGGAAACTGAAGATGGAAACATAGAATTAAACTGGACAAGAAAAGCTATTCCACGAAAAAATGGAAAAAGAATCGACATTCATTACAGTTTCTCCGGCCACAAAGCTTGTTTCCGATCACGGAAAGATATTGAAGCATTTTGCCAAAAGCGTGATTTGGAGTTTAAACCAGAACTTTTTAATTTCTCAAGCAAATACAAATACTTTGGCGTAGTCAAGACCGGACGGGAAGCCCAACCTGAAGCTAATCAAGCATGACTAGCACAGTCCCAGATTCCTCGTTTTTATCAGGAAGCCATGAACTCTCCCGAAGTCAAATCGTGGAAGGACGCCATGGACGAGGAAATCTGTACTATGATAAAAAGAAAAGTTTGGCGCCTAGTCCCTAGACCTGAAAAAGTTAAAATCGTCGGCTGCCGGTGGGTCTACACAAATAAGAAGGACGAAACTGGTAATGTAGTCAAATTTAAAGCCCGTTTGGTTGCACAAGGTTTTAGTCAACTAAAGGGAATTAATTATGACGAAGTCTTCTCTCCAGTTATTAATTTTTCATTAATTAGACTGTTTTTCACAATACTAGTTAGTTTTTATCGTTGGAGCCATACCCAGATTGATATAACCTGTGCTTATTTATACGCTAATCTGAAAGAAAAGGTTTTTATGAGACAGCCCAAAGGTTATGAAGATCAAGACCATCCCAATCATGTTTTCCTCCTTCATAAAGCTATTTACGGTTTAAAACAAAGTGGAAGAGAATGGTTTCATGAACTATCAAGTGTTTTAGAAGACCTCAAATTTAGAAAATTGAAATGGGCAAATGGTGTTTTTCATAAAGCTGAAATTGTATTACTTTTATATGTTGACGATATTATTATTTTGGGCAAGAAAGAATCTTGTGTTCTAAGAGCTATCAATATTCTACAAAGAAGATTTGATCTAAAAATTTTAGGAAGAACCAAAACCCTCCTTGGTGTGCAATTTTCAGAAACTAGTGGCATGGTGTGTATTGATCAAACTCAATACATAGAAGAAATATATCAGCGTTTTTCTAAATTCAACCCTCCAATAACATCACTGCCAATTGCCAAGGGAATTGTTTAATTGTTTATTCTAAATCTCAACGCCCATCTACTGAATCAGAAATTAAAGAAATGTCACAGTATCCATATCGAAGTTTGATTGGATGCCTAGCGTTTTTGGCTGCTCGCACGCGACCTGACATTTCGTTTGCCGTCAACCTCTTTTCTCAATTTCAGAGTGACCCTGGCCTTTTTCATTGGACTGGACTTTTAAAGCTTTTAGGATACGTCTATGCAACGAAAGATCTAAAGCTCGATCTCACCCGCACTAAAACCCTCGATATAAATGCCTACTGTGATGCGGACTATGCAACAAGTAGGGATGATCGACAATCGATTGGGGGATTCATAGTCTTTGTTGACAAATCGCCTGTAGTTTGGAGAACTGCTAAACAGCGATGTGTCACACTTTCTTCTATGGAATCAGAGTTCCTGAGCATAACTGATTCGTGCAAAGAACTGTTATGGCTGAGAAACGTTATCATAGAATGTGGTGCGATGAATATTTTTCATACTAGTGACTTTAAGTGCACTTTATTCTCGGACAATGAAGCAGCTATCGCTTTTTCTAAGTCGCCTGTCGAGAACTCTCGAACTAAACATATAGACGTACGGTTTCATTTTATAAGAGACTTGTTAGCCAAGAACATTTTTTATTTTAAAACATGTTCGCAGCAAGAACAATTTTTCAGATGTGTTTACTAAACCACAAACTAAAAATCAACTTCAAATGTTTAATGAAAATGTATTTTTGAATAATTGATTTCTTTTTTCAGGTTTTTTTTTTAAAAATCTTAATGTATGGATTTTTGCATTTAGTGATTTTTTCTTGCATTGCTAATATGTTCTATTAGTGTATAATACTGTCTTAGATTTCATGTATTATCATGTGATGTGTTCACAGGTGCGGCAGAGGGGGGCACTTGTTAGAAAAATGTGTGCTTTATTGTCTGCCACCCCTGCCTGTCGCTTATATGCGGTGTTTGGGCGGATCATCCCGGTGCCAGGCCTTTGCTTCTTCTAAAGATGTTTTAGTTTTTCTTTTGTGGCAGCGGCTAATTTAGCCACTATAAAAGTGGGCACCGGGATGTTCCTCTCAGTCTCAGTCTCAGAGTCTCAGTCTCTCTCTCTCGCTCGATCAGTCTCTATTAGGCATTCTGAGATTCTTATGTTTAAATTTATTAGGTCAATGATTTTAATTTATTCTTTCAGTAGTAAAATAAATCTACTTTATTTTAGAACTTTGTCCTTGTTTCATTGCTAAAACAGGCTAGTGGCTTATCCACTGAATTTTGATGCAAATTAGACTGCGTTATATTAGATTTTCGCATCATAGACATATTTAAGTGTCATTTACATGTGAAAAATTTAAAATAGTTTGTTTATTTATTACATTTTTATCCATTTTAATAGAATGATTTCAAAAGTCAAGAGTTGCCCCTAGCTCGAATTAAGAAAATAATGAAACTAGATGAGGATGTGAAAGTAAGTTTGTAATTACATTATTTCTTATACTATTAAGTTTCCCGTAAGTTATGAAATTAACTGTCACTTAACTATGTCATACTTGCCAACTTTTACTGATTGTCCGTAAAATTTACGGATTTCTGTCTAGTTTTACGGTAGTACAGATGGATCAGAAAATTTTACGGATTTTGCATTTCTTTCCACTTAACTATCCATGAAAATGCAAAACATTCGCAACCTAAACGATTTTTCTAATTAATATCTTTTTGCTTCAAAACCATCTGCTAATTCCTGCTCTTACGATTTTATCAATTTTGATTCTTTTATTGAGTGAAATTTAAAATTTTTTGCAAATCTTTTTCGGATTCGTCCGCGAGTCTTGGCGTGCGCTCACCCGGTAAGTTTGCTTCTCCCGTGTTCTGATTGCAATGCGGAAAAAACAACTTTACCGAGATTGCACCTGTGGTTCATTATCGCGTCTCCCTCAATAATTAGCATTGAGGCTTGTTAAAGCGGAAAAGTTTCTCCTCGCTTTCTAATCGTAGCAACTCAAGCTTATTTAAATTCATCTTTATCACAGGCTGCTGAAAATGTTGATGGAAATTTAGAAATTTTTTTAAAAGCTATAATCATAACATTTGATTTGAAATTGATTCCAAACAGAAATTTAAATAAAATAGTTTGGGAAAAAGTGTACAAGATAGTCATGTAACCAAATTGGTTTGTGGTATGAATTTTGTGAAGGGGGATAAGTCAGTTTGTTATCAGATAAGTACTTTACAATTGAAGTAAGCTGATTATAAGCTTGTTAACTTAACATACTTATAAATTTAAGCAAAGAAATTTCAGTTTTTTTCAATTATATGAAAATTTTAAATACTTAATAAAAATAATTTAGGTAATAATGCATCAATCTGTAATCTGTACCTATTTTTTGTTTGAAGCAATTCAAATTGTAGTTTTGTAACGTTATGCAAAAAGTTTTACTGATGCAAGTTTTCAAAAGTTGGCAGGTATGCTATGTTTCAAAGAAAACTATTTTACTTCTTGAAATTGGGGAAAAAAATCTTTTATATTATAGTTTTCTATAAGTTTTAAAGAGTTATTTAAGTTTGATGAATGAATGAATTTGAATTTCCGTTGCAGATGATCAGTGCAGAGGCCCCGGTTCTGTTCGCCAAGGCCGCTGAATTATTCATCACAGAGTTGTCGCTGAGAGCATGGGTTCACACTGAAGACAACAAACGCAGAACACTACAGGTAAGTTGAAAATGCCCCGACTACTTTTCCAAGCAGCAGGTTTCCCATATATTTATTTATTTATTTAAATACATTGCCAAACAGAAGTGAAATTCTAATTACTTGTCAAGAAAAAGACACAAACAGTACAACATATTAAATATAAAAGGACACACATAACCACAAAAAATAAGCACTAAATCTACACAAAAGAGAAAAAACCCCTAGGAGATACACTTTGCAAATAATCAAGTTTTAATTTAGAGTAAGAATCTAAAAACAGATCACTGGTTGTGGGCAGATTATTAACTATTTTATAAAATTGATAAATAGTTTGGCTTGAAAGATAGTTCTTGACAATTAAAGGAATCGTGAATACTATTTTATTTCTTGTATAGCGTGGAGGGATATGGAAGTCAAGTAACATAAGTAAAGGAGGGCAATCTATATTGTTTCTTATTAAGTTAAAATAAAACTTTAATATGGATAAATTTCTCCGTAGTTCCAAAGTCATTGGCATTAAAGGAATATAATTAAATTTGAAATAAACATAACTAAGAAACTTATTTTGAATTTTTTCTGAACATAAAACATCAATTCGGAGCACAGGGTTCCAAACAACACAATTATACTCCAATATAGGACGAATAATACTGTTAAAAAGTAAGTTAAGGACATCTAAACACCATGGGTGTCACTCTTCCGTCCCCGGGACAGAATTCTGTCTTTTTAAAATTTCAATGAACGGAATTCCATCCCAGGTATATTACGAAATCCAAAATTAGTACTAAGTTCCAACACCTACAATACACATTTGGTTCAATTCCGTTAACGTTCCTGCTAAATATTGCCATGCTTTTGAGATTGCCATACATTTTCAACTATCAAAAATTTTTTTTTATTGAAAATATGTATAGTTTTTGATCTAACTAAACATTTTAATCTGAGTCTAAAATTGTTTTAGCAATATATTACTACTTTTTAAATCCTAAGGAGCATAGCGGTATTTAGCGGGAACATTAACGGAATTGAACCGCACATTTTGGCCACAAGTAACATGGTTTTACTCACATACAACTTTGTCTTGATTTAAAATTTAAGGAACTGTGATTGTTCGTGATATTTTATGAAATTTCATGCAATTAAAAAAAATTGCTGGACTGGGATGAAACTGATCAATACGATACTTTAAAGTTCCGTCTAGCAAATTTTGAAAAGTGGCACCCATGCTAAACACACTTGATTTTCCAGAGAAATGATATTGCCATGGCAATCACCAAGTATGATCAGTTTGATTTTCTGATTGATATCGTCCCAAGAGAAGAGATAAAGCCTCCGAAGCGGCAGGAGGAAAATGTCCGCACCACAACCATGCACCCGGATCAAGTTCAGTACTACTTTCAACTCGCCCAACAGCACCAGGCTGCTTTGCAGCAATCCTCGGGAGTCACCCAACAGGGACAGCAGGCACAGATCCAACAGGCTCAGCCTCAGCAGGTGAAAACCATTTTCTTTTTTCTTCTTAAGGAACTGGTTTATGCATAACACGGTTGTTTGAATGGTAAAGATGAAGTTAGTTTGGCAATTCCAAGTGACTCACGTTACATTCAGACATATGTTGATTTTCTAATTGCTATTTAAGTAATGAAAATATTTAATTTTTGTCATTAAAAAGACATATTAAATAAATCAGCCCTATATAACAAAATAAATCTTCCATCAGTTAAAAAAAATTGATACTAAAAAGCACATCAGTGTTTTTAACAGCAAGACTCACGTTACCCGAAAAAGGACATCGTTTTTTTAAATTGTTGAAAAAGCTCAATTTTCTCCCCTTATAAAGTATTATAAAAATTAATAAATCCATCAAAATATTCAGAACATTTGAGGCTTTCAAAAATCATCAATATAACAAATCTAATATGATTATAATTAACATAAGTTGCAATTAAACGTGTGACTCACGTTACCTAGTTTTGTGACTCACGTTACATCTCTGAACTACCTTCTGTAAAAGCTCTACTAAATTTTTTTATAAAACAATCTGTAAAATGAATTATGTTACCTGTTTATTTATTGAAAGCTCTTTAGAATGCAAGTTTAAATATTAAACATATTCTGATACTTAAAGTTACACAGAGCTTTGAATTTCACTAAATTCTTGCTGAAAAAATTAGAAAAACCATGCATTTTGGAAGATTTTTTCTCATAGAACAGAAAATAATTTTTTACTGTTGCTGAACTGTGTGTAATAATATTCCCAAACCTTTTTCAATTAAATGTAACCATATTTTAAAATATGTAGGGTTAAAATGAGGTTTTTTCCTTTAAAAAAGGATTTCAACTCTGTGTCCCATGTTTCATGGAATTGCCCAGTAGGTGATTGCAGCATTATCAGATTCAGTTGTACAGTGTGGTTGTGTTCAAAAATCATGAGACACGAACTGATTGACCTGTATTGGGATCAATACTGTTCGGGGAAGTATCTTAACAGGGGTTCATCTTGAAAGAAAAGGGTCCGTTTAAGGACCCTTCACAAAATTCTAATTTTCAAAAGAGCAAATTCCAGTTCCCAAAAATGAACTCTTCATAAAAGTCCAAAGATCAAAAGTGGTTCGAAAATTGTTTTCAGGGGAATGCGTTTATATCATTTTGAGATAGAATTTGTGAGTTTCAGGCCTATTCCAAAAGTTATAAATGCTGTGATTAGACTACGGGTCCTTCATTTTCACAAAATTCCATTTTACTTTTTACAAAATTCTTTGCAATTTTTCACAAATTCTTAAAACAGGACCCTGGCAGAAAAACCTGGATGAACCCCATCTTAATTTTAAAAAAAATCTCAGTTAATAAGCAAAATAAATTTGTTTTAAAATGTAACATATTGGCAAGCCTTTAAAAGGTATGCTGCAGAAAATTTATATCAATCTCAAATAACTATTTAATAGTATTAAAAATTTTCAAAAAACTTCTTTCTGGGTTCTGACAACAAAGCTTATAATAGTTTTCCCCCATTAATTAATTGCAAATATATTATTCATATTTTTCTGTCATTTGCTTGATTGTCAACTTTTAAGTTTTTTGTGAGTGGGAGGCTTTTCACTAAAATTAATTTTATTGTCAGGTGTACAATATATTTTCCTGTATTTTTTTTGGTTCTTTTCTCATACAAAAAAAAATTGAGGGTTAAACTAACCTCAACTAAAAAAAAAATCCCAGATATTACTTCTAAAACTTGAGTGTAAAATATAAAAAAGTACCCATCATCATCTCAAAGCAAATATTAAATGAAATTTATACTGAGTTGATTAAATTAAATATGCAACCTAGCCAAGTTATTCAGCAATTGATAAATTAAAGCAAGCATATCTGAAGGAAGAAAGAAACAAAACTTGATCTTGATATCCAATGTTAAAAAAAAATCCATGATTCATGCTTTTAAAGATAAATATTTTTTCTGAGAGTACCCCCAAAATCTTTCCAACCTAAAATAGTGTCTTTTTAGGGTTTTGAAACTTCTTGTAGCAGTTGATAAAAAGCTTATCCTTTGTGTTCTGCTTTTAAATTTAATATTTAAAATGCCTTATAAGTGTTTGATAAAGGATTAGACTGAAAAAAATTAAGTAGTACTCTGAATTTTTTAGTCTCTCATCAATGTATTTACTTCATACATTTTTAACTTTTTAGATTCAGCTGGTACAAGCTTCTCCTTCAGTTCAACAGATAACGAACACCACTCAACCATTATCAGTTCAAACAGCCTCACCTACGTTTTCTGTGCCACAAGTTTTACAAGTTCAGGCTGTAAGTTTTTTTTTAAATATCTGCCATAACTTTTCAAATGGTTGTTTATAAGAATGTGTGTATTTAGTTCTTTTTAACTAAACCTGTGACATAATTGTAATGTAACTATGTTGTGAACCTCATTTTGACTTAATTTATTTTGATGTGTCTCAGGATCAGCAGTCAGCTCAAGCTGCCCAAGTACAAGTGCAGGTCCCCAACAATCAACAGGTAATGTATTTTTAAATTATTCAAAGTTAGTGTATTTTTAACACATAATAAATCCCTTGAGTCTCTAAGACAGGTTATAAAGGGTTGTGATATAAAAACAATAACTTTTTATTTTGAAAGAAACAATGAGGGAATTGCACATTTTTTTTTTTTAAATTTTATTATGATAGAGGATGAAAATCCATGAAAAATGACGTAAAAATTATTGAAATCGGGAAAACTATTCCCCAAGATATTAATTTTTAAAATGTCGTTTCCAGTTTTGGCGGAAAAAACAGTCATTTCGTTATGGCTGCTGTGTGACGTCACAGCGCTTGGACCCACTGGTTTCACCATGTTATTGTATGCTTAGCTTGCTTCATTCTGCTATTCTTCACAAAGTTTTAACTAAAAAACTATGATATTTTAAAGACACATACAAATATTTTTTATAAAAAGATTGGCATTTTGTTTTTCAAAAAATATTAATTGGTTTTGGAATTATTAGGATTTAAAGTTTTAATTTTTCCTTTTTCTGGCCGTTCACTAGAGAAACAGACGAGTTTTATGAGTGTTTTGGTTTTATGATAAGTCTGATTTCTTTTATTTTCAACAATTCACTAGTTTGGACGGCGCTGTGACGTCAAATCCCGTTTTTTGATCACATGACTTTACTAGTGTTTTGGCAAAAATAAAATCGAATTTTAAGTTATTTAAAACATATTTTTGAACTTTAAAATCTGATATTTGAGAGTTTTAAACTATAACGTATCAAAAAAGTGTAAAATTAAGCAAATCCCTCACCTATGCAATTCCCTCATTGACTGGATAGAGCCAGATCTGTGAGAACGGACTTTACCCATTAAATTGAACACTTAACAGTGAAATTTAACAGTCTTAGATTATCACTGTGGTTGTCTGTGCATTTTCAATGTATTATCTAAGTATGATTTACAAGTTTTACTTCCTTCATCAGACTTTTTAAAAAAATAATTTAAAAGGGTCTTGTACACACAGCAACTTTTACGCTATTAAAATATTTCGTATCAAAACTTCCTAATTCTATGCTCAAAAAATCATTGAGTTCTCTTGAATTCTGTTTACAAATCATTTCTCCCAAACTTATAAGTCTTGTTACAATAATATTTTTATTGTGTTGTATGATTATATTTTTTAAATATTTATAGGCTTCTGCACAACAACAAGTTTTGCAACTGCAGCAACCCTTAGCAAACCAAGTTAATCAGGCTGGAGGAGGTATTCAGATAGTCCAGCAGTTTATCAATAGCAATGGAGAAATACAGCAGATACCTGTAAGATTCCATACTTGTCTCTCTGTAATCAGTACTAAAATTAGCCTGCTGAATATGCCAAAAATGTGCAGACACTTGAACAGTCTTAGCCATTTTAAAAATTTGTGTATTCATTATACAATGTTTGTACCTAGTATGTAAGCTCATTAATGTTTGTCCTATTTATTTGAGAGACGAAAATATAATCAAATATTCTTGAAAAGTCATTGAAAACATTTTATTGACAGTTTAAATGGTGTTCAAGAGGGTCCTTAAAACTTCTAAACTAGAAAATCCTTAAAAACTTCTTTATTTTACTCTTCAAGCTTCAGTTTAAACCGTGATTACTCACCATTATTTCTTGTCAACTCAGATCCAACTTAATCCAAGCCAGCTTCAGCTCATCCGGATGCAGATGCAAAGCCAAAACACGAACCAGCAACCCATCATAATACATGCAGCCCCAGTGCAACAGAATGCCCAGCAGACTGCCACTCAAGTCAGCGCAGAAGGCGTGTGGAATGGAGTCAATTCTCACGAACAACAACAGTTTGGTCAGGTAAAAATGCCCCAGTCTTTCATGAAAGCCAGATTTTGACTTGAGAAAAAGTATGTCTAATTACTGTTTCCAATAAGATAACTTGATTCATTTGTCCGTGTGATACGGAATTGCATCATACTGGACTAAGGTTAAACAAAGAAGAGTTAATCATTAGTTTCTTCAAACTCTGCTTGTGTGAGAAGCAAAATTAAAGATAGTTCGAAACAATCTTAAAATCTAATCAATCTCAAATAAAACTTAATCTCTATTTGTGGTTGAATTTTAATTTTCTCTGTAACAGCATGTCGGGAAATTTTGAAAATCACTAATCATCACATCATTTTTTTTTTTTACAAAATGATTATTCCTGTCAGATTAAAACTCCTTGTTTCATCAAGTTTGTTTTTCAATGAAAAAATCTGACCCCATACGCTTTACTTATAAAATTTGGGTTGTGCATGACTCGGTATTAAGTAATAATGCTTGCTAGATGAGATTTTTTTACCCAAATAAATCTGACCTCTCCTTGTTTTTAAAATTTGGCCGTACAGATTTTGTGACATTATTACCAAGAAAAGTGTGACAGGAAGATAATCTACTATAATGGCTGGAATTTAAAACCTAATTTAAGATTGTTTCATGCCATGCCAAAATGTTTGCATTCTATCTAATATTCCAACCACATCACCAAAACTAAGGTTACTCTTTAGTTAAAAAAATCTTTTATTAGAATTTTCTTTTTCATTAGACTACACAAGTTTCTTATTTTAAAGTATTTGCACTATAAACTGAGGTTTTTTAATTTGAATTTATTTTTGCATGCATAGTGCTTGCTTTTAGTAGCTACCTATAATTTTTTTTGGTTTGCTTTAACTCTGGTTTGTCTCTAAAAAGCTTTTAAATAAACTGTGCTTGCTTTTTTTTCCTTTTTGTTTTGTCTTGCACTGTGAAGCTTATTGTTTTGCATAGAATTGTGGTTGCATGTTTGTTTTGTTCTTTATCAGGGATCTATGTTTCAACAAGCTAATGAACAACTTGTCCAACAACACCAGGCTCAGGTTGGTTTGGTCGTTCTTAAAGCTCCAAATTTAACTCAATTCTATATCAAACAAGTGCAAACCAAAACTGCTATAATTTCTTTTCACAAGCTTGGTTGGTTACTTAGATTTTTCAGGTGTGAGGCTGAACGAGAATGTTTAGTAGACTGAAATAAGGGTGTAATCAATAACCCTTTTCATTTAAGTCTGTAGCTATCAATTTTGTCCCATCTAATGCCATCTGTTATTTCTAGTTAAAAAAATACTTCTTGCAAAGAAATGCAAGGGTTTGCACTTGGTTGATTAGATCTAAAGAGATTTATAATAATTTCTTTGTAATTATGTGCTTCTTAAAGCTTTGAAATGTTTAAAATCAGGGGTGGCCAACCCAAATAATCTTGAGAAATTAAACTTTCTAGATTGCAGATTATATATACTCATATTAAACAAGGTCCTACATTACACAATTTTTTTTTTATTTCAGTAATATGATCCGATACTTTTAATTGATTTAAATAATGAGATATTTGTTTCCCAACTATTTTGCATAGCTCTGGCAACAGGTTAGTCACTAGATCAAATAGAAATGTTATCAAAGTTACACTAAAAGGCCTCTTTTACGCTTTTTGAAGAAAAAAACCCTGATTAATTTGAAGACCCTCTTGTATGTGTCTTTTAGGATTCAACGTAAAAAATTGTTATTGAATAATTTAATTGAACCCGTAAATTCAAAATGAGAGTAATATTTACAAAAAATGAAGCCTTTGATTTGTAGATGTCTCAAATATTTATCTTTTTTTATAGTCATTAGTCCAAACATTTAAGGATGGTAGTTCTGTTTGTCTGGGATTTTACTAAATTTACTGCAGGTTGGCCACTTTGTTAGATGTTGCTGCATTGCTAAATAACTAGCTAATTCTGACTGCATTTCTTTCTGCTCTTTGTTATGGGGCTTGTTTCTTTATAATTCCTGGTTTGTAAGATGTATTATTTTTGGCTTGCATGTTATACTTTAAATATATTATGCTAGAGTTCCCACTTAATAATATTAATCAATGAGTGAGATATAAGATTTCCCAGAGAGAACTGACTTAAAACACTTTACAAATAAAAGGCTACCATACATACCATGGATGTTAGATTTTTCAGTTCTGTTCAGCCGAAAAAAATTACTATTGCTATATCAGGGCTCTCACACCTGCTACAATTGCTCCAAACTGCTACAAAACAAAAATTCTGCTACCTACTGCTACAAATTGCTTATTTTAGCAGTTTCTGCTACAAAACTGCTACAATTTTTAATAATTTTCTTAGATTTTTCCCTGAATTTTTATTTGTAAAAAGCTTTAAAAAAGGCTTCTTAAAGTCCTGAAAAAAACTGTATAACAAGCCGGAATTTCAATGAAAAATTCCAAATTTTCATTCATGCTTCCGGTTTTCCTGTGATTTTTGTAGTATGTACTTGTTTTGTAGAACTTACTTTTTGACTGCTACAAAATAATTTTTGTGCTACAAAACTTGTTTTTACATGCTACAAAAGACATTTTTTGTGCTACAAAACTTGTTTTTACGTGCTACAAAAGACATTTCTTGTGCTACAAAATTCATTTTTATCTACTACAAATATTTCTAAGTGAGTGTGAGCCCTGCTATATGAAAACACAATTAAAAAGTATGATGATTAGGATGCCATGTCTGAAGGCTAAACCTTTGTGAAAAATTCAAAGAGTGAAAATACTCCTGTCTAGTTTTTTAAAGAGTAACTCCGATTTTCAAGGAGTGAAATACTCTCTCAGAGGAGTTAAAAATATCTCTGATAGATCTATATTTTTTTTAAGCTTAAAACATGGCTATTTGCTAGATCTGTATTTTAACAATCAGAACATAACATAAACTGAAAATTGAAAAGAAATTGATCTATCTGGTTTTGAAACAAGATGACTCATTTATTCTAGGGTTGGAAAAAACATGTTGTTTTGCTTTATTTTAAACATAACAACCCCTGATTTATTCCCCAACCAAGTGTGTTAATCTATCCTGTCTGTTTTGTAGGCTGTCTATCAGCTACAGCAAGTGGCCCAGGCATCGGGACAGACATCGGCCACTCCTGTGTTCTTGACTCAGGCCCCTGGCGGAGGCACTGTGCAGATTCAAGCCGTCAAAGCCGAGCAGCACGCTGGCAACAATGAAGAGCAACAGTCGCAGTAAGAGCTGTTTGACGAGCAATGCAAATGTATCATACAGATCTCGACAGCAATTTGTAAATAATCACTACTTTCATCTGGTTTTTAGTCAATAAATAATTTTATTTGTGTATCTGAATGAAGTTGATCCAATAGAAATGAAATGGAGAGCAAATCACGGAGAATTGTTTGCTCCTGAAACTACACTGTTGGGGGATGTCTGATCTTCCTTCTAACAACTAGTGTTCGGCAACTAGTGGTCAAAAAGTAGTTAACTACTAACTAGTCTGGGAAAATCTAGTTGCAACTAGTAGTTAACTATTTTTTCCTGGGACTAGTTGCAACTAGTAAACTATTTCCCAAAGTAGTTAACTAGTCTATTTAATTTAATAACTTATTTTTTTGCCCAAATTCTAATTATCTTTCTTATCTATATCACAAAGAACTTTATGCTTCGCTCAAAACGGGCCTTTATTTCTGGTTATGGTATTTGAGAACTCTACCCTGACACTGTAGTTATAAATAGCAGTGTAATTTTTTGTATATTTTGATAAAATTTTTTAATAATTTTAAAATTTTAAGCAAAAATGTTTTTAAAAGTAGTTGAAAATTTGAAAGTAGTTTCAACTAGTAGTTATTAAAAAAAGTAGTTCAACCAATAGTTAAACTAGTTTAAACCAAAAGTAGTTATAAACTACTAGTTGATCAGTAGTTAACTACTAGTTGCAACTAGTTCTAGTTAACTAGTGCCCAACACTACAACAACCCACAAATTTTGAGCAAGACAGTGCAATTGAGACTAGCAAGTATATTTTTTTTTGTACATTGGTGTGATGTGACTGTCATTACCATTGAGGGCTATTCAATTTTTATGTTATATGTAGAATAATACCCATACCTTATGCTATAGGTGGGATTGACCCACCGGTGACTAAAAAGAGCAATTTAGAAGAATATTTTTAAAAAGTTAGTGTAAAATTAAATTTCTGATAGTTAATTTCTAATAATACATCTGGGTTTGCCTGTGATATTAATAGGCTAATTTACTATATCAGGATATTTATCCAATAATAATATTAACATATTTCAAGCTAATGAACCTCTCAATATCTATTTATGAACTTTATTGACATATTCAGTAATGAATGATTTTAATCATAAGTTATATAATATGTACTATTAATTATTAAGTACTTAAGAAAATCTTACTTTATCAAACCTGATTATATCTTCATATAAACAAGTTATCTAAGGGTCACCTTGTCAAATCAACCAAAAGTAATGGAGACTAGAGATGGCAAATTTTTTTTAGACTTACACTCTTGTATTGAAAGGGCTCTATCATAACTCAGTATTATTGAAACAAAGATATTGATATCCATGATAATGTGATTTTTTCCATTGGAAACTATTCCTTATTGATACAGTTCCTGTCCAATGTGAACAGGTTTTTCAAACTTAAGTCAGACTAACTAGACTATCACTTACAGGTTTTTTTCTTATGCTCAAAATTTACAAAACAGAAGAATTCAAGATTTCACCTTGACTTGAGAAATAATTTTTACAAAAGATTCAAAGCCTGTACCTCATAATTGGGCATTTGTTTCGGTGAGGAATGATTGACAAAATATTTTTTCACACTTAAATTCATGTTTAACAGGGTAAATGTGAAGCTTTCTATATCATAAAAAAAATGTAATGTTGCAGTTTGTTGCATTTTAGCTCTTGGGGGTGTGCAAAAGTCTCGTAAAAAAGGGAGTCTTACAGCCCACACCCCCAGAATATTTTGTAAACTTCACTCTTAAAAATAGTGTTTCAGGTCATATTTGAAAATTAGGGTAGATCTTGGCACCTTGGACAGTAAAATGTTAGGCTAGTACCTTGGCTAGCTACAGAATTTTCCAAGGAAGAGAGCTTGTATAGAAATAATTATGGAAAGTAATTAAGTAATAAAGAACATTTAAAAAATAACTTTTTATACTAAAGGGTATAAAAAGTCTAGTTAATTATATTTTTTCTGCTTGGCAGAACTTCAGTGGGAAAGATGAATATTCGGCTAGCGGGACTTGCTAAAAATGAGACTTCTAGTTGTGTTCACATTACCCTTCGCCTTGGAACAAGTATAATGAGAATATACAACGAAAATAATTTCCCTTTGTGTAAGAATTGTGATTAATTGACCCCACCCAGAGAGTGAGGGAGTGTTTTACTAAAAATAGAATTAAACCAAATAATCTCTACAGTAGTTTAAAGATCCATTCTTTTAATAAAATTTAGTTAATCTTAATACTTCATGATCTGTATGTTACGATGGATGTCACTAGTTTCATAAGGGGACGTCCATAAATTACGTGAGGTGTTTTTTCCAAATTTTGGACCCTCCCTTGGTGAGATTTTGCTGGATCCCCCCTCCCCCCCCACGTGAGATTTTCTCAACTACTAGTTATGTTTTATCGGCATAAAATTTTCATCCAGATTGCCAAATTTTGATACAAAAACACGTTGAAATCGAAAACATGACTCTAACTTGTAATTATCACGACTGACTGGCTAATGATTTGCTGTTTTGACTAATCTGATCTTTTTTTCTAAACTTGTGCTAAGAAATATTAACGAAAAAACGTATATTTTCTAAACTAAAAGTTGACGTGAGATTTAAATTGACTCCCTTTTTGGTTTGGGACTTTGGTTTGAGATTTTCTGGACCCCCCTTCCCCCTTTTGACCTCACGTAATTTATGGATGTCCCCAGCTAGGTGAAAGTGGTCATTGGTCAAGAGAGTTCAACCGGAAGTTGATCTGAGCCTCCACCCCGAGCACTTCTGGGTCGGAAGTCTTCGGGGATGCGTTACTTATGGCACCGGCATACGTCAATGAATGAAAACGTACAAATGAAGTAAGAAATCATAAAAATAATAGAAAATGAAGTATAATTCTATGCAAATTATTGAACAATAAAAATTTTAGAGCTAACTGGAAAGTTTTACTCACAGAGGTTCTACTCTACTAGTATGCCGAATGGCATCGGAAAGCACAATTTTTATCTGTGACCGTAACTTTTTATCTAAGTTTGTAAACAAAAATATTCTCTGAATTTAAAACTTGAAAACATGATACAGCGTGATATCTCCTTATAACTTTTGAAAAAAAAATTACTCTAAAGTTATGCATTCTGTTCAATTTAGTAATTTATCTTGTAGTGATGGATCAGCCTTGTTTGCCACAGGTAGCAATCAAATCTTATAATGTGTTTAGTTAAAGAGTTTTATTTGAATTTTAAAATAACTCTAATGTCCTGGTTCAACAAAATCTAGTTTAATACTGGCTAACTGCTGCAAGATAAATTTTTGGTTTTGAAAATTTTGGTTAAATACTTATGTGGAACGTTAAATAAATCTTACATTATTAATACAATTTTACTTTCTTTAAGTTAACGTGTCTTGATGAAAAATTAGGGTGTGATCCTGGTTTAGTGTGTAATTTTAATACAATTGGGGGTGGAAATTTGATAAAATTTAGTTCAATTCTGTTATTTGTCTCAATTAATATGACCAAGCTGTTTTGATTGCCAAATATTTGTGGTTGTCATTATTAAACTGTCTTATTTGGTTAGTTTGCAATATTATTTGATATTTCTAATTTTTAGTGATATATAAAGGTTTGGATAACAGAATTGGGTTCAATTCCGTTAGAGTCCCCGCTAAATATCGCCCGGTTCTTTTAGACAACGAAAAGTAGAAATATTCACAAATAATTTCAAACTCCTAAATTAAAATGTTTAATTAGATCAATAACTATTCAGTTTATCAATAAAAGTCAGAAAAATTTGTTGATATTTGGATATATTTAGCGATTTTGTTATTGGCGATATTTAGCGGATTGTACCCAGAATTGAACCTAAAATTCGCCTAACCTCACCAAAACATATATAGTTTAACGCAGGAACATGTGCAGTGCTTCCTTTTTATGGGAAAATGTGCTGAGCCGACAATTTCCCTTCTGAAAGGGATAGGTACTACATGTTTTCAAAATCTTATGAAAACAAGTAAATAACTCATAAATTGATAATTTTGAAGATGCTTTAAAGTATATTTTAATTGCTTAGATTTTTGGTACCATTCTGTAATTTGTACCTCTAAATATTGGTGAACTGTTTGAAAAGCCAAATGTTGGAGATATCACAAAAAAAACTAATTGATTAAAATGTACAGTTATCTTATATATAAAGGAAAATCATAAAAAGTTGCCGATATTTCAATATCTTCCTTCTAAAACACCTTGGCTAAATATTGCGCGTCAGTTAACAAAATTTAACCTTATTTTAATAGGAATATATTGGATTAGCTAGTAATCATGCAAATACTAGAGGCACCCTTTAAGAGTCTTCCATGGCGGTGCTATTTTACAGGCAACCAGTGGATCAACAACTTCTTCAGCAGTCCATGGAGGACCCTTACCAAATCTATGCCATATATTAACAATTCTTTAATTTTCTATATATAGCTTATTTTATCACATTACAGGCGACACTGTTGTTCAAGCAGCAGTTTATGGACCAACAGAAGCAAAAATAAGTAAAGAGTTATGTGATAAAGCTGTAATTGAGGTCACTTTTAAGCCCAAGTCTGGACAATCAGGTACATTTTTCACTCTTGTTTTTTTTCACTTAACATTGAATTCAGAGGTTCTCAAACTGTATCCGGGTTCCCACGGGCCTTGAAAAGTACTTGAATTTCATTTTTGTTTTCAAGGGCCCTGGAAAGTACTTGAATTCAGTGCAAAGTCCTTGAATTTTATTTGAAATATTTTAAATTGGAATTCTTTTCAGTTCGAACATGAAAAAGTTAATTTTTGATTCAAATAGTTTATATCCTGTTAGTTAGCTTCTTAAACACGGATGGTACTTTTTAAATTGTAGAACAGGTATACCTGGCTACTTTAATTTTTCTCTTGGACTTTCCTAAACAAGTGAAATATAGTACATAGTATGTTTGAAATTGTTAAATATCTGAACGGTAATATAATTTAGTCTTTATATTATAAGAAAGGTTTTTGAGAAATGTTTTTTTTCTGAAGTAGGGGTACTAAAGAGAACAAGTTTTGTTGCTCGTAAATTGCTTTTCGGCCTTTCTATGTTAGTTCATGAAAAATTTAAAATGAGCCTTGAAAGTACTTGATTTTTTTCCTCACAAAAGAGTGGGAACTATATGTATGCTGATGAGGAATCCTTGGTTGTCACAAGCATATCCCAGGAGTGCTACACCAATAATAAAAAAAAAAGTTTGACAAGATTGCGAATTTTTTCTTGTTTTAATCGAGTTCTTAAAATATATATTAAAAAAGCTTTAAAAAGTAAAAAAAAAAAGCTTTAAATTTCTTAACATTTATGGGAGAGAAAATCAGGGTTGCTTGATTTAAATCACTTGATTTTTTAAAAAAAATCATTGATTTAAATCAAAAATGTTAAACTGCCACAATTTAAATAAAAAAATAGTTGTATGCCTTAAAATGCTTTGCAAGGATATTTGCATTTCAATTTTTTTTTAAATTCTGCTTAAAGTTGCAGTTGCTTAAAATAACTGGGAGATAGGTTTAGGTTCCTCTATCTACATAAAATTGCCTGTAATTTTAAGAACAAATTGTACTACCAATTACAAAAATATTTACAACGAAAAGAGGTACTAAATAGCAGCGTTTGGAATCAATAATTGTGATAAATTAAACTAGAATTAAAAATCTTTAAATTTTTTTCAGATATACATCCCCTTTTTAAAATACAAGCATGAGAATGATTTTTATCGAAAGCTTGCTTTTATAGTTTTAGTCTTGTTTTCCAAACTATATTATTTTTTTTAACATAACTACAGCAAATACTCTGGGTACATGACTGTCAATAAGTTGCTTATTTGATTTTATTTGTTAAGTAATTAATTATTATTTTAAAGAAATAAGTGCACAACAATACATTTAGTGAAATAAATTCAACTGAATTATTGAAATTAAAATTTTTATATAAAATTGATGCATAGATTTTTTTTTAGAAATCGTCACCATTTCTTTTAAAATTTCACAACTGAATTAACAAATTTAAGATTTCACAATTGGGTAAAAATAGTTATAGAAAGAAGGATAAAAAATTTTAGTAACTGATAGTACAATTAATTGTTCATTCACCATTTTAGGATGGGTTTGGGCATCTCACCATGAAATGGTAGCAAACTACTTCCCTTAATTAATTCAATTAATTAATGCCTAAAATAGATAAATATTAGGATATTAAGTAATGCTAAACTATTATATAACATGGATATTACAATATCAGTAAATTATTAACCAGTTTTGGGAAGTTCAGAGCTAGTAATTCATTTAAATAAAAAAAACTGATTTAAATAAAAAAAATCTGATTTAAATAAAAAAAAATCTGATTTTTTTTATTTTTTTTAAAAAATCAAAAATAATCAGCAACCCTGGAGAAAATGGGATTTTGGATAGAAATTTTAATTAAACTTTAAACCACAACTATGAAAAGGTTTTCTAGCTGTTTTAGTTTAGTATGTACTTTACTTTATAAATAATTATAATTTCTTTTAATTGTAGCAAATAAGTTTTCATTAGGTGTGAAAATGTTTTTTTTCAATTTTAAATTGTTCACTCTAGCTTGTAGAGTGATAGATATTTTTTTGGAAAAATTATATCGTCAACTTACAGGAGAAAGACTCTAAATCACTTTTGGCTCCAACTACTCTACTAAGTTAAGCCGAAATTGGCTGTAACTGTTAGCTTTCTTTTCCACCATGCAATTTCACCAGTACACTGATCGCTTTTCAGCCTGGCGATAATTTGATAATGGGCTTGTTTGTTCTACTGCTTTCAATAGATTCTCCAAAAGAGACTTAATGCCTTTCTCGGTTCAATTCCGTTAGAGTCCCCGCTAAATATCGCCCGGTTCTTTTAGACTACAAAAAGTAGAAATATTCATAAATAATTTCAAACTCCTGAATTAAAATGTTTAATTAGATCAATAACTATTCAGTTTATTAATAAAAGTCAGAAAAATTTGTTGATATTTGGATATATTTAGCGATTTGGATGTTGGCGATATTTAGCGGGGACTCTAACGGAATTGTACCCCTTTCTCTTGTAAATTAGTGATATAAATCAATTGCTGCTTAGAATACATACTAAAGTATGCTAATACATAATTAATTCATAGTAAAGGTTACATATATAGAACAATTCTCAGTTACCAAAACAATAAGTTCATATTGTAAAACCTCTCAGGAAGTTCCCCTCAGTTCTAAGAAAAGAGGGTGTCTGTTATACATGTATAGGGATGGTCACTAGGGTGTATCGAAAAAACCGAAATTTCGCTAATCGCTTAGCGGTAGTGCGGAAAAGTTGTGAACTACCATCACTAATAAGGGTGTGAAATCTTAAAATTATGGGTTGATATCTTCTGTTGCCTCAGTAGACCTAAAGTTCTGAAAATTTGACTAAAAATGACTAAACTTCAAAAATTCATACAAAATTACGAATTTTAGTCATCAGTTTCTGTTTAAGCTTAAAAGTTACTATTATTAACCAACTACAGCTGCAAAATATTTTAAAACATTAGGTTGATATCTTCATTTGCCTCATTAGCTTTAAAATTGGGAAAAATAAGGCAAAATTTAAAATTAATGCACGTAGTTCACTAGGGTGTGTAAAAAAACTTTTGTTCAAAAAAAAACCTCGCTCCCTGGGGCTTTTCGCATTCTTTTTGGTCCTAAAAGATAGTGTGTTAAGTTTCAACTCCCTAAGTTAACTCTAGGATTTTCCTGTTTAGCCCTATAAAGTTTGAAAAAAGTGGAAAAATGACCAATTTTCCGAATTTAAGAAAAATATATTTCAAGATTTATATCCTGATAAAATAGGTTCAAATGTGCTCAATTCAATTCAATGCTCAATTCAAGACTTATTTAGGTGGATTATATATGTTTATGTTTATTAACTGTAACCTATAGCGCCTATAATTTAAGAGTAAAAAGTACTACATGGGCCGTTGCGCTCACCAAAGATTATAATGCACTACGGTGGACGAAAGAAATTAAATTTCAAATTTCTTCGAAGGAACTCCCTCGAATGATGCCATTTGGTGTTAAATTGATATTTTAAAATATAAAGGCCAGTGAAATAACAATAATGGAGCCTTTCACTGTGCGTTTAATGTAAAAAGTGCTTTTCTGCATAAAATGCTTGTTTTTACCTGATCAAACCCAAAATTTATCCTAAAAGAAGGTGACGTTGTACTTTTTTTTAAATCCTAAACCTTGAAATACCTTTGAATCCTTTATAGGTTTCATTTTTATAAGTAGAACTTAATTTTAAGCCGTACAGATCGGAAATGACATGGATTATTCCTATACCGAAAGAAAAAATCGAATTTCTCTTTTAAAGTTATGAGAATTGTTTAACACTATAGTTAATTTTTATTGAAATTTTGAAGAAAGAAGTTTTGGATTAAACTTTCCCCTATACACGTTAAAAAGAGGGAATTTTCATAACTTTAAAAAGAAAATCGATTTTCTCTTCTGTAATAGGAATAATCCATGTCATTTCCAATCTGTACGGTTTAAAATTAAGTTCTACATAGAAAATATGAAATCCCTATAAAGGTTTCAAAGATATTTTAAAGTTTTTGATCTAAAAAAGTACAACGTCTCCTTCTTTTCATATAAATTTTTGGTTTGATCAACTAGAATCGAGCATTTTTGTAGAAAAGCACTTTTTACATTAAACGCACAGTGAAAGGCTCAAATTATTGTTATTTCAATGGCCTTTATAGTTTAAAATATTGATTTAAAACCAAATTATGGCATCATTCGAGGGAGTTCCTTCGAAGAAATTTGGTATTTAATTCCTTTCGTCCACCGTAGTGCATTATAATCTTTGGTGAACGCGACGGCCCCATGTAGTACTTTTTTTCACTCTTAAATTATAGGAGCTATAGGTTAGAGTTAATAAACATAAACATATACTATAATCCACCTAAATAAGCCTTAAATAGCACATTTGAACCTATTTTATCAGGATATAAATCTTGAAATATAGTTTTCTTAAATTCGGAAAATTGGTCATTTTTCCACTTTTTTCAAACTTTATATATAAAGTTTGAAAAAAGTGGAAAAATGACCAATTTTCCGAATTTAAGAAAACTATATTTCAAGATTTATATCCTGATAAAATAGGTTCAAATGTGCTATTTAAGGCTTATTTAGGTGGATTATAGTATATGTTTATGTTTATTAACTCTAACCTATAGCTCCTATAATTTAAGAGTGAAAAAAAGTACTACATGGGGCCGTCGCGTTCACCAAAGATTATAATGCACTACGGTGGACGAAAGGAATTAAATACCAAATTTCTTCGAAGGAACTCCCTCGAATGATGCCATAATTTGGTTTTAAATCAATATTTTAAACTATAAAGGCCATTGAAATAACAATAATTTGAGCCTTTCACTGTGCGTTTAATGTAAAAAGTGCTTTTCTACAAAAATGCTCGATTCTAGTTGATCAAACCAAAAATTTATATGAAAAGAAGGAGACGTTGTACTTTTTTAGATCAAAAACTTTAAAATATCTTTGAAACCTTTATAGGGATTTCATATTTTCTATGTAGAACTTAATTTTAAACCGTACAGATTGGAAATGACATGGATTATTCCTATTACAGAAGAGAAAATCGATTTTCTTTTTAAAGTTATGAAAATTCCCTCTTTTTAACGTGTATAGGGGAAAGTTTAATCCAAAACTTCTTTCTTCAAAATTTCAATAAAAATTAACTATAGTGTTAAACAATTCTCATAACTTTAAAAGAGAAATTCGATTTTTTCTTTCGGTATAGGAATAATCCATGTCATTTCCGATCTGTACGGCTTAAAATTAAGTTCTACTTATAAAAATGAAACCTATAAAGGATTCAAAGGTATTTCAAGGTTTAGGATTTAAAAAAAAGTACAACGTCACCTTCTTTTAGGATAAATTTTGGGTTTGATCAGGTAAAAACAAGCATTTTATGCAGAAAAGCACTTTTTACATTAAACGCACAGTGAAAGGCTCCATTATTGTTATTTCACTGGCCTTTATATTTTAAAATATCAATTTAACACCAAATGGCATCATTCGAGGGAGTTCCTTCGAAGAAATTTGAAATTTAATTTCTTTCGTCCACCGTAGTGCATTATAATCTTTGGTGAGCGCAACGGCCCATGTAGTACTTTTTACTCTTAAATTATAGGCGCTATAGGTTACAGTTAATAAACATAAACATATATAATCCACCTAAATAAGTCTTGAATTGAGCATTGAATTGAATTGAGCACATTTGAACCTATTTTATCAGGATATAAATCTTGAAATATATTTTTCTTAAATTCGGAAAATTGGTCATTTTTCCACTTTTTTCAAACTTTATAGGGCTAAACAGGAAAATCCTAGAGTTAACTTAGGGAGTTGAAACTTAACACACTATCTTTTAGGACCAAAAAGAATGCGAAAAGCCCCAGGGAGCGAGGTTTTTTTTTGAACAAAAGTTTTTTTACACACCCTAGTGAACTACGTGCATTAATTTTAAATTTTGCCTTATTTTTCCCAATTTTAAAGCTAATGAGGCAAATGAAGATATCAACCTAATGTTTTAAAATATTTTGCAGCTGTAGTTGGTTAATAATAGTAACTTTTAAGCTTAAACAGAAACTGATGACTAAAATTCGTAATTTTGTATGAATTTTTGAAGTTTAGTCATTTTTAGTCAAATTTTCAGAACTTTAGGTCTACTGAGGCAACAGAAGATATCAACCCATAATTTTAAGATTTCACACCCTTATTAGTGATGGTAGTTCACAACTTTTCCGCACTACCGCTAAGCGATTAGCGAAATTTCGGTTTTTTCGATACACCCTAATGGTCACCCAGGTTTTACCATATTATTGTTAGTATTAGATTCCTATCCAAAAACAACTATTAACACTATGTTCTTCATGTTTTATTATTGTTTTTATTTCCTAATAATATAGTTTAAAATTGAATCAAATAAAGTAATCAACTTATTGTTTTAGAATGCAAAGAAAGGCAAGTAGAGTGTTTCATAAGAAATGCTGTTGAATCAGTCATATTAGCAACTTACCATCCCCGTTCGTGCATAAATATTATAATCCAAGAAATTCAAGATGCTGGAAATGTAAGATAATCTTTGAATGATTATAGCTAAACTTTTTTATCAATAAACTTTCATATATTCTCTCTGTTAAAAGGAATGGGTTCAAATAAAATTAATCACTTAATATAAGACTTTAGTAGGCAGTATCCTGAAATCATTTAACTACCTTGGTTAAATTGCTTTCCTTGCCGTGCTCACTACACATCTCAAACCCTAGAGACTTCTGTCAGCTGCATAAAAAATACTCTTGTAGTATAAAAGCTGAAATTTTGTATTTCTGTCTGTAATCAAGCTTGCATCATCACTGATAGAATGATGCAGAAGGAATTTAATGTTTTGAATAACAAAAATGAAATTTTTTCTTGCATACTACTGTAAATATTTTGGGAACCAGTCAAATATTGCGTAAGCATGTTTTAGGTGATTTTTAACTCTTCTCCCTGCCTTTACAGCAAAAATAAGCAAATTGTGAACCCCCTAGTTTTTTTTTAGCACAAAACTTTCAGTAATCTAATTTTTAAAATTTAGAACCTCATTTTAATGAAAAACTACCTCGACTTGAAACAAAAAATTTTGTCTGCTTTGTATGCATGATACTAATATTTCAATTTTCCTAGCTTTTGGCATGTAGTGTCAATGCTGCTTTCTTGGCTTTGCTGGATGCTGGAATTCCCATACAAGGAACTGTAGCAGCAATATCCATTGCTTTAGTTGAAGAAAAATTTGTAGCTTTTCCTTCACCCAAAGAGCTAAAGGTAACTGTTTGTTGGTAACACATTGTAAAGAATCAAAATTTGAATTTCCAAAATAGCTTAAGTTTCATTGTTAATTTAAAAAAAAAAAAATCAAATATTTAGAACAATTAAATAATTTTATTTTATGGAAAGTACAGCTCTGCACACATACTTAACTCAGTACTGTGCTGAATTTCTCTGCTTATGAATTAACATTGGTCCTAAGTTGTCTTTTTCCAAAAAAAATGTATATGATTACTACTGTAAATGGAACTTGATTCCATATTTTATATTTAAATTTATTTAACTGGCAAAAACAATACTCTATCTTTATTCAGATGTATTCACTGATTTCATCTTACTTTATTTTAGCTTGCTCCCAATGCGGCTACTGCGTGTATTATTAACCCAGGGAAAAACCTTGTTGCATTACATAATCCCTTGTTCACTGAAGATAAACTAAAAAAGATTACTGAAGTTGCCAAACTAAGTGCTGAAGATATCTTTCAGTTCTACACATCTTCTTTTACAAAGAGATATAAAAAGAATGTTGATGGAAAAAATTCCTAACTATGTCCCATGTATTACAATAAATGTTATGTACATGTTATTCTCTTTATACTTGATGATTTTATTTCATATAGTTTTCTCCCTTTAATGTGATTATGATTATTACAGTCAACTCCGCTTAATGTGATCACTTTTTTACAAGAGTAGAATTATTACAATCTAGAAACGAAAAATGTCTGATTGAAAGCTATAGAGATTTAGAAAGAGAGGCAAAGACTGTGGGACTGTTAGTTAACAGAGAAAAAACCAAATATGTTGTCATGGACAGAGGAAATGGACCAACTGCGGGTTCAGTAACTGCTGAACTTGGTTTTGAAAGGGTAACAGAATTTAAATATCGGACATTTTATTTCGGACATTTAAATATCGGACATCGGAAATTTTATATAGGAAGATCGGACGTCCTAGAAAGAGTTGGCTGGACGAGGTTGAAGAAGATTTGAAGAAATTAAGGGTGAGAAATTGGAAGACAAGAGCCAGGGATCGGAGAGGGTGGAGCTGCCTTGTGAGGGAGGCCAAGGTCCTACATGGACTGTAGAGCCGAGGAGGAAGGGAAGAATGATTACAATAAACGACTTGATACTAAAAAGTTTCAAACAGTGTAACTTGAGTGTTAGCTTAAAATCACAACTTTGTAGTCCTAATTGAAGTACTGTATTTAAAACAGTTACCTGGTATGCATTTTGTAACTTTTGATTCTTAAAAGAAAAATATGAGAATGGAACATATGACACTGATAAATTAATGACCCATTTTGTTTAATTATGTATTAAATTGGCCTTCAAACAGAGAAATAAAGGAGCTTTTTAGGGTATTTTACCAGATTTTGATAACGTTAAGCGATATATTAATCACATAAAATGATAGATTTTGCGTTAACTTAAATATGAATGATCGGGACCAGTCAATTTTGATTACATTATCCGATTTATAACATTTAACCATGATCACAATTAGCTGAGTCAACTGTACTACTTTTCCTTAAATTCAGTTGCACCTTTATGGTTCTGTGCTCTAATTCCAGAAGAAAGAAAACATTGGATTCTCCATTGAGAGATTCTCAGAATACATAGAAAGATTGGTGAGGGGAGCACAAATCCATGCATGGTGGCTGGTGAAGAGAACATGTATTGTCCAGATGCTTCATTTTGAAGATGTCTCTGCTTAATGATTTTAATATTGCAGTTTCTTACACAAATTTAGAATATTGTGATTGGTGTTCATAGGAAAACAAAATGGAGATTAAGAGGAAGGATTTGGGCTTTAAAGAAACTATAGGTAATCTGGATCCCTTCAATAAGCTAGCTAAAATGAGCCAAGCCTTTTCACTTTATCAGTTTATTAATAATACTACTCTTTAATTTTTTCAAAAGAATTTAAGTAGCAAAATCGTTTTTAAATACTTTAATTTGGATGGCATGAGTTTCATTATATGACAATACTCTAGCTACACCTTTTGCCACAATCGTTATCACATCGCTTATTATTATCTATTCATTATCAGTTTAATCTCAGCCAATAGCGATCATGAAAGTTGACATTTTTACCGTCAAATGTTGGAGACAATCTCTTACGGACAAAAATTTTACATAATTTGCACTGGAAGTTTGTTTCTACCCATTTTTCATTGTGTTTACCAATTTTTGTCTGTACTTTAGCACTTTAGGATTGATTTGAGATCCCTCTTTCCAGGGTGATTTTGATTTGTCGTCAGGTGGTCTACACCCTTTTAATTTTTGTGCCTGAGTTTTAAAATCACCCTTTTTATGAGCCTACCTAGTCAGTTTTAATTATCCTCCTCATGATATGCCACTTTTTGGGTTAGAAACATTATATGTCCATAAACTTCTATTAATACTTATTTTTAATAATTTTCAAAATGATTATCTGAGGGTATCGTATATTAAAAATAATTTACTAGCATAGATTTTTTCAGGACTTTCACTGTATTTATACTTCTTAAATTTGATTATTGAATAGATGGGATAAAGCAGACGGTAGATCGTGTAAAGTGTATTGTTTTCCCTCAACTTTAAGCTTACTTTATTTATTCAATAAAGTATGCATTGCTGGAAGTCATAATAATCATGAGGCTTTGTTTTTTCCTTATTTATGTTGGCTTACTCAATCAGCTTAAAGGAGTAATTTTTTTAGTGTTGTATCTCTGTTGCTGGTGAACAGAAAAACTTGCAGAGGGCTCCAATAAGCACTTAATCAGTAACCAATTGAATTGTTTTATTTACGCTTCTCTACTATATCATGTCTTGTACTAAACTTCTAGATCGAAATTTATTCAAATTGTAAAGATAACAGTATACCAGAAAGTAAGAGAAGCTAATACAGGCCTCAAAGTTATCCTATTATATTTTCTTAATTATACACTGGATAAGCAGAATAAACTTAATTTAGATTGTAATAAGTGGAATAATGAAACTAGAGTACTAGACCTAGACCACCTAGAATTAGAGTTTTCTAAGAAGAATACCTACGGATAAGTGGAACAAAAATATTGGTTCAATTAGCAATTCCACTTTTCTTATTGTTTGACTGTATTTTAAAAAACTGGGAAAAACCTACTGTATTTTATTGTTTGTTTTTCTATATTTTCCATAATTTTGCTGTAAACACTTAATATTACACCTCACATGTAATGAACGTATTCCATCCAAAACTGATTAAAATCTATTGGCTATTCTTGGACCGATTTAGGAGGGAAACTCCTGAAGGTGGTGTCCAAGTTTAAAAATTTTGAGAAACACTATCTTAGATTGCTTTTAAAACCTAATTTTAATTTGAAAAATTGAAAATTCTGAATAGATGATGATCCGCCTTAAATTCCATGAAGGTCTATTTTGTTTGTTTTCTATATTTTCCATAATTTTGTTGTAAACACTTAATACTGTCTAGCTGGCATCATCCTAACTTTGAAAACAGCTGTAATCTTCAAAACCAAAGACTTGTTTTCAATGAGATTCAGGTAATTTTCTTGGGAATCAACAAAATAAGTAATTTATTTAATATTATGGGTTGAAATTCCTTAAACTAAAAGTTTAAAGTATATTGATATCCAAAATTTACAAAAAGCTTTGGCATAGGGCAATTTAAGTATTATGTAAGCATTTTTTTGATAATTTTAATTGTCCCTGCTCCTTGTCAGCAAAACTATACAAATTGCAAACTGAAACTAATCTAAAAAAATTTAGAACACAATTCAAATAAAAAGTTCTTTACTGCTTTTAAAACTTAAAATGTATTTTAAATTTTTTAAAAGAAAATTTCTTAGTTACAACCGGATTTATTGTGGTCTAGATATTTTTTAAAAAAGTAACACGTGCTACGGCTTTGCGTAAGCATTATTCATTCCTTCCATTGTCCGCAAAAATAAGAAAATCTCAACCCCTCTCACTCGTTAGATGCTTACATAATATTTCATTCTATTTTACGAAGGATGAAGAAACGCGAAATTTGTGCTGGTCGGAGACGCACTGTAAATCCGCCATGTTGGTTGGATCCAAAGCGGTCTCATCAACAATGTAGATGCCGCCACTGTCTCGAATACGAATTATACAGAGGCTTCGTTGTCATAATAATTTTGGCTTCGCCTTCGACTACTCACTCACTGCGACTGTCACTACTAAAATTTTGTACACAAAAAAGCAATAGTGTGCTTATTTTGTTTGAAGATATAAGGTATTTCAATCTTCATAAATCTTATAAAATATAACTTATCGTCTGACAAAATTGGATTAGTTATTAAGTATCTATATTTTATTTTACAGGGGGACTTCTATTTTCACTCACGATGTCCGATATGGAGACGTAAGTTCATGTGAAAATTCCGGTCAAAGCTTAACCTAAAATCTGATTAACATAGTGCTTTATTTTTTAAATGTTCAACTTTATTCACCGTTTAATACAAATATAGTGCTTTTATAATTTCAGTGTTTATTATTTAACCCGGGTGAGGTAATAATTATTACTCTTTTAGTGAAACCACTGGTACTGGTGAAATGGACGTGAACACAGCACTCCAAGAGGTTCTGAGGACAGCTCTAACACACGGAACTCTTACTAAAGGTTTGCATGAATCCTGCAAAGTCTTGGACAAGCGACAAGCATTGTTGTGTGTTCTTGCTGCCAATTGTGATGAGCCTCAACTTGTCAAGTTGGTGGAAGCTTTGTGTGCAGAACATCAAATTAACTTATTGAAAGTAAGTTTAACCTCTAATTTTGTTTCTTCTTATAGTTTTCATTATATTCAAATCATTACTTCAGCTTTGTTAGTACCAGCTTTAGAGAGTCCTCCAATAGCCATGTCATGTGTAACCACAGCTCCTACGGCAACATGCTTGTATTCTCATCATTCAAGCTGTGGGTAAACAAGCAGCTGGAGGACTTGTATCTAATGCTGTTACATTTTGTTATGTGGTTTCAGTCTATATTCTAAAATGAAATGCTGCTTGTTGATTTTGTCAAAACTAACTTGGTAGAAATCTGGTTGTGAGAAATATGTTACACACTTAGGCAATGCTTTGGTAGGAGTCCTCCTTGTCAGCTGTCCTTTTCTCATTACATTCTCGAGATGAAATGGAACCTTGTTGCCTTGGAGGATTGTTACCAAAGCTTGTCTGCCACTTAAAATATTGCATAAGATGGGAGGGACTAGACTTAAAGTTCATACCTGTGTTGTGTAGTGTCACTTTCTTTAATTTTGCACATTTCCACTTATAAGTTTCCTCAAATACACTCATACATTCTGTAAATTAGAAATAGGTTTTACTAAAAAAATATTGTCCATGAAATAAATTTAACCGTGGTCTTATTCTGCACCATTCGAAAAGGCTGTGTCTGAGCTTTTTGCCCGCTTATTTGAATTAGTTATCTATTCTGTCATAACATCAATTTTAAGGTTGTAGAAGTTGTATTAGGGCGAATTAAAGAACTCCTTCTAATTTACAGTTTGAGATTTTTGACAGCTTCTCTAAAACCTTATTGTAATATATACTTTAACCTATGTGTTATAAAAAAATATAAGAGTTTAGAAAAGAGTATTTAATAAAAAGATGGATGTTGTATCGTAAATTCATCACACCTATTTAGAATATATTTAGATAGATCTACAAATAGATTGCTGAGCTGAGCGTTAATGCATTGAGGTTTACATTTAATGATGATTACTAGGCTCCCTCTACTGAGATGAAATGAGGAATGTCTTAATCTGATAGTTTGTTTAAATTTCTCTAGAATGAATATTTGAATGTTAAAATATAAATGATGATAATAAGGCTCCCTCTACTGAGGTGAAATGAAGAACGTCCTATCTCTGACAGTTATTTTTAATTTCTGTAAAATAATATTGTTTTAAATTATGATTATGTGCTTTCTACTGAGGTGTGAAATGAATGTCCTATCTGCATGGGTGCCACTCTTCCGTACCCCGGACGGAATTCCGTCCCAGGTATATTACGAAACGCAAATATAGTACTAAATTCCAATACCTACATTTCACATTTGGTTCAATTCCGTTCCTGCTTATTTTTATTGAAAATATGAATAGTTTTTGATCTAACTAAACATTTTAATCTGAGTAAAATTGTTTCAGCTATATATTACTACTTCTTTGGTATCCAAAAGAGCATAGCTGAAACATTAACAGAATTGAACTGCACATTTTGGCCACAAGTAACATGGTTTTACTCACATACTCATACAGCTTTATCTTGATTTATAATTTAAGGAACTATGATTATTCATGATATTTAATGAATTTTCATGCAATTAAAAAAAATAGCTAGACTGGATGAAAATGATTAATACGATACTTTAAATTTTTGTCTTGCAAATTTTGAAAAGTGGCACCCATGCCTATCTGACAAATGGTTTGATTTGAATTTCAGTAAAATGATTAATAGTTGAGTGTCTTAAATGATGATAAATAAGGCTCCCTCTTCTGATGTGAAATGAGGAATGTCCTATCTGACAGTTGGTTTAAATTTCATACTTAATACGTCTCCCTCTACTCTGGTGAAGTGAAATGTTTTGTCTGACTGTTAGTTTGCATTGTTATTGATTTTAATTTCTGTAAAATAACAATTGTCTTAAATGTTGATAATAAGGCTCCCTCTACTGAGGTGAAATGAAGAACGTCTTATCTGACCGATGATTTTAATTTCTGTAAAATAATAGTTACTCTTAAATGATGATAAAAAAGGCTCCCTCTACTGAGGTGAAATGAAGAACGTCCTATCTGACAGATGATTTTAATTTCTATAAAATAATAGTTTATTGTCTTAAATGATGATAAAAAAGGCTCCCTCTACTGAGGTGAAATGAAGAACGTCCTATCTGACAGATGATTTTAATTTCTGTAAAATAATAGTTTGTCTTAAATGATGATAAAAAAGGCTCCCTCTACTGAGGTGAAATGAAGAACGTCCTATCTGACAGATGATTTTAATTTCTGTAAAATAATAGTTTGTCTTAAATGATGATAAAAAGGCTCCCTCTACTGAGGTAAAATGAAGAACAACCTATCTGACAGATGATTTTAATTTCTGTAAAACAATAGTTTATTTGATGATAAAAAAGGCTCCCTCTACTGAGGTGAAATGAAGAACGTCCTATCTGACAGATGATTTTAATTTCTGTAAAATAATAGTTTGTCTTAAATGATGATAAAAAGGCTCCCTCTACTGAGGTAAAATGAAGAAAGTCCTATCTGACAGATGATTTTAATTTCTGTAAAATAATAGTTTATTGTCTTAAATGATGATAAAAAGGCTCCCTCTACTGAGGTAAAATGAAGAACGTCCTATCTGACAGATGATTTTAATTTCTGTAAAATAATAGTTTATTGTCTTAAATGATGATAAAAAAGGCTCCCTCCTGAGGTGAAATGAAGAACGTCCTATCTGACAGATGATTTTAATTTCTGTAAAATAATAGTTTGTCTTAAATGATGATAAAAAGGCTCCCTCTACTGAGGTAAAATGAAGAACGTCCTATCTGACAGTTGATTTTAATTTCTGTAAAACAATAGTTTATTGTCTTAAATGATGATAAAAAAGGCTCCCTCTACTGAGGTGAAATGAAGAACGTCCTATCTGACTGATGATTTTAATTTCTGTAAAATAATAGTTACTCTTAAATGATGATAAAAAAGGCTCCCTCTACTGAGGTGAAATGAAGAACGTCCTATCTGACAGTTGGTTTCAATTTCTGTAAAATAATAGTTTGTCTTAAATGATGATAAAAAGGCTCCCTCTACTGAGGTAAAATGAAGAACGTCCTATCTGACAGTTGATTTTAATTTCTGTAAAATAATAGATTGTCTTAAATGATGATAAAAAAGGCTCCCTCTACTGAGGTGAAATGAAGAACGTCCTATCTGACTGATGCTTTTAATTTCTGTAAAATAATAGTTACTCTTAAATGATGATAAAAAAGGCTCCCTCTACTGAGGTGAAATGAAGAACGTCCTATCTGATAGATGATTTTAATTTCTGTAAAATAATAGTTTGTCTTAAATGATGATAAAAAAGGCTCCCTCTACTGAAGTGAAATGAAGAACGTCCTATCTGACAGATGATTTTAATTTCTGTAAAACAATAGTTTATTGTCTTAAATGATGATAAAAAAGGCTCCCTCTACTGAGGTGAAATGAAGAACGTCCTATCTGACTGATGATTTTAATTTCTGTAAAATAATAGTTATCTTAAATGATGATAAAAAAGGCTCCCTCTACTGAGGTAAAATGAAGAACGTCCTATCTGACAGTTGATTTTAATTTCTGTAAAATAATAGATTATTGTCTTAAATGATGATAATAAGGCTCCCTCTACTGAGGTAAAATGAAGAACGTCCTATCTGACAGATGATTTTAATTTCTGTAAAATAATAGTTTATTGTCTTAAATGATGATAAAAAAGCTCCCTCTACTGAGGTAAAATGAAGAACGTCCTATCTGACCGATGATTTTAATTTCTGTAAAATAGTTTATTGTCTTAAATGATGATAAAAAAGGCTCCCTCCTGAGGTGAAATGAAGAACGTCCTATCTGACAGATGATTTTAATTTCTGTAAAATAATAGTTTATTGTCTTAAATGATGATAAAAAAGGCTCCCTCTACTGAGGTGAAATGAAGAACGTCCTATCTGACAGATGATTTTAATTTCTGTAAAATAATAGTTTATTGTCTTAAATGATGATAAAAAAGGCTCCCTCTACTGAAGTGAAATGAAGAACGTCCTATCTGACAGATGATTTTAATTTCTGTAAAACAATAGTTTATTGTCTTAAATGATGATAAAAAAGGCTCCCTCTACTGAGGTGAAATGAAGAACGTCCTATCTGACTGATGATTTTAATTTCTGTAAAATAATAGTTATCTTAAATGATGATAAAAAAGGCTCCCTCTACTGAGGTAAAATGAAGAACGTCCTATCTGACAGTTGATTTTAATTTCTGTAAAATAATAGATTATTGTCTTAAATGATGATAATAAGGCTCCCTCTACTGAGGTAAAATGAAGAACGTCCTATCTGACAGATGATTTTAATTTCTGTAAAATAATAGTTTATTGTCTTAAATGATGATAAAAAAGCTCCCTCTACTGAGGTAAAATGAAGAACGTCCTATCTGACCGATGATTTTAATTTCTGTAAAATAGTTTATTGTCTTAAATGATGATAAAAAAGGCTCCCTCCTGAGGTGAAATGAAGAACGTCCTATCTGACAGATGATTTTAATTTCTGTAAAATAATAGTTTATTGTCTTAAATGATGATAAAAAAGGCTCCCTCTACTGAGGTGAAATGAAGAACGTCCTATCTGACAGATGATTTTAATTTCTGTAAAATAATAGTTTGTCTTAAATGATGATAAAAAAGGCTCCCTCTACTGAAGTGAAATGAAGAACATCCTATCTGACAGATGATTTTAATTTCTGTAAAACAATAGTTTATTGTCTTAAATGATGATAAAAAAGGCTCCCTCTACTGAGGTGAAATGAAGAACGTCCTATCTGACAGATGATTTTAATTTCTGTAAAATAATAGTTTGTCTTAAATGATGATAAAAAGGCTCCCTCTACTGAGGTAAAATGAAGAACGTCCTATCTGACAGTTGATTTTAATTTCTGTAAAATAATAGATTATTGTCTGAAATGATGATAAAAAAGGCTCCCTCTACTGAGGTGAAATGAAGAACGTCCTATCTGACTGATGATTTTAATTTCTGTAAAATAATAGTTACTCTTAAATGATGATAAAAAAGGCTCCCTCTACTGAGGTGAAATGAAGAACGTCCTATCTGACAAATGGTTTGAATTTCAGTAAAATAATTAATAGTTTACCGTCTTAAATGATGATAAAAAGGCTCCCTCTACTGAGGTGAAATGAAGAACGTCCTATCTGACAGTTGGTTTCAATTTCTGTAAAATAATAGTTTGTCTTAAATGATGATAAAAAGGCTCCCTCTACTGAGGTAAAATGAAGAACGTCCTATCTGACAGTTGATTTTAATTTCTGTAAAATAATAGATTATTGTCTTAAATGATGATAAAAAAGGCTCCCTCTACTGAGGTGAAATGAAGAACGTTTTATCTGACTGATGCTTTTAATTTCTGTAAAATAATAGTTATCTTAAATGATGATAAAAAAGGCTCCCTCTACTGAGGTGAAATGAAGAACGTCCTATCTGACAAATGGTTTGAATTTCAGTAAAATAATCAATAGTTTACTGTCTTAAATGATGATAAAAAGGCTCCCTCTACTGAGGTGAAATGAAGAACGTCCTATCTGACAGTTGGTTTCAATTTCTGTAAAATAATAGTTTGTCTTAAATGATGATAAAAAGGCTCCCTCTACTGAGGTAAAATGAAGAACGTCCTATCTGACAGTTGATTTTAATTTCTGTAAAATAATAGATTATTGTCTTAAATGATGATAATAAGGCTCCCTCTTCTGATGTGAAATGAGGAATGTCCTATCTGACTGTTGTTTTAAATTTCATACTTAATTGGTCTCCCTCTACTCGGTGAAGTGAAATATCTTTATAGTTTTTAACTTTCATGACTGCAGTTGCTGTTCTTTCTGTAATAATTTCTTTTCTTATAGTGAGATTGTATTAAGGAAATTTATTTTATAGGTCGACAGCAATAAAAAATTAGGAGAATGGGCCGGTCTATGTTCGTTTGACAAGGAGGGAAAAGCGAGAAAGGTGGTTGGCTGCAGTGTAGCAGTTGTTGTAGTAAGTATCTGATGGTGCATTTTTAATTTCTTTTAAACTGCTTATTTTTTTGTTTGACTGGAAAAAAAATCAGCTAAGTGAGAAGGGAGTGTATGACTTTTCATTTTGTCACTTGTGTCTAAAAATGTGAGAAAAATACGCTGTATCTTTTAAACTTGATTAGCATTGTTAAATGTAATTGTTTCAAAATATCTATTTCAATGGGGAAAACTTTGGTTGTTAAAAAATTAGGTTTCTTATTGCCTCTTTTCTATTAATCTAGATAATTTTTACATTACAGTTAAATTTTAAGTTTCCCTTTAGTGAGAAACCTATGACCTTATTTAGTTTGACTTTCCATGATTTTTAAGTTTTTTATTAACTAATAATTGAGGTGTTAGCGGCAACATTGAGCTACTTTTAATGTAAAGGTGTTGGAGTTCACTCATTGTTGCTGCGAGCACCTCAATTTTAATAAATATTATGGTCTTTCTATGGTATAAACCTTTATTCAAACCATTGCTTTCCCAAAATCTATACCCAACAGAAATGCAAAATTAGGGTTTATCTTTTAGTAATGGGATGGGTCATTTATCGTCTGTCTTATCACAAGTTAAGCTTTTGTTAACATTTCTGTCGCCTAGTACAGGACTCCTTATTTTCAATGGGGGAAATTGTTGCATTGAATCACTAGTCCTCTTTGTTTATTATTTTAACAGTTCACTAATCCCAGCCTGTAACATGTGCATTGAACTGAATCAATTCCGAGAAGAAGACCATGCTTGTGATCGCCAATAATTCTGCCAATAATCTTCCATCGACTTTAATCTCTTCCAAATCATAATGCGGCTTGTCCCTGGCCATGACAAATCACCTAAAAAAAATTAAATTGTGACCCACCATCTCGGATTTGTCTGAAATTTTCAGGAAACACAGTTCTGATGCAGTTAGGAGGGATATGAAATTTAGATCAATATGAGCAGTAGTTTTTTTAAACTTGGCTATTTTGCCCCTGGTCGTGTCGCATATCAGTGGAATTTTCAGGGGTGTTACTTAATTCAAAATTTTATTTCTCAGCTATCTATGACAGCTGAAAATTTTCTTTTAATGAGGAATTCAGAAAAAAATACATGGGTAATGCCATATCTGTATTTCTTTTTGTAAAAATTGTTTTTGTTGCCAATTTTTGAATTCTGAGTTCAAATGTTCAAAGTCAAATTCTGAAAAAGTACATCCTCAAATCTTCACTAAATATTTTTTAAAATACTTTATACAATATTCTTTAATATAAAGATGAGGAAACAATGGTGCTATCACAACTTTTGAGTAAAAAAATTTTTTTATGTCAAACCATTACCAATGATAATTAACGTAGGAATGTAAAAAAGTTCATCCCCAAACCTTTACCAAATATTTTTTTAATACTTATCTTCAATATTGATTGATAGTTTTGAAACATGTTCGTTCGTATCTGATTACCAAAAATTGTATTAAATAAGCACTCAAATCCCCTGTCTGGTTTTCATAACTAAATAGGCGCTACGAGTGTGATATAATATTTCTGATTGTATTTTTCTTGCATAATTATGTGTGCAAGATGAATATGTTAGAAGACAGGCTACTTCTTAAGCTACTGATTTGCAATCGATTACTTACACTCGGCACTTACTAATAGCTGTTTTGGGTGTATCTTTAAACAGTCGCAAATAGTGCTAAATAAATTTCATTCGATTTGGATGTAACTTGATCTCTTTAGTTATTCAGTTTTGGATGGAACATTATTAAATTAGTGTTTTTTCTAACAAAATGTGATGATTGTGTGAGAAATGAAAAATAAATGATTATAAGTTTCTCCTGGCTGTCTGAATAGTTAAATAGTTAAAGCTTTTTTCTCTTCTTACTATATTTTCTAACATGATGATAATGTGGGAAATGAAGAATTAATGATAAGTTTCTCCTGGCTGTCTGACCAGTTTAAATGTTCATTAATGGCTTTATTCACTGCTACTTGACCAGCAGTTAATCATTGGTTAATAAGGATTTCACCTATCATAGTTGGCAAAAAGCTCATCTTCTGATCAAATGGTAGTGAATAAGGCCAATGGGTTATGAAATGACCCCCCCCAGTTTAAAATGAACAGGTCTTGTTTCTATAGCAACCACCACAACCAGAAAACTAGGCCACAGCTCATCTTGTGGTAGACACACAGTAGTTTTTATCACGGCTTGATCTTATTTATTACAATACACGCACATCACAAAATATTGAAATGATTGAAATAACCTTTTGCCTTAAGGAACCAATTTTCAATTCCAATGATACACAGATAAAAAAAAATCTACTTAGATGTTTTTGGTGTTCCAGGGGTCGGGCTGACTTATAAACCCTGTTCTCCCTATTTGTAACTTGCTTTAAATTTTTTAAACAATAACATTTATTTTCAAGGTTATGTATTGATAATATTTTTTTTTCTATTTCCAGGATTATGGAAAAGAAACACAAGCACATGATGTTTTGAATGACTATTTCAAATCTAAAAGGGCATAATAAAAATTTATACTAAATAATTTCACAAATCTTTGTTTTATTTCTCTGCTAATTTAACAGAAAATTACTGTGAAATGATGGCTTCTTAACCTGAAATTAATTTCTGTATAGACAAACCTTGAGAAAGTGCCTGAACCTGGTTTAGGAGAAACCAGGTACTGTATGCTTTCAACTGGGGTTAGCTCACTTATCCGTGAGGATGTGTGCAGGGCCTGTGAGATCTGGGCACTTATAAACATTCACAGAAACTCCTTTTCAGCTGCTCTTGAGGTTACACTAAATAACCACCTATGTATAATTTTAGAAATAAGGTAATCTTTTTAACTCCATATTAAAATGTCATTATTTTTTGAAAAATTGCATCTGAATAATCTCTAAATGATCATTTTGTAACTATAAAAATTGCTTCAATTAAAAGCCTTGCACAGGGTGGCGACAGATCAGGGAATTTCATTCATCTGGAAAAGTCAGGGAAATTCAGAAAAAAGTTAAAAAATCAGGGAAGATTTTAGTAATTCACGCCGCAAATACCCGCGATCGCATCCTTCACTCATTTCAGTGGCTGGGAAAGTCTGGAATTCCTATAAAAATCTGGAATTTCAATGAAAAATTCCGGATTTCTGCCGGAAATTCGGATGCTTCCGGACGTTTGCCTGTAAAGTTGGCATTTTTACGGCTTGAACGCGGGCGGAAAAAACAACTTCACAGTAGGTTCGCGATCACGTTTTTCAAACTTCGCGTCAATATCCTTGGCTTTAAATGCTTGTTTTTGGAGATTGGTAGTTCAAATGTGATAAATATTTAGCTGGCAAATTAGGAGGTTTTTTAGAGGAATTTCCTGTTGTTTGCAAGAAGGCAAATAGAAATTTGTAGTTTGAACTTTAGAGTTTTAATATCAAAGAATTACAAGGTGTATTGATAATAGGATATATGAATATTTTAAAGTATCAGAAAGGAAATCTTACAAAATCTTCCATATGGGTAATTTTTTGGGGTGGAAATTAAACTTTTTGGACTTAAGTTTTTTTTATTCCTTTCAGATTGTTTTAGTTTTTCATTTTCTGCAATTTATACATTTTGAGTCAATGCATTAGAATAACTTTTGATCATTATTTATAGTTTTATTAAAAGTATAAGATAGTTTTTAATTTTTTGAAATTAAATCTGTAACAGTTAATAAGGGGGGCCTTGCCTCACCCCCCCCCCCCCGAAATTCAAACTAGGTGTACCAAACAAGCTAAAATCCTGCTTTTAGGGTCAAATTACAAAAATTTTCTGGGGAAGGACCCCCAACCCCCCCTTTTGTACTTGGAACGTATTATTAACGACTTTATTATAATAAGTTCATCCAAATCCTACCTAAAAATGTGTGTCCAAAATTCGAACTAAATTTTTCTGGGGAGGGCCCCCAGATCTCCTTTAGTACTTGAAACTCTGTTACTCATAACTTTTTTAATATTAAGTTCATCAAAATTCAAATCCCATATAAAAATGTATATCTAAAATTTGGGCTAAGAGTAGTACCAAAACTAGTTAAAAACCTGTTTTTTGAGTCAAATTTCCAAAAATTTTCTGGGGGAGGACCCCCAGACCCCCCTTTGGTACTTGTCATTATGCTCCTCACAACTTTTCTTATATTAAGTTTTTAGGGCCTAAATAATCACCTAAAAATGTATTAAAAAGCTACATTGGACCTATTAAGTATGTTTGGGAGGGGCTGAGGAGTATTTTGGGGCCCCTCCCGAAATAAATTCCTGTATATGCCACTGCTGTCTAAATAGGTTCATTTATTTCAAAATTTCATGAAAATATTTTGTTAATATACTAGAGCGTAATTACATTTTTAATCAAACCCTTTTGTGTAGCTAGGAACTTATATGAAAATTTTCTTTTATTAAACTATTTAATAGATATAGTTGTACGAAATGAAACACACATGTTCCTTAGAAAAAATTATTGCAAACAATATCGGTCAGCCTTGAAATTTTCATCTGGTAGCCTGGAAAAGTCCTTGAAAATCCTTGTTGAGTTTTTTTCCTTAAAAATTGTATGAACCCTGATATTATAAGCATTAAATACATAGAATAATTGAAAATAATACATTATATTTCCTACTTGTATGTAGCTGAAGATTTGAATAAAAAGAATATTCATATTTAATCAATATGTCTTTTGATTAAAATTTTAAAATATTCTATGTATTATTTCTACGTAAGAAATATTATATGTCATTGTAATTAATATTTTAATATGCTTATTACGTTCAAGTATTTCTTAGTTTATATAACTTCTAGTTTACAAATTACAGTTTATTAATATTTATCGTTAAAAAAATTTTGATGTAGGTATATCAGGGAAGTTTTAAAATTATAGTCAGGGAAATTTTTTCCACAGATTCTGTAGCCACCCTGCATTCACAGAAAATAAAGCAGCTGAATTATATAAACTTCAGGAGATCAAAGAGTTGGAACTTGTCTATACTGAACATACTTTTTGAAAAAGTGTGTTCGTTTAGTTTTACGTTTTCTTAGTTTTTACCAAAGTGACTACTTTTAAGATGTGATGTGTACCTGCCTATTTTAATATGGGGTCTAGCAGCAATTTCTGTCCTTTAAAGCTTGTCTTTTTGAAAAAATGTTCACTAATTGTAGCCCAAATTTGAGTAGTATTTAGAGGGCAGTTTAAAAGGCTACTTGGTGAATTTTATTTGCCAAGGGAAAATGAAAGTTTTTCATTTCTTTAATTTGCTTCAATTTAAAAGTTTTGGGTCAGTCCCTTATAATAAATAAGTATTAATCATAATCTATAGTTAATTAACAAAAGCTGTCAAATTTTGGTTTGCCAAGTTCCTTTATTTAAAACAAAAATATTTCTTACAGTAACAAAACTCATACAAAACCCTGATTTTTAAAATTTTATTGAGTTTTAGGTTTAATTCGGAGCTGTGTAGTTAGTGAATTTTCAAGATCATTTCCTAATATTTACTACTTTTGACTATTTATTTCACCACCAATTGAAATAATCGCCAACGATATTACAATGGGTACATTCGTAAAAGCGAACTCGTTTAACCAGTTAAACGGTGAAAACCGAAAAAAGTATGGTCACGTGACCTCCGTTTCATGAGTTAAACTGAGATTATACGAACGACCATAACTTTTTTCTGTTAAGTTGCTTGCTTGGCGTTGGCTTGGCGGGCTTTTCCCTTCAGCTTTAAAGTGACATCGCGTGATTCTGTTTTGTGTTTTCAAAAAGAAATGGATCACCAAGACATTGTGAAATGTTTGCCCATGTTGCAATCTGGTTTTTTTTTTCGAGAATCCAGATGCCCTAAACACTCTTTTAAATCCTGAAAAGTTTTTGAGTTTTCATTATTAATTTATATGAAATACAAGTTGAAATTTCAAAACAAAAATGCTAAACGCGCCTATTAAACATGCGGTGGTAATAAGACCGTAATCAAACGTTCTCTGAGCTCAAAAAAATGAAAATATTTATTAAAAAATAAAAATTTCCATGCTTGTTCTGAATCTGAAATTCACTTGAAGCCCTCACAAAGGGAATTAAGAACCAAAGTACCAAAACGTTTCTCAGAAAATTAATAGAAACGTTATTTTGAACTACTAATGCCTATGAACTACAGAGAAAAATGGGGAAAACTTGGGGTCAAATTTTCAGGATTTAACAAAAAAAGCCAAACGAAAATTTCGAAGCCAAACGAGTTTGAAAAAAAGCCAAATTTCTCGAATTTGGCCTTAAAAAGGCCAAATTGGCAACCCTCTGAGAAATTTTTGAGTTATTTGAGTTACGAACTTTTTTCGGTTACAGCGAATTTAGGAACGGCGAGTTATCCTCATGGAAATAACCGGTGACTTTAGGAACGCTCAATTCGCATAATTCGTTTAACTGGTTAAACGAGTTCGATTTTACGAATGTACCCAATATCTATTTCAGATGCTAGATTATCGGTGTTACATCTTCCACAACAATTTAATGCTTGAATTAGAAAATAAATAACAAAAGCATGCAATATCGGTTGTGATCGCAATCCTGTGGTTAACCTCCTTGGGAAATTTAAAACGTCTCCCATGCAGGCTCGGATCCAGCACTGCTCCAAGGGGGGGCCCTTTTTCAGACCACCACCTTTAATGTCAAAATTTTGGGGATTTTCTGAAAAGTATCACTCAAGATCCCCTTTTGGTACGCCTGGGGTTGTATGGGGTTCTTCCGCCAGAAAAAAAATTTGAAATTTGACCTGTAAAAGTAGGGTTTTAACTCTTTTTGAGTACTTTTTTTCGTACTTATGAGTAATTTTTTGGGTCCAAGGGGGGCACTTTCCAGAGTGCCACCCCCTGGATCCGCCACTGCTCCCATGGGACTTTGGGGGGCAAGTTGTCCTTGATGGCTTTTGGATGGAAACATTATTAACAATTAAAAATGGGATTATTCTCTCACGTTCGGGGGGCATAATCGCCCTAGGATAACCTCCTCATAAATCCACCCATGATGTTTCAATCGTTACATGATAAAAGAAATTAACTGTAACGACAGTTTTAGTTTTGTTTTCGCTTGTGAGGTTCTCATTTTACAACTTTACAACAGTTTCCTTTGAGCAAGTGTGTGTTCTCACTTGCGTTGATCTCAAAAGCTATCACCAGAGCGCGCGAGCTTCGACTTGAATCGTGTATTCTGTATCTGTGACTATGCACGAACACCTTCCTACAACTCAACCCAACCATATCCATATCAGAACCAAAATAAACAAATAAGCGCGGTCGAAGCTGCCGTATAATTTTTTAGTCGAAGTCTTTCAAATGTAATTGGCATAGTGTTTCTGTATTTCATCGCAATCGGTTTTGAGGAAACCTGAGCAAAAAAAGCTAAACTTTTGTATATATTTCAAGAAAATAGTTTCACAGAAATGAGCAAATTAGATTCAGTTTATAGGATTTGTGTGGGGAACTTGTACGTCAAATTCCAATTTGAGAACTTCGTGAGAAATATAACGACTTCTGTTGCGTGTAGATATGATGATTTAAACGATAATGATGTAATTGATTTATCAGGAGCACCCAAAACAAAAAAGGTTATTGGTATCAGGACTAAATTTCCACCCAATCGGGATGGCCCACCCAAAATAATTGAAGGCAAATATGCAGCAACTGTTATCAAGAAATTTAACTGGGAATGTAAGAATATGTATGGTCCTTTGTTAGAAAGTAAAACTAGTTCAGAAAGAAGAAAATATAACAAACAAATTCCTATCATTCAGCACCAGAGTGTTGTTCCAGTTGTGGATCCTCTTGGACTGGATGAATCTGATCCCAGCCAATCACATTCAAACGATTTGCACAGTAAAGATTCTATTTTTGATACACTTTTGAATTTTCCGTTGGTGAATAAACCAATGGATGCCAGATCTCTTCAAGTGACAGAGTTAAACGTCCTGAGGAAAGAGTTGGAAATACTTGGCGATTCTCATAAGCCTAGTGTTACAGCAATTTTGGAAAAAACTATGTCTGAAGAGAGAGCAGAAATTCTCAGAAGGTGGAGAGAAAGAATGATCAAGGAGCTTGGCAAAGAGGGGTTTCAAAAATATCAGTCAGGTGATTTCACTTTTTTTTTTGCATAACTTAATGGCACTGGTTATTTCCGCGAAAGTAACAACTAAACTCCTAATTTAATCTCACTATTTTTGAAAAATTACAAGTTAAATTAAAGCTAAATGCTCAAAAGTAGCAGCCTGAAATCGAACCGGGGACCATTAGGTTACTAGACACACACTCTACCACTAGGCCATCTGTGCTGATGCCAGGATTAATAAATAACATAATTTTAATGTTTTAAAACACTTAATAACACTCCTATTACTGCGCATGTTTCAACCTTCGTGGAAATAACCACTACGTTAATGTTAGTTAATTCATTATAGTTTCTTCAGAGAAGTTGTTGAATCTCAGAGTTGTGATAAGAAAATTACACATTATGTCCCTTTAATGACTTAAGTTTAAATTTGTTGGTTTTATTTACCTACTTTTTTCTCCTCCAGGTGAAATAAGTATGTCAGGTTTTAGATTTTTTTTTAAAGGAATAGGGATGTACTCACCAATTTGTTTTGCGTAAATTTAAAGAGTCTGGGCACGGGCGACATTTTTCAAGAAATTCGGTGTTGCTAAAGCCGTTCATTGCCAATTCAACCTTCTATAGAATTAGTTTTACCAGAATCCACTTTTTCAATGTCAATTTTGGTGCCAGGCCCAGACTCTTTGGTTTACCCTTGTTTTGTAACAAAATTTGATGTGTTTCCATAAAAAAGTTCTGTGAATGAAGGGGAAAAAATGTGAAAATGAAGGGCCTACAGTACAACCTCACCATTCATAACTTATTGAATGGGTTCGAAACTGGCAAATTCCATTCCTAAATGATAAAAACACTCCTGAAAACAATTTTCAAACCAGTTTTGATCTTTGGACTTTTGTGAAGAGTCCAATTTTGGGAATTGGAATTTTGTTAAGGGTCCTAAAATGGACCCATTTGTCTTCTAGATGAACCCCTGAGAGCTGTCACCCAGTTGGTGATCGCAGTGAAGGACCTACATAAAATCATTTCCAATACTGTTATTAAAGCAGTTCTATTCATTAAAATATTTTACTATTACAGGTTGATTAATTTAATGGATAACGATGCTTATATACAGTAGAAGCTCTAATAAAAACCAACTGTGTCGGCTTTTGAAAGATTCCTCTTTGGCATATATAAAGGATGCCAAGTTTTACCTGTTTTGTTTTACCTGCAATGAATATTAGACATCTGCCTTGTTTGAGCAACAGATTTGCTGTAAAATAGTGCCAATTAGGTTACCGTTAGAGACTTTCACCAAAGTCACTTTTTCAAAAAGCTCTGATGGACTCAACTCAATATTGACAGATTCAGGCTTATTAAATTAAAAACAATAAAAACTTAAGATGTATTCCTTGTACATTAACATGGGAAAACTACTTTTAGGTGCGCAAGGGTCAAAAATTGACCTAGAGACCTGAAAATTTGCTATAAATATAAATTTGTAAAAATGTTTTAGTAATTGTAACAACATAAAGGGGGCACTTAGGAAATTTCAAAAAAAAAAAAAAAAAAAAAAAAATACCCATAGACTTTTACAATGGCCTAGTCTCATCGGAAACGGTATTTCTGCCATCGGCAGTGCTAAAGTCTGTGTAAATAGAATTGGCGGTTGACCTTTACTTTTTTCTCAATGTATTTCTTCTGCGTTGCCATGGTAAAGAATGACGTTTAACCGCCTATTTTATTTACACAGACTACAGATTTGTATCAGAATCAGATTTTTTTATCCATGATGTTAGGGATTTATGAAAGCAATGGTGTCTTGGCTTTTACACTGGTTTTGACTATTAGGTAAATTTTCATAGAAAAACCATACCCTCATCTTTTACCTGGAAATAGATTGTTCTACCGTAAATCAAACAGACTTGTCAATAAGTTCAGTTTCTTTACATCAGGGTGGAGGGGTTTTCTGAGTGTAGCATCGTTTAAGTTCCATGTACTGTTTTAAATGGTAGATAATTTAACATTAAAGTATCATGCATTGCATTAGATGAACTTTTCCATAAAAGAATCTAATAGTATTTTCATTGTTTCTTTTAAGAACTCTTTGCCAATGGAACAGCACTCCATGATTACATTAACAGATATCTGACATCAGCTAGTGATGCTGAAGAGACTGCAAATGATGCCATTAAAGGTTATATAAAAAGTTTAAAAGGTGTATTTCCCAACATCAAGGAGATCAAACTCATGGAAGAAAGGATTTCTCACCCATTTCTACATTATAAGGGGGTTGTAGATTGCTTTGCCAAGTACAGGTAATTGATTCTTAATCTCAATATCTATTTATAGAAAAAAAATCCAATTTAATCATAGAGTTCAACCCTTTAAAAACATTCTGTTTCAAATTAAAAGTTGTCATAAATGCTCCAGATATTAGTTAAAAGAGAATACAATTGAATTTTAAAGTATACTTTTAAATTTGTAACCTTATCAAAATTTGGATACTTATAAAATATAAGGTTTTGTTCAGTGTTTACAGTAAATTAAACTTTTGAAACTTCACAGTTTTTATTACAAATACAATTATTTAGTTTTAATTGGTAAAAATTCTATTTATAATTTCTAAGATAAAATTATTATTTTGAAGTGAGGAAAAATTTAAGACCTCTAAACGTTAAGATTATTTGAATTTCATTGAATTATCAATACAAAAACAGCCCATGACATGGATAATTTGAATAAATCAATCAAGAAATATAGAGATTTTTCTTGTGAGGAAGGCTAAATAAAAATAAATGCTTTACCCTCTACTCATTTCCCCAATTATCTTATACAGTATACACATTGTATGATTTTCTCTCATGAACAGTACTTCCTAGTTTTTAAAATAAAAGTTATAGTAGGGGAGCCCATGATGCTAAATGTGGATTTACTCGAGCGCGTCAGATAATCATAGGGGAGATACCTTGCATGCTTTTGAGTAACTCCACCAATCATAAGCTCTCCATGTTGGTGGGTTTGTTTAGAACAGCCCGTCAAAATTTGAAAGAAAACTAGTTACATTGACATACTCGAGCGCGTCAGATTGGCTACCAAGACAGTTTACAACTAGTTGAGCCTAGTATCCTGGGTACTAGTCTATAAACATTTTGTTTCGTATATTTTTCTCAAAAAGAGCGATAGCGTCTTACCGGTCTTGGCTTTACTTTGCAACTTTGTAACCCTCCCGCTCCCTTATCCACCGCTCAAATCGGCAGATTTTAGAAAATGTACACTTTTTAGCTGGTAACTAACCTACCTTATCATTATCTGACGCGCTCGAGTATGTCCATTTAACTAATTTTTTTTTACAAATCTGACGGGCTGTTCTAAACAAACCCACCAACATAGAGAGCTTATATTTTGTGGAGTTACTCAAAAGCATGCAAGGTATCCCCCCTATGATTATCTGACGTGCTCGAGTTACTACCCAAAAACACTCTGGGCTCCCCTACTATTAGTTAATACAGATTTTAAGGATAATAATAGGTTAATAAGGATTAGTTAATAATAAGGATTTTCATAGTTTTTAAGAAATCAACTTTTCTTTTGAATATAATGTATTTAATTTTTGTTTTATAGAGACCAATTGGTTGTAATTGAGTGGAAAACATCTAAGAAAACCAAATCCACCCTTAGTAGTACATTTGACAATCCTCTTCAAGTTGCAGCATATGTAGGAGCCTTAAACTTTGACCCAAAGTTTCAATATTTGGTAAGTGATAAACATATTTTAAAATATTAAAATGGGTTTAATAGATAGATGTCCTAAGTCAGGGCCGTAACCAGACTTTTGTTTCGGGGGGGGGGGGGTTGACTCAAATATTTTCTGAGGTACCTCCTTACGGGTACTTTCATATGTTAAGTTTTAGATGACAACACTGGATTGAAATTTTGATGCACTAAATTTCAAAATTGTATAAACAATATGAATTCGAAGTAAAAGGGGGGTCCAGGGGTCCTCCCCCAGAAATTTTTTTTTAATTTGCTCCTCAAAAGAGTGTTTTAGCTCATTTTGAGACCCTTTAGATTACACCCATAGAGCACCACTCATTGTAAGCGGCCGAATTTTCAAGGTAAAAAGAAGGTATATTGTAATAAATGGCTAAATGTTAAGGGGGTTTTTAGGTTCCTCCAGAAAATTTTTTGAATTTTTCCCCTAAAAGTGGCATTTTAACTCATTTTGAGACACTTTAGGTTACATAAAAGAGGACCACCCCTTGTAAATCACACAAGTTTGAAAGAAAAACCGTATACTTAATAGATTTCAAAATTTCGAGGGGGTTTGGGGGTCCTCCCCCAGAAAAATTTTGGAAATTTTACCCTTTAAAGTAGGGTTTTGACTCATTTGAGACCATTTGGGTTATACCTGAAGCAAAAGGATATCGCTCCTTGTGAGACATAATTTTCAAGAAAAATAGCAGTAGTATAAGAATTGATGTCAAAATTTCGGGGGGGGGGGGTTGAACCCCTAACCCCCCCTTAGATACGGCCCTGTCCTAAGTCACACAATTTCAAAATTTTTTTGAGTAAGTCTTTAACATGACCGAGGCATCTTTTGCAATTTCTAAATAAAAACTGAGTGTAAGTAAGGTACACTATAAATGTAAAATTTATAACTTTTTCAAAGCTATTGATGATTACCCACCAGGGTGACAGTAAAGGGGTTACTTTATCTACATGTTTATAGTATGATTTATTTGAAAGCATTGGTTTTTTTTAATCAAGCTTGTTGTTTACTTCAAATAATGCTTGTGAAAATATATATTTGACAAATATTTATAAAATTTTATAAGATATCAAAAATACTTCTGAAAAAACGATTTTTCTGTTCTCCGTGTAATGTAAAAGCATTAAACTGCATGATCATTCTCATCTTTAAAACACTTTTAAAATTAATTTATAAATTTAAATTTTTTAGGCAAACAAAGGCCTGTTGGTCATTGCATATGAAAATGGTAATCCTGCATCATTATTGATGATCAGTGAAGAAAGAATGGCATTTTACTGGAAAGAATGGCTTAATCGTGTTAAGTTGTACTGGGAAACTATATACATGGACAAATATAATTCAAATTAAACTTATTAATAATTTTTTGTAATAAATTAGATTGTTGTATTTTCTCTCATATTATTTCATATCATTAATATACATTTTGGAGAAATGTAACCTTCTAACCATGGGTGCCACTCTTCCGTCCCCAGGACGGAATTCAGTCTTTTTAAAATTTCAATGAACGGAATTCCGTCCCGGGTATATTACAAAACGCAAAATTAGTACTAAATTCCAATACCTACATTGCACATTTGGTTCAATTCCGTTAACGTTCCTGCTAAATATTGCCATGCTTTTGAGAATGTCATACATTCAAGTATCAACATTTTTTTTATTGAAAATATGAATAGTTTTTTATCTAATTAAACATTTTAATCTGAGTCTAAAATTGTTTTAGCAATATATTACTACTTTTTTGGTATCCAAAGGAGCATAGCGGTATTTAACGGGAACATTAACGGAATTGAACCGCACATTTTTACCACAAGTAACATGGTTTTACTCACATACAGCTTAATTTAAGGAACTATGATTGTTCATGATATTTTATGAATTTTCATGCAATTAAAAAAATTGCTAGACTGGATGAAAATGATTAATAAGATACTTTAAAGTTCCGTCTTGCAAATTTTGAAAAGTGGCACCCATGCTTCTAACAATTTATCAGTTATATTATGTGTGTTTGAAAATTTAATGTAAGTAGGTACCTACATTAAATTTTCCAATTGTTTATAGTGGAACTGTTTGCAAATGATTTAAATTACACTCTTGGTTCAACACATTTTCATTCTTGTCAGTGCCATTGAAAACTGTTCTGCTAGTTTATAGTACAGTCACTCCAGAAAGTATTCATACACCCAACAAATTTGCAATTGTATACCTATTACTGCTAAATTCCATGTGCAAAATCAAAACTAAAATTATTCTAAACATAGTATGTTATTCTTCATTATAATTTACCCAAAAAAAGAGCGAAAAATATTAGAACAGTTAGAAAAAAATATTTGATTTGAAAGCCCAAACAAATATTCGCACAGCCATAGACTAAACATGGGATCATTGCATTGCTGAAAAGCATATTTTGTTCCTAAGTTTGTGCATGCAATTTTTTTGAGGTTCATAATACCAATAGCTTTCAAATCACTTCATTTTTTGTAAATAATTTTTTTCTAACTGTTCTGATATGTATACGATCTTTTTTTTTGGTAGATTGTAATGAAAAATAACATACTATGTTAGGATAATTTTTGTTTGGATTTTGCCCATGGAATTCAGTCGTAATTGGAGGTATACTAGTGCAAATTTGTTGGCTGTACGAATACTTTAATAAATTCTTTAAATTCTTTAATAATTAATTTTTGTAAATGCAATGAGTTAATGTAATCTAAAACACTTTTTGGTTTAAGTTGTCCTAACAACTGTTTGGATTTAAATTAATATTAAAATGGAATATTGGGTTAATTAAAGTTTATATTTTTAGTAGAACCTAAGGCATATTTTTGAGGCTATTTAAGAGTCTTAATAGTTCACTAAAACATTGATCTTTTTCAGTTTTGTTGATCATGATCAGTTGTATTTTTCATTATTCATTCATGGATCTTTTCAAAATGGTTTTCTTGTTTTAATTATTGCATCTTAAAATTTACTAGGACGGGGTGGGGGTTGGAGAGTTCACCCTCCTTAAAGTTTTGACATTTATTTATTCTACTGTTTTCTTAAAAATTCTGTTTCTTACAACGATGGATGGGACATATGGGTAATAATATAAGGACAAAGTCCTTATAATATTACTATGGTCATCTTAAACACATTAAACTTTACATTTATAGCAATCAGTTAAGCTGGAAATTTGGCACTTTCAGGGTTTTTTTCGTTAAATTTTCAAAGTTTTTTTACATTTTGAAAATATTTAACGAATTTTTATGGTAGATTAAGTTTTTCATGAGAATAAGGCCATTGGATAACATAATGGTAGGTATTGAGCTGCTAGCAGCTCAATACCTACCCATCTCCTGAAATTGATGTTTAGGACATTTTTAATAGGATACCATGGTAAATAGAAAAAGGATGTTTTATGAATTATTTTCCTTCTAGTCTTTTCTGCTTGGCTCTAACCATACTTTTAAAATTCAAACGTTGTAAAGTTATTCTTATTAAAAGATAGCTTTACTCAGTGGCGAATCCAGTAGGGGGGGCTGTGGGGCTGCAGCCCCCCCCCAGAACCAAGACATCCCAGTTTTGGTATAGTTAAAAATTGCAATAACGTTTTTTTTTTTTAATTTTGGTAGTAAATATGATTATTCCCTGACTTACTTTTCCGTGATATTTTTTTAGCAGAATCATTATTCTTCAGGGTCTGTAACCCTAGTCATTGGGTAGGTTTTGAATTTTTTGAAAAAATTTTCGTAGGTAGGTATTTTGAATTTTTTTTTCAAAACAATTATATAGAAGGTTTTTTCGCCGGTTTTATGTTTTTGAAGGCGCTGATTACGAATATCATATTTGCTCCCATTTGGAAGGTCGTCTTCATATTCAAAAAATCACAAAAATTTTCGATTTTTTGCTTATATTTCAAAAACTACAAGTTTCTCGATCATAATCTCAATTCACATAATTTCAAGAAAACAAAATTTCACTACTTAAATTTGATTTTCTGAAGAGTGGTTCTGCCGCTAGAGTGTGCTGAAAAACGGCGATTTTTTGGTCTTTACGCAAAAAAAAAGTGAAAAACGTGCGCTTCTAGCGTCTACAAAATGAAAAATATTCACGTTATCAACACAAATTTTATCTAATGTGAAAGAGAATTTAATTGTCTATTCATAATGTACCCTACATTATTATTTTTTGTGAAGGGGGAGAATAAAACTTTCGCGTCATACATCCAAAACGAACTCTTCCCAGATGTTAATCAATCGGATATTCAATCATTTTTTTAAATTCATAAATTAAATTATGGAAGTGTTTTAATGACTGAATTTATATGTTTTTTACATTGCTGAATCCGAATTTTAAGTTTAAAAACCCGTAAAAAGGCAAAAATTTAAAATTTATTTTGCATTTTTTGATGTGAAGGTGACCTTTTAAATAAAAATAAACTCGAAATTTCCATAATTTAATTTATAAATTTAAAAATTGATTAAATTATTTCCGAATATTTTGTTATGGTGTTGATAAAAATATTAATGAAGTGCTACATCGGTTCTTAAACTGTGGTCCGCGGACCCCCGGGTCCGCAGCGTCTTCCTAGGGGGTCCGCGAGTAACCCTGGGGAACACTCAAGACTCAAGTTACCTTTGATTTGAGATTGAGTGCTTCCCAAAGATTTTAATATGAGGTAAAACAACACTTGAAGGGGGCAAATTTTCAAAAAAATTTCTGGGGAGGACCCCCATCAATCCCCCTGAGAGTTTTGACTTTGATTTAAATTTTTTTCCTTGAAAATTCTGTGGTTTACAAGGAGCTGCTTTCTTTAGGTGTAACAAAAAATTTCAAAAATTAATTAAAATAGTAGCTTTTTGAAGCAAATTTTCAAAAAATTTCGGGGGAAGACCCCCGACCCCCCATTACTACTTCAAGTAGATGTAAAATTTTAATGTGGATCATTAGGGGGTACCTCAAGAATAACGTTGAGTCAACCCCCCCCCCCTGAACTCAAATCTGGTTACTGCTCTGGGTGTTTAAATCTTGGGGGGACGTGAGGTCTGGCTGTTACATAAAGGGGGGGGGGCCGCGGAGATCGAAAGTTTAAGAACCGCTGAAGTGCTAGATAAATTAAGCCAAAAGAGCCGATAATTAGAAATTTTATTGTAATGATTTCAAATTTAAAATTTAAATAATGATCATGTAAGTAAAAATAAAAAATATTATTTTCAGTTAAAAATTTGTACCTTATTTAGATAGGTCTTTAAGCTCACAGTTTTTTTGCAGTGTATTTTAGTACCATATAAAAAGTCTTACATAATAGGAGTTAAGACATTTGAAACTCAGCCCCTCCCAGACAAAAATCCTGGATTCGCCACGCTTTACTTAAAAGGTTTGAATATTCTATTTTGAGAAATATCAGTTTATGTTTCTAAGAGTAGGTATATGAAATATCATAAGTAAAGAATGACTAATATATTTCTTAAGTCAGATGAAAACTTTGTTTTAAATTTTTTTTAAAACTGGTTTTAAAAAGGCTTAGAAAAAGAAATGCGCAAAACCCTGACAAATATTAAAGTACATTAAATTAAAATATTTTTTTTATACAGAAAACCATCTTTTCAAGTCTTATCCAACTTATATTATTAGTTAAAACTGGAGAAATTACATAAATATTACTGATTATGTAAAACATTTAAAAAGTTTATAATTTCCTAAATTTGATGACTATAACTAAAATTATTTTTAATTATATGCAGTGTTTTCACTTGAGGCGTATTGCAAATTTTGGTAAAAACGGAATCAAGGTAGTATTCCTGTGAAGATTTTTTCAACCTGTCTCCCTAAATAAGGCTTTTTTGTTTAACTTTTCTTTATAACTATTTATAGTGAACTCCTTTTCTAGAACTATTTCTATAAAACTATTATTACTACTGCTGACCATGACCGTGACTTAAGATATTTTCGGGCTTGTAAAAAACTGAATTTAAAGTGAGTTACGTTAAAATATTGACTATTTTTGTGATGGAGTTGTTCGTAAACTGAGAAAAAGATAAAAAAAAGAGCCCCCCCCCCAAATAAAAAAAAGTTGGATCGAAAGTCAAGTAACTAAGTCAGGGCACTTTTGTAAATAACCTTTACCATTTAGACGCCAAAGAGTTAATATGTTGTCCTTTTTCTAAATGTATTCCTTTTAAGATTCCCTTATGTATTTTTGTCCCCACTTACGTTTGTGATTAAAAATACAATCCAGGTAAACAATATGTATCGTAAACTATCATTGCAATCAGAACCATGATATATCATTGAAGAATGTAAAACTTTGTAGACAACTTGTAACACTTTTTAGGGGGTACCCCCAGAATTTTTTTGTGAATTATACCCTAAATCAGGGGTTCTCAAACTTTTGAGCATCGCGACCCACTTTTTATAAACCCGACCCACCTCATCTGCAGTAAATTTTCCCATGCTCCCCTAGTAGACTTTAGCTTCGTATAGGTAAGAGGTTTGCTCACCAACTAGTGTTTTGAAACAATAATAAATTACATGCGTGTATAAGAGGTTAACTTTTTAGAAAATTAATAATGAAGGACTTGAACCTGAGCGTATCAAAATGTCTAATGGACTCTAACCGTCTGACGTCACACGGAACCAACACGTGACCTATTGAGCTTGCAATTGGTTACCACAGATACTACACTAGTAGATCTACTAGTGTAGTATCTGTGGTAACCAATTGCAAGCTCAGTTGTAGGTCACGTGTTGGTTCCGTGAAGTCTCGAACCAGATAGGCGGTTAGAGTCCATTGTGGGAGCAACAAAGAGCTCCACAGGAGAGTCTGGGGGGGGGTCTTTCCCCCTGAGAGATTTTTGAAATTTGACTCTTAAAAACAGGGTTTCAACTCATTTTTTAGTAATATGGAATAAATTGTAGTTACATCATTATTTTCTAAAAGAAATCTTAAATTTATATTGCTTCTGGTGATATTCTTCTATTGGTGAGCCCTACGTTTTATAAACACTGTTTTTTTTTTTCAAATCGTATTTGAATAACAGACTTATTTTGCATCCGACATATGTATTTTACTTTAATTGTCCTTTGCGTTCGACCCCGTGTAGGGTATTTATTGCTCTTTTTATGTTTTTTACTATATGGTTTAATTAGTAGATTGAAAAGCCACGTATTTAGTCTTAAAAATTAAAATGTATGAGTTTATTTTACAATCCAATAAACACTAAAAGCAATCACACTTCTCCGATAAGTAAGTATCCGATCTACAAAGATTCGAAATAAAAAAGTAATTAATTAATTAATTAATTAAAAAGTATTATTTCCTTTTAATAAAAATTTTCTAACTTCAATTTATATCAGCAAATGTAGTAAAAATTGGTTCAAAACTGACCACTTATTTTTGTTTTAGAAATAAAAAATTTTAAAGTTATTTTTAAAATGAATTTTCTACTATTATTTCAATATCGTTTTCAATTGGTATGGATATTTTTTTGGAACCAAACCAAGTTGCCAAACTTTGAATTCCTGTAAATTCTTTCACTTTTATTTAAAAAATTAAAATAACTTAATGAATCCTCTCAGTATTTTTATGAGGTATTCCTCGAAATATTTTAATATTTATAAGAACATTCGTTTAATTTTTAAATCACTTTAAAGTTTTTGCGGATATAACATGCAAATGGAATTTAGGGTCATTTCCTTGGGTCATTCCCTAAAGGGATTAGGGTCAAACGGCATCCATTATTTATTATTTCGATTGTTATTTTCCGACCCACCAGTGGGTCGCCAGTCAGTTTTTGGTGGATTTGTCCGAATAATATATATAGTATATTTTTTTATTTTTACAGACGCGGTGCTGGCTTTTCAATTTACTAACTAACTCAATTTTGATAAGCTTAAGCACTTAATTAGCATAAAACCGGAAGTCAAAGCAATTCTGTCAGATTTAAGCTTCAGAATTGTCAAGGGTTAAAAAGCAGTTTATAAATAAGCTTCAAAATCTCGAAGGTGGTGGGGGGATAAGGGTCTCCTCTCTGGAAAAATTTTGAAACTTGATCCTTAAAATGTAGTGTTTTAACTCATTTTGGAACTGTTTGGGTTTCACTAAAAGAGTACCACAGGGGGTTCTTCCCCTGATTTTTTTCAAATTTGACCTAAAAAGTAGTAGGGTTTAAATTTATTTTGAGAACCTTTGGGTCTAAGGGGGGGGGGCACTGTCCCTTGGATCCGCGCCTGAACTAGTCAACATGAATCGAAAATAATAAATCGAATCGAATAAAAGGTATCGATTTTCGCTTCACCTTCACTAGAATTAACCTTTTTGTAGAGGAGATACTGCTAATAAAACCTACTCGGAGTTCAAAAACCTCCAAATAAGGTGAATGGCAGGTTGCGAGTTGCGCTTAGTACTAATCTGAAAATTTTCCTTTTATTAAAGATGTTCTCAGACATCATCCGGCCTTCCGGTTTTATAAACTAGCAGGTGGCGGGATTATGTCCTTACATCCCGAATTGTCTTAATTTGAGTGCATATAATGGCATTAAATTATTAAAAAATTTTACAATAACATCCGAGTTCCCGGTAGTTCTGAAGTTGATAGAACTTTAAAAAATATTTTAAGGAGTTTTATTAATCAACTTATTAAACTGTATCTTAAAGCTGGAATTTTAATGTGCATATTTTATGCTATGTACGCTGAAGAGGAAAAAAAATTGGTACACCTATGGAATAGACGACATTAGTGTGACGTCACTTGCTTGTTTGGAAACGTTGATTCTATCCGTGATTGGTTCCGTGATTGGAAGTAAATCCGTACGGATCCGTACGGAACCAATCACGGATGGAATCAACGTTTCCAAACAAGCAAGTGACGTAATGACTAATGTCGTCTATATCGTGGGACCATGGTTTAAGCTGTGGAAAAACCTCTTGTAGCAAAAAAGCTATCAAGTGGAGCAAAAATCTTAAGAACAATGCTAAAACAACAAGAAAAAGAAACTCGAAAATTCGCCGAGTTTCTGGTGAATGATCAAGAAATCGAACCCAATAATTTTATTAAATATTTTGTAAAAGTAATTAAAAAATGCGAACTTATTGTGAGAATATAATGACGCAAACAACAGAGTCGGATGTTTATAAAATTTTAATCTTTATTAAAAATCTGGAAGACTATGGAAGATGAATGAAACTTCTTAAAAAATATTTAAAAAAAAATAAGGTAATCTACGAGTATTTCAAGCACATTTGTTGTATTACTTCTTATCTTTAACACTTTTTTTAATAACTTAAAAGGATTATTCGAAATATTATTCGAAATTAATCTTTTGCTTCATAGAGGCACGTGTCCTTGATTCACAAATTGTTTAAATTAAGGATTATTAGTTGAAAAATGTATTTTAAAAATGAGAACTTCAGCTTTAAAAATGGTATAATCTTACTTGTGCTTCTAAATTTGTTTACAAAAAAAATTTGTTACAATAGCTGCAGTCGACCATTCTTGTAAGGATTTGTAGCGCATTTTCTCTCCAAATAAGTTTTCCGGAGATTTTAAGGGGTTAAGGAAATCTTCTTTTGGGATAAGAGTTGGTTCTCAACAAGGATTCTCTTTCAAACTCGGCCCAGGAGATCCGGTGGACCCCACAAGAAGCGCAGTGTCGAACCTTCAGCACTGAATATTTGTCAACAATGGGGTTAATCGGGATTATCACCTCCTGGTTCCGCCCCTGTTGGTTACAGGACACAATCGCATGGCTGAATTTAACTGAAAAGAAATCGATAAGTGACCGCGTTTTGTTGATCAAAAGACGTAGGGTATAGCGGGGCAGTAGAAGAAATGTCTTTTTGAAGAGTTGCTTAGGGGCCGTTCAAATATTACGTATGCATGTTTTTGGTCATATTTGACCCGCTCCCCCTTGTCAGCAAAAGCAAACTGCAAACCCCCTCATAATTACGTAAGAAAACTGCCCTTCCCCTCCCCCTTTGTTCTTTTTTTTTGTACAAAATCTTAAACAAAGCTTAGATTTCAGAAATTCATTGTTCTCCATGAACACTTAACCTATCGTTAACATTTTTCTTTTGAAGAAAGGAAAGTGAAAATGAATTGTGAAATTTTTTTCCCCAAGTTCAATTTTTTTTTTGGGAAATTTATATTTGGTTGAATTTTGTAGGTATCAAAAACAGTTTTAAGTGATTCACCTAGAAAGACAAAAAAAAGTTATTTTTTACATTTCAAATCATGAATTTAAATGTGTTTTTTAAGATTTGTGATTTTTAAATATTTTTGACTAGAAATGTTTTCTGTTTTAGTTTGTTGTTTACTGTTTAGTCACACACCTCGTGTTCATTCATAGTAAAATATTTGATGAATTCTCTCTTAGATTTTATTTAGAGCCATTTTCTTGCGTTTTGACCTTTTGAACTCCTTATTAACCTGTCAGTTCCGGCCACCCCAAAATTTTCTATAAGATTTCTTCTAAGATATACCGTAGGATTTCAAGGATTAAAAGGTTAATGTAAAGGGTTGCCTAGCGAGAGAATGAAATAGAGACGAAAGAGAAAAGGTGAAAAAAGAGATTAAAGAGAAAGAATGAAAAAGAGATTAAGGGGAAGAATGAAAAAATACGATAAAGAAAAAGAATGAAAAAAGAGAATAAAGGGAAAGAATGAAAAACGATTAAGAAGAGAGAATGTGAAAGAGGGGGAAAAAAGACTAAAGAGAAGGAATGAAAAATAGTTTAAAGAGATGGAATGGAAAAGAGACAGAGTAGAAAAAAGGGAAGAGAGAATAAAATATTAAACAGAATAAAAAAAATGCAAAAGAGAAAGAATGATAAAGAATCTAAAGAGAAAAATGAAAATGGAGTTAAAGAGAACGATTGCAAAGGCTTTAAAGGAGAAAGAATAAAAAAAAATATTAAAGAGAGAAAGAAATAAGAGATGAAAGGGAGACGATTGCAAAGAGGCAAACGAAAGGAATTATAGAAAGATAATGAAAAAGAATCAAAAGAGAGATATGAAAAGAAACGAAATTGAAAGAAGGAAAAAGAGTCAAAAGAGAGAGATGAAAAAGATGCGAAATTTAAGTTAGGAAAAATAGACAAAAGAAAGGGACCATAAAGAAGGAGATTGATAAAAAAAAAGAGTCTAAAAAGAGAGATGAAAAAAGAGGCAAAAGAGAAAGAATTAAAAAGGGATCAAAGAAGGAGAATGAAAAAGAGATGAAATGAGAAAGAATGAAGGATACAAATTAGGAAGGAAGATACATGGAGTGGGAGAAAATAAAAATAGAAAGACCAAAAAGGAGAGAGTGAGGGAAATAGAGGGTTATAATGAAAATGGGAAAATATGAGAGAAAATTGTACCCCCCCCCCGAAAAATGAGGTATTAAAACTAAACCGAAGCGAGCAAGAATAATAAAAAAAAACCAAAGAGAATGAATGGGGATGGAAATAAGGGAAAAAGATGAGTGAGCGAAATAAAGCCTATTAAGGATTTAAAATTGAGGAATGAGAGAGAAAATTGGAAAGAGCAGACCCCTCATATTTTAAGACCGTTTCCACGCGTTGAGGCAAAAAGGCACCACGGTTCTCACTACTAAAAACTCATTTAAAAAATGAAATATTAAAGAATTCCGAAGCCAAAGACCCACAAACTTAAAGGAACCCCCAGAAATTCAACTTCCAGCCGCAATCGATTGGACACCAGTTCGAATTTCACCGCAAATCAAATCCCTCACCTCTTGTTCGGAGGGGAGGCGTGGTCCCCTTTCCCACTCTCATCCAATGGGAAGCCTCGAAATCCGGCCAATCGGAGGCCGGGAGGGGGGACGCGGATAATCGGTTTATTAGCAGCGAGTCCGGCGTGGCAGGTATAACCTGGATTATTGGATCACGATTTCGTGTTCGCACATATATCCTTAATCGCGTCCCCCGCAGCGTGAGGGAAAAACCGGCAGCAGCAGCAGCAGCTCTTCTCATCATCTCTTATCCGGGAGAGAGTGTCCTGTGTCGTTCCTTAGTCTGGAGTTGGTGCTTTTTGTATTTTGTTTGTGAAATATACTTCGCTTTGTGTGTTGGGAGTTCGTTACAAGTTCGGAATAAACATGATGTGTGCGATTGAATGATTGAAGAGTTTTTCCACTTGTGTCCAATCGCTCCCAACTCGGAGCTGATGACTGATTCTTCCTTATTTTGAATTTGGAGTGAGGAGAACACCAAGGGTGATATTTCCTGTACAAACGCAGATTTTTTTTCCTTAAAGAGCAGTGCCTGTTGGAACGCATCACAAAATGGATGGATTTATAGAGACAATTCGCATAGGATTGCTTCAAGAGCCACATAGATTATTACGAGATGCCTAAGTAGCTCTTCCCCTTCCTGAACTCGAAGAAGAAAGTTGACAATCCCTCACAGACTTCTCAATAAGGATATTCCTATCACCAGCGAAAAAACAATTCAATACATCTTCCAAGTCCCTCAACTTCGGATTACATCGCGATGTTGCCAGGGGGATACCCTGCCTTTCACGGGCCGTACGCTACGTGCTGCCTCGTTCCGGACCTGTTGAAGCCGTACGCCCCGGCCCCTCAGCGGCCAAGCGCCTTCTCCATAGACAGTATCCTGTCCAGGGAAGCCCCGGGGAGGGCCCCTGCCCCCTCGACCGCGACCGCGGGACCACTGTGGGCCGCCCCGTTACACTACCATCACTATGCCGGAGCCGAACTGTGTGGTAAGTTGAAATTCACCTATTGACATCATTAGGGCTGTAATTTGAAGGGCTTGGGAGATGAAGGGGTTATGTAACAAACCCTAATTTATAGTAGTTTAGGTTCAAATTTTCATTGTTACATAATGTTTAATGTTACATAGCCCCTTCATATCTTTGTTTCTAGCTGTTTTGAAGTATTCAGATTTTGCTACATAACACTTCTGCTCTGAACTCTTTCATCCTTTAAATTAAATTGTATTTTCGAAAACTGTAACATAGCCCCTTCATCCACCAGACCCTTCATTTATATGTAATTAAAAACTGAAAATATGTACAGATAATGTGTATTTATTTTAGGTAAATGTGTAATAAAAAGTGTGGAATATGTATTTAAAGATAGGGAAAATAGGAAGATGGTTTGTAGTTAAATTTTTTTTTCAGTGAATTCTGAAATAAAATTTAAAAGATATGTATTTTAAAGTCAATATAGGAAGTTATTTGAGTGATACTTTCGGATTTAAACTTTTTTTTTACCCGTAAAGGTATAAAAGGTTCCTCTCTCGACCGAAATGGGAAACACGAAACTGAAACTTTCCAAGTGACAATCCTGAATTACGCAATGTTCGATAGTTCACTTAATATCAACTAGAATTAAGATATAGATTAAGATAAGACTGGGATATGGTACTTTATAGTAAAATTAAAATTGAGAAAAAACAGTGATTATAATTGAAAAATCCAAAAATGGATGAATATGTAACAAAAATATGTATTTATAGCATAAATATGTAAAAACATGTAAATAAACCGAAATATGTAAAAATATGTAATATAAAATAAGTCTAAACCGATCCAAAATCCCTTGAAGCATGTAGTATTTAAGAGAACTCTGTAATATCATATTTCTGAAAAGATATGTAATTACATGCAAATCCCGGCCCTAGTGATTTCTATATGTAATGATCTACATATATCTAGTGATATGTAATGTTACATGTTATCTATCTAGTTTTTATATGCCATGCTAATTGTGTTGGTGTGTAAATCTTAGTTTTTGTGTCAGGTATTTTGATTTGAAAGTGTGTGGGTCATATTCTCTTAGTTTTTGGTCATGTTTTCTATCTGGATGTGGGTCGAACTCTCAATTTTGGTGTCGCGTTATGTCGTAGAATATGTGTGGGGCAAATTGTCTAAAATTGGTGTGTCACATCACATCTTCTAAATATTATCTGTGGGGTTCTAGGAAATGTAAAAGGAGATGCAAATGTGAACATCCATCATGAACCATGAATGCCTTAAAAATCTTAGAAATCTGACTTTTATTAAGAAGAAAAGAGCCTTTATACGGATTAATGAAATTCAATTTCTAAATACCATCCACAGAACTCATTTTTTAAAAGAAGTGTTTACATTTGCCACACCTGTTTAAATTTCCTCACATTGACCACAGTTGTTATAAGATTACTGCTATACCATCGGTGTAGTATCTAAATGTGTGGGTAAAATCTAAAAGTGGCTCAATATGCAGGGTTGGACGATATCTGTCACTAAGCTAAAACCTGTCAATTCATTTTTGAGTACTTTTTGTTGACACGTTTACTAACTAACAAAGTAATGAAACATTTTAACCTTAATAATTACAATTTATACCTATTATATTGTTAAATCATCAATTTAGAAAACTTTATTCTATCATACCTGATTAGATGATTATTACAATTATTTTTTTCATTAAAATTATTTAAATAAACTATTGATAGCTTACAAATCATAAATAATCTCTCAATTATAAAATGAGTGATATGCATGAATGAAGTTTATGATTCATTGATATTTTCCTAAATTTATAAGCAAATATGGTATGAGATATTAAGATCTAGTTAAAATGTTAAGTAGTAATATCTTGGTTTAGCACTTCTAAGAAACAATATTTTTCTTGTAAAAATACGCAATAAATTGTAAAAAATTGTAATTGTAATATAAATTGTAAAAAAAAAATATATTGGACAATATAAAAAAAGTTGATACATGTATAGTATGCAATATATCCTATATTTTGATATTTTACCCATTTGTTTACCTATTTACCCAACCCTGTCAAAAATGAACATTGTGAGGTAAAATGTTTTGGTTCACTTGGACGAGAATGACACAACTTTTTAAGTATCTAATTTGTAAAGAAAAATTAAGGATTCTTGAAGATAAATAAGACTTGCATAGCTGCATTATATTTCGTAAGGAAAAAGATAGATTTACGCGAAGAAAACATGAGTTCCTTTCTTATCACGTGGAAATGGAGAGTTACATGCTCAAGTTTTCCTTAGTTAATTTTTTCGTAAAAATTTTAAAAGTAAGGAATGACCAACTGAAAAACAAGATTAAAGTCGGGTAGGCTGGGATCAAACATTCACATTTTGTTGGACCAACCTCACGTAAAAAGTTTTTATACATCATCTTGTGTGAAGCGATAATTCCATACTAATGGTCAATGACAATCCGTACACTCTGTATATACCTGTTTTTGTGTTTTTATCTATCCTTTTGCGTGAGACTTTATCAATCTTATTGTGTGTGAGTCCTTTTATCTCTCAACGTGTGTGGGCGGATCATTTCATCCAACTAATTGTGCGTAGTATGTGCCGGTTTACTGGCTTAGTGGTTACGCTATCTGACTACGGAACCGGGTGGGGTAGCCCACCGTGATCGAATCCACACACGGCATGAAACTTTGATGTTCGAGTCTGTATTGAATGAATGTGATGCCCCTCCCTTTAACTAGGTTTTTTTTTCGTGCGATTGTGTCAAGTAGATTCTTAAATCTTTTATAACCTAAATATTTTGAAACATGGCTTATTTTGAATACAGGAAACATGATAATGCATATCATAGTTAAAATCTTAAATGTTTATTAAATATTGGGACCAATTTTAGTCAGTAAAGTTTCTCAATCTAACATTTTTGTGCACACAGATTGGTTTGTAACATGAATAATTTATAAATTTCATGAATTATTGCAAAATTTTAGAAAGAAAAGGCAATTTCTAAGGAAAAGTTTAAACCTTGTTTCAATTAAAGTTTCCAACTTGATATAAATTTATAATAAATGAATAGCTTAAACTGAAACAGTCTTCAGTAAGATGTTTTAATATCTTCGAATAGATTGAATAAAGGGATAATGTGGTTGCGTCAAAGTTGAACTAACTAATATCCTTTTGCAGAAACACCTTATTCGCAAACAGAACTCAAATTTATTTATTTATTCCCACATCAAAACTGAGCCTTCTGATAATTCCTAAAAATAACATACCACGTGTGGACTTAATGTATCTAGTTTTATTATTATTTAAGCCTCTAAAGGTTAATCCTGGCAAGAGCGGTAGCAGCCAGTAGCGAAAGAACACATCAAGAACTAATCTTTTTCACCCAGACGTTATTACGCAATCCGTGGGCGAAGATTGCTTTCCCGTCACGAGCGTTCTATTGCTGAAAAAGTACTTTTACAGAGAGATTAACTCTTGTTTTCGCTTGGCAGGAAAACAAAGGAAAGGAAGGTTGTTTTTGTTCCGCGCTTTCCCGTTCTCTTTTTTATTTAAGGATTGTAATTGAAGAAATGTCATCGGTAAAATGCTGCGATGAATCCATGAGGGAATGTTATGGGGATAAAGTCTCGGATTTTAGAACTATAGATGCTTTAAATTTTCTGAAGTTTTTTTTTAATAACTGTATTTCTTTATTTATTCTTAATGTTTTCGTAAAAACCATGATTATATGAAATTAATTGTAATAGATTAAGTAAATAATTCTTTTAGATACAATAAAACTAATAGAAAAGTTGAACTTTTTATAGCCTTGGCTATTAGTCTAAATCTTGATTTAATTACTGGTGTATTGGTAATTTGTTGAGAGGAGACTCCAGATTAAAACTAGTTTACGTATCGGTACTGAAAAGCTTTACAATATTTTATTTTAAACGGAAAAACTACATTTCTTAAAATTTAAACTTGTCTTCCACGGTACCTGTTCGAAAATTATCTGAGGCAGGCAGGTGTATAAATATTTTAAGAAAATTTTCTCTTATCTTCTTTCCTCTTATAATATTATTCAACATTTCAAGCATAAAAATTCAATCATTTATCAATCAGCGTAACCCCTTCTTTTCGGTTTATCATATCATGTGCGAGTGTTCTCATTTTAATTCTGTGAGAAATCATATTTTTAAAAGCACAACTTTGAACCTATTAGAAATTTTAAACCTATCATTATAATTTAAACTTGTTTTTAAATTAATTTATGCAATAGGTTTTAAACATCTTGTTTGGAGATTTTAACTTTAAATTCTGTTCCATCAATTTTTAACCTATAATTTATAATTTCTTCATGTTTTTGGTACATAAACTACACCAGAAAAGGGCCTTTGCACCCTCTAAATTTTAAATATAATTGTATTTGTTGGCACTGTATGTTTTTGTACAATTAAAGTATTACAACCAAAACCACACCACACTACACTTAAAAAATCTGAGGGTGTTCATAAAATAACGATTTTTGCCCTGGTTTTCGGATCGTCATCAGAAGTTAGAAGGTATAAATGTTTATCAAACTATCGAATCTATCTCTTAAAAAAAGAAATTATAATTATTCCTAAGAAAGTATGCAATTTTTTTGAGCAAAGGGATACTTATAATTTCTTTTGTATTAAGTGTCTGATTTTGATAGCTTGAATGAACATTCATTTTGTAGACTTCTAGTGACCATCCGATATTAAAGGCAACATTTTTAGGTAAATTAGTTAATTTATTATATTTTCTCTTTCAAAAAAAAAAAATTCCATCCCTTCAAAATTGTCCCTTTAAAATTTCAGATTTTTTTTACCAATAGTTTCGTCTGTAAAGAGAACTTTTAAGTAGGGTCGTTATTTTATGACCACTCTGTATGTAAGTAAAGTATTGTCTTGCTAAATATTCAATAATCGGTTCTTTTTTCTCAGGGATGAGTTTGGCAAAAAAGCAAAAAGTCTAAAAACTGCGCGAACGACATTTGATCTCTAAAATTGAGAATAAATCGGGAAAAACTAATAATAATTAGTAAACATTAATTTCAACAATATATTCTTACACTTTCAAATTAAAAGTTTAAATGTGTCGAGCTGGCTGTATTAAATTGGCTTAAATATGAAAATTTACCATATAAAAGAGCCTCCTCATAAGTCAAGAACATCAACTTGAGTTTAGAAAAATGAAATTCCCAGTCAAAAATTTCAGTTCATGAGCTTTTTTTTTTTAAAGTAAAAAGTCTGAAATTTTCAAGATAACATCAAAAAAGTCTGAAAATCCTCCAAAAGTCTGAAAAATCTCATCTCTGTTTTCTTGAACCTGAGCCGAATGATGAAAGCAGTGTTATTCCTAATAGGACTTTTTTTTGTGGAGGAAAAATACTCCTTGATTTTTTAGGAGGAGTGAAATTCAATTATGAGGAGTGAAATACGGAAATAGCATAAACTACATATAGAGACAAAATTTCTATTAAAAACGCTTACTTTTTAATAGACAAAATGAAATTGAAAAAAAAGTAAAAGGTTGCTATTTTGAGTTTCAATCAAACAAACTCCAATAAAACTCTGTAAGCATCAGAACAATTAATGAAAAAAATTACTATTGCTGTATGAAAACACAATTAAAAAGTATGATAATCATAATGCCATGGCTGCAGGATTTAGCTAAACCTTTGTGAAGAATTCAAAGAGTGAAAATACTCCTGCCAGTTTTTTAAAGAGTGATTCCGATTTTCAAGGAGTGAAATACTCCCTCAGAGGAGTTAAAAAATATCTCTGGATGAAAGGTGAATTTGAAATGTATTTCGAAAGGTCTAACTAACCCCTCGTCGTTTCAGCGGCGTACCCGGGGCTGTACAGTCCGTACCTGCCGGGCGGGCCGGTGTTCGTGGGGGGAGGCGCCTCGGGACAGCGTCGCAAGCGGCGGCACCGCACCATCTTCACGGAGGAACAGCTGGAGCAGCTGGAAGCGGCTTTCGAGAAGACCCACTACCCAGACGTGCTGCTGCGGGAGGAACTGGCGCTCCGGGTGGACCTCAAGGAGGAGCGGGTGGAGGTACGTCGCATTTACGTTCAATTTAGGTTAAATTTATGTAACTGAGCTGACTTAATGTAATTGATATTGGTGGTTTCGTGTAATTTCACGGCTCATGATATGTTTTGCACTGTTGATGCTCGTTTTTAGGAATACTCAGGCTTTTACTAACTGTAAGATATGCTATACTATACTCGACAACAACGTTTCTTGACCCTATGACGTCACTACGCGGAAGGAGAAAATGGGTAAACACAAAGCCTGTTGGGTTGCTAGGAGGAGTTTTGGTACGCAAATCGTGATAAAAAGACACTATATATACATGATGGGTTTAACAAAATTATCATATTTTCAAATTGACATTCTTTATTTCACTCAAAATTCAGACACCGCGATGGGAACTACTTTGTTTATTAGTGTCGTCGTAGGGTCAACTTAAGTTGCAGTCTAGTATAGACAACGCTTCCTGACCCTATGACGTCACTAACAAACAAAGTATGTTTCCATCGCGGTGTCTGAATTTTGAGTGAAACGAAGAACGTCGATTCAAAAATATGATTTCATTCAAAATTCAGACACCGCGATGGGAACTACTTTGTTTATTAGTGTCGTCGTAGGGTCAACTTAAGTTGCAGTCTAGTACAGACAACGCTTCCTGACCCTATGACGTCACTAACAAACAAAATATGTTTCCATCGCGGTGTCTGAATTTTGAGTGAAATGAAGAACGTCAATTCAAAAATATGATTTCACTTAAAATTCAGACACCGCGATGGGAACTACTTTGTTTGTTAGTGACGTCATAAGGTCAACTTGCAGTCTAGTATAGTGAATTTCAAATCAAGCTTACCTCTTTGGTTAATATTAACGTTATAAAGATTTGTATGAAAACCAATAACTTTTGTTTAACCTAAAAATGAAGTCTTAGTGAGAGAAATCTTGTTGATTGTGTATGTAGGTATTGGGCATGGATGAAAATTGTTAAAATTGCTATCTTGGATAGTTTTTCCTAGTGATGTGGTCTAAACCATCAGTTATTTTTTCTTGCCAAAACTTTCTGTTCAATTCCGTTACTTCTGTTCCGTTAAATGGCATTCTGCTTTAGGCGCTAAATAACAGAAATATCGCCACCTTTTATTGTTTTTATCAATAGTATAATAGTGTATTTTAACAAGTTAATATATATGCAATTTTCGGCGTTATTTCTGTCGTTTGGTTCCAACAACAGATTGGTGATTTTTAGAGAATATTGCTCTCAGTTTAATCTCAAACAATAAATCAAATCATTATTATTATAATGAATATTATTTTGCATATTTTGCGAAAATTTCACCAGTAACTAATCAAAGAGAAGTATTTGTCTATGAAAGAAAATATGATTTCCTTTTAGTTTTGCTTTACAGTATCCATGTCTGTAATCTTTTACGTTCTAATTTTTTGGGAAAAAATTGGATAGTAAAACTTGAATTGAGTTTCAACAAAAGAAAAACGCTCTCATTCGTGCTAAAATTGTAATATACTTTCTTGTTGCTTCTTTGGCCTATAAACTGTATTAATTATGATACTTTACTATTACACTTTATTGCAAAGTGACCTAATAGAAAAATGTTCCAATAGAAAAATAAATATTTTCACTCTTAAAAAGAAAAACAAGTTAAACTGGTTTATGCTTACATTTAGAAAACAAATTAACGAACGATTACTAATTTAAAACTTAAAACTAAATTTAAAAGTAACATGAAAAATTGTTAAATAGTAATCGAAGAAAAAGAAATTGCAGTTTTTCTAAATGGATTGAAGAAATAAAGCAAATTAATACAACTATATAAATTTAAACTATATTAATATAAACTTTCTAATGCATTTTACTCAATTGTCTTTGAAGAACTTGGATAGCAATAGTAATTTTAAATTTAATTAACTTTTATCACTTTTCTGATTGATTTTTCTTTGAAAATTTCAGTTTCTCGGTTTCAAAATTTTAGTCATTGAAGTGTTTTATGAATATTCAAATTCATCTACTAAACTTATATTCCAAAAGATCTAAGTTAAAAAATTGAACTAAGTTAAAAATACGTATATATTGTTTTGAATTTAAATTTTATTTAAACATTTTTTAAATTATTATTTCTAATGAAACTTAAAACTTATATAAAAAATAATCTGAATCACGAAAAAAATTCGCGAGTAGTTCATGGATTTGGAAATTTTCAATGGTAAAGTATAACCTTTCAATCAGTGGATTAATTTTTATGATTTAAAGATTAGGCTTTGCAATGCAGATTACACCACTAATAATAAATTATGTTTCAATACATTATATTGTATTGTGCGATAATAAAAAAATCTTAAAGCAAAAAAACATGGAGAAAAATAAAGCTGGCACAAAATTTAAATAACTACAAGGTGTTTAATTAAAAATATTTGAGTTTTAAAAACATGTTAACTCCAAATATATTTTTAATAGTTTTGTCTTATGGGATTTCTATCAATTTCATTACATAATTCATTTGAAGAAGTTATTTTGGTTTTTAAAAACATAAAGCATAAAGTCGCTTACATTCATCATGTTCTGTGTTAATATAAAATATATAAATAGTACTATAGTAAATATAATACTTTATACTATAGTCAATATAATACTTTGACAATAAAGTAACTCCGAACCTCCAACAATTTTTGAATTAAATTATAAAAAATATTATTCATTGGATGAAATGAAAACGGATGAGTGGAAGTAAAATTTTCCATACAGGGAGAAAAGACTTTATTTGGTATATGTATTTTCAAGTGTTTGTATATTTTTAAAAATATGTATTTATCATCAGATGTGTAGGAAGATGAAAACATTTAATGAGATCCATACAAAAACGTAAAGAAACGAAAGTGAAAAGTGTCCTAATGGCTGGCATTATTTCTTGAGCAGTTTTCTTTCTTCACTTTACATCCCTATAACCAAACCAATAAAATTACAACAAAACTTCGGAGATACTAGCAATATATTTTTAAATCCTATCAATCGACAGAAAAAGGCTCATAAACTTTTAAAAAAGCTTCCTTTCTCCTCAAACCACGAGGAACGAATCCCGAAAATTCTCTCCCTCTAATAATAAGAGGAGCTCAAAAACTAATTTCGTGGCGAACATAAAACCGCGATCGGTAAATTAGCATGATGGCTCATTTGCAGATTCTCGTTTATTCATGGGCGGCGGGAAGTTTTGACAACCCAATTTATCCCCACGGCCACTCGATAGAGAAGGGAAAAAGCGGCTACACTACACTGAGAGAGAGAAAGAGAGAATTTAATTAACACTTAGCGGCCTCGGAATCAGAAATTTATAAGCGCTCTCTCTTTTTCAGCTGGCCGCCGCAAAAAGCGAGATCCATTATTGCCATATTATAAAACGCCGCGGCGCCGCAAAATGGACTTTGAAGTGGGTGCTGGGGAAATTAAAGTCGTCGTGTGGGGGTAGAGTGGAGTGGGGCGACGCCTGGTGGTGACAGGGACCCCCTCTGCCCCGATTTGCCTCCCTTTGTCTCGCTCTGGCCGATCATCAGGATCGCCGAGGTGAGACAGGCCGCCGCCATTTTTGTTCACGATGTGATTCTTCGCATGAAGTATCCTTCTATTAAACCCGTTTCTATCGACGTGATAAACCAAAGAGGAAGGATTCGCATAAAATGTTATTCTAGACTGCAACGTTTCTTGACCCTACAACGTCACTACGCGGAAGGGGAAAATGGGTAAACACAAAGCGTGTTGGGTTGGTAGGAGAAGTTTCGGTACGCAAATCGTGATTGAAAAGCACTATAAATATTACATGGGTCTAACAAAACAATCATATTTTTAAATTGACGTTCTCCATTTTTATCAAAATTATTCAGACACCGCGCTGGGAACTACTTTGTTTGTTAGTGGGTCAGGAAACATTGCTGTCTAGTATAGTAATGATGACTTTGCAAGAATTTTTTTTAAGATTTAGGGAGCAGTAGCACTTAAAAATACACTTTCGTTGCACTACACGCAAAATGTCTAAAAGGGACAGTAATATTTGTAGGGCAGTTTATACTACTATAGATAAAAAAAGTTTTAGACGCATTTTAAAACAACAGGTACTGTACAAATATTACTGTCTTAAGTTTTGCATTTATTGCATTTGTTTCATGCTATAGTTCCCTGTGTGTGTTTCCCATGCAATGATCATTAAATGTATTTTCATGTAATATGCAGCACGAATTAAAAATATACTATTATTGTCTCCTTAGCTTAGCTTTAATATTTTATGGGAAATCTTACCCTTTTAATTATCGCCCGAAAAAAACTGCCATCCATATTAAATATTTAAAAACTTTGCACTGAATTGTGTTCTATAAAAAGGATCTCCCGTGATTTATTTGGAGAAACAATTCTGGGAAGTACTTATTTAATGTAAATGGATTTTTAATGATTCACACAATCTACATTTATACTAAATTTCTGGGTTTTTTTTTAATATACATATTTTCCTTATTCCCTTCTTTGGATGACTATCAGTTAAAAAAATATAAAAGTCTGAGATGGAAAGAATAAGAAAACAAAATCATAAATCACCTGAAACATCGGTGCCAAACAAAACTACTGTCACCTACCGATTATTCCAAAAAAAAAAACAGATTGAAAGCCCTATTATTTATTTAGCAAAAAAAAAAAAAGAATTTTGAACGGCAATATTCTCCATTTTTATTACTGACTAATATAATGGGGAAAAAAGAGCAAAAGGATATGCATCGGCCGGGAATCGAACCCGGGCCGCCCGCGTGGCAGGCGAGCATTCTACCACTGAACCACCGATGCTACAAGTATGGCGAAGCACCTTTATAAGAAACACCTGGGAATATTAAGTATCGTATATCGTATTCTTGATAGGACAGTTTATGGTAATCGCTTCAAGATAATTAAGTTTAACATTTCGGGAGATTGAAAACTTCTTTCATTTCTACACCTTTTTTGATGTTGCCAATATTTGTAACCGCTAAAAGAGATTTCCTATTATTTTATGGAATTTCATTTCAAACTTTTCCGGAACTATAGATTAAGGTTCACGGTATGAAAAATATCTTCTGATTTCAAGATAGAGTAATTAAAAGAAATCACATATAATCATTCCCTGAGTAACTTGCATTTTAATTCGGCTTTTAGCTACACACTTTACAACGGATTTAGTTTTAATTTTAAAATGAGTAAAATAGAAGATAATTTTTTTCTATGTGAAATACAACAACTTTAAAATTAAAAAGAAAATCATAAAATCATCATCCCAGAGTTTGGCCAGAACTAGAAAAACGGCTTTCAAGAAGATATTTAGATCTTCTTTCAGAGTCTTTTCTCTTGGTTTTTTATTCCTATTTTTCTTACTTACTTTTTTGCTCACAGCGGAACGGCTTTGTGAAAAATCTTTGAAAATATTTCTTTCAATCAATTGAACAAGGCAAATTTTAATCGGGATTGTAGGAAGTATTATTTTTTTAACAGGGTAGTGGATAGATGGAATGGGTTACCGGAAACGATTGAGTTGGGGTAAACGAATTTAAGAATAAAATTGACACATACTGGGAATCGGGTGGTTTGCGTTAAATGGATCGGTGTGTTCTACGGTGTACACGTTTCGCCCACAAAATAAGTTCCATCCCCCCGTCCATAATATATTCCCTAAAATCCCCAACACCAGTGCCTCTGTTTTTCCTTAAATTCCCCTACCTCTCTTCCGTTTTCAAATCGATTCTCCTCTTAAAGAATCGTTGTAAAAATCCAAAGAATCGGTTCGGAAATAATAGGAATTGAATTCTACGCTTTGCTGAAATGGATTATCCAATGTCGAAGAAAAGGTTTCGAAAAAGTTTTTGAAAATTTTGTCCACTGATTTTATGTAGTTCACTTTTGGTATACGAAACTTAAAAAATTTGATTTTCTTAATTTTTTATTAGCCTCTTTCTCCAACTTATTCTTTCCTTTTTCCTCATAGCCACTCCATCTTATTCTCCCTATTAATCCTTCTCAATCTCTCTCATTCAAAATTCTTTCTCCATCGTTCTCATTTTCTCTTCTCTTTCTCTAAAGGGGGTCTGGGGGAATCCCCGTGAAATGTTTGGAAATTCGACCCTTAAAAAAAGGTTTTGAACTCATTTTTGGATACTGTTCACAATTGAGTGACACCAAGGGATGGGCTTTTTTTTAAATAAAGTTAAGCTTTTGAAAAAATGATTTATCTTGTGTATGAAATTTTAATGAATTATCTCCATCTCGTAATGAATTCTTTTAGGGGTATGTGGGTACCTCCCAGAAATTTTTTGGAAATATGCCCCTTGAAAACAGAAATTTACTCATTTTCGGCCTTTTGGTTGAACAAATAAATTTCCGAAATATTCAAAACGATATTCCTCTAAGTACTCATTGGCAGATCCAGAGGGGGGGCACTCTGGACTGGACAGTGCCCCCCGTGGACCCAAAAAAAAATCACTCATACTAAAAAAAAGTCGCAAAAAATACTCAAAATGGGTTAAAACCCTACTTTTACTGGTCAAATTTCAAAATTTTTTCTGGGGTAGGACCTCCATACCCCCCAGCGGTACCAAAAGGGGATCTTGAGTGATACTTTTTAGAAAATCCCCCGCATTTTGACATTTTTCTTAAAAGGTAAAAGTGATGGTCTGGAAAAGTGTCCCCCTTGGAGCCGTGCTGGATCCGCACCTGTAAGTACCTAATATGAAAATCTCTGGATACCCCAGGGATATTACCCCACTATCCTCCCCTCCTCAGGCCTGCCCACACAATATGAACGGTTGACAAAAGGTGTAATGATCCAACCCCCATACTTCCCTCTCGCTCCTCCCACCCTGGGAAAGGGAATCCGTGCCCCAAGATGGCGGAGTGAGCACCCAGAGCGCGGAGAAGAGGAATATAGATTGCGGCATTTGGCGGATTTGAAGGAGGTTTTGTTGTCAACCCCGCCTAACTTATGTGATAATGCCCGCCCGCGTGATTATACGAGGGGGGGGTCCCCGGATGAACCGCCAAATGCGGATGACACCTCGATCCTCGAACGGGCCGCAACGGGATCAATTCGATTAAGGGCGGATGGGGGAAGAGAATGAAAAGTTAATTAACTGGCGGGTTCGCCCTCAAAAAGTAAATTAACCCCTATGTGCAGATTGAGCTTTTGGCGATGGTTGGTTCGTTGTTTGTTTCTGCTGCGGTAATTGAGGTTTTATTTGAAAGTTGAGTTGTTTGTTCTCTCTCTGTTGAGGGAGGAGTGATGGGATTGGTTGGATGGGGTTTTATTGGGCGCTTGTTATTGGTTTGGAGTTTGATGGCGATTGTGATGCTGTTCTCAGTTTTCTGAAAGACTCGAGAACGCTGGGATAAAATATCGTACAAATGTATATTTATATAATCACTTAAGTTTCTGCTAATTTATAATTTTAATTTAATATAATTAATAAGGAGACATGGCAGTACGATTCTGGGCTCCATACACGAGGAAGGATATAGAGGTAATTGAAAAGGTACAGCACAGAGCTACAAAAATAATTAAGGGGATAACACACCTGGATTATAATGAACGTTTGAGCAGGCTCAACATGTATTCACTGGAAAAAAGGAGAGGGGGGATTTGATTCAGCTATTCAAGTTGGTAAAGCAAGGGGATACGGAGGGCTTAAGTTTCAGCAAGGATAACAGAACAAGGGGCCATGGGTATAAACTAAATAAGACACAGGTCAATGGGGATTTAAGGAAGTATCTACTACTTCAATAGGGTAATTGACATATGGAACGCGTTGCCAGAAAATATAGTATATTCAAAGGGAGTGTTTGAGTTTAAGAGGCAATTGGATAGGCTGTGGGAATTGGGGAACTCATAATCATAGGACCAGCCTTGTTGGGCTTTGAGCCTGTAGCTGGTCGTCAGTCTTCGTATTTGTATTTGTATGGCAAAATTGTGGAGGTGGCGATAGATAGTGGCAGCATCTATCATATCATGAGGCAGAAGTCGGACTTTATGGACCTCACTTTCTCAGGAGCCGCACCCCCTTTGCCTTGAATCCTTATGGAGCTTGGGTATTTCAAGTGGCAAACGACAACAACAACACGACAACAATATAATAAAGATCCAACCGACCTGTGCTTTAAGATAATTTTTAAACACATGCTCATTAACTTGTTACATACATTCAATGTAATGTATTAAATTAAGTAGGTACTATATTGTAGGGAATTGTGTTGTCATGCATGGATTGAATAAAAAATATTAAATAAATTAGTGAAAATAAGCTTTAAATGTGCAAAAACAGTGCAAATCCCATCCATTTTATCTCACCTTACCTTATAAGTTGTATAATGAAACAGTTTATTTTATATCCAAAAAAATAATTTGCTAAATAAAAATCGGGTTCAATTCAACTGTTCCGCTAAATATCGCCAAACTATTTTGAACGCCGAAAATGATAAATATTGCTAAAATAGGAAACTAAAATCGATTAAAATATACAGATATATCAATGACAATCATATAAAAACTTCTTACTTGGTCCTTGGTTTGAACTTACCATCTTTGCGTTTAATCTCAAGCGTCCAGCTAAATCTTCTCCTAAGTATACTTATTTTTCTTTGAAATTGGCTCTGTATTATTTCAAAGAAAAATAAGTTAAACCTCCATGAAAATGGAGAAGTCACTGTAATAACTTTCCGCTAATGTAATAAAAAACGTCGAATGTTTAAAAATAGCTGTAACAAATGAAATAATGCAATAATTAAACTTGCCTTAATAATAAAAGCAACAATGATATCTGAAAAACTGATGAGAGTTTAAAAATGAAATTTAGAAACTCTTCCATGAGAAACTCGAAACTAAAAAAATTCTCAACAATGTATAACAATGCAATGTAATGAACAATGTATTCTTAAATTGAGCATAAATAATAAATCTTTGCAATTGAAGTTAGCCTATTGTTGTATAAAAACAAACATTAGGAATTTCTCTACATTAATTCAAATTGAAATTTAACATTGTTTAATTTACTACTACTTAATTTAGCCTGCTTGTGGCTTGTGGAAAGATGTATCACAGTGACTTGTCCCATTTCATCGTGTGAAGCGTATTTTTCTTTAAAATTATACAGAGGGAGTTTCAAAGAAAAATATGCATCACACCACAGATAGCTTGTCATACTAAACTCAAATACAGAGGTTGTAAAGTAAGATAATCCTTTTCGGTTTCTTGGAACTCTCTTCTCTAGATTAATACATGTTCGGTTGTTGCTTATTTCAGACACTTCATTCATATTATATCGCTACTTGAGTAAAAATAGTAAACAGAGAAGAATATTAATTTTTCTCCTTATTTTTAGATTTCCCAATAAAAGTAGTACCTCTTTTTTTTTATTTAACATGCATTTTTATAATTTTTGAAAATTTAATTTTTTTTTGTTAAATTAGTGTAGGTTTATGCCACCGTTCCGAATGTGTATGGAGTTCTATTATCATGGAGGGCCCCTTTACCCCCTTATTCTATTGAAAGGGTAGATTTGATCTCGTGTCCTATGTTCCTACTCAGATTTTACTGTGTGATTATCATGGATGAAGAAAAGTTCTATTAGGTATTATATTATGGAAAATTAGTTTCGTCCTTAATTTATATACGCTGCAGTGTAGTTTGAATCTTAAATTAAATTTCTTGAGTATGAGTTTTTCCAAAGTTCGTTGCTAATAAAAATGCAACAGTAACAGTTTTTTTTAAATATTATTGTGAATTGTGAAGACGGCCCCTGAAAGACAAAAGCTTACCACCCAGTTTTCAAAAATAAGTTAGAACGTGATAATTGGACTAGAATTTTTCCTAACCCGCAACCGTTTGCTCACAACAATACCACTGCTTTCCGCAACTTTTGATGTCCGTTACTAAGGTACGTCGAACCGCACTTATTTCAGCGGACCAAATCGTAATAGTGCGGAAAACTTGCCTACCCATAACAGTAACTCGTGTGTGAAATTTTAGCCCTATCAAATAATATCTTCTGTTCTGAACCTCGGCCTAAAGTTTTGACTTTTTACCAAAAAATTGCTATTTTGCCGTATTTCTTACCGTTCCGTGACCTCCTGATGAACATAATTTTTTCAGGTGGTGTGGTAGGGGTCTAGGGGGACTTTTTCGTGAACCCCATCCTCATACCCCCCTTTCCCCCTATGTGAGCTGGGGTTTTGTGGGCGGGCGCGCTGCTCAAAATGTTGGCTTTCCCTCCAAACTCCAGCCCTGCGCCCGCCTTCGTTGCCAGTTTTCTACATCAAAACCTCACGTAAACCAATTATTTTCATAAAAGTGACCCAGAACCCACTGTTGAGAGGTATCTTTACATCAGGATCCATGGATTTATAATTATTTTTTAAAATTTTCATTTACCTGAATACCTTTTTCACAAACTAGCATTTTTATTACAATCTGCTTTTTTACGGCATGTCTGTTGATTGATAAACTCTGTTACAACTGTTCAAACCTGCCATTTTAAAAAAACTTATTTACCAACTGGAATAGCCAGGAGGATGTCTATGGTGGAGGCATTGAGTCTAACTAGTGCTGTTATAAGCAGTCAGATTTTGTCATTATTCTCCTTCCTTGATTTAAGATTGATTCCTATTCTTATTATAACATAAATATTATTTTACATATAAATGTGCCATGGATGGAGGAAAGAGTATAAAACCCCCCTGAAAATTGTGGAATGTGATTTGTGAAACGACCATTCCTTTAAAAACTAATCATATAAATTTGAGAGATATCATTCTATTCTCTGTTTAGCTCAAGCATAGTGCCCCGCTTATATGCGTCGAAATATAGGGTATGGGGACAATAGCACACTTAGGAAGTAGGTAAATTAGTTCATGATCACACACCAGATGAAATTTCAGAGTGATATCTCGATCACTAAATGTGGATTAGCAAAAGAGAAAAGAGGTAAAATCAACAAACATATTTTCATTATATTAATTACCATATCTCACCTGTACCTCAACAACCGACGGAGGTTCTGGGCTCTGCCCCATCTATGCCATGTACTTGCTCCTTACTGTATACTTTCCGCTATAGTTCAATACCATACTTCAGAAGTTTATCAAAGATGGTTCGCGGCATCTCTTTGATGTTGTCATACGTACCTGATATTTACCTGTTCAGTATCGTGAAATATTTGACAAATGCATTAAAATGCCATTTTTGCATTATCAGAAAACATCTTGCTAGGCATAACGACTTATGAGAGGAAATTTGTTAGAAAAAACGCCCTTAATAAGATTTTCTTGGCAAGAGAACAAGCAATTGGTTGTAAGTGTTCACAACTTAGGCATAATAATGTTCTTACTTAGCATTTCCAAACTAAACGCTATTTTGAAAGGATAGATTAGGAAAGTGTTCATATAACGTTTCCACCAGTTCTTAGGAACTGATACATTAGCTCACACAAAATATTTGTCGAGTGGGAGTTCTCGAAGTTCCCACCACACACCGTTACAGTGGAGAAAAGGGTACAGTTAGTTACTAGAGCTTCCAGAAAGGTGTGTGGTTCCAGGGGCTTAGTGAAAGGGGGTTATATCCTTCGATAATCAGAATTTTCCATTTTTTAAAATAGAAAACACTGAAGTTACTTTAAATTCCCCCGAAATTACACTATTCCCCTCCAGATTTTTTTTTCTGGCTATGTCACTGAGTAGTGCCTCTTGCTCGGAACGACTTCGTCAGATACTCTCATAAATCAAGAAAAGAGCTGCCTCAGACAAAATCAGACTGTATAACAGCACTAATTAGACGCAAATCCTCCACCATAGACATCCTCCTGGAAATTTCAGTTCGTAAAAAAGTAGATTGTAATAAAAATGCTTGTTTTGTGAAAAAGGAGTTATAAATGAAAATTTTAAAAAATAATTATAAATCCATGGATCCTGATGGAAAGATACCTCTCAACAGTGGGTTCTGGGTCACTTTTATGAAAATAATTGGTTTACGTGAGGTTTTGATGTAGAAAACTGGCAACGAAGGCGGGCGCAGGGCTGGAGTTTGGAGGGAAAGCCAACATTTTGAGCAGCGCGCCCGCCCACAAAACCCCAGCTCACGTAGGGGGAAAGGGGGGTATGAGGATGGGGTTCACGGAAAAGTCCCCCTAGACCCCTACCACACCACCTGAAAAAATTCTGTTCATCAGGAGGTCACGGAACGGTAAGAAATACGGCAAAATAGCAATTTTTTGGTAAAAAGTCAAAACTTTAGGCCGAGGTTCAGAACAGAAGATATTATTTGATAGGGCTAAAATTTCACACACGAGTTACTGTTATGGGTAGGCAAGTTTTCCGCACTATTACGATTTGGTCCGCTGAAATAAGTGCGGTTCGACGTACCTTAGTCCGTTACCCTACTTTCTTCGGTGACTGTTGTAACATTGTCTTGAGCAGTCTACACCCTCTTATTCACTTTTTTTTGACACACCTCGTACTATAATAACAAACGCACATAAAAAACTTAAAAACGAACATAAAAAAACGAATCTTTATTTTAAAGCATTTTATTTTCTTCCCCAGGTTTGGTTCAAGAACCGCCGTGCCAAGTGGCGGAAACAGCAGCGCGAGGAGCAAGAGCGTCACCGCCGCATCCAGGACGGACTCCGGCACGACGACAGACCCTCCCCCTCCAAGCTACCCCCTCCCTCCCTGCAGGACTTTCACCAGACTCCCTCCCTCAGCCCACCTTGATGCTGCATTGTTTTCATACTACTAGTATATTTCATTCATGACAATGTCTTATTGGTGGCTTGGCTTTCCGGAGGCTTCGACCAAAGACACTGAATCTCTTCATCGACTTTTGTGAGACATTGTGAGTCTTTTTTGTTACGCATGATGTGTTCATCAGTTGGGATTCATGATTTGAGGAAGTCGTTTGTTGTTATTTATTTATTCATTGGAGTTGTCAGCAAGAAGATATTATAGTGGGGTCAGACTACCTAGAGATTTCGGGTTCTTCCAACATCAGTCGAGAAACCTTTTCTAACACAGGGCGTTTGCTTACGTAAAATGATTTTGTCTTGGCGCAAAATACCCTACTGTTGGTCATGCGCCATAAAAAGTCAATTAACCAACCTTTCCTAACAATTTTTTTATCAAACGTTTTGGAGCGTGTCCTTCAGTGGTTGGTGCAAAGATGAAGTTCATATTTCTGTAGTTCGTGAAGTGTGAGTGAGAAATAATTTATGATGGATGAGATTGGTGTACAGACAAGCAGTGCTTAGTACACGACATTCTCTATACTCGACAGCAACGTGACCCTATGACGTCACTAACAAACAAAGTAGTTCCCAGGGCGGTATCAGAATTTTGAGTAGAATGAAGAACGTCAATTTAAAAATATGATTATTTTGTTAAACCCATGTATAAATAGCGTCTTTTTATCGATTTGCGTACCAAACTCCTTCTAGCAACCCAACATGCTTTCTGTTTATGCAGTTTCTGCTTCCGTAAAGGGACGTCATAGGGTCAGTAAACGTTGGTGTCGATTATAGACATGGTAACTGGTGATTGTTGAATCATATGAACTCTATGAGATTTATGACAACGACGGATTTAACCTTCAGGCATCTGAAATATATGGATCAGTCTATTCTACTGGTGTTTCATCGTTTCCAACAGTGATGATTTGAAGTTTTAGCATTTCATCACCTTAGTATCAAGCAATACCATCTCCGTTCGGCAAACTTCGATAATCCCTATCCTGGGCGATCAGATCGTTGGAGAAGCTCATTTGATTGGTTCGTAAGCACTGACATCATCGAGCTGGAAAGATCAAAACCAATCAAATGAGCTTCTCAAACTATCCGATCACCATGGATCGAGATTTCCGAAGTTTGCCGAATGAAGATAGATCGTTCGATATTAAGGTGACGATTTGTGTTTGGTATCTTTCCGGAAAGGAAATTTCTGTGGCTATGCATGGGTTACAAACAATGCATACAAATAGAAAGACCTCCCAATTTCCCCTGACAGATACGCTCAAGAACATGGTTGGATTTAGAAAAACGCTGGAGGCAATGTAAGATTTAGGGGGGAATGCTATTACTGATTGTATTGAAAACACCCTTTTTACCATTAAGAAATGAAACATTCTGAAAAATTGGGGGTATTTCTCCCCTATGACCACGAAAACGAATAGGGACCTTATGGAGTATTGTTAACTAAGTTTAGATTTTAGGTACTACTCCTACTACTACAAATAAAATGTGTATAATTATACCCAGGCTTTTTTATAGAAAAACGGGAAACAAATGCATATTCATACATCTGTTTATCCTTACTGAGTGTTACTAAATTGATGCGAATAATTCTAAAATTCCTAACATGGAAAATTTAAAAAAAAAATCTATCTTTCTTTAAAAATTTATCTTGAAATCATCTAAACATTACGTAGAAGTAATACTTCATTTTTATATACTCCAAAGGGAGAAAAAGAGGTGTGAAAAACTCAACCGGTCTTGTTAGGGCATCCCGAGTATATTGTCGTACAGCAGGTCTGTATTCACATCATATGAAACCCAGAAGCTTCAACTTTTCAAATTTGCCATTTGTGTGAAAATTATGGTGATGTAGAATTCTTTCTTCTGGGATTAACAATAGAAACCTCATTTGAAAAAATATTCGCTATACTATCTGAGAACACCTTGATTTTAAATCCTTAGTAAGGATTACGAACATACAATCCCGATAACTACAACTTTACATATTGGGTATAGAGGTACCTGATGGTTTCAAGTCAGTGTCTTGTATTTATAGTACCTACTTTTTTAGTAATAGTAAATCTGTGATAATAAATTGACGGCGTACTTTGAAAGTAAGTGATTTGTGTTATCTCTATTCCTATGATTTTGAATAGAGGTAGATTATAATTTTTTTGTTTGTAATTAATACAAATATTTCAAATTTTATTGATTGTGTTGAACATATTTTAATGTACTGACATGGTACATAATCCTTGGTTTAATAATGATTGAAAGAATTATGTGCTTTATTTTTATAAAAACGTTGCAGTTCACGTTATAAATTTAAAGTTCAACTAAATTGTTTTAAGGATGGATACTTAGATGCAACAATTTACATCTTTTGTTTTCTTTGTACTTTAAGTTTGTTTCTTAATATTTTTATTTACATAAACTAAAAAAAAAAGAATAACCAAGGGTTTATAGTGCCAAAAGAAATAAGTGTAACTAGACTTGTTGAGATCTTTATGAAATTATTTGAATAGAATTTTATTTACATCTAGTCTGTGTACAGTCATTTCAAACGTGTTATTCATTCGCTCTAACACACGTCAATTGTATAAAGTAACTTGTAATGTATAGTTTATGTATTGCGCACACACTCAAGTATCCTATTAAAAATAACTGAGTTATTTGTAATAAACTTGAGCCCGCTTCATTCATATGTATATCGACATTGAATTGCTGTCAAATAAATGTTTAGCTATAAGAAATGTATTAATCCATGCTTTACTTTTTCTACATTATCAAACAGGCAAACTTTTAACGCATGATTTAGAAAATTACACAAAATTATGAAAACAATAAAAAGCAAAAGTTAGTTGAGATATTTTTTATATTCGCTTTTTTGGGTTAAATGTCATACCACTTGGCATTTGCGTTGAGCTCACCGAAAAGTACCAAAAAGTCAATTTGTGTATTAGAGGGGATTAAAACTTTTTCGAACTTAAAAAGGTACCGTAAGAAAATTTATCTTTTTTTTTAAAAAAAATACTAGTTTTAAAAATATAGGTTCGTGTTTTCAAGTTCACGGTCTGAGAAAAAACTACTCACATGAGGTTCTTTTTTTTTCTCAATTTAAAAAAAGTTACATTTGGTTGAGATTAAAACTTTACGCCTTGAAGTATTTTTTCTAGTTAAAATAACGTTATTAATAAATAAAAAATAAGTATTATAGAGCATTTTCAATCACATGACTCGGACCTAACAACGGCCTTAGCAACAGAAGATGTTACAGTTTTTTGCCCTACAGAGGTTAACAGTTACAGAAAATGACTAGCCGTGGAATTCTTCTATTGGAGCATTTGCAATCACGTGATCCCATACCTAAAAACTGCCTTAGCAACAGATAAACAACGGTCTTAGCAACAGTTAAAAGCCCTACACTAGATACACAGTTAGAAGAAAATAACCGGTTGTGACGTCACCTGAAAACACTCTATAAAGGGATATTAAATAATTAAAGTAGTAATAAATTTAAAACATTTTAATTTTTAGTATTTTTTTTAATCTTTCAACGGGTTAAAAAACAAAATTGTCAAGTTGATTTTAGCAAATCTTCAGATTTATTAGAAAAACCCATACTTTCTTCAGGGTGGTTGTAAAATATCCTATCTGACATGTATTGGGACAAGGTGATATAAAACTTGGGTTGGGTTAAAATGAGAAGAATTTTCTACATTAAAATTGAGAGAGAGGATCATTAGAAAGCACTAACGTTGAGCTAAAAATATCTCTTTGTATTTGTGATAAATCATAACTATAACGGTATAAATCTCTATTTGTCCCTAGTAGCACATCTTATAGCAAATATGTCAAGTTTACGTAACTGCAACTAGAAATAAATTTAGCCATATATGACAAAAATTTGACGAATCTTGAACGTCTGTGCTGCTTGGGGTAGTTATGTGATGAAATTTGTAAATGGCCTCGAACGGTTGATGCTCTCTTTAAAAGTTCAGCTGGTTTGAGAACTATAACTGTTTTCTTTCAATCAACAAATCAAATGGGGACTTGTTTAATTTCCCTTTTCGGAATCAAATTGAATCGTACTTAGTGGCAACGTTCGCAGTACGGATGCTGTTGGGTTGCTTGAGACGGCACAAGTTTCAACTGAAGCTTGCGAGAGGCGTGCCGAAAACTTAAAAAGGTAAATTTTATTCTTAAGTTCAACATATTTTCAGATTTCGAGTGCCGTCGTATATTCTTCACTGAGTTGAAGTTAGCTGGTTACACACTTATATAAAATATACTCTGACGCATCTAATTTTTTAAAATTGTATTTCTGTCTTGTAGGCTATAACAAAGTAAACTATATCTAGTACCTGTTATTTAATTAGATTTCGATAACATTACTTTAAATTACTACTAAAACTATAATTTCTTATTTTCTTAAAAGTAAATTTTGCTTAAAAAAACTTTGATCAGTCAAGTCACTGTTGAAAACCCCGGTATTTTGTATGTTTTAAGGAATTATAAAGTATGCGTATAGGCAATTTACATTTCTATTCCTTTGTAGTATCTCAAATCAATTTAGTGTTGTAAAAACAATTCTATACTAGACTGCAACGTTGCTTGACCTTGAAAAAACAAGCTGAGAGCAAGGAAAAGAGTGACGTGGTGCCTGAATTTTGAGTGCAATTAAGAACTTCAAATAGTTTGTTAAACAAATCTATATACCGTCTTTTTATCACGATTTGCGTACCGAAACTCCTCCTAGCAACCCAACAGGCTTTCTGTTTACTCAGTTTTTCCCTCCGCGTAGTGACGTCATGGGGTCAAGAAACGTTTCAGTCTAATATAAAGATGTCTGCTTTATTAGGTGTATCAAATAACTTCAATTATTAAAAACTTAATCTGAAGGACAAGGTATAGCCATGCCTACAAGTGTTTTTATATTGTCTTCTTTAAGTGACTCTTAATTAGGTACTAGTTTAAGAGGGTCTTAAGACTGAAAGCTTGACTGTCAATAGTGTAAAGCTATGCAGAAGTTTTAATAAAGGATAAATCCACAAAAGAAAGATTTGTTTCTACTTAAAATTTGAATATCTGTATGCATATTACTATTGCTTAAGATTTCCAGATACAGCTTTAGAAAGTCCTCCAGCCGCCATGTTTACCCACAGCTCAAATTATGATTGACAACTATAGAGATCTAATTATTATTTATAATTATATCCTAAATTAATATTAATTAGTAGATTGTTGTTAGAGATATAATAGTATACTATTAGATCTCTAAGCTGACAACACTTAATCATGTTGCAGTGGGAGCTGTGGTTACACATGGTGACTTGAGGACTCTTTTTAAAGCTTTCCAATTTCCATACCCAAGGTTTGAGTAAACTAAATATTTCAGCACACATTGTGTAATATCGTATTCGAAATCGGCAGTTATTTTTTTAATTAGATTGCTTGTTGCGAAAATACAGATTGTTAAATTTATTTTTATGCTGATTGTTTGTATAAGACTTAATGCAGTTTCAAAATTAAGATGAATGCTAATTTGTAACTAGCTACAAGAAGTTTTAAAGATCTCAGTTTCTGATATTTTTTCCCTAGAAATTTTTCCTTAAAGTTTAAGTTTAGAATAAAATTCTTTAAAAAAAATTTCGCAACTTTTTTAGTTATTTAGTATATTTATAAATACGTAAAACAATTTTATGTCAAATACAATATTATTTAGTGGTGTTGAGCACATAAATAAATTTTAAAGTTAAGATAAAATAAAAAGATACAACGGTTTTATTTTGCACGTAAAAGTTTAAAATGTACAATGTTTCGGGGATACTTTGATCCCCTTCGTCAACAATAAGTTAATTTATTGTTGACGAAGGGGATCAAAGTATCCCCGAAACATTGTACATTTTAAACTTTTACGTGTAAAATAAAACCGTTGTATCTTTTTATCTTATCAGTCTTGCACGGTTGGATTTTATTCTCATATTTTAAAGTTGCTTCGCTTTCAGTCGATGCATAAGAATAGCTACCCGATTCATTTTTAACTTGAAAATAGGTCTAGGGATTTTAACAGTTTATATCAATAAAATATAATGTTTTTCTTTTGGCATGCTGATTTTACTTGTCAATAAAAATCAGCATGCCAAAAAATATTGAATTTTATAAGTATAAACTGTTAAAATCCCTAGACATATTTTACCCTACTAGACCAATTTTCCTCACCCGACCCTACCAAATGCTTTCTGTCAAAAATTTCTTTCATCCTGGAATCAACTCGAAAATTTAATTTTAAACTCAATTGCTTGTTGCATTCTCATGGTCTCGCGAACTCGTATTTTCAGAAATCAAGTCCCAAAAAGTGAGATGAGCCTTGTGCCATAAAACACTAATTAACCAACCAACCCACCCAAAAAGTGAGAAAACCATGTAAAAAATATCTTAGTGTGAACGTTTCTTATGATTTCGATCCCCCTTCGATAAATTTTGTTCTAGAAATAAACAATTTCGATCAACGTTAGTGTTTTTCCTGCACTGTAATGGATATCAATTTAAAATACTTAAATACCTCTCTTGGTTCTATAGTTAATTTTATAGATAACAGCCAATTATATTCATATTTATTTTCCCACTTTTTGAAGCCTGTTACTAAAATGTGCATTTTAAAGATATTTATACCCAAAAGAAATACAACTCTTATTTGTTTGGATAAATCTACACAATTTACAATTAAAGTAACTCGACTCCGCTTATTGTGATCACTGTTAATGTTATCAAAATTGAACGGTCCAGATTACTCTAATTTAATGTAAAATGCGCCGTTTTATGTGATCAACATTTCGCTTTATGTAATCAAAATTTGGTGAAATCCTCTAAAAACCTCCTTTTTCCCGTTTGAAGGCCAATTTTAATACATAAATATACAAAATGAGACATTAATTTATTAGTGTTATGTGTTCTCCTCTCATATTTTTCTGTAAGAATGTATAATTTTCAAAATACAAACGAGGGAATCGTTTCAAATACTTCAATTAGAACTACATAGTTGTGATTTTAATGCAAAAGTATAGTTACACTGTTTGAAACTTTTGTTATGAATCTGATATTGTTATTCTACTCTGGGGCAAAGGTGATCACATTAAGCGGAGTACTACTTAAGCATTAGTAGTTAAGGGGCTAAAACAGTTGCCAAGGTTGAAAAGGGTGAAAGATTTAAAAAGATAGGGAATAATTTTGAAAAAGTATTAGAGATCAGTCCTCTGATTGGAATGAAATGAGATAAAAGATAAACTCTTATGATTAAGAGCATAATTTTCATATCATACACATTTTTTTCAAAAACCATGCTTTGAAACTTAAAGTAATTTAATTTCTTTTGCAGGTACGTGGAAAATGTGCAGCCTAGATGAGGGTTTTAGGACTATAATTTTAAATTTTAGGGCATTTGACGATGTAATAATATATCGCCGCTTAAGAAGTAACATGTGCTTAACTACTTGTTAAAGAATGAGATCCGCTAAGAATAGCGAGAAATGTGGCCAACCCTAACAATTGTATAGGAAATAGCTTAAAGCCGTAGCTGAATTGAGTTTCAATCCAAATAGTAATTTAACCACTATTAAACTTTATTAATTTAAAACTAATAATGATAAATTTAAACTATCAACTTTTAATGAAGTAATAAAGAGTGGTTTAAAATGTTTGTAAAATGTTATTTATTTAACTTTAGGCCTTTTTTAGTTTTGTATAAGAAAATTTCGATAATATTTTAAATCTATTAAAATACTTAGAGATGACTTAAAGTTTTCTTAACTTTTCTGATCATATGAATACGTTTATTTATCCAGGAATTTCATGATTTTCAACCTATGTGCGCTGGGAGAAAATTTGTTTTCTTAAATAATAATCAAGAATAGTGAGTAATTTTCTTGGAAGTACTTTCTTCACAACATTCTCAAACCCTCTGGCATTGGGAATCATTGAACCTAACTCAATCTGACTATTAAATTAGCTAGCCCAAACCCGTAGCCAATTTGAGATTTTTAATGTAAATCAAGAAAGTTTAACATTTTCCTTTGGCAACGACGCATACGTCGCCAAACAAGCGCCACGACAAGTAGGATCTCGCCTGTTAGAAAAAAGTGTTAAGCACATGTTATTTCTTAAACGGCGATATATGAATTTGAAAAAAATTTAAACTGACTTTTATGATGTATGAGAATAAACCCAATGATCTCCTGATGATCAATCTTCAACCTTGGTTTAAACACGTGTCGTATTCCTATTTGCTGTCTTGAAGGACTAATGAAAGAATCTGTTGGATTCAATTTTTCATTTATCTGTGTATTGAACGTGTATTCTATTAAAGTTTATATTTGACTTATATGAGTTATCATTGCCTTTTTACTAATCTTGCATGTTAGATTTTTCATGTCTTTTTAGATTTTTTCTAGGGCTGATAAGTCTGGTCTTGATGGAGCAATTATGAACGCCTGAATCAACAGTTCGCATAGGTAGGATTGTATTGCAGATGTTTCAATGTTTTTCAAAATTAATACTTCTCCTTGGACCTTTTGGCTGTTTTAGTGGTGCATGTAGTACTGCAACGATTTTATACAGGGTGATTCAGATAAGTGTTTCAGTGTTTCATAACTTCTAGGGGAGGTAGGGTACATCAAGACGAACAAGAATCGATATAGGTTAGGGGGTCGCAAGAGGGGTCTAATGGGTGAAAATCACAGGTGAAAATTAGCAACAAAACTCACATATCTGGGCAGAAAGAGATACAATTGTTCGACTCCGGCATTTTTTACATTCAACCAATTCAAATTTTTCATGTAAAAACAAGATGCAAGTGTTTATTCTAATCAAAAACAGACCAATAAATGAAACAGGCATGCGTTGTAAGTTGTTAGACTGCAGTAGAAAGTTTCACGACAAAAACATCTTAATACTAGAGTTTTGTTGGTTGTTTGGTTGGAGTTATATGGCGCAAAGAACTAAAGTCTGACCAAGGGACAATTATAACTTTAATCTACCTACAAAAAACGCATGCCTCATTCAATTATTAGTCTGTTTTTGATTAGAATAAACACTTGCATCTCGTTTTTACATGAAAAATTTGAATTGGTTGAATGTAAAAAATGCCGGAATCGAACAATTGTATCTCTTTCTGCCCAGATATGCGAGTTTTATTGCTAATTTTCACCCCTTAGACCCCACTTGCGACCCCCTAACCTGTATCGATTCTTGTTCGTCTTGATGTACCCCACCTCCCCTAGAAGTTATGAAACACTTATCTGAATCACCCTGTATATCATACTGTGTTTGAGGAATTCAGGCGTTCATTATTTTCCCTCATGACTGGAAGTAGCTTTGCTATTTCGTAGTTTAGGACATACAGTACTAGAACAGAAAGTCCATGGCCATTGGCGATAATGGAAATCGAAAAAGCATGGAATATTGTATAAGTTTGGGGCTATTTTGGCGCTGGGATCGCGTGATATCACGAGAGGCGGTGAAAAAAAAAAACTTGGCTTAAGTTGATTGATTGACCACCAAAATGTACTTGCCTACCTCAGTCAATCATTGAATTGCCTCCCTCTACCTTATACAGAAATTTGAAAGTAACCTTTTGAACTCTATTAGGATTTTTCTCTGTGGTTTAGGAATACTAAGAAAAAGTCTGGGGTGGGGTAAGCAATAAATTAAACGATTTTCCCCCTTAACAGCTCGGTGATAAATTGTATTACTGATTTTCTTTATATCCCTTAGTTTATTTTAACTGTGACCTGAAGTCGTGCCTTTGTGACTGGTCCATCAATATTTGTCTTTGACATTTTGAAATCATTAACAAGTCACCTTTCTTAGTTAAAAAAAAAAATTATAATCTTAATTCAGTTCCAAGTCATGAAAATATAAAAAATTCCCTCTAACCAATGTAAACTAAATTAATCGTTGCCATCCAAATTAAGAATAACTATCATGATATTCAAACCTAGTAATGTGAAAAATGATAAGTCTTGAAACCTATAGTGTTTTCAGGTGACGTCACAACCGGTTATTTTCTTTTAACTGTGTACTTTCTGTAGGGCTTTTAACTGTTGCTAAGGCCGTTGTTTATCTGTTGCTAAGGCGGTTTTTAAGTATGGGGTCACGTGATTGCAAATGCTCCAATAGAAGAATTCCACGGCCAGTCATTTTCTGTAACTGTTAACCTCTGTAGGGCAAAAAACTGTAACATTTTTGTTGCTAAGGCCGTTGTTAGGTCCAAGTCATGTGATTGAAAATGCTCTATTCAACGTGAATATTTAAAATGAATACAATACTATTGCCTATGGAATTTTTAAACATGAAAAGCCCCAGGCCAAATTTGGCTAAGTCCATGAGCATGCGCATGCGCATATTGACCCTTCTATTGTTGCCATCTTTGGATATTGTAAATTTTCTTTGCACATCCTTCAAAATTGTCGTAATTGCTTAATTTTCAGATTTCTGGCGGATAGTTGCTAAAGCTACGTGCGCGTGGAAAAAAACTAAGTCCACGCGCACGTTGCATCTGCGCATATGCCATTTACTGTTGCCAACCCTTGTTTATAAATCTAATCAATTGCAAGGTTGCTTAAAAAGTCCTCGGCGATTTGAGTTCTACCTGAATTCCTCATCAATCCATTTTGAATTCTAGACTGGAAGCGTTCTATTGGGCTCGGGAAGACTATTTCTTATTGGTGAGATATAACTAGTAACATGCCCCTTACTTGTTTACTTAGTGGCTACGTAGTTACTACTTTATATAACTAGTAGCACTACTTGGTTACTTTAGGATATCAGTCTAATAACCTAATGTGGTTTATCGTTACTTGAACTTAGTAGCCTGTACCAATAGTATTAGTTAGATCGAGTAGATATTTAATAAGGGGGGGTAGAAGCTTCCTTGGCCAATAATGGCAGACTGCTTAGTAGGCAAACATACCTTTGCCTAATAAGTAGTCTCCTATTGAACAAGATAGCCTCTGCTAATTACAAGTCTTACCTACTATTAGTCCACTACTTGTTGGTATAAGCTACCTAAGCTCAAGTAATACTAAGCTGCTTAAGTAGACTAAGTCCCAAGAGGATACCGCTAGGGGGCAACACTGTCCATGTAAACAAATCTGCTTTGTTTACAAGTTCGGACTTGGAAGAAATAGGGCTCCCCTTCCACGGTTTCAGAAATATAGGCGGGTGATGGTCCCGCCCCAGCGATTTGATTGGTTCCCTTGGGACTGTCTACTTACCTATCCTATGTATGTATGAAAGCTGAAATAAAGAAATCATGAGCAATATTTGATTTTTCTTTATTGAAACAATTTAAAAATCACATTTTTTTTTCCATCACCTGAAATAAAACATTTATAAAATACATGGTAAAAAAATTTTTCAATTACATTAATTTGAGATTTGTTTCACTATTTTGCAGTTTTTAACAGGTTAAGGGATTAAAGCTGGAATTGAGAGTATTTTCCAAAAATGACAAGTTTAATATAAACAGTACAACATTCAAAGGCCCCTAATATAGTTAACATCAATGTTTCACATAAAAGTATTAAAGTGAAAGCCAAAATACGCTATGCCATTTTTGTAAATTAAGATTTACCAGATTTTAAGATTATTCTTCGTTACATACTATCAAATTTCATTTACTGCAGCATGACAGCTTAAAAAGTAAGTTTTGTCGAGGCAATATTAAACAAATATGCCACAAGTAATAAACATAAGTGATCAAAGGAAAACCTAAGCACTTTGTCAATACCAAATAAATATTTTTGCTGGAATTACACACCAAAAGTTAAGGTGAAATAACTGATAGGTAAAGAAATCGCATGAAAGGGTCGTTTATTATTAGAATTTATCAAATACCAATGAACGTTGAAATTTTTCAAGTACTCTAAAATTGAAAAATAGTTATATGACCCTTACTAAATTTTATATTATGTATAGATGAAGTAAAATTTGTGCTAATAGGAATTCGCATGTGTGCGGCCAAGCAGCATTTAAGAGATGAAATTCTAGTTTCAATGAAAAAATTTTCTAGAAAAGTACAATTTAAAGTTTGTAACATATGGCTATTTTTAAATTTAAAAAATCTGCTAAGCAACTATATTAAAGAGCACGGAAAGTTCAAAAACCGAAGATATACGGACTCTAAAATACGGCAGGTAGGACGCAAGGGGGACACAAAAATCACAATTTTGCATCACCTGAAATAAAACTGTTAAAATACATGGTAATGAGATCTCCTTGAAATAAATTTTCAATTACACTTACAATAATATTGAACCCAGAGTCAATTTTGCAGTTGCCAAAATAACGAAGTGTCTATTTGGACGGTAAAACCGGCGGTTGGCACAAGTGCTGGGTAAACAGGACTAGAGTTAGAGAGTATACCTGCCGGGCAAATAGACAGTGCCTTTTAATAAATGTACAGGATTAACAAGTTAAGGGCTTAAAGCTGGTATTAAAGTAACTACCAAAAATGACGAGTACTTTAAATTTAATACAATCAGTACAACATTCAAAGGTCCCTAATAGACAAGTAAATTATAGTTTAGTTACAATATTTCACCTAACTATTATATTAAGGTAAAAGCCAAAATAAGCTAGAACCATTTTTGTAAATTAAAATTTTGATCATTATCAATTACTAATTTGTCAATTACAGTAGCATGAAAGCTTAAAAAGTAATTTTTGTCGAGGCAATGTTAAAGCACTAAAGTAGATTTAGCTATGAGGTAAGGGTATCAATATTAATTAGGACTAAACTAGGGCTAAAATATCGAAAGAAAAATTTAGTAAAGTTTTACTCAGTTTTTTTAAAACTTTTTTTTGAAATTTTATTTCCAACCCCGAACATTTGTACTCTAGCAGACCTTCTCCAAAGCGTCTTTGGATAATCTACACCCCTTTTGTTTTTGCCTACGAGTTTTGAATCATCGTGTATAAGACTACATATTAAAATAAGGTTAAACAAATATTTGATATTAAATAAGGAATAGACAAAAATGATAGTTAAACTTAAATAAAAATATATTAGGGTCGGGTGGGGTATAATAGGTCTAGGGATTTTAACAGTTTATGCTTATAAAACTTAATTTTTTTGGCATGCTGATTTTTATTGAGATTCAAGTAAAATCAGCACGCCAAAAAACATTAAATTTTATGTGCTAAAATCCCTAGACCTATTTTTCCCCACCCGACCTTTACACCTTTACAAGATTATTCACTCCAATTTTGATTATATATACTATATCTTATTAGCTACACGATATACTTAAATATAAATTAGCTTGAATTAGTAACTTTTAATTTTTTATCATCTACATAAGCTTAAAATCAATGCTGGTTTTCAAATACTTGATTTAAAATTACTGACTGGAATATCAGTTTCTAAATTTTATTATTATACCTTAAATAAAATAAACCAAATAAGTAAATATTTGATGTTCTACGAATCAATTTGTGTAGAGTTAATTACAATTACCCCAATCGCAAAAAAAACCCTGATTTTAGATGAAATTATGACAAACTTTAAAATTAACCCACTATTACACATTTTACACTTAAAGCTTAAGATTACATGGAAATCTAAAACTAATGCACTAGGAGCATAAAAAAGCTCACCAATCACCAACAGGTTGGATCTGATACTAACATCCGGACTTGATGAAACCTAAAGATAATCAGGAGAGAATTCAAAATAATAAAAACATGTTTTATTTATAAAAATTAAAAAAAAAAAAATGGAACAGCTTTGGAAAGAGTCCTCTAGTCGCAATTTGTAATCACAGCTCCAACAGCAACATAGTCATCATTTGAATCGCCAGTTGGAAAAAGGGTTCAAATCCATCAACTTTTTTCGACTGCTAAATATTTTTGACTATACTTATATATGTTTCGATGATTGCTCTGATTTTTAAATAGGGTCCTGAATTTCCAGTAAAAATTTGGTGGTTTTATACAACGAAAATTCCATTACTTTTTTTTTTCATTTTCTCAAAACTTTGTTTTGGACTTATTCCCTTTTTCAAACCTGATGATTCATTTGAGCTGTGGGTAAACATGGCGACTGGAGGACTCTTTCCAAAGCTGTCCAAAAAATTTATGATGTAGTAGCTCGTCATCTGGATCGATCATTCTTCAGGATCATATACTGGTTCTGATCAAAGTGAAATTCGACAGCATCCCATCTGAAACATTGAATTTTCTCATTATTCAGGATTGGGTGACACAGCTCAATTTATAAACCTGATCTTTGTTCGATCTTATGTGGGAATAGTCTTCTCAATAATAGTTTAGAGTTTCAACTACTAGCTATATTGCAATTTCATTTAACATCATAACCATAACACTGATTTTCTTTTGGACCACCATTTAAGTTACTTAGTTTTCGATAACTTTCAAAAATATCAATTAATCTGAATGCAATAATGGTTGTTTGGAATCAAAACTTTTCTCAATTTCACATTACTAGTACACCAACTTATTTATACATTTTAGTATTCTAAAAGTACGTCTTTCCGATTGGTAGTTTAAAGCAATGATCAAAATAAACAAGTACAATTTGATAGATGGAAGATGGATCCAACATATTTTCTCCATTTTAATAGTTAAATTAACAGATTTAATATTAGTCTTAACCAATTATCAATAGTCAACCTAATATATGTTTCTAACTTCGTCAAACTAAATAATCAATGTTGTTGGGCAATAAACAAAGTTTAATTTCAAATTTTCTTACTACGCATTAAATTTTTAGTTTTGTTGTATCTTCCGAATAATTAAAATGCACTCTAATACGATTGGCTAGTAAATCTTATCAATTGTACTTTTCAACACCCAATAATTTTACCGTATACCTAATTTATTGCCTATGTTTTAATGCATACAAATTCTTATCAATACAAAAATATCTTAAATTTATTACACTTAACATTCAAATGTAAAATTAAAACTACGACATTGTTCAGTACGCATAAGTGCGTATTAATTAAGTTAAACAAGAACTCCGTGTTGAAACTGTAAAGCTAGTAGCTAACTATTTACTCCTGAAATTACGTTTGTTCCTATACTTAATATTAGTCTTAACTAATTAATTACTACCTATAGTCATCTCAATATAATGTTACTAACTTCGACAAACATGGATAGGATAAACGTTTGTTGAAAGTCAATAAAAATATACTTAGCCGTAGTAATAAATTATATACTTAGATTCATGGTTAGCGGTTAAATACTTGCTACTCAAAGTATAACACTGACAAATGTAAGTAACAAATACGTATTGTAACAACAAAACATTGATTTCTGATTAAAACCATATAGCGAGTTCCTAAAGCGTCTAAATTTAAGTTAACCAATACATTATTAAATTAAATAACACGTATTAAAAGAGGTACACTGTTATTACAAAACAAAAGAGCTAGGACTAACGTGTATCTTTACCTCTGAAACGAACAGCTACCAACTTGACGTCCAATTCCCGAATGCCCAAATTCAAGCTTACAGGCAACGCCCCCATACGTCATCAATTTTTTGCGCATGTCACTGCGCATCTGAGCAGAAACATGCAAATGAGGGGTTATCAAAAATGGCAAAACAGCCTTCGCTCTGTGAACCTGATTAGCTTTTAAATTGGACAGATACCCGACGTTTAGGAGGGAGAAAGAAGTCCCCTGGCCTTTCGGGACCAAGGGCCCCATGCGCCGGATATGCGTCCAGAGCTATCAGGTTCACACTTCACCACACACACTGCCATCTATCGGTGGGAATTTTGCCTAACCATTTTGAATTTATTTGGCCAGATTTAGCTAGTGTTCGAACCAGGTACCTATTGATCCACAGAGCCAAGGCTATATCCACTGAGCCACGAGGGCTACACCAGCGAGCGATTTATTTCGTAGAGAACCTTGTTACTTGGGAAATGAAAAAAATTAACGCATCACTTGCCACTTATCGTATAGTAGCAAGCGATGCAACATTTATATTTAATTTGTATCACAATTTATATATTTTTATGGAAGAATTTTAAATTTTACTGCATTTGCATTAAATTTTAAAAATCTATTTATTAGTGGTGGTATTCAAACACCTATCATTAATAGAACGAGAAATATATCTTCGAAAAACTACGTTCTTTTACTTTGAAGTAAAATTAATTTCAGACAAAAAACTGGAAATTAAAAAAAACTGTGTTATAAATTATTTTTTCCCGACTAATTCTTGTGGATGTTATGGTTTGAAAACCTTTTATTAACTACAAAGAATGTACTTTTTACATTTCAGCACATCTTCTGAATTATAAGATTCGAAACCATTAAATTAACTTTTGTCTCAAAAACTTGCAAATTATTAATAGGATTATGTTGAAGAGGGGGTTTGGAGGTTTCCCCCAAGGAAATTTTTGGAAATTTGACCTTTAAAAAGATGATCAAACTAGTTTTTAGTGTTTAAGAATACACATTAATGAATTTCAAAATATTTTGACGATCCGGGAAATAACCTCTTGCGGTCCGCCAGTTGCCGACCCTTGAGTTACATGTTCTTTAAAATTTTTGGTACCCTTGTCCTTCCGAAGGACCTCCCTAATAATACGTACCTTTCTTACTCAATTAAAACAACTAATTCTATTAAAAAAAATGGAGGTGGAATAAATAATTTAGTGATTTTGACACGGGATCGTGGTCTAAGAGGAGATAATAGGGAAAGAAAATTGAGAAGTACCCTTTGTCTAAATCTTGCACTGAGACCTATCCTTTCATTAAGGCTACTGCTCTTATATTAATTCCACCTTCAGCTTTCGTTGCAAACGCGTATTTCCCAATTCCACTTCGTGAAATACGAGCGAGAGCTCTCATTGGTTTATAACATAGCTGGAATTCCAAATATGGGATTTCCAGTCGTTTTGTGAACGCTCTGATTGGTAGTGTTCGGCAACTAGTGGTCAAAAATAGTTAATTACCAACTACTAACTAGTCTGAGAAATTGTAGTTGTAACTAGTAGTTAACTATTCTTTCCTGGGACTAGTTGCAACTAGTAGTTAACTATTTCCCAAAGTAGTTAACTAGTCTTTAATTTCATTTTAAGCTACTTTTTAGCAAAATTCTAATGCATCTTTCTTATCTATGTCACAAAAAACGTTTATACTTCGCGCAAAAATGGTCTTTATTTCTGGTTTGGTATTTGAGTACTCTACCTTTGATAAAAATTTTAAATATCTTTTAAATTTTAAATAAAAGGTTTTTTTTTGAAGTAGTTGAAAATTTGAAAGTAGTTTTAACTAGTAGTTAATGAAAAAAGTAGTTAAACTAATAGTTGAACTACTTTAAACTAAAAGTAGTTAAACTAATAGTTGAACTACTTTAAACTAAAAGTAGTTAAACTACATAGTTAACTACTAGTTGCAACTAGTTCTAGTTAACTCTCGCCGAACACTACTGATTGGTAATGTTCGGCACTAGTTAACTAGAACTAGTTGCAACTAGTAGTTAACTACTGATCAACTAGTAGTTAACTAGTAGTTTAACTACTTTTGGTTTAAACTAGTTCAACTATTAGTTGAACTACTTTTTTTAATAACTACTAGTTGAAACTACTTTCAAAATTTCAACTACTTTCAAAAAAATTCTTGTTAAAATTTTTATCAAAATGTAGAAAAAATTGTGCTGTAACAAATTTAATGAAGATGGTAGAGTACTCAAAATACCATAACCAGAATTAAAGGCCCTTTTTGCGCGTTTTTTGTGATATAGATAAGAAAGATGTATTAGAATTTGGGCAAAAAATAGGTTATGAAATTAAATAGACTAGTTAACTAGTAGTTAACTACTTTGGGAAACAGTTAACTACTAGTTGTAACTAGTCCCAGGAAAAAATAGTTAACTACTAGTTGCAACTAGATTTTCCCAGACTAGTTAGTAGTTGGTAGTTAACTATTTTTTGACCACTAGTTGCCGAACACTACTGATTGGTCATTGAGTGTAGATGGAAATCTTACGAAGTGGGATTGGGAAGTACGCGTTTTACCCCAACTAATTATTATAGGAGGATCAGAAGTACGGGCTTCTGGATCCAGACAACTGTAAACATTATTCATATTCGCGTAATTTGGGGGATCCGTTTCACAATGACGTCTAGATTGCAAAGGGCGCTTTTGTGATTAAACTATCGAAGCCGTGTAAGCTCCGTCCAAAATCTTCTCATTGTTATCAAGTTCAACTAACCAATTAAAGGCTTTGTTCGCCGTGCCCAGTATTTGGACTCGAGTAAATCTGACTTGGCTAATTGCTTTTAGAAGGGTCAAAATACTTGTTGAATGAGTAGGAAAGGGATATTTCGATTATTTATCCATTAATTGATTTATTAATTTTTATTTTCATGGTATAACAGAGTTAGATTATAATCTTTAAATCAAAATTTTTGTTTTTGAGTCTTGTTAGGATTAATTTTTAGTCCGAGAGTTGGGCACATGCGATTTCTACCGAAGAGGAGTAGGTATAAAATAATTTAACTTCATAGTACAATGCTTGGAAACTAAAATTCTTCTGGATATGATAGATTAATATAGGAAAATACCCTTTAGAAATGAGTGAGTTATTTTTGAGGTACTCATACCATGATTTTCGAGAGACACCGCGATGGGAACTATATTTTGATTGTTAGTGACGTCATAGGGTCAAATAACGTTGCTGTCTAGTAGTACAGTATAGTGCTGTCCTTTAAAAACAACCCACTATTTCATACTTTCTCCATTAAAAGCTTAATAAAAAGGATAATTAAATCGAACAAAAAACTGTTGTAACGGCTCATCCTCCTTAACATTTTAGTGCTTAGCATGTTTAATTCCAATTATCCATTACAAATTGGCAGTCAATTAAGTTAGAATTTGAAAAAAAAAAACACTTTTTCCTGGAAGGACTCTAATTGGCGGACTGAGCTAAAACTTTAATATTTTATTCTCATAGTAATGGGATAATATTAAAAACGCGCGAAAAATGCTCTAAGGTCTTTATAACATACATTTTTACAAAATCTGTAAATCTGAAGCACATTTTTTGCCAAAAATCTACATTATCTCAGCTTGTTTAAAAAATAAGTAAATAAACCGTTCTTTGACCAGTTTTTACACACCTGACACTCTAAAGGGCACAGAAGGACAGGGTATATGAGATGGTAAAATTATTTTAATTATGTAATTAAAAAATCTTAATGGGTTGTTTTTAGGGTACAATTTGGAGTGGGTTGTTTTAAGGTACAATTTGTAGTGGGTTGTTTTTAAAGGACAGAATTATATAGTTACGGGCTTAGTTAAAATAGAAATAAAAGATTCAAGTTGAAATCAGGGCGCGGAAATTTCATATTCAACGAAACTTTCCTTTTTCCAACGTAAAACACCATCACGGCCGGGATTTATGTCACGAAATCTGTTTATGTAAATGGAAAGGGCGAAACATACGCGTTTGCCGCATCAAAGAGGATTGCGACCGAAGCCATATAGTTGCGAAAAAAAAAGCCGATTTTTGATCCTTTTAGAGCCGACTGTTTCTGTGACAGGATAAAAAGCGGGTTTAGCCTAGTCTGTCGTATTAGCGATAATGCGAACTGTTCTCGGCATCCTGATGCACTTATCGAATTAGCATGGTCGCTTGCCTTTTTTCTTTCTTGTTTGCTTGTTTTTTTCTTCTGGTCTTTTAACCCATTACAGGCGAGGTTTAAGAACACCTTCGGAAATTCGTTGACCTGGTGGTGTCGTCATATCGAAATGTAATCCGGTGGTATTTGTAATGAAAATGAAACTTTCGGCGTGTGTATTAGGGTTATATGACTTTTTATTAAAGATTAAAAAGCCTCTGTGCAATGGAAAATGATGAGTTCTTGTTGTTTCTAATGCCACTTGGAATATCCAAGCTCCATCCGCCAAGCGTATAGGATTTACTGTCTATAGAGTGTTTTCAGGTGACGTCACAACCGGTTATTTTCTCTTAACTGTGTACTTTCTGTAGGGCTTTTAACTGTTGCTAAGGCCGTTGTTTATCTGTTGCTAAGGCGGTTTTTAGGTATGGGATCACGTGATTGCAAATGCTCCAATAGAAGAATTCCACAGCTAGTCATTTTCTGTAACTGTTAACCTCTGTAGGGCACATTTTCAATCACATGACTCGGACCTAACAACGGCCTTAGCAACGTTGTTATTCATCCAAGTGACGTCATATGCGAATGCTTCTATTGGATGCTTCTATTTCCCACCCCTATCAGCAGCCTTAGCAACGTTGTTTATTCGTCCAAGTGACGTCATGTGCGAATGCTCTACTGGGGAAATTGTTGAATTGAATCACTAGTCCTCTTTGTTTATTAATTTTAACAGTTTATTAATTTAACGAGCAAAACAGGCAGGGAGAAAGGATAATGAGAGAAGCTGTAAAATTTTACAAAATAGTTTTAATAATTGAATCGTCAGTTTGAAAAAGTGAATTAATTCTCCCATTCACTGTATTTTTTTTATTTAATTTTAAATTTAAGGTAATTCGTCTTTCTTTTGTTATTCCTTGTGCTGTAAACTAACACAAAACAAAATTTGTTTTCAATTTTAAAGTGTTTTAACCGGTTTTTTCCGGTGAATGTTGGACTCCATTCATATTCATAAAACTGCCTCTCTACTCTATAAAACTCTATTTTCCCTTTCGTGCTGTGTACTTATATTTGTTTCGCTGATTGTTCTGTACTATTCTTAATAGGGTCTTGAATTTCCTGTAAACATTTGATTGTTATACAACGAAAATTTCATTACTTATGCCGGTTTTTTTTTTTTTTTTCGATTTTATCAAAACTTGGTTGTTGAACTTATTCCCTTTTCAAACTGACGATTCTATGTAGTTTATCCCTTTTTATTTTCACCACATAATTTATGAGTATTTAAAATTCCTAGATAGATAGTCAGTTATAATACAATTCGTACAATTATGAATATTTTTATAATTTTTTCCAAGAGAATATTGATAGTAAGAAAAAGTAATTTCCTTGTCGAAATTATCAGTTTCTGAAATATACCTATAGTCATCTAGACTCATAAGACCAGAGAAGCTCCAAATCATGACCCGAAATAGTAGGCAAGACGTCACTTTTCAACAGCGCAAGGTACAAGATTTCAGGCTGGAGTAGAGCTGTTGTCCAAAAACGCTATGAAGAGTGACGTCTTGCCTGCTATTTCGCGTCACGATTTCGAGCTTCTCTGGTCTTATGAGTCTAGTTGGCCATGAGTCATCCCTCCAGGAGGACTTTTGACGTCTTACAATATTGTTGCGATTGTTATGAGAAGGAATTTTCCCACTCAATTTTCAGAGGTGACTGTAATAAACGATGAACAAACGTTTTGTGTAAAATCTATATGGTTATCATTTGGCTTTTTACTTCTTTTCAGAGTTTTTTATTTTTGCCAAAGTTTTTCACCTGGCGGTATGACCAATGGCCATACTTAGTGTTTAGGTACGCTTTTTCATTACCGGGGGCCTACTACGAGGGCTGTCCGTAAAATATAACGTTCCAAGGAGCTGCAGACGCGAGGAATGCTGTTATGAGAAATTTGGCCACACTGACCTGTACCTTGACTCCTTTTCTACAAATCCTCGCCCCGGCCAATTGTCTGTGATGGTTAGGCTGGGCGCGCACGAGTGACTAAAGTCACGGCGACCAGGATTACTAGTATCAAAAATATCACTAGAAAACAATAGAGCATTTTCAATCACATGACTTTACCTAACAACGGCCTTAGCAACGTTGTTTTTATCCTCCAGTGATGTCATGTGCGAATGCTTCTATTGGATGCTTCTAGTTCCCGCCCCTAACAACAGCCTTAGCAACGTTGTTTTTGTCTTTGTCACCGTGACAAAAGTCGCCCGTGCGCGCTCGCCCTTATTATAGGTTTGACAGATGTTAGAGATGGAGCTTCCACTCGCTTCTCCCGTCACGCTCTGAGATTTTTTTTTTTTTGTGTACGAAAAAAATTGCGACAGTCATTCCCACGTGTGTGAAGTCTACGGAGAAAAGTGTATGAGCGTACAAAGTGTGTGTAAATGGTACAGAGAATTCAAAAACGGACGTAAACAGACGCCCAATACGACCAACGTGCTGGACGGCTTATGGGGGACGGTTAACGCGGTTGGCAGGAGGAACGAGCGACAGCTCCAACTCTAACAGCTGCCAAACTTTTAATAATCATCACAGACAGCTGACCGGGTGGGGGATTTTCAGAAAAAGAGCCAAGGTACACGCCAGTGTGGCCAAATTCCTCATAACAGAGTTCCTCGCGTCTGCAACTCCTTGGGAACCTTATTTTACGGACAGCCCTCGTATACGAACCTAAAAATGGAAGCAACATAGCTTGTAACAAAGGGCAATCTGTACAAAAAAAAAATATTAAAAATTTGCGCGACATTATCCATTTGTCGAAGTTCAGTCAGAATTATACCAAAAACGGAGGATTGAAAGTTTAAAAACTCACTACAAAGAAGACAGAAAAAGTAAATAGTTCGACCTGAGCATAATCAGAATATTCCTTTCAAAGATCTTCCAACTTATAAAAAAAAACTAAGCCCCGCATTTAAATACATCCGTCTTAAAATTCAATAAACATCGCTCCTCCAGGATCATCTAGGGAAAAAGAGGATTACTCCCTTTTTACGCCCACCGCTTAGCGGAACATTCTCTACCCCTGAAAGCGACCCCCGAAGCAGAAAGAGATGTTCATTTGGGAAGAAGAAATCGAGCGGAAAATAAGGGCATTGTGATGGTAATGCGGTCTTCGGGTGAGGTCCCTGGGACCAGATGGTGCTGCCGTGTAAAACAAAAAGTCAACAGCCCCAGATCGTCTTTTTGCGTCGCCACTGAATGAGGTCTAATCCTGTCAGCCGACATCCCCTGCGCTTTGTCCGCTCCCCGGACCTACCTGGGTGCTGACAAAGGTACGGCAGGAGGGACATTGTTGGGTGGTATGTATGGAGTGGAGAAGTCACTCACTAGAGCGATCGTTGGCTGCACTCTTCTTGGTAGGGCCGTAACTAGACTTTGGTTTCGGGAGGGTTTTGACTCAACATTATCTCTAAGGTAACCGCAGTGGAGTACATTTATATGTTAAGTTTCAGATCCCTTAAATGAGGGAATTGCACGTTTTTTTTTTTAATTTTCTTATGATAGGGGATGAAAATCCATGAAAAATGACGTAAAAATTATTGAAATCGGAAAACTATTCCCCAAGATATTAATTTTTAAAATGTCGTTTCCAGTATTGGCGGGAAAAACAGTAATTTCGTTATGGCTGCTGTGTGACGTCACAGCGCTTGGACCCACTTGGACCCGCTATGTTATTGTATGCTTAGCTTGCTTCATTCTGCTATTCTTCACAAAGTTTTAACTAAAAAAACTATGATATTTTAAAGACACATACAAATATTTTTTATAAAAAGATTGGCATTTGGTTTTTCAAAAAATATTAATTGGTTTTGGAATTATTAGGATTCAAAGTTTTAATTTTTTCTTTTTCTGGCCGTTCACTAGAGAAACAGACGAGTTTTATGCGTGTTTTGGTTTCATGATAAGTCTGATTTCTTTCATTTTCAACAATTCACTAGTTCCGACGGCGCTATGACGTCAAATCCCGTTTTTTGATCACATGACTTTACTAGTGTTTTGGCAAAAATAAAATCGAATTTTAAGTTATTTAAAACATATTTTGTAACTTTAAAATCTGATATTTGAGAGTTTTAAACTATAACGTATCAAAAAAGTGTAAAATTAAGCAAATCCCTCACCTATGCAATTCCCTCATTACAAATTTTGCAATATGAACTCCAAGTAAATATGGGGGGGGGGTCTGGAGGTCCTCCCCCCAAAAAATTCTGAAAGTTTGCCTCTAAAAATAGCATTTAAGCTGCATTTTGAGATCTTCTGGGTTCCATCCGAAACAGCACCTTGTAAACTACCGATTTTTCAAGGGGGAAAAATTTAAGTAGATGTCAAAATTTCGAGGGGTCCTCCCCACAAAACGTTTTTGAGATTTGCCCCTTTAAACAAGTGCATTATACCATTTTGAAACCTCCTGTTTGGTGAACACTCTAAAGGAACCGCTTCTTTTAAGCAGCAGAATTTACAAGGAAAAGACACTGTATAAAAGACGTTATACTTTGGAGGGGGGGTTTGGGGTTCTCCCCAAGAAAATCTTTTAAAATTTGACACCCAAGAGTAGTGTTAATTCATTTTGAGACCCTTTGGGTTACAATCGAAGAGGATTGCTCTTAATAAATTTGCAGAATTTTCAAGGGAAAACACAGTAGGTATAATAATTTATCTCAAAATTTTGGGAGGGGTTTGAACTTTGAACTTTTTGAATGTTTTAATCCATTCTGAATACATTAACATCCATTACATCCATCCTTTAATCCTAAACATTATATCCTTTAATTGTCAAGAACTATCTTTCAAGCCAAACTATTCATCAATTTTATAAAATAGTTAATAATCTGCCCACAACCAGTGATCTGTTTTTAGATTCTTACTCTAAATTAAAACTTGATTATTTGCAAAGTGTATCTCCATGATTTTTTGTTTTTCTCTTTTGTGTAGATTTAGTGCTTATTTTTTTGTGGTTATGTGTGTTCTTTTATATTTAATATGTTGTACTGTTTGTGTCTTTTTCTTGCCAAGTAATTGGAATTTCACTTCTGTTTGGCAATGTATTTAAATAAATAAATAAATTAAGATTTTTAAAAAAATTGCTGCAATTGTTCCTTTTTCTACCATGAAACTACCATTTCCCCTGAAGAGAAGACTTCATATGCAGAGGTTCATCCAGGTTTTTCTGCTAGGGTCCTATTTTAAGAATTTTGTGAAAATGAAGGGCCCAAAGTACAACCACAACATTCATAATTTATGGAATGGATCCGAAACTGGCAAGTTCCATTCCAAAATTAAAGAAACACGCCTTGAACCAATTTTCAAACCATTTTTGATCTTTGGAGTTTTGTGAAGAGTTCATTTTTGGGAATTGAAATTTTGTGAAGGGTCCTTTTTTGAAGATTAGAATTTTGTGAAGTGTCCTAAAACGGACCCATTTTTCTTCTTGATGAACCCCTGAATGGAATGGTATGGATTTCACTTGTCGTCCTGTTTGCCACGCAGGTTCACCATCGATGTTGTCTCTACACCTTCTTACCCTACGACACAGAGGCGTTTTTGTCATGGGATACGCCGGGATTAGGCCTCAGAGCATAGGGTGGAAGGGCCCGTGATGTTTTTAATTGAGCCGATGCTCAAATCGCTCCTTCCACCGAGTGGCTTAAGCGGAGGTCGCGGTGGTGTTGTCATGATTAGGGTTTTTTTTTGTCAACAACCGCCCCCCTTGGGGTCGGATAGAGTGGTCGCTAATCGAATCTTTTTAAGGGGGAGGGCCTTCGCACCCAGATCGCGTGCGGAATGGACCACCCTCGATTATGATTCTTGAGTGATGAGAGAAATGCGGTGAATGGGATTTTTATAGGATATATCCTGGGTATAATCCTTTCAAAGGTGCCGATTAGTGGGAAAACGCTTGCTTGGAATTTCCTTGAACCCCCAGGGGGGCTTAAAGTTTACAAGTTTAACTATAGGGTTTTTTTTTATTAATTTTATTAAAAAGAGAAAGGAATCAAGTCCTTGGAAGTCTTCCAGGCTGAATTCAAAAACAAAGAAAAAATTTCTTTGATGAAAATAGCCATTTCTTATAGATTTTGGGTCGCTGAACACGAAAATCGCCATCAAAATTCTCAATTGGCTCAGTATTTTTGAAGAACAGCCCCCCCCCCCTTTTTACGTTTTTCGATGACTTAATGAATTTGAATTCGTAAATCTAAAAATTATAGAGGTTTTTATACGATACTTCTTCCTCTTATTTTTTACGCAATTCACCTTTGAATGCTTTGCTGACAATTTACAAAACATTTGGAAAAATTGAAGGATTTACCTTATTACATTTGCTTTAAATGCTTCGATTGTTCCACTTTTTTCCTCCAAATTTTATTGCAAAATTAGTCTGATATTCGTAAACAAACAGAACTAAAATATGGACGGTTAACCGATGTAAACAACAACAAACAGTCCGACATTTTTAACTCTAGTAATAGTTCCGGTGTATCCCTCCGCTTATGTTTTCTATGGGAAAAAGGCGTAAACAGGCTCATTTCCTCAAATAATTTTTGATTAAAGTACAGTTTTAAATGTTTTCCAAATAGTATCATCCATAGGATAATGATGAGCTTAGTAATTTCGTTCAGCTTTCTATCCATCAACTTAATCACAAAAAATATTATTAGATTGACTTTAATACGAATGGGTTGCTAGATTTTACGATTATCGCTCAATTTGGCGGTATTTACGTTTTGTTTCTGTAGTTTCGTTACACGAGTTTTTTGGTTATTTAGTTGATATCTTGATTATTTAACTTGAAATATATGCTCATAGATGTAAAATATCTAGTAAATATCTTAGTATATATCCAAAAAATAAGTTTTTACATATGTAAATAATAAACACTGGCGCATATTGGCGGTTGCTGGCGCTCTGAAAAGATGCCAAAGTGTAACCCGGAAGTGCTTAAAGACTCATTTTCACTACCGCCCTCTATACTGAGTTTGATGGCTGCTAACCATCCATAGCCTATAGACTTGCATCTCAGGCCACCACAAAAGTTTTAAAAAAATATGTATGCATATATTTTTTTAAATACTTAAGAGGAAAAGATTTATCCACTCTTTTAAACTGATATTTATTTCTGATTTAGAAAACTGAGATTTTTTTTCTGTAAAACCAGTTTGCAAAGCGTGAGGAGAAAAAGTTTTTTCTGCATACTGTCTACTACCAAGGAAAAGCAGGTTTTACAGGTCTAGAAAGTTGGGGGGAAAACTAGCTTCCAAACGAGGGTAATTTTCTGAGTTGTAAATTTCAAGAAACACAATAAGATTATTCAAGCCACTATGGAATTCATCTTTATAAATAAAAAAATTTCCAATTCGAGAAATAAAAAGAATAGTTTCTATGTGTGCATCACAAAGAAAAATACAGGGAGTTTCAAAAGTCGTTCTCACGGCTTTTATTTGAAACAACGATAGAAGTAAAGTTTAAGTGATCATGCTGAATCCATTGAGACTGCTTACAACACCCCCACCGGCGAATCAAAAAAGTTACAAAATTAATTAAAAAACCAAAGGGGGTGGAACGAAAACTTGAATGATAAAATAGTTTGAAATATCATAACAAACGCACTGGAAAACAGTTTCATTAAAATATCTTAAATATTCGAAGAGATATTAGCATGTGACAATGAGCACTTTTTCAGGCTTCAAAAAAGAAAAAGTTCACAAATCAGCAAAATTTGCGGGTTTTTTTTAGTTAAATAAAGAAAAATTGTGATTAAAAAATAAAAAAGCCTAGCAAATTTGCACACTTTTCCTCTTTTTTTGAGGCCTGAAAAAGTAAATTCTTTAAATGCTAATATCTGCTTGAATATTTAAGATATTTTAATGAAACCTTTTTTCTACGCGTTTTCATGATATTACAAACAAGTTTTTCATTATTGAAGTTTTTCGTTCCATCTCCTTTAATTCTTAATTAATTTTTTAACTTTCTTATTTTGCCACTAGGGGCGCTGTAACCCACCTAAATGAATTCAGCATAGTCACTTACGTATGAGTGCACCTTACTTCTCTAATAGCCATATTCACAGCCATCAGCGTCAGTGTTAAATCCTCGGTCAAAGAAGAATTCCACCAATCAGAGTCAACGGAAAGCTACTTTTTCTTTCTTTAACCGCTGGTTAACCTCGACGCTGATGGCTATGAATATGACTGTAAGAGACGTTGGTTCCAAATAACAGCCGTGAAACGGACTTTTTAAAAACACCCTTATATGTTGACATAAAAAATATGTTGAATAAATTTCCTCTTTCGGAATGAAGTTGCAAATATTTTTCTTCTAGAACTCACCATATTCACCATGCATTTTATTATCATAATTTTTATTAACGCAAATCGAGTTCAAAGTAAACAATTTTTAGTGTTAAGATAATAATCCTATCCCAAATGTATGCTACTATAAATAATCTTCCGTTCCTCAAAAAATTAAAAACCTTATCAAAATGTAAACATCTTCCTAAATCTTTTCACGAGAATTTCACTCCACAACCTCTTAACACCTATATTTAAAAAAAAAAAAAAACTTGTGATATTTTTCACGAAAAAAAAATAAGAATAATCTTCAACGCGTTTTATATAAGTCTCGAGAGCTTTCACACCAAATTATTATTATTAAGAACAATAACCGAGCTGAACTTTCTCCTCTACATTGAAAAACACAAAATAAATTTAATAAGATTTCTCGACACCATCACAGTCAAAAAGTAACATCTCGGAAAGTTAAGTCGGATCGGTTTAAGGACGATAAACACTTGCGACGCGTCATTACGTGTGCAGATTAATCAATTTCCGAAATAGACACCAGATCCCTAATATCCATAATCTCCACAGCGCGTTTTAAAGGGATCAGAAACGTCTTCCAGCCGTAGAGACGGAAGGGATAGAGCAGCCATGGGTTGCACAACCCTGTGGATGTGACTGATTGCATTGAAAAAGTTCCTTATTGTTAAAACAGTGAAGTATCCTGAAAAGGTTGGGGATATTTCTCCCCCATGACCATGACCAGCGTTCGAAATTTGGTCCGCTGGTCCGAGACCATTAAAAACGACTCGAACCACTACGTTCAGAAAATCACTGGTCCGCCAGAACAGTGTTGGAAAAAATATCCCACTCTTCAGTTCTAGCCGCGTTTTTTTAATGCGTATCTTATCTGGACACCCCAGACATCAAAGGCTTGTGCCCGAAATTTCTCTTTGGTTTGGAAATCGAGAGAAAGATATAAAAAAATAATTTATTACATCAGATATCTACTAATTTGTCAATTAACAATGTAAAACTAATTCGAATTTTTATGTCAATTAGTGCAATATTAACATTTAATCAAGAAAAGTTTTTGATAAGTAAGATATTTTCAAACTTAGCTGCATATTTAGATGTATTGCTTATTTGTCATAAATTTATTGCTTATTTTATATAAATTCAAAAATTAAATTTTGGAAACCTAATTATCATTGAATTATATTTAAATTTTGAAATTAATTATTGGTATTCACTTTAAGTGCAATAATAGTTACTTTTAAAAATTGAAACCTGTCCTTTTTAAGAGCGAGCGCGCACGGGCGACTTTTGTCACGGTGACAAAGACAAAAACAACGTTGCTAAGGCTGTTGTTAGGGGCGGGAAATAGAAGCATCCAATAGAAGCATTCGCACATGACATCACTGGAGGATAAAAACAACGTTGCTAAGGCCGTTGTTAGGTAAAGTCATGTGATTGAAAATGCTCTATTGTTTTCTAGTGATATTTTTGATACTAGTAATCCTGGTCGCCGTGACTTTAGTCACTCGTGCGCGCCCAGCCTAATTTGGCGGACCGGTCATTTTGGTTGAGGACCAGTAAATTTTGAGGGGGGTTTAGGGGTTCTTCCCCAGATTTTTTTTTTGAATTTTTACCTTTAAAAGTAGTGGTTTGACTCATTTTGAGACCCTTTGGGTTACACCGCTCCTTGCGAGTCACATAATTTTTAAGGAAAAAACAGTATAAAAAATTGAAGGAGGGTTTGAACGCCTGCAGGCCCTGCAGTCAGTACCTGAGCATGGTACTGAGAGTTGTTGGTTTCTCGTTCCCTCGTTTGATCCGAACGCGATGTGCCCTCTATGCCTTTCTGCCCCTACACAATTCCGAGAAACCGTATATTCAAAAACCATGAAAAGTTCTAATCCCGGTTTACTCGAAACAAATCAAAACAGCAGAGGGGGGGGGGTCGAAGAAGGAGTAAAAGATCCGAGGGAGGGTCTTAGCAGCGGAGGGCGCCATCTGTGTAAATACGCGTCGGTGCTCCCAATAAGCCGATCATCTGTTAAATGGCGATCCTTTAAAAAGAATCAGCTTTTCTGGACGTTTTGGAAGTGATTAAAATATCGGGGGGATTTGGGGACGAATCCTAGGGTGGGGGAGGAAGGAGGGGGTGTTTTACCCCCCCCCCGAAAGTTTCGTCGGTTGGAATTGATGTAGCTTTGCCCCTGACAGTTTCCCAAAAATTGAGTAGTGGTTATGTATCTCAGTTAGCCATCTTTTATAGATTTGCTTGCTTTTTTTTCTTTAAAACTACTTTTGCGATGAGTTTTCAACACATTGCATGTAGTGCGTTGGTATATGTGAGTTTATTCAATATTTTTATGAAGAATTGAATTGTTTTTAACATTTTTAAAAACCTCTGCGGTCAGCAAGAAAATCAGTATGGTATCTGTTCAAAAAATCTGCAGTATCTGGTTATCGGACAATAGGAAAACCTCAATCAACCCCTTCAATGGTCCCTCCAACAAAAGACAGCCCTCGGGGAGGAGCGAGAAGTCACTATCGGGTGTCTGCTAATTGACTGGGGGAGGTGACTTCGGACTCCTTCGCTATTGTTGGAGGGGTCATGAATGGGGAGATAGGGCAGATTTTTTGAAGAGATACCGCAGATTTTTTGAAGAGATACCATAGGTTTTTTGGCTGACCGTGCCCTAACCCAGGTCTTCAAATCATGCGGCCAGCATGTGGCCCGCTGACTGTTTTCTTAGCGGTCCGACAAGTTTTGAATGATTTTAAAATTTTTAAAGACTTAGGAAAATTCAGTTAAAAAGTCAACTTTTGTAACGATTCTCAAAAGAATTTGCCAATGCAAAATGTTTATTAAAAACCTAGTAAAAATGTATAGATGTTTCACTAAAATTTCAAAGCGAAAACTTAGAGTATGTTTTGAACACAGATTATATAGGTAATTCCTTTTTCCAAACATTTAATTATTTTTCTATTTTTTTTCAGGATATTTCATTTTTTTTTAAGTAAAGGATGTTCTTAATGTAAACACGGAAAACTGTGAATTATGTTGGCTCCATCTATTAACATTATTTTGAACTAAATTTTTTTATTGTCTTAAAGGAAACCTCGTAACCTCAGAATGCTGAGACTGAAGACAGTTTTTTTTATTCCGATTTCTTCCCCGGTTTTCATGGAATTTTCAAAAGTTTGCTGACTTTTTGCCCACCCTGTATAAGCGGCTTATAAACAAAATTTTGCTCCTTTCCTTATAAAATTCTTGGTTTAATTTTACAGTGGAAGCTCTTATAGCGACCTGCTCTTATAAAAATACTCTCTTATAAAGACCCAAAAATTAGTCTCTATAAGAGCACTTTTGTGCTCTTATAAAGACTAATCTTCGAATCGATTCAGCTTATCGAATACTTTTCTGGATCGGTTTGTGTGCGTCACACAAGAATTAGCCAATAAACAAATATCAGAGTATGACAAACAGCACCAAGTAACGATCGCATCTTCTTCTCGCTTGCTTTCGCCGGGGTAACCGGCTACAATCCCAAACGAAACCTTTCGCTACCTAATGTCCTTGTTGATTTTAGACTTTAAATTTAGTAGCGTATTCATTTATCTTTCTTTATTTCCAATTTTTTGACTTATATTTAAGACATAAATTTTTCAAATTGCACGCAGATGCAGGTGAAATTGATGTAGTAATAAATTTTGTTAAGCATCAGACCTTTCTAAGGAAGCTAAGCTATGCAATAAATTTATATCAAAATTTAAAAAGCAAATATGTATATTCTGTAAAATATTGATCTTAAACTTCATATAAATTAAAATAAAAGCAAAAATAAGGTAATATAACATGAAATTGGAAGTATCAAGATCATAAAATGAGAAATAATTGTTTAAAGTGAGGAAAGATCAATTGGATGATTCTAAATCCCAATGATATCGTTTTCAGGTAGGATGAGATTTCCTCCAGACTTTATAAATTAGTCTACTAAAAATACATCATTGAGGGAATGGAGTCCACCTTCCCGAAAAGCATCAAAATTGATAGTTTAGCTTAACGAGTTTATTGCTTTTAAACGAGTGATATTCTACACTCGAGTGTTTCACTCGAAGTTTGCTCTTATAGCGACAAAAAACTCGGTACGGATTAATTACGCTATAAGAGCTTCCACTGTATTTGAATTATTTGCTATTTGAATACAAGTAATACCTCAAATGAAAATGATAACACTTCTTTCAATTCAAATAACTACATTTCAAAAAATTAACCAGGAAATAATAACTATTTAAAGTACAAATTTTTACAAAAAAAAAACAAATAAAGAGAAGATAATAAATAATCCCTTGTTATAAGAAGAATAAGATTATTGCAATAAGATTATTAAGAAGGGATTTGGAAATTTAAAATGTGGATTTTGAAAATAACAATTTTAATCGTCTAAGGACAGAATTAGGGAAAATTATTAAGCGCTTATAACGTCAGAAAGTAAAATTAAACTCTTTTAAGAATAAACAATTTGTAAACGATTATTCGAATATTTCGAAACCTCAAGAATGACATTTAAACTAGTTCTGTTAAAAAATACTAGTTAGATTCAAGGGTAAGCTCCTTAAAAGAATATGAAGAAGAATAGTAGGGGAGCCCATGATGCTAAATGTGGATTTACTCGAGCGCGTCAGATAATCATAGGGGAGATACCTTGCATGCTTTTGAGTAACTCCACCAAATATAAGCTCTCCATGTTGGTGGGTTTGTTTAGAACAGCCCGTCAAAATTTGAAAGAAAACTAGTTACATTGACATACTCGAGCGCGTCAGATTGGCTACCAAGACAGTTTACAACTAGTTGAGCCTAGTATCCTGGCTACTAGTCTATAAACATTTTGTTTCGTACATTTTTCTCAAAAAGAGGGATAGCGTCTTACCGGTCTTGGCTTTACTTTGCAACTTTGTAACCCTCCCGCTCCCTTATCCACCGCTCAAATCGGCAGATTTTAGAAAATGTACACTTTTTAGCTGGTAACTAACCTACCTTATCATTATCTGACGCGATCGAGTATGTCCATGTAACTAATTTTTTTTTACAAATTTTGACGGGCTGTTCTAAACTTACCCACCAACATAGAGAGCTTATATTTGGTGGAGTTACTCAAAAGCATGCAAGGTATCCCCCCTATGATTATCTGACGCGCTCGAGTTACTACCCAAAAACACTCTGGGCTCCCCTATTAGAAGAAAGGGACTCTTCAAAATGGCAGTTTTGATCCTCTCCCTGATCCCTGGTTTGAAAAGAAGCATTCGTTGGATTCAAGCTCATACACCTCTTCTCTCTCATTGAACAAGTCGAGAGTTTAGGAGAACAGAGCGAGTAACACAAGAAGCAAACGAAAACTCACAAATAGCTTCAAAAATGTTTACAAAAGGTCTTAGTCACAAACAAGTAGTTAGCTTAGCCGAGTAAATGCTTGACTAAATCTTCATAAAGGTGATCATGAGATTTTAAGCACTATCTGTGTGTACTACTAGAAGGTGCGGTTTACACGAAGACTACAATAGGGGTTATAGGTTAGACTGATCCTTTGAACTCAGGTGTCCTAATCCCTACTAAACCTTTCGATAGACGGATTAGCAAATGTCAGATGCTACAGAAGTAGTACTATTCAGCGAATTTCAAATATACGCTACCGTAGACTCTTAAACAGCAGTCTGTAACAAAATCTCCCAATAACCTTGCGGCTCTTTGAGACTTAAGGTTTAGTTTTGGTTATACTTGCTTACTACAGGGTGGTCTTAAACGCTCAGAAAATTGAAACTAAAATTACAGATATTGTTTAAAGGTCGAAGGTATTCACACTCAAAATTTTCCTGTGAAAAATGGACGGATCATTGAATAAACCATGATTAGGTTGTAACGTAATGGCACAGTAACGGCATAGGTAAGATCCAATGATTTAACAAACAAAAAACAAAATATTTTATTTTTACTAAAGAAATGAAATGACAATATTGGGAAACTCAAACTATCTCTCTCTCTTTCTTTATGAAAATTTAACAACTTAACTTTTTAGAGTGATATTAATGGATGTAACTTAATTTTATATTCTTCACCCCAAATGATAATTCCGTAGTTTATTAAAGAATAAAACCAACAATTTTTAAGACATTTTCATGGATTTTTTTTTTCGAGTGAGATTTTCACAATATTGGCAACAATATTTGAATTGAAGTTTTCGCTCTATCTCTTTTAGTTTTTAAATTCATTTTTTATACTTTTTTTTATTTCGCCGCTAGGGGCGCTGTAAGAAAGCATTCTCCATTATCACTTACCTAAGGGTAGACCTTACTTCCATGTCCCTAGGAGACGTTGGTTCCAAATACAGTAGAACTCCAAGTGGGACCGGATTCTATAAGTATGATAAAAAATTGGGATAATTAGATTTTTTCCAGAAACGGTCCATTTTAATTTATTACTTCATGTATGTTGAAAATGGAAGAAAAAAACCCTAATTTTTAAAGTAAGAGAGATTTTAAGTAGTAATTAAATGAAAAGGCAACATTCATACGGATCAATTCGGATATTCGGAGTTCGGATGATTGGAGTTCTACTGTAAAAGCCGTGAAACGGACTTTTGAATCATCCTGTATAAGGCCATGCTCCATCCCAGGGCCGTATGCAAGAAGGTGGTTTAAGGGGTTCAAACCCCTCCCGAAATGTGGTCATCAATTTTTTCCTTTTTTTTTCTTTAAAAATTAAGTGACTCACATGGAGTGGTGCAACCCAAAGGGTCTCAAAATGAGTTAAAACACTACTTTTAAGAGTAAAAATTCCAAAAATTTTCAAGAGGAAGACCCCAAAACGCCCCTCAAAATTTTAAAATCTATTACGTACTGTTTTTCCTTCAAATTTCTGGGACTTATGAGCAAAACATATGTACATTGGGACTTATGTCTAAAAATGAATTAAAGCACTACTTTTAGGGGCAAATTTCCAAAATGTTTCTTAAGAGGACTCCTAATCCCCCCATCAAAATTTTGCGTTTATTATACTATACTGGGTTTCTTTGAAAATTCAACCGCTTACAAGGAGCCTTAAAAAGTACTCGTTAAAAGGTACCTCAGAAATTTTTTTTATCAAAACCGCCCTCCTGAAACAAAAGTCGGCCCTGCTCCATCCCCATCAGTTTGAAAAATCCTATCTCCCAGACTCAACAGGTTGTCCATCGGGGCTTAAGCTGATTTCTGTCATCCGCACCGGCCGGATTACGGGGTCTCCGGATAATCCGCCGGCCGCTCGCTACTGCTTCCGGGGATTATAATACGCCGGCCGGGGCTGCTCTTTTGAGTCTGCTGCGCCCCATTGTGTCTGCGCCCCCGGGAAAAGGGCTGCGGCCGACAGCGGTTCATTAATGTCCCTCTCTCGCGTCGATTTCATTATTATTATTTCCGCATTTGGGGGCTATTGGATTCGCTGCATGGAGGGGAGTTTTATTGAGTGTGGCCTTGTTTGTCATTGTTGTAATGGTGGGGCTTGTTTGAACTGCTTTCAGTTTAATGTGGTGGAAATGATTAACATATTATTGAGATTTGTATATTTACCGGCTCTTTAAAGATGTGTTTATAGAAATTGTGTGGGTGGAGTTGTTTTGGTTTGAATGTCCGTAGTTTTTTATAGAGCATTTTCAATGACATGAATCGGACCTAACAACGGCCTTAGCAACAGAAAATGTTACAGTTTTTTGCCCTACAGAGGTTAACAGTTACAGAAAATGATTGGCCGTGGAATTCTTCTATTGGAGCATTTGCAATCACGTGACCCCATACCTAAAAACCGCCTTAGCAACAGATAAACAACGGCCTTAGCAACAGTTAAAAGCCCTACAGAAGGTACACAGTTAAAAGAAAATAACCGGTTGTGAAGTCACCTGAAAACACTCTATGCTGTGGGTCTATGGAAATGATGGTTTTGGGAATGTATATTATTAATTGAGAATGGACCATTCCTGTATTTTAAAGAATAGAAATAAAACCATTTTTTTGGTAAAACAAACTGTTGTAATTTCAAAAATCAGCATTAAAAGTTTAAAAAAAAATGTTTAATTAGATAGGTATTTGAAAATAAAAATAGCTAAATTTGAGTTGACCTCGAAACGCTCATGACGTAATTTGATACAGACAAACATAACATAAACTAGTAACAGCCAATCAAAAATGTTCTTTATTGGCTGTTACTAGTGTTTTTTGTATCAACTGACATCACCCCCCAACTATTTGTGACGTAGCAGCTGTATATTGTTGTACACAAAAAATAATCTTAACTGCCGTAAATTTATAAGCTTTGATTAAGAAACACACTTTTAAAACCAATGTCTGATCTAATTGCTCCATGTAAGTGCAGTTGGGGAACCGCTGCAACAATAAATCTTTAAAAAAAATTAAAACACAGAAACAGAAAAAAGAATCCGAAAGCAGCTACTGACTATGCTACTGACGTCAAATCCATTTGGATGCAGAATTCTTCCCTCCCGGAACCATAACAAATCCATGAACAAATCGCACCTGCCTTTTCGCCCGAAGATGTGAAGATCAAAGCACTACACGGTGGTGAAGATGTTCATTTCCATAAGAAACCCGATAACAGCTGCATTTTCAAAGTTGACGAAGTAACACACCATGGTAACTACCATAGGTAACTACAGCTAATTCAGCTCTATGAATTCACCATGTTTCTGATCACTTGTGCCTTGCTTATGACTAATGACGTGAATTTTAATCTTTTGGATGCACACAACTCTCCCGATGTCGCCACAGAAACGCAGTTAGAAAAAATGAACGTAACTTTTATGCGAATGTAACACATATCGAAGCAAAAATAAAAAGGTTTTTGTTTCAAAGTACAGTTATATTATTGTTTTAAGTTTGGCTCACCGGTAAAGCATTTTTACCCTCTATGGGAGCAGTGAATGCGTTAACTTGAAAAATTTTTCCTTACTTTCTAATAAGAGAAAATAATCCATGAAAAAATAGAGCATTTTCAATCACATGACTTGGACCTAACAACGGCCTTAGCAACAGAAAATGTTACAGTTTTTTGCCCTACAGAGGTTAACAGTTACAGAAAATGACTAGCCGTGGAATCCTTCTATTGGAGCATTTGCAATCACGTGATCCCATACCTAAAAACCGCCTTAGCAACAGATAAACAACGGCCTTAGCAACAGTTAAAAGCCCTACAGAAGGTACACAGTTAAAAGAAAATAACCGGTTGTGACACGTCACCTGAAAACACTCTATCGAAGTAGAAAAGAGACAGAGTGAGAGCGAGAAGGAAAGAAAGTTGAGAGAATAAGAGGTGATAAAAAAAAGAGATTAAGGAAAGATAGGTGAGGAGCTTGTATTTTCATCAGGTGAAAAAAGCTAGAATGGGAAAAACTATCATATTCTTAACTGTTCTTATCAAGTCGATTTAAATTTTTTTTCTGTTTGATTCGTCTAAACTAAACGAAAAGATAAGGGATAAAACATGACGTAATTAAGCTTCTGCGTTTCTTTTTCATTATATAAGACACTTTGAAAGTTTAAGTTTTGCTTGCTTCATTCAACGCATATTCTAAAGAGGCTTTCACTAAATACGACTAGACTAATAGGATAAGAAAACCTTTAAAATTTTAAGCTAGTACATTTTTCTTAACCCCTCTCTAAACTTGTCTATTTATCTCAATCTATACAAGAGTAAAATAAGTACTACATTTACATCCCAGCCAACTCTTTCCCCGAGTCAACCCCTCTCTAAAGGTCTAAAGAGGGGAGAAGTTTAATAATCTGAAAAGAAGGAGAATCCCTACAAATCCCCCAGACGGGGAAAAATGTCCTTCTGCGGCGGACGAGAGGGAGAGAGAGGAGGAAATAATAAAAAAATCCCTCTCTCTCTCTCTCCCTTATTACAAGCCGGACAAGTGCAGTTGCGCCTAATACGATCAGCACCGGGCATTAGCGGCATTGAGGCAGCGGGCTCGGGTCACGGCAGTTGCCCGGCTTCGGGGGCTGCAATCCCGCTTGGCGACGCCCTTGGCGCTAACTGCAGAAGGTCCGGAGAGTTATTAATATCCAGTCGACTCCGCGTATGTGATCACTTTTGTCCAAGAGTAGAATGATAACAATAAGCGATTGGATGCTAGGAAGTTTGAAATAGTGTAACTCGAGTGTTTGCTTTAAAATCACAACTATATAGTCCTAATGGAAGAATTTAAAACGATTCCCTAGTTTGTATTTTGTAAATTATACATTCTTAAAGGAAAAATATGAGAGTGGAACATAAAGCACTAATGAATTAATGACTCATTTTGTAAGCTTATGTACAGGGTGGTTATAAAAACCCATACCTACTTTAAAATTCTCTACAGACAAAACTAATGGGGATAAAACAATCTGAAAATTTAAAGAGGGCATTTTTATGGGATAAGAATTTTTTTTAAAAACAACTCACAGGTTTGTTCAAGAGCAAACATATGCTAAAGAGAAGAGAGCACTTTAAATCAGGGAGCTAAAAGGGATGAGGTGATATAATCCATTCCTACGACAAAGTTATTTCTACCCCTTTCGAGAAAAAATATAGTTAAAATACATACGCTACTTGAAATAATTTAATGAAAACATCATGAATGTAATATTATATTTTCTATGTGTTATTGTTTCTTCCAACTGTTTTTTTAGGACCGACCCATTAATTTTTAATGTTGTTTTAAAGCATTTCTATCCCCCCATTTTCTTTTCATGAAATCTGACCCTCTTATAGAGGAGAGTGGGGCACCTTGGGTCACCCCACTTTTCAGACGCAATTTCATAGTTATGAACTCATGCTTATAGGTACTATTAAATGAAATTAAAATATACTCTTCAACGTGTTTTGGGATCTTTAATGCGTCTAGATAATTATTTACCTACATCAGTTGTCTTGTTTTGCGTGGTGCAAAGTTACTATCATGGTGTAGTTTGAGAAGAATTTTTAAATAAAAGAATATTTATGTTGTTTAATAACATTGAGATTAAAATACGCGCAGACATTAATATTTTAGAAAAGAAAAGGAAAAATTTCTTGCTAAACCTAAAAGAGTAATTATGTTTGAATAAAATTAGTTTTAAAAAATAATTAAAATAAATAATTTAATAATAATTTATTTAAATAATTTAAGAATTTAGAGAATAATAATTTAGAAATTGGTGCAAAAAAGTATCTGGAAGAAAACCAAAAATTGTATTATTTATGTCAAGACAATTGGAGAAATAATGTTTCATGTCCAATTTAGTATAATTTAACACAGCTTTTTCGTTATTAATGTGTTGTTTTTTATTTTTCAAAATAACATTTTTATATTATTAAAAGTGTCCCAAGGTGCCCCACTAGTGGCCCACCTTGGTTCAATTTGTCATCATGAATTCTCTAAAAAAGATAATTTGTCAAAAAAAAATTATTTGATGCTCAAATGATATCGTATGTTTTTTTTATATCTGAGCGATATTTAATGCTGAGTTGTGTTTAAAAAATATAATTGCATCAAAAACAGAAAATAATTTACTGGAAAGTGTCTCAAATCTCTTCTCTCTTTAAGAATATCTTACTAAATTTTACAAATATTCAAACATAAACTTCTCTAAACTCTTCCGAGAAAAGTCTCCAAATCAGATAGGATGAGGAAGATTACCACACCAAAAGGAGCTTTACACCAAACTGTCACGCTACGCCACTTGGCGCCTTTTCCAGAAAAAAGCCGCTTCCTCGCCAAGATGCGGCAACCCTCCCAGCATCACTTGTAGAGCCTCTTTTTGATGCTGGTAAGACGGCTAATAGAAGCATATTAGGAGGATGAAACAATGTATTGCCTCGAAACCCACCGCCGCCTGTTTAACAAGCAACTAACCCGATAAATTAACTGCGCCGAAGCCTTGTCGAACGTCTTGTTAGAGCGAAATTGGTTCTTGCTTCCGAGGAAGCTCTTGGAATGTTCGGAAGGAAATGAGCCGAGTTGATGCTGCTGAAGAGGAGGAAATTAACAGGGGGAAAGATACAGATTGTGCTATTACTTATTATGTGTGAGGAGTTTGTTGCTTTTCCGTCTGGGTTTTTGTTGTGGGGATTTGTATGGATTTGTGGTGAAAGTTATCGTTTAAATGAATTGGTGAAAATTAGTGTTCGTTCGGCACTAGTTAACTAGAACTAGTTGCAACTAGTAGTTAACTACCGATCAACTAGTAGTTAACTAGTAGTTTAACTACTTTTGGTTCAAACCAGTTTAACTAGTAGTTGAACTACTTTTTTTAATAACTACTAGTTGAAACTACTTTCAAAATTTCAACTACTTTAAAAAAAATTTTGTTTAAAATTTCAAAAATATTTAAAATTTTTATCAAAATATGCAAAACTTACACTGCTATTTATAACTCCAATGTCATGGTAGAGTACTTAAATACCATAACCAGAAATAAAGCGCCGTTTTGAGCGAAGCATAAAGTTTTTTGTGATATAGATAAGAAAGATGTATTAGAATTTGGGCAAAAAATAGGTTATGAAATTAAATAGACTAGTTAACTAGTAGTTAACTAATTTGGGAAATAGTTAACTACTAGTTGCAACTAGTCCCAGGAAAAAATAGTTAACTACTAGTTGCAACTAGATTTTCCCAGACTATAGTCTGTGTAAATAGAATCGGCGGTTGACCTTGAGTTTTTTCTCAATGTATTTCTTCTGCGTTGCCATGGTAAAGAATGACGTGAAACCGCCTATTTTATTTACACAGAGTATAGTTAGTAGTTGGTAGTTAACTACTTTTTGACCAATAGTTGCCGAACACTAGTGAAAATGGTTGAAAGTACAGAGTTACGCGATCAAAATATTATTTTTTGATCTTTGATCTTTAAAAGGGGACTTGGTACCAAATTTTTTTTTCTCTGACAACTGGAATTTATTATTTTTTAAGGTGTTAAATTATGTATTTATTTCATACTAATTCAAATTTAGCCCAAAAAATCGAGTTCAAAAATTTATTTTTTATAAAAATTACAAAAAAAACTTCAAAAAAATGCCCGAAATTACCCTAATTTTAAATTGTAACTCCTCCCTTAATGTATGTTATTTTGACTTGATTTTTTTTCTCAACATAAATCAAACATATATAGTCACTTGTAAGCATGGAAATTTGATTATCTATAAAAGTTTATGAAAAATAAAAAAAACTCTGAAATTTGGCCTCTTTTTCGAAAAAATATCCTAAGTTTCCACTTTAATGCTCCGTAAAAAAAATTGTAATTAATATAATTTAAAATATATGCCTGAAGATGTTAAACAGGTCTTACTGATGATGACTACTAAGTTTGAAGTGGTTTGGATGATTAGAAAAAAAGCCTTTAGATTTTAAACATTAAAAACCTTGTTTTGAGAAAAAGCCGTTTAAAGAAAGAAAACTAGGCTTCTTAAGCCTATCTAGGCCTCAGAAACCTCAAAATTTTTAAACTTAGAATCCCCATATCATTATAAAACTTGGTTGGAATAATTCTAAGGGTACTATCTTCACTTTGATTGCAAAATCTCAAATTTGATATTTTGACCAAATTTTGGTACTGAGTCCCCTTAACGGTAATTTGATCTTTAAAAAAGACAATTAGTTGAACTCGGGTAATTTAATTGGGGTGTTTGCTGCAACAAGGAGTTAACTCCAAAATCAGAATCCGCTTCAAAGGCGCCAAGTTACTGCTATTTTGCGGCAATGTACAACTGGGTTGGTGACTATGGTCACCATTTTTTTTTACCGCAAAATGAAGTATAAGAAGATAGAAAAGTAAAGACTTTACAAATATTCATTCTAGTGGAGTTAACTCATTGTTGCAGCAAACACCTCAATTATTTATTTCAAGCGGCTGTAACTAATCTGACCTAAGGTTAGGGGCCGTTCAAATATTACGTAAGCATGTTTTTGGTAATTTTTGAACTTTTGTTCTTTTTTTTTGTACAAAATGTTTAGCAGTGCCTAGATTCCAGAAATTCATGGTGCTCTATGAATACTTCATTTATCGTTAAAATTTTCCTTGTGAAGTTACAATTGCCTGAATTTTTTTTTGTAATTTTTTTTGGTTGAATTTTGAATGTATTGAATGTATTTTGAATGTATTAGAAAAAGATATTTTCGAAAATGCAGTGTCTGTAACATCCTTACCATGTATCACTTTGTTCCTTAGAATCAATTTGCTCTTACGCCTCTCACTGCTCCTCAGCAGCTTTTTGCTTGTTAACATTTTTTTTCTCTTTTCAGCATGTATTTTCTCTTAAGTCTCTCTTTTCTCGGCTTTTCTTTCATCTTAAACCACTCATCTCTTTAGCATCCTTTTCCTCTTCAGCTTCTCTTTGCTATTGCTCTCTTGAATATCTCTATAGTATCTGCTCCCTAACATCCCTTACAATTTATCTTTATTTTGCTTTTATTCAACCATCTTTTCACTCTTTATGATACCTCTTGACCTTCTGTTTGTTCTCCAAAATTACTTTGCCCTTGAGCAACTTACTGCTCTTCAGCAGATTTTTGTCCTTTTCTCTTTAACATATGTTTCTCCTTAAGCCTCTGTTTTCCAGAATTAATTTCCTGTTAAATCTAGTGTTCGGCACTAGTTAACTAGAACTAGCCTGTGGCACGGAAGAGCTATGCGCTACCACTGCACCACCGGGCTTCAGTTGCAACTAGTAGTTAACTACTAATCAACTAGTAGTTAACTAGTAGTTTAACTACTTTTTTTAATAACTACTAGTTAAAACTACTTTCAAATTGTCAACTACTTCAAAAAAAATTTTGCTTAAAATTTTAAAAATATTTAAATTTTTTTATCAAAATATACAAAAAAATTGTTCTGCCATCTATAAATACAATGTCATTTTATGTAAAAGCATAAACGTTTTTGGGATATAGATAAGAAAGATGTATTAGAATTTGGGCAAAAAATAGGTTATGAAATTAAATAGACTAGTTAACTAGTAGTTAACTACTTTGGGAAATAGTTTACTACCAGTTGCAACTAGTCCCAGAAAAAAATAGTTAACTACTAGTTACAACTAGATTTTCCCAGACTAGTTAGTAGTTGGTAGTTAACTATTTTTTGACCACTAGTTGCCGAACACTAGTTAAATCTCTCTCTTCTTCCTAGCATCCTTTTTGTCTTCACTATCCCATTGCTATTGAGTATATCTATCTGCTTCTAACATCCTCTGAACATAACATTGCTCTTTATCATCTTTTTTTCTCTTCATCATCCATTTCCTTTTGACCTTCTATCTTTTCTCCAGAATCCATTTCCTCTTGAGCCTCTTTTTGCTCTTGAGTATCCATTTACTCTTTAAATTACATTTACATTTACATTACATTACTTTACATTTACTCTCCTTTCCTCTTCAGCGTTTTATACCTTGGTGCCTTTTCCTTCACGTTTTTTATATCAATACATGGCTTCTCATACGGATATCTAATTTTTCTCTAAGTGACCCCCGTTTTTTTTAGAAGTGTAATAGCTCCTAATCTTTTCGCGGAGCCATTTCAACGATCTCACTGCTCACTTATGGTCCGCGGACCACCGCTTGAGAACCACCGTTGTAAAAAGGGAAACATTTTGGTAAAGATTTAGACTAGTCCCATATAAACCCTTTTGGTTTCGTGTATGTTCAGTAGGTTCTTTTAATTTTATGTTTGGGTTGTTTTTTACCATGTTCAATAAAAGCTAAAACATGAAATTTTTTTTAAATGTTTTGAAGTTTTTTGTGTTTAAAAAATAAAGATTAATGTTTTCCCATAGTCAATTTAATTTATATGCTGTTGTTTTAAAGTTGAAATTAATTTATATTTTTATCGCATTTTTAAGGTCAAAGAGAAATGGGAAAGAAAGGAGAGGCATGAAGATGGAAAAACAAAATGTTGGTGATAAACTTCCTTTGCCTTTGAATGAATTTCTTAAATAATAACAGTGCGAGCTAAACTTGTTTACTTTAATCTTAATTTTACGTGGTATACTACATAAAAATATACTGATGCATAGTTAATGCAAGAAAATAAAATCTATTTAATAAAATAAAAAGGGATTCCATCAAAACAATTTACCTTAATTTTATACTTTAAAAAATATACTTGTTTTAATGATGATAATAATAATATCTTCCATTTCAGAATGATATGAACGCTGCGAGCTGGTGCCATCTACTTGTAGGGAACTTTCTTAAATAGGCGAGAAAGAAAGGACCTAAATATCTAGTTTTGGGCATTATGGAGTGATAGCACCCGTGGGGTTTGAGGCTAATATTAAAATTTTGATTATTAACTAGCACGTTATATTAAAAAGAGCTTGAATTCAATCTCATACAATTTTAATGACTTTGAAAGATATCTTCCATTGAGTAGCTCTTTGGAAAGAATATCTAAATACTATATTATAAAACATTATTTTCCTTTATTTTTGGTATAGGGTTAGGGAATTTTTAAAAAGATGTTTTGATTAAAAGATATTTGTGGGTTTCATTTCTTGGTTATAGAAATGAGTTGTGTTTTAATACCATTTTTTATGTTTTCTGAAATAAATAAAAATTTCGTAACCCTCTTTATTTTTCTTAAATCGAATCTAATTTGAGGTAAACTTTAACAACTAATGGTAAAAGCGATAAATTCAAACATTTTAAATTTAAAAATCAAAATATTCGTACTTAAATAACAAAATTAAGTATTGTATTATTAATTGCAAATTAAAAGTAATGCAGACTTTAAGATTGTTCTTGGCCCGTACTTTAATGTAAACATCCAGCTGAGTTCGAAGAAAAAAAAATAAGCATTGTTAAATCTGAATACACACAGTTTGATAATACTGATCATTATTTTTTTTTTTTACAAATAAAGACATTTTTAAAGAAACATAATTGTTTTTTAGGCATCAATAAGACATTGAATATTCCATATACCACTGAAATAGTGTGACTATAAAAACATACTACTACTACTCTTAAACGATGAATAATCTCTTTGATAGAACTACTGCTATCTGTTACAATATTTTTACAATTAAATATAACTAGTTTATTAAGGTTGGGTAAAAAAACTCTTATAGTCCAGTCAAATTGTGCTCAAATAAGGTCATTTTGGGAAAAACTTGGGGTAGAAGATATTTTTCGCTATCTGTATGTTTTTTGGGGTGCTGAATCCGAATCTGAGGTTTGCCAACAAAATTTCGTGACGGAACATTGTGAAAATTCGAAAAAATGGCAAAAATTCGCCCCATTTTTTCATTTTCTGCCCCAAGAACATTACCTTTGCACTTCTGAGCTAAACATTCAATACAAAAAATAAAGAACACTAACCAAGCTACAAAAAAGTCAATTACAACTTTCTCTCAGACGCGTAGTTTCGCCGATAGAGCACGTTGAAAAAGGGGCTATTTTCGTTCGATTGGTAGGAAATCCAAAAAATGTCACTAGTATCGCCAAAAAGTGACATTTTTTGGAACATAATACTATAAAAACTGGTTTAATAATATTCTTCATCAAAACAACCATCTAAAAACTCCAATGATGATTAACTAAATGCATTTTCGTAGCGAGATTTCTCTTACGAACGAAAGTTCCATAGAAGATTATAGTACCTCGATAACTATGTTGCTTCTTGGAGATTACATACAAAAGTGTTATTTTGACTGTTTTATATGTTTTTGGGGGTGCTGAATCCGAATATGACGTTTGCCAACAAATTTTCGTGATGGAACTTTGTGAAAATTCGAAAAAATGGCAAAAATCCGCCCCTTTTGTTCGTTTTCTGCCCCTAGAACGTAACCTTTGCACTTCTGAGAAAAACAGGCAGTACAAAAATAAAGAACATAAACCAAGCAACAAAAATGGCAATGGAAACTTTTCTCTCAGATGAAGGGTTAAGACGCTAGAGAACGCTTATTAATGGGAAGATTTGGTTCGATTGTCGGGAAATTCCAAAAAATGTCACTCGTATCACCGAAAAGTGGCCTGTTTTGAAACAGATTACTACTAGAACTACTTTAATAATATGCTAAGTACATGCAATTAATCTTCTTCATACTCCAATGATAATTAATTAAATGCACGATTAATTAATGAGCTATTTTACGCTAATTTCAATAAATCCAGAAAAAAGTTATATCTGATGAAACGTTTTAGAAAAACATCTGCTTAAAAGTGAAAAATTATGTCCAAGTGATTAAATTACTTACATCCATGGACTTTTCTTAACTTCCAGGGTCCTATAAACTATTTAGAAAATTATATTTTATGTACTATTTAGTATTTAGAAACAACTAAATGTACACTTTAATATGCTCTAGTAAGTAGTGTTGTGTTATAACTCAATTAGTGTTACACTAATCTATTTCTCCTAGAAATTTTGGCTTCATATAATCTGCACTTATGTTACATAAATTGGTACGTGGAGTACAATTATTTATTCCAAAAATTACATAACATTCAATTTATGTTCCTATTTTCATTATTTACATTACATATAATTTGGATAAAGTGCTTAACATTGAGCACATTGCAAAAATATCCATTTCTTGATGTGGCTCGTATTTTATCGTTAAGTCTATACGTAAGTTTCTGTCGTTTAGCTCCTTGATGAGGTTCTGAGGATGAGGTATTTAATTAATTATCATTGGAGTATGAAGAAGATTAATTGCATGTACTTAGCATATTATTAAAGTAGTTCTAGTAGTAATCTGTTTCAAAACAGGCCACTTTTCGGTGATACGAGTGACATTTTTTGGAATTTCCCGACAATCGAACCAAATCTTCCCATTAATAAGCGTTCTCTAGCGTCTTAACCCTTCATCTGAGAGAAAAGTTTCCATTGCCATTTTTGTTGCTTGGTTTATGTTCTTTATTTTTGTACTGCCTGTTTTTCTCAGAAGTGCAAAGGTTACGTTCTAGGGGCAGAAAACGAACAAAAGGGGCGGATTTTTGCCATTTTTTCGAATTTTCACAAAGTTCCATCACGAAAATTTGTTGGCAAACGTCATATTCGGATTCAGCACCCCCAAAAACATATAAAACAGTCAAAATAACACTTTTGTATGTAATCTCCAAGAAGCAACATAGTTATCGAGGTACTATAATCTTCTATGGAACTTTCGTTCGTAAGAGAAATCTCGCTACGAAAATGCATTTAGTTAATCATCATTGGAGTTTTTAGATGGTTGTTTTGATGAAGAATATTATTAAACCAGTTTTTATAGTATTATGTTCCAAAAAATGTCACTTTTTGGCGATACTAGTGACATTTTTTGGATTTCCTACCAATCGAACGAAAATAGCCCCTTTTTCAACGTGCTCTATCGGCGAAACTACGCGTCTGAGAGAAAAGTTGTTATTGACTTTTTTGTAGCTTGGTTAGTGTTCTTTATTTTTTGTATTGACTGTTTAGCTCAGAAGTGCAAAGGTAATGTTCTAGGGGCAGAAAATGAAAAAATGGGGCGAATTTTTGCCATTTTTTCGAATTTTCACAATGTTCCGTCACGAAATTTTGTTGGCAAACCTCAGATTCGGATTCAGCACCCCAAAAAACATACAGATAGCGAAAAATATCTTCTACCCCAAGTTTTTCCCAAAATAAATACTATTTGACTGGACTATTAACTTTATAGGTATTTTGATACTTTTGCATTAAAAATATTAATGTAAATTTGTCTAATGATAGGTATGGCCCAAAGTTAGTATCTATAATTCTGCCTTTTATCCCATTTTAATAAAATCTAGATATAATAAAATTCCCTTTTTCTCACATTTACTATTTAATAATATTTTTAATTAAAAATATAGTTTTACATTTTTTGTTGGACCACATTTTCTATCAGACTGTGTTTAAAATTCTTTACTTTTCTTACAAATCTTACAAATATTGCGGATACCAAAAAGCTTACTAATTCTAATCACACATTAAAAAAAACTGCCGTTTCTTCCAGTTGAAAACACACCTTGGTAGAGTATATGCAAACCAATGCAAAAGGGGGTTTCCGTCTGAATCCAAAAGCGAAAGCGCCAGTTTTACGAGACAGATATTAACCATAATTCAGAAGTCTATAATTTTTTTATGGTAACTACGAATTTGAACGGAATGAAATTAGAAATCAGCTTTATTATTGAAATGTCAATGACATTCCCAGACAAACTGCTTTTTCATGCAAATTGGGTTGTGGGAATTATTTTTTTACACTTTTTCCAGATTAACTGACCAAAACGAAGAATCTTTCACACGATGTTTTACATTTTAGTCCTTAATATTCATGTAATCATTTTTCATTGTTTTAAAATTGAACTAAAATTGGAAATTAAAAACAATCTTTATCCAAATAATAGAAACACAGTGTGAAAAATAATTTTCTCCACAGCCATTTAGTCTCCTATTAGCAGGGAGATTTTTAATTAAACTGTTATATAGAGCATTTTCAATCACATGACTCGGACCTAACAACGGCCTTAGCAACAGAAGATGTTACAGTTTTTTGCCCTACAGAGGTTAACAGTTACAGAAAATGACTAGCTGTGGAATTCTTCTATTGGAGCATTTGCAATCACGTGATCCAATACCTAAAAACCGCCTTAGCAACAGATAAACAACGGCCTTAGCAACAGTTAAAAGCCCTACAGTAGATACACAGTTAAAAGAAAATAACCGGTTGTGACGTCACCTGAAAACACTCTATAGTCTCATATTAGTAGAGTGATATTTAATTAAATTGCTATATTGATAACAAGTTAACATTCAATTAATTAAATTGCTTACTTGTTAAAGTGATAACAAATAAACAAATGAATTTAAAGTACTAACGGTTATTTATCCTTTTATTTCATTAAAAATCACACTGCTAATATTATCACCAGAGTTATTTTGAATTAAATTGTTAACAAGTAACCAATCTTATATAAAGCAGTTATTACCTATGTTTTTACATAATTAAATGACAATGGTAACGTTATTTGAAACGCTTCACTCCATCACCACATCTCTCCTCTAGGAATTTTAATATTTTGATTTAATTCAGAATGAAGTTGAGTTGTGTTCAAAGAGCATTAAAATAAAGTGACTATCATCACACGTCATAATTTTAAACTTATCTGGCCTTATGAGTCTAGTTGGTCATGTTTTGTCTCTAAATTGAAGCCCCTTTTATATTACAAGCATAAACATTAAAAATTGACAGAGGTTTTTCTTAAAATTTCTAATAGGATTCGGATGATTTAACAAAGTCAAGATGATATTTTTCATTCAAGACCAGATTTAGATCCAAATTCCCTTACAAAAATAAAATAATTCAAAAATTAATCAAGAATGTAAATTTTCGTTGACCGAAACAGATTTTTACCCTTGGCGATATTATAATTTCTTTTTCTTACTGTCTGTTCTGTACTCAAGAATTAATAATAAACTAATCTATTGATTAAAATCTATGGATACTATTTGTGGTGATTTGTAAATTAAGTAAAACTATTGTAATTTCTAATAAGTTAAACTTTATTAGTACTCTACTATCATACGAATTTTTTCTTCCCAAAAAATTTCACTTACACAAAAAAGGATATGAAACTTCGTAACGAAATACATTTTAACACATGTATATAAAGAAAGTCAAGTCAATAAAATTGACCTTTAGCATTTCCGTACTCTTATCCAAAATAAATTTTATTAAATGTAATCTCATTTATATACATAATAAACATATTTTGGACACACTTGACAACACGTGTAACCGCAATACAATTTAAGGAATGGAAGCCGTTTTTTTTGTCGTTTTTATCCCAAAAATTTTTTTATTACGCAACTTCATTTTACAAAGAAATAAGACACTCAATAATGCATTACCCTTTCTTTTCCAAGGAAATACATTATTTTTCTTATAACTTCAGGACATTCACTATTTTTAGCATTAGGTATTACTATTGCGAAGTCAATGAAAATCACTCATGATATGAAAATGTGCTCATGTCCATCACGTGAAGTCAATGGTCATCTCTCTTCTCATTGGTCGAACGAAATATTTTAATGAGGCTTTTATTGTTATTTGAGAACTTTAACCAATCATGGTAGAGATATGGAACGGATCACCTAAGACTACACAGAAACTTTTGGGTCATTATTCCCATTATTACGCAAACTGTCGAAATTAACACGTTTTCCCGTGAAAAACATGAAATTCGCATCGAATCCTGGAAATAACCGGATGTCATTCAGAATTATACAAGGACAAAACCTTAAAAGATTTTTTTTTCTTTGTCTGGAGAGCACTGGATACAAGTTTATTTCATTATTAGAAATTAAAATGGAATAAAAAATACTAAAATACTTTTTTTTGTAACCACATAAATGAAATCAAGGAAGACATGAGACTAAATATCTCCACTGTATACCTTTGACTACAGATTTCTTTAAAGGTAAAAGAAAATGAAAAATCCATGCACATTGAGTTTTATATGCTGCTTTTTAAATGTTTTATATTCATAAAAGTGAGAGAGAAATACGTAATTAACTGCAACATGTCGTATTCCTAATTTTTACCTTTCAGGACATTTAAAAAGTATCGAAGCTATTATGGAATTTAAGAATAATATTGATAAAGGGTTCCAAAATTTTTCCGAAGTAAAATTATTTGAAAGTTAAAGATTGAAACAAATTCTCAATACGGACAGCCAGAACAAAAAATTTACATAAAAACATAAAAAGTAGGAAAACGAATTATCTAACTGTATAACCAATTTTGATTATAAAAGAAAGTAGGTACTATTAGGTTTACAATATTTTTGACTGGGTTATGCATTTCGAAGCCATGAATAAACAAGCAAAATTTTCCATTGTTGAAGGAAAGACTACTACCAAATAAATACAATAAAGACCAAATCATTTATGCTCACAAAAGCTTGAGTAAAAAAGACGTAAGATTGTAGATGCATAAAAAACACAATTTACAAATTGATACAAAAAGTTTAACAATTTCGGATAATTTTGAGTGACCAAAAAGTGAAAGTGAAGACAATTTTAGGGAAAATTAGGGTTTATTTTTTAATTTTAGAACGGAAACCTTCATAGCATTTCTTATAACCTTAGAAGGACCTTAAAACCGTTTGTACATTTTAAGTCGAGTTCATAATGAGTTTTATCAGAATGTGTGTAAAGAAATCAGTGTAGATAAATCCAATGGGAGCTCAAAAATAGCAATTACAAAGAAAGTAAATGGACCCTTAAAAAGGACCCTTAAGGAGTAATATACACATACAGGGTGTTTCAAAAGTCCTTGCAAGGCTTTTATTTGGAAACAACGTCTCCTAGGGTCATGGAAATAAGGTCTACCCCTAGATAAGTGACTATGGAGAATCCATTGGGGTGACTTACAGAGGCGAAAATAAAAAAGTTAAAAAAATTAATTAAAAAACTAAAGGAGATAGAGTGAAAACCTCAATGAGAGTATTGTTACCAATATTGTGAAAAACTCACTGGAAAAAATTGCATGAAAATATGATGAATATTCGCGAAGATATTAGCGTGTGAAAATAGCACTTTTTCAGTCCTCAAAAAAATTAATTAAGTTTTTGTAATTAATTTTTGTCTATCTAACAATAAAACATAAAACTACATAGTAATACTGAAAAATTCCACACATCCACAGAACTCCACACAGTACGTCCAAGAAAAAGATAATTAATAGTTTGTAAGTATGGATCTGTCCATGGGCGTAGCCAGGTTTCATGTTAGGGGGGGGCAAGGATACTTCCCTTTGCTCTTGATGTTGCGGATACTAGGGACTATATAGGGGTTGACTCAACATTATTTCCCAGGTACCCCCATACCCCATGGCGAGTACTTTTACACGCTAGATTTTGGGGTACTTATACAAAGGATTTGAACTTTTGCACACCTAAAGTAAAAATATGGGTAATGAATGTGAGCTTAAAAATGAAGGGTCTGGGGGTCCTCCCCCAGAAAAGTTTTAAAAATTCGCCCCTCAAAGTAGTGTTTTAGCTCATTTTGAGACTCTTTGGACCGAATAGAACCACTTCTTGTTGTAAGCCACACAATTTTCAAGGAAAATTATGTACTACTATTGCTTTAAATACACTATTGCTTTAATAGACGATATTAGTGTGACGTCACTTGCTTGTTTGGAAGCGTTGATTTCATCCTTGATTGAAGTAATTCCGTACGGAACCAATCACGGATGGAATCAACGTTTCCAAATCCAAACAAGCAAGTGACGTCATCACACTAACATCGTCTATAAAGTTCTTCAAAAAAAAAATTTAACAAACTGAGAACTTGGGGGGGGGGCAGCTGCCCCTCCCTGCCTCCCCCTGGCTACGCCCATGGATCTGTCTATGAATAAGTTTTGATAACCAAGCAGATAACAGAATATCTTAAGCTATAATAATCCAAGATTTTAGATAACTTTTTTCAGTTCTTTTTTCAGAACTATTCCTCGATTTCAATGGGCACAATGCATTTCTTAGAGTATTTCGTTTTAAATAGTAGATTTATCTTTACATTATACACGGGGGGTTTTGGTGTCAATTGTCTGTATTTATGCTATTGTTCACAATATTTAAAGCAGGGTTGGCCGATATATATCATTTGATATATATCGATATGTATCACGATATATATCATGATATTTATTGGATAAATATCATGATATATATCAGTCTATAACAAAATCAATAATTTTCAAGTTAAAATCTCCCAAAATTCATTTTTGAGTACTTAATTTTAATTAACAGGTTAATTAAGTTGTGAAAAATTTTAACATTGTAATTATAATAAAATACCTAAAAAATTTTAAAACCATTAAGTTAAACTATCTTATTTCATGAAACCTGATCAGATCTTAGCAACATATACTATACAAGTTAGCGTAGGAAGTAATGTATTTCAAAAGCAGTTCTGATTTTTTTTTCCTTAGGCACATTGTATTTAACAATGTCAATGCTTACAAGTTTTTATTTTCAAATCTTATTAATTCTATCCTTTTATTTTAAAAGAAAATTACCATACTGTTTTATCTGTTTTGTAATGATTGCTAGAATCATCATTTAAAAAATGAAAGATAATTTAAATAAACTAATAGTATCCTTCAAATCATGAATGAATTGTTCCAAATTATATTAATTATTTATTATTAAAAATTTCATAAGTAAAAATATTTTCTTAGAAGCAGAAATGGAATTATAATATACATGCATATAATTCTTGTTACATTGATATTTTCTTGCAATTATCAGCAATTATACTCTGGGTAATTAAGATTTAATTTAAAATATTCCTCAATAGTAATATTTTGGTTCAGACTAGTATTTACTTCTAAAGAACAGTATTTTTCTACTTTAAATCTGAAAATATCGGATTATATCAAAATCTTGCTATATATCCGATATATATCAAAAATATCCGATATTTTGATATTTATATAAATATCATGATATTTGCCAACCCTGATTTAAAGTATAAGATTTGTAGACTCATAACTTTGAATAAGGAAACTTTTTTGAGAATATGGATGATTTTGTGAAAACCCTACCATATTTACGAAATTACAGAAATTCTACACTTTTTGCCTTTCTTTAGGCTTTAGGTGACCGCCCTATATACCGCCATCTTATCACAACTACACAATTACAGTATACTTGTCCAAGTTGGTCGAAGACGGCATTTCAAAATTCATTGAAACGTTTATGACGCTAATTCTATTTCTGTAACCATTTTTTTTTAATCTCTCTAACTACTACTCCAGTACATATTCAAGTAGGTCAAAATAACCATTTCAAACTCCTCATAAAAAATGTCTTTGTGATGATGATTCATCAATGACTATTTCGCAACAACATTCCAAAATTCGAGACTGATTCCCCCTTATATCCAGACGCAATTACAAAGGTTCAGACAAATAAATTAGCTACAGGTAGGTGGAATACGGATGTGAACAGACTTATGTTTTTTTTTCATTCTCTCCACTGGGCAGTCGCAGTTCGCATATATCATACCACCCATTAGAACTTTCGGAACCTTTTCATCATTTGATGATCTTGGTGCCGTGTGGTGAGCAGCATCTTCCCTAGCTACCATCCTTTAGAGTGGAGTCCGAAATTTCTTATTCACAAGTAAATATATAAATTTTTTTACGTTTCATATGTTCAATATAATTGTCAAATCAATATTGTGTATTTAATTCTAATTTTCTATGAGAGATGATACAGGAATTAAGTTTACATTCTTCCACTACTTTACTTAATTATTTTTTTAGTTTATATTAACTTAAAATTTGCTACCTAATAATCAAATTTAAAATTTATTTTCAGTTATGTTATTTTTTTTAACTTAAGTTAAAGTAAGGATTATTTTATGTAATGGACTCTATTACATAAACAAATAGACTAACTAAATTTACAACTGTATTTTAATTTCTGGTTGAAAGCTAAAGAGTATTAAAGAAAAACATCACATTTGTTGCACAAATGGTGTATGGGAAATACTAGCATAGTTTCGGGGAGTGTTAGATCCCCTTCGTCAGTGCGAATAAAAGTGGAAAAAAAGTGGAAAATACTCCGTTATGGCCGACTGGATGACTCAGAAACGGTAAAGACCTTAAGAGAAGTGTCGAAAGTCAATTCCAATTGATATTCTATATTTATTCCCCTTTCATATATTTTTTCACCCAATGGTGAAATTGAAGAACTCAAATTTGTTGGCAAGTGAAGAGCTGAAGAAAAAGTTTCATTTTAAAAAAATATTCTTAAACGTTAATTTATAAATACATTAAATATTTTTATATAAAAATTAATCTTTTTTATAATTACTTTTTACCGAAAACGATTAATTTTAAATAACTAGGAAACATAGCCTGAAAAACTGGGACACATTTCAATCGGATTCATTAGATTGTTGCGCAATATTGCCACGTTGCAATTCTTTAAGCCTTATTTTTCTCCGTTCTTTTCTCTATATTTGGTACCTTTTGAGGCCAAGAAGAATCTTATGTGAATTAAAAAAGCAAATTTTGAACAATTCTTATATACAGGGTGTTTCAACAAGTCCGCCTAAACACTGATGCATAGAAAGATTTCTTGCGTGGAGTAGATAAAATAAGCCCAAATAACTATACCTCCACAACGACTTTTATTTTTTGAAAAATGTAACGTCATATCCGATAAAAAAAACTGAGTAATTATTTCATTCCACGGAGGGCGCATGCATGCTCAGTGGATATTTTAACATTTTAGTGCTCAAACGTATCCAAATAACATAACCGTGTTCACGTTTTCCATAAACATTTTTTTAGCGCAAACCGGATGTGACGTCATACCTTTTTCTTTCGCGATTTTATCGAAAACTATGGGTCTTAGAGATATAGATAGAGCATTCGCCCATGACGTCACGACCGGTTATTTTCTTTTATCTGTTAACTGCTGGTGGACACCCACCCTGTTGCTAAGGCGGTTGCTATGTATGGGGTCACGTGATTGCAAATGTCCCAATAGAAGCATTCGCACATGACGTCACGACCAGTTATTTTCTTTTAACTGTTAACTGCTGGTGGACACACACCCTGTTGCTAAGGCGGTTGCTATGTACGGGGTCAGGTGATTGCAAATGTCCCAATAGAAGCATTCGCACATGACGTCACGACCAGTTATTTTCTTTTAACTGTTAACTGCTGGTGGACACACACCCTGTTGCTAAGGCGGTTGCTATGTACGGGGTCAGGTGATTGCAAATGTCCCAATAGAAGCATTCGCACATGACGTCACGACCAGTTATTTTCTTTTAACTGTTAACTGCTGGTGGACACACACCCTGTTGCTAAGGCGGTTGCTATGTACGGGGTCAGGTGATTGCAAATGTCCCAATAGAAGCATTCGCACATGACGTCACGACCAGTTATTTTCTTTTAACTGTTAACTGCTGGTGGACACACACCCTGTTGCTAAGGCGGTTGCTATGTACGGGGTCAGGTGATTGCAAATGTCCCAATAGAAGCATTCGCACATGACGTCACGACCAGTTATTTTCTTTTAACTGTTAACTGCTGGTGGACACACACCCTGTTGCTAAGGTGGTTGTTATGTACGGGGTCACGTGATTGCAAATGTCCCAATAGAAGCATTCCCACATGACGTCACGACCAGTTATTTTCTTTTAACTGTTAACTGCTGGAGGAGACACACCTGTTGCTAGGGCGGTTGCTAGGTGCGAGTCACGTGGTTGCAAATGCTCTATAGTTTCTGGGCATTTTTTATGTACTCCACGCAAGAGTGAACGAAGAGTTTGTGCAGACTTGTTAGAAAACCCAATACTAGGAAAGATATACAACAATTATCATTTTGATTCAACTTTATAATTTTGATTCAACTTTATAATTTTGATTACCATCTCGTACCTTAATATACTAGCTACAATTAAAACTTTTGATCCATTTGTAGAAAATATAAATTCTTGAAAACATTTAAAATGCTTGTGATTTATTCATGTGTAAACGGTATGGGATTTGAATCTTTCAAATGAATAAATAATGAGAATTGAAAAATAAAATCACTAAAATATTGATAACTTAATAAATTTTATAATAACCAAGATTGATTAGTACTATTTTTTTATATAGAGAGAAAACTATTTTCTATTGCTCTCTTAAATATAAATAAAGGTACTAATATAGTAAAAGCGAAAATAAAGTTTGATAAGTTGAATCTTTTTTTTTTAACCCTAACGAGTAGTTACCAAAAAATTTCCAATTTCCCCTTCTCCTATATTTTCAATCACATTATTAAAACTTTTCCTGAGATTCATTTGTTTCTTTATCTTTTCAGTGAATCATCAGAACCCTTACTACCAAGCAAGACATTCCAATTCATACAACCATTGCAATCAGAATGCCTCAAGAGCCCAAATGCATCAATCCCAATACGTTCAAGACCCCATGGAACAGGTCCCTCTTTATGCAATGCAGCCTATTAAACTTGAGCCACCGTCGGAAAACCTTCCAATCGACTGGATAGACGACATAGAACAAAACTTACATAATTACTTTCCCGAATTGCTATCGAATACCAATAACAATGAGCCAAAGTTTCAAGACAAAGCTCCAACCTTTTCCAGTATCGAAAGCTACGCATCCTTCGAAGGAAATGCACAAGGCGTCTCGAGAAACACCAAGTCGAGTTCCCAAGTCTTTACTACCCCAAATTTACAGGCATTATTTTCTACTACTAGCATCAACCAAAATTTCCGAGACCCTAGTTATAACATTATGTCACAAACACAAACCTCTGGGGCATATGGGAAGTCGAATGCTTTCGACTCCATTTTTGAGTTCAAACCAGATGCTTCGGCCTCTAGAGCAGAAATAAAGTCAAATGCTTTCGACTCCATTTTTGACATCAATCCAAATGCGCAGACCCCTAGGGCAGACGTAAAGTCAAATGATTACGACTTCCTTCTTGACATCAAACCAAACATTAAGGAACTCGAGGCCGCTATTGCTTGGCAAAATGTCCAACCAACAACGATGCCGGACCCCAAACCAAACGTAAGGCAACCCACGCGTGCCCCCAGACAAAATAATACTGTCCAGTTAACGATTCCCGACTTCCAACCTTCCTTCGTTCAAAATCACAGGCCGTCAGTCACTGCACAAAAGGTTAGAGAGATTCCCAACATTCAAGAAATCGTACCCATCTACAGACGAAATGGTGGAGCAGTAGTAATTCCCGACAGGAACTCTCGCAATTCCATGCCAGCTACTAAACGAAATTTCAGAGAAATTCCAGTCATCAAACAGAGCGTTAAAGAACCCGTACCCGCCGCTACCGTGCAAAATGTCCAGGTAATCACTCCGGAGCAAAACTACCATACCCTACAACCCGCCATCGGACAGAATAATTTCGAGGACATTCCGGACATCAAGCCCAACATTCAAGATCTCCTTCCCGCCGCCGGTACAAGCTCTCACGTGGAGTTACTCGACATCAAACCGACCATACAAGACTTGTTCAAGCCGAACCCTCAGCTATTCGACCTGGAGTTGGACCCGGTCAAGTTCTACCTGGACGATCTCATCGACGGCGAAGGGGGGACGGACATCGACTTGCTGCAGAATTTCGAGAGCGACAATCAGTTCGACTGGGGGATGCTGGACCAGCAGCTTCACGACGGGACCTGCACTCTCCTGACAGGGCTGGGGGAAGACCTCGAGGTGGATAGACCCCTCCTCATCCAAGAAGACAGCAAGCCACAGGTGGACATGAAACAACATGATGAACTCTTAGTTCATCCCGATTCACCAAAACCACCCATGGAAGAAGAGGAAGATGAAGATGAAGATGAAGAAGAAGAAGAAGAAGAGGAACCTCAACCACCCCCTGAAGAACCTTCCACTGGTTACTCCCTCCGCACTAAGAACAAATCGTCCAAGCACAAGTTCCGCCCTTTCGCGTGCTGCGAGTGCTCCTACGCTTCTAGCAGGTTCGACAAGTTTCCACCTTAGTTTTGAAGAATTTTAGTTTTTAATACTACATGTTAATAATTACTTAATAATTAATTAATACTTGTTCAATTTAATATTTTTATTTTATCTTATAATATGTGAAGTAATATCGATTGTTTTTATATTGTAAATACTATTTTATCTTGTATTTTATGTATGTACGAGGGTTGTTTTTTTCAACCTCCGTTTTGCTCCTGAAAAAAAAAGTAGCAGGAATTTCGAAATAATTTTGGTACTGGTAGTTAGGTACATCCTTCAGGACCAATTTGCATCGTTACTGGGAAAAAATCTGAAATTTTTTCTATTAGTTATGGAATTTACAAGCATTTAACATTAAACATCGGCAGGTGAAAATCGCAGGAGGGGAAAGCGAAATTCTCTATGGGTTGACGGGAAATAAGTTCAAGGAGCGCGCTTGTAAATTCGATAACTAATAGAAAAAATGTCAGATTTTTTTCCAGTAACTATGCAAATTGATCCTGAAGGATGTACCTAACTACCAGTACCAAAATTATTTCGAAATTCCTTCTACTTTTTTTAGGAGCAAAACGGAGGTTGAAAAAAAAAACCCTCGTACATAGAAATCATTTTAAACTTATACTGGAGGTGGAGGGCCCATAAGTTCTCTTAATAAACTATTGTATTGTAGGTTCGACAAGCTGGAGAAGCACGTCAAGAAGCAGCACCCGACCGACTACGGCTCTAACACCATCGACGTCGACGTCGACGTCGACTACTCCCCGACCGCCACCCCTCGAAGGAGGTCGAAGCGCAAATCTTCTTCGACCACCACCAAGACAAAGTATCTCAAGTGCTCCCAATGCACCTATCACACCCCCAGATCCGACCGGCTGAAGAAACACATGGAGAAGATCCACTCCAAGAACGTGTGCTACGCGTGCAACGTGTGCAAATTCCAGTCCACCTACAACCGCGACTACTACGATCACATGAAAAAGCACTACAAGGGACCACCTTTCGTGTGCTTGGAGTGCGGTTACACCTCCAAGCTCATCACTGCCTTCATAGCGCACAGGGTGACCCATACCGGGGATCGGCTGTTCAGGTGCACCCTGTGTTCGTTCTCGTGCAAGAGGAAGTACCACCTGAAGGGTCATATGGTGAGTCATACCAAGGACAAGAACTTCGTGTGTTCGTTTTGCCATAAGCGGTACAGCTACAAGTGCAGCTTGGTGAGGCATCTGAAGATGTCCTGCACTAATAAGCCTTGCCAGGCAGGTTGAGGAAGAACGGTTACGACGGGAATTTAATTAAAATTTGCTATACTCGACAGCAACGTTATTTGATCCTATGACGTCACTAACAAACAAAGTAGTTCCCAGCCGGTGTCTGAATTTTGAGTGAAATGAAGAACTTCAATTCAAAAATATGATTATTTTGTTAAACCCATGTATATAGTGTGACTTTTTATCACGATTTGCATTACCGAAACTCCTCCCAGCAACACAACAGTCTTTGTGTTTACCCATTTTCTCCTTCCGCGCAGTGACGCACTGGGTTCAAGAAACGTTGCTGTCGGGTATATACTCGACAGCAAAGTTTCCTAACCCTATGACGTCACTACGTCGAAGTAGAAACTGCGTAAACAGAGAGCCTGTTGGGTTGCAAGGAGAAGTTTCGGAAACGAAAATCGTGATAAAAAGACGCTATATATACATGGTTTTAATTAAATAATCTTATTTTTAAATGGACGTTCTTCATTTCACTCAAAATTCAGACACCGCGCTGGGAACTACTGTGTTTGTTAGTGACGTCATGGATCAGGAAACGTTGCTGTCGAGTATAGTAAATTTTAAAGCTTTAAAAATATTTTTAGTCATAATGAAAAAAAAAAGGATTCCTACTTTTAATAGGTGAATAGTTATTGCAAATTAACCATTTCCCTTCCCTTAGAGCTTATTTTCTATTTTAAATCAACCGATAAAAATTAGGTGCAGTTGTAAGTGCAAATGATTGAAATACATTCATAACTCTTGGGCAATAGGGGTGTAGACTACCCACTATTTTTACACGCTCTTGTGCCTTATGATTGCTTCGGAGATCACTTTTCATGGGTGATTCTGAATTGATTTTAGGTAGTCTAAACCCCTATCATTCCCCCCATGAGTTTTGAAGCACCCTACGCACAAACGCACATTTATATGCACATCGCTATATTAACTTCAATTGAAGCAGAATTTTATTGAAACTTAATTTTGGTAATTTGAATATTTATTTCTATATATTTTAACATTGCATTATATTGTTAAATTTTACATTGCATTATTTTATAGATATTGCACATTTAACTTCAATTGAAACGGATTTTAAAAGACACTGATTTTTGGTAATTTGAACATTTATATTTTTGAATATCTATATTTTTTAATATTGCATTGTACTATTATATTTTATTCTGCGATATATTGCATTATTTTAGACCCAGGTGATGGTTCTTTCTTCAAATATAATGAATGATATACGTGAAGTGTCTTATTATTCTACATTATATGCTTATCTTATAATTATTACAGATTGCTTCAGACAGTGGCGCAGCCAGAAATTCTCCTTTAAAGAAGCTTGCCTCATTTTCCAAAAATTGGTTACTTTAAACTGGAGCTATATTTACTAGTTTATTTTTAAGTTTGATACAGTAACTCATTTAGTTACTATTTTATGCTTCAACAAAATCAAAAATATCCGATGGTCTTGGCTGAGCTACTATACCCTGGGCTCCTTTTCGAGGCACTGTCTTTAGCAACTGTATCTTATTAATATATTAAAAGTTTTTTTTATACTTATGAATATAATTATTACTATTATAATAGTGTTAGTATCTTATTTCATATTAAATTTATGACATATCTGTGATAGTATTATGGTTTCGGAGATATAATACAATGAAATATATATATTTATTATTATGAACACGTGAAGAATCTTAAATGAAGAATTCCTCTTAGAATCTTAAAATGTTTTGCTCAATTTATTTTTTATCGTTATAAAGTGCAAGTCAATATATTTTTATGATATTTGAAATGAAGGATACATTTATGATAGTATACAAGCCTATCAAAATATTTTTTATCGTTATAAAGTGTAAGTCAATGTATTTCTATGGTACTTGAGAAATGAAGGATATATTTATGATAGTATACAAACCTATTACATTTTTGTAGGATTTATATCTTTTATAAGCATTGCAAGAACAAGTTTTTCTGTGTATCTAAAAAAAAATAATATATTGGTGGAGGTGCAAAATATTGTTAGTATTTACTACTGACTTTTGTAGTATGGAGTTGTAACTCAAAGAAACTTGGTTCTTTAAAAAATAAAAAAATGCATGAAAATAGAGTATTTATTTTGTGTTTTGGGATAAAGCTCGATTCAATCAATGCTCAGTTCGCAATATTTTTGCTTAAATTTTCCAAGCACAAACATTACTATATAAAAGACGGAAAAATTAACCTTAAATTGGAGATGCCAATTAACGAGACCACATTAGAATGGGTAATGTATAGAGTGTTTTCAGGTGATGTCATAACCGGTTATTTTCTTTTAACTGTGTATCTACTGTAGGGCTTTTAACTGTTGCTAAGGCGGATTTTAGGTATGGGATCACGTGATTGCAAATGCTCCAATAGAAGAATTCCACGGCCAGTCATTTTCTGTAACTGTTAACCTCTGTAGGGCAAAAAACTGTAACATCTTCTGTTGCTAAGGCCGTTGTTAGGTCCGAGTCATGTGATTGAAAATGCTCTATTATTAAAATTAAAGTTTAGATATTTATTTTAGGAAGATGAGACATGAAATTAAAACCCTATATTTCTCTTTTAAAAATTAAAATACCTTTGCTAAAAATGAAGAGTATTGAAAGGGGGAGAAACATATTTTAAATTAAATGCATTATGTAAGTTGTCAATGTCACAGGGTATTCAAATCAACATTTACATAAATCAACTCAACACCGAAACTCTGTTTTATTGAAAGTGGAATCTGATTTAAATATAGGAGAAGACTCCAAAAAACGGTCGTGGCGACATCTTTAGGAATTCTACAATTTTATTCACTGCCTAGCTAGATTTTATAAGAAGGCTCCAATGAAAAAAATAAGTTTAAAAAATAACTAGCTTTAGACATTAATATTTTATATGTATAAACGGTATATTATTATTTTTTCATATGTCAAATGTCAATCTAAGTTCTACTCTTATAAAAGTGGATTTTAAAAGACAGAGTTCCAAGAAATATGTTCAATATTCATCATATTAGTTTTCAAAATGATGGTACCCTCCTGAACTTGACTGACACTGGCGGTATCATATTATTATGTAGAAGCTAGAGCAGTGTGACTCAACGTGGGGTGCACGCCCCATCTCGAGGCAATTTGATAAAACTGGGAAAAAAAATCAAATTTTGGGAAATTTCAAAAGAAAAGTTCCAATGCAAATGTCGATTACTAAAAAATGATTGAAATCCTGTTTCTAAAAACCAAATTTCTTGGGGAGGACTCACAGACCCCAATTACTGACCTGGGATTTAGAGTCACACACAATATAAACATTTAAGAGTCAAGGTTTATGTCATACCTTTTAATTCATTTTCTAAAGTACTATATTTATTTTCAATTTATCCATGAAAATGATGTCAAAGAATGACTTGGGGGCCAAAAACACATGTAGAATGTTACGGAGACAAAAAAAGGTTGGTGGTGTGGTGTGTTCAATATGAAATTGTTCAAATATTTTAAAATAAAATATAGGGCATCACTTTTAGAAGGTAGAAAAGGAGTACTGTAGAAACAGAAAATACTAGTTCAATAAAAGTCGGTTTACTTTCACTAAACAAATTCATCTGCTTCGTAGGAGGGGACGAAGTTAGAAATATACAAAGGTTCCACACGTGTTGCCTAAAGTTTATGGAAATGATATTTTAATACCAATGAATGCATCATCCTAAAAAATGGACAAGTTAAGTAAATATAGAAAGAAGTTATTTAGGATCTCAGGATCTATTAAAAAAGAACCTAAACAGTGGCTTGTATAGAAATTTAATTCGGGAAGGATTATTCTTCAGCCCTTCCCATGCATATAATAGGTCCAATCTAGTTTTTTAATACATTTTCAGGTAGAATTTGCTTCTAAAGAACTTAATGTAAGAAAAGTTGTGAGGAATAAAGTTCCAAGTACCAAAGAGGGGGTCTGGGGGTTGTTCACCCAGAAATATTCTGTAAATTTGACTCTAAAAACAGGTTTTTAACTAGTTTTGGTACACCTAGTCCGAATTTCGGATACTATGCATTTTTAGGTAGGATTAGCATTTTGCTGAATTTACAATAATAAGGTTCCAATAATAAGGTCTGTGAATAATAAGGTTCCAAGTACAAAGAGGTGGCCTGGGAGTCCTCCCCCAGAATTTTTTTAAAATTCGAGCCTAAGAAACAGGGTTTTAACTTGTGTTGGTACATTTAGTCCAAATTTCTGGCCCCTTATATACGTCCCTGAACCTAAATAATCATTTTGTCTCTCCACAGAAAGATCTTGGTTCAACATCCTAGTAAAAGAAGGATGTTTGGACGCGGATCTAAATCCGAACAATAATAAAAGGATCCGTCCTAAAAGAAGTGCGCTTGTTTCAGAAGAACATCTGGCGTCTTCACGGCCATTGCTTCTGTCATCATTCCATTACTTTGTCATAAAGAGTCGTGACGGATGTCTCTCCCAATTGGAGCTTCTGGACGCTCGCTTTCTGTTGTTAGGGTGAGGGTTCTGAATCTACCTTTAAGCTTAGCTTCTAACTGATTGCGGAATGAGGAAATTGGAACTTCACGATAATGTTGATCCAACATTTTGAAAAATAACAAAAATCGTAAAAAAATAATATTCAACCGTTTATAGTAGAAAGATAAAGTTATTCTTCTTGAAAGATATTGTTTTACATACAAAAAACTCTACCTTTCTAGAACTCCCTCATTTAACTCATTAGATAATAGATACATATTTAATTTAATAATTATGAGAGGTTCAAGAAATGACTTGGATGAAGATGATGAAAAGGATAAGAGGATTGATTGGATAACGATGACGAGATGAAAAAAAGATAAGAGAGATAAAGTATATTAGATGGATAAAGATGATAGAGATTATAAGAGGATAAGAAAGGTTAGGAAATGAGGGAATAAAAAAATGAGAGGATGAGAAGGATGTAGAGGGTGAGGGAACTAGTGAATGTGAGGGGTGAAAAGGATAAGATGTACTATAAAAATGAGAGGGATGATATGATCAAGACAACTGATTGAAGTAGAGTTAAGTTATATTTACTCGAAGACTTTTTTCATGAAAAAGTTTAAAACTAATATAGGAAAGAGAACTACTTAGCTGGCTAAGTAAACGAGTAAGTATTAATACTGTTCCAAATTAACTATTATTAAATAGCATTAAATATATTAATGTGGTGTTTAATAATGAAATACTCAGTTGGAACAAAAGTAATACATATTACTCTTTCTACTATACAAACTGTTTTAAAATGAACGGTAATTTTTTTCGGTTCTAGGGTGGTTAAAGATGTAATAATATCCCAAAATACTCATTAAAATGGTCTGCCTATGAAATATTCAACCCATTTTTGGAAAATTTCAAATTAGAGGTAAATCTAAGACAAATCTATCAACACCAAAATCAGGTACATATGCATTTTCTTGTTTGTTGGATCAAATTTCCATAAAATTAAACATGAAACAATGTATGCCAATAGGAATAATAATAAAAAAAAAACACTGCCACTTTGATAATCTATTAGACATGAATGACATACAAAGTTATATCCAAAAATAAATTGAAAAAATTTCATACTCAGGCAGACAGAAGTGATATCGCTATAATTTCTCGTTCGTTCATACACAATATATTCTTACATATAAATCTATGCCAGGGAAGTTTCTCATCATTAACAAATAAAACGCTAACTAAACAGACATTTTTAATGCTTTTCCTTTGCAACAATTAAGGGCTTTTTCCAACAATACATAAGTTAATGTAGAGATCTATATGAGCTTATGCATTGTTGAATATGACCATTCTTCGTATTACTACCATAGCAGAGCACTAGTCTTGGTTTAGTAGCGATGACTAGTGTATCGATGCGTTTTTTCACCAATAATCGAAGATTTTCTAAACAATGGGAAACTTCAAATAGAGGTTTTGACTATGTATGTTGGTCAGCCTCAGGTAGTTGAGATGAAACAATAACAATTTTATATCTGGGGCTGACTGAAGATTCAAGGTTCAAGTCCAGGGGTTCCCCGCTCGCACCGATGAAGAAGGGGGTGTGCAGGGGACCCCGCTGAGAAGCAAGATGACAGAGAAGACATTGTGTGGGGTATTTAATCGCAGGTGAATTCGAAAACGCATCGCCACCGATTTAAAAGGCGAGCAAAGAAAGGAATTCAATGCAGTTAAATGCCCGACACAGATAACAGCCGGAGGAGAAAAATTACTGGGAGAAAAAAAATGACCTCTCTAATTGCAGAGAGGCCATTTTTTTTGCAAAATTTTTTGATAAAATGAGGCACATGGAATACATATTTTTTATAATTTTTTTCACAAAAATTTTTGTGTTAATTTTTTAATTTCTTCAAAGAAGCAAAATCTGTAAATATTTTTACAGACTAATAGTAAGATTAATTTTTGGAATTTGGTAAAAAATGTAAGCAACGTCATAACAAAAGAACAGAAAAAATTTCATGAAAATATTTAAAGGCTGGTCTTTACACTTTTGTAAGATATATAAATGAAGAAAAAACACTTAGAAATGGTTTTTTTTTTCAATATTTGATTCACCTATTAGACGTTATTTTAAACCTTTTCAAAGCGTTGTTTCAAAAATAAATCCGAGAAAAGTTTTTCGAAACACTTTGTATATTAAAGATAGTACTTCATTTTCTATTCTTAACTTAATGCACTGCTTTAAATTTAAAATTTCACATTTTGACCAAAGATTCCGCAGATCAAAACTACTAGACTGCACAATACTTGACCCTGGAGAAACAAGCTGAGAGCAAACAAAGAAAGAAGTTCCCAGGGCGGTGTCTGAATTTTGAGTGAAATTAAGAACTTTAATTTAGAAATATGATTAGTTTGTTAAACCCATGTAAATACAGTGGCGGATCCAGGGGGTGGCACTCTGGAAAGTGCCCCTCCCCATGGACCCAAAAAATTACTCATAAGTACGAAAAAAAGTCATAAAAAAAATTTTTTCTGGGGGAGGACCCCCATACCCCCCAGGGGTACCAAAAGGTGATACTTATTAGAAAATCCCCAACATTTTGACATTTTTCTCAAAAGGTAAAGGTGATGGTGAAGTGCCCCCCCCCTTGGAGCCGTGCTGGATCCGCGCCTGTGTAAATATATAGCGTCTTTTTATCACGATTTGCGTATCGAGCCTCCTCCTAGCGACGCAAAAAAGCTTTCGGTTTGCACAGCTTTTCCATCCGCGTAATGACGTCACAGGGTCAAGAAACGTCGCAGTCTAATATAGGTCAAACTTAAATAAGGTAAACTTATGTATGAAGAAAATAGGTAAATCTGCTCATCGTTAAAACACCCTCCAACTGACTGACTCCCAAAATCTTTTCTGCAAAGAAACCAACATAGTCTTCACAACCGATGAACCCAGATCAAAATTTTCCAAAAAAAAAAAAAAAGTAAAATAAAGTTCTTCCAAGGATGATTCAAAACTATTTTAACAAAAATCTGTCGTCACTCCTTCGATAACTTCGTCTCATTGAGACAATAAAAGCGCTTCCTGTTATCTCCTATTACCAGTATCTCGATCTCCTTTTGCTCTATCTACTTACGACATTAAAGATAGGGTGGCTGCTGTACGATAGTAGAATCACAGCAGAACTCAGAGAGAAAGCGCAGGACCACATACTCCTAGGATTTGTTTTAATTTGGACCTTTGATTGAGAAATAATTTAAAAAAAAATGGCTTTGACGGAGAGCAATGCTGACAGCATGAGAAGCGAAGCTTTCCAAATATGTCAGGACTTTCTTGGTGGGCCGTGGAGAGATATAGAACTGTCAGACTTTTTATTTTCGCCAGTCAGGTAAGAGCACGTTTCATCATTGAGCTTATCATCCATAATAATGTAATTTATTGGGAGGTTGATGGAAGGGAACGATAGTTATAGCCTGTCAAACCTTTAATTTTTTTTGACAAGAAACAAATAAAATCCCTCTATGTGGAAGAAATATTTTTAACTCCTCTCTCTGAGAGAGTATTGCACTCCTTGAAAATCGGAATTACTCTTTAAAAAAACTAGACAAGAGTATTTTAACTCTTTGAATGTTTTGCAAAGGTTTCGCTTAAACCTTCAGCCACGGCATTATCGTACTTTTACTTAATTATTATCATACTTTTTAATTGTGTTTTCATACAGCCATATCATACAATATTTTTTTCATTTATTATTCTAATGATTAGGAAGTTTGATTGGAGTATGTTTGATTGAAACCCAAAATAGCATCCTCTGGGTTTTTTTTAATTTCATTTCGTCCATTAAAAAGTAAGCGTTTTTAATAGAAATTTTGTCTCTGTATATGTAGTTTATGCTATTTCCGTATTTCACTCCTCATAATTGAATTTCACTCCTCCTAGAAAAGTCAAGGAGTATTTTTACTCATCCAAAAAAATCCTAGGAATAACACTGTGTGGAAGAGTAAGTAAGGGTAGCTAAACCAATTCAATAATAAGCAGAAGTTATAATATAGGGGAGACTTCTGGGTTAGTTGGCATAGTTTTTGCATTTTGATGTATAGCTTTTTTTTTGTACTACTTATTAGAGAGAATTTGTTTTATTCAATGGATAGGTTAACCTTTGGGCTAAAAATATAAGCCGGGTTTATGATTTTAGTACGCTTTTAATCAACCTAAAAATTTGTTTAAAATTTAGCTCTCGACTATTAGCTATCGACGACTGGAATTTTTGTGGTTATTGTATTTTTATGCAATCTATCTAACATCAAAATTCCAGTTCTCTGGCTCTCTTGTGGAAAAAATAAAGGCGGAATACCAACTAACCCCGTTCTACCCTAAGGATAAGAACGATGGGCTTGATTTTGGAACTGATTTCGGGTATTGTTCCCCCCTTTCTTTTCCCAGCTGATTCTAGAAAAAGTGATTGATGATAAGAACAAGGATGTGACATTCCCAAAACGTGATGGAAAGATTCTTAAATGAGACTTCGTAATTCTCGATAGCAAGAGGATTCAAGCATATAACTTAAATTTACTGAATTTAACTCTCTAAAAAAGATTACATATGTAGTTTTTAAAAAGTTGTACTTGGAAAAATAATTAATAAAGAGTAGAGAAGTTATTAATGTTCAAAAAGTATTCTTTATAGTATATAATAAATTAAAGGCAAGCAGTACTTGTGGAGATTGATTATTGAACGTTGTAATCCACAATAACTTTAATCACACTTGCATACAATTGTTTCGAGGATCAATGGATACCCTTCGTCAGTGCATAAAAATTGACAATTTTACAACATTTTTTTATCTTTTACTCAAACAGTATAATAATTACCCATATTAAAGTATATAAATACTTTTAATTAGATTCCTATTCCATGAAACATGGTTTTATATTCAATACTTTTACTTGTTTGATATTAGGAAATTTAAAATTTCCGAAAATACATAGTTTACAAGCACAAATAAAGAAGAAAATTTCGAAAAACTTGACTTTTTTATGTTAACTATATTTGGGAAATAAATTACAAAAATTGAGAAAAGCTCATTTTAAATTACAAAACAAGAAAAATTTATTTAAGAATTAAAATCAGATAGTGCATATTTTTTCAAAACCATTATTATGAACCTATAAATAAACTGTTAAAATTGTGTTCTTAAAAATACATTTACTGGAAAAAAACATCAAAGTGCACCTTTATTTAAAATTACAGAATAAAGAATCTAAACTATGGATTTTATATTGATGTATACGTGATGTACGAAGAAGCAGAAATACCCAACGATGTCAAAACACAAATGAAATTGAGAAATGTATCGAACTAAATTTTCAAAACTTTTTTTAAAACAGACTGAATGCATGAAAATTATTTTTCCCCCCAACAAAATATGTGATTGATAAACTGTCAACCCATACACTCAGCAGCGTGGATTGTTTACAAACGTTTCTCAGAGATAGCCGAGTTTACTTATTGCAGTGGAAGCATCACAAGGGCAACGAACCAAAGGAATTTAACACACTTAAAATGTTTATGCTTCAAAATCTGGATTTTTGATTTTAATCTATATAGATCAAAGCGTTCAATATATTTTCGGAGAGTTCATGCGTTTGATAAGGATATCTCACTCGAGAGCAACTTTCAACTGTAAACTTTCAACAGAAAAATAAACACATTATATAATAAATAAAAACACATTTAAGAAATTTTTTTTGTTCTAAAATTAATAGTTGTGTTGTTAGGTAGATCATTTTAATGCGTTCTGACAGAGGCGTATATAAGAGGGAGCCCGGACTTGGTGTACAAAAATAAGTTAACCATGTTTTTTAGAGTCAGATTTCAAAATATTTTCTGGGGAAGGACCTCCAAACCCCCTTTTGTACTTGGAGCTCTATTATTCACAACTTTTTTTAATAAGTTCATAAAAATGAAAATTCTACTAAAAAATTAATTCAATTCCTAAAAATGTAGGATAAAACGGGGCAATTTGATACAAGGGGCATATTAATACACTTTCAATACCTCAAAAACTATCAAGGTTATTTTGGTCGAGTTTTTACGAAAAGTTGTGTCTATATGCCTAAGCATAACATATGAAAACATTAAGCTCTGTAATAAATCTATAAAATTTGGTGAAAGAAACTAAAATTTTTTCATCAAAAATTTCCAAAAGTAAATTTCTAAGTAAAATGTAAAATTTTCCTGAAGCTATTCTACTTGGAATACAGAGATCTGTAAATTTGAAAAGCAAGTTCATTCTTGTTGTTAATAGGGGAAATGCTTAAATTTTAAATAACCTTAGCCAATTTTTTTAATTAAAGGTTTCTGTTCAGAAACAACAGATGGGGCAAATTGATACACTTAGATGTGGGGTACTTTAATACACTAGTTCTAGTATAAAGTGTAATAGATGGCACTAACCATTAGTGCCTTATTTACTTTCTATATGGTTTTTGGTGAAGATACCTTGGAATATTATTTGACTTGATCACGGGAAAACTATCCCATCCAAACAGTTTGTTATTTCTTTAATTAGAGATTTTTTTAAAAATGACCATTTGTCAAATTTTTTAATTATTTTTATTTCTAAATGTTTAATGAAAAAATGATTTTTTATACTCGAAAAAAGGTGTTAAAAATGTGCTGCAGACACATGTCAATAAAAGTATATTTGTTATCTTTCAAAACTTTTGTTATTAATTACTATTTTTAAACAAATTAATCACTGTATTAAAATACCCCAAGCGATGTATCGAAATGCCCCACTGGTGGGGCATTTTGATACAAAATTGAATTTTTACAAAGGTCGTTATATTTTAATTTTCATTAGACTTATATTTTTTTTTCCTAATTGGTTTTATAAAATTGATTTTTTAAAATTATTAAAAATTAATTTTTTGATTTTGATTGTTATTTTTAGAAATAAAACTATCCGAATAAATCATTTTTTCCACTTAAAAAATGGATTTGAATTTTGGTGTATTAAACTGCCCCGTTTTTCCCTATATCTGAAACTTGTACTGTGTACCCAAATAAGTTAAATACCCTGTTTTTTAAGGTAAATTTCCAAACACTTTCTCTAGGCGATTACCCTCAGATCTCACCTTATTTACTTGCAACTCTATTACTCTCACAACTTTTCCTTATATTAAGTTCCTTAATATGCAAATTCTACCTAAAAATATATCCAAAATCTACATTGGATCTAGTAAATATGTATGGGAGGGGCTGAGGAATAAGGTGCAAAAATCTAGTTTAAGACCTGCTAATGTTTAGTTTTTTTTAGAGAGTATATTGGGCCCCTCCGAAAATAAAATTTCCATAAACGCCACTGCTTTGTGATAGTGTTCTGAATATATTAGAAATGTTTTCTATCCAGAAATGTATTCAAAAAATAGTGATGAAAATGTTCATATATAAATGTTCGTTAATATGGGTCAAAAAAAACTATAAGAATTAAATCAATTATTTCAGAAACATGTCAAACGCCAATTTTTTCAAAAATGAGTTATTGGTGCCATATGATTCTGTAGGGGTAAACGCACATTTTAGTGTAAGAATAATAAAAATAACGGAATTTTAAAATAGTTTTCCAGCATGTTAAATTTCAGCTTTAGTGCAGAAACATGTCAAACGACGTCGCTTGACAGGTTTCTGCACTTAAATTGCGGGGAATTTCGCTCATGCCGTCTCATCTACAGCTTGTTTGGGGCTGCAGTTTGTTATTTAATCGCATACAAAAACTATATGCTATTGGAAAAGTCATTCTTTAGATGTTAGGTCCATCAAGCCATAGTAAAACCCATATTTTTAAAGTTTTTGTACGAATCTCAAGACTAAGGACGTTTTGGTACCTATGTATTTAAAATTTCCATGCTTGTGGCCATTTATTACATCCATGTGATCGATATTTTGGATTCATGAATCACTTTATTAAAAGTGGGCATCAAATCATATACCCCAGACATAATATTGAACTAATTAACTAATTTTGTAGGCTTTTAAAGCAAAAATGTTTTACTGTCCACAAAGCTACTTCTAAACAACTATCTAGTTGACTTCCAAGATGTCTATATTAACATTTTGAATTGGCTGACCACTATTTTTGAGTCTAGAGTTGAAATAATTTATAAAACTAAGTATTTGTACATCTAATAACCAAAAGAGAAAAAAAATAAGAACTCTATAATAATTTCATGGGTTAGTATTTAATATGGAAATGCTATTTTCAACTAATGTTCCCACTTTTATTACCAAATCCTAAAAAGAATTAGACTTAAGCTATGAAAATAGACCTGAATACTCTGTTTATTGCAGAAACCTGTCAAATGCAAAAATTTCAATAATTTTTTATGCAAAGAATAAAAATGTTAAAAAAATTCTTTTTGTCTATAAAATACCCAAATGAGGTCTACTTCAAGAAAAAATTACTGAACACCTTCATAAAAATGTAGTGAGCTTCTATACAGTTTTCCTCGTTTATCTCAAAACAAGAAAAGTGGCGTTTGACATGTTTCTGAAATAAGTGATTTAATTCTTTTTCTGTCTGTGTAATTCTTTAGCAAAACATTTACAACACCATCTTTTTCCTCACACAACACAATCGCAATGCAATCAAAGCTCCTTTGATTAGAAATGTTCCCTATTGTGTTTACTTAGCGTTATCAAAATGTTTTACGCGTTTGCAGTTGACTTATATATAAAAACCATCACTTTACACTACAAGGTAAAGGAAACATATGAACTCTTGAACACATAGAGAAGCAACAGTTTCAACTTGAAAGCATAATGATATAATATGCCCTCTATGGTAGGAAAACTATTACGAGAACAATGAATCTTGAGTAAGCATTCCAGAAAGATAGTTTTTACGTATGTGAGATGTGATTTTAAAAATTTAATGGATCCTTAATTTTTTTACCTTAAAAAAAACAATGAAAGTTATGTACAAGTTCATCAAAATGAAATGCATTGGATAAACTTTAATTCAATAAATAATGCACAGTGATATTTTTTCACTTTAAAAAGTGACACAAAACTGAAACATCATAGAAAATGGAAAAATATGTATAGTGATTTTTGATACAGTTTAAATTTAAAAATGACTAGGAATCCCTCGAATCATATATGTACTATCAAACGGAAATTAAAATTTCTCCAATGCTATTACTTGATGGTATAATATAACTATATCTTTCATTTTAAAAAATGTCACGAAATGTTTTCAAATTTTTAAACAAACTTCTTTTGAATCACAAGTATTAAAGTGGCAAAGGGGGAGGGGGTATGGTGAAGTATGACACTTTGTGACACAGGGAAGGGAGGGGTCAAAAATGTTGAAAAAAAGTGTGACATCATTTACGGATGGCCCCTAACATTGTCTTTCCTGTGCAAACAGCGGAGGACTGTCCAACTTCATGTACCGGTGCTCTCTCCCGGATCATGTGGTCATCAAGGACCCGAGTGTCCCCAGAGACGTCCTGCTCAGAATATACGGGCTGGTTCAGGACGGGATGAACGTCATCGTCACCGAAGTGGCCACTTTCATGCTCCTGGCAGAGCGGAAGTTGGGGCCGAAGCTCTACGGAATCTTCCCCAGAGGAAGGCTAGAAGGCTTCATACCGGTAGGTTTCTTATGTTAGTTAATTACTAAAGTACAGTTTATAAGGTGTTATGTACGTATGAGTTTAAACTATCAACTTTAAATGAATCGCCAGTTTGAAAAAAGTAAAAAAAAAGAAGACAAATTTACTTTTTTTGTGGTCAAAAATATCTCTAAGCTTTGCTCTACACATGAATGGAAAAAGGGGGAAATAACTACCCCGATGGGCAGATATAGCCTCTTGAATTTGGGAAATCTATGTCCATTCATTGTATTTTTTAATTTAATTTGCAATTAAAGTCAATTTTTCTTTCTTTTCTTATTCTTTGTGCTGTAAACTAAGTCAAAATAAAATATGCTTTTAATTTTAAAGTGTTTTTAACTTTTTTTATCCAAGGAATGCTTGACTCCATTCATATTCACTTGCTCTATTGATGCTGCTCTATTGATAAAGATGGACTATTTATTGTTTTAATTGCTGTAAATGTTATATATGAATAATGCATATGTTACGGGCAATGTGATTAATCCGGGCATTATTAAAAATACCCGAATATTTAGGGCAAAGTGATAAATATAAATACTCATTGATAAATGCTATTGAATTTATTACATTGCCTGCCTCAACTTCTGGCATTATTAATAATGCTTATTTACGACAACTTTAAAAATGGTTAGGAAAGTTACAATTTTTCTCGGGTCATAAACAAATATTAGTACAATCAAAAAATAAACAAAAAGTTCATACTTATCATTCTTACACAGCTTTTTTCTATCGTATGATAACAAACTAAAAATTTAACAAACCTCACGCTCATATTTAATGGGAATCTATCAAATGGATAAGGATATTACTGACACTTTTCCCATAACTTTAGTCATAAACTTTTATGAATACCTGCCTTTTTTAGACTTCATGTATCAATATAATACAAATGTTTATTTTACTTTACTTTAGTTACGTAAACATTGCCTTGAATTATTATAAAAGTAATTTATATAACTACTTTATTTTTTATTCACCTTAGTCAAGAAGTCTAAAGAAAAAGGATTACCGTTCTTACTACAAATACATCGCCAGAGAGTTTGCGAAAATTCATGTTTTAGACGTTCCGATGAGAAAAGTACCCGATTTCATACCAGTTAACATGCACAAGTAAGTTCAATGATTATGATATACTTAAGAGAAGGGTTTAAGTTTATAATTATTTATTTTGTATACTTAATTTTAACACTTTTCTTTCACAAAGTTCTTGACTAAGTTTATAACATTATTTAGAGAGAAGATGGGGAATATTTCATGTTATTTTTCAAACAAGTCTGGTGTGCTTTTGTAATTGCATCGTAAAATTGCAATAGATTTGTAGTAATTTTTGAAGTACCTATATTATTAGCAACTTGATTAATAATTATGCTATCAAAATTATAAAATTTCATTAGTTTTTGGAACTACACCAGGAAATTCGAAAAAAAAAAATTATTTACCATAAATAAATAAAAAAAACTTACCAAAATCTAGGCGATGTCCTTATGGTAGCATCAGTAGAAACTAATTGAAATATTGCTGGCGCAGGTCCTAAGCACTATATGCAGTCTTGATTTCTAAAAACATCAAGAATAATCCTTGAGTAAGATGTTTTGCTTAGAAATTTAATAAAAATTATATATTTAAGATCAAGAAGGAGTCTTTAGCACAAAATTTTTAAGTTATTCAGAATCAAGAGCTAAAATATTAAATGAGAGAAATTAAAGTATCAAGAGCTTAAAATTATTGAAAAATGTTTCAATTATATAAAAGGATGTCAATAGATTTTCAAAAAATTATTTTTCAATTTTTTAGTACAGAAGCCTTTATAGTGTCTTTTAGTAAGATTATAAATTATACTTAATTCTAATTTTTAAATTTTTATCGACATTGACTTAGCCACATCTTGTTCACCTATTCTGTGATTACAAAGTTAACTTTCATATTTATTTAAGGTTTCTACTATCAATAGAAGATACACTGAAAAAGTCCAACAAGACATTTGAATTAAGAGGCATGTATGAGGAAGAAGTAGAATTTTTAATGTAAGTGTAGTCTTTGATTTTTCAACTAAAATTTGACTTAAATGAAAAACGCAAAACTACACAATAACACTGAAAAACCTGAAAGTTTGCAAGTTTTTTAGCTCCAAAACATAAGTGCTATCAATTTTCACTCGTTAATATCTCCTAAAAGATATTTTCAAGAAACATCACGAATATTATTGAATTATCATTTCATGAATATTTTCAATATCTTATTGCAAACAATTTTCTAACGGAAGTTTTCGTTCTAGTATCTCCTTTAATTTTTAATTAGTTTTTTAACTTTCTTATTTTTCCGCTATAAGCGCTGTAAGCCGTCTTATAGTGATTCAGCACCGTCACTTACCTATGGGTACACCTTACATCGATGACCCTAAAATACTTTGTTTCCAAATAACAACGGATTTTTAAAACATATAAACATGTATAATAAATTATGATTAAACGTTAGCTGATTTTACCGCCATTAATGTTCAGGCGCATTAATAATATTTTTATAAATTATTTCGTTGAGTAGATCACATGAACCTTTGTATAAAATTTTAAGGAACTGTTTTAATTTTAGGCGGGAAATAAAGAAGACAAATTCAAAAGTTGTGTTCTGTCATAACGATCTTCAAGGAGGTAAATTGAACAGTTATGAAAGTTTCAATTTCAAAGACTAAAAAACTTAGTTCTTATACTCAGTGACTCACTTTTAAAATCTTAACTAAAAACTTATAATTCATGTGTTATAACTTTTTCTATGGTACCTACTTTCTAAAAACAAACCTCAAAATTAGATTACAGGATAAATAATCTTTAAACTCAAGGAATTAAATAATTATCATTCCTTATTTGCATAAAAAATGTACAAATATGAAAGTTGATACTTTAAATGTACTTAGGATTAGCCGGGCGCAAATCTTACCAATAGGAATTTATTAGCAACGTTTTACAAATTACATATTAAAATATAGCTAGAATTAAAAGAGACACTGCTAAATCAGATATTATTATGATTTTTTTTATTTTCATATTCGATTATTTTTGGACATTTATCATTAAACCTGGAGCTTTTGCCCGGCTTATCCTAAAGTATCCTTTAAATCTTTAAATATTAACTATATAGTTCAGTAAAAATAGTCACATATTATGAATTCAATTCAAGTAATTGTCAATTTGAAATAAAATTATCTCTATTAAAAAATGAGTTAAAAGTAAAAAAAAAAGATATTAAAAGAAATAAGACACTAAAAATAACACTCATGGAAGAGAAAAAATTTTTTATTATATTTCATAGATTTTTGTGACAGTCATTCGGATTTAAATAATTTTCCTTTTTAGGAAATATTTTACTAAGGCAAGATTCAAAACCAGGATCAGAACCAGAAATTGTACTAATTGATTTCGAATTTGGAGCTTATAATTACAGGTAAGCGTTTTTCAAATAATTTAAAACAGTCAAATCGATTGTAAAAGAAAAGCATTCAATGCATGCATGGTTCTTTCTCTCATCCTTTCAAGAAACACTCAAATTCACTCAAGTTTCTCTTTGAATAAATTTCTCTGGTAAAAATTAGAAAGTTCTCTGCAACACATTCTGAGATATCAGAGATAAATTACACATTATTATCGTGTACCTCGTTCCAAATTATCCAGAATAATCTAAATAAGTTCTAAAACCCGATGACATTGACAGTATACATGACAAAGTAATGCTTGATAAGAGATAATATAAAACTCGCAGTCATTTTTGTAAAAGCATTTAGATTACGTTCTTTTATTACTGTACACGAAAAGCCTTTTTAATTTCTTTTCCAATAGTATCTAATATATATCTTTTCAGATTCATTACTGGTCAAAGTACACTTATGCTTAAATCTAAATTCAATCGATTCATTACTAAGCAACAGTTATATTCCCTCATATCATAAAGTCAAAAGATAACCTCACTTTATTAGAATTACCAAGGTTTTCAAGACATGGAAGTTCAATACATCAAGTATATTACGATATTAAATTTCTTGAAAAGAACTACTATTTCAATATAATTTCATATGGGAAAATACCAGGTTATCAACAGGAAATGTGTTTTATTCTAAAACTTAATCTCTTACTTCGACAGATCTTTAAAACCTGTTATGAACTCTAAAGGAGGGAGGTGACCTCAGTTGTCTATCATGTGGATAATAAAATTTCGTAAATTTTCGAGATTAACCTATTGATCCCGGACAGTTTATAATTTTCGTTAAAGAGGATTAATTTAACGCACTGTGTAGGGAACGCTCATGCTCGTTAAGCATGTATGATTTTCTGGTTATGGGGGGTGTAAACTTGCTTTTTATTGTCAAATGGATAAATAAATGCAAATAAAAATAAAACCTGTATAAAGACGGAAGCATCCTCTAAGAACTACTTCTTGGGTCCCAGAACGTATATTTGACCTGCTCAGGATGAAAGTGGTGTAAGTCAAAAATTACAAAATTTGCGAAAAGCATGGATTTGGATTTCTTCTAAGGTCCTTTACCTAGTGTGGTGATCGCCTAAGTCAAGAGCTCAATGATTGGCCCGTAAGAGCTGCCTAAAAATGTCTTCTCCACAGGATTAACACAGGCGCCGTTAGAGAAAATTTTCGATTACTCAAAACTACGTTCAGTGGACTTAAGCCACTTTCATTCTAAACAGCTAATTTTCTTCAGGAGGATAGTTCCATTCAAGTGAATTAATCAATTTGGATCGATTAATTAATCAATTTTAGCTATTACTGAGACATGTGTGTCATTTCAAAATGATTCACTGAGTTGGATAAATGTTTTATTAAGATGAGTGGAGTGTATTTTCTAATGGATATTTACCGATTTTATATTCTTCAACACATAATCGATGCTTTTTACTTGTTGGATGTAATTATGATACAGTCGACTCCGCTTAATGTGATCACATTTGTCCAAGGTCATAATGATAATATTATCGGATTGATGATAATAATTAGCAGTTCTGAAATAAAAAGTGGCAAAAGGTGTAACACGAGTGTTTGCATTAAAGTCACAACTGTGAAGTCTTATAATTTAAGTATTTTAATTAAACGATTTTCTAGTATGTATTTTTCAACTTAAACATTCTTAAAGAAAAATGTCAGAGTGGATCGTATAACACTCCTACATCAACGACTCATTTATTATTAAAACTGGCCTTCCAACGGGGATAAAAGTAGGTTTATGAGGGATATCACCAAATTTTGATAACATTAAACGATATACTGTTCACATAAAACGATCCATTTTGCATTAATTTAAATAAGAGCGATCGGGACCAGTCAATTCCGATAACATTATCCGATTGATAACATTAACAGTGATCATATTAAGCGGAGTCGGCTGTAGTTATTTCCCTCAGAAAACTCTATTGGTGGAATAAGGGTTGATTAAATGGAAGAACCTGTTCCTTTTTATAACTTTTTTCGCAACATTGCAATTCTTTTTTTTATATATTCTCAGTTTATTTTACTCTAACATTCTGCATACTTTATGTCTCTTTTCCAACAGGAGTTTCGACCTAGCTAATCAGTTCTGCGAATGGTCCTTCGACTACAATACAGGCGAATTTCCTTTCTTTACTGTAGATTTTGAAAAGTTCCCAACGAAAGAGGAGCAGGTAAGAAACTCCAAGGAAATTGGATAATATAAATATCAATGTCGTCGTCTATGTAGCAGTAGTATGTTCACAAGGAAACGTTCTCAGACTAAACTCACAAAAACGGATGAAAATTTTCCAGGCATAAGAAGATCACTCAAAACACTTACTTTGAATAAATTAGATGCGTAATTTCATTTGGAGAGGAGTAAATTAATATTGAAAATTGGGTTTTGAGTTGCCAAACTCATTCTTGGCATGCATAGGATGAACCTTTTTTGATTGCCCAATTTAAACTACTTCAGGTAAAACTTGGCCAGTTCATTTAAGCATTTGGCGGTTTCTCTGCATTTCTTGCCTAGTATAAGTTTGCATTTGGCGTTAAAAATTTTTATTTTTAAGAATTTTTTACAGCTTTTCTTCTGTAATTCCACAGCTAATTTTTTCACAGTATGTGTTTTGAGTCATCTTTTTATGCCTGTAACATTTTCGTCTGTTTTTGTGAGTTTAGCCTGAGAACGTTTCCTTGTCAGATGTGTACTGTACAATGTTCGTTAATGTATAATAGGGAAAATACACTTGTGTACAAAAATTAATGATAATTTGATTTTGTGAGAGAATAATGACACAAATCTTAATTCCTTATCAATGAAATTCATGCCATGGGATCTTCTAAGAGTGGGAATATGTGGTCTGGGATCAAATTGCCCTAACAATAGTTGAAAGGGGTACAGAGCAGGCACGAATCCAAAGGGGGGAACTCTGGACAGTGGCCCCCTTTGGACCCAAAAAAAGGTTCACAAAATGAGTTAAAACCCTAGTTTTACAGGTCAAATTTCAAAATTTTTTCTGGGGGAGGACCCACATACCCCTCAGCGGTACCACAAAGGGTTCTTGAGTGATACTCTTTAGAAAATACCCAACATTTTGACATTTTGTGTCAAAAGGTCTGGAAAAGTGCCCCCCCCTTGGAGCCGTACTGGATCCGCGAGCCTGGTGCAGAGACCCTCTTTCGATAATGGAGTTCCACATTCGGATTATTAGCAGAGAACTTCATATGAGAGTCCTTTAGCGAAAAATTCCATTTTATTTGTTAAGGATATAATATTCCTGAACTCCATGCATGTTTTTAAGTGCATGATGGAAGTATTAGTTTTAAACGATGTATTAAGTGACCTCTCCTCAACCTTCATTATGAGTGGGTTTTAGCTCTTGGATCCCCTATTGGTGGGTGGTAACCATACTTTTTGAAGCCTTCATATGTGTTTGTTTCGACATATTACTGAATACCCCGAAAACTACATAACAGGAACTAAGATTTGTGTCATAGAGTGTTTTCAGGTGACGTCACAGCCAGTTATTTTCTTTTAAATGTTAACCTTTTGCAGGGCAAAGCGTCTGTTGCTAAGCCCGTTGCTAGGTGACAAGGTATCTGTTGTTATGGCGCCGTTGTTAGATGTGGAGTCACAGTCACGTGATTATAAATGCTCCAATAGAAGAATTCCCCCACCAGTTAATTTCTGTAACTGTTAACCTTCTGCAGGGCAAAGCGTCTGTTGCTAAGGCCGTTGTTAGGTCCGAGTCATGTGATTGAAAATGCTCTATTATTCCCAAAAATCAAGTTACCCTTAATTTTTTAAACACGAGTGTATTAGGATTTTGGCTTTAAAAGCGGTTTTACAAAATGATGATAACAATCTCAATACTTTTTTTTTCTACAAATTTTAGCAGGTCGTCTTTTTAAATTGCTAACATTACTTTTTCCTCTTAAATCTTCACATAAATTCGTATCAAAATAATATGTCGTCCTTCCTCTAGATCTCTTACATCAGGGCTTATCTGGAACAAGTGGTTCTGGAAGGTGCCCTGCATCCGTCCAAAGTGGAAGAAGAAATCCAGACGATTCTGGGCGAAATTACTCTGTTCGCGATGGCAGCGCATCTCCTGTGGTCCCTCTGGAGCGTCAAGATGAGTCTGACCGACTGTCCCGATTTCGCCCATTCAGTAAGTGCGCACAGAGTAAGTCGGTCCCTGCTATTCGAAATCAACGTAGCACAAGAGGGACAGGGGGCCATTCATAAATCACGTTACACGTTCAGGGAAAGAGGGAGTTATGTATGCGTTACACAACGAGAGAGGGCATGGTCATGCTGACACATAAGGCCAGAGAAGCTCGAAATGTTGAGTGACGTTCTGCCAACTATTTCGCGTCATCATTGCATTTTAGACAACAGCGCAACTCTTGTCTGAAGGGAGCGGGCAAGATTTCAGACTATAGTTGCGATTGTTGATAATTTTTATAGAAGTTATCAAAAGGGGGGGGGGGGGGAAACTTCAAATTATTTCACTGTGCACAAAATTTTTCAAAAACTATTCATGTTATTAACGTGAAATTGCGTACAAATACTCGTCTTACGGTACTTAATAAGTTATACTAACTATCTATAATTATTTTATAACTATACAAGGAGAGACTCCACCACAGTGGGGGTCTTTGAAATGTGACATGAGGGGAAGGGTGTAAAATCCCTGAAAATTGTGTGACGTAATTTATGAATGACCCTTTAGGTGGAAAAAATATTTTCCCTAAAGGCTCATTTACACTGTTTCACTTTCGATGAACATCTCATTTGTGAAGGAAATTGGAAGAGAGAAAGAAGACCTACACGAGTAATTTTCTCTTGTCATTTTGGATGATTTCTTCAAAATTAACACCGAAAGTGAAAAGATTTTTCACTTTCGCTGTTCTTAGTGAGTGATTCACTTCTGTGAATCTCTAGTTTGTACATAGAAAAGTTAAAGAGAAAAGAGTGAAACGCCAACTTTTCACTTTGGGTGATTCCTCCAAGATGAACATCGAAAGTGAAAAGGCTAAATGAGCCTTTACGCAACTATGTATTCAGTCCCTTTCAAAGCTGAAATAGAACTGAACTCGTCTGAACTATTTTATTGGCTGGTCTTCATAAGGGGTATCATTATAAATAGCTCAATGTACAAAAATAGACGTTTTCATACATTTTGAGGCTCTTCCTTTTTATCATTCATATTTTTGCTTAATCCCAGACTTGTTATAAATAATACCAATTAAGCCATTTAAAATAATAAGAGACGAAACCTACATGACCCTCAATGTTTACAGTTAATTTCGATTATCAGACTAAAAACTATAAATTTCAGACAAAATGTGCGAAGTTTTAGTATGAAATAGCATATCTGTAAGTTTTTAGGATACTTATCAGTATGTGAATGATATTTATTTTGGAAAATACTTTAACGAATTATTTCTAAAAAAAACTTGTTTCATCATAAAATATGGCGTCAATTGGTCGTTGTCATTGGATAAATAATAAGTTGTTTGACAGTACTATTTGCTTTTTAACTGCGACCCTATCCGTAATCTAAAAAAAAATGGAAATATTTTAAAATTTAGAATTTCTTTAGAAATTGTAAAGGTTGATTGCATATCCTCAACAGAATCCGAACAGTTTGATACCAAAAATGTGTTATACGGATCAGTAATTAAAAAGTTTTTCCCTGGAAACCGTTCACCAAAAACTTTTTTAGAATAGAGGGATTCCTCCAAAATGAATACAGAAAGTGATGACATTAGATTCAACCATTTTGTATAATCCATGGATCTTCGAGTTTTCTGCTTTTAAACACATTTCCTGGATTTTTCACGTGCCATTTTTCAGCTTCGGATGATGAGTATAAATATAAAGCTTTCAAAGGGGGAAAGAAACATTCATACAACTGATGAGGAAAAATAAAAAAGTATTACTATTATGATTTCTCTTTTTAACAGAAAAAAACCTTTTGTATACTGTTACCCGACCGTGTACTTTAACCTTTTTTTTTCTTTTCTTCTACTTAAAAAAAAATTGGGTACGAAAATTAATAATATAATTCCATGAAGGCTATGTGTAATGTGTACGCATTTTAACATAAGACACATTTTATAAAACCATAGAATTACTATATAGAAACTATTAAGTATGTCAAGTTCACAGTTTCGAGCAGGAATTATTTTATAGGTGTGCATTCCGGAAAATCTTACTTCAAAACTAAATCAATGGAATAAAGTTACGATAATTTGTAATATAACATTTTAGAAAACTATTTTTATACGATTAAAAAAATCAAAGTAAAAAATAGAAAATATCGTAAACAAATTAATTTCCTAGATATTTTTAGTTTTTAATGCATAAAAGTGTAATTTATATAGTATTTTATTGCTTTGTAGTTATTTTGTACGCCCTAAATACAATTTAACCTTTTAGAAAACTATTTTTATACGATTAAAAAATCAAAGTAAAACATAGAAAATATCGTAAACAAATTAATTTACTGGATATTTTTAGTTTTTAATGCATAAAAGTGTAATTTATATAGAATTTTATTGCTTTGTAGTTATTCTGTACGCCCTAAATACACTGATAAACAATCCAAGTTATTTCCATTATTTCATATGTGTTTTGTGTAAATTTTTAGGCCTGACATACTATTCAAAAATAGAATAGTAAAAGTACTTTTGATAAAGTTCGCTTGGTTTAACTAATCTTTTCGACCTTCTGATAACACTCCAGACAATAAAGGATTCTCAGAAACATTATCATAAAATAGAATTCATTGAACCTAAGTGCATTTCAACTTCACCAACATTCTAATTTTTTTAAAAATAAATGGCATACACACGTATCATATCCGATGAATAAAAAAAGGGAACGAATCTACATTTCTAAGCAACTATCAAAACGCATGTCTATACAAACAAAAATAAGGTTTTCAGGTTCACAATTTTTCTAGACTCCTCCCGACCTTTTAAATGTGTGAAAAAAATCTTAAGTAATAAAAAAGGATTAGCACGTTGTATCCGGGAGCTCGTGAAACTGCTTCAAATTTCACAATCCGACTCTTCCCGGATTTCATTCACCAATTTTCCCAGTTTGGAATTCCTTGACTGGTCAGTGTCTAGAAAAACTGGAAAAATTCCAACATTGCCGTTCATTAAAAAAAAAAACTCGAATTCTGCTTAGAAATTAAGCTTGACACTTGACATTCATAACTGCTCAGAAAACGGCTTTGAAGGATTCAACTAAACCTCCTTTATCTTTAACTAAAACTTATCACATTTTATCCACATTACATATTCTTAAATACAGTCGACTCCGATTAATGTGATTACTTTTGTTCAAAAGTAGAATGATGACAATATCCGATTGATAATAATAAGCGATTTGATAGTAGAAAGTTTCAAACAGTGAATCTCGAGATTTTGCTTTAAAGCCACAACTATAACTATGTAGTCCTAATTGAAGTACTTAAAACGATTACCTGGAATAAATTTAGCAACTTTTACATTCTTTAATAAAAATATGAGAGTGGAACATGTAATACTAATAAATTAATGACTCATTTGTATGATCATGTATTAAAATTGGCCTTCAAATGAGAAAAAGGAGGTTTTTAGGGCATTTCACCAAATTTTGATAACATTGAATGATATAATGATCACATAAAACGATACATCTTGCGTTAAGTTAAATAGGAGTGATCGGGACGGGTTAAATTTTGATAACATTATCCGATTGATAACTTTAACCGAGATTACAATAAGCGGAGTCGACTGTATTATTCGTCCCTTTGTTATTAAATATACCAATGGGAATTTTGATTGCATATTGCTTCAGCCATGATTATATCAGTAAAAGTGCAGAACCTAATCGTAAGGATTCCCATTCATGGTTTAGATTGAAACGTGTAGTATAGTATTCTTTACAATGTAACAAAGCTTAAGCATTGGGAATGTGTTTTATTGCCATAAACTCGTATTTGGGGTATTGTTAAGATGGAAGATTTGATGAGACTATCATTGTGTAGTGTACTCACATTCTAGGGATTCTGTGAGGAAATAAGTAACACAATATTATTATTGTAATACGGGGTAAATAGGAACTAGTTTTTGCTTTTAATTCCCTTGCAAATGACGATCATGGTGAATTCGGCCAAAGATTAATATTTTAAGGATATAAGCTATTAAAATTAGCCACCAAACAAAATACAAGAAGTGTTTTGTAATTAGTTTTATAAATAATTTAGTGATTTAGTGAAAAACTAGAAAAAAATCTGCAATGCAATGTCCTATTTTAAATTTGTTATCGAAATCTGGGAAAGGGGTCTATGGGGAATTGGGGATGCAGCCCCCTAAATTTATAAACTACAAATAAATTAGTTAAATTTCCTTCACTATTTCTACTATCATATCCTTACTTTAATGAGAAAGGGTAACATCAATGCATTTCTGTCGTTAATTGATCAAAATATAACTTCGTTTTTGAAAAGTTAGTGATTCTAAGTTTTAGGAATCTGAGACCCCCAACACGGCAAAATAATTGAATAAAACATAATATGAGCAAGTATTACGTGTTCGTATACGTGCCTCATCAATTTTGATGTCTATTAAAAAACCTGAATAGGAAAAATAAAGATTGTAACCGGTATTCCGATCCACCCCTATCTGCGAACTTTATCAAGCAAACTTGATGGCAAACAGGTGCACACAACGTTGTTAAATATCAGTCCGGGGAAACTATACCCCAATCGAAATGTATTTTCAATTAAGTATTAAAAGATTTTTCAATTTTTTTCTTAACCACACACAAAATGTGCATTTTCCAATTTCTATCATAAAAACTAGTTATTTTTTTTTCTTTTATTAACCGCATGGATTTAGCTTTCAAATGACCCTGAGTTCAGTGTTATTCCTAGGATTTTTTTTGGAGGTGTAAAAGTACTCCTTGTCTTTTTAAGGTGAAGTGAAATTTAATTAAGAGTAGTGAAACACGGAAATAGCATAAACTACATATCGCTACCTCAGAGCAACAGTGGGACATCTTCTATGGACATGTCATGGAAGATGGTCACTGTTGCTCTGAGGTATAGCTATATACAGAGACACAAAACCCGTAATCAAACTCCCTCTACACAATAAATGAAAAAAATATAATCTATTCCTCTCCTAAAACTACCAAAAGTAGATCCAATCTTTAAAAAAAAATTCCGGCTATGCCATTATGGCCACAAACCATTTATACTATAAAGTTAAATTTCATATTTATTTCCAAAGTCTAATTGATTGGAATCATTGCAAAAAAAAATTCGGTGGGGCACGGTGCATTTTTTAAGCTAAACCTTTGTGAATAATTCAAAGAGCGAAAATACTCCTGGCTAGAGTTTTTTAAAGAGTATTTCCGATTTTCAAGGAGCGAAATGCGCTCTCAGTGGAGTTAAAAATATCTCTGCCTGAGTTTATGAAAAATGCTTGAGCCGCTACAAATTTTTCATTTTGCTTGCCCTATTATGTATCAAATCCACCAGTATCATTTGATTGTTTTGAGGAGTGCAATATTAAATCAATACCATGTACGAGTAGTAAAGGGTAATTTTGAGGATAGGTATAGCAAATAGCCTTCTTTCTGAGTGGAACTCAAAGTATCGTTGATTTTTTTTTTGTTTTCAGGAGCATGGAAAAGTGAGGAGGAAAGCTTACTGGACTCTAAAGGAACAACTGCTTAAAACATCATTGAGCAATGGCGTCTAAGAGCATAAAACGACTGAATAAGCTTCAAAAAAACTCGATTTTTAGTTCAAACGCTTTTCTGGAAAAAGCCTTATTATAATTCAGAACCAAAGAGTCGGAACGGTTGCTCTAAAGTGAACAGGGAGCGTGTTATTTTTCAAAGTAACAATTTAACCGATTGTACAACGAATATGTATTATAGATTAATAAATAAAGTATAAATGTTATTTTAATTTTTGAGTGAATATTCTGTCTTTAACAACAATCAGCACCAACCAGTGGCTAAGCGTGATGAGTTGCAAACAAGTAGAAGCGCTTTATAAAGAAACCAGAGAGATCCTAATGTCGATTATTTCATCATTGAGAACCGAAAGGTTTACCACTGATCCAGCTATTTATTTCACATAAAATATAAATAAAATATTCAAAGTGTCTATTTGGACGGCAAAACCGGCAGTTGGCGCATGCGCCGTAGGTCTCGCGGTTACGTAGCAGTCCCGGCGCTCCAATCAGAACCGTTGCAGGGCAGTTGCCGGGTAAAAAGGACTAGAGTTAGAGAGTATATTTGCTGGCCAAATAGACAGTACCATAAATATTATCTCATTAAATTGAATAATCTCAAACCCAGACCCAAACACTGTGAATTACATTGTAGAATTTTTCAACCAATCACAGGAGTCTTACGTCGAAGTAGAAGGCTGGTGCCTGAATCCATAATATCAGACTTAAAAGATCTTTTGTGTTCGAGTCCCTCCAAATGCTTCAAAGCCTTTTGTAACCAAATGGTTACATTTTTCACTTCTTTGGGAATTAATTATTTTTATTTTGCATTGCGTGTTAGGCATTTTTAGAATGACCTTTGGTATCTAATATCCAAAGAAGAATATGCCGGAACTTCTCCGTAGCAAAAATCACCAAAACCAACCAACCAACCAACCAACCAACCAAAGAAGAAAAAGCTAACTTTATTTACAGCATACTAACTAGCAACATGCGATGAAACTTCAAATAAAATACATCTTTATCTGTAGTTATACTACGCGAGTTTGATCTGAAAGTTGAACGCTCGTTTTTAAGAAGCTATATCTATATTTCCAAAAAAGAATATAAAATGGGCAGCTACATGAGTTTCATCTGGTAAGTTTGATTTAAATATATCTTTAATTCACGACTGAACAGTATGCTGGTTAAGTTATAATCAACTATCACTGTACAATTTTGTTATTACTATTGAATTCCTCAATACTTTTTTTACATTTAACTTTTCATAATTTCATTCTTATGTAGGGTTGGTGCACCTTAATGTTAGGAAAGGTAGTCTTTTCATGTTTTAACTAATCTTAGGGAAACTTTTATACTCTACTAGCTGATATGCCCGGCCTTGCACGGGTGGAGTGTATCAATTTATTAAAATTTTCTCAAGTTACATGCCTAATTTTCTGTAACCATAATTACCAATCATCCTGGTAGTTTTTCATATCCCGGTGTTCCCAGTATTTTTTCATATCCCGGTGCCTTTTTCATCTTGGTGTCCCCGGTGCCTTTTCATCTCGGTGTTCACGGTGCATTTCCATCACCGTGCTCCCTGTGCCTTTTCCCTCCCGGTTCCAACTGTGTAAATCTAACCTAACCATCCAGTTCCGGTGTTGCACATTTAATTACGGCAGTTACCCAATTATCCATTCTAAGTGAAAAAAAATCCATTAAAATTATTACAGACTTTTGAAATCCCAAAATTTGTAAATACCCCCTGTTTAAATTGAAAAAAATATCCCGTTAAACTACACCAAAGAAAAAAATTATAAGATTAAATAACAAATTGATCTAGTGTTTTTATCATCAACTTTCTAAAAAAACTGCATGATATAATCTTTACTTTAACCAGTCTAATTCTTAAAACTTTCTATTTCAACTTAAAGTTTCATGGAAAATGAAGTTTTTAATAAGAAAATACTGTTATAAAGTTTTTTATAAGGGCCGTTTTTAATTTTTTAAATTATTAATAACCTTTTTAAAACAATTTTAGCCAAGTTTTATCTTTAAATACTTTGTTTTATGTTTAAAATTGTTTTTGTTGTATTATTTGCAACAATGCGAGTTAAACAGATCTTCTTTAGCGGAGAAGTAAGGTGAATTTTACAAAAAGGCCTTATAGGGGATGAAGGGGTGGTTTTAGAAATTTGGAAATGATGTCATTGTCTTTCCCCCGTCCCCATACCTATGTGTACCAAGTTTGGTTCGATTCGGACGGGTAGTTTTGGAGAAATTGAGCCAAATCTGTTCCGGACAAACCCAGCCAGGAACCCAGGCAGGAACCCAGGGACACCTTCATTATATATAGAGAGACTAGCTGATATGCCCGGCCTTGCACGGGTGGAGTGTATCAATTTATTAAAATTTTCTCAAGTTACATGCCTAATTTTCTGTAACCATAATTACCAATCATCCTGGTAGTTTTTCATATCCCGGTGTTCCCAGTATTTTTTCATATCCCGGTGCCTTTTTCATCTTGGTGTCCCCGGTGCCTTTTCATCTCGGTGTTCCCGGTGCATTTTCATCACCGTGCTCCCTGTGCCTTTTCCCTCCCGGTTCCAACTGTGTAAATCTAACCTAACCATCCAGTTCCGGTGTTGCACATTTAATTACGACAGTTACCCAATTATCCATTCTAAGTGAAAAAAATCCATTAAAATTATTACAGACTTTTGAAATCCCAAAATTTGTAAATACCCCCTGTTTAAATTAAAAAAAAAAATCCCGTTAAACTACACCAAAGAAACAAATTATAAGGTTAAATAACAAATTGATCTAGTGTTTCTATCATCAACTTTCTAAAAAAACTGCATGATGTAATCTTTACTTTAACCAGTCTAATTCTTAAAACTTTCTATTTCAACTTAAAGTTTCATGGAAAATGAAGTTTTTAATAAGAAAATACTGTTATAAAGTTTTTTATAAGCGCCGTTTTTAATTTTTTAAATTATTAATAACCTTTTTAAAACATTTAAAACAATTTTAGCCAAGTTTTATCTTTAAATACTTTGTTTTATGTTTAAAATTGTTTTTGTTGTATTATTTGCAACAATGCGAGTTAAACAGATCTTCTTTAGTGGAGAAGTAAGGCGATTTTTACAAAAAGGCCTAAAAGGGGGTGAAGGGGTGGTTTTAGAAATTTGGAAATGATGTCATTGTCTTTCCCCCGTCCCCATACGTATGTGTACCAAGTTTGGTTCGATTCGGACGGGTAGTTTTGGAGAAATTGAGCCAAATCTGTTCCGGACAAACCCAGGAACCCAGGCAGGAACCCAGGGACACCTTCATTATATATAGAGAGACTAGCTGATATGCCCGGCCTTGCACGGGTGGAGTGTATCAATTTATTAAAATTTTCTCAAGTTACATGCCTAATTTTCTGTAACCATAATTACCAATCATCCTGGTAGTTTTTCATATCCCGGTGTTCCCAGTATTTTTTCATATCCCGGTGCCTTTTTCATCTTGGTGTCCCCGGTGACTTTTCATCTCGGTGTTCCCGGTGCATTTTCATCACCGTGCTCCCTGTGCCTTTTCCCTCCCGGTTCCAACTGTGTAAATCTAACCTAACCATCCAGTTCCGGTGTTGCACATTTAATTACGACAGTTACCCAATTATCCATTCTAAGTGAAAAAAATCCATTAAAATTATTACAGACTTTTGAAATCCCAAAATTCGTAAATACCCCCTGTTTAAATTGAAAAAAAAAATCCCGTTAAACTACACCAAAGAAACAAATTATAAGGTTAAATAACAAATTGATCTAGTGTTTCTATCATCAACTTTCTAAAAAAACTGCATGATGTAATCTTTACTTTAACCAGTCTAATTCTTAAAACTTTCTATTTCAACTTAAAGTTTCATGGAAAATGAAGTTTTTAATAAGAAAATACTGTTATAAAGTTTTTTATAAGGGCCGTTTTTAATTTTTTGAATTATTAATAACCTTTTTAAAACAATTTTAGCCAAGTTTTATCTTTAAATACTTTGTTTTATGTTTAAAATTGTTTTTGTTGTATTATTTGCAACAATGCGAGTTAAACAGATCTTCTTTAGTGGAGGAGTAAGGCGATTTTTACAAAAAGACCTAAAAGGGGGTGAAGGGGTGGTTTTAGAAATTTGGAAATGATGTCATTGTCTTTCCCCCGTCCCCATACGTATGTGTACCAAGTTTGGTTCGATTCGGACGGGTAGTTTTGGAGAAATTGAGCCAAATCTGTTCCGGACAAACCCAGGAACCCAGGGACACCTTCATTATATATAGAGAGATCTCGATGGTTGTCGGGAATAAATTGAGCTGTGATTAAACATGGCGGAAAGCGGACCTTTTCTAAAGCTGTACCAATTTGTATTAGTTGTGTAATTCTCGGTCAGTGATACCAATCTGTTATAACAAACCCAAAACTATAATTAAAATTATCTTCAATCTGAAGAATTAAAGCAAATTCTGTGTTATCTAAAACCACTATTATTTCGATCAATCAAATTTGGTTGCCGACAGAATCCCATTCACCCTTCCCCCATCCTTGGATGAAATCACTGTCGATGCAAATTAAAAAAACCCTATTTTTCTTATAGCTTTAAGATATATTGTGTAGATATATTTACCTTTTTAAAGCTTTGAAACAGCAGAACCAGCTAGCTCACAAAAAAAGTTGTCGGTAAACGGGAATTTCAAAAGCAACATGCTTGAACGGGATGAGGTGAATCAGCAGTTGGGAATTTCAGTCACCAGCGAATTCTCAATTCAATACTACTTTCCAGAACTATATGATCATAATAATGCAATTGATGTCAGTTTTTATTTTAGATGTGAAAAATTAATCCATTTTTAAAACATTTTAATTGACTGTCAAATAAATGGGTATTCCAAAGAATCCAGGCCTAGCGCCAAAAGTAGAGATAAAATAGTGGAATCTGGAAACCCGGATGTGTAGAATTGTTAACTCAATAATGAACAGCATTAGCAAAATAGAACTTTTCCAAAAGTCGACAAGGCCAGGATTGTTTGGAGTTACCATATAAATTATCCCAATATATTTTGAACAGTGGAAAAAGAACTTTTGAATTTAGACGTGCAGAAGAGTTCAAATGATAATATTTGTATACGATTCCCCAATTTTTAGCAAAATCCGCGGACTTCCGCTTCCCCTTGTTGGGAATTAGGAAATTCTGGTCTCAAATCGGTCCATGGGCGGATTTATGGGGGTCATGGGTACGTTTTGAGAAAATTCAGTTTTTGTAAAGAAAAATCATGTTTCCAAAGCCATCAAGAACAGCTTTCCAGTTTCCCCCCCCCCAGGGTTCACCACCTAAATCCGCCCATGATCTGTTCCGCTAAATATCGCCAAGCTGTTTTGGTTGCCAAAGATTAGAAATTTCGCCAAAAATTGCAAATAAACCGAATAAAACACAGATATAAACCATAAAAATTTTAAAATATTTAAATGTTTAACAACTAAAACAGCTTGGCAATATTTGACGGACAGAAACCGGAATCGAACCCTCAGATCAAACCTTGATCAGCTGATGTTAACTCGCCGATCTAATGTCAGATCTTGGCTTTTTTTTTTCCTCCACAGGGTCGGCTATTTTTTCGGGGCCCTCATAATCCTGTCCATAGTCGTGAACCTGTGTCACTTCTGTCTCGAGGCAGTTTTCAGCTCGGACTACGCAGATAAGGCGACGGAGGCGATAAAGTCTCTACTTGGTAGAGGTCGAGAAAAGAAATCCGCAGCGCATCAAGAACCTCGTGTGATCACAGTAGGAAACTTTTTTTTTTCATTCGTACAAGTTATTTTAGCGGATCCTTGAGATCAAGCACACATAGTACCTGAAAATATATGTAAAACCCCAACCAACCAACAAGTTATTTTAAGTTTAGAGTACAGTAGGTCCAACTTTCAGTATAACCATAAATAGCTGATCCTTTTAAGGACCTTTTTTGAAAAGCGATTATATTTGTTTTATTCAATTTATTTTAGGAGTCTGTTTTGAATAGATTATGCGTGAAATTCTGTAAAATTTTTATACTCATACTATGCAAACTCTTTTACGTGATGCATGTGATAATATCTCCTAGATCTCCAAAGGTGGATTTTACAATTGGGTATCAGACAAATAAGTCAAAGGTTTAGACTAAAAAAAAAAAATTGGTCAATTTTGAAACATTTTTACTCACCAAACGAAATTCCCATTGCTCTACTAATATTCAGATGAAATATCGGGTTACATTGATACCTGTGAGTGTATCAATATTAAGTAGCATTCTTTATAAAAAAAAAGTTTAATTTCAGAAAGATTCCAAGTTTTAAATCACATCAATATTATCTCTTGAGAAAATACACATTTTTAAAATGCTTAAAATTAAAAATCTAAGAAAACATCAGTCATTTATTTGAAAACTGTTTATTTTACTTGTGATTTTTCTATTATTAGTTTCTTTGAGAACGAAAACTTAATATTTGCAATTTCTTTAGGCTTTAGAGGCACTTCACCGACCCGAACCTAGGCCTCGAGTGACGATACTTCTGACCGCTGCAAGTGGAGATGTCAGGGTTTTGCAACAGGGTTCTGTCGAGGCCGCAGCTGAATCTGAAAATCCCCCCTCTTATGAAGATGATCTTCCACCATCTTATGATGTAGCAGTTAGTCTTTGATGTGTGTAGGACTTGTTCGTTTTTAAAATACAATTTTAAGGATTTTTACGATTTTCTGTGAAAAAATAAATATTTTATTTGGGAAATTTTTGTTTTCATTCAAATTTTTTCTTTAACAGATTTTGCACTATAGAGCATTCGCACATGACGTCACTTGGAGGACAAAAACAACGTTGCTAAGGCCGTTGTTAGGGGCGGGAAATAGAAGCATCCAATAGAAGCATTCGCACATGACATCACTGGAGGATAAAAACAACGTTGCTAAGGCCGTTGTTAGGTAAAGTCATGTGATTGAAAATGCTCTATAAAGATTATTAGTTTATCAAATATTAATCTATAATAATAAAAGAGCTTTACCACTCACTCACTCACACACTCACTCACTCACTCATCAACGCACAGCAAAATCTACCGGGGCTAAGGACTCGAAACTTGGTAGAGTCAAAGACCTTACGGTGTATACGCGCACTAAGAAGGGATTTTTCGAAATTCCTTTTTTCTGACCCACAGGGGGTTTTGGAGCGTTTTCGACGTTTTCGAGCCCAGCGGCGTCCCAAATGACCCCAGATCTTTGTTATTTCGCAGGAAGGTACCTAGCAACAATTTCTAGAAAGGCATTTTTCAGATTTTGGATATTCGAATTTTAAGAGGTCTGAATATTCCAAAAACCCGTTTTTGCTGAGCATAAACCAAGTTTTATATTTTCGAAGAAAACAATACCGAGAAATCGATATTACGAATTGAATTGTTGGTAATACCTTCTTGAGATAATTTCAAAGAAAGTAATTTCTGGATTTTTCGATATTCCATTCTGGAGGGGACGCACGGGGGTTTGAATATTTACTCCAGTTTTTAGTTTTTGGATCCTAGCACCCACATTATTAATGTGATTGTTATGAAATTTTAGCATGTTGTTCCTCACACAACCAGGAAGGTTTGCGAAAAAGAATTTTCTGAATCAAAACATTCTAAGGAGCCTTTTTTGTCCCTTATCTAAATTCTTATGCTTAGCCTTCAATGTTAAATTTATTGCGGTTATTGCTCTTTTCAGGACACGCAAAACCTCTATTGTTGGAAATATTTATTTTGAAATGTTTTATAACAGGTGAATTTTTAAAAAATATGATAAAGAAACAATTTTTAATGATTAAATAATTTTTTTTATAATAACCAAAAACCATTCCACTGAAAAATTTTATTCTTTTTTCTATTTAATCAAATTTATGTATTTCTAGCAAAGTTCAAATTAAACAATATTTTATCACAGGCATTTTCAGTGTCGATTCAAATGATGTTTACTTTTATTTCATGTTTGAAATTTCTTTCATTGAATGAGTTGGTGATAAATCAGCAAAGGGGGGGTTCAGGGGGTCTCCCCCTGATTTTTTAAAATAAATTATCGTTATTAAAAAATGGTTATAAACACTAATTCTAAACCGGTTTTTAAAGATCTTAAAAAATTATAAAAGAATGTAGTATATTTAATTGTTTTGTATTTCATAAAAATTTAGCGGGATGAGGGGGAAATAAGTTTTATCTATAAACATTGCTGTTCAATAATATATCTTTATTGTGAGCGAAGGCGGAGAAATTTGCCTCAAATATACATTTATAATTTATACCAATTGCAGAAATGGATGGAGGGAGAAAAGGACAAAAGGGAAAAAATAATGGGGTTCAGAAGGTCCCCTGACTTTTTTTCTATTTTGAAAAATTACTCTTTAAAAATGGGGATTCCACACATTAAATCTAAACAGGTAGCATTTTTAAAGGTTTTTTTTTACATCTTAACGAAGTGGTATGGCATCAAAAAAGAATCCCAGCGGGAAGACTGTTGACTCTATTGCATCTAAACGATAATTCTTATTTATTTTAACACACAGTTTGATAAGCCTTTTATCCCCCGAGCAACGGCGGGCATATCAGCTAGTCTATAATAATAAAAGAGCTTTACCACTCACTCACTCACACACTCACTCACCCACTTACCAACGCACAGCAAAATCTACCGGGGCTAAAGACTCGAAACTTGGTAGGGTCGAAGACCTTACGGCGTATACGCGCACTAAGAAGGGATTTTTCGATATATCTTTTTTCTGACCCACAGGGGGGTTCGGAGCGTTTTCGACGTTTTTGAGCCCAGCAGCGTCCCAAATGACCCCAGATATTTGTTATTTCGCAGGAAGGTACCTAGCAACAATATCTAGAAAGGCATTTTTTAGATTTTGGATATTCGAATTTTAAGAGGTCTGAATATTCCAAAAACCCGTTTTTGCTGAGCATAAGCAAAGTTTTATATTTTCGAAGAAAACAATATCGAGAAATCGATATTACGAATTGAACTGTTGGTAATACCTTCTTGAGAGAATTTCAAAGAAAGTAATTTCTGGATTTTTTGATATTCCATTCTGGAGGGGGTGCACGGGGGTTTGAATATTCACTCCCGTTTTTAGTTTTTGGATCCTAGCACCCACATTATTAATGTGATTGTTATGAAATTTTAGCATGTTGTTCCTCACACAACCAGGAAGGTTTGCGAAAAAGAATTTTCTGAATCAAAGCATTCTAAGGAGCCTTTTTTGTCCCTTTTCTAAATTCTTAAGCTTAGCCTTCAATATTAAATTTATTGCGGTTATTGCTCTTTCCATGACACGCAAAACCTCTATTGTTGGAAATATTTATTTTGAAATGTTTTATAACAGGTGAATTTTTAAAAAATATGATAAGTAAATAATTTTTAATGATTAAATACTTTTTTTATGATAACCAAAAACCGTTCCACTGAAAAATTTTATTCTTTTTTCTATTTAATCAAATTTAAGTATTTCCAGCAAAGTTCAAATTAAACAATATTTTATCACAGGCATTTTCAGTGTCGATTCAAATGATGTTTACTTTTATTTCATGTTTGAAATTTCTTTCAATGAATGAGTTGGTAATAAATCAGCAAAGGGGGGTTCAGGGGGTCTCCCCCTGATTTTAAAAAAATTATCATTATTAAAAAAGTAGTTATAAACACTAATTCTAAACCGGTTTTTTAAGATTTTGTTTAACATCTTATAAAAGTATGTAGTATATTTAATTGTTTTGTATTTTATAAAAATTTAGCGGGATGAGGGGGAAATAAGTTTTATCTATAGACATTGCTGTTCAATAATATATCTTTATTGTGAAGCGAAGGCGGAGAAATTTGCCTCAAATATACATTTATACCAATTGCAGAAATGGATGGAGGGAGAAAAGGACAAAAGAGAAAAAAATAATGGGGTTCAGAAGGTCCCCTGACTTTTTTTTCTATTTTGAAAAATTACTCTTTAAAAACGGGGATGGGGATTTCACACATTAAATCTAAACAGGTGGTATTTTTAAAGGTTTTTTTTACATCTTAACGAAGTGGTATGGCATCAAAAAAGAATCCTAGCGGGAAGACTGCTGACTCTATTGCATCTAAACAACGATAATTCTTATTTATTTTAACACACAGTTTGATAAGCCTTTTGTCCCCCGAGCAACGGCGGGCATATCAGCTAGTTAATAAAATAAAGTAAAATTCAATACGTTTGATTGATTAACTACGCTTTCAAATTTTTTTAAACTCTTCCAAAATATAGGATATTTGATTTCCTTTTGAAAAGGAATTTATTTGTTTAATTTGCGACAAGGGGCGGGCGGGCAAAACAGAATACAAAATTAAAGGCTGGAGTAAAATGGACTCTAACCGTCTGACGTCACACGGAACCAACATGTGACCTACTGAGCTTGCAATGGACTCTAACCGCCTATCTGGTTCGAGACTTCACGGAACCAACACGTGACCTACAACTGAGCTTGCAATTGGTTACCACACATACTACACTAGTAGATCTACTAGTGTAGTATCTGTGGTAACCAATGGCAAGCTCAGTAGGTCACGTGTTGGTTCCGTGTGACGTCAGACGGTTAGAGTCCATTGGTTACCACAGATACTACACTAGTAGATCTACTAGTGTAGTATCTGTGGTAACCAATGGACTCTAACCGTCTGACGTCACACGGAACCAACACGTGACCTACTGAGCTTGCGATTGGTTACCACAGATACTACACTAGTAGATCTACTAGTGTAGTATCTGTGGTAACCAATTGCAAGCTCAGTTGTAGGTCACGTGTTGGTTCCGTGAAGTCTCGAACCAGATAGGCGGTTAGAGTCCATTGCAAGCTCAGTTGTAGGTCACGTGTTGGTTCCGTGAAGTCTCGAACCAGATAGGCGGTTAGAGTCCATTGTCTTAATTTTAGAAAGAACAGAACTGGTAATTTTATTTTAACAGTAATAGTATAGTAGTAATAATAAATTTATTTTAATATAATCTAAATTATAGAGCATTCGCACATGACTTCACTTGGAGGACAAAAACAACGTTGCTAAGGCCGTTGTTAGGTAAAGTCATGTGATTGAAAATGCTCTCCATTTGCAACCCTGGTTTACAAACCATAAACTATAAAAGATAGAGGTCGCTTTTTAAATTATCTTTATAAGCTCCGCCTACTGACCGCTCTGTGAGTATTATTTTCGTTACGGTTATCTGGGAAATGTAACCGGGACCGCTTGATCCTGCTGCAGAGTTTTCAATAATAATAAACAAACAAACCTCCTGGAACTAATACCAAGGGTAAAAGGGTATTTTTTGTATCTCCTAAATATTTATGAGGCAATCAAGTGTAGATTCCAAAATTTTATGATGTTACGAATGCGAGGTGGGATTTGGAGGATCCTATCGTCCTGTTTGTTAAAGTATAGAGCGTTTCATTCTTTTTGCAAGTGTGCCCAGTGTCAAGAATCGTATCTCAAATATAAAAGGCCTGATTCTTCGGTATTCAGCATCAAGATTACTGATAGCAAGAATAAATCTTTTGGGTATGTTCATCCTTTCTTTTATTCTAATGTAAAAATTGCTTTTGAAATATTTAACATTATGAAGCAATGGCAATGGTTGGTTTCCAGATCTTGGCTTGGCACTACCATGCTGATTTGAGAAGGGTTTTTTTTACATGTATTTTTTTTTTCATTTATGCTTCCTCTATCTTCTAGTAAAATACCTCTGTTTGAGGTTCTTGTTCTTGTTGGTTATTTAGAGACATTTGCTGACTCCTATGGAGCTGCTTGGTCTCTGTTTGAGGTAATACTGCAAACTAAAATATAGGTACCAACACATCTTTGATATTTTAATTTGTACAGGTTCAAACTGTATTAGAGGCACAAACTTGGCAAAATATTTAGTGATAAATGGATTAAATATTAACAAAGCTAATCATTACTTGGTCTTTTTTCCCCTGTTGTGCCATCTTCTAACATGAGTGAATAACAACTTTCTAATTTAGAAAGACACATTGTGATCTGAATCTTTTTAATTTAACTGGTGTTTTGCAGTCTCTCATACTATTAATTTTATTTTAGATCAAACAGACACTTTTTCCTTGCTGGAATTTTGACATGGCTGGGTCTCAAAAAGGACACTGAGAAAGAAGATCCCATGATATCTGTGATGAAGCTCGGTATATTAAATATGGAGAAGAAAGAACACGACAAAGCTGAGAATATTTTGCATTTGGCTCTCAAACTTGCTCAAGAAAGGCAAGACATGCAAGCGCAGAGGTACATTTTCGATCTCCTGGCAAATGTAGCTTACGAGAAAGGCGATTTCAACAAAGCCGAAAAACTGTTCATCCAAGTTACAAAAGAACTTTTGTCCTCTGGAACCTCGTACGATGACAACTCCATAGTCGAAATTTCACTGAAGCTTGCCACGATTTACAGTCATAGAAATGAAATGGAAAAGGCAGAAAAGGGGTTCAAGTTCTGCATCAACACTCAACAAAGCAAAATTGATGGTTTGGACTTGAAAAATGTAGAGTCGTTATCCGATGGCCAAAAGGACACTCTTCTTCTCTGGGCCATGAGCGTAGATTGGTACGCTCGATTCTTACTGGCGTCTGGACAGTTACGAGACGCCAAAGAAAACTTTCAGAAGGCCCTGGATGTTTCTGAAAGAGTCAACGGTTCATCCCATCCTCAAACTTTAGTTCTGTTAAACGACATTGGTAGTGTACAAAGTTTATTGAAAGAGTACGAACTAGCTATTGAAAGTTTCAACAGGGCGATAAGAAGGTCCAAGGAAGGGGAATCTGACGAGTTGCCTGCATTTTATTGCAACTTGGGTGCCACTTACATGCAGTTAGGGGATGTTCCGAGGGGAGAGAAAGCATGTAAAACTGCTTTGAACTTGGCCAAGAAAATGAAGCACACATCTGCTGAAGCTGATGCTATTGAATGTTTAAAAGAATTGACTGCTATGAAAAACTGATTTTCAGACACTTTAATTATATGTAAATATTCATTGTTCTACATTATTTGATGCTTAACTTATTAATTAACTGAAATTTTCCTTTGTTTATACAAAATATTTATCCTTAATGAAAATGAATAAATGTGAACTAATGAAATATTGCTTTATTTGTTAAAAATGTGAGTCTTGAAAATCAAAAGAGGTCATTTTAGGATTTAGCACATCAAAAAAGGATTTTCCCGGTAAGGTTGAAGTTCAAAAATAATAATTATAAATTTGCTTTCAATTTTTTTTTTTTTTTTTTTTTTTTAAATTGCCTGATTTACCTAAATTATCAAGAAAGGTGATATCCTATGATAAAATAGAGGGCAGTTTTAGATTCAGTCCATTGTAGTCCATTTTCTCAAGAATTTTGAGGTATTTCCCAATAAACAAAAACCTAAATTGTCAGGAAATGTGATGTCCCAGGAAAAAAATGGAGATAATTTTCAGATACAGCACACCAAAAAACAAAGATCAGGTGGAATAACCCAAACAGATATAATTAAGTTTTTTTTGAAGATCTGTGTAATTAATAAAAATTATTGTAAGCATGTATCTTAATTTACTTATGGTGAAAAAAATGTTCCTAAAATGGGAGCTTTGGGGCTTTATTGGTAAAGGGCACCTAACAACGATAGTAAAATTAAGCCCATTGGAAACCTGACAAGGGAAAAACAAATCCCAGAAATTAAAATACATTTAATTAGTTGACATTCACAGGCTTCCTTTCTATAAAAGTTAACTTCAGGGTTTTGATTTTTCTCTAGCCTTAAAACCCTGTGTTTGGAAATAAATTAGTATTAATCCATAAACTCCATAACTTTTTTTTTCATTTTATTAAATTATTAAAAAAGCTCCTAACATATTGAGATGTATAATTTTCTACTATAGGCTATGAAATCTGAAAAAAACCCTTAGTTAGAGTTCTTATGAGCCTTGGAAAAAAATCCTTGAATATATATATTTAACTTCAAGGGTTCAAAAAGTAGGTACAGCAAAATCTTAATCATTTGAGCTCCTATCATCCAAATTTTCACTTTAACTGAGCTATGAAATTTTTCTAAAATCATGTTATCCTTAAAAAAAAGGGTAAATATTTCTGCAAAAAAAGGCCAAAGTAGTGTAGTACAAAAAACAATTAAGGGCTTTTTAAAGTAAAAACTTTATCAAAACAAAAACATTGTAAGTGGTGTTCTAGTACAAATTCCATTAAAATATACTTTTTTAAATCTACAAGATTTATATTAATTTTTATTTTTGCTTTATTAACCAAGATAATTGGTTATCCAAGTTATTTTGGTCCATATTAATTTGGATATGGATAATAATAGCAACTCAACTTTACATGAATTTAGAGCTATATTTAGTCTGAATTTATTTTGGAAAAAAAAATACCATGGAATTTTCTTGAGTATCAATAGGCTGAAAAGCAAGTGTCTGAATGCTTAGAGAAGGAATTGTTTTGCGTTTCATTTCACTTTTCCTATTCTATTTTTTCTCTTTTGCCTCCCTAAAAAGTCCTTGGGAGAACTTTAAAAAAGTGCTTGATTTTTTTTACTATCACAAGAGTGGGAACCATGCCAGCCTATGTCTTTTGGTTTTATATCTAAACTTTCATACCAACTCATCCAAACTTGTTTTTTTTCTGTTTAATTTGCTTTTATTACGAAGCAAAATGGATAGTTTTCTTACATTAAAGAATAAAACTTGTGTGCAGTGGCGTAACTAGAGTTGACTCATGGGGGGTGTTACTCCGACCAGTCAACCCCTCCAAAATTTTACTCCCTTTTAAAAAATGTCTCATAATATAGGTATAATATAAACAACTTTTTTTGGCCAAACTTCCGAAATGAAAACTTCATCTAAGAGGCTTAATTTTCAAGGGAAAAATACAGTATAGCACTATAAAAGACGTGAAAATTTTAGAGGGTGGTCTGGGGGTTCTCCTCCAGAAATTTTTTAAAAATTTATCTCTCAATGTAGTGTTTAAACTCATTTTGAGGCCCTTTGGGTTAGTTCCTAAAAGAACAGTTCCTTGTGAACCGCCTTCCTTGTAAAGGGAATTTTTTTCCCAGTTTTTCATGTTTTAGAAAACGTCGATGTGATGGGGGGGTTATAACCCCAATAACCCCCCCCTAGTTACGCCTATGCTTGTGTGAATGTTCCATAGATATTTCTTATAATATAAAAATTGTTTAATGTATCAATATTACCAATGTATCTATAAACTCGAGAAAACAAATCAATTTGTTTACAATCAATCAAATACAATGTTTATTAATGACATAATGTACAAATGGTTTTAATGTATAAAAACCAATTGAAATCTACAAAGGAATAGTAGTCCTAGAAATTCAATTACACTTAAAAAGATAAATATACAAGCTTCTTCTCCAAAGTCTACATGCTTTCTGATTTTCCTTCAAATCCTTGATTGCCGGCACCTCCTCCATTGCCACCAAACCCTCCACTGTTTCCACCACCAAATCCTCCACCGTTTCCACCACCAAATCCTCCACCGTTTCCACCACCAAATCCTCCACCGTTTCCACCACCAAATCCTCCACTATTTCCAAATCCTCTCCCTCTATTTCCACCAAAGCCACCTCTATTGTTGTCAAATCCACCTTGGTTTCCACCATAACCACCTCCTCCATAACCTCCTCTATTTCCACCATAACCACCTCCTCTGTTTCCACCATATCCTCCTCTTCCACCATATCCACTTCCGCCATACCCTCCTCTATTTCCACCATACCCTCCCCTGTATCCGCCTCTATCCCCGCCATATCCACCTCCACCTCCTCTATATCCACTTGTGTTGCCGCCATATCCTCCTCCTCTGCCTCTGCTTCCGTAGCTGGAACCGGATGTAAAGCGTCCACCAGCATTGTAACCTCTCGGAAGTCCTCCTCTTCCTCCACTCAATCGCATAAATTTTCTTGGTGGCCTAAAAGAGAAGTTATTCTGTAATTGAATGTTACATAAATATCGCACTCGAGATTTGTTGAGCAAAAAATGGCATGAAACTTTTTTTTGTCAAAATTCAGTGAATTAAAATAATTATCTACAATTGCTTGAATTTTTATTACAAAATAATACTGAACTGTTCATTTTAATCATCAATATTTAGGAGCTACACTCTACAGTCTACACTGAGTTGCAAAAAATTAAGAGGCATTCCTTATTTGAAAATAAACTAGCCTGACTCAAGTAAACAAGCAGTCATAAAATTGAAGGAAACTAGGTTAAGATAAAAGAATTACTTTAATTTAACTATTCAGTTACTGTGACTGCATACATTAATTTTTAACTGTGCACATTTCAAAAACTAGACGAACAATATTAGGTTGAAAATTCAGTACAATAAAAAATGGTTATAACTACTAAAAAACGTTTTCATGGTATTTTATTATTAAAGTACATGTCTGTTCTACATACAGTACAGTGATAAAACAGTACAGTATATATATTCCACTTAATTGGGAACAGGGCATTTTGTATTGATTTAGCAGATTTCCCAATAAATTGGAGTCTACATAATGTGTGTTTCACAACCCACAACAATTTTTTACTTATGTATGTATCCTTTCACTTTTATTATTTTAACCTAAACCAAAAATATATCAACTCAAGAGAAAATAATGAAATATCAAGCAAAACAAACAGTTATACAGTAGAACAACAATTAACTGCCAATATTAAGTTTTAAAAAATGCATCTCTTTAAAGAAGAAGGAAAATGATACACCTTTTGGAAACTGAAAAATCAATTAAAAAAAAGTAAAGTCGAGGGGTAATGTTCCCTTGTGGTTTCGGGGCATAGCTCAGACAAATGGTTGGATAATCAAAGGAGTTGTTTAATTGAATGTTGGATAATTGAAGTTCTACTGCGTACAACATAAATTCTAGAAACATGGTACTTACATGCAATATAAGCCAGTTGGAGAAAGCTATCAAAGCTTTTTTTTTTTAAATCTCTGAGGTAACCTTCCCTTTTAAAGGACTTAAAAGATTGGGCTTTAGCCCTCTTTCCAACAATTAGCAATCATAATTTGTCAGTACACCTTGTACACACTTTCAGTCCAATGCTATTTTATAGCCAGATAATATTCTTTTGCTTAAATCATAAAGAACCACCTAGTGTTGTCTTCTTTTAAACGAAATGCTTAAATACAATCAATGAAAACATAATGCAAGGGGTGAAAGGAAATAAATCCTGCTATAGCTTACAGACCAGAAAAAAATTCTTATTAGAATTTTTTCTTAAAGACATGCAATAATTCATATAACCCACTGCTTTCTCATCAGAAAACTTGCGATTTGTTTCCGTACCATTCGCATTCCAAAGAAACACTAATCCTTTCCAATAATAAGGGTGTAAATATTTTAAATATTATTTTAGCTGTTTTTATTTCAATCCCAATGCACATTTTTCCTAATAACCTAAACATAAATTCCCCTGCATATTAGTTACTCTGCCAACAAAATTCTTAGATATTAGTATTTTTTCATTCGCTTCTGGCACCTCCAACCAGCTAAGCAAAAATAAAATACCTTCAACGAATACACCCATTTACTGCTCGTTATAAATGTCTCCTTTTGGACTGTAGGTCTCCTGCTGTACTAATTAAGTGGTCATAATATGCAACATTTGAACTGTTTGATTTTCGTTCCCTGCAATCCGTCAAACTATAGATTTCTCAACAAACTGGCATCTCTAATGAGTATACATACAATGAGCATACAATTCAATGAGTATACATACCCTCCTTGGAAGTCTTCTGGGTCATCTTCCCCGCCTTCCATATTGAACTTGGCGGCATTCACAGCACACAATCTCTTCACCAAATTGACCAGTCTAGTGTTGGGAGTTTCCGCTCCATCTTGCTGTTCCGTGATGGACTCTGGTTCCAAAGCAGCATTCGTGATCAATTCTTCTATGGCCGGTTGCAAGGCCACGATCACTGCAGCGTCTCTGGGAGGCATTTTGAAGTTGATCCTGAAAGAAACATGACATGAAAAAGGTAAGCATAGGTTTGTTATATCAAACCCTCTTGACTCAATAGGGCTCCATATGTTATTGAATCATTGTTATAACAAACAAAATCAGTAGTAACTCATTTATAGGGCCTGCAAACTGCAGTACCCTCAACTATAATTTTCAAATTATATTATAGCTATCATTTATAATAAAATTCTTTATTCAATTATTTCTTTATGCATATAGTTTTTCTTTATATTTATAGTGACAACCTAGATTTAAATTTGGGTAACTAGACAGGTGATTAATAAGAATTATCATCGATATACTTCCATATTTATTTATTTCATAAAGGGTCCAGTGGGTCACATTAACATGACACAAAACTATTAATCATTTAAACTTATTAAAATTGAAGTGCATGTGGTTAAAACAGAAGAACAATTATCATAATTCTTAATTTCCTAGAGTTCTAACATATGTAAGTTAAAAAATTTTCGTACAGGGCTTATAGACCGGGAGCCAGCAACATATTTTGTCAGTCATTTCCTCTCAAGCGATATTTGGTGGAAAATTTCAGGAAGTTATATCATAAAGCCTGGTGAGCGTCAGCTGGCTGTAGGGCGGTGGAATAGACGTCAGCTGGTCGTTTAACATTTGGAGCGTCTTTCTCAAAGATTTATTGCGGCTTCAATTGCGCGAGAGAAAAGGAACAAGAGGGAAACTCAGTGAAACTGTTATGTTTTTGTTTACATTTCGATTTGCTTTGTATTGAGGAGAGGTACGAAAGGGTGTGTGGCGGATATCGTTTTAAATCAAGATTTTGTAAATAATGTAAGATGTAAGGAACCAACAAACATGAACAAAAATTTATACTTTCAGTGATTTCCTTTCAACGTTTCCTGACTTCATGAGTCTCAAGTTGTCAACAAAAAACAATAGACGACATTAGTCATTACGTCACTTGCTTGTTTGGAAACGTTGATTCCATCCGTGATTGGTTCCGTACGGATTTACTTCCAATCACGGATAGAATCAACGTTTCCAAACAAGCAAGTGACGTCACACTAATGTCGTCTATTCCCTTCTAGAACATTATTAATTAAATATTGCCAACTTAAAATTATCTGAAAAACAAATAAATATCTAAAAAATTAATTAAAACAGTGTCCTTTCAAAAAGTTGGTTTGGTTTATAAAAAGAAATTAAAAGTTATCTTTAGGGAAATTGGTAAGTAATTAATTTTTAGAAGTAATAATTTATTGTTCTTTAAAGAAAGTTGGTCTATTTCCTAACAATACAAAGCAAATCGAAATGTAAACAAAAACATAACAGTTTCACTGAGTTTCCCTCTTGTTCTTTTTCTCTCGCATAATTGAAGCCGCAAAGAATCTTTGAGAAAGACGCTCCAAATGTTAAACGACCAGCTGACGTCTATTCCACCGCCCTACAGCCAGCTGACGCTCACCAGGCTTTATGATATAACTTCCTGAAATTTTCCACCAAATATCGCTTGAGAGGAAATGACTGACAAAATATGTTGCTGGCTCCCGGTCTATTACAGGGAAGTGAATGGGTTGTTCTCAAAAGTGAAATTACTGTATAAAATAGCAGCCCCTATCCAAGTGATATCTCTATTTTAGCCATGTAAACCATAGCGGCCAACATTTGAAAACATAAATTAGGGAGATAGTTCTCAAAAATTAGGGATATTTTCACACAAATTAGGGAGATTTTCACGACATCTAATTTTGGTAGAAATAAAGTACTTCTCTAAGACTTAGAGTAAAACAAATTTAAAAATATAATACTATATAAAGATTCTCACAACAGAAATGCTACTTAAACTTTTATTTATTAACTTTTACTATTAAACATTGCACAAAACAGCTTGCACTTAAGTCCTTGGAAGAAAACTTTGATTGAAAAGTTTTGATTTTATTGCAACTTTGATTAGATTTAACATTCTTTTGATGCTTTTTGGACTTTATATGGGTTAAAATATCGAAAATTGAGGGGAAAATCCTCAAATTTGATTTATAAAGAAATTCAGGAGATTTGTTATTTTTTTTGGGATATCGGGAGATAACAGTGAAATTCGGGAGTCTCCCAAAAAAATCGGGAGAGTTGGCCGCTATGATGTATACTGTAGTATACAACAATGTATCACAATTTTGTAAGTAAAATAACTATTTGACCTAATTAATGCAACTTATTCAACATTAATAAGTAGGGAAACAGTTAACATGGGATATCATAGATGTAAGTTGCAGTTCTCTCTCACTTGACATGCAAAAGGAAAAAAGAAACACTTTGATTTGATGTTAAACAAGTAATACTTTTTAAGCAGAATACACTTTCACAAGGATAGTGACTTTTTAAATGAGATTTATTGCAAGTCAAATAACTGAAGGATGAGAGAAAGTAATAAATTACACTTCTATGGCTAGATGGCAATATAAAGGGATTCAATGCAATACAGCAGGGAATGAAAATAAAAACTAGTGCTATTACCATCTATCAACTTGGACACACCCATTCACATATTCAACCTTCTTGCAGCCAAATAGAAGAAGGTGAATGGGAGTGATCATTGTCATCTGTTTGCAGGAAACGGCTCTGGTTCGAATCTAAAAAAAAATTAACATTTAAAAGACAGCAAGATTTGAAGTTATATATTTTCTCAAACCTATAACCCCCTTATATTCATTTGTAATGGATTATTTCATTTTTGTCATTTAAAAAGATTTTCTTAGCATTTCTCGCAAAAGTCATTACTTAGGAGAATCTTGCAATTTCCAAAAAAGTTCAGAAGATTATTTACATTCAATTAAGGAGTTTGGGAAGAAGGAACCAAAATTTGTAAATATCCCAAATCAATTTGAGAGTTGATATTATTTCCCAGTATCAATCTATACTGGAAAATGAATAAATAAAGTAAAATTTAAACTCCGACATAACAAGTTTCCAGGAAAATGAAAGACTTTATTTAATCAACATGTAGTGTTGGAAATTTGCAATGCCCAAGTTTTGAATAACATTTTTGGTACAGAGTTGCTTGATACATGATTGACATTTTAGCATTATACAAATAGTAAACTTAATTTATGCTTTAAAAAATCCAACTGAGTTAACTCACTTTTTCACCAAACACAAAGAACGGCGATGGGAACTTGGGAGGTAAGTTGGAACAGTTGACTGATGATTTATGAACAAGAGCAGCTCTTCCTTCAGTAGTGATCACCTTCCTCTTTTCCTTGTGAAAGCAAACATTAGGATAATGCCCCATGGCCAAAAGACCAACCACCTGAAAAGAGAAAACCCTTCTAAAAATATGAACCACACGACATTCAAAAACATTTACATTACTGTAACCAACTTACGGCATCTAGTCTAGGGTCGTGTCCTTCAAAATAGTAATCTTGAGACTCGAGCGAAGATTCGGGAAAGCCGGCAGTAATCAAAAGATCTTTCAGCTGATTCTGTTGTTAAAAAAAATAAGTTAATTAACATAAACCAATATAATTTGGTGGTTTGATTTAGCATAAACAACTAAACATACCCTTGCGTCGTGAGTGATCCTGAGAGTAGACAGGTTCAAAGAAAACTTCTCGCAGAAAGACTGCTCCTGGAATTCGCCGGACATGTGAGCCCCCTCCCACTGGACGAAAGCATTCAGCATGGTCAGGTGGTCGCTCCAGCGGTCACCACAGAACTTCCTGTGCACGTAAGCGAGCCGTTTGGGGAAGGGAGTGTCAAAAGGTTCCGGGAAGGTGCTACTGTGTGCAGCCATTGTGCAAAGGGCATCACCACACCTGAATAAAAATAGGTCAATATAGGAGGCACTCAAAAAATTTTCAAGTATTCAAGGCAATACATTTAAAAACCTACTTGCTAAGCAGTTTTTATGAATTAAGATTAAGACACAATTGAGTCATGATGGTAAATGCAGGGTTCCCACTCAATTTCAGAAATAAAATTCCCCGACTTTTCCAAGTCAATACCCTGACTTTTCCAGACTATTTACGGCATTTTTCAGATATTTCTTGCGCTTATGAACATATATTTTCAATAGATCGTCTATTCCGTCTATTCCGATCGTCTATTTTTTTCCACTTTTTAAAGCCAAAATTGACACCCAAACATTAAAAATGGGCAATACCACTATTTATTTTTTATTTTTTTATGTGGTTCAGATTGCATACACATAAATATACCTTCAAAAATTTTTGCTCTGCGATGCATACTTTTTTTAAAAATCAAATTCAAAGTTTGCGGGTTTTTTTGTGCGCAAAATCAAAATTTTCGCGGGGAAAAGTTGTGACGTACTTCCATCCGATACATTGTTATGCAGATTTTGCCTCTTGTTAATTAGGATGGCTTCGGAAATATTTTAAAAAAACTAGTAGAAATAACAATATAACAATATTTTAGGAATAAGAATTTTATAATATTTTACAGACAAACTTAACATTTAATTAAATTAAATTCCTTAGATGTATGAAAAAGAGATGAAACTTACATAAAGCGTTACTTTTATTCTTATTTATTTTCGTTTTACTAGTGTTTTAAAAAACACTTTTGGAGCCATTCTAATTAACAAGAGGCAAAATCTGCATAACAATGATTTCTTACTAAAATATCGGGATGAAAAACCAAGAAAACTGTATGAAATGTATGTAATTTTGGTGTTATAAGATGTATTTTTGGTCCTTTTTGCATTTCCATCGGTCTTTAAGGGATATTTCAGCTGGGAAACTTTTTAAATGCAATTTTGTGCCTTTTTGATAGAAACAAATAATATGGACAACCCAACAGTAAACAAAGACAAGCCCAAGCAGCCAAATTGTTTGTATAGGATGGAAGTACGTCACAATCGCATCAACCAATGGGAGAACGATTTGAGTACGGCTCAAATTCCGCGCTTTTAAATCTTAAATAATGAAGAAAATAAATTTTTTTGGTTGTTTTCATGCAGAAAATTGAATTCAGAACAGTTTTCTTCATAGGGTAACGATATTATTATTTATTTTTTAAAAAATAGTGGTATTGCCCATTGTTGATTTTCCAGGTGTTCTGTATGATTTTCCAGGTTTTTGGCCAAAATGAGCAATTTTCCCTGACTTCTTAGGTGAAATTAAAATTCCCTGACTTTTCCAGGTTTTTCAGGTATTCCCTACCGGATTTGAGTTCTTAAACTGCAAGTCTTGCAAAAATAACCTGGGCCTCATTTCAACTTTTTTAGAGACTTAACTGAGTGAGAACAACAGTTTGGAACAGATCTTTAAGGTTGAGAGTAATCAATAAGTAGCTAAAATTTTTAAAAATCTGAGGAGGTTGATATCATCTGCTTGAACTTTTTAAATCATAATTAATTACAAACTAAACTTTCTTATGCACAGAGGGTTAATATAGTACAAATACAAGGGTTGCTTTTTCGACTCCTGTATTTATCCTAACCTACACAAACTTTACACAGCAACTCTAAAGCACAGCAAGATATCTCCAAAGATCCTCTAAAGTAAATTTAAATTAAGTGGAGTTACCTGGTTCTTGCCCTAATGGCCTCAATTGTCCAAAAAAATTTCTGCTTTTTACTTTATAATTGTGCAATAAATTCACGTTGTTTAATCATTCTAATTGAAATTCTTGCAACAACATTAAGGTTTAACTCCAATGTAAATTTGTTGGAGTTAGCTCATTGTTGCTGCAAGTGCCTCACTTTAACTACACAAAACTTGTGTGCCACAAATAAAAAGTTGAAAATCATTGATCCAAACCACATCTTAAAAAGATTCCTTACCTTACAACTAATATTAATGCAACAACAAATAGTTTTTTAAAATATACTTATTAAACAAAATAGTACACTTAAAATCATTAAGAAACAATGTTTTAATACTGAAACAGTTATTAATTACCAGAATATGCATCCTAAAACCAGCATCTTTCCTAGACGAGGTTCGACTGGTAAACGAGCCAAAATTTTTCCCAGTGGAGTCAGTTCACTGCATCGATCTAAAGCTCCCATTTCTGTTCAGATGTAAGGAGTATTAAATACAGATTAATAAAAAATATTAAGTAGCTGTCAAGAATAAACACTGACATTACCAATTATGAATCAAGGGGAAGGGAAATGAGGTGTAATAAAAATGTTTCGTTTCATTCAGTTACAAAAGTTTTTCTAATGTTATTTAATGAGAGAGAGAAGTCATTAGAAAATATACAACCAATCTGGTGTTTGACAATGTCTTACTAAAGAATTATATTGATTAATGAGGACACAATTACAAATAAAATCTCAAGCAGACTTTTCATATTCAAAAAAAGATTTTCAGAGTGTTTGGGATAGAAAGGGGGAATAAAGAGCTTTAAGCAAAAAATTAGTTTTTGAAATGAATACAAGCAAAAAAAAGAGTAACAGTTTAACCTTAAACACAAATTAAAAAAAAAAAAAAGCAGAAAGCTGTTTTGAGGATCCTGAATCCTCTCTAAAGAACTTTTGGTTTTTTTATAAAGTTTATTATCTATTATTATCAATTAATTAAATACTAAAAGAAAACAAAAAATGTTACCTCTCAGCAAAACTTCTGATTCAATGACTGCATCTATAGGTGGAGGTTCCAGTGCTTTGGAGAGGAATTTTCCAATATCTCCCAATCGCAATAACTTGATAGACAGGGATATTTCATGCAAAGGAGTTCGGAATATTTCTGGGGTTGTGTAGTTATCCATCCTGAATTGCATTACATATTTTGCTTTAATTATAAGTACTAAATAATATGCAATTTTTCAGCTCTAGAAGCTATTAAGGAAGAGAGAACTTAAAAGATAGCTGGTGGAGACAGCTTTGATTACATACAAAAACATCAAAACTCATAGTGTGCAAAGATACATTCAAATAAAAAGAAAAAAATAATATAAAAATTTTTTTGATTTTCAACAGATTCAAGGGTTGATACCGAGGTTAGGAAGCTTTACTGCAGGTGGGAAAAACGCAAAAAAACATCAGCAAGACCCCTTAATATCCCAATTCTATTAGTAAAAACTTTCAAACTGTTTGTCTAGTTTTCTACACTAATTAGTAAGTTTTTCCAAAGGGTGAAAAAAAACTTTCGAAAAAACATTTTGTATACATTCATTTGATATTTTCCTATTTTTAATCAACAATTACAGACAGTGGCGTATATAAGGGGGGGGGGCGAGGGGGGCCCTGCCCCCCCCCGAAATTCAAACTGGGTGTACCAAAACAAGTTAAAACCCTGTATTTTAGGGTCAAATTTCAAAAATTTTCTGGGGAAGGACCCCCAGATCCACTTTTGCACTTGGAACTCTATTTTTATAACTTTTAAAATATTAAGTTCAAAAAAATGTACAACCAAAATTCAGACTGTACCAAAACTAGTATAGTTAAAAACCTGTTTTTTTAGTCAAACTTCAAAAAATTTTCTGGGGGAGGACCCCCAGACCCCCCTTTGGTACTTGTATTTTTATTACTAACAATTTTTCCTATATTAAATTTTTAGGACCTAAATTATCACCTAAAAAGCTACATTGGACCTATTAAATATGTGGGGGAGGGGCTGGGGAGTAATTTTGGGCCCCTCCCGAAATAAATTCCTATATACGCCACTGATTACGGAAGAACACTTAAATCCATTAAAATGACTACATTATGACCTTATCTTAGTTGCACTAAAAACAGGATTAAAAAAGTCTTGTTGCGTTGGACAAAACCAAAGTAAAGACAGTTTTTTTTGCAAAAAAAGTTTTAGACCGTTTTTTTTAACACACAACTTGACTTTTCACTTCTATCATGAGTAAAAAATTAAGAATCACAAGAGAAGCACTAATAGGCATTGAGAAGATCATACTATCCTCAAATAATAACCTTAATTTAGTTAACAATTAATTAATTTTTCTAGGGAATTTATCTCTAGTAAATCTCTTGTCTTTCTCACATTGTACAGCCTATGACCAAATGAACAAAAGAAAAATGTAAAAACAAAAAAATTAAGGCAGTGGGTGTAAAAATTAGGATAGTACCTAAAAACTGAAGTCAGTTTTAAGGACTTAAGCAGTTTTTAGAAGAGTGCATATATCAACCCTGGGAAAAATGTTTAATAAAACTTACTTTTCAAAACGGGCACGGCTGCAAAGACGGAATGCAAACCCTTCTCTCACACGGCCTGCTCGACCTTTCCTTTGTTCTAAGTTGGTCTTGGACGCCCACACAGTGGCATAGTTGGTCATGTTGTTATGCGAAGTAAACAGTTTCATCTTCACTCTGCAAACCATAACAATAGTCAACACACGAAAAAATATTCAAGTGGAAAGGATAATCAAGTCAAAATAAAACGACGTCATTGAATATTTGAATTTATAATTTCACTACTTACTTGCAAGAATCAATAACATAAACGACATCATTGATTGTTATACTTGTTTCCGCAATGTTGGTAGCAAGAATAATCTGGGGGGAAAGGTAGAATTAAGACACATTTAAAATTGCATTTTCAGCATTGTAAAATTTAATCATAAACATGTTTGATTATACACTTGGCCTCTTGGATCAATGTCATATTTTAGTGCACCCATAAATTTGCTATGTCACACTTTTAAAGCTAAAATAAAACTTAAATTCAAATTATCTCAAATCTTAGAATCCCTAATATCTTTAGTTTCATTACCTGAATTAGTAACTCTTCTATTACTGTTAAATTAAAACTAGCAGAGTAAGAATACCTCTTACAGCATTGTGACAGCAATGGGGAAAAAACAGTAGATAATGATGTCACAAATTTTAGAACTTTTCCTTGTCACATTGCTTTTCATAAGACCCCCTCTACTTAAAAAAAAAACAACGTAATTTATGAGTTGTCCCATATGACGTCTGAAAAATCTTTGACATGGTGGTGAAAACATGATATGCTTCAAGCCAGTGGTTCCCAGTCAGCTGACCATTTAACCCAAAATGTAATTCTTATGTACCACTTATACTTACACCTTGCAATGTTAATAAGTTATATTTTAGAAGAAAAATTTGAAGGAATATTGAGGTAACGTGCTAACCTTAGTAACGCCATCAGGGACTGATTCAAACACCCTGTGTTGTTCTTCTCTAGGAACTTGAGAATGAAGAGGTAAAATGAGATAGTCCCGCCCGGAAAACTTAGGGTGCTGTTGGAGATGACGCATCAAGGCAAATATGAGGTTCCAGCCTGGTAAAAAGACGAGAACAGCTCCGGGGACATTCAAAGATTTGATGTAACTTAGTAAAGACTGTGGAAAAAGGAGAATTTGTCAGAAGTATTTCTTTTTACATAACTTAAATCTAACTAAAACATGGTATAAACAGAAAATACAGAAAATGGGTAGGCACAGGGCAAAAGTTAATTTCTTATGAATCTACCCCTGTACAGATTTCAAACAAGCTTAAATTCAAATAAGATTCACACTTGATATTATTTTTGTTCTTATAGAAATTGGAAAAAATACTGCACCAAGACATCTATTTATTTCCTTTGCAGTTTTGATGGTTTTAAAAAAATATATAAATTGAGCTGGTTTGAGTTTTGTTCATTTTAAAATATATTTTGAACAGTTCTACAAAAAGTATTACTGTTTCCAAAAAAAATCTAGAAATTCCTTTAAACATTAAAGAAATAAAAAGAAAGGCAAAACAATAAACAAAAAGAGAAAACTTTAAGATGTAGTCTTTGAAACAAATATTCAAGGAAAGGGCACTCATTAAAATACTCAAACAGTAGCACACGTTGAATATAACATAGGTTTAAAACATCGTACTTTAGCATACTTGTATAATATACACGAACGCGCGAACGGCGTTCGCAGAAAATTTTGCCCTCTGAAGAAAATTTTCTGCAGAAAAACTACAAAAATAATTTTTTTTAGAAATTTTTCTGCAGAATTTTTTTTTTGATCGATAATTTTTTCTCTGCTAATCCCTGTCCTTAAAATTTTTTCAATTTTGGCCCTTTTATTGAGTCAAATTTGGCTTTTTTTCAAGTCTTTTTCGGATTCGCTTGTGAGTCGCGCCCACCCGGTAAGTTTGCTTCTTCTCGTGTTCCGATCGCAATACGGAGAAAACAACTTTACCGCGATTGAAAAGCTTTTCCTAGCGTTTCTATCGTAGCAACTCAAGCTTAATTCCAATTCAGTTTTGTCACATCCTGCTGAAAATGTTGATAGAAATATTTTTTAAAGCTAACAATCAAAATATTAGATCTGAAATTGATTCCAAACATAAATTTTAAATAAAATAGTTTGGGAAAAAGGTACAAGATAGTCAGGTAGCACAGATAAAAATGATTATGGTACCAATTTGAGTATTTAAGAAAGAATTTTAAGATTTAAAAATGTGTAAATTCTTGCAGAAAATTTTTTGGAAAAAAATTAAGTTTGCAGAAAGGTTTTCATTTTATACAAGTATGTACTTTAGAAAAATCAAATTTTACTCTAAAATATGGAACTAAGATACATACTTCAATGAGTTCAAAAGACATCTCTTTTTCACTTAAGGTACCCATAGCCTGTTTGGTAGCAGCAGAGTAATTTGTACCAATTACTTTGTTCATGTTTTCCTAGAAGGGAACCACAATGAATAAAAATAAATGGGAACTTTTGGAACTGCCATTGGAAAATAGTTTGCAACAAGTTGTCATTTAAAAATAGCGAGAGGACTAAACCTGAACCCCTTCTCAAGTATGCTTTTGGCTTAAAATTCAAAAGACATTAAAATGACTAAAGTGAATCATCCATATTTTTTTTTCAATATTATGACTATGAGATCTACCAGAATTCAGTTTCTTAAGTTAGGACAATAGTTTATGCACTTTAAATTACACCCTTAGGGCTTTATTGTTTATGCAACTTAAGAGAGTTCTTCTTTAAAAAGGCATACATCAAAAAGAACATTTTAATTAACATTCATCTACACTGTATATCAGGGTTGGCAAGTTTCTTCCGAAGTGGAAAAAACCGCGGAAAAAAACATGGAAAAAACTGTCCGGAAGAAATAGGTTTCTTCCAGATGGAAGAAACCTTTTTTATTCAAATAAATTGACAAATAAGCTTTAATTTAAAAGTTATAATGTTTTACTAATAAAATTATACCATTAAAAATATAATTATATGCTAGTAGGTACTGTAGAGTTAATAATTACACCAATGTTTTTACTAGAAGGTTTCTTCCACTGGAAGAAATCTTTCCTTTTTTTTAACATTTTAATAATATTTAAATAAAGAATGGTTAGGTAACATTCATAAATAAATAGTAGAAACCATTCTAGTCAACATCCCCTTTTAAAACATAGTAACCTGAAATTTAGTGTTAAAAGTAACTTCTTTTTCAAAAATTAATGATTTTAATTAATTAATAGTAATTAAATTAACTTTTATTTTTTAGATTGTGGTTTAAATTGTTCATTTATGTAGTCAGTAAATTTAAAAATGTGGAGCATTTGTTTGGCTTTTAGTGGGTTTTTTTCCAGTTTCTTCAATTTTTTCCAGTTTCTTCCGGTTTTTTCCAGTTTCTTCCACTGTCCTGGAAGAAACTAGTTTCTTCCGGAAGAAACCCAACCCTGCTGTATATCCAAGATACTCACATCTGGTTCATCCGTTTCTACAGCACTTTCATCGTCTCTCTTCCTCTTTCTGGTATTTGGAGGAGGCACAAAATTCAACATCTGAATACAGTCTTCTAAAAAGTACTCTGGAAGATACAAAAAGTATTATAAGACCCAAGTATAAAATGTATAATACATTTTTTTTTATAGTAATCAAATGACTATAATATTTGGATCAGTGAGACAGATAACATTACATGTACAAAATCAGCTGTTCAAGATATCTGCAATTAAAGGTTCAGTTATCTGCCGAGTCCATCTCTATGTAATGTATTTTAACTTATGATAAATCATCAAACATACTTGAAGGGCCCATTATCACTGCCAGCTGTTTTCTTTTTAAAAATAAATATGTTTTGTTGATTAAACAAACACTAGCTTCTCTAATCCATATGGGTTCTCCACAGAACATACTTAAATCATAAATTTAATTTCACTCTTCTTCCCTTTTAGGGCCTTGGAATATTGTTTCACAAGAATATTGAAGGGAGATTTTCAAGCCATCAGAACATGTGTCCCCAACCTAAGAGGCAAGGAGTGTTCAATGAGAATGACCATGTTGCACACCAGTGGCATTGCCAGAAAAAAATTACAAATGGGGACATGGTATTTTGGGGGAGGGATATGGGGTAATTTAAGTAGTTTACTATGGTCAAGAAAGGTAACTTTTTGAGTTTCTGGTGGATATACCCCTAATCTCCCCTTCTAGCTATGCCCCTGTTGCACACAAACTATTTGATTTCACTGCAATTCCTGTTAATCAACAGGATATACCCAGCTGAAATAATGACTGCTTGAGCGACAAAAAAGGGGTCGCTGAATCAGGAAGAAAGTAATGACCCCAAACTGCTTTTTTCAAAGACCATAAGCTCTCAGCCTCCCTTTTTTGAGTAGGATTTTACTGTTCTTATATGCATAAGAATAAAGCCTCCCAGATAGAGATGGGCAAAAAACGAGTAGCAGTTAAAAAATAGCTGCTACAGGAAAAAAATTAATGTAGCTGCTAAATGTGTTTAGAAATAGCTGCTAAAATTTAGCAGCACTTGAAGGCTCTCGATTAGTCAAAAAATCGCATCTATACTGCTACGCGCTGACCAGTGAGAATCGCCTAGATTTAGCAGTAGCAGATAACGAAGGAAACAACAGGAAAACACGATCATGTCCCCTGCTAAAATTTAGCAGCATTTGAAGACTCTCGATTGGTCAAAAAATAGCATCTATACTGCTACGCGCTGACCAATGAGAATCGCCTAGATTTAGCAGAAGCAGATAACGCGATCCTGTCCCTTATCAGTAGCGTAGCAGCTGCTAAAAAAAAGCACCTTTACCCTTAACCATAGAGAGTGCTAATCTGCTAATTTTTAGCAGCTACTTTTAGCTATTTTTTCTTTAACGAACGTAACTGCTAAATTTTCAAAAAATAGCAGATTTGCCCACCTCTACTCCCAGATAGATATAAAGGGCAAACATAATTTTTTTACATGTAAATCTAGACACTTTACAGAATCTACAGGTACATTTTTAATGTTGAGATTGCCTTTCTTTCCAACACAAAATATGCAAAAAATAATACCAGCTATTGAGTTTCCTTTATGGAGAAACTTATGCTTTGCATCAAATAGGTCTCAAACTAATTCATTAAACAAGCAAATTTATTTTAAGACAACTTCAGACTGAAGAAATGAAATACCTTGAACAGGAAAGGTCCTTCCAGAAACTTCTATGATGGGACAGCCTCCAAAGTATTCTTGGAAGAGGGAGGTGTCAATGGTTGCAGACATTAATACGACACGTACTTGTGGAAACGCTCGAACCATATCTCTGAGAACTACCATTATGAAATCAGTCTGGAAATAGATTTCAAGAACTTTGAACCTCACATTCATGACAAATAATAATTTACTGAAGAACAAATTATTTACCATCCATACTGAAAAGTTATAAAAGCTATGTGAAACTTAACACTATATAGAAAAGGGATGAAATCAGCAGTTTAATAATCTAATTTACACTACAAGTACAAGAAGCTATCAAAGAAAGGACAGATATCAATATCATGAAATAAACAACTTGATTAAATGCTAGTTAATGAATTGCTCACTTACATTCACATCTCGCTCGTGAATTTCATCTACTATCACATGAGACACTCCACGTAAACCACCTTCCAATTTTCTGAGTAAAACACCTGTTGAAAATACAGAGCATTCTTTTAAAGTCATAAAATCTTTATAACATTGAATAAATTTTGATCCCAATTTATTATAATTGATAAACAGAGTATGGATAAACTGTTTTTCATGAAAAAAATCTTATAAATTCTTAACACAAGAAACTTTCACAGGTAGTACTTGGTTCCCACTCTTTGAAAACATTGAAAATCAAGGACTTTCAAGGACTTTTCAAGGCCCTCAACAAAATTTTTCAAGGACCTTTTTTCGCAGACATTTAAAAATTATAACCCTCGAGATAACAGTTCTAGTGCATTTCTCACTCAACCAGAAACTGGATCTACCTTGTTGGTTCATTTGTGGAACCGATGTAGAGGGTGTTACTATCGTAATTTCATGATTGGAGCGTTTCAAAAATCGCCAGTAACTGGGGGGAGGAAATTTAGATGAATTAGCTAAAGGCGGCTGGAGTGGATTCAAAATCCAAGGACCTTCAAGGACATAGGCTGTTTTTCAAGGACCTAATTTTAGCATAAAAAAATTCAAGGACTTTTAAGGACTTTCAAGTATATAACCCTGTAGTATTAAGAGACATTAGTGTAGTGCATTTTAATAACCAGTTAATAATAACAAAATCAAAAAGTAATCAAAATTTAATATCCAAATTATTATTACCATTTGTTGGGTAAGAGGAGCTGGGAAAGTAGTGTTAGATAAGTAATTTTATATTGTTTTTAAAAAGCATTTTGAGATTAATAACACCATTTTTGTTCCATAAACAAATTATTTATGCTTAACCAAAAAGAGTACTATTTTTCAAAAAGGAAAAGCAATCCATATTACAACTCTGTGATAAATTAAAGATACTTCACAAAAAAGAAAAATTGATTGCCTCTTAATAATAAAATCTTTAGTTCAAGAGTGTCTGTATAAGTAAAATCATAATGCATTTTCTTAAAAACATATAGATTTAATACCAAGACTGACAACATTCATTTTACTAATAAATTGAATAAAAATTTTAATGAACTTACCTACAGTACAAAACAAAACTGAACCATAAGGTCTGGGAAGACAAGATTCAAATCTAACACTATATCCCGTGGTAACGCCCAATGACTCAGCTCGCTCCTCAGCAATTCGTTCAGCAACAGAAACAGCACTAATACGACGTGGCTAAAAGGCATTGAACAAATAAACAAACAGCAGTAACATAACATTAGCAATTTTAGTGGTACTTTTGCATTAGCTGGGTGCAAGTACCAAGTGCTCTAATAAATCACTATAAACAATCAAATATCAAATTTAAAAAACTATCAAAATATCAACTGGTAGTGTTGTTTTTTATTTTTGTTATATTGTTAGGTGTAATTTGCAAAATTTCGCCAGTTAAGTCCGATTGAAGATATTAGTGCCTGGCTAATCCAAAAGCACCATTTTAGTTAAATGTTCAGTTAATTCTACATGAATTATGTGCATAACAAACAGCAGGACTAATGCTTGTACACAGACATAATTATTGCAAAATTTATAAGACTAAAGAAAGTTGAGAAACAGTGAGTTAGATTTAAAAAGCTGATAACATTTTATATGTTATGACTTTCAAAGCACCAAAGCACAAACTTCAAGATTTTTTACTTGAGATTTATGTTTTTAAAATGAGGAATCCGGAAAAGTATCTTTTCAGACAAATTTATGAAGTTTTCAAGTTTTGAAAAGAATACTACAAAAACAATAGCAGGCTGATTTAAAAAAAAATCTTTCGTAGAATTAATTGTCAAATTGAAATTGGGGCTTACACTTACTGATACTTTTCAGTTCTTATCACAAGGTACATTTAAAAACTGATGAAATAAAGCTAAATAAAATTTTTAACAAGGTAAGGTTTGAAAAAAGCAATATCAAAGAAATAAGCATATTTTATAAAGATATTCACTTAAAATAAAGTTTTAAAAGTAACACAACTCCATTACTTTCTTAAAGAAGTGGTTGATAATTTGTTTAGTTTTGTTTTTAGAACTAGTTAATTTTGAAGTTAGTAGTACCATACCTGGGTTACAACAACACAACAATCTGCTCCACATCCAGATGAGAGATAATAATCCAAAATGTACTGCGGCACCTATAACCGAAAACAAGTCAACTTTAAACATTTATCATAAAATGCTAACTTTATTCTAATTCATAATGATGCTAACATATTTGTTAACTTAACATTGGTATAAAAAAGTTTTAAAAATTTTAAATTAGTGTAACATTAAAAAACAAGAAATACATGTTACACTGACTCTACAATGTGTCACAAATACTGTGAAATGTCTTAATCCTTTCAAACCTAGACTACCTGAGATTGCCATTGAATTCTAAGGAAACTTTGAGGCTGCCAGAATTGAAAAGGTTAAAGGCTAAAAAATCAGAGTTGACGTTGATGCTAGATTTGGTATTATTGAATCTGTAGGCATCTGTTTAGGCAATTTCTGTTATTTCTATCCTCATGGGGTTTTTAGCTTTATTTACCCTTTTATTGTTTTATTGGTTAAATAAAATATGCTGTCAGTTGTCAGCTTGGCACAACCACAAGTCTAAAATGTAACTGGGGGAGATCCCCTTAGTTATTAGAGCCCCCACTGTTTTCAATATATCAAAGCCAAAGGGAACCAAAATAAATTTTTGAGAGAAAGTTTTTGAAACAGAAAAGATGACATTTACACAATATCAAGGGCAAAATCATTTTTAGTAATCATTAAGGTTTTTAAGACATTAAAGTTCAAAAGATATTGAGATATATATTGCAGTTTAAAAGTACTTAAATATGTTACAAAACTTTCCAACAAAACTATATTTCTATGAAATATTAATTACATACTGGAACAAACCATCAAGACTCATGAGCAAAGCTAAATAGATCTGAGCAAATAAAAAAAAAATCTGAACTTGAAACTATTTATTTGCTTTTATTTTTCCTGTGTTTACCAACTTCAAATAGGTGGCATTAAGCATACAAATTCTTACCTGAGTAGTTTTACCACACCCAGTGGCACCACGGATGATAATGACACTGTTATGCTGGATTGCATCCAATATTTCATCGTGAAATTGATAAACTGGCAGCTCTTTACGATTCTCCAACATCTAATGAAAAATAAAGCAGAAAACCAATGAATACAGTTTTAAGATTCCCAAGCTTCACTGCATAAGATTTGTAAATCTTACAATTCTTTGAAAACTACTAGTCTTCTTGAAGAGCTTAATCAAAGTTTATAAAGTAAACAAAGCTTCTAAAGTAAATCTGAGTTTTTCAAGTTGCATAAAATCAATTAGAAAACAATGAGTCAAAAAAAGTTATCACATAAAATAGGTAAAACTAAATCCAGTATTATATAACTAATATAATTTTGTTAATTTGATATTGAATGCAAATAACATCCACTTTAAATATACAGATGCAATTCATAACATATGAGAGAAAATTTAGAGTACCTTTTGAAAAGTGCTGTCATTTTCCATCTTTTGTTCAAACTCTAACTTGAGATCACTACTAATAGTTGCGATTGGCATCTGAAAAATGTTAAGGTGAATAAATTTCCCCCAGCATTATCAATATATGATACATATTTTTAGAATAATGTAAAAATAAACAAAAACAAGGTACACTTGATAACTTGTTAAACTTATATTAATGAGAAATCTTCTTACAGCTGCTAATGGCCCTTCATCAATGTTGCAGTTAGTCCAGGGATTCCAATTAGGTTGAGGAGGGGACCAAGGAACTACTCCTGCATGAGACTGACGACCTTGGTTATCAACTTCAACATTCTTTTCAACTGATAACAGAACAGCTTCTGATGGTTCGACATCCTGAAGAATAAAACAACATTCAAATCATTGCATGCTACAGTTTAGGCACAACACAAAGTTTTCACAATAAAGTGTGTTAAATATCAGTTTTATTTTAATATGCTAATATATTTATATCAGCAGTTTCAATCCCCAGACCATTTTGATACAGTTTAAGTTATTTTTATTGCTTACAATTACAAAATGTTTCCAAACTACATGTGACAGAAGTTTAAGTACAACAGGCTTTTATCAATTCAGGCAAATAATTAATAATACATTCATGGTTAACTGGCTACTCAAATACAAGACACATAAGTTGGTTTGAAAGTATGGATAAAAGCATTGGTCCTGTTAAAAAATTCAAACAGTTTCCTCTTAAAAGTTTTCTAAAGTTTAAAGTTTAAAAGTTTTCTTTTTTAAGTCCAAATGTGAAGTCTAAGATCCTTATTAACTCAAAAATCACTTTCATGAGGAACTGTTTTGATTAGATAATAAAATTTATTTAAAAATACTTTTGTGCTTAAACTTTTGACACGAGTAATTTTGAAACTTTGTAACTTAAAGCAACATAAAAAAAACTTAACTGTCTTAAAAGGATCTGAAGATTGAAATTTTAAGTACAGAAAAATGAAATGAATATTAACACACTTTATTGGAAAATTTGTGTTGTGAGTTAACTTTTGACGCACACTGTATTGTGTTCTGTTCTGTAACATTTCAACAGTAATTAAGTCCTGTAATACAAGATAAGCAAAAATTTTATGAAGGAATCTGCTAATTAAAGCAGTCAGAAAACCTAAATAAACTTGAATGATTAGAAAAATGATCTTCTCAGTCTCTTTCAATAAATAAATTACTTAAGGAATGTTTCATTAAAGCTTTGATGTGATAAAGTTAGTAAGACCAAATTAAAACACATTTTTATAAAAAAAATACTAACATGTGGTATTTCAACAGGATGTATGCCCAACTCGACTAGTGTAGTTTCAATATCTTGAATGAGCTGTGGGTCTACACTCACATCATATGGTTCTAACTGTTAAAAAAAATAATTGGCAGATGAAAACAACTTAAACACAATGCAGTATTTTAACTTGAATACTTGAAATTTCATGAAATTCAACTAAAATACAATAAGCAAATACAAAAATGCACACAAATGTTTAAATGCAATAGAAGAAATTAAAGTATAAAAACAAAAACCAGTCAGCTGGACTTAATTTCTCAATACATAAGATGAAAGAAATCTGTAATTTTACTTTGTCAGTTTCTTTCTTCTTAGTAATTCCTGAATAAGCTTCTATGACTTTTAAGTGGTAAAGTTGACGTACAAGAGATAATGCACATGACTTGGAAGCCATTTGTTTATTGGACCCATGTTCTCTGGCATAAAGGGCTAAAGTTGAAAAGAAAAACTAATTATGCAGAATTTCACAACATTGCAAATAATCTATTTAACTTTCACACAATTAATGAACAAATATAATATCAGGCTATATTATACTCCTGGATCTTAACAGAAAGAGAAAACATATGGTATTTTAGTCTAGTTGCCCTACTATGGAGTAAAAGGTGTCTTGCATTTATTATAACAAATTATAGTTTGTTTTAAGAGTCACAGCAATCAAAAAAAAATATTGAGGAATTTTTTTTTAAACTTCTCATGTTATATTAAAAGCATATTTAAAAATAAAAATGCCAATTAAATGCTGTGAGTTGAAGAAAAATATCTGTGCTAAATGAGGGCTGAAAAAACAATTTTCAATTCTAAAAACAGATGAATTGTTTTCTATTCAATATTGCAGGCTGATGAAATGTTTTCTCAGCTATTAAAAACAATGTGAGACTAATCCTCCTGATTCATGTTTCTAAATTCTCTATTTATACTTTTAAAATAATAAAAATTATTATGCACCCTTTACAACAAGATCACAGTAAAAAAATATCATGAATACAAAAAACCTATAAAACACTTACTTCTTCCCAACTGCTTTATATAAACATTCAATTCACAAAGAAAACTCCTATAACAGTCAAACAAAAAGTTTATAAAACAATCACTTCTTAATTAACATTGTGAGAGCTAAGTTAAAACTTGAAACCACTAAAAATCTTCCCTTTCAGACTAATTTAAATCAATTAATAAAAACATACATAAATTAATGTTTTCTCAAAAAATGAAAAAAATTTAAGGATATGATATTTTATTAGATCTGAGTATTTTAACCTATTAATACATTCAACAAATTTTAAACTTTTTCAAATATCAAAATCTTGTTAAATAAGATTATTTTTAAAAAAATCAGTTGAACAATAAATATTTAATTTCAACCCAAGAATCTAAGTACACAGTGAATACTGTCTAATAAAAATAATTTGGGGACCTTGGATAGTTTTTTATTGCTGGTTTTGCCCTTTGCCAGGACAATGGGGGAAATATTGTTACAGACAGTATATTACTATGCTCAGGTTTCTCTGTATTTACATACAATAGCTTTTAAGGATTATTTCAATAAATAATGGATTTATTTGCAATTAATTAATCAAATCATTAACATTTTAAATTTTGAATGAATGTTTTTGGTTTTTTGTAACCAAGTAGCAAATAATATTAGTAAAAACTTAATTAAAACACATTGTCAACAATATGCAAATATATCTAAATAATTCAGATAGGGAACAAGGTCATGAACACTTTTACTGACCTTTTCAAAGGCAGTACATTCCAGAGTTTATATGGAAGATGTGCATTAGGTTGCTTGGAACAACGCTGATAGTCTAATCACTTGAAGCATCAACATAAGGTAAATATGTCTGCATGAAACAAAAAAACTATATTTAATGAAACCTAGCAAATAGAAAATTCTTAGACAAAGAAGATACAGTAACAGACCCCTCATCTGGCAACTCAAACTTTGGAATGCTCCAATTTTTAAAGGCCAGATAAGAGGCCTGTTACTGTAATATCTTAGCTACAAAACTATACACAAAAGCTTTGTTTGATCTAATTAATTTGTTTTAAATATTTAATTGTAAGTAATAATCACAACTTTATCTGAATCATCAGAATTGTTTTCAATTATGAGAAGATATAGGGTATGGCATAAATTCACGCAAACTTCAAGATAAAAAAAAATGCAATGCATGGAAAACAAATGCATGAATTTATGCCACAACCTGTACTGATTCACAACAAAAGTTTTCATCTTATTTTTTCCAGTTCTGCATTAGAACTGGAAAAAATACGTACAACAATGAAAACACAGAAGCTGGAAGTGTTTAGACAAGCAGCTCAACAACTCTGGAATGTACAGCCTGTGAAAGGACTAGTCTTTTGATTTCCCCAGGGCAAAAAACAAAACCTCAAACCTGTTATGGTCAGGACCAACTTGAGAATACTTATACTCAGGATTCAATTTGTTCATTTGAAGGAACTGATGCAACTTAGATTTGGCATTGTCAAGAGTCCAGTTTCCATGAATGCCAGAATTGATATCCAAGTCTTCCGCCTGAAAAGTGATGTCACAAATTAACTGCACGTACGTCATTGCATCAATCTACATAAAATTTACACAAGGGGTATCTTAACATTTTATTTTTTTTTCTTCATATCATAACAAATTCAGGTCATTGATGCAAGAAGCAGGTATCTCCACCTTCAATTCAAATTTACTTTAGATGATTTTTGGCATGCTTTAGGGTTGCTCTATAAACTTTGCATAGAACAGGATAAATACGGGAGTCAAAACAGCAACCCTTGTATTTGTACTATGAGCCCTCTGTGCATAAGAAAACTTCAGTTTGATATTGCGTTTTAAAAATTTCAAGTGGACAATATAGAATTTTTTTCAAAATGTAGCTATTTATGGACTACCCTCAATCTTTAAGATCTATTACAACACTGTTGTTTTCAAACAGTTAAGTATCTATGAAAGTTGAAATGAGGCCCAAGTTTTTTTCAGCAGACTTACAGTTTAAGAACCAATATCTGGCAACAGGCAAAGATCTGCATTTTAAGGCAACAATGATTGGAAGTATATCGCTAAATTGGCAAACCTCACTGAGAATAAACTCAGATTGAAAGTGGAGATACCTGCTTCTTGCTACAACAGCCTCAATTATGCATTCAAGATTTAGCTACACTTAAATTGCCATCATTATAAAATAATCAAAGTCCTTTTTGTTCAGCTTTCCATTATGTAAAAAGTTTATAGCATTTAGTAGCCTAAATTTAGGGTTTGCCACTCTCCTAGCAAAAATACTTCTGTGCACTTAACCATCCAACTCTGATGGTAGAAGAATGCTTAAATAGAAAATAGGTGGGTAATTCTGCTGATTGTAACAACAATGTGTAATACCACATTCACACATGAAAACTTAAACTAGTTTAAGAGTTAATCTAGTTTAAGCAAAGTATGTGTGAACAAACTATCTTAGATCTAAACTAGCTTAGCAAAATTGAACTGTCTTAACTTTAAGCTAATTTCTTAAACCTTAAAAGAGAGTTTAAGTTATCATGGGAAAAATAGGTCCTCTGTAAGTATAAGTGCAAAGGAAAAAGTTTAAGTTAAATGTTCAGGCTTAGAGTCAAGCTCTTTGATGGTATCCATTTTTTTTTACTCATAGTTGTAGTTTTACTAACAGTTGTAGTGTGAACAGGGAAAAATAAGATATTTTAGTTAAGATATCATAAGTTCACTCTTAAGTTAAACTAGCTTAACTTTTCATGTGTGGACGTAGCACTATTACATTACCTCTTCCGTCCTTCTCTGCTCTTCGATCTGCCTCATATAATCAGGTGTGGAGGATTGGTTGTAGGGAGCGTATTTGTTTTGAATGGGAAAGTTCTGCTGACTTGCACTCAGTTTAATGTGCGGTGCTTCGGGTCCCCCGGGAGGAAGATTTGTGTTGACGACAGGCGGCCCTTCATCTGCTACCATTCCAACCTGAAAGTATATTTTAAGGGGGGAAATGTGAATGAGAATGAAACTATTAATGCCGAAACTACAATGCAAGTAAAAAAAAAACTCTTGTGGCTGTATGCATGTTGCAAAAAAGTTTACTTTCAAATCATTATAAAAATAGTATAGAAATATATAAGCCTATTTAGCCTGAGCTATGTCTCTTGTTGATATAAGTAAGTAACAAATTAAATGTAAAATCCACACTGTGCAAAAGAAGAATTATTGCGAAGAAGGACAACGTAGGAAAAATGCACATACTAAATTTAATTAAAACATACAGCCGTTTCGGGGCTGCTTGGAGCTCCTTCGTCATCACATTGACGAAGGGGCTCCAAGCAGCCCCAAAACGGCTGTATGTTTTAATTAAATTTAGTATGTGCATTTTTCCTACGTTGTCCTTCTTCGCAATAATTAAGTAATAAATTATTTTATATTAGTGTTACTCTCTTGATAATTCAAACTCAGATAATTTTAAAGTGAGCATTGCAAATGTAATGACAATATATATTTTCTATATATCCATGCCAAGTTATCAGATTAAACAAACTTAGTCAAAAACTTGGAGACTTTAATGTTTAATGGTACACTAGCTGGTTTGACCCGGCAAAGCCGCGTCTTACCAGCTAGATTACGCGACTTTGGCGCTGATGCGAGCTTCGCTCGTTACTACCACACGCTGGCAGCGCAGTTAAATTTTTTACAATTTATTACTTTTTTAAGCTGCATCGTCAGCGCTAAACTGTTCAATATTTTCAATCAAATTATAGGTTTTTCTAACCACAACTAATTTATTCTTATGCGTCATCTGAAGAGAAAGAAGTTAATACTTCAATTAAACCTGTACCAGTACTTTTTTTTATAAATCCAATATGCCTGGTAGATTTTCTTCACGCTCTTTAAAAGACGTTTTGCCTGTGTTGGTAAAAATATTAACTGAAAACAATGGGGCAAATTGAAATAAATTTATAATTTAAAAATGGAATGTTTTGAAGGAACGTGACATATTATTGGCTCATCTAGGGTTGGAAATCTTTCGATCAAGACCGAGTTTGTCCAAATCTGTTCAGGGGTTCGGGCTGGCGGCCGACCGAACGGAACCTCCCCATAGAGTTAACATGGGGGCAAAACGAAAAAAAAAACGCATAATTTAAAAATGGAATGTTTTGGAGGAACGTGATATATTATTGGCTCATCTAGGGATGGAGAGCTTTCGATCAAGACCGAGTTTGTCCAAATCGGAACGGGGGTGCGGCCTGGCAGCCAGCCGAAAGAAAAACCAAATTATTTTAATATATAAGATTACTGATGCTACACACAGAAAAAAGTTTCAATCTTCACACTTCGAGTTTGTAGAATACTATCTAGTCTGTGTAAAATACAACATTTCGAAAATTAAAATGGGTGTAAAAAAAAAAGGTGATGGAAAAAAATAACTTGCACATTTGATTTCTGCATAAAAAGTTCCACTAAGATCTGCCCTTTTTGTTCTCGGGCCAGAAAAAAACCTTCAATTTTGTTGACTAGTGAGATAGGTGTAGAATACCTCTAACTGGCCAAGTGAAATCAGTTTATTGAATATTAAGTTCAACATTACTAATTATTTATTCAGTCAATCATAATAAACATTCAATTATATAATAAAGTTATTTCCACGAGAAATAATTTAAACTTACGGGTAATTCAATAGGAACTTCTGACTGTGACATTTTCCCAACACGAACAAGATACAGCAAAAAGTCCCTGGCAGCATTAGTTTGAGCATCCTTTTTATTGGTAGAATTACCAACACCTACATAATCAAATCCAGGGACAGTAACCTATGGAATAGTTAGAATAAGAATACACTTAAAAACAAAGGCAATTATCACAATGCATCCCAATACAAAAAAATGCAGAATTCCTTCCTAATGATGGATTAAAATATAAAAGCATGTCTTTAGTAAGGTAATGCAGCCACAACAAAAGAAAACTTATGAAGATCAGACCATAAATTAAAGAAAAACACAATGTATCCAACCATAATTCTTGACTGAAAATTTTTATTTAATAGTTGACATGTGTCTGAAGAGGCAAAAACAGTACAATTTTGCTATTTTTCCCATTAAAATTCCCAAGCTTTGTTTTTACTCTTAAATTATAGGTGCCATAGGGTACAATTAATAAACATTAATAATCTAAAAAACCCATTTCAATCAGTTTTATCTAGAGATGTAAAATTCTCGGTAATAATCTTTTGGAGAATATTCTCGGGAATATTCTCGAGAATATTCTCCTAGAAGCTACTAAATACTAAAATATTTTTTTTTTTTGAAAAAAAAAATTATACGGGGTACATCAACTTCAAATTAGAAGAATATTAAAGGTTTTACAATGAGAAGTTATCATAAATAAAAGAAAGCCAAATTAAATTGAAAAATATTTTAAAATCACTACTTAATTGATAAGACAACATGTTTGATAGGTAAAGTAATTATTACAGATAATTCTATATAATGTGATATTCCTTCTTTAAATAATATTCTCGTCTCCTAATTTTACAAAGATCTATCAAAATTAACTAAATGTCAGGTTCAAAAGGTCCTTCAGTTTGACAACTATTGGTATTATTACATTTGCTTTTAACAACTATATAAAAATAATTTAGACTCCTCTTTTAATTGTATGAGTATTTTCTCCCAGTAAAACTTGCTTCTAATATTTTAAAAAATATTTTATATCCTATTAAATAAAATTAACTTATTTAAAAAAATTTTGCGAAATATGAAATTACAGTTCAGAGAATATTCTCTGAACTGTAGGGTGCCTTTAAAATGGTAAGTTTCATTGAATTTGTTATTATTTTCAGGTTTCTAACACTAATACTACATGACCATTTCATATTATAAAAAATTTTTACATTTATTTCCATTTATCAATCAAAAAATAGAATATTCTCGATTATTCTCCAAATTCTCGCTCCTGGAGAATATTCTCAGAATATTCTCGTTCTCCGAGAATATTCTCCGGAGAATATTCTCGACTCACATCTCTAGTTTTATCACAATGTAAATCTTGAAATACATAAATTCTGAAAATTGATAATTTTTTCCACTTTTTTCAAACTTTAGGGCTTTACAGGCAAACCCTAGAGTTAACTTAGGGAGATGAAACTTTACACACTATCTTTCAGAATCAAAACAAATGGGAAACATCCTTTTTTAACAAAAGTCTTTTATTGAGACACCCTAAATCTTATAAAGTCAGTACATATGTGCCTAAAAGAACCTTTAATTTGAAAACATCAAAAGTTTAATGAATTAAAGTTACACTTAAGTTTACAGTTTACTTCCAAGTTATGAATAAAACAAAAATTGTAAATGCAACTGCCTTCATAAAAGAGAAAATATGAAAATGTAATTATCTCCCAATGACCATGCCGCTGAAACAAAAATGCATATGCTAAAACCCATTAACCTGTGCCTCCAGAACTGATGATTGATTGAATAATATGGCGTAAGAACCAAAAATATTACATGTATAATGTAAAACAAATAGTTTTAGGTTCAATTCCGTTAGAGTCCCCGCTAAACATCGCCTGGTTCTTTTAGACAACAAAAAGTAGAATTATTCAAATCAAACACCTAAATTAAAATGTTTAATTAGATCAATAACTATTCAGTTTATTAATAAAAGTAAGAAAAATTTGTTGATATTGTGATATATTTAGCGGTTTGGATATTGGCAATATTTAGCGGGGACTCTAACGGAATTGTACCCAGTTTTATATAAAAAAAAATATCCATTAAATGTTGAGTGAGTATTCAAAAAGATCATTTCTTACCTCACACAAAAATCTTTGGCGTTGCTTATTGCCAGCCATCCTCACTTCATATGAGGGTGTGACTTTATTTTTCCCACACCAAGCATACAGAAATGACTTGGTAACGTCTCCCATTTTTCCAGATTAATGTCTGAAAAACAATTTTCTCTTTATTTGAGAAACAATAACAAGAAGAAGCTGAAATTTTTCTACTACCTCATATGTCATTTTTGGGGAGGGGGCTAGTCTTGTGGCTCCCTCCTTACATACACCCTGGATACCATATTTGAAACAGGTTAAAATCTAACAAGATTTTTAAAAACCACTGCATTATTATCTTATCAAGTTGCTTCAAGCGACCTATCAGTAAACATTTACAACTTGGAAAATCTTAAGAAAAATAAGTTGAAAATACTGAAAAAATTCGTTCTGAGAGGTATCGCAAGAACCTATTAGGCTCCCCTGACCACACTTAAGTTTTTTCTGCATTGCAATTACTACAACGAGAAGCAACTTGAACTAGGCACCGAAAAAACGGAACTTTTGCGAAAAATCGCTATTTATCGACTTTTCCAGAGAATCTGATCCTAAAACCGGACTTCTTGGCTTCTGACCACTGTAAATTTGTTTTTTCTACATTGCAAGAAGAAGCCGACTTCAACTTGGCGCCCGTGGCCGTCCAAGAACGCAGTCGCGGGAGGAACGGAACACTCCGTAAGCAAAACGAAACTTACGCAAAAAATCGCGATTTTTCCGACTTCTTGAAATCTATGAACGTTCGTGCAAACACGATGGAACAAAATGTGCAGCCAGCAATGGATTTTTCTCACACTTTTGAAAAGAGAACTTTGCATACTTGAAAAAAAGTCGCCCAAAAGTCGCCTTGTGTTGAAAATAGTCGCTTTTGGGGTCTTTTTTAACAAAAAAAGTCGCCATAGTCGCCTAAGGCTGAAAATAGTCTTCTTTTAGTCGCCTGTGGCAACCCTGCATTAATTCAAAGATTGACAAATTTATGGGGTTGTTTTTTATTTAAAAGAGCATTACCGAGGATCCGTTTCAGTTTCAAATGACTCACATGAGAAATGAGAAAGCACTTCGCCAAGAAGTCGCCAAGTCCCGGATTCTTAAAATTTACCAATGTCCTTAACAGTTCTATAAATATAAACTCCCTGTTATGAATACTTCAATTAAATGGGAAAAATTTATGTAACAATTCAGTTCATAATCCTGTCAACCATTTTAAGCTATTTGATCTAGCCATACACAATGTAAAACAGGATAAAGATGCAACATAACTTCTAAAATAGTCTTATAGATAGCGTCAATAGAGCAACGTGGTAAAGTTTAAGTTATTGTAAGCTTGAAAAGTACAAAAATACAAAGGACATGCACACAAACATTGATTTATATATATAGAGAGATCATTAACTCAATATTTTGAGGCTCAGAACAAGCTAGGGATAATCGGAGGTAGTAGAGAAGCTTTATTGAAGTTTTCAAAGAAACTTACTTACCTCACCAGTCACGATGATAGACTATACTATCGAATCAAAAGTGTCAAATTCTAAATCAACAGCAGCTCAGCTACTTATTATTAATTTACCATTAACCGGCGATTCGATTTTTTATTACACAATCAGCAAAGAACAATAATAAAAAGAAGGAAAAGTGGTGTTGCCATTTTGATAAAGGTTTAAAAATGTAATAGAGCTTTCCGCGATGACGTCACGACCAGTTATTTTCTTTTAACTGTTAACCATTGGTAGGTATACAAATAGTGCTGCCCTCTGGCGGAAGCTAGCCAAACCACGATAGGGAGTAAATGGATTTGGAGGTTTGCATTACAAGGGGCGCTAATTTGAGATTATTTAATAATTGTTCCGTATTTTTTTTCTCCTTTTCAACAGTTGTATATGTTTTCGTGGGTGCTGAATCCGAATCTGAACTTTGCATACAAAATTTCAAATGGCATTTTGGTAAAAATTCGAAAAAAAATCTAAAACTTCACCCCATTGTTTTGGTTTTTTGCTTGTACAACGGAAAGTATGGGTTTCTCATGAAAATGTTACGCACAAAAAATAAATAAGATATAACAAGCTACAAAATTGTCAATTACAACTTTTTTGTCAGACTAATAGTTTGGCCGCTAGAATGCGTTGAGAAACAGCGAATTTTTGGCCTTTCCGCAAAAAAATGTAAAACGCGCGCTTCTTCCCTCTACAAAATGAAAAATATTAACGTTAACAACAAAAAATTTACACCACGTGAAAGAGCATTTAATTTTCTACAAATACCGTACCTTAAATTGTTATTTTTTTATAAGGGGAGGGAGCGAAGCTAAGATCGAGAATAAAACTTTCGCATCTTGCAGCTAAAACGTACTTTTGCAGTAGTTAATCTCCAATCGGCGCTTTACCTCCGGTATATTACCAATAAAACAGTTTTTTTTAATAAATTGAGGACTACGGATGTTTAAAAAAATAATTTTAAAAATTTATTTTTGAAATAATAGGTATTTTAGGCGGAAATTCAATAAATTTTTTAAATTCATATATTAAATTATGGGAATTTTTTGATTCGCGAATTTGCCATGTTTTGATGAGCATATTCGTTTATTTTCATTTAAAAAAACACCTTCACATGAAAAAATGCAAAAAATCTCACATTTTTGCTCTTTTATTTGCCTTTTTTATCGATTTTCCCAGAAAATATTAGTTTCTCGAAAAATAACAGCACACCAGATAAAAGTACGTAAAAATATCTATAAGATGCACTGGTTCGTTTTTATTTTACAAAGAGAGGTGTACGCTTTAGAGTAGAGAGCGTTCTGAAGAAAAGTGATTTTATTTTTCATGCATTTTTTGATATGAAGGGACTTTTTAGTTGAAAATAAACTTGAAATTCGGATTTAGGAATGCAAAAAAACACAAAAATTTGTTCATCAAAACATTCCCATAATTTAATATATAAATTTTTAAAAAATATTGAATTTCTTCCGCCTAAAATACCCAATTCCGCCAAAAAAAAATTTTAAATATTCACAGTCATCTATTCATTAAAAAAAACCTTATTGTATCGGTAATATACTGCAAAGTTCGTTTTGGCTGTAAGGTGCGAAAGTTTTATTCTCGATCTTAGCTTCACTCCCTCCCCTTATCAAAAAATAACAATTTAAGATACGGTATTTATAGAAAATTAAATGCTCTTTCACGTGGTGTAAATTTTTTGTTGTTAACGTGAATATTTTTCACTTTGTAGAGGGAAGAAGCGCGCGTTTTACATTTTTTTTTGTGGAAAGCCCAAAAATTCGCTATTTTTCCAAGCACTCTAGCGGCCAAACTAGTCTGACAAAAAAGTTGTAATTGACAATTTTGTAGCTTGTTATATCTCCTTTATTTTTTGTGCGTAACATTTTCATGAGAAACCCATACTTTCCATTCTACAAGCAAAAAACCAAAAAATGGGGTGACGTTTAAGCTTTTTTTTTTTCGAATTTTCACCAAAATGCCATTCGAAATTTTGTATGCAAAGTTCAGATTCGGATTCAGCACCCTCGATAACATATAAAACGTATGGATTTTCACCATTTATAATCGAAATTTTTTCTTTATACCGCTTAGCCGTTGCTAAATCCATTGTACACAATGGGAACGAATAGCAATGTATGCCCACCAATGCTGTTGCTATGCTGGTTGCTAGGGTGTCACGTGATGTGGAAAGCTCTATTAAAATAAAAGGACACCACAGGATCACAAGTCATGGATCGATCCGTGACTCAAAGACGTCATGACGTCACTTGGAGGACCAAAACAACGTTGCTAATGCCGTTGTTAGGTGAAGTCATGTGATTGAAAATGCTCTATGGTACTAATCGATAACGCTGTATACGTTTTCATATTTTCAAACGTTTACATAATTACTAATTGATTTTCCTTTTGTAAATTTTCGACAATGGTTGGACGGACCACTACTTGTAAAAAATTAATGCAGGAATCACGTCCTAGCGATTTGTATTCAAGGGTTTGTCGGGACGACTTCTTCTTCGCTATAAGAAGCCCAAAGCTAGATTTCTGCAAGGGGAAGAGGACACAAAATTATTCCTAAATCCCTTCTCATGCATATTTAGTAGGTTCAATGTAGCTTTTTAAGAAAATTTTTGGAAATTTGAACCTTAAAAACAGGGTTTTAACTTTAACTCGTTTTGGTACAATCCGAATTTCAGGGAGGGGGCCTTGGCCACCCTCCCAGTGTGACGCTTAGTACTACTATAATGTTGATACACCCTCTATTCATGTTTGCCACTGTTCATGTGCAGGTCACCGGGTTATTTTGCACATTTTTATATCTGAAAAGAGAAAGACAATATTTTAAGATATAGTGACTTTATTGTTGTAAAAACTTCCACTGAATTCTTTTATTTTTCAGAATCAAATCCTGGAGTAATCTTGAAAGGTGAATGTCTGATACCAAAAGTAAACCTTGGGCAACTGGTCTTGTCGTACTTTACCTGTAAAATAAATAAAATTAGACGCCGCAGATATTTTACATCTCTCTTATTTCTCACCTAGCTGTTTATTACATAAGGGTAAAAACTGAACTTTTTATACATGTTTATCTCTATATCTATGATAAATATGTCAGATATATTGGTACATTTTTAAAAATTGTTTACCTCATTTTCTCAGAAGAAAGCATTAAATTTGTCAATTTAAGTATGCTTATTGTCCCACTCTCTGTAACCGCCACTAATCTACTTCTAAAAATCCCACGTAAATCAATTTTATCACCTTAGAAACACCTTTATTTTTTACCTATAAAAATCACTTGATTTAGGGCCTTAAAGGCAAACCCATTTAACAGAGGGGACTGACTGAAGAGACTGAAACTTCATAACCCTTCTATTATTCTCTGGACAACTCTAATATTTTAAGTACCCTTTACAAATCTTGATTAAAATATAACCTGAACTTACCAAATGCTGCTTGTAATACGCCGGTCCAGGAGATTGAGTGAGGCTCCCAATGGATTTAGGCCTTTTTGTCATGTAATAGGCCGGACCTTTGGGCAGAAAAACATCGCTGGATGGTAACGTGTATTGAGCTGGACCAGGGCTCTAAAAAGAAAAAAAAAATCAAGTTCTTGCATTGATTCACACACCTAGTAAGTTTAACTAACAATAAACCAATTTCATACAAGACACACATTTTGCCTGTGCTAGGAAATTTTAATGGTTATGTGGGGACGTCCATAAATTACGTGAGGTGTTTTTTTTTTTTTTTTTTTTTTTCAAATTTTGGACCCTACCTCCCCCTTTGTGAGACCTTTCTGGTACCCCCCTTCCCCCTCAAGTTCTAACGTGAGATTTTCTCCATAACTTTTGAGTGAATAGATTTCTTTTATATGTTCCGGGCCACGTTTGATTTGTCTTGTCGCCATGACACTTAACATACCCATTACAAAAGTTCTGATACAAATCCATTTTGAAATCAAAAGCATGGTCTTATACTAGTAGTTATACATGTACGTATTTTGAGTTTTTAATCACATGGAAATCACAGCTCTAGTCATTCCTTTAAGTTACCTGACACTGTGCTTCGAATCCTCCGCGCTTCGCCTTGCCCACGGAATAGGATGGACCCACCACCAGCGGAGTTCTGCCAGGGCCGAATGCCGGAGGTAGACTGTATGTATTGGGAGCTGGAAAGATAGTTAATAACATCGCGTTACTTTTTCATTTTATTTAAAGTTTAATTTCTATAACCTGTAAGAAAAATTAATATTACGTATACATTATACAGGGTGCGTCACAAATTCGGGCATAATAGAGGAAGGCTTTGGAAAAATTTCCGTTTGGGTGGATACGATCAGAGGGATTTTGGATTTTTCACGAGTATGAAAAAAAAAACTGGAAGGTAAGTAAGTAGCATAAGCTACTATTTACTAGTAACTGGAAATCAATTGGTCATTCGTTATACCGACAGGGCAAGAGCAAAAGAAGAATCCCAGAAAGACAAAATGACGTCATTTTCACTCCATCAAGATGCGCGACCGCATTCCGTCGCCTAAATGCATAAGTGGAAATAGTCCTTAACAGTGGCGGATCCAGGGGGAGCACTATGGACAGTGCCCCTCCCTTGGACCCAAAAAAATCACTCATACGTACAAAAAAAAAGTCCCAATAAAGTACTCAAAATGAATTAAAACCCTATACTTTTACGAGTCAAATTTCAAAAGTTTTTTTTTGGGAGGGGAGGACCCCCATAACCCCCAGCGGTACCAAAAGAGGATCTTGAGTGATGCTTTTTAGAAAATCCTCATTATTTTGGCATTTTTCTCAAAAGGTAAAGGTCTGGAAAAGTGCCCCCCTTTGGAGCAGGCGCGGATGCAGCACGGCTCCAAGGGGGGGGGGGGCACTTTTTCAGACCATCACCTTTATCTTTTAAGAAAAATGTCAAAATTTTGGGAATTTTCTAAACATTATTACTCAAGATCCCCTTTGGATGCCGCTGGGGGGTATGAGGGTCGTTCCCCCAATAAAATTTTGGAAATTTGACCTGTAAAAGTAGGGTTTTAACTCATTTTGAGTACTTTTTGGGACTTTTTTTCGTACTTATGAGTGATTTTTTGGGTCCAAGGGGGGGGGCACTTTCCAGAGTGCCACCCCCTGGATCCGCCACTGCTTTGGAGCCGTCTGGTCCTTATACCACGATTTGTTCAGGAGTAGAAATACCTGTACGAGAAAGAAAAAAAGAAAGACTTGCCAGGTATGTTAGGGATTTTCGCCTGTTTCCTGCCAGCTTTGGACATGGAGTAAGAGGGTGCGTGGGGGAACACGATCTTGTCCCCTGGGTCCCTGCAGTAAGCGGCCGGCCCTGGAGACTGGGTGTCCACTCGGTTGGAGAACCTGTTGCTCTTCCCCAGTCGCGGCGCGTGGCAGGTCTCCACCCCCTTGTTGGTCAAGCTCCGGACGTCGTATCTGGCCGGCCCGGGTCCGTACTTCTTGTCTTCGTTGAGAGGAGTTCTGAGAAAGAAATAAGTGAAATAATGAATCAATATTATAAATAATGTAGATGAAGGGGAGAGACAAAATCAAACTCGCTAATACCAGGGCCTTATTTACCATTAGGCCTAGGGGCCCCACAATTTGAGGGCCCCCTAATTTTAAAAAGTTGACAAAAATGTACAGTAGATATAACTTTTTATACTTCCTAGAATGTTTTTTCATTCCTTTTTTAAATTGAAAATAAAAATCCAAACCTTTTAGCAATGTAAAAAAACGTAAAAGATAAACGAGAACGTGTCTGCCCCTGACTCCCAGACGATAGTGAATTTTCACACTACGTAAACAATTATGTACTTTTCACGCTCCTACATTCATATAGCACCTAATGTGGCAACGGGGGGGGGGCTTCCTGTATGTTGGGCCTAGTGTTCCAAATATTTTAAATCGGGCCCTGACTAATGGCGGCTTTACACCACGCGATTTGCGACAGCCACAGCTGCAATTGCGACAGCCGCAGAAACTCAGCGACAGTTTTAGAGGCTTCCTATTGGTTCTTTCGAATCGCGGCTGTTGCAATTGAAGCTGTGGGGTAAAGCCATTGAATATAGTAAGGTATACAGAAGGATACGCTAGTAAAACCAGATTTCCATATAAAAAGAGTGAAGGTTTCACTTACCTAAGTCCAATTTTATAACCGGGTGCTTTGGATTTCGTATAGTCATGATCTACCTCACCTAGAATAAGTGACAATACGTTAGGTTTCTATAGGGTTATAGTTAGAAATTTAGTCAAAACCCTGACTTAAAACCGTCTAACTTACAAAAATATAAAGTCGTGCTTTTAGTTGAGCTTTTTAGCTTATTTGTTTTACTAAACTTGACAACCCTAAGAAATTATATTATTAAAAAATTATAAGTATAAGTCGTCATAAAAGTAATTCAGTGTCATGCTAAAACAATTTTAGAGATCGATTTGTAGGGGAAACCCTAATGAACGGGATTCACGGAATGAAATCGTGCCATTTTGGTGAAATTTTCCCCAAAGATGGTTGAAAAAATCCAAAAAAAAGCACCAAATCATTCAATCATTTATCGCCTGGGCAATATGTACAATTTGGCGACAATCCATTGAACCCCGTCTATTTGCAACATGCAAACGTAGTTTTGGAGAAGCTCCCTAATTACCATTGCCTTAAATACAATGAATGACATGAATTGTTAAAAAAAACGTGCTATTAACACCGAATACAGTTAAACTTATACAATTAAACAGAGGCTTACCCAGGGTAGGGGGCAAATTGACGATTGCTGGTCCTGGACTCATCGTTCCAATATACTCCTTTCGACCTTTTTCCGAGGGTCGCCATTCGTTTTGATTTACGTAATAACTGAGTAAATCCTGGTTTGAGGGCTAAAAAACAAACTCAAAATAATAGTTTGTGAAGAATTTGTAAATATTATCAGATCGAAAATATTTACGTACTAACCTTTGCTCATACAGCAGATTGAAAAGAAGGAAAACTTAGTATTTAGTTCCAAACTAAAGTAATTTCATGATATAGATTTAAAGTATTTAAAACTACTTTTTCTACGGTAAAAATAAATAATTTGACAATTGTTATAATTAGATATAGTTAGTACAGTATATTTTCTATTATGAATCGCTTCAAAATAATAGACAAGCTCTAAAGTAAATGAGACTAAGGGGCCGTTCAAATATTACGGAAGCATGCTTTTGGTCATTTTTGGCCCCCTTGTCAGCAAAGATAAGCAAACCTCAAACAGCCCTCTTATAATTACGGAAGAAAACTGCCCGACCCCCCCCCTCCTTTGTTCTTTTTTTTTTGGTGAAAATCTTTAGTAATGCTTAGATTTCTGAAATTCATTGTTCTCCATGAACACAACCTATAGTTAAAACTTTCCTTGTGAATAGTTAAATGAATTATATTCTTGGTTGAATTTTGAAATTATTCAACCTCCCTCCTAAGATGCTTACGTAATATTTGAACGGCCCCTAAGTGTAAGGAATAAAAAAAATCATACATTAAATGTTTCCAAATAGTGATGGACCTCTGTAGAGGGTAAAGGATGAACTACTTTCAGATAATTTACTTTTCGACTGATGTGATGCTAGTACAAACTTACCTCTGGATAATCATTAGTATCTGTCATATTGTTACTCTTTCAAGATAAAAAAAATCTTATTTAATTTATATTACTGATCTAACTGATCCGAACAATTTAGAAATTAATGAATCTAAAGAAAATTATGATTGCTGCTGTGATTGAAAATTTTGAATAATGAATTTTGTGAATTGTTTTTAAAAGGTGTAATTTAGTTTTTTACATTTTAATTGTGTTGCCATATGTTTAGATATATTTACATTTTTACTTTGTTGCATAGCTAGTTAGCTGTACAAAAATCTAGTATGCCATGGTTTTTGGATGTAAAAGTTTTTAGCTTTGTAAAATTAAGAAAAGGGCACAGCTGAATAAAAATACAAGCTTTTTTAAAACTAATTAGCTTTTTTTTCTTTTACTGCGACTTGCATGTTCCAAGTATTCGCGGCTTCAATTTTTTTAGTGACAAGATGAAACATAAAAGTAAACACTTAAAAACTTGCTTATTGTTCTGGTCAATATCTTCCCAATACTCATCGGATTGAAGAACTAAATTTCGTACTTTTTCCATTCTTTGATTATGACATTATCATTATTTTGATTACGATATGATCCAATTAAACTTTTAAAGATTGAACCACAAGTTCGAGATTTCTCCCTAAAGAACATAATTTTTGTCACCTTTCCCCATCTATGGGTAAGATGGAAAACGAAACGTGAATTGTAAAATTTTTATAAGTATCTGTAATAATTAACTTAAACCTTAAGCTTTTTCCTTAAATGCATGATTATCATACAGTAATTTTATTTCATCAAAATAGCTTTTTTATATTTTAAATCTTCAAAGCCTGATCCTGCTTTGCCATCCACATCAACTATCTCTCTTCAAATTCTTGAATTTTATAATCATTATTAATAAATTGGTTTGTTTGATATTATTTTACCTGATTGGTTGTTAGTTGATTCTTTAATTCGATACTTTAAAGAATGTTTATATTTTTGAATTTTTCAAATACAGTGCCTGACACTTTCAATCCATTTCCCTATTTAACTCAAATTCTAACCAATTAGTATTATGTTAGTTTTTGAGATATGATAAGTATGCAGAGAAATAATTTTTGCAGATAAATGACATAATTTTGGCCTTGCTTTAAGCTGCCTGCAAAAAAGGAAAAACCTGTATTAAGAATGGTTTAATGTTAGTTTTGCTGCATACTACGCATAGGAAAACCATGTAGTGTTGGCTTTGCTGTATACTAAGTACTTGAAAGGAAAAACTGGTTTTACAGGGAAACTAATGTTGGCTTTGCTGTATACTAAGTAATTCAAAGGAAAAACTGGTTTTACAGGGAAACTAATGTTGGCTTTGCTGTATATTAAGTACTTCAAAGGTAAAACGGGTTTTACAGGAAAAATAAGTTTTTCTGCACAGCAAATGAAATTGGTAGCAATAATTATGTTACAAGCCAGTAAAAAAATATCATCTTACCTTTCAATTAAAGGTGGTAAATTTAGAAGAAAAAATTGTTCAGAGAGCTTCTTCGTACAGCAAGGATGGGAATGGTCTTATTTTCTTTGATTTGTAGAAAAGTAATTCAGATATGATTACTAATTTTTTCAAATTTAAATAATGGCTGAAAACAAAACTATTTTAAAAATATTAGAGTAGTAATAAGCATTAGTAAATAACAAGTAATTTTTGATAGTTACTTTTAGTCCTAATTACAAATATGATGTCAAATTATAAAAACAATATATTGTTTAGTTATTTTCTTTTTCAAATAGTCTATAGGAAATTTTAAATATAGCCAAGGTAAGAAGAATTAAGCTGTTAAATGTAATACTGGAATATAGGCAACTTTATGGGCTTCATTTTTAAAAATTACTTTAAAAACTAATTAAGTAGTCCTCCAATTAAAAAATATATTTTATTATTATCAATATTTTTGTTGTTAGGCCAAAAATTTATCTATAAAATTTAAGGCTATAGATCCAAGGTTAATTCTTACTTTTGAATGTAGATATAAGAAAATTAAATTAACAACATAAAATTAATTACCTCTTAATTAACAGGTTAATTCATTGAAAAACCAAACATAGAAAACAGAACGCTGGCATCAGATCATAACTTCAGGTAGATCAGATTATAAGATGTTCTAAATGCTGCAGCCCTGTACTTACTTTTTAATTAGACCTAATTTTGAGCTTTCATGTTAAGCTCGAGATTTTGGAAAATTTTGATAAAACCCGGAATTCTGGGATTTATGCTGTTGAAAAATGGATTTCTGGGGCTACCCCGGAAAAGTAGCACCCTTGTTACAAGGAGTTGTCCTCTTTCAGTGCAACCCCCCCAAGAAATTTTGACGTCTATACATTGTTTATTCCTCGAAAATTCTGCTACTTACAAAAAGCAGTTCTCTTCAGGTGTAACCAAAGGGGTCTCAAATGAGCTGAAACACTACTTTAATTTAAGGATCAAACTAACTAAAATTTTCTAGGGAAGGGCCCCCGTCTTTACTTGGGGGTCACATTATACACAAAATTTTAACCCTAAATGCACCAAGATTCAAATCCTACTTGTAAGTATAAGAGATAAGTTTTAACGTATAAAAGTATTCGTGAGGGGATACCTTAGAAATAATGTTGAGTTAAATCTCTCCCAGAAACAAAAGACTGGATATGGCCATAATTGAATTCATTAAATTTGTTCATTTTATCTGAGTTTTTCCTGATTTTTTTATACATCATACAGATATCTGTATTTTATCGACTAATTCATTGTAAATATTTATATTAATTTGAAGAGTTCATAAAAGAACATATAAATACAGCACTTTTTAAAAATTAACTTCAAACATGTTTAACAAACTTAAAAATATGACATTTATTAAAATCAATGTCAAGATGACATACAATACAAATTGCCTAAATTATGCACTATGGATGATACAAGGTAATGTTCGGTGTTACTTTTTCTCAAATAAGATTTTAAATTTCTAATTAAACATTTACTAATAAAGAAATCTATGAAAAAAATACAATTAAAAGGAATGATTAAACCAAAACAACAAAGAATATAAAATGATGAAAATATATCACATTGATTTTTAAACAAAATATACATTTTAAATTCATTTGAACTTCATCTTGTTGATGAAATTAAGGAAGTATGATAATCATCTTGGTTTAATAGAAGATTAATGCAAGTTATATGTATTACTAAAGAGAAAATAAAGATAAACATAAAATATTTCCTGTAAAATAAAATACTTTTAACAAAAACATGGACCTGGAAAAAGTGCCCGAACCTACGAACCTGGTTCGGCGGAAGCCCCTGCTAGCTCCATAGGAGCAATGCATTAGGTTCGGGGGAAGGTTACAACTTTTTCCAGGTCCGCAAAAACAACTTATAATAGAATCTAATATTTGCAATGATTTTTATATGTATTAAATAAATTAATCCATTCAAATCAATTATGCTAAAGTTTACAGACAAGTCACAAAATGCTGAACAAAAGAAGTTGAACCTAAAACCTTCAATAATTTTGAAAATGAAAATCATTTAATTGATTTTAAAACATAGTTTTGAGTTTTTAAATACTAAATTAATTTATATTCACTATAGAAAACATGACCATTTCCAATATCCACGAGTCTAATTCTGAGAATGCCACAAAGGTTGTAGTATTTCATTGTTCAAGAACAAACCAAGCACATCTATCCATAAACACAGATGCAATATAATATCTTTGGCAGTTATTTCAATCAACATCAAAATAAAATGCCAAATGCTGGTTCTTAAATGACAGATTATAACTGTCAAATAAAGAATCTAAAGTCGATTGGTAAGAAAATTGATTACATACTGCATGTTTTTCTAAAGTTAGGTGTGCAATGCTGCTTCTTAAATGACAATGTAAGGTGTTTCATAAGACCCTTTAACAGTTTCGAATATGAAGAAAATGTAGCTTAAAGTCAGGGAGTAATAAGTAACTAGATTAGAAATGACAATTCTGAATCCTTTAAGACTGCTTACAGTACTTCTTAGGGACCTTTCAAATATTACTTAAAAGCATTTTTGTGGGTCATTTTTGACCCCCCTCTGCCCTTGTCAGTAAAGATAAGCAAATCACAACCCCCTCATAATTACGTTAGAAAACTGTCCGACACTCGCAAAATAAAAATTTTTAAATAATTTTTTTTTGGTTGAATTTTCAAATTATTTATGCAAGAAACAAAAGATTTTCGAAAATGCAGTGTTTATAATATCTTAAGCATCACTCATACCCCTTGTCAGGAAAAATAAGTAAAGAGCAAACCTCCTTCCCCCAGAGATGCTTACGTAATATTTGAATGGCCCCTAACATAAAAATAAATTTAAAAAAAAAACCTGATTAATAAGTTAAAGGATATATTACAACAAATTTCAATCCAAAAATGTATGCTGTGGTTCCTTACGTAATACATTGTCAACCCGTGCTGCTGAGTCCCATTATGACGCTGAAGACACCAAAAAAAGTGGCTTTAACTCCAATAACAGGAGTCGGTGACATCATCAATGAGGAAGAAAAGTTATGGCCAGATACAACTTCCCAAAAATGAGGCAACCAAATAAACTAATTTTTTTTATTTAAAATATCTGTAAACCAATAACTGGTAGTGGGATAAACAGAAAATGAGATCTGAATTGAAATATTAAATAAATATGAGCCGTATCTTTCTATGAGAATTTAACTTTGTTTATTTAAGTTTAAGCTTAATAATTATGTACAATTATTCTTAAATACAGCATCTTTTGCAACTATCTGATAATAAAGTAAATTTGACATTCTGATGTTGACAACGTCAAATGTTCTCTTTGGCGATGTTTTCAGATCCAGTGGCAGGGTTAGCGGATTTTGGCAACTTTATAGATTCAGCGGCATGGTTGACGGCATAATACGTAAATACAGTGCAGTCATAAAAATATGTTTACATTTGAGGAGTTGTTAGTTGAAATTAAAACTTTTGACTGGTTGATTTGACATTGAATGACCTTACTGCTTTTTTTATTTTTTGTACTGAAGGATCTAGGAGCAATTATAAACAACAAACTTAAACTGGTATACAAGTAATGGAATTGAAAAAAGTACTATAACTATTAATTAATCAATGATGTCTTATAATCAATTGCAGTGACATCAAATAATCAGATTGGCTATATTTTCTTGGATTAAAGTGTAAACCCATGAACACCCCCAAGATGCTCCTTTAGAACAGAATAGTTACTAAAAACTAAACTAAACTCATTGGCGCAACAGCCCTAGTGCATGGGCGGATTTAGGTGGTGAACCCTGGGGGTGCGTAGTGGAAAACTTGGGGTGCGAACTGTCCCTGATGGCTTTGAAAACATGATTTTCCCTATAAAAATTTAATTTTCTCAAAAAGTTGGGGGTGCAACGCACCCCCATGCACCCCCTTAAATCCGCCCATGCCCTAGTGGGCCAAGGCCTACAATGCCCATCTTCAATCTCTTGACCGTGGAGCCCTGGGGTGCAAGGCATATGTCCCGGTTAGGTGGTCAGTCTAACGCAAGACCCCCAGTGTTTAGTTCCCAAGCACGCTTGGTCCTCAGTTTATCGACCCACTAAAGGAAGTAAAGGTTGAGTCGACCTTGCCCAGCCCGGGAATCGAATCCCGGACCTGTGGCACGGAAGAGCTACGCGCTACCACTGCGCCACCAGGCTTTCAGAATAGTTACTATTATGATGAAACTTGAAGAGCTATAACGAAATTCAACAAGTCCACTTTGTGCAAGAACTGTGCTACATGGTACATCAAATCAGGGTTTACAAGAGTCTTGCACATGGGCTGACTATATGACAGTTCCGACTTTCTCTGAAAGAGAAGGTCTTCTATCTTATTTAATAAATTTTTTCGACCTATTCTTCCGGCAATCATTCCTCTGTAAGCGAAATACTTGCGCGAGTCCAGCTCGTTGAACATGCGTTTAACCGACGCTTCATCCAAGTCTTCGAACAAAATTCGTTTCGAAACAAAGTCTAAAAGTGTTTTGTCACCGCACAACCACACAGTTTTCATTCGCACCACTTCTCTACCACACTGGTCGAAATAATTTTCGTAGTAGTCATAGCAGTACGGTCGTATGTTCACATCAACTACTGATTTGTAACACTGATAATAATTTCTCTTTTTTCCTACCGGAAAGGGGTTTTTGATAAGATCGTGATATTTGAGAAACTTATACTTTATTAACAATTTAGCACATAATTTGCTATGAATAAAAATGTGTTCCAGTGCTCTATCAGGTACGGGTTTTTCCCCTTTAATTTCCGCACCATTGTCCAACAACAGTTTGACTAACTTCAAATCTTTAGTACGCTTAGTTATAGCAGAATATAAGGCTGAAACTTCCCATTCGTCTTTAGAGTTGACATCTGCTCCACACTTAACCAACTCTTCGATCAAGTCAATATCTTTACCGTTGCGTACAGCCGTTAACAAGGGCGTTTCTCCGAAGCAGTTCCTTTGATTTATGTCAAATTCCCTCGAAAGTAAGTAGTTCAATTCTTTCACAGAATTTACGTTGAATAAATCTAAAGTTTCAGAAGTACACATATTGATTTGATTGATTACTTTGCAATTACAGAAATTCTTAAGGAAGGTAGTTATTGAATCACATCAAAAGATAATTAATTTTAAGATGATTGAATCATTTAATAAATCCAATTTTTATTGAATAACGAAACCTGGATGAGTCGGAGTCGATAAGTAACGGTCGGAGTCAAGGTCGGAGTCAGTAGTCAGTGTTTGTTTTGGTTGTTGTCGTAGAGGTTGATGCTTCAAATATATTGATTACATTTACCTCCCTTGCTAACACAATTTGGAATTAAATTTTAAAAATTATGTAGAAAGTCTTTAAATGATAAGAAATACATTTAAAGTTATTTGAATGAAACTAAACTTTATATTTTAAGGATATGAGGTTTCTTCAATCTTATTTTCTTACTCTTACACATAAATTCCCTATGCGATAAATAGAATATTAGATATGGCAACAACTTTGTCGAAGAATTTTCAAATTTGTAAACAAACATTGCTCTGTTTTGTTTATGCAGCGCTTAAAATATTTTGTTTTATTTATAAAAATATAACTGTATTTTTTCCTCATTAATTTTAAATTGAGTCATCGGAAGCCCAATTAACCTGACGGTTCATTAAATCAAATGGTAACTTTTTTTACACTCTTACTCTTGTTTACTAGATAAGTTTGAAAATGAAGTATATTCATAATTATTAATTTAAATCTTGAAAAATAATATCCGTCTAACATCCTTTAGATTTGGGTACCGAGTGGGTATTGCTACATTTCTCAGAGGGTTAAGACCGTTTGGTGTGGTGAGGATTTTATCTCTATTGGGGATTGTTGTTTTAGTTCTAATGCCTCTTGGAATATCCAAGCTCCATCCGCAAAGCCTGTTGGGGATTCACCACAGTGGCACTTGTTTAGTACTATTTTACAACCAGGTGCCACTCTTCTTGGCGTCTTTTTTGGCACCATAACCTACTAACTGATATACCTGCTGGGTTACTGGAAAAATAAATTATCTCCTTTGTTGGCATAGCCAAATAAACAAGTGGCACCCAGTCCCACCATGAAACTCTTGGGGTTTTTTGGCCCTCTACCTAGGGTGATAATTTATGTTCTAATCCGATGAGTGTACTGGATGGTTATGTTTTTTTTTGGGGCACCAAAAAAAAGTCCCCAAGAAGATGGGTACCCGATTGTAGATAGCACCATTAATGCTTTCTTAAACCTTCCCTTCAGAGACATGGCAAAATTGTGGAGGTGGCGATATCTATCATCCGAGGTTTAAGTTGGACTCCTGCCATTTCATGGGCCTCACTTTCTCAGGAGCTGCACCCCCTTTGCCTTAAATCCTGTACGCTTTGCGGATGGAGCTAGGATATTCCAAGTGGCATAAGTCAACAACAAAAACCAAACTCATTGATGCAAAAACAAAGGTCATAAATGCCCAAATTCGATTGTTGATCAACGACCCTTTGATGCAAGGTTAGCTAGGGGGAAGTCAGCTTAACTTACCCAGTGTTATGTTCCCAAGTGTGCTTGGTCTTGAGTTTATCAACTACTGAAGAGATGAAAGGCTGAGTTGACATTGCCCATTTGGGAAATCGAACCCTGGACCTGTAGCATAGGAATGCAAAGTACTATCAGCTACTGGGCTTTGGCTTTCTAATTCTACAAACTTTAAAATTATTTTCTTAATAGCAATATATTTTGATTTCAGTCTGCAACGCTTCATACTGACGTGGGTGATTGTAAAATTGAATTGTTTTGTGAGCTGTGTCCAAAAGCTTGTGAGGTGAGCTTATTTACAACCATTCTTTTAAAATCTTTTAGTTTCCACGTATTATCCCGTCAACCATCAGTTTCAGCACCTGTTAATGGGCTTTGGCTATGCATTTTCATTTTCAGCGGCTTGGTCAACGGGATAATATGGAATTACCAATCTTTTTTAGTGACAGAGCATGAGTTGCAATTTCATGAGGAAGTGCTAATGTAAAAAACTCAACCCTAAATTTGATATTTTATAAAATTTTAAAGAAACTGAAACCTGACAAAATCATACCTAGAACTTCAAAATTAATGGTTGATTATAAAAAAGAATAAACCTGTAAAATTAGCCAAAAGAGCCTTGACAAAGTGGCCCTTCCATTCATGCTTTGTCCCTATATCATATTTTATTTCATTGTTTTTGTAATTTGTATTAACATTTTAATGCCATTAACTTTGGTAAAATTTCTTGCAGAACTTTCTTGCCTTGTGTGCTAGTGGCTACTATGATGGATGTTTGTTTCATAGAAATATCAAAGGGTTTATTGTCCAAACTGGAGATCCAACAGGTATGAAATAAATTATGAATCTAGGGGAAATCCCAGTTGAAAAAGTTTGCATTAAGCAATTGCTCTCAAATATTCTCTTGACAGCAACTATCTTCAGATAGCTCAGAAAATCTAACCCTTAACCAAATGACACCACCAAATTTTATATTAATAAGGCTTCGAATTAATAATCAAACAAAACAGATAACTCTCAAACAAAAACAAAACCACTGGCGGTGCGGCAGTTTGGATTACTGCCGCTACTAGATGCTGAGGAGCTAACCCTGGCCTGTGCTACATACTACCCACCAGCCCTTTTTTCAAATATTTGAAGAAATTTAGCTAAAAAATGCATTTTTTGTGATTCATTAAAAATTTGCCAGAGAATTCAAAAATTTAAATTTTTTGAACTGCTATTATTGGGTAACAAATGCAAATAAGTGATAAGTTGGTGATGTTATCTCTCATTCAATATAAATGTAACTTATTATTAAAAGTTTTAATATTACTACTATTGAAAATTAATATGTTTTAAATATTTTTCAGGTACTGGTAAAGGAGGTACTAGCATATGGGGTGGAAAATTTGAAGATGAATTAAAAGATGAGTTGAAGGTAAATATTTTTATTTGTTATCTTGAACAGAGATTATTGAGCTCATTTTTGTCTTTAAATTCTTTGCTTTTATTTTAGACAAATTAATTGACACTTTTTGATTACCCAGGCACTATGCCATTGAATTCAGCCTAAATACAATTTCAACAGATGGTTTTTATTATCAAGTTTATATGTATTTGTTGGTAAAATATCCCTTTCTTGAAAAAAAAAACTGACAGAATTTTACTGCTAATACACATAACTCTCAAATTTTGGAATTCAAATTCATACTGCTAAATGTCAAAGAAAATGCTGCTGAAAAAATAGCTGTTTTGGTTTTTAAAACATATTAAATTATGTAGTATGGGTAATGGTTGCAGTTTGCTAAATTTAATTTGTGACTACTATCCAACATACTTGGTAATTTATCAGAACTCTTGATGCTTATCAAAAAGTTCAGATTACTATTCATTACAAAATTTTAGTTTTTGATCTCATTAAGTGAATATTGTCGGCTTACCGTAGAAAGGCACTAAGTCCCTTTTGGAGAATCTTTTGAAAGCGGTAGAATGGCACCAATGAACAAGTGGATTCCCACAACCTGTCAAGCCAAAAAGCAATCAGTGGTTCGTGAAATTGCATGGCACAAAAGAAAACATTTAAGTATAGTCAAATTTGGCGTAACTAGAAGTGACTTAGTCTTTTTCTCTTGTATGCAGACGATATGAGTCATCTAGTATGAGTCATCTAGTTTCAAAACCAGATAAGTGACTTTTTCCTAATTTTTCAGGAACAACAAAAAACTAATTTAAGATGGTAGGAGATGGTTACATTATCAACATGTATATTAAGCTTATAGATTTAGTTGGAGCACTTTTCAGCATAAAAGTTTTAAAACACTGTTGTTTGTCATAAAATTATAAATTTCCCTCAAAATTAGTGTTTTTTTTATTTTAAAAGCCTAAAACTTCTCTATTTGCTAGATCTGTATTTTGACAATCAGAACAAAACATAAACTGCTGAAAATTAAAAAAAAAATTGATATATCTGGTTTTGAAACTGGACGACTCGTATATAGTACTATATGTTCTAGCTTTGTGGAATTTGATGGATTTCAAACAACACACTTGAATTGTCTATTTTTTTATTTCATTGCTGAGTTTGTTTTGAAATTTTACATTTCTTTCAGCACAACACTAGAGGTGTTATATCCATGGCCAGCAATGGACTCAATACTAACGGATCCCAGTTTTTCTTAACATATGCCAAGCAACCTCACTTGGATATGAAGTATACCATATTTGGGAAGTAAGTTCATTCTCTTAGCTCAAATCCCCCATCCCCATAATTTTCATCCTAACTTCTTAAGCTTCATCTTGCTTTGTTAATAATACTCGTTGTAAAGTAATTTTTCCCTTTAAACATTTGGTATTAATCTTTTTAAAAAAAAATTATAGAAACAGAGAGTAAGTTCATTCTCTAAGCTCAAATCCCCCAAGTCCAGATTTTCATCCAAACTTCTTAAGCTTCAACTTCCTTTGTTAATAATACTCATTGTAAAGTCATTTTTCCCTTAAAACATTTGGTATCAATCTTTTAAAAATTGTTCATAGAGATAGAGTACTGTGAATTGATAACTTTTACATATTGAAGTTTAAAAGAGGAGAAATAAAATGTGTTTGTCTCTCCTACATGACCAAGATGTGTTCTTTTTTAATCCATTTATATGTTAAGTTAAAACAGCTAAAATATTTACTCCTGATGCATCCAAAGCTTTCTAAAAGAAATATTTGGTACTTAAAATCTCCTGTGTTAAGTTTTACTTGTGGACAGTGTGGCAATATATTTTTAAAGTTTAAAATTATGTAATTGCTATCCAGTATCCAGCTATCCTGAAAGGTACTGAAAAATGTCTTTTTCATGTATTTATTATTTAATTAGTTTTTCAAATTTAAAGTAAACTATTAAACTTTATTTTTCATTTTTAGGGTTATAGATGGCTTAGAAACCTTAGATGAATTAGAAAAATTACCTGTGCATCCAAAAACTTTACGGCCCTTATCAGATACGAGATTGAATTCCATTACTATTCATGCAAACCCTTTTGCAAAGTGAATGCATTTTTGTAATAAATATTTTATTTTGTGTAATATGTGGTTTTTTATTATTTTTAAAAGTATCAAATGTCAAACTTTGTTTGAAAAAATACTTTTATATAATTTTTAATTGAACCTTTTATCTCAGAAACCAGTCAAATGCCAAATTTGTGAAAAACATAGAAAACTGGTTTCTGCACTAAGGTGTTGACTATATAGAGTGTTTTCAGGTGACGTCACAGCCGGTTATTTTCTTTTAACTGTGTACCTACTGTAGGGCTTTTAACTGTTGCTAAGGCCGTTGTTTATCTGTTGCTAAGGCGGTTTTTAGGTATGGGATCACGTGATTGCAAATGCTCCAATAGAGGAATTCCACGGCCAGTCATTTTCTGTAACTGTTAACCTCTGTAGGGCAAAAAACTGTAACATTTTCTGTTGCCAAGGCCGTTGTTAGGTCCGAGTCAGGTGATTGAAAATGCTCTATAATTAAAAACATTATTTTAACTAGTATATCTGCATTTGTGCTGCATATTTACCCCTAAAGATAACATTTGGTTTCTCAAATAAGAGGGTTATTGTTATTACTTAACTAAAATATTTCACTAAATGTAAAAAATACATTTTTTTCTAATATTTTTACTATATTCAACAAAGTTGTTTTGCGATCCCTCTATAGAATTTATCATTCAATACCTCCCAAGTGTTGTAAGATTCCCTCGTGGCTCCAAAACCATTATAAAAGATCGCCTCCCTTCCTTTTTTCCCTCTGAACCCATGGACCTCAGAACCTGCAGAAGAGCAAGATAATTTTTAGAATGCAGAATAACGAAAAAAAAAAACCCTTAATGATAAAAAAAAAGAGCAGCAGAAGCTCCCAAATCTTTAGAATGAAGGCAAAATAACTAGAGAATCCTTAGAGAGGATGAAGGAAGAGAATCCTTAAAATGTTTTCTCTTAATTAGAATCTTTAGATTTCTCTTGTTCTTTAAAAAATAGTAAGAAAATCCTAAGAGAGGATAAAGAAGAGCAGAGAGAGAGTAGACGCTTATGTATCTTTAGAATGATGCAAAAAGAGCAAGAGAATCCTTAGAGAAGATGAAGAAGAGCAAGAGAACTGTGAATATATCCCCCACTAAACTCGAAAATTTTCATTTTTTTTTACCATAGAAAACGAAAAAAAACTTACCCCATATCCCCCTCAAATAATACCCGTTTTTCATTTACTCATTCATTCGGTATAGATTTTATTCCATTAAAACAGGTGGACATTGGTTTTTAGAAGCTGCTAAAAATCACGAGTTGGCATGTTCTACAGTTGATCAAAGTACCTACTGGGCAGTAGAGTGAAATCTGATTTCAAAGTCGGTTACATTTTATTTTCAAAAGAAAATTCTAGTCCCCGCACAATTCCATTGTTTCTATTTGGATTATGGTAATTAGAAACTACCATTATTTAGTTATACAGTTACAGTAACTAGCATGTAATCTCAATTGTCATCCAGTGAAATCATATTAACAATTCGGCATCATTTTTATTTACATTTACATCAGAGTTTCAACAGGTCAGTGGGAGAAGACCTGGAATTTTCAGCTAATTTTCATTTACGCTAGGCTAAGAAGTCAAGGGAAATTGCTTACACTATTTGCTAAAATCTGGAATTAATTTTTTTTTGCTTGTTAGAAGCTTGCTTAAAATAACTTATTTTTAAAAACCTGAAACCAATTTCATGTCACCCCAACTTTCAACTATCTATCTCTTGCTGCTGAAAAAGAAGCAAATACAACAGTATACCTGTATTGTATACCCTGTACCCTCGTTATCTCGAACTTTGATACCTCAAAAACCTCCTTTGTATCTCGAAAAAATATTTTCCCTCTTCAAATAAAGTACTAATTCATTTCATATTTGGAGTAATCTTGTTATCTCAATCACCCGAATTTATTTTCGGGTCCCTTCGATTTCGAGGTATCGAATTTATACTGTACTATTTATCACAAATGTAGAACTGGAGAAAACAAATCCTATAAAAATTGCCGTGGATAGCTAGCGGAGCTAAAAGTTGGGAAGGTCAAAGAATTTCATTTGAACATTGAGTGGAATAGTCCAGTAACCAGGTAGTTTTTTAAGGAGAAAAAAATACACTAGTTTTTTCTCAACGATTTTATACGTTTTCAAGGGTGTTGAATCTGAACTTTTCATACAAAATTTCGAATGACATTTTTATGAAAATTCCAAAAAAATGTCAGGTTTTTGGTGTGCTCTATCGACCATACTGTATGTTAGAAAAAATTTGTTTTGTAGCTTGTTTTATCCTCTTTATATTTTGTATTTACCCTTTTAATGAGAAACTTATACTTTTCGTTCTATACGCAAAAAGTTTGGGTGAAAGTTTAACATTTTTAAAAAAAATATCATAAAAATGCCATTCGAAATTTTTTTTATGCAAAGTTCATATTCGGATTCAGCATCCTCGAACACATATAAAACAGTTGAGAAAAAAAACACTTCTGTAAACGACCCTTTTTTGGACACCTGGTTACTGGACTCCAATTAGGATTCATGTGCATGTGGGAGTGAAACTGTAAAAACAAACCAGACTAGCGGTGCACTTTCATGAATTCTCCACGCTTGCATTCTTATCATTCTAGGAACTTGTCAAGAGAAAGATGTATGTGTTGCACATTGTGTATCGAACTTCAAAGACCGCGATCCAATTTGGGCGTTTTAAAACAGCGGACGTTGCCCGCAGCGCTGACATCCGGCGGAGACAAAGGGAAGGGGAGGTATAGCCCCTGCAAACGAGGGGGTGACCAACGGTCCTCTCTGCGCTGATTTATGGCTCTCTGATAAGAACAAGGAAACTGGAATTGGGCTGTGTGTGGTGATGAAAAGGTCCCTTTTGCTCCAAGTACAGTGCTTGTAAATAAATTAAAATTGATACCAGAGCAAACACTTTAACAAGTTTAATAATTTATTTTTTATATAAACATGATTGATATATAGCAATTTAGGAGCTAAAATACCCGTTTGCGTTTAGTATATCTTTAATGATGAAATGAGTGAATATGGATTCCACTAGTTTAGTTAGATCATGAAATTTCGGTATTTTTGATAAAAGATGGTCTGAATCTGCGATCTTTTTGAGTTATTTTTGATTAGAAATGTAATGGTGTTCTATCGCCAGGAAAAAATTTTGAAAGGAGGTATTTTAATTTAAGGGGGATAGAAATGGAAGGGGAAATTTTAGTAGTTAAAAGAAGGCAATTATATCTACTAAAATTTCATATTTTTTTTCCTAATTAGGGATTTGTTAAAAATGACCATTGGGTCATTCCACGTCAAATCAACACACTTTTTGGGATGACCATCTCGGATTTTCTTGAAATTTGGTACATATGTTCTACTTATAGAAACTCGGAAAAGTACCAACTTTCATCAAAAAATATTAATTGGTTCTGGATTTACAGGTGTGCAAAAGTGGTCAAAATGGGCCAAAAATGGACCAACATAAGTTCTTTAAATTGCTCTAGAGAATCTTCTAATTGGGTTATACAAATGAAGTTGGTGTCATTTTAAAGTATTTTAAATGTTCTTTTTAATGGTGTAAAATTTGATTTAAAATTTTGAAAATCAATATATTTTACAAAACAAAATAGAATTAAAAGTTCGATTTCTATCAAATGTACCACATTTAAAATTTTGAAAAAAATTCCAGTAATAGGTAATTTTATTCTAAATAATCTGGTAAATTTATAGAATGGGACAAAAATGGGATCAGTGCCAAAATCTATTAAAACCAAAGTTCGATTTTTCTTATATCCCCTTAAAAAGTTTTAAAACTATCTTTTTTTCATTAATTGGATGTGAATTGAGTTGTATTTAACTGCTGTTGACAATTAGGCCCCCTGCACAAACTAGGTGTAGCACGGGCTTCATATTTACATTATGTGCATTGTTACAATACAATGGCCTGAATTAATATACAGGTTGTAAATATGAAGCCCGTGCTACACCAAGTTTGTGCAGGGGCCCTAATTGTCAACAGCACTTGAATACAACTCAATTCGCATCCAATTAATGAAAAAAAGATAGTTTTAAAACTTTTTAAGGGGATATAGGAAAAATCGAACTTTGGTTTTAATAGATTTTGGCACTGATCCCATTTTTGTCCCATTCTATAAATTTACCAGATTATCTATAATAAAATTACCTATTACTGGAATTTTTTTCAAAATTTTAAAAGTGGTACATTTGATAGAAATCGAACTTTTAATTCTATTTTGTTTTGTAAAATATATTGATTTTCAAAATTTTAAATCAAATTTTACACCATTAAAAAGAACATTTAAAATACTTTAAAATGACACCAACTTCATTTGTATAACCCAATTAGAAGATTCTCTAGAGCAATTTAAAGAACTTATGTTGGTCCATTTTTGGCCCATTTTGACCACTTTTGCACACCTGTAAATCCAGAACCAATTAATATTTTTTGATGAAAGTTGGTACTTTTCCGAGTTTCTATAAGTAGAACATATGTACCAAATTTCAAGAAAATCCGAGATGGTCATGCCAAAAAGTGTGTTGATTTGACGTGGAATGACCCCATTACTTTAATTCTTGGATTTTTTCTTTACTTTCGAAAGTTTAATGAAATATTTAGGATCTACAGTAGCTCTCATAAGTATTTTGGTAAATGCATTTTTCTGGATTCCAGGAGAAGTTTAACTATTTTAATAAAGCGTTTTTTTTTTATGAGATGTTAGTAAATGAACGTAGTTACTCCAAAACAGGGGTTTTATCGAAGTCCAGACTCCAATGAATAAATAATAGGTACTTAATTACTTTTAAATTCTCATCTTCAGATACACATATTTTTACTTAAGTGTAATTTTATTTGTGTGCGCTATCTTCTTAATTGATTTATTACATTAAACAAAACTTGTTAATTGCGGTTAAAACCGTTTCAAATCATATAATTTTTTATTCGATAAAGATGGTTGATAAAGAAATTTGTTTCAAAAATTTTTTGATTCTGATGCTTAATTATTTTTTTTGGTTCGTCTCATAAAAAGGGCGCAAAAATGTGACGTCAGTTGGTACGAAAGACACCAGTAACAGCCAATCAAGAAGAGCCTTTAGGCGATTCGCGATGTAGTTTGTTTGTATCAAATTATGCCACGAGCTTTTCGAGGTCAACTCAAATTTAGCTATTTTTATTTTCAAATATCTAATCAAATATTTTTTTTTGCAACTTTTAATGCTGATTTTTGAAATTAAAACCAGTTTTTCCCCCAGAAAAATGGCTTTATTTATATTTTTTAAAAATACGGGCAAGCAGAGCAGATTGCTATGTCACGTTTGTAAAAATAAATAAATTTATAGGATTGTAGGTTCCTCAATGGTCCTCAGTGTCCCAGTATTTTCACTTGAGAACTGTTTTCTTTTCTCGAACAACTCACCAAACCAATCAACCCAAGAGATAAGGATATCTATTCAGGGGGTGTCGTCTCATAACATTCCCCTTTCACACCTCCCAGGTGTCCTTGTTTATTTTTCGTTCTTGTTCCAAAGCTTCCATTGAAGGACGATGCAACATCCTGTCCGTCCCTTCCCTATACTGGAGACAATACGAACTCGCTCTGTTCGAACAATGTGGGGCATTGGGGGACACTTTTTCTTATCTTCAAAGGAACCAGGTGTGCGAAATTGCAAATCAGTGGTTCCCAAAGTGGGTTCCACGAAAAAATTTAGGGGTTCCGCGTGACAAATTTTATTTCCTTCAAAAAAAATAAGAATTGTGTTTTTTTATACTATTAAGTTCATCAAAATGCAAATCCTACCAAAATATGTATTAAATTCTTAAAAATGTATGTCCGAAATTCGGATTAGGTGTACCAAAACAAGTTAAAACCCTCTTTTTATAGTCAAATTTCCAAAAATTTTCTGGGGGAGGAGACCCCCCTGATGGTTCCTGGAACTCGCTTAATCACAACTTTTTTAACATTCAGTTGGCTTGTTTCATTTAATATCAGATAAATTATGTTTTGAAAAGTCGTTGACTAAAAAATATTCAGGGTTCCGTGATCATTGGCGACAAATTGGGGGGTTCCACGAGCAAAATAGTTTGGGAACCACTGTTGTAAATAAACAACGAATACCCCTGCTTTGTGGTCTACCGCTAATGAAAGTACTTTTAGAAACCGACTTTGGTGCTTTTTAATTTTAAATATTCTAACTTTATATACGATTTAACTTAAATTTTTAAAAAATTATAGATACTTAAAAAAAATATCACCTCAAAACGAAAAATAACCAAACTGCAAATTTCTTAATTTTACGTAAATATTTTGTCTAGTGAACATGAGCTGTGTCATGGGGGAGCAATACGTCTCCCTTCTCAAATTTTTCAAGGTAGTGTTCCATTTTTTAATGGTAAAACAGGATGTTTTAAATGCAATCATGAATAGCATGCCCCTTCAACATCTTTAACTTGTTTCCCAGGAAATACCAAACGCAAAAAACACATTAAAAAAGCATCTGACTGTTTTTTACACAAGCTCAACATAGGGTAGGGGTGGCCAAATCCTGGCGCATTGGATAAAAATAGTGGTACAGCAGTCAATATTCTAATTTAATAAACAGAATGAATTCATTAGAAATCAAATTAAAACTGTTTATTCTTTCAGTTAAAAAAATTATTAGAGTCGATTTTAATACCTAAAGATCACAGTGAATGTGCCGCGAATAGCAGAAATTTGATTATATGTATTGAGATAATTTTAAAAATATTCCAAGATATTTAAGAGCCGTTTTCAGGGTTTTGATAAGAAAAGTCCTTTGTGAAACTCCTTTGGAAGAAGAAAACTCCTTTGGTGCCTTTAAAACCCATATTTGCTTTTGAACAATAAAAGTGGCACACAAATACTGCAGGGCAATGTCCCATTTAACGAAGTTTTGATGACTATTCATATAAACTTTTTTTTATTGATAAGCGATTTGCTGCGGCGTATAAAGAGAGACCCTCTCGAATTTCACCCCAAAAAGGGTGTCCGAAAGTGAGTTAAAGCATTAGCAGAACATCAAAGGTAAGGGTCGAATTCCAAAAAAAATTCTGGACGGATGTTTTGGAAAAGTTTTCTTATTTTCAAATTTGTGATAAGGGAACAGTGGAAGGGCCTTGAAATGGGAAAACTTGTAACAAGAGAAAATTGTTGGGAATCGAAATACCCCTTACGAACAAAACATTAAACTTAGTCCGATTAGTGTTCGAATAATAAGATGGTCACCCTTGAGCCCTGACATAGGGTGTTAAATTCGTTGTGCATATATAGGATGCTAGATTTAATTGACATTGGATGTAAATAAACGCTAGATTCTTTAAGTCAATGCAACGTAGCAATTTAAAAGCATGTGTGCTGATAAAATTTTACCCACTTTTCATTATCTATGTAGCCATATAATAAGTTATCTTTATGTTAGAAAACATAAGAAATTTGCCTTATCACTTCGCTTCAAATCTCCAAGGTTTTCTTATTTAGACCTAAACAACCTCCGAAAAATTACTTAATCATGTCCCTCTTTTGATATTTCACCGTTCATCGCTTATAATTTGCCTTTGATTTTACACTCTTTCAAGATAAGACTGCATTTGGTTATGTTATAAAAAATATTGCCATATGTTTAGCCAAGCATTTTTATCGCAGTAGGATTGATAGATATTTATAATTTCCTTTTAATGGGACAAGTAGTATAGGCATCTTAAAAATTAATAAAATACATAAATGCTATATTTTTACCTTTAAATTTCCAGTAATGACAAATTCTAATAAGAGTATATTTCATTTCAGATTTTATAATAAAGACTCACGCACGACATCACATTTGCGCTTCGAGTTCAAGAGTATTTTTCTTTTGGAAAATTTTCATTAAAATTATAAGCTAAGTGAATTAATTAAATATGGTAATGAACTTTGAATTAAAAACAAAGCTTATCCGCCCATTTCATTCCACCTTATCTCATAATTTACTAAACTGAAACATGATTGGTTTATAGTTTTAATCAAATTACTACTACTATAAGTAAAATTTAAATATTTTTATGAACTTGTGTAAAAATTTTGAGCCAAACGATTTCGACCTTCAATTTGCTTTCCTTTCAAAACAAACGATTTTGAACAAGTTCAGCTGACCGTAGAACGTTGAAGCTAGCTTTTTTTCTTTAAATTAATTTTATACCTTCAAAAATAAAAACTTAATTTAGAGAGAAATTATTTTCATTATCTTTAAAATTGTTTACGCATCTATTATATACAGAAAGTAAGTTTTGAAAACTGGCTTTAGTTTCCACATTTTTACTAAATGTTCAAGTAAAACAATTAAATTACAATTAGAGCATGAAGGAAAGGAAAATAATTCAAACATTAATTTAAAATGAAATAAATGCAACTATAGTAATTGCTTTTCAAACCGTTCTAAAAGATTTTGGCATGATGTTTGTATCGTCAACAATGTCGATGTGGTCTGATTCTACAATTTTGACAGCTTATCAGGTAAGCTGACAGTCTGTAAGCAGCTTAAAGATTAAAATAGCATTCGAAATCATATTCTTCAAAAACTATTTATTTTAATGGTCCTAACATTTTTGTGGCAAAGCAGCGCGTTTTCTTTAATAAATAGTCATACTAAAATTTTACTTTGACTGTTTTGACAAGGATTATTGTAGAGAAAAACTTTCTTTACCAACAAAAGCTAAAATGAGAGAAAAAAAGCTTTAACAAAATGCTAAAATAACAAATTGGTTGGATACGGAAGTATTTTTTAGGTACAAATATTTAATTAATGGACTATATAAACAAAGAATATACAAACTCTTATTTTTTTTATTTTTATATTACATGTAAGCAACTTCAAGCATTTGTATTCTTAAGTATTTATAACGTTCAGATTTTTAATCGCATTTTTGTAAAAATGGTCTAAAATATTTCAGGTTTTGTTTCACATTTTGCGGGGGGGGGCTTACACAATGTGAGCTCCAAGTAAAAAGGGAAGGTCTGGGCTGGGGGGTCCTCTCCCAGAAAAAAACTTTTGAAATTATTTGCCCTTAAAAAGAGTGTTTTATCTCATTTTGGACACCCAAGAGGAAAACTCTTTGTAAGCGGCAGGAATTTCAAGGAAAAAACAGTTTAATAGAAGTCGAAATTTTGAGGGGGTCTGGGGGTTCTCCTCCATAAAGTTTCTTGACATTTGTCCCTTAAAAATCAACTTTTAATTTGTGTTTCCAATGCATTTGAAAACATATTTCAATTTCTTAAGGCTCATTTACACTGATTCACTTTCGACTTGTGTGTTTACACTGTTTATCTTGAGTGATCCTCACAGAGGAATCCCTAATTTGCATGTAGGGAATTGAAGGAGTGAAGCCGGAATTCACACTCGTCATTGTGAACGATTCCTCCAAAATGAAGATCGAAAGTGAAGCTTTCAAAAAACCCTTCTTTTTCCCCTCAAAAACTAAACGTGATGGAAAACTAAAAACCGAGTTTGGTCAGCATCAAAAAACATTAAAAAACAGTTCTCGAAACATCTCGACTCGACAGGCGCGGATCCAGATGGGCTCCAAGGGAAGTGCACTGTGTTTGAGAATCACCTCTACCCTTGGACGCAAATTGACCAAATTGGGTTTCTTTCTATATTCATCTCTTCAGATACTCCATGGTGGAAGGATCTGGGAGTCCTCCCCCAGAAAATTGTTGGGATTTGACCCTAAATAACTCATTTTTGATGAGCCCAAGCGCTTGATGAACGAAAAAGTTTGAACAATCTGGGGAAAGTGACCCTCTCTGGGATAAAAAAAAGGTTCCAAGAAGGTAAAAGGAAGAGGAAAAAAAGGGTGGAAAGAGAGAAAAAGTACATTTTTAAATGACTGAAGAATTTTTTGGACTTTCGGAATCAACTTTCTTTTTTCTCCCTTTCTATCTTTCACTTTCTTTTTCATCCAAGGCACTTTCCTGATTGCACCCCTCTTGAATCCCCGCGCCTGCATCTCGAGGTGTTATGAGAGTGCATTCCAACGTTTTCTTGCTAAAGTTCAAAATAAATCCTACATTGAATTTTTAACCAAACACTACTCCCCACAATTTATTACCCATAATAAACCCTTCTGATCAAATTAAAAAATTCTCTCTCAAACCAAACAAACCCCCACTCCAAACCAGTGGCGTAACTAGAGATGACTCATGGGGGGTGTTACTCCGACCAGTCAACCCCTCCAACATATTACTCCCTTTTAAAAAATGTCTCATAATGTAGGTAAACAACTTTTTTTTGCAAAACTTCCGAAGGGAAAACTTCATCTAAGAGGCTTTACTTTCAAGGGAAAAACACAGTATAACAGACATAAAAATTTTATAGGGGGTTTGGAGGTTCTCCCCCAGAAATTTTTTAAAATTAGTATCTCAATGTAGTGTTTAAATTCTAGTAGGGGGAAAAAAGCTAAAAAAAGGGCCATTTAGGGAACAGATGATTTGTCAACGGTTTTCGGCTCTACTAGATGTACTTAATGAGAAAACGAAAGTTTACCAAAATCGGATCGTGGGAAGTGGGTTTTTTTCAAGATGGCCGCCATAAACATGGAAAATCAAGAAATCCTATAAGTTTTGTGTTTAAAACGTAAATAAACCTTCTTCAATGTATGATTTGAGTAGAATAAGTATGGTATTCATTTTGAGGTTAGTTCCTAAAAGAACAGTTTCTTGTGAACCACCTTTCTTGTAAAGGGAAATTTTTTCAATTTTTCATGATTTAGAAATCGTCGATGTAATGGGGGGGGGGTTACAACCCCAATAACCCCCCCCCCCTCGTTACGCCTATGCTCCAAACACACCTGCAGCTCTCATGCCAGTCCCGTGGAAGAAACCATGCATCACTCTGTCACCTAATCCCAACAACAAAAACCACACTCCATCCGTTCGCGCTCCACAAACATTCCAATTTGTCCCCCGGCACCCCCTTCCCGTGCAAGCGCGTGTCGGCGGGCCTCAAAGGCGAGCTCCGGACTGGACGAAGGGCCCTCGACGCTGATTGGAGGAAACCGGGCACTGTCCGTCATCGCCCCGCCCCTTTCAGGGCCTCCCTCCAGATGGAGCTGTCGTCATCTCATCTTCATTTCTCCTTCGCCTCTTCCCACACCTGAATCACCTGTTGCCCTGTTCCTGTTGCATTGCATTGCTAGTTTGAAGGAGGTGCTATGACGATCCTGTAATAGTTTCATCTGGGATCTTTTGACTATTTATTAGGTAAGGATTTTTTTCTTTTATGAATGTATTTATATGTGTTTATAATTGTACTGATTTTCTATTTATTTTAAACACCGGTTATTGTTCTACAGAAAAGTGAATTTACGTCTTTTTCAAAGCTTTTAAATAGTATGTTTTCCACAAAACTAACTCTCATTTTGTGCTGTATTTTTTTAAAAATTGGGTCAAACTAATTTGTTACTGTGTTGTTGTGTGCTGGGGATTAGGATTTCTCTAAAATTAAGGAGAGAAAATATTGAATAACGGAATTTTTCATTTAGAGAAATATAATAAATTGTTCGAATTTGTAGAATGCAATTTCTTTTTAAAATGCTCATTGGATGTTGTTTACAATTAAACTTTTCTCTCATTACATAAAACTAATGAATAAATCAATTAATTCAACATTTTTTTTGAAGATAATATCCTTAAGACTTGAGCTATAAAAATATAATATGGGCAGTGGGCACCTATGGCTGCTATAATTATAGGGGCCCATTATTATTACTACGAAATATTTTTAAACTTATTTAAAGGCACTTTTTACTAATTTGTTTGTGGAATAAAATGTTCAAACATACTTCAGTCTAGAAATTTAACTTTATAAAAACTTTTGTAGTGTTATTATAGGATAGTTTCTTTACTGCTGTTTTATGGTATAAAATAGTCTGGCATGATTTCATGATACCAGTGTTACCAAGCGTAAATTATTTGACCTAAAAATGAGTAATCAGTAATGAATCCTTTCCTTATAAGGTGTTTGCTATAAACTGCTGTATCATAATGTCAAAGGTATACTAATAGGAATAAATTTAATTCTAAAATTTTAAGAAATATCAAAGCATATGTTTTGCGCAAAAACTTAGGAAGAGGCTTTGAAATGTTTTGCTTAAATTAATTGAAACTGTCAAACGAGTGCGTTGACCAGCTAAAATTCTAAATAGGCTGGATATTTCCTTCACAAGTCTGTGCTCAAAAATATCTCCAAGCTTTGCTCTACACATGAGTGGAAAGAGGAGAAAATTAACTACCCCCTATCTATAGGCAGTTATAACTCCTTGAACTTGCGAAATCAATGTCCATTCATTGTATTTTTTTAATTTAATTTGAAGTATAAGTTAATTTGTCTTTCTTTTCATATTCTTTGTGCTTAAATTGAGCCAAAACAAAATTTGCTTTTAATTTAAAAGTGTTTTTAACTTTATTTTACTCAGGGAATGTTGACTCCATTCATATTCACTTCTTCCATTGATACTACCTTAATGACTCAGTTTCTTGATAATTTTTAATTTTAATTGTCTAAGTCTTTCTATATCTCACTTTTGTTCCGTGAACTAAGCAGGAATGTAATTTAAATGTCAATTTAAGTGGTTTTTAAGATTTTTCTTCTGTTGAAATTTCGAAAAAGGGAATCAATAAGTTCATAAACTCTTTTCAACTGTAAAATATTTTTGAATGTCTACTTAATTTTTTTGACGATTGCTTTGCTTTCTAAATAGGGTCCTGAGTTTTCAGTAAAAATTTGGTGGTTATACAACGATACTCCAATACTTATTTTTTATTTCTCGTTTTTCTCTTAACTTGAACTTTCTAGAAAACCATTTCTCGTATAGGGAATATTGTTAAAGTTCTTTCATCCCCTAACATCTAGCAGCTGAAATGAACTTCGCTCTGAAGTTGAGATGAACCTTGAATGAAGAAGTCGCTTCTCATTCCTTTTAATTAACACTTAAAAAAATAATGCTTGGTAAGATTCATAAGCAACCGTCTTTACATTGGGTAAGGAAAGATTTAAACCACAAAAATTTAGTCATCATGATTGCTCTTTTTAAAATGGCTAGTTAATTGTTTGAATATAGAAGAAAATATGAAATTATTATTAACCAAAAAGAGGATTTCAAAATTTTTTTTTGTTCGATAAGGGTCCCTTTTTCTTTCTATTCCCTTTTGAGTTAAAAGAGCTTAATTTTAAAAGTTGAAACTACTGATTTTGAATAATCTAGGAAATTATTGAATTTATAATAGATAAAATAGGGAGGTTTAGTAAGAATTTGTTCTTTATAATGATCACATCTTTGACCCTAATTACCTTTCTTTGCAAACATATGTATTTACCACTTTCTCTAATTTTTCACATCTTAGGGTTCAAAAGCAATCTATGTAATAGATTTTCAGTTTTCGAAATTAAATTTATTCTTTATCATTCAAAAGTAAATTAAATACAGATTGGTTTTTCTATCTTAAATTTAATTCAGTCTATTCCTTATTCTAACAAATTCAATGAATGGAAAATATCTTTCAATGAGAATAGGTAGGGGTTTCATATGGAGGTATTGTCTGCAATGGAGTTATAATGAAAGACCGAGAAGGAGATTAATGAAACTAAGATGGATGGATGAAAAGAGCTTTGGGAGAATCGACGTTAATTATTACTATCAGAGTTTCAATGTATTTAAACTATAAACTCATAGCTATTCATAAAAGAAAATCGATGTAAATGTGCTAATCAATTTGCATTCGTTAATATTCTGATAAGATAACTGACCATCTTTACCAGGAGCGTTCAATTCAAAAATGACCCTAGGTACAATTTGTTATTGTACCTAGGCAGGGCCACTGCATAAAAGTTAAACATCACACTTAAAATATTATTGAAGTAATATACACACTAAAATTTTGAAATTAAATTATTCATTTACAGTACTTCAAAACCTCATTCAGATTGAGTATTCGATATAGAAATGGAATCGAATATCGTTTCTAGAACATTAAAACTGAATTTAATTCTGATTTAAGGGTAAAATTTCCAATAATGATCTAGAGGAGGGAGGCCCCCCACATCTCCCTTTTCAGTTATAAAATTGCAGACAATTCACAAAAACTTTAAATAAAAGGCAATTATATATGGTTTCTAATTTATTTAACATCAATTAAGAGGGGGTAGGATTTCTCAGCTATTTGAAATTAATCAAGATTATTTAAATATTTCCGGGGAGGAATCCCAATTCCCTTGGCCGTCACCCCAATATTCAGTTGCCCTGGACTCCTTGCCGACGACACCAATGGTCTCGTTAGGTTATATGTTTTTATTAAATTTAAGGGGTTATAAAGGGGAGATCTTAAAACTATATATTATATTTTAAAATCTTAATTTTAGGGATATTTTAAACAAAAAAAAAAATTTTTTTTTTGTTTATTTTCGTCCAAAGATAAGAAGTTATTAGCGAAATAAAAATGCCCTCCCGTTGGCATATTTTGGGGAACCTCATTGAATTTTTTCATTTATAACTCATTAAATAAAATTAAAATAAAAAAAATTCTCCGATGGTTCCTCAGTCTTGAGTCTTTGTAGATATGCCTCCAATGCCTCCCGTTTGAGAATGAGCTACACCAGTCTCTAAAATTGATGAAAGGATACGTTTTCAATGAATGTCTGGTGCCCCCAGAACATTATCTTCATCAGAGCACCCAAACGTGAAACCTCGCCGTCTCCTCTCGCATCACTCCTCCCCCCCTCTTCTTACGACGACACGTCGGATCTCCCCAAAAAACAAATAATTTCGCAACACCCCCGCCTGAAAGTAAATAAAAAAAAAGTGTCAATAAAATCGCTACAATTTCCAAATCCCTTGTGGCACCCGCACACACACTATCTATCTGAAGAAATTCCGAAGTTCGTAAACGTCAGGAGGAGCTAATTCCTTGCCGATTGTCTTTGCGCGGCACGCCGCCGTAAATCACTGCTGGCGGTCGTACAATGGAGACGCTTGCTGCTGGGAGATACGACGGGAAAATTAGACTTGGTGATGCTATTGTGCATGGAGGGAGATGGGGATACATAAAAACTTATCCTCTGATATTTTTTCTTTTTCTCTATCCCTTGACTCCTTTTTCGCCTTGGTGGAAGAAAATTTTCACGATTTTGGAGGTATCACGATTTCTTGGAGGATTCCGCTTTTTTTTTTTTTAAAGTGGAGATTAATTTGTGTTGTAAAAGTCTCCATTGTTGAGTTTTGTCGTCTTCCGTGGACGATTTGTTATTTTTTTCTGATAAATATTGAATTGGTGTGGTGTGAGTTGTATTAAGAACAGTTTTACAACGTGATGTATAAACGCCCCACACTATGAATTTTAATGGCGAAGGTGAGAAAATGTATCAAAGCAGCCGCCACTTATCTGAGGCATTACTTCCATTCATTTTCTTCTTTTACAACATTGACAAATTTATACAAATTTGTTCTTGAAACTTTTTATGTAGAAATTAGGTGGTATACTTTCAAGAAGACTCCAATTGCTCTTTACCTTTTAAAAATATAATAGTAATAAAATGCTGAAGGTCCTTGACTATTACCTGAAAAATTCTGTATGAACCTTGGGTATTAAAATAATAAATTGAACAAATATTTGGTAACTTCAATCAAATATGAAAGCCGTTAGACCAAATTTACCCCAATGAATGATAGTAATTAAATATCAAGAAGCACATGAGAATATAATATTAAAAATAAGCATTAGTGGTGTAACAATGTGTAATAGAAGGTAATATTTTAGAAAATGTTTTAGGTTTTTAACTATACTATACTTTGTTAATCAACACCTTTAAAGTCATTGATTATTATCCCCTTTATTAAAGGAACTATTATTCTTGACCTCGAATTCTACACCAATGAAATATTAAAATGCAATAATTGATTTAACTTAAATAAAGCAACTCAAGTTAAAAATCACATTCACCCTATCCTCATCATCTCCCCTTTAGATTAAAAAAAATCAATCATTCTCTTAAAGCTATCATAAAAATAACCACCAATAGCTTCATAATATCTCGTCAAAAAAATCACGCCATCCTCCATGCTTCGTTTGCAATTTCAACAAGGCGCGAATTTACGACCATGTTTACAACCCCATGCCCATTTTCTCTGCGGTAGTGTCAAAAGGGGACCCCACGCGAAGTCGCGTCCCCATTTGTCGTCCTTCTGCCTAGGGCCACTTCCATGAATTTATTGGTCACTCCCGGAGGAAAGTGCCCGGATCATTTTACCCTACCCCTCCCCAAAACGCGTTGATGGAAGGAAGGATCCAGTTCAGTTGGTCTCTCTCGTTGCATCTGTGTGCGACCCTTCCCTCATCCGTCTCCTTGATTGTTGCACTTCGTGTTTTTTTTCCTGTTTGATTGTTGATCTTCTGAGTCGTAAGTTATTATGAAATCTTTTTAATTTAGGTAACTTAAATTTCGTTTATTTTTATTGATTTTACTGAGTGTGTTTGAGTTACAAAAAGCAGGATATATGATATTTTATTTTCTTTAGTCATTCCCTAATATAATACTACTTGTACTTTCCCCTGTTATCTTTACTTCATTACGGAGGCATGTCTGTCAGTTTTTTGGTTCAATAACTACTAGATTGTTTTTTGTTCTCAAAGTGCTCTTCCTTAAAGTGCTTTTAACCTTCATCAAGTTGTTGACTACATGAAATTCCTAACGTTTTTGTTTTAATGCCCGAAGCTGGAGTTGATAATCAAATTTACCCTTCTTAAACAGTATAGCTACACATATTAATGCAAATATTCTTTCGTTTCTGTTTACATATTGGAATTTATGGCTTATTAATTTCTTTACTTTTTCCAGTAAGTTTATGAAATAAAACTTCTATGTTCAAAAATCAGTAAAACGTTCACCAGATTAACAATTAAGTGAGTATCACCTTCTGAATGTGAATATATTTCAATTAGTTTTCATTGAAATTTGTTAAATACATGCATACTCTTATTTTTATCCTATGTACATAACCTTTGTATAGTTTGTTTAATGGTTTAAATGTGGGGGAGAATTTGCAGTGGCAGAAGCATTTTTTACTGTCTTCATTGTTATTTTTTGGCAAAGTATGCAGTACTAATTAATAACTTAACTGTTAATTATTATTACTAATTATAATAAAGTATAACTACTACTGCTGCAGCCAATCCAATCTAGTTTTCGCTTGGATATGAAATGTATTTTTTTTAAATTTATAATTTCTATTATTTTTTTTTCATCTATTAACTATTGTTAACAAAAATGTATTCGTAAGTAAATTTAAGTAAGTATGAGAAAAGAGTTAAGGATGTAGACTCGGTAATTTAGGTTTACGAATTTTAATGCTTTTAATTAGGAATAAATAATGTGAATTTAACCCAAAAATAACGTAATTTTACAATGTCCTATTCAAGGTTAGGAAGGATGTTGTTGATATGTTGGACCTTTTTATGCTTCGCAGACCCCCAACGTCAGTGATTTATTGATTAGATTGTTATCGATTCCAATATTACCTCAACAAGCATCTGTAGCACACCATTTCAAGATGCTAAACAAATAAGGTATAGTACGGTACGACCGTCACGAGACGAGAAAAACTTTGACAGAAAAGCAAAACTCTGAATATAAGTTCAAATCTAAATGATAGTCACACAGATTTGGTTCAAAAAGTCAGAGGAATTACCATCATCCCCAAAACTGAGGGAAATAACCCGTTTCCATAACAACAACCACAATATTGTTGCGATGTCAAAAGTTTCTCGTGGCGGTCGGACTGTCAACAGCAAATTATCAGCTTCCTTCCATCTCTTGAAAAAATGGTAAAAACAAGTCGGAGGGGTTGTCCTTCAACTTGACCTTGAATGCCGAAAGGGGACCTACGCCCCCGCTGTCAAACAATTCAACGGAGATACTCATGTTTCTTAAATCTATCCCTTCTTCCTTCCCCCAGAGATGCTCTCTCACCCTGCAATACTTTTTCTTGCTCCTCACTTGTCTTAATTCATTATATTTCGGTCGATTACTTTCGTATCCGAGCATCATTTCCGTAGATCGTCGTCAATATTGTCAATGTAATTTGTTTGAATAATTTACTTGTCAGTTGCTAATTGCGTAAAAAAAGTTCATCTGTGTGCAGATGGAAGTTATGATGAAATTAATTTTTTGGTTGTTAAAATTGGCGTAAAACAGATGATACCCAACAAGAGAGGAAATATCTTGATCATTTAAAATTTGTTTTTAAAATCCCGTTTAAGGAATTTCCCTTGATCCTTTTTTAAGGATTTTTTCCCTTGTATCTTTATAATGAGAGTTCTCTCAAAACTAAGTAAACTGTCCCCTCCAGTGTGTTTTAAAAATACCTCCGATGCCAAAAATAGAGTGCGTATAACAAACGTATAAGTGGAATTTCAAAATTTGAATCTCGTAGCCTTATTATTGAAATATAATCTTAAGCATTATTCCTACTGATAAGAAAGAGGATTTTTCAATACGTTTTATAAGAAATATGTAATACTCTAAATCAGTAGAAAGGGTAGTTTTATTTCTTTCAGATTATTACTAAATCAAATGGTAAAATTTTTAATTTCAAAGTGTTAATTTTTCATGCTTACCACTTTTTATCACTAATTTTTCAGATTTATTCTTTTTTAACTTAGGTTTACAACTAAATAGCTTATAAATACTGTTTATCATATGTCGTTCGGGCATTTTTCAGACTTTTTGCTCTTTAGCCAATCAATCTCATCCCTGCTTACACTACATTCCTATTCCTAACACACCTTTTTTCTATTCCAGGACCTCAACACCAGTGACCTCAACAAGAAGAAAAGGACATTAGTGTGAAACACTGAACTGTGACTTTACAACACCAATCGCGAACTCTTCATCACCAACCACCATGGTCGTGTGCACAACCGCTCCCCTCATCCGCATGGCCGCCGCCTGCCCCATCACACCCGCGGTCACCATCCACCCCTACTCCGCCACCGGACTGTGCACCATCCGCACCCTTCCCTGCACCCCCCAGCGCTACTCCAGCGCCCTGCCTCCACCCTTGAGCCCCGGCAGCCCGCCCCCTGGCTCCGAAGTGCCCACATCGGTCATCCTGGTGCCCGTGGTGTACGGGGGCACCAAGCATCAGCCCATTCCGCCCCTGTGTTCGTCGCCGTCTTGCGGGGGCGTTCTGCAGTGCTGCCCCATGCTCCCTTCTCTGCCGCCCCCGGAGATGTGTCCCGTGCCCCGGCAGCAGCAGGTGGTGCCGGAGTACGCATTGCAGCCGAACTTGTGTTCTGTGACGGCTGCGCCTTCTTGGAAGCAGTCCTAGTGAGTACTTGTTTTTTTTTTGTTTTTAATTTGATGTGATTGGTGTTTCAGTTCTAATTCATTTGTATGGCAGCGGTTTTATGAATATTGTGAGCATTAGGAGCCAAGTTGTAGTGTTCGGCAACCAGTAGTCAAAAAATAGTTAACTACCAACTACTAACTAGTCTGGGAAAATCTAGTTGCAACTAGTAGTTAACTATTTTTTCCTGGGACTAGTTACAACTAGTAGTTAACTGTTTCTCGAACTAGTTAACTAGTCTATTTAATTTCATAACCTATTTTTTGCCCAAATTCTAATAAATCTTTCTTATCCATATCACAAAAAACGCGCAAAAAGGGCTTTTAATTCTGGTTATGGTATTTTGAGTACTCTACCATCTTAATTAAATTTGTTACAGTACAATTTTTTCTATATTTTGATAAAAATTTTAATAAGAATTTTTTTAGTTGAAATTTTGAAAGTAGTTTCAACTAGTAGTTATTAGAAAAACTAGTTCAACTAATAGTTGAACTAGTTTAAACCAAAAGTAGTTAAACTACTAGTTAACTGCTAGTTGATCAGTAGTTAACTACTAGTTGCAACTAGTTCTAGTTAACTAGTGCCGAACATTACCAAGTTGTGCCTCAGTGATGTTTATTTTAATGTATTCCGGGGGGGGGGATTTTTTCGGATATAGTACAATTACGTATTTTCTAAATTAGTAGAGAGGTAGTAGGTAAATTAGTAGACTACACGTAGGTTAAATGTAGCTCTAGCTCTTGGAAAAATTATAGGTAAAGTTTGAATCTTGATGAATTGATATAAAAATTTAAGTATGTGATGAATGAGTTATAATTTTTGGAATATTAGCTCTTAAAAAAGAGATTTTAACTTATTTTTAGAACATTGGTCTTTATTGAGTGACACCCAGTGGGGGCTATTTCTTGAATAAATTATAGGCTGGAAACTTTTGAACTGTCTTGTGTGAACTACGTGTGTAGTAAATTATCTCATTAGCTCCTGAGCTCTTGGATTGTTTTATATTTAGATGAAATCAGTATTTTGAAATTCTATGAATAACAAGTTAGTAAATCTTTGGAAAATGTAAAAGGACTTTAAATTAATTATTGAGCAGTTGCAAATAATCTTTGCTCTTATTTCGTCCTCAATTTAAATGACCCACCTCGATAAACCTTAAAATACCCGTCATCATGCACTTTCTTCCTTCCCATCAAGTTATAAGCATATAGAAAAGAGTAAGACCCATTTTTAGACGAACCGAAAATCTGCGAGTAAATAATAGCACATAAGATACCTTCTCATCTTAAATAAGGTTTGATATTACCTCATCATCACACTGCATGGAATAGAAATGCCTGGCATTCAAATCAGCTGAGATATATTCCCTTTCCCCACCATCCCGCACAAATTAATAACCGAGAGAAGAAAAAAAAAGTGAAGAATATACTACGAATTCATTCATTTCCCCACATCAACCTGCTGTATCAAAAGATCCTTGCATCCATCACTGAGCTTTTCATATTACTACTCCTCCATCCAACAGGTGGGATTTAGAGAAAAGCGCTCCTTGGGCTGTCTCTTCCGGAATTCCCGTTTTGAGTTACAGCGCATTCTCCCTCCTTTTTGAGTTATCCCTACGCAATCGTCCATTGTAGAGCGAGCAGTATTGTGGAGAAAGAACGCGTTTTCTTCGGTCTCTCTCTCTCTCAACAATTATTATATTTCTCTATCCCATTGTCTCCCTCTGACCACGAGAGAGACGGGAGAAAAAACGGAGTGTATAACTGTCATTCCCCTTTTTTTACGGCTGTTTGTTTTTCTTCATCTGCGAGAACTGGGCAGGGGATGGGTTCCCCAGGACCAACCTTGGCCATGGTTTGTCGTGTTGCGTGGCGACAAGTCGCGCTGTTCTTCCCCTCTATTGCAGTAATATAATAATGATATTAAAGTTTTACAAGTCGTGGAGCGTGAGGTACAAGAATGAGTCCTTTGTTGAGAGGGTTGTGAAGTGATTTGTTGAATGAAGACGGTCTTCTTCAATCCCAGAACCCGCTAGTTGGTTTCGGAATCTCAAGAACAGGTGCCGAAGGGGAATCGATGTCAAGCAGTTAGCAGTTTCGGTCAAGCTTTAGAGCAGATTTGTATTTGATACATAATACTATTATATCATAGACAGATTAACGAGGGGGGGTTAAGAGAATATAGCCCTCTCAAAATTTTAAAGGGTATTGCATTTTTTTTTATTCATAATTTAATGTAAAATTATGTTTTCATTATAAACAGGGAACATGGGTTTAGTTTTAACCTAATTTTAATTTCACCTTAAAAGTCAGGGGAAAATCAGGGAAAGTTAATATGAACAATTTTGAATGTTTGCGTGTCAATTTTGGCTTCAGAAAGTGAAAAAAAATTGATAATTTATTGAGAAATATCCGACAAATGCCGTGAATTGCTAGGTTTTTTTTACCGAAAAATCTTCAAAATTGACTTAAAAAAGTCAGAATTATATTTCTGAAATTGAGTGGGAACCCTGGATATTTTATACTGCATTTATTAATATTATTATAATTAATAATTAATAATTATTAATAAATATTAATTATTATATTTTTTTCTGCAATTTAAAAAAATTGCTAGACTAAGGGAAAATGTTTAAAAAGATAGTTTAAAGTTCAGTCTTGTAATTTTTTGAAGAGTGTCACCCATGCTAATATGCCATAATTACTTTTTACCTATAGAATGTATTAACCTCTTTAAAAATAAAATGTAAGAAAACAACTAAAATTTAATACAACTATAACAGGAAATTGGTCTGACATTTGACCTGGTGTATTTAGATATACACAAGTTTTCTCCGCATCTCCCAAACACCAGCGTGCATATAAATTTCCAGATTGTTTCCCAACATACGTAGTAGTGAGAGTACCTTTAATTCAAGGGTATCTCCTCAGCTGCAAGTCTAGCTCCGGCCAAACTCTCGGCAAGATAATCTCGGGTTATCAGCCGCCCCAGTTTTTAAGGCCATAAAACCATCGCGAGTGAAAATATTGAATTATTTTCGGATGAACCCAAGCGCAAAATGAAGGGAGTACAAAAGGCATTTCATTTCTCTCAACAATGGCTTTTTAGTTTGTCGGCGTTTTACGCAAAGTGAGGAACAAAAGAAAAACCCTTAAACCTTTTTTTATATAAATCTACCTTTCCTAAATTGTGGGGAGCTTACCGGTTTTGTTAGTAGCATTTTCTATTTTAGGAGAATATGTGCTGGAAATATTCCATAAATGATCAAAATCCTCTTTTTTATACCTTAACTACCTTATTAGAATTAGTTATATTTTAATTAATCCCCCCCGTGTCAATTGTCAGTATTTTATTGTATTTTTGACTATTTTAATAATGGAAAGAGGCGAGGGGGAGAGAGACTGTTTCTTTTGCAACCTATAACTTTATTGGTGTAAATTAAAATTGTTAGTTTGTATTTTTTCGCTCCTTATATAAAAGATGAGATAATAACAGCATTTGCTGATTCTTGTACGAAAAGTAACAAGAAAATAACATTGGGGTTTCCTTGTTTGTTGTCAAAATGAGCTTGCTGTTATGATAATTAATCCGATAGCAATTCATGAATGATGGTTCAATCTCACCGACAGGGATTTCGTTGAGCCAAGAAAAACATTTTGAAGGGAGAAACGATGTTATGTTATACGGAAATCCTATAGTCGATGTGTTAATGTGTTGACCAAGAGTAGAATGATAACAATATCCGATTGATGATAATAATAAACGACAGAAAGAATAATGTACCTCGAGTGTTAGCTTTAAAATCACAACTATGTAGTCCTAATTGAAGTATTTAAAACGATTAAACATGGATTGTATTTTGCAACTTTTAACATTCTCAAAGAAAAATATGAGAGAGGAAAATATAACGCTAATAAATTAATGACTCATTTTGTATGATTATGTATTAAAATTTGCCTTCAAGCGGGAATTAAAGGAGCTTTTTTAGGGGATTTCACCAGATTTTGATAACATTAAGCGATATATTGATTACAAAGTTAAGTTAAATAATCGGGACCTGTCAATTTTGATTGCATTATGATATCCGATTAATAACATTGAACGTGATCACATTAAACGGCTCATTATTCATTAGTCTTGATAATGTCTGTTGTTATGCAATGCGTTTTAAGAAGCTTTGAAATACATATTCAAAAAAGCATACTCCCACTAAAAAAATGTTCTTCACGACTAATCTCATCAACAGATTTTTTTGAGACTCGCAGGAGTCTAGCTGTGTCAAACGACACCGATGGCTCAATTTTCGGGACAAAAGCCGGACATCACCCCCCGTCTGGCTGGCCACTGAGCACAAAAGAACACTTCTATCTGGGGAGAGGGATAAGATAATTGCTTTATTGGACCTCGCCGCCTCCATCCCCGGGGCAGAACAGGACCACTTGACGGCGGCGAATGATCGGGTTTCAAAGATGGTCCCTCGGAAATTTTTGCTTATCTTCTCAACGTCCGTTTTGTCCGAAGGGAGCAATCAGCACTGCGAGAAAACATCCGCTGCTGCTTTCTGAACAGCTGGTCCGTGGTGACAGATGAGTTTGATTGATTGCAAGAAGATGTGTTTTTAAAAAAGCATAGTTTGGAGTTACAAATAAAGACCGACTTTCAAGTATGTTGATTTTTAAGGTAAACTGCTCCTAGGTTTCTAACTAGTCTGTAAAATTCTAGGGGGTTCTGTAGAATTCCAGGGGAAGGTGAAAAAAGCAAGGAATAATGATTTTGCTAAAATCGAGAAATAACGGGCAATTCACCTGTTATGCCACACGTTTAGGGGGTGGGAGTGGTCGTGTATGTGTGACACAGTTGAGACAAGGAGAGTAACTTTGATATAACCTTAACTTTCTGACTGGTCTTTCACTGCTATTGCCAAATATTAAGACGCTAAAAGAGATATTTTTGTCACTGTTTGCTTGCGCCATAAAACAATAACCAAACTAATCTTTCACTGTTTGATTTTATTCAGCTGTTAAAAGGCTTTCAAGTGTGAAATAAGTTATCCTCACCGAGAAATCACACACTTGCATGGGAAATCGGAGGAGTGAAGACAGTGAAGAGTGAAAAGACAATTTATTTACATTATTTGTCTTTTAGGAATATTCCTCCAATGTAAGATCAAAGTTGAAAAATATAAATGAAAATAGTGAAACAAATTTTAAATGGTTAAGTTTTGGAAGTGGCACCGCAATGAAGGAAAGGGAACAAGGGGGGAAGGGTGTAAAATCCCTGTGTGTGGCGTAATTTTGTGAATAGCCCCTAATTTATAAAAGAAAGTCTTGAGTTGAGTAAGTATTTATTTGTCTCAGAATCCACTGTCTACATACAGTTTGTATTGAAATAGAACAATTTTAAAAAAAAAAATGCTCGTAGATATGTATTTGGGTTGGATTTTCTTCAGATTCACCTAGTAAAATTTTTTTGTGCACTCTCATCTGTCTAATTTTAAAATTTTAATTCTTTAAAAAAATTCTAAAAATGACATAACAAATTCTAACATCTAAAATGTCTATTTTTTAATTTCCTAAACCCCCTTGCCTTAACTTGACTTCATGGACCCCCAGTTCTCGTCCCCGTGTCCTACATATCATATCATATTACGGTAGCTGCTTTTCCCACGGTCCACCGAAGAAGTCACTTCATTCTCCGCTTGGACTCATCCCAGATATAAATAATGTATCACATACAATAATACACGAAGAAAAGTGCTGAGTGTACCTGGAAGAAAGACACACATCCCTGACTGAGCTATACCTTTGCAGAGAGAGAGAGAAACGTAATGGAGATGGGTGCTGGGATAAGAGGTAAAACTACATGACAGGGCGTTTCACAATCCAAAACAGATGCGCGACGTGTGTCACGCTGCGTATGTGACAGACATCAGCCGCTTCTTTGGCAAGAGAGGGTTTCCTCATTCGAAGAGTTCTGCTCTTTCATGCGTTGACCCTACTGCAGAGTGTGTCAATACTCACTCAGAAGCATTTATATAAAGTTTATCGACACGTTATTTATTCTACTCTGAGAGTTAAAATTTTTTATAGAGGAACCGTAATTGTGCTTCAAGTTTTAGTTTTGTAGCCCTCTATGTTGCAAGCTTACAAGTTGTAACATTTCGGCGACCCCTCCTTTGTGATGTAACTTTTGAAACTAAAAATTAAACTCAAGTTCAATTTATTTTTAATCCTTGCTCTTGAGAATTGGTGACTTTTATTAGGTGCTATTAGATGGAGATAGATTAAAACTAGCAGGGGAAGAAATTCCCTCTCCTGCCTACTTTCTCTCCCTAAAAATTTGGTGAATTAATGATAGTACTCTTCTTGCGCCATTGATTATATCATTCTGACACTAAACTATCGTTTGAAATCCTTCTAAAATGTAGACCCTCCCCGAAATACATTTGATTTTTTTTCTTCTAGATTCTATCATATGAAAGCTCATTTATCCATGTTGTTATAAAAAATATAAAAGTTATGTTATTATTATTAGTTAAGATTTTAATTAATAGCTCGTTGGATCCTCACATTTTGCTAGATTCATGTTAGACTTTGACCTAGTAAGGGACCGTTCAGTTCAGTCGTTACATAATTTTATGACATTTTATATCTCAATCACCCTACTGTCACATTTTTATTTCAGTGACCCCACAGTCGGCCACTTATAAAACTTTCATAACTATTAAAGTTGATTTTAATACTAACATCCTGTATTCTGCTCATAATTTGTGCTTGCAAATAACTACTCGACAGCAACATTTCCAGACCCTATGACGTCACTTACTACGCGGAAGCAGAAACTGCGTAAACAGAAAGCCTGTTGGGTTGCTAGGAGGAGTTTCGGTACGCAAATCGTGATAAAAAGACTATATATGCATGGGTCTAACAAAACCATATTTTTAAATTGAAGTTCACTCAAAACTCAGACACTGCGCTGTGCGCTGGGAACTTCTTTGTTAGTGACGTCATAGGGTTAGGAAACGTTGCTGCCGAGTATAATTGAAATAATTCCTGATAAATTTTAGCATTTTGACTAAATCGACAGAAATATCTTTGTGAAAGATTGGTTGGTAGGCTAAATTAAATTTTAGAAATACCGTAGTAGACAGACCATATCAGTAATTTGGGAAAACAGAAAAGGTGAAAAGTAGGTACTACACCTATATTCACTAGTGTAGTACATTAAATTCATTCGCAACGTAGTGAACTCTTCCTTTTCCATCATTCCGGCATCTTTATAGTCACTTGAGTTGATATGACCTCATTTCGGAAACAATACAAAACGCTTTTTATGAGTGAACGGTTGGAGAAGGTTTGAAGGGCTTGCTTTTGGTTGCTTTTTGGTCTTTGTTACCTCGAAATACGTAGTACTTTTGCTATCAATTGTTTTTAGGAAATCGAGTGTTTTATTATTTTTTTTAAGAAAAATCATTTTTATATAGAAGACATTTTTCTGACCGGGGTACGATGCTTGGAAAACCATGAACACCAAGACCAAGATATTGTTCTTCATTTTAAAATTTCGTTTTTCTGGACATTCTCATAATATGACAAAACGCTTGACAAAGATAGTCCCGTGCTTATAGGGTTTGTTCAAAGTGCCACCCTGTACTGTATAAACTTTTTTTGCCACCTCCAGGGCCGTATCCAAGGGGGGGGTTTAGGGGTTCAACCCCCCCCCGAAATTTTGACATCAATTTTTATACTGCTATTTTTCTTGAAAATTATGTCTCACAAGGAGCGATATCCTCTTCGGGTATAACCCAAAGGGTCTCAAAATGAGTCAAAACCCTACTTTTAAGGGTAAAATTTCCAAAATTTTTTTGGGGGAGGACCCCCAAACCCCCTCGAAATTTTGAAATCTATTAAGTATACGGTTTTTCTTTCAAACTTGTGTGATTTACAAGGATTGGTCCTCTTTAATGTTACCTAATATGTCTCAAAATGAGTTAAAATGCCACTATTAGGGGAAAAATTCAAAACATTTTCTGGAGTAGGAACCTAAAAACCCCCTTAACATTTCGCCATTTATTACAATATTCCTTCTTTTTTCCTTGAAAATTCGGCCGCTTACAATGAGTGGTGCTCTATGGGTGTAATCTAAAGGGTCTCAGAAATGAGCTAAAACACTCTTTTGAGGGGCAAATTTCCAAAAATTTTCTGGGGGAGGACCCCCAGACCCCCCCTTTTACTTCGAATTCATATAGTTTAAACAATTTTGAAATGTAGTGCATCAAAATTTCAATCCAGTGTTGTCACCTAAAACTTAACATATAAAAGTACCCGTAAGGAGGTACCTCAGAAAATATTTTAGTCAAACCCCCCCCCCCCCCGAAACAAAAGTCTGGTTACGGCCCTGGCCACCTCCTTTATCTCCAATTTTTTTTTTAAATTTCCTTAAAAGTATTGTTTTGACCCATTTTTGTACACTTGGGACAGGAACCCTTTGGGTGAAACCCGAAGAATTTCCACAAGAAAAAATACTATTTCCAATGTATTAGTCTTTAAATTTATAGGTACTTTATTAGGATTAGTCGGGTGTATCCTCCAGGTTTTATGATAAATGGACAAAAATAATATCTCATTTAGCAGTCTTGCATTTCATATTTGCTATATGTTTTATGTGTAATTTGTAAAACGTCGCTAATTAAGTCATTGGAAAGATTTGCTTTTGCACCCCGTTAGTCCTAAAATACCAATTTATATTAGTCAGTGGCGGCTCGTGGGCAGTTCAATTAGTGGCTCACGATTAAATTTTAAATACAATTAAGTTAAAATAATACAATTAGAACAGAAGAGGGGGTGGAAGATACAAGTTGGAATATATTTTTATTAGTATTTCATTTTTATTGGGGTTCACGTGCTCATGAGCTCCTATGGACGAGCCGCCACTCTCATTGTTATGTATCACAATTTTTTTGGGGGTGAGGGATGTTTAACCCCCCTGTATTGGAGGTTCCCAGGTGAACGATAGTTCTCGGACCCTCCCTTAAGTGCGATTTAATGCAAACGGCACAATTATTTTGGTATTTGATTTTAGGATGAGCTTACAAGTCTCACTTCTTCATAGCTACTTCAAGTTTCCGTTCTTCGAAAAGCAAAAATTTATTCCATTATGATCACGACCTTCTCACAGACTGAACACAATTTCGAAAGTTATCATTGTTTTACATCCGCTTCGGTGTAAATATTGAAGAGCGTTGAAGTGATTGTTCTTAAACGTCATTTCTCAATGATCAACTCGATATTTTTTTTTGTTGCTATTATTGTGACATCGACGGTGTAGCAACTTGCTGTTATTTAAGAGCAGTTTATAAAAGCAAATGCTAATGCCATTTGAGTTGGTCAAGGTTCGGTTGAGATGGTTTAAAAAATGCTCTCATACAAAAGTGGGATTGTCTTGATCAGGGGAGATAGGAGGATTGAGGATAGTATATCTCCCGAAACTCTTCACACACAATATTCTTTCCAATAAATTTTTAGAAAATTTTTAAATCGTTATAAAACCATAATTTGCAAATATGATTACCTATAATAGGGATTTCCGGGCTCAACATATCCACGAGGGAAGGTCTTTAATCTATTAACCCTTTCACTCTAACTATTTTATTTTTCATCAAAAAAATTTAAAATTTTGAAAACATGCTTATTTACCAGTCAGAACAACAGGGTTCAAAGGAAAAAAATTAATTTTAATTTTTTCATTAAAATCTTTGATGAGTCCAAATGGCATCATTGGGAGTTAAGGGGTATAAAAGTGGTACTGAATCTAATGCCATATTTATCCTCAGAGAATTCATAAATGATAATATAGGTAAATATTGATATAAACTATTGTTATAAGATTATTATTGATATATTTTTTAACATTTTTATCCATTTTTTTAAAAAATGATACAAAATTAGCGAAAATAATTTTTCGAAATAACGAGGTTTTCGAGATAACGAATTTCGAAGTATCGAGGATATACTGTAAATAGATATGCTCTATTTTTAAGATAAAAACAGTCATTTTCTATAACATAATTGGTCGATGGGGTAAAATATTTTTCGAAATAACGAAGTTTTCGTTATAACGAATTTCGAGATATCGAGAGTATAACGTAATTATCTTATTTTTTTTATTTCTATGGTTGCATTTAACTAATATATAAAGTAATTTATCAGAAATATAGCTTTACATTTGATTTATAGCATTTTTTAACATATTATCTACAGGAAAGTAAGGGATGCTGATTGACCTTGAACTCCCAATGATGCCATTTGGAATCATGACTTTTCAATAAATTCTAAAACCAAAATTTTTAGAGGAATATTATTTTAAAAGATCAATATACTCTCTACAATCATTAGTTTACAAAATAAAACAGTATTATTTTACTTTAATTTATTTAAATTGCTTCAAAATTAAAATTGTTTTACACAGATTTAGCAAAAAAAAATTTTTCCAAAAAGCTCTATTTTGATCATTTATTGTGAAATGAAAATTTAATGGTAAGAAAAAAAATAAAATATTTTTTAAAGGAGAGTTGGATGAAGATTCTAATAGTATTCATTTGGAGTCTTTGGTATTTCTAGGAAAGACGAAAAAAAATCCCAAATACCATGATTCCAATTGGCATCACTGGGAGTGAAAGGGTTAATTGTTTCTGGTAAGGGAGGGAGGGAAGAAATTTACATGGTATGTTGGTCCCAGGTAGCACGCTTTTTCAATATATATACCTACGATATCAACCAATGACTTAAGTCATCAGTTGATATTAATTGATATAAAATGATACAGCTGTGCTACCTGGGGTAAGCAATAAAATTTTCGAAAATTTAAGAGGATGAACCTCCGACCCTCCCTTATTTAAAAAAAAAATATTATGTTGGGGTTTTTGAAGTAGTCCTATTAGAAATTATTATATAATATTTCCTAGTAGAAATATTTAGAAAATTTCTCTCAAAAATTGTGTTCTGGGCCCTTGTGTTCTTTTGTAATCCCCAAGCATGGGCGCCACTCTTTCTTAATGGGAAATTATAACTCGCTTCCAAAAACGGTCTTGAGGTTTTAGAAGTACAATGCACCTTAAATTTCCATAATATAATAAGAGAATCTTTCACTTCGTTTTTGGTATGATATCAGTTTTGAGGTTGATTTGTCAGTATCCCTGAAAAGAATGGTCCCGTAAGAACATTTTAGATTTTATTTAAGTAAGAAAAGTTTTAAGCAGTTGGGGGATTTGTAAATCCCCCCTTAATTTATTAATTAGTGCTGTATTTTAACATCACTCTCATTTTCAGTGGAATGGAACAAGTTTGGCAAAACGAATTCAAAAATCTGTTCAGTAACTACTCTCCTCATAACTGGATGCTGCTACCTATCATTCAAAAACCCATGGGAATATGGAATTCTAATGTAGATTCAGCAAAAGTCAGGTTCTGCTGTGAGGTAAGGTTAATTCAGACAAGTCACTTTTTTAATTATTGGTTTATAAATGAGTCGTCAGTTTAAAAAATGGAATAAGTCCAAAAACCAAGTTTTGAGAAAATTGAGAAAAAAACTAGTATAAGTAATCAATTTTAAGTATTTTACATAGGAAACTATTTAATTTTAAAAAGATTTAATTTTTGTATTGGTCCAATGATTGAATATTGAATTATTGTCTTTGAAAATTGGTTTGGAAAAGGCTAAACACCAATAAAAATTTCTCCCTATTTCTTGGGAAAAATCTCCTGATTTTTGACTTTGAGAGGTTGTCAAGTATGGAAAGAATAAGAATTATCTGGAAAAATTGAATAGCTAGTTTTTTAAGTGAAAACTTTAATTGACCTGGAAAAGTCAGAATTCCATATTTAAAATGAGTGGGAACCCTGAAGATGATAAAGATAAAATTTTACCAAGGTTTGAGAGGTAGGTGATGTACTTTCCAGCCACTAGATATAACCTTTTCAATTGGTTCTTAATTCATATACGTAATAGGAATTAATGGTGTCAAAAGTAGTCTTCATTTCTATATTTCAGTTAACAATGACAAATAATTAAAATTTTTCTCTTTTAGGACTGTGGTCACGGATGGACGTCAATGAAAGGAAGGGTGGCCTTCTGGTTTGTTCTCAATCCATCAAACGGAGACGGAATGGTCTGCTTAAAACTGTACGGACAACAGTGCGACAGGTGCAAGACCGGAAACTATGAACCTGCCATGTGGTACCCAGAAGAAGTACTTAAGGTAAATAATTTGCAATGATGTAATTTAAGATGTTTTGTCTAAGTTATTTATACAGCTTTCACTTCTTGTGTGTGTTGCCTGCCTTTTGAAAATTGATGGCACATACAATGTGTAAATTTGGTGTTTTGATCCAAGTTGTAGAATATGTACGTGTAGTCAATATCTTTACTGAGGAATGTGGTAGTGCCAAGAATTTTGTGATCCTTACATGTAAATAAAAACTTCTTATCAGGAAAAACCTGAAATGGTTCAATTCTGTTAACTGTCCCATTAAATATCCGCAAGCTGCTTTCAAATATCGTCAAATTTTTATGGTTTTCGTTATTGAAATAACTGTACATTTTTATCAGTTAGTTTGATATTTTTGACAATATTTCTTATTTTTGATGTACAAAACAGCATGGCAATATTTAACAGGGCAGTTAACGAAATTGAACCCTTTAAATCCCAAAATAAATACTGATAAAATCATACAAGTTAATTAAGATATTACTACTTTCTTGAGTTTTCATTAAGGCATTTTTTGTTCTAAGCCAGTTTAAATTAAAAACCATCAAATACAATATGCATCATGTCACAAAACTTTTTTACATCTAAACAGGTTCTGGTGAACATATACAACCGCGTAGGCCAAGTGTACTACGGGTTTCAACAAGCCCCTTACCACAGAGTCAGGCGGGCAGGGAAGCCAAGGACCCCCCACAACAGCGACCTCTGCCAAGCGTGCAAAGACGGAGTGTGCGCCGAAAGGAGATGAATCTCAAAGTGTTTATAGTTGGACAATCGACACTTCATTCCATTTTCAATTATTATTGTTGTTAATGTTTTTATTGTTTCTGGATGTGAATGAGAGAAAGTTTACATTGAATGAACATGGCATTGGCATCTGAAACATGCTTGTCATACAGCTACCAAAAATTGAACTGTTTCCTAGGGGCCCTCCATAAATGATGTCACACTTTTTCAAAATTTTTGACCCCCTCCCTACCCTATGTCACAAAGTGTCACACTTCACCCCCCCCCCTTTGTCATGTCACGGACTGCTACCAATAATAAGTTTAGAATAAGGTTGGTAAGAATTTGGAAACCCGATGTTTTTATTGAAATTTAAGTGCACCTCACCTTATAAGTTCAAAGTGAACTCTAATTTCGTTGGTATGAATCTTATAATAAATAAATAATGTATGTCGTTTAAGCTATATTTTCCAGAAATTTTTATTTTTTTATTTCTGATTTTCAATGTGTGATGTCACAATTCTTGAAACCCCCCTCCCCCTTGTCACAATTCTTGAAACCCCCCTCCCCCTTGTCACAAAGTGTCACAGATTGATGAACCCCCTCCCTCCCCTCTAAGTGTGACGTCATTTATGGACGGCCCCCTAGCACCTTAATTCTCTTGTTTAAGCGTAATGGAACTTTTAGTAGCAGGCAGGTCAGCCATTGTTAAAAACAAATTGGGTCATGTTTTCTTATTGCCGCTGTCTTAACTATTTCTAACTTTAAAGTGACATGGTGCACAGTGGCGTAGCCAGAAAAAAATTTCGGAGGGGGATATTGATATTTAGGGGGGGGGTATGGGGTATTTTTAGTGGTTTTCTATGGTAAAAAAAGAAAATTTCCAATTTTCGGGGAGGGATATATCCCCAAATCCCCCCCTCTGGCTACGGGCCTGATGGTGCATGCTTTATTCATATAGAACTTACTGCCTGATGCCCAATTCTATAAGAATAAGCCCTGTCAATCAAAACAGTTCAGTGCCTTAAAAGCTAGCTGACAATTTTTTAATTACTTGTAAGCATCAAACAACATAAAAATTGCGTAATTTAAGAAATGACGCATGTTTTGTTAAAAAAAAAAAGTAGGGTAGGTAAAGCTTGAATTTATGACGTAGCCACCTCAGCTGTTCGGTTCAAAATATTGACATTGAAATATTTAAAAACATTTTTATATCTTAATTTTACAAGCAATTGAGGCTTTTGCAGCAACAAGCCAACTCCAACAGCTTTACATTGGAGTTAGCTAGCTGTTACAGCAATCATTTCAATTTTTTCAATAATAGCAAGTATGAGATTCTTCTTACTTTTAAAAAGGAATCTCAAACTTTCTCACAAAAATTTTCCTACTTTTTACTCTTATGTAACACTTGCTTAACTTATTTGCAGATAGTAAAAAAAAAAAGATTTATAAGTATAAAATATATAAAAAGAAACAATATTTTATGAACTTGACATCTTTAAAATGCCTTAAATGTTGTTGATGCAGATTTCATACTTTTTGCTTTTATAAGCCAACTATCCCTGATAAGGCCTTTTATGTACAATAAAAGAAATAAGCTGCTGATCACACTAAAGGACAAAAAACGCATAAATATTTAATTTCTTTTTACCAATACTCTATGTATTTTCATTTACATTGACACATAAATTAAGCATGTTTAGACTCATCTTTCATTTTTAATGCATTATTTCATATTTTATCCACTTTTAGGAGTTTCATTTTCATCATTACTATTATATTAATATCAGTAGCAATCCACTTTGTATAAAGCAAATCTCATTGCAGCATCACTTAACATCATGTTTTTATTTTCATTTCATTGAACATCTGACAAGTATTTTATCTGTAGTTTTAGTTTATCTCATTCTATAAAGGCTGGGTTACAACTTAAGCAATATATGTGATCATATCATCACTATTGTATCCATAAAAAGTCACTGCTGTGCGGTGATATAAGCTGCGTTTATATGCACAAAACCAAACTACTTGGGTTAAAGTGATTTTTCGAAATCTTCATTGGTAAGGGGTATTACTCCCATTACCTAGGGTTGAAGCCAATTCCCCTTTTTCCCCTTCAAGGGGGAGTTGAAATACTGGTTTAACCCTCCTTTACCCCGAGTTTGTGCCATATAAACAGTGCTATTATTATAAATTCTTAAGCTAAATGATATTTTTGAGATCAAAGTAAATCTGAGAAATTCTAATTAGCAATGTTTTTGTACAATGTAATATATAATATTTTACTGAGTAATTACTAATAGCTGATAAATATTTTGGTTCATGAATGAAATAACATTATTTAATTGATACTTTTAAATGCATGATGTGATATATTATAATGGTATAAATATATATTTTTTGAAGTGTTTCTTATAGTTGTATTATAAATAATAAAATCAATTAGGTTTTATTTCATTCAACTTGTTTTAATGGTTGACATTTTACACATTCAAAGGACATCGCATTTCTATGCAATTAGTTCTAGAAATTCATTTTAACAGAAAATGTCAAAATACTTTTATGAAGAGTAAAATAATGCGATAAAAATTACTTTATGAAATGTAAAGAAAAAAGCTACTGGCTTTTGAACCAAGATGTAAGATGAACCAAATAACATTTTAATCCTATTAAAAGTATACATACTTCAGAAAATCTACTGTAAAACATCTTTGCACAGCTTGTGTAGTGAGGATTAAAATCACAAAACTTTTGAAAACCTTCATGTGTTGTGCAAAAGAGTATTCAGTCGAACTGAATATGTTATACAATGAAATAGTCAAATACATACAAAAAACCCAGTGTATGGATGTCAAAAAGACAGTCTCTAAGCTCTGGTACCTTCCATAAAATACAACTTCTCGTACTGTTAATAAAACAGTATTGTATGCAGTATAGGCCTTTTTGCTTTTGCTTCAAATTCTTGCAAAAGTTCATCAATGTCATTGTCTAAATCTTCTGATTCTGCCATCTGAAATGTAAAGGAGTTTTTAATGTACTGAAAATAAGGGAGCATGAACTTCAAAGAGTTAAAGAATGAAAATTACCATTGTAGCCATTTCACAAATAAGAAAAGCACCTATAGTAGCTTCCTCGTGGTTATCTTGAACATCGATATTGATTATATGGACTGGAGAAATTTCTTTGGGAGATCTGCTTGCCAGCTCTGAAATTCAACACAGTATTCCATGAGGTATGGGTATACACAATGCATAACATAAAAAGCACAGAGTATGAAAATATAATTATTTCAAACCCTTGTTTGGTTAGCGATAATTTCAACTAATAAGTTTATCAAGGATGCAGTTATACTCTTTCAAGAAGGAATTAATACTTAAACTTATTCTATCAAATCTTATCAGGTTAGTTTATTTTTTATCCTTTAATTAATATTTTCAGAGGTTAATCAGTATTATTAAGAGGGTGAAAAAGTTCATAAATTTTACAGGTCTTTAGAGAAAAAATCTTTTTATGTATAAAAAACAATTTCTGTTTTACTAAATAGGTTGAATGGGTGTTTAATTGTGGTGAAAATTAAATCAACAAACCTTCAACTACTTGGTCATAAACTCTTTCTTCAGCAGTGAAAATAACTTCAAACACATCGTAACAAGCTTGAAACCTTTCAGGGTGAGATTTAATTCTTCTGTTACGATCTAACATGTGAAGCAAACCATTCTGAGTGTAACTAAAAATTACGTTAAGAAATATCTTATGACAAAACATCTGGGCATGCTATATATTTCAATTTTTAATTGAAGGAAAATCTTAAAAAAGGATCCTGTATCTCATTGAGTGCAATATACTCTAATTGAAATACATGGGTGCCACTCTTCCACCTTGAGGACAGAATTCCCTCTTAAAAATTCTGTAAACGGAATTCCGCTCCGGGTTTAATAAGAAAGGGAACCAATCATAATTTTTAGTGGAATTATGCCAATACAGCATCATTTTAATGTTTTTTAACCCCTGTCAACATGTTTTTGAAAATTCTACAAAACATAAGACTGGGTAAAATGATTAACTAAAATTTGTTCATAGCAATTTTTGAAGAGTGGCACCCATGTTGAAATACTTTTAAATCAAAGATAATACCCAGAAGATAGAAAAATAATATGATACAGTAATGGACCCTTTATCCGGCAAAGCTCGGGGCCGACATCGTTGCGGATTTCGGAATTTTTGGGTCCGTTCCGGAAAAAAACGCCAGTAAAGACGCAGCTGCTTTAGTAAAACCAAAATACCCGCTTCCCCCCTCCCTACTATCATTTCCCTTTCTTGTAAATCTAAATTTCCAATCATATGAACGGGAATTAAAATTGCGTTAACATCGTCTGCGTTGTTCTTAGCGTCCGTTTCAATAGTAGAGAATCCAGCAATAAAATTCCGGCGAAGCACGTGGGTCGTGGCGGAACCGATAGCGAAGCAGCAGGAGGCGAAACAGAAGAGAAGGGCCCTTCCAAACTTTTACGACGGCCGGAGAAACGCCTCTTCGTGGAGTAGCGGGCGCACGATCCCGTCCGAGGAGGGGTTTTCTATTGTTCGCTAATGACCGCTACTGCGCGAAGGGGCGTTTCTCTGGCCTTTGTAAAAGTTTAGAAGGGTCCGAAAGTAGCACGCCTTGGGCGTGACGGAACCATTGCGCGTCGCAGCAGCATTTGCTCACTAAAAATTCTGAACGCGAGCCGGATTTTGGGTCCTTCCGGATAAAGGGTCCGGTACTGTACTCTATAATTTAGTTAATTTTAAGTAAAACATTAATTTTCTTAGTCATTTTTTCTGCCCAAATAAGTATTTAATTCTTACGTATTATGCCGTCACCCATACTACTGAATTCGAAAACATTATAAAAGCTCATTGACTGTTCTATAGCTGTGTCACTGAACATGACAGTTGCTGAACAGTATGTTACTTTGCTTTATCCAAGCCTACTTACAACATCAATTTCATTAACTTATCATTAAAAAGTTAAAAAACTGAAGAACAATAAAAGGATACAGAGCTTTGTCTTTAGACAAAAGATCTTGATACATTTTCTCATAGGATACACTGAAGTCATACACATTAGGCTTGTCAGGTGCAGGTCCCGGTAACTTGACTTGATTACCTGAACCAAATGATCGTACCTTGAACCCTTTTTTGCTGAAAAACAATAGGACAGGTAAGTTTTATATTTCAGTGTACAGATTACATCAGATATAAACACATTTAAAAATAGTAACTGTATTCTGCAAACACTTTTAAATATAAAACTAAGACATGTTTTATACAGGCAAAGGAGGAAGAATAGTTAAAACACTTAATGGCTGAGATGTCACATTTTGGTACTTTCCAATTAGGTTTTTGAAAACCTAAGGAATCACTTTTTTAGTAGAATTGTTTTTGTAGTAGGTATTTTAGCCATAATTCCAAAAAGAAAATTTGGAATTTTCCTGCCTGATATGGCCAAGATTGTCTGGATTTACTGATGGTGAGCTTAGTCACCGGCACCACAATACTATTCCAAGAGATGTTATTAAATAGTACTGTTGAATTAAAGTATTACTCATAGTTGGTACTCTAATAATCAAGAAAATTGGACAACCTTTAATTACTTTTACCATAGCTAAAAAAACTATTGCACAGCTTTGATAAGAGTCCTCCAGTCGCCATGTTTACCCACAGCTCTGGCAGAATCATGCTTAAGTGTTGTCATCATTTGAGCTTTGTGTAAACATGACGGCTGGAGGACTCTTATCGAAGCTGTGCCGAAGCTCTTATCGAAGAGCTAATATTTTAACAGCAGCTTCGATAAGAGTCGTCCAGCCGCTTTTTGGCGCCAGTTGCCAAGTCGATTCACGAGTCACCCGTGAAAATAGCGCTAACTTGGCACCTTTTAACGACGCTGAGTCTAAAAAACTTATTATCTTTTAACTTTGTGGTCCAATTAATCCTTAAATTTACCTTAAAAAAGCATGCGCTTCCATGCTTCTGTTCTGATTGCTGGAACATACGACGGCAACTCGTAAATCGTACGACATTTTTGTAAACACTATCAGGAAGTAATTCAAGATTCAAAAACCATTTTTTTCAAGTGATCAATTCTAAAAGAAGTTTACAGCTGATGCTGATACAGTCAATACTACAAAATTTAAAATTTTCCCACTCAAAAACGTAAATATTGGTAAATATAAACAATTACTTATTACCGGACACAGTTACAGTTTATGAAACTGTATCAAGCGATACAATTTTTTTTATGTAAATTTATGTGATTAATGTTTGATTAAAATATTTTGTGAGAAATAAAGCTAAGAGTATTAAATAATTTGAGGGTTTAAACAAATTTAAAACCTAAACTATTTTAGTAAATTTTTCGGAAAAGAAAAAATTTATGCATTTGAAATTTGCTTTTAGCGTCACCTATAAAAAAGTCTTGTAACTTTCATTGCTGATCTGACAGCTTTTTTTTTTATCAAACCTTCCAAAATTTTTAATATGAATTAAAATTTATGCAGTGAACATTAAAGTTTATTAAAATATCCAAAAGTAATGCAACAATCTCTAAAGATATGTTTATAATTCTCAATTTTGTCTTCTATCTCATGATATTATTATTTTGATTTTCTGTTTCTTTTGCTTCAATTCCACGATTCTAGGTTTTTTCCCAAACATTTCAACACACAAACAGAAATTCTAATGAATGGCAACTTGGTTCTTAAAGCCCTATAAGATATCAGCATTTCAAGCTTTAAACTTTTTAGAAATTATTTTAGGTATAATTTAATCAATACAATTTATTACACGTTAGTCAAGATTTTTTACCCTCTTATTTTCTTTTCTTCCAGCATTAAATTAAACAATAAAGTAGACACATGGTCTTGTATGTTTTAGTGATAGGAGATTAGAGTGTATGAATTTATTTGTGATTTAATTGAGGGATTATAGTGCATAAAACTATAAAAATATTATTTCACATTTTCATGAACCAGATATTAAAAATTCAGAGTAAAAATAGGTGATTAAATTTTTCTACGTTTATAACTTTATGAAAATAGATCATAAACTTGGGAGAATGTTAAGGAATTTATTTGGTCAACTAATTAAAAAAAAACATGCATAATACCTTTTTCCCAAAGTAACTAAGTTTTTAACAAGGTAAACTGAAGTTTAATACAGGTTCCTAAGTGTTGAAATTCGTTTTTGCTGTAATTTTTTGAACTTATGGGGGCCGTCCATAAATGATGTCACACTTTTTTTGCCCATTTTTGACCCCCTCCCCCCCTATGTCACAAACTGTCACACTTCCCCATACCCCCTCCCCCCCTATGTCACGCTTTCAATCGATCAAAAATTAATTTTTTTGGATAGAAATCTTAGGAAAAAATTCGGTTTTTGTTATTTATGGTTGATTTTCAGTTTTGGGAGGATGTGATGTCACAACTTTTGAAACCCCCCCCCTCCCCCTTGTCACAAATTGATTAACCCCCTCCCCCCCCCCTCTGAGCGTGACGTCATTTATGGACGGCCCCATGATACTAGTGTACTGTACTGGGTATAGATTTCTATCTTACAGTTTGATAAATTCTGAATGAAGAGGGAGAACACATGATACATAACATAAGTGTAAAACAAAATGGAAATTAAATGTTTCAACACCCCTATTTGAAACCACCCTTTTCATAATTTTATTAATGAACCTGAAGTGTCTCGTGAACTTAAGGTTTAATGATTTTTATGTAATTCAATGAAATCTGAAAATGGTTACTATGGCTAAATGAAATTAATAGGGCCACCTTTTCTACCAGGGTATAGTCGAGTAACTTTTTATCCAGTTATTAATGAAGTAACAGTAGTGTACTTATCTTAATTTATATTTTGTGGAAAATTAACAGAAAGAAGATAAAGGTTAACACATAATCTGCACTTCAAGCACTGAGTAAACTTGGCTCCTTTTGTATACCAAAATGTATTTAAAAAATAGCTCAATGTAACAAGTTTTAGTCTTCTCTTCCTTTTTAATTTGTCACTTGAAATGTACAAAGATCTTGTGGCAGTGGAGGTCGTCCTCATTATAGATGAACATTCAGACTTGTCAGACTATTGCAGCATGCATGTGTATCAGTAGTTTATGTAAATTTATTGTTGAACTACATCTATCTTGTTCTTTCCTATAGAACTAGATTCTAAATATTTGTTGACACATGCTACTCACAGAATAAATTTAACACTAAATACAGACCAACAATAGAAAAATTTATTACCAATATAATACACAGATAAAGCATAAGACAATCTGATACCTCAACAAAATATACATTAAACTGCCTACTAGTAAAATTTCATTTCAACAGAGACCACTTCAATTGTTCTTTAGCAGACTGAAGTACCTAAAAAATTAAAAACAATTAATTTAATGATTATAATCATAACCCCAATAATTTTTATGATCTTATCTCCCTATTTCAAAATGAAAATACACCAGGTAAAAATTGCTTTGAACTTCATACAAAGTGTCCTCTACCAAGGGATGTCAAAAGGCATGTGTGTTTTTATGAGATACTGCAAGTTTATGCATTATAACTTCAATTTTTCTTGAAAACCATGAAGATAAATTAAATGCAAACTATTTTGAATTTAACTTCAATTATCACTTAAATTTTTAAAATCATCCATGCCACAAAAAGAGTCTGATCTAAGTAGTGAGCATGGGTGCCACTCTTCTGTCCCTAGGACGGAATTCCGTCATTTTAAAATTTCAATGAATGGAATTCAACTCAAGAGAAAACACCTCAGCAATATAGTAACTGATTTTTAGACACAGTGTGAATTAAAATTGTAATTTGGGTTTTAGAATGATTAATACACTATAGAAGATTAAACACTTTTGAATTAACACGTCTAAAAATACACATATTAGTGCATATTAGCTGATATACAAAATAAGAAAAATTTGAAATGTTTACTCCACACAAAACCAGTAAAAAACAAAGAAAAACCCCCTAAACAGAGTTATTCCTAGGATTTTTTTGGAAAAGTAAAAATACTCCTTGACTTTTTTAGGAGGAGTGAAATTCAATTATGAGGAGTGAAATACGGAAATAGCATAAACTACATATACAGCAGACACGAAAACCGCAAACTAACTCCCTAAGCATCAGAACAATAAGTGAAAAAAAATACAATCTATTCCTCTTCTAAAACGACCAAAAGTAGATCCAATCTTTCCAAATTTGTTTCCAGCTACACCATTATGGCCACAAACCATTTATGTAAAGTTAAATTTCATAGGTGTTTGTAAAGTCTAATTGATTGGAATCACTGCAAAAAAAATTTCGGTGGGGCACGGTGCAGTTTTTAAGTATTTAAACCTTTGTGAAAAATTCAAAGAGTGAAAATACTCCTGGCTAGTTTTTTAAAGAGTATTTCCGATTTTCAAGGAGTGAAATACTCTCTCAGAGGAGTTAAATATATCTCTGCCCCCAAAAGAATAGAAATTTTAAAGAATTCAATGCATTAGCCATGGAATTTATTTCACAATGGAAAGTTTTTGAACCAAGCAAAGATGAATTTTGCCATGTAATTTTTTTTAACAAAGCTACAACCACACAGTGATAGAATAAAATAGTATAATAGAGAATGAATGAACAAAAAAATAGTAAATACAGAATGATTATCTCTTACCTGTGCAACAGTCTGCTCTCCCAAGGGAATATCATCTGATCTTAAAGCAACTCGTTGCACAACAGCTGTAGAATCGGCTTCAAGAACAATCCTGAAAGATCCAGTTAATTTTTGAAACTAAAATTTTTTATGATACATACATATATTTACATTGAATAGCAAACTAATAAAAAGACATATAGAAACTAATAAGATAAATTTAAAATACAAAATACATATTCAATAAAAGTGGTTGAGACACATTAGCCTTTCAGTTTACCATATTACTTTAACCAATAAGATAAGTATCTTATTTAACAATTCTTACAAATATATTCATTTCCACAATTTTATTTATTAAAACATATAATCTCAAGTATTTTTAAACTAATTTTGATACAATGCTGTTATTTCTCCATTAAAATTGTAAAGCCATTTTAAATACCAAAGATTAAAATAAAAAATTGCTAAAAATAACACACTAACCAATTTGAGGGGTCTGTCCAAGGTAAATTTTTACTACCCTTTATAGATACTTTCTCAAATTCCATATTTGATAAATAGGTACTTTCACAAATTCAGATTTAGGAAAAAACAAAATACATTTCAAAAAGAAACTTCTCTGATAAGGCCTATTATCTTTAGTTTAAAAAAGGTAATCCATTCTAAACAAAGTTTTAAGTAATTTTTGATGCTCTAAAAATAATGTACTGTACATGTTTAATGTTTATTTTTTTAATTAGATATAATTGTTAAATTTCACAAATATATTAAAATTTTAACAAATTATTTCCAAATTTTCACAAAATAGGAAGTTAGATAAAAATCCTAGACAGACCCCTGAATTTAGATATGCAGGTTTATTGACAGGCAACAACAATAATTGGTTGATAGTTTGATCACGGCTTACTAGATACTTATACAGGCTAGTCGAGTACGGAAATCATTGCAAATCCAGATGGCAATACTGGACGAACTGGCAAAGCATATCCACAGTGTTGAAGGCGGTGGGTGATATAGGTAGGTCTTGTAGCGCTCCAAGCGGGAAAAGTTGTCAAATGGTTTTCATTGTTTAAAACTCGGCTAGCCTGTATAAGTATCTAGTAAGCCGTGGTTTGATCTTCAGTGTCAAAAACAGCCGGGTAGTTTTAAACAGAATAGATTATGTAATTGTGTCTTATATTATGCTGGATAAAAACTCATCTTATTTTTAAAATAAACATATTTTTACCCTCCATCACATATTTCATCAACAGCCAAGAGAATGACATCCAAATTTTCAAGAAGAGTTCTTTTTTCAACATTTTTTCTCAGAATCTGGCTCACAGAGTCACATAAACAGTTCAGCACACTCACCAGAATAAGCTAAGGAATAAGGAAAAAAATATTAAACATCAGGTGCATGATATTATAATAGAAAGGTATTGATAAGTGTTAAAACTAATAAACATTTAATTTAAAGAACTGAATTTGAAGTGATATAAATGCTTAAAAATTATATTCAACGCCATGTTTAATCTCCTTCTAAAAAAATATCAATGTTCATTATTTTACTTTCTGTGTTTATCCAATGTCAGGGAGATTTCTTGTAGTAAGAAATTTCATTTTAACAAATGTGGTACTATTTTTGTTTATCTGAATGCAATTTTTTTTCTAATGATGTACTTGCACATAATAAAAGAAACAGATTATTTGGATTAATGAAAAGAAACAAAAATTCTTGTAAATATGAGAGCTCCAGTTTTTAATTTAATGAAAAATAACATTATTTCTAATAACAAAATTATTATTTTAGATAGTGAAAGAGAGGCAAGAAGTACTGTAAATCCCAGGATAGAACTTACTTCATTTTCATGGCAACTTCCCATGACATAAAAGAAGAGATCTACATTACTGCGATAGACGATAGTAAGTCCATCCAGCATTATAATCTCGGCTAAAAAAATTATGGTAAACATGAGTTTTATGTAAACAAAATACTTTACTCATATTCGTAATAAGGTACTTAACATATTTTGATGCCTAAATTCTTTTAATGTATAAACCTAATTCTTAAAATACATTTACATACACAGTTTTTCATACATCAATAATGGTTTAGAAATTAAATTTCTGGCACCAACAGTTTGGATATGGTTCAAAAGTAAACATAACTGAAAATTATTGATGATTCAAATATATTACTTTATTTTTAGACTAATAAGGTTTGCATCTTTTAATGAAATTTAATTTAACAAGAGACAAACCCCATTATAGTAAACTCACAATACGTTATGTTATTTTATAGTGAACTGCCAAATAATGAAATTCTTGGTAAGTAACAGTAAATTTTCTGTTGATAACATTTTTTTTATTAAATTATTTTAAAATATAGCAATCCAACAAAAATTAAAATTGATTTTAGTGAGTTTTATTTTGGGTCCCATAAGGTTCATTAAACAGGAGTTTGAATGTACTGTACTTGTTAATAAATACATAAAGTATACCATTGGCTCTGTGAGTCTTTTTGTACAAGTTCTTTTCAAAGGCCTTTTGTTCCTTAGCTGTTTGAAATGTATTGCCATAGTACTGAAATGAAACAATCAAGCATTGAGTAAACAACATAGTAACACCATGCTAAACAATAACTTTTTAAAGTAATTGAAAGGAATAACAAGAAAGCGTTAATAATAATCTTAATATTACCACAAATTTCTCAGTTAATAATTTTTTTAAGTTAAGTTTTAAAATTATTGAGTATTTTGATTCATATGAGTATTTCTTTTACCATTCTATTATTAGTACTAACAAAATAAAGAATTATACATTTATTTATATTCAGGAATTTAGAAATATAAGTATTAAGTCATGAATGAATGCATTCATTCATTTTTTGCCTATAAGCTGCTACAGCACTCTACTACAGTATAATCTTGTTTATTTGGAATAACTGGGACCAAAGACAATCTGGGAAATCGAAAATCTATGTAATAAGCAAAAAGAATTCTTAAATATGCAGACTTTGGGTAATCCAAAGAAACTGGGGCTGGCACAAAAATGGCAAATAGTGGAATCTGCAACCCAGTTCTATATTTACTAGCCAATACTTCTTGAAGCTTTAATAGCCAATTCTTACTAGTGGCATTGGCAACACCAAATTTCACCAAAAATGTCAACCAGGCCCAGTTTGTTTGAATTTACCCAGACTTGCCATTTAATAATATAGAATTGTGAGACAAAACATTTTTCATAAGAGTTCGAAAAAAAAAAAAGATTCCCTCTACTGTCTTCTCTGTTTCAAACATGTGTGCTGTAGAGTTTGAATAAAGTACAGCTATAGTCTGTATTCCCTCTCTAGGCGGTTAGTGTAACCCCAAACGAGCAAAGCCATTCACTCCCTAGGGTTGGGGAGGTATAGAAAGCCAAACTGGTTATTCCTCGCCAATTACTACCCGACCTCCCTTCCCTCTTCTGCAAAGAAGATTCTTAAGTAGCCAAGCTAGCAACCCCAATTTACCACACCCCTACTCGAACTTTGATTTCCCAGTCCCCAACCACCTAGCAAAGAAGACAGACTTTATCTAGCTACAAATCAGACATAGATTTGAAAAATATGGTTTTACTGCACTGAAAGTTTTAAAAGCAAATAATTAGTATATAAAAAAAGTTGTTAAAAATGAGTTACTTTGGCCAGAATTCTGTTTCCATCATTATCCAAAATAGCAATAGCTTCAATTGAGTAAAGAGTAGGTTCCTAAAATAAAATAAATACATTCATTATAGTAACATTAGCAAACTATTTAAAATACATATTGTTGTACGTTGTACCATTTTATAATTTTACGTTTAGTTGTACGTTGTACCATTTTATAATATTTTTTAAATAATATGGTAAAATAAGAAGATTAATTATCTACCAAAGCAACAGAATAGATCAGGGGTTGGCAAAAAATGGCCTGCATGCTACGTGACTCTGATTGGGGGGATTCTTCTTTGACCTTTGCCAAACTAGAAAAATATAGACTAAAACCTAGATTTTTTTAAAACACTTTTTGGGGTAAAGAGTTATTTTTCATAAGTTCTCAATTGGTTAGGCTGAGTTTATTAAAAAAAATTGATCGGTATCCTAAAACATTACACTGAAGGAGGGTACGTTTCAGAGACGAATCCATGGGGTGTTCTAGGTTCAACCCCCTCCAGAAATTTTAGTTATTAGTTTTGTACAGGAGTTTTTTCTTAACAATTCTGCACTCTTAACAAAATTGTATTCTGTGTAAAGTGTCTGAAAAGAAGTAAAACTCTATTTCAAAAGAGTCAAACTTAAAATAATTTTATTTTCAAATTTTTCTGTGGGGGGGGGACCCTTGGACCCCCAAAATTTCAAAACTTAGTACAATGTTTGAAACATATTTTCAGGTTTTTTTTTTTGAAGCTACAATTACTTTATTACATGTGTGTGACCAGTGTTTGAATATGATTTTAATTAACCCCAACGCCTAAACAAATGTTTAGTTAGGGGGTGTCCATAAATTATGGGAGGTCAAAAGGGCAGGGAGGGGGGAGAGTCAATTAAAATCAGTAGTAGTGGACTAATAGCAATATCCAATCATCAATTAAACATAGATCAATGTGTAGCGTAGCTCAAATATAAATTTCAACAATACAAGGAGAAAAACGGGACTTAAAAGGACAGGGCTTTGATTTGTTTGTACGGAAATAAAAGTGAAACTAAAAGCAGTCTAATATTTCAATACTACCGGGTGAATATGTTACAAGGTTTTCTTGAAGGGTTTTATAAAAGAATCAACGTTATAACACAAACCATTAATCCTGATTCCATCTTGACACAATCTTTTGTGTTAATCAAGCAAAAAAGATTAATAAATCTTAAAATGAAGTGCAAATATCTTATTAATCGTGTCAAAATGCTTTTGTCAACAGAAATTTGTTGTCATCACTTAAAGTTGAGATGTAAGAAGACTTCTTTAGTCAGCGGCTGAAAGCAATATGGGAAAGGAAACAAATTACTGTAAAAAATGAGTTCTGAGAAAAAGAAATTAAAAAAATAAGCACTAAATAATTATAATTTACTACAATAAACGGCATACATCGTGATCTCTAGAAATATAATATCTATTTTATGTTATCAGTTTTTAAAATAATCTATTTATGTATAAAATATTTGTCAGTAGATGTCGCCACCAAAATCCTTCAGTCCATCAGTCATTGATTTCAGTGCAGCCGCCTTCGAGTGAATGGAAAAAAAACCGTCTCCCCTTTTTTGAAATCAAAAAGATACCCATGTAAAATTTATTATTTTTTAGAATGTTAAAAATTGTATAATTTGAGATTTCATGCCTAAATATTTTAACATGGTTAAAAAGAAGTCTAATATTTTTTAAAAATATATATATATTTTATTTTTTATGATCTAAAAAAGCAGTAAATTTTTAACGCATTCATGATTATTTTTTTAAAATAATTTTTTTTAATAAATTTTTTTGCATATCATCTCCCATTTGCTAAGAAAAAGACACAGTAATATTACCCCCCCCCAAAAAAATAGCATCAAATTACCATTAAATACCGAAAATGAGCTAGAATCTAATTGGAAGGATCAAATTTTTATAATTTCAGATAGATTTTTTTGTAAATTTAAGATGGGGTATATTTTATTTATATACCCCTCAAGTAGTTATTATTACTATTTTTTTGGATAAAAAAGTTGATTCCCCTTATACTTATTCTTATTTATTTCCTTACTTCTTTTAAAAAAACAAAGACAACTGATGGAATTTTAGAATTTTTCATAATTTAAAAAATGATTCACCTGTTTTACACACTGAATAGGATGAATTGTGACATCACAGTGGAAGTAAAGAATTCACAGAAATGTGACAGGTATATGATACACTGCCGACAGATTTAAGGACACTTTTTTGTCCACAATTTAACAACACTTTTGTGTGTGTTTTCAGCTAGAACACTTTAAAACTTTAAATTGTTCTTATTGATTGTTCTGCTGCTATCCAGAAAAAAATTGTGTTGTAGAATACATGTTTAAAATCTGAATGTGTTCTTAAATTTTGGTTGAATGAAGCACTATTATGAACACAGAACACATTTCTATGCCTGTTATTTTTTTCTATACTTTTCAGCACAATTTTTACAACATATTTCTGGAAAGCAACAGTTTTCTAACCTATGCAGAACACTAGCACAACCTAATAAAGTATAAATTTTTTTAACTAACAAAACAAACTAAATTGCTGTTAATTTAGCCCCCTGCTTGGCCTTTAGATGGGCCGCAGTATGTCAAATAAATAAAATAAATAAATAAATAAAATTTGTGAGCAAAAATGAATGTGTGGTTAATTTGAGAACAAAAAAAAAATGAATGTGTTGTTAATTTTTTTGTGAACAAAAATGAATGTGTTGTGAGCATTTGCAGTGTATAAAGAGGAGGAAGGGGTTTTAAAACCCCTGATAATTGTGTAACTTAATTTGTGACTAACCCCCTGATTAAGAAATTCCCTCTCTGGTATTTCCCCTTCTTCCTCATAATCGAATTTTGTTTAAATTCAAACTCAAGTCCAAACGCAAGTCCTCTCCTTCTAAAAGGATCTTTACTGATGAACTCCCAGCTAAAAATAACCGCGAAAGAAACCGAAAAACACGAAAGAGGCACGATATAAAAAAAAACAACTCCCCTCCACACAAACGAGTTTAGCCATCTCTCTGCGTCAAATTAGCCATTTTCAATTTCGGATGAGCAAAAGGAAATTACAGAGGCCATTCCATTCGAACAATGCAAACGATTTCTTCGGGGCTGCCATCGCGGAAACAACAAACTCGTGACGGCGCGTGGGCGGTTTCTCTTCTTCTTCTTCCGCAGATCTTCTGCTGCTTCCACCCCTTTTTTTCCCTCAGAAAACCCCAGTGAATTCTTCTTCTCTCACGAATTCCATCCTCAAACGATAACCCTGCTCTTGTTTAGGGGTTAATGAGGAAGAGGAGGGGGTAAAATGGAATCCATCAGAATGACCTCGTGTCACTCTGCATCGTTTTTATTTTTTTGTTGTGTGTGGCCAATTTGGTCACAAAGGATGGATTGTTTGTAATTGATGGTTGGTACAGTGTGTGTTTCCCAACAAAAATACGTAATTCCTGTTTACTCCTCATAGTGCTGAAAAACTGTTTGGATGCGAATTGGTGAGATGGAATGGTTTTAACAAACAAGTGATTAATGGCCTTATTCACTGTTACCTGACCAGAGGTTAACCATCGGTTAAAGAAAGGATTCCACCAATCAGAGTCAGTGAGAAGCTCATTTTCTCTTTTGGGCTGCTGGTTAACCACTTGTCAAGTGGCAGTGAATATAAGACCGTACCGTAAGTCAGATATCCGAAACTCTTCCAGTCTATAGCAGTATCCTTGAACCTTGATGATTTTGGTGTGAGTGGATCAAAGGTTTCCAAATTTATACAAATCAAAGTACTAGTGGCATCTTAAGATTAATTAGAATATTTTCTCACGGCACAATAATTTAAATTCTAATTATTTTTAGGGTAGTAGGACTTAAATATAACTTTGTTTAGAATATGAGGTTAAAAAAGTGATTAGACTCTCATATATTGAACTTAAACGGAAAGATTTGATACAGACATCTAAAACTCCGTTGAATCGGTTGAATCCTATCTTAGATTCCTCATGGCTCCCTTTATACCTCTTCATGGCACCCCTTGGTGAAGTTAAAAAACCTTGTTTCATTGGAAAACACGTAAACCTTATTTTATAGATCGTGTTTTCATTTGTTCTTACCTCACGGTTTTGCTTTCATCTTCATTAATAGTATCAGCTTGGCGATACTCTGGAAATTCTCTCGTTCTTTGGGAATTATTTTCAGGAGAGGCCCAAAAATCCTCTAAAAAATTTAGTCATTATCCGGCCCGAAGCTACTTTTTTACACCAGGGGAGAGGACCCAAACTTATTTCAGTTTCCTCCCATGAATATTTAACAGTTCAATGTAGATTTGTAATACATTTTTGGTAGAATCTTGATGAACTTGATAAAAAAAAATTGTGAATAATTGAGTTCCAAGTATAAAAGGGGGTCATGGGGGCCCTCCCCCAGTAAAATTATGGAAATTTGGCCAAAAACTAGTTTTGGTATACCTTCTCCGAATTTACCTGTTTGGCGTTATTCTACACCTCTCAAAAGATTTTCCAAAAGTGAATTAGAGAGCAAGTGACTTAGAGTGACTTGTAAGCCGACGATATAGACTCGACAAGATTCTTTTTCGAAATTGAAATAGTTCTTCATTAAAAAAAAAAAACGTAACAACGACCCCCTAAAGGCACCTGCTCATACCACCCCTCTGAAACTCTTTTTTAAAAAAACTCCATTTCCCCCAACCATACCCCTTTTATCTCTTGTGAGATGGACGAATTCGACGTCCTTCTCGTTGACAGCTCAATCAACCCTGAGGAATGTCATATCCTGGATGTAGTAGCAGCAATTTCATTAGCATAGAGGGGATTCGTAATTTGCCCTTGGGAAAATAGTTACCATTCATCCAGTTTTTATTCCCCCAGTATAAAAGAATTAACTCGAATAAAGTAACATTTGGGTAAAATGCGCAGACAATAAGAAGAGGGAAAGGCCACCGGATGATGGAAATCGTTTGTGCCATCCTGTTGCAAAATATCAGTTAAGTAAGTGGTCTTCAAACTACAGTCGACTGCGCTTAATGTGATCACATTTGTCCACGATGAGAATGCTAACAATATCCGATTGATAATAATAAGCGATTTGATACTAGAAAGTTTCAAACAGTGTAACACAAGTGTTTGCACTAAAATCACGACTGTGTATGTGTATGTGTAGTCTTAATTGATGTATTTAAAAGGATTTTCTATCATATATTTTGCAACTTAAACATTCTTAAAGAACAATATATTAGAATGGATCAAATTTCACTACTAAATTAATGACTCATTTAGTATGTTTAACCGTGATCACATAAAGCGGAGTCGACTGTATTTTGAACACGTTATTGGTGTTCTCGTAAAGAATACAATATTTTAGACTATGATGATCCACTGTGTTCAAAACTGTGATGAATATCCTACTATAATGATCCACTGTGGAGGCTCTTAAGAAAATTCAGAAACGAATTAATACACTTGTAGATATTTGGCTTATAATATCATCACTGTAATGTAGGGTGGTCAGTTCAACTTACGTTCTTTGAGAGCTTCTTTTTAAAATCCTCATACGAATGCCGGAAAATCTAATACTTTCTTATAGCTTACACGTTTTAATACTATTTCGAGTTCTCTAATCAGTACTTTAAAAAGCCCTTGACAACTATTACAGTAATAATTTAGTAAAGTTTTAGTTGAACATCGTATTTTTATATTTTTCCCGTGGAAAATGATATTCCAGATTGGAAAACCTTAAAAATTTCTAGAAAATGTGTAAAGCGAACTTATTGCTGAGGAAGAACCTGTGAAGTCACTTGATGAGTCTCCCTTCCAAAAATACAATTCTTCAGTTAAAAAATAATTTCGAAAATGCGGGAAATAGTTTCTATGTTCAAAAAAGAAACACTATGGGAAAGAAACTATACCACATTAAGAAACACTACTAAACTCAATTCAGCTTACAAGTTCTACTTTTTTGTTGCACGAGCCATAACTGAAGACAATGATATGCATTTATTTTCCACACACATAGCGCTATTTATTTATTAACCTCAAAATTTAAAATTTTCGCAACCCTCTTCTAGAACAGATCAGCCTCCCTCATCAAATGACACGGCGTCGAATAACAGTTTGATCCGTCCCAATTGCTCCACTTCATTCCCGGAATCCACCCCATAAGGATTGGAACACACTGGACGACTAGAGTCGCTCCAAGTCGTTAAGACCCCCCCCCCAAAAAAAAGTAGCTTCAGAACACTTTTTATCATATTAAAATTCAAAAAATTATTAATTAGGGGGAGGACCCCCTATTTACCTCTCATATTATGGAGGAGCTTTGGTCGGTCGTTTTCTATAGTGAAAAATTAAAAGTTTTAAGGTTACGGGAGGGAGGTTGTATACTCTGAAATTTCCCCTGACCGTAGCAAGGGGTTATAAAGGCTTAGGTTAACCTTTATCACGAGGACGGACAAAATGGAGTATCCAAAATTTGGATGAAACACTATGTTTAGGGAAATTTACAAACATTTTCTGGAGGAAGACTCCCCTTTTTAATTAATGGTCAGTTTTTAAAGATGTATAGGGTCAAAAATTTATATATCCTCTGAAATTTTTGAAAATACAATAGTACCTTCACAATATGTACTAAATAACCATCGTCCTTCTCGCTGGAAATTTTCCATATTATAGACTCTACCCCCGAAAAATATATCATGGATTAAAAGGAACCAAATCACTTTGCGGCTCGCCACTTGATTTTGAGATTCGATTGCGGCCCTCGAGTACTTGAAAGTTGGAAACCCCTGATCTAGGCTATGCTAAAATTTCTAGTGTTCGGCAACTAGTGGTAAAAAAATAGTTAACTACCAACTACTAACTAGTCTGGGAAACTGTAGTTGTAACTAGTAGTTAACTATTTTTTCCTGGGACTAGTTGCAACTAGTAGTTAACTACTAGTTAACTAGTCTATTTAATTTCATAACCTATTTTTTGCCCAAATTCTAATACATCTTTCTTATCTATATCACAAAAAACGCTCAAAAAGGGCCTTAATTCTGGTTATGGTATTTTGAGTACTCTACCATCTTAATTAAATTTGTTACAGTACAATTTTTTCTATATTTTGATAAAAATTTTAATGAGAATTTTTTTGAAAGTAGTTTCAACTAGTAGTTATTAAAAAAAGTAGTTCAACTAATAGTTGAACTAGTTTAAACCAGAAGTAGTTAAACTACTAGTTAACTACTAGTTGATCAGTAGTTAACTACTAGTTGCAACTAGTTCTAGTTAACTAGTGCCGAACATTAAAAATTTCCCTTAAGGCTCATTTTCATTTTCACTGTTCATCCTTCATTTTCACTATTCATTCCGAGGGATTCACTTCTGTGAATCGCTAGTTTCCATAGAAAAATGAAGGAGTAGGTATAGAGTGAAACTTTTCACTTTGAATGATTCCTCGAAGATCAAAGTGAAACAGTGTGAATGGGCCTTTAGATTCCATTTCTGTTTAATATTAATCAAAACTACATCGAGCGACTAAAATCGCCCAGTGTGTTCCGACCCCATAAACCGTCCGGTGTCCTTGCTGTCCATTGTGAGAGAGAACCATCACAATGAGCGAATCAATGAAGCCGCTGCGCAGCTCCCTGATGGGAAACAAAGTTGTCAAAGGAGGTTGACGACTGGATGTCAAAACCACCGTTATTATTATTGAAAGTGATAGAGATGTGGAGAACAGAGTATAGCACGTGGGAGGATTTTTGATGAAAGGAAGAGCCTTTTATGGAGGAATGGGTATAAAATGTTTTTTTTTTTATAGTTAAGGGATTGAGTGACATTGATGTCAATGGGGTGGTTATAGTTTAAATGGGATTGTGGATGACGGAAAGTTAGTTGTGCAAGAGGAAACTAGTCTGAGATCATTTGTCACCCATGCCTTTCAATGACAGATGACTTAATTTATTTATTGAGAACTAGCCGATATATCCGGCCTTGCTGGCGTGAAGTTGTAGATTTAATATTTTTAAAGTTTTAATAATACATTCCGTGTTTTATTTTGAATCAGAGGTGTATTGAAATCCGTCCAGTTGTCAAGCATTTTATTTTTTTTTAATTGTTTCTTCGTTTGCCACATGATTTTCATAAAAAAATTAAAATACAACTGCGTATTAGAAAATGGGAAAAAGAATATTCTCCTAAAAATTGTACTTAAAAGGCTCGCGTTTTGTGCCCTTAATGATTCATATCTTAAGGATTTTAAGTAATTTGTTTTGGTGAAATTATTCAACACTTAAAGAGTATATTCCAGCAATATAAGAAGAAAAAAAGAGTCCATATATACAAGTGATAGAAGAGGACTAAATTTATTTATTTAAAAATTTAAAAAAGTGGATAAGTGGGATTAAAAGTCAGTCCGGTCTGTTCCACTTATTTAGGTTTGACTGTATCAGGATCCAAGCTCTAGTACTCTAGTCTGTATTGTGTGCAGTTATGGATATTTAATCTATCCATCTTTTAATTCATGTCCTTATATTTTTAAAGTTCTCCTAGACCTAGACTGTAACTAAACAATCAACTTGGGTAATCAACATACTGAAAGTTACTTGGTAAGTTTAGGTCCAGTGTTGAGATTTTAGGGGGACGGGGGATGACGCGGGGCGAACTCCGTCCTCCCAAAATATGTTGGGGGTTACCCAAAGAAAACGATGATGCGTACCACCTCAATAAAATAGTGTAGGCTTACACGGTCGGAATAAAAAACCCGGAAGACTTTTTATTAAACCCCGTCCCGTACCACCTCATGTTTTTTCCTACTACGACAGCACAGTTTAGGTCTCGATAATTTGAATTGCAGATACATAGCATCAACAGTTGGAAAATTTATGGCAAGGAGGAAAGCTAATAACGATGGTAATAAATACATATTTTGATATAGGGGTCACGCGTAACCATATCCCCACATCGTATGTCCACATCAAATAAGTGTGAGCTCCCTCTTTAATTTAATCCTCCACGATCTTTTCGATCGAGCAGCTGCCATTGTCTGTTGAGCATACTAAGTCGCCCCGATGTTATCAATGAAACCCCGTACGTAATGGCAATATAACCCACACCTCATTCAAAACCACCCCGCACTTTTAATTTAGCCCCACCCTGAATCTGGCAATCCATCAAATCGCTCCCCTCCACCACGATTTTCGAGACTCACGCACAACACGTGAGCAACAACGCACTGCAGCGCCGATGGCCAGCTGGCCATAGGGCTCTGGCCACACTACGGAGATTCCCGGCTCAAAACGATTTAGATCTTGGTTTTCCACTAGACTACTACTCCTCCTAGTACTATAGACTACTCCTGTAGTAGAGCGGTCAAAATATTCCTCACTGATAGCTGTTTGGAGTGAAAAAATGACACCCGTTTTCCTCCGCTACGGGAGTAGTCTATACTCGACAGCAACGTTTCTTGAACCCAGTACGTCACAAACGCGGAAGGAGAAATCGGTAAACAGAAAGCCTGTTGAATGAGGGTATGAATGTGCTAGGAGGAGTTTCGGTACGCAAATCGTGATTGAAAAGCACTATGTATACATGGATTTAACAAAATAATCATATTTTTAAATCGACGTTCTTCATTTCACTCAAAATTCAGACACCCCAATGGGAACGACTTTGTTTGTTAGTGACGTCATAGGGTCAACTTAAGTTGCTGTCGAGTATAGCGGATTGTCCCTCGAGTCCCCTTCTCCCTCCCCTTCGTTAGATAAAGATCTTTATCGTTTTGGGCCGGGTTTCGGCGTAGTGTGTCCTGAGCCTAAGGGAGCAACTGCGTGAAAAATTGGCTCAATTCATGGGTATCGGCTATTTAGTGAGATGAGGTCGACTTTCCCGTGTAGCTAATTTGATGATTTCGTATAATCTATGTGTGTTTAAAAGGGGGAAGAGTCCTATATCTGACTCACACACATCGGGGATATGCTCTTCCGGAGGGGTTCGGGGCATATGCATGCAGGGTGTGTTCCAATAGGTATAATTAAAATAAGAATGTATTAGTATTCGTGGATTCCAGATTAACCTAGATTTCTACCGTATTATGGAATATGAGTAAGGGAGAGTGGGGCACATTAGAAAAAAAAACACTTATCTCTATTTTAAATTCAATTTAAAAATCTGAAAAAAAATACCAATAGGTAATACCTATATTAGTACGATCTTTTACCTGAATTTTCATAGCAGTGGGCCCATTGTTACCCACATAGTGTTTGAAAATTGCCTGCTTTGGAAGGTGCAGTGCAAAGTAAATTTTCTTCTCCTTTTATTCGTGTGAACATTTAATCAAGAAAGTTTTTAAAGTAGAAATGTTACCTTGAATTATTTTGTGGAATCAATATAAAGTTAAATCCAAAAAATTTTGTTTCCCAATTTCAATTACTCTTAATTTTTACTCTTAAAACTGGAGATGGTACTAAAATTTCAGGAATGCTGTAAACTTGCGAATAAATAAGTTTTTGAATATCTTATACAGAGAAATAGTATAAAACGTATATTTTTTGTTCCAATGTGCCCCAATGTCCTTTATGGCATCATGAGCTCCCTGGGAATATGAGTTCAAAATTATTTATCCTCTTAAATTGTATTGTTATTTATGAATTTATTACTGTTGTTTAAAAGGGGTTTTTTAAAGTCTTAATTTGGGATAAAACCTCTAAAATGAGTTTATCTTCTAAACCATATTTTAAAATTTATAAAAAAGAAGAAAAGTAAGTTAACAAAGTTTTGATTGTTTTTTTATAGTGATTGAAATCTGTAAACACTTCGTTATCCTCTATTTTAAGAGTTTTAGTTTAAAACATGGTTTTGAAACACCTGTTCATCTAACAAGTTAGATTCTGTAAAGGTATTTCAATTTCGTAAAATTAAACAAAATTGTAATTTATGATTAAGCCTCGTTGCAAAAAAAGGACACGAAAAGGTTACTCCGAAAATAATTTCTGAATCATAGAAAATTCAGCTGAGTTAATTAAAAGAAATTATAGCAAGTTAACTAAAAAATGTATCCACATAGAAGGCAAAAATTCCAACAACTAAGTTTCATACAACGCTGTTTGATTAACTCAGAATATCTTCCTCTGTTAGTTCATACTAAAACAGTCAAAACCTCGTCTCGGCAGATAAAGTTAAAGCGTGGAATATTTATGGTAAATCACTTTTTTACAATTTACAGTTGTTACATTTTGCTATAGTATTAAGAAAAGCAGAAAATACTAAAGTAAAATAGCATATAATGTCATCTTTGTTTAATTGAAAACAGTGATTACAACTCTTTTTACACAATTTCTCTAGAAGAAATGCAATAAGATTCTAACTAAAGATCTTCGTCTGCGTTTTGAAAATATTTTACACATTTTGCATAATTTCAATGTATTATTTTGATCTGAAGGATGAACCTTTAATTTACCACGTCACCCTTTCTCATGGGATAATAAGGGATAGTTTTGGTCTGAGATTATTATGATTATTCTGGGAGCTCATTTAAAATAGCTTCTTGGGAAAAAATAGTTTATGATCCAAGTTTTGCACTTTATAGAATCATAAAAATTATTGAAAGATGGTGATTGTCATTCACAAAAAAATATAATTTCAAAAAGGCCTTCTTTCACATCTACAGAATGCATTAATGATGCTTCTTATTAAATTAAAAAATAATTTAATATACTTGAGGAGAAATTAAACTTTACTATTTGTATTAATTAAGGTATAGTTAAAAAGCATTAAATTAACTAAGAAATAAGAAAGGTATAAATTTGGGTAAATTCGTGAGGAAAGTTTTTTAAAACTAAGATATATATATCAATTAAATACTGGGACATAGTTTGTAATCCTATTAATTAAATTAAAAAATGATTTCATAACTGAGGGAAAATTAAAATACTATTATTATCATCAATAAAGGTATACTTAAAAAGTGTTAAATTAACTAAAAAAATAAGAAAGGTATAATTTTGGGTAAATTCGTGAGAAAATTTTCTAAACTAAGGTTTAAGTAACAATTAAATATTGGGTCACACTTTGTAATCCCGCGACTTTAATATAGCACTAGTGTGTCAAGTCAAGTCGATATTCTGTCGTCGCTCGCAACATGTTCGTATATCGTCCTTTGTTAGAAGCAGGTGCTGAGGTGGAACAGCTGGGGGGCACTCCCGGAGAAGGGGCTTCCGGTTCCCTCGGAAACCACCTCCGCCCCTTTCAAGATCGTTTGCTTACCTTCGCTTTTTTACGAGGTGGAAGTGAACTTTACGAGAAGTTGATCCGGACTGAGGCAGATCAGTGTTTCGGGATTTTCGAAATTTCTTTGTGGATTTATTACGAAATTAGCTTGATATTTTTATTAATTAGCCTCAAACTCTTAAGGATTTTCAACTTATTTATTTTGGGTAAATTAAATGTTAGTGTGGAGTATTTCAATGCACCGGAAGGTTTTTCATAAAAAATAAAGGAAGTTAAAATTTCCCATTAAATTTACCGCCTTTATTTATCTTTTTTTTTTACTTCCACTTTAATAACTCAGAGATGCCCTTTGAGGTCTCAGTTTAGAATCCCTTCAAGTATAAAAAATATTTCTTCATTATCTCAGAAAAATTTGGGGGAAATTCGACCCTAAATTAGGGGACGTCCATAAATTAAGAGAGGTTTATTTTTCATAATTATGGACCCCTCTCTCCCCCTTGGTGAGATTTAGTGAGATTTTGCAGGACCAAAAGATTCTCCCGTGGCATTCTTTATTATTCCTTCCTCTATTTATCTCATATTATATTCTGTAATTCCCCTAATTTCTTCTCCTCTATTTTCTTTCATTTTCTCTCTATCTCACTCTCTTTTCGTCTCTTTTTCGAAAGAAGACCAAGAGAAATTTAATTAAAAGAGAAAAAAAAATAGTTAGCACTAGTAATATTTTTTCCAAACATAATTCACTTTTGGTATGTCACATACTTAGAAGCAGTGTTATTCCTAGGATTCTTTTGGAGGAGTAAAAATACTCCTTGACTTTTTTAGGAGGAGTGAAATACGGAAATAGCATGAATTACATATGCAGAGACACGAAAACCGCAATCAAACTCCCTAAAAATCAGAAAAATAAATATAAAAAAAAATTACTATGGCTGCATGAAAACACAATTAAAAAGTATGATAATTAGGGTGCCGTGGCTTTTTCCAGAAGTCGGGCGAAAATGTCTCCGCTGAGATCAGTTGGTGTTTTGAGTAGAAAAAAATTATTTGTTGATTTCGGTGGAGCATGCGGTGCATTTTTTAAGCCAAAACTTTGTGAAAAATTCGAAGAGTGAAAATACTCCTTGCTAGTGCTCTCAGAGGAGTTAAAAATATCTCTGCTTAGAAGTATCAGTCTACCATATTTCTCTCTCAATTTTTCCCACACTCATCTTTCTCCAAGTAACGCTCCTTAATAGAATGGAGTGGATACAAACAAAGAAAGAACCGAAGCCTGTTCATCCACTCATTCATCACCATCTTCCATTATTGGCTTAATGAAAACTAATCGCTCATCAGGAGGCATCACAAAAGCCAACTTCCCCAAAAAGGTTACGCGTCCAATTTCTTCCGAACTTGTCATTCACAAATTGGCATCGTTATTTATCTCACGTCTCCACGGAGAACACAACTGCGACCGCAACGGGCCCATTGTTGGTTTCGTTTGGTTAGCTTCTTTTTCAGAGCTCAGCAGACGGTTTGAGGGATGCCTTTCTCACGAGCGCGCGGTTCCTTTTTTTTTATTCGAATGTTCTTTTGTTGTTGAGAATGAACGAAGGTGCACTCGCTTGTAACCGAGGAGGGAGGAGGGAAGTTTGCATTGTTTTAATCGAACACTTTTTGATTTCCGAGTGAATGGTCAGAGGCGCATTTATTGATGGTCAATGTCCGATTGTTTAAATATTTTGTTAAGGCTTTACTACGGAGAAATCCCGTATTGTTCTTCTCGAAGCCTGTAATACGGCATATCCGAACCGTTCGCATCAACTTCCTTGTGTGTTTATTCCCAACATGGGAAACGATTATTAATATGCTACATTGTGGTTAAGGGCTTCTGTTCGTTATGGTTGACTTTGTGTTGGATTAAATGTGTTGTTTGTCTGTTTAGAAAGAATTTTTTATTCAGAATCTCCTCTTTATTTTCCTGATAGGATCCGTTCATTTGCCCCATACTCAACTGCCAGACAGCTTAAATTCTCGACGCTGTTTGCCCGACAGGTATAGTGCTGTCCTTTAAAAACTCCAAATTGTACCCTAAAAACAACCCATTGAGATTTTTTAATTACATAATTAAAATAATTTTACCATCTCATATACCCTGTCCTTCTATGCCTTTTAGAGTGTCAGGGATGTAAAAACTGGTCAAAGAACGGTTTATTTACTTATTTTTTAAACAAGCTGAGATGATGTAGATTTTTTGCAAAAAATGTGCTTCAGATTTACAGATTTTGTAAAAATGTATGTTATAAAGACTTTAGAACATTTTTCGCGAGTTTTTTGGTTATCCCATTACTATGAGAATAAAATATTAAAGTTTTAGCTCAGTCAGCCAATTAGAGTCCTTCTAGGAAAAAGTGGGTTTTTTTCAAATTCTTACTTAATTGACTGCCAATTTGTAATGGATAGTTGGAATTAAAAATGCTTAGCACTAAAATGTTGGGGAGGATGAGCCGCTAGTACAGTTTTTTGTTCGATTTAATTATCCTTTTTATTAAGCTTTTAATGAAGAAAATATGAAACAGTGGGTTGTTTTTAAAGGACAGCACTATACTGTCTGTATATCACAACATGAGCTCTGGACTAGTTGCCTGGTTATGGCGGTTGCTATGGCAACAATATTAAACGAATGGATGTAAGAAATGTAAACGAGAGCTCAACTTGTGATAGACAGACAATACGTTTGCCCAACAGCTCCTATATTCGACTTAAACTCAGTGTTGACATATGAGGGGCTTAATATTTTAGGTTTGGGTGGTTGTATCAAGCTGCATCCTAGAATCCCCGGGTCATATGATAATAGGGGGCTATAACCCAAAAATTGACGTCCTACCGTTAAAAATCGTGTATGCTGTAATCAATACTGCTATTTTATTGGCTTACTTTCTTGGGTATCTGTGTGTTCAGACGGAATTTTTTAAATGGATTTTTAACTTCCTGATGAGCTAGAGCAGGGGTTCACAAACTCTTTTTTTTTTTGTTCCGTGGACCCTTTGACGTTTTTTATGTACCTACTAGGGTCTAGGGAAGGCAAACAAGAAACAAAAGTGTTATTTTAATACCTAAGCTTTCCATAAAAACTGACTCCCTCCCCTGAAAAACCCTGATGTTAATTTAAACAAAATTTACCTTACACAAAAAAATGAAAATTTAAAATTCGCGCTTATGTACCAAAAAATATATCGAATTCATTCATATATACCATTTTTCTATTAAAAAAATTGCTAAAGGGAAATACCTACTCCGTAACTGCAAACGAAAACTTAAGATAATATAAATTAAATACCACTGTTCAAATTTTCCATTCAAATATAGTGATGCAGTTTAGAATCCCAATCGAGAAAAAAAACAGTTACTGAATTATACTTGAGCTAAAGTTTACAGGTTCCTAAAAATATCACAAATTGAAAAGGATTATTAATCTTACCATACTTGGTCATTTTAGCCTCCCATTTACTATCTTCCCATTTCATGTCAAGCGTCCAACTGAATTGTCCCATAAATACTTATTTTTCTATGAAATTTTCCCTGTATTATTTCATAGAAAAATAAGTTAAACACCCATGAAAACGGAGACGTCATTGTAAATGTGTTAAACTAACAGTAACAAATAAAACAATTCAATAATTAACCATACCAAAATAATAAAAGCAACAATGTGTATGAAACTGATGTAAGATAAAATTTGGTATTTAGAAACACGTTTAAAGATTTTCAACAATAAAATTAACAATGAATTCTTCAATTGAAAATCAAAATCTATCGTACATTTTTGCAGTTACCATTGTTGCTTATAAACTCCTGGAATGTATTTCTCTACCGTTCAATTTACTACTGTTTACTTTAAAAACATTTTTAGTTTCTTGTGGAAAGTTATACTTGTGACTTTTCCATTTTCTTGAGTGAAATTTATCTTTCTTTGAAATTATTGAAAGAAAGTTTCAAAGAAAACTAAGTATTCAAACACATTTTCGATATTAAAAACCACGGAAAAGACCAAAGTGCATAAAATAATTTTTCTGACTCCACGTAAAACGAATAAACGTGGGGCAGATGCAATAAATAGGCAATAATAACTTAAGAGTGTAGGGAGTAGCTGATTAATTATATCTATTGCATGAAACCCATGTTTTTTTTTCGTTTTTAAAATAAGTTTGAAAAATTATTTTCTATTGTCTGTATTAAAAACACGGTTTTAAAAAGTTTTTTTTTTCCAAATTTTACACAAGAGAGCATACAGGTTTCTTTTCAATGCGGTATCCTATGGCAAATGAGATTTTATAGGAATTTAATGAATGATAGAGGAATATTTCCTCCAGAGGTATCCACTATTTGTTATTTACAGTACACTTCACTAAAAATTGAAACCATTCAAAAATTAAAAAAAAAAACACGTTTATTAACTTTTAATGAATCTCTTGGGCTGAAAAAATATTTAACGCGGGGCACTTAGTACAATTAATTTAAATCTCTTTTCTGCGATGAGTTTTATAGTTCATCATCAATGAAAATTTCCTAGTTCGAGGTTATATCGTATAAAATCCTTGCTAGTTGCTAGAACCTTGGACAAACATATTGAATACATTTTTATCGGAAACACTAAATAGAAATAAATGAATATGCGTTGAAGAATAATTAATACATCCACATGCCAATACAGCTGTTTAATTACTTGTCGAGTGCTTGAGGCACCTGTTCTAAAATGGGATCTCGCGTCAGAAGAGAAGAGCCTCGGGGTTGGCGACCCCCTGCGCATCACGATCTCCGTAAAAAGCGACCCGTCCGGTGTGCGTCCGTCCGGCGAAAGGTCGTTTCCTCCGCTGCTTCCTTCGTCTGAGACAAAGACGTGTTCATTAAGAAAAGGTTGTTAAGACGGCGAGAGTGAGGGCTGAGAATGGAATTGTTGGGGGAAGGTGAAAGGTGAATACTTTGGTTGATGTATTATAAAGGCCCGTGAATGCCTTGTCGTTGCTTCTTGAGGAGATATAACTTTTGTTTGTAACTATGGTTTGTAGTGTTCGGCAACTATAGTGGTAAAAAAATAGTTAACTACCAACTACTAACTAGTCTGGGAAAATCTAGTTGTAACTAGTAGTTAACTATTTTTTCCTGGGACTAGTTGCAACTAGTAGTTAACTATTTCCCAAAGTAGTTAACTATAGTTAACTAGTCTATTTAATTTCATAACCTATTTTTTGGCAAAATTCTAATACATCTTTCTTATCTATATCACACAAAAAAAAAAAAACGTTTATACTTCGCGCAAAAATGGCCTTTATTTCTGGTTATGGTACTTGAGTACTCTATCATCTTAATTAAATTTGTTAAGAGTTGCCACATTTGAAAATTTAGCACATAAAATGACACCAAAATTTTTTTTTAAAGTAGTTGAAAATATGAAAGTAGTTTTAACTAGTAGTTATTAAAAAAAGTAGTTCAACTAATAGTTGAACTACTTTAAACTAAAAGTAGTTAAACTTCTAGTTAACTACTAGTTGATCGGTAGTTAACTACTAGTTGCAACTAGTTCTAGTTAACTAGTGCCAAACACTATAGGTTTGCACTATGTAGTGTGCCTGGAATAACGATAAGTTATTAATATTTTAAAGGAAATACTATTAATAACAGAATTTCCAAATTCAATCAAAAGTAGAAGAAGTTCAAAATCCAAGTTTCAGAAAATCGAACCCCCCCCTGTTCCTGTATAAGTAATTCATTGTATAACCTCCAAATTTTTACTGGAAATTCAGGACCCTATTTAGAATACAAAACAATCATCGAAAAATAAACTGTAATATGTATATTCCAAAATTATTGTGATGAAAGTTACAAAAATTGATGTTGAAATAATACCTTACTTATAGAATAGAAAAATACTTATTTACCTCACCCATCAAATTCACCTCAACTCTCTTTAGGGGCAAGAAAAAATTTCATTTCTACAGGATTCGTCAAGCTTAGAAGAAAACCCCAGTTTGAGAATTCCCAGTCGTTAAATGGTTACTGTTTTTATATCTTCAACCCATTATAAGTAACGAATCATAGAAATATATTTGGTGCAGTTATTTGAGCGTTTTTTTTTGCAGTTATTTCAAAAGGTTTTATTATGCATGAAAAACGAAAGAATGTGCGATTTAAACTACTATTTAAAGAAAGTAAATTTATTTATTAAATGAATTCCTTTTAGCATAAAAACAAGCATATATAGTGCTGTCCTTTAAAAACAACCCACTCCAAATTGTACCCTAAAAAAACCCATTGAGATTTTTTAATTAAATAATTAAAATAATTTTACCATCTCATATACCCTGTCCTTCTATGCCCTTTAGAGTGTCAGGGGTGTAAAAACTGGTCAAAGAACGGTTTATTTATTTATTTTTTAAACAAGCTGAGATAATGTAGATTTTTGGCAAAAAATGTGCTTCAGATTTACAGATTTTGTAAAAATGCATGTTACTAAGACTTTAGAGCAGTTTTCGCGCGTTTTTATGTTATCCCATTACTATGAGAATAAAATATTAAAGTTTTAGCTCAGTCGGCCAATTAGAGTCCTTCTAGGAAAAAGTGTTTTTTTTTTCAAATTCTTACTTAATTGACTGCCAATTTGTAATGGATACTTGGAATCAAACATGCTAAGCACTAAAATGTTAGGGAGGATGAGCCGCTAGTACAGTTTTTTGTTCGATTTAATTATCCTTTTTATTAAGCTTTTAATGAAGAAAATATGAAACAGTGGGTTGTTTTTAAAGGACAGCACTATATATCTTCGCCGTGCAAGTGAAACGCCAGTGTTTGGAAAAGGAAATAAGTAACAAAAAACATGGCAAATTGACTTTTTGTGAGCAGTTTGTGCAGTTATTTCAAAAGGTTTTTAATACATAAAAAAAGACAGAATGTGCAATTTAAACTGTTATTTAAAGAAAGTAAATTTATTTATTTGATGAATTCCTTTTGTATAAAAACAAGCATACAGATATTTAGATAACAAGACAGACTGTTAGCTAAGTGCATTCGTTCAAAGAGTAGTTAAACTTTCGTAAGGATTTTCGGCATGCATTCTTACTTAGAGGGATAGAGAGGAGGGGTGAGATATAGAGGATGAGAGAATAAAATAGAATGAGAAGATGTAGAGGAACATTCAGATGAGAGGATGAAGAGCATAAAAGAGATGAGGAAGATTAGAGGGATATGAAGATTAGAGATGAAGAGAGAGAGGGGGGATGAGACGGATGAAGAAGATGGCAGAGGTAAAGATGAGGAAATTATAAAGAATGAAGAGTGATCGTGCGGTGCTCACGAATCACACAATTTGCAAATACAGTCGACTCGGCTTATTGTGATCACATTTGTCCAAGAGTAGAATGATAACAATATCCGATTGATAACAGTAAGCGATTTGATATTAGAAAGTTTCAAAGAGTGTAACCCGAGTGTTAGCTTTAAAATCACAACTATGTAGTTCTAATTGTAGTATTTAAAATGATTTTCCCTAGTTTGTATTTTGCAAATTATGCTTTATTAAAGAAAAATATGAGAGTGGAACGTATGAAACTAATGATTTATTTGTATGATCATGTAAAAAAAATTGTCCTTCAAACGCGAAATAAAGGAGCTTTTTAGGTGATTTCCTCCTATTTTGATAACATTAAGCGATGTATCGATCACATAAAACGATACATTTTGGTTTAAAGTAAATAAGAGTGATCGGGACAGGAAAATTTTTATAATTATCCGATTAATAACATTAACCGTGATTAAAATAAGCAGAGTCGACTGTAGTAAATTATTTATTTTAACACACACAAAATTAAACGCCGTAATCCAAGGGAAGAGACGCGCAACTATTGTTCCTTCGGTCAGCTCGTGGGGGGGGGGAGTTCTCTTCTCAGTAGTCCAAGGTACAATTTTTATTTAACACCATGATCAAAACTCGAAAGTGTCAAATTTGAGCAATTTTTTTAGGAAGTTAAAGGGATGAATAAATAAAATCACATTTTGCTGTTAAAATGAATGGAATGACATTTTTAATACATATTATATCTATCGAAATAGACATATTGACAGAATTAAAGTTATCTTGATAATTATAACAATCATTTTTCAACCCCAGTATATCGGTCTGGTGGCGCAACGGTAGCGCGTCTGACTCCAGATCAGAAGGTTGCGTGTTCAAATCACGTCCGCGTCATGATATTTTACAATTTAAAAAATTTTAATTTTCCAAACTTAAAGATGGCCCTATTTTTTAAACCTTACTTTTCTACTCACTGTAAAAAAATCCCGTAAAATTTACGGTTTTAAACTGGCAGCTGGGTTGATTGTGGATAACCGTAAAAATTACGAAGTAAATCCTTAAAAACAACGGCGTTTTACCAGTTTAATCCATTTTTTTTTTATTTTACAAGCTAAAATGCCGTTGATTTTACGGATTTGCGTCGTAATTTTTACGGTTTTCCACAACCAACCCAGCTGCCAGTTTAAAACCGTAAATTTTACGGGATTTTTTTTACAGTGTAGAGTCGTTATTTTTATGTGCGTTTTTACGTGATTTTTTATTCCTGTCCTGTAAATGGAAACTTTTTTTTATAAATGTTTGACTCATGATACATAAATAAATAAAAAAGTTTTTAAATGTCTTATAAAATTTTAACAGGGGATGACACCATCAGCATCCCTGCCTTACTGCTTAATTAATAGCTTGATTTTAATATTATAAAAAGCTAATTTTGTTTGTGCTTGTAGGAAATTAATCTCTTTAAAATAAATGCACGGGCAATCAAAAACAGTAACCGATACCGTGGAATTCCCACTTAAGTTGTGCGTCGCAGTATAAGTAATTACGGAAATTCTCCTCCAATTTATCTCTAAAGTGTGTTAATGTCTTCGAGATAGCGGCGTCCACTCTGATGAGACAAAGGGTTCTTTATTTCTTCGTGGAGTGACCTCACGTAATGCGTGCATGCTATCGCGAATGAAAATCTGATCTTGCCGTTGGTCATCGTATATAACCCTTTCGAATTTAGTCACAGTTGTGTTAATTTTTGTAGTTAAAAAATACATAAACGAATACAGAAAATACGTGTTAGCTGCCTAGGGGTAAGTCCAGTTCAGAAGTTTACACTATAATTTATGAAGTTTACACATTTTAGCCAAGAATACAGACACAAAAAAGAAAGGCAAAAATAAATATATATATATATAAAAAAAACAAAGATACGAACTAAAAATTTAAAACAAATGAAAAATGACAGTAAATAAAATTGTCGTAAATATTTATCATAAAATAAAAAAGTGAAAGTTTAGAAGATGAATATTGAATTAAAATTTATTTTTAGGTCTTAGTTATTTTAGAGTTTGTGGGACTCACTAGAGCATTGATTTCCAAATGGTGGACTGTAAAAGGGTCCAGCAGCACACAGAGATTATGAAAGCTGAGTGTTCTGAAAAGAAGTGAAAGCGATGAGTGAATACTATACAGATACACAAACACGTACATGGCGTTTCAAAAGTTATTTCACGGCTTTTATTTTGAACTAGCGTCCCCTAGGGTCATGGAATTAAGGCGTACCCCTAGGTAAGTGGCCATGGAGAATCCATTGAGACTGTTTACATAATCCCTAGTGGTGAAATAAGAAAGTCAAAAAATTTAATTTAAAAACTAAGGAATAACAGTCACCAGTAAAATGTTTACAATGATTTCCTGTAGTTCTCATAAGCAAATCACAATCCATGGCTGTTTCAAATAAGCGGGCGAATCTTAAACTGCAAAGCTAGCTTATATGATAGCAAAGTTTATTACTGTTTAGTGGTGACAAAATTAAAATGTATTTAAACTAATAAAACTGCGCCAACCACATCAACTTCCACAACATTTCGACTACTTATTATGGAAAATTAACTTTCACCTTTAAATTTGTGAATTCTAAAGGGTTGTAAGTGATAAAGGGTCGGAGGATAATTCTTCAATTTATGAATTAGTATAGACCGCGGTCTTAATTTAGTTTGAAAAAGAAGAAAAATAACCTTTATTATTTACACACAATATACACATTTAAAACTAGGAACACACAAGAAGGAACAAATACATGAAAAAACAAAAAAAAAACATATGAGTTGCCCAGGAGTCAGAAACCCTCATAATTCTTATATCCGATTTATTGCTAATGATACAAAGAAATTTTAAGCTCCTTGACTTGTCCTACAGAAAAATAATAAGATTTAGAATTTGTACAGGGAAAGTTATCAAAATTAGAACCCAAAACTTCAGATGATGTTAGATAGAGCAGTAATTCGACATTATTGCTTGAGGACAACCAGACAGACTAATGAAATACCTTCCAAACCAGTCCTCTCCAAGAATCGTCCGTCAATGAATAACAAAATAGTCGACTCCTGACCCTATATCCCCGAAAAACTGAGATAAATATTATCCTGAGTGCTTTTAAAAGCCCATTAAGCGTATGCAAAGTTTCCAGCTATAAATCTGCTGGAGCGACGATACTGGGTTGTTGCACTTGAGTTAATGACACCCTTGACTTCCCTTTACTATATCGATAAGAGTAGTTAGTTGACAAATGCTTTGGGCTTAGTCTGGATTTTATCACTTTCACTTATTGTTCAAGGATGGTGATCTTGTCTAGAAGGTTCGGACTTTTAAAATCAATGGGGACTTTGACTGACAATGGATGAATGTAATTAGCTGATTGAAGTACTGATATAATTTATGTGTTGATGCGTTTTCTATCAAGTAAAATTTCTTGGTTTGTTGAAAACAGAGGTATATTGTAAAACTTTATCTTACTGTTTATGTTGAATTAACTATTTATGTTGATTTGTCTGGTATATTTAAAGAAATTTCCTAAAGGGGTTCGTGTTAAACTCTATGAGTTCATACGATTTACTTCAGCAAAACTACTATCTCTGTGATATGTATTTTAATATAATAATTTACCTAGCGAAATTCAAAGAGAATAAAATATCCGTCACTTCAAGAACTTTGCATTTCTTTAATTATTAATCATATTAACTTTACAGAAACATCCGAAACAGTCCGGAGACTAATTTTCGTTTTTGGTATAGTACTCTACATTTTTTTTAAAACTACCCCCAATTTTTCCCCAAGCCCCCTCCCCTATTTTTTTCTTCATTAATTCACTTTATGATAATCTGTGAACCCATTGACGAGCGAGCCATTGGCTCCTATGGGATTAAGGTGAAATTTCTTTGCCCTTTCCTCCTTTTTTCTGTTTTTTGTGTATGATGTATGTGGGGGTCAAAAATGACCAAAAACATGTTTACGTAATATTTTAACAGCCCCTATGTAACTTTAAAAATAAAATCCCTTAAATAAATTACTATTCTCAAAAATACTTTAAAATTTACTGACAGACTATTAAATGAAAAATGATCCCTGAATCTACTTATCAATAAATTGCTTTTAAAATACATGCCTGGCATGAATTCTTAGTAAAATCAATTTCTGGTTTAAAATGAAAACAACTAATTTGGCTAATCTTCTTCAAAACGTGACAGAGTCACATGCTGGCAAAACTGGGATCAAAAGTTAATAATTCCATCTTTCAAAAAGTTTCCCACTAAACGCATATTAATCAAACGTTTCACATGCCACAATCTCACTTTCCCCCCTTTTTTTTGTTATCATTTTCCCATACCCGATCCATCACTTAAACGTCCGTTTATAATTTATTTAAACACAAAAATGCCACAAAAACCAGTTTCATTTAGTAGGCACATCATTTTGATGCGAAGGAATCTTTTTGATTGAATGAGAGAGCGGTATGACACATTTTTTGTTCCGTTTCCGCATCGCGTCATGGCTGTGTTTTCCTCCTCAATCGGTCTTGATTTATGGCTTTTTTACGCCGCTTCTCTCGTTTCGTCCTTCCCTCTCTTGATCCAATTGATCTTTGCCCGCTCTCCATAAAACGGCGGAGAAACAGTTTCTGTAGATAGAGAGAAACTTTTCATACCCAGCTGTGGAATTAAGCGAAAGAGAACGAGGCATTTTTTTTTATTATTGTATCGTCACCATAACGCCAAGAACGCCAATCTGCTTTTCATAGTTTCGAGTTTCATAGTTTGGCCAGAATAGGCGTTTTTCAGCCATAGTTACACGAAACAGATTTCTTACATACCTATATATTGGGAATAATGATTGCCGGCTCTGACATGGGTGAGAACATGAGAAGCATCACCCAGGCACTCCAAAAATGCACTTTTATACTAGACAGCAATGTTAGTTTGTCAGGAATCGAGCACAATTATCTTCTTTTGTGCCGTACGGGAGATATGGTTGTAGAACTATTATTTCTGAACTGCCAAGTGTGGCAACGATGTTATTCTAATTTTCCTGTGTATATATAGTGACTGATTTTAGACTTAAATGAAATTGCTTCTTTGTTCTTAACCTGACTATGTTATTTCTTATTTAATTTCACTCTGCTTGACAAAGGGTTATGGGCCCAGCCCACCCTTTTTAAAATTTAAATCTAAAATTTATTTCATTTAATATCTTTAATTTAAAATTACAAAAATGGATGAGAGAAGCTTGATGTCACCAGCCCTGGAGAAGTTTGATGGAACCAACTATCGACGTTGGGCAGCTCAAGCCAGAGCTCAGTTGATGGGTATTGGAGCCTGGAGGTTAATTAATGGCGACTCCAAGAAACCGGATGATGGTGCAACTGCGAAAGAGGTGGACAAGTACAATCGTCTTAACGACAAGGGTTACTCTCTCATATATTCTTCCCTGGAAGCAAGGTTTCAAGTTCTGCTGGACGATGTTGACTCGAGTAAGAAAGCATGGGACGTCTTGAAAGAAAATTTCGACATGCAGTCTAGAGCACGTTTGGTGAGGCAACTGGATGAGTTCTTCAGTATAAAGTTCAACCCAGAGGTGGATACTATAGGCATGTACATAAGAAGGGTAATGCAGGCGGCAGCTGTTTGTAATGAAAGTAAGCATAAAATTGACGATTTATACATCTGTTTTCAATTGATCAGGGATTTACCAGATGACTTTAATGGGGTAGTTCAAAAGTTGTACGCGGTTTCAGATGAGGAATTTACAGTAGAAAAAATTTCTGAGGCGTTACTTTTGGAGAATAGCAGATTAAACTTAGTTCAGTACGATAAAAGTAAGCAAGGGATGGACGTGTTTTATTCAAAAGGTTCGAGTAGTTCTGGGTCAGAAAGGTCTCGAAGTTCGGTAAAACAAATAGGTCCATGTTTCGTATGTGGGGAGTTTGGTCATTTGAAAGTTGATTGTAAGTATAGATCAAATAGGAAAAGAAAGGTGAAGCAGGGTAAAAACAACGTTAGTGTCATCGAATCTCATGAAAGTGATGAGTTAAAGTCAGCATGTGAGGTCGGGAGATCAGAAAGTAAATTTAAATTAGTTCTCGACACGGGTGCAACCAATCACTTTGTAAACGATCTAACCTTCTTAAGTGGGTATAAGGAAGTTAAGAAACAAAACTTGTCAGTTGCAACACGTAATGGAACAGCTCCAATTAAGGGGGTTGGTTACATGAAGTTTAAAGTTAAATGCAACGGAAGTTTAAAGGAAGTAGTATTGAAGGATGTTTACTATGCACCAGATTTGAGGCGTAATTTAATATCTGGGATTCGTTTTGATCAAAAAGGTTACAAAACAGTTTGTGGTAATAGTAAAGCTGTTGTATACTTAAAGGGTGAAAAGTTAATGCAGTTTAACTTGAACGATCAGTTTTATGAATTAAGACCCATTTTTGAAAAGGCTAACGTTACTGTAGATAGAAAGTTAGTTAATTTAACGACTAAAGAGCAAACTGATCTTTGGCATAGGCGATTTGCCCATTGTAACCTGAGGAAAATTTCTAGGATGTCAAAGACTGGGGCCGTTAGAGATCTTCCTGTAATTAACTATTACTCAGATGTATGCTCAACTTGTAGAGAGGCAAAATCAAAACGGGTTAGTTTTCCCGAGCTTAAGCATACTAGAGTTAAATCCCCCCTAGAAAGAATTCACATGGACGTGTGGGGGCCAGCTTCCGTACAGACTCAATCTGGATTTAAATATTTTGTTTCGATGATAGATGAGTTTTCTGGGAGAGTTTGGATTTATCCGCTAAAGCAGAAATCGGAGGTTTTCGTAAAATTTAAGCAGTTTTTGGTAATGAGTGAAAACCAGTTAAATCTAAAGTTAAAATGTGTCAGGAGTGACAACGGGATGGAATTCTGTAGCTTAGAGTTTGAAGGGTTTTGGCAAACAACGGTATCAAACATGAGAAAACTAACGTTATGACCCCTGAACAAAACGGGATAGCGGAAAGGTTTAATGGGTATGCGTTTGACGCTGTCAGAGCTTTATTGATTGATTCCAAATTGGGAAAATCCTTTTGGCTGGAAGCGTTATTTTCCTATGTCCATATAAGGAACAGGATCCCTGTAGGGAATAAAGAAAAATCCCCCCTTGAGCTGTGGTATGGGGCAAAACCATCAGTTAAACATTTGAGAATATTTGGTTGTTTGGCTTTTGTGCATACCCCTAATTATAAGAGAGACAAGCTGTCGCCTAGAGCAACCCAAGGAATAATGATCGGGTACGCGATCAACACGAAAGGCTACAGAATATACGTGCCATCCACCAAAAAGACAGTAGAAACTATCCATGTGACCTTCGACGAGAGCAAAGTAGGAGCGAATGAAATTTTCGATCGAAGTCGACAAGTTTACAGATCCAATAACCTGATGTTCGACGACGAGACTTCAACTGATTCCGAATCTGAGGACGATCAACCATCTGGAATCGAAGAAGAAACTGCGACTTGCCAGATTCCAGATTTGACAGCATGGAGAAGGGTTGAGAGGAGTAGAAAGAAGAGTGCCCGAATCGACGTGTATTACTATACACCCGAAAACCAAAGACTGAGATCCCAAAACGATGCCAAGAAATACTGTGACCAAAAGAACCTGATGTATGACCCCAGTGTCTTCAACTTCAAACCTGGAAGTACCGTTTGCAGTAGTGGCGATCAGCAAAGTGCCGGTAACAGCAGTGATGACGAACTGCAAAACGCTAATTCCAGTGGTGACGAAACGTCAAGTGACTCTGACCTTGAGGATCCTAAAGACTCAAAGGACAACCTTTCAGTTGAGGTGAATTTGGTAGATATTTCAATCCCAAATTCCTTTGAGGAATCTCAGAATTCTCCTCAAAAGGCTGAATGGGACTCGGCCATGAAAGATGAGCTTTCATCCCTTAAAAGTAGAAAGGTCTACAAATTGGTTCCAAGACCTACTTCAGCCAAAGTACTAGGATCCCGGTGGGTGTACACCGCTAAGACTGATGCCTCTGGAACAATCCGACGGTACAAGGCTCGCTTGGTTGCCCAAGGATTTCGACAAACAAGAGGCATAGACTATAACGAGGTGTTCTCACCTGTAGTATGTTTTACCCTAGTACGTATTTTCATGTTAATTTTGGTAATTTATAAAAAGTGGATTTGTAGACATTTAGATATAAAAAATGCCTATCTGTATGGTAAACTAGAAGAGACTGTTTACATTGAACAACCAGCCGGTCATGTTAATCCTAAGTATAGTGATTATGTATTAAAGTTAAAAAGAGCCTTATATGGCTTGCATCAAGCTGGTAGATGCTGGTATCTAGAGTTAGATCAAACCTTTTTAAAATTGGGTTTTCAGAAACTTCCAAATTGTAACTGTGCATATATCTTTAATTGGAAAGTTTTAGTACTGGTATATGTAGACGATTTTGCGGTATTTGCTGCAGATGAGGCACATTTAAATACTGTTCTAAATTTAATAGGGAAAAGGTTTGAGTTTAAAGATCTCGGGGACATTAATTGTTTTCTAGGTGTTCAATTTGAATTATCTGATGGTAAATTGTTAATGCATCAGAAAAAGTACATTAAAACACTAGAAAAGGTTTATTCAAATGTTCCTAAATTTAGATCTAATGTCCCAATGAACCCTGGTGTAATGGTTCAGAGATCTAGTGCGGTTCATGATTGTATTGATGTTCCTTATCGTAATTTAGTGGGATCACTTCTTTACTTGGCTAATAAAAGCAGACCAGACATAATGTTTTCTGTAATCCTGTTATCTCAGTTTAATAACAATCCTACTAAAGAACATTGGAGAATGTTGTGTCAAATCTTGAATTATGTTATAGAAACTGCTGATTACAGCATTAATTTAAGTGTATTCTCTAGTTTAGATTTAAATGCATATTCAGATGCTAGTTGGGCATCGGATAGGGACGACCGAAAGTCTGTAAGTGGTTACATAATTTATTTTGGTGGCGTCCCTGTATCTTGGAAGACTGTAAAACAAAAGTGTGTAGCACTTTCAACTATGGAGGCAGAATTTGTGGCTCTGTCTGAAACGGTAAAAGAAGTTATTTGGATGGAGCAGGTGGTCAAGTATGCTCAAAAGTTGGGATATTCTTTGCCAATAATTAAGGTATTTTGTGATAACGAAAGTGCAATTCATTTTTCAAAAAATGTCAATGAAACTCAAAAGTCAAAGCACATTGACACAAGGTTTAATTTCGTTAAAGATTTGTTATGTAAGAAAAGGTTTTCTTTATTTCATGTTGCTGGAAAATGCAATGTTGCTGATATAATGACAAAGGCATTGTCATGTAATAAATTTAAAAATTATTGTGAATTTTTGTATTACGGTTAAATGTTTCGTCTTTGAGCTCGATGGGGCCGTATTGTCAGGAATCGAGCACAATTATCTTCTTTTGTGCCGTACGGGAGATATGGTTGTAGAACTATTATTTCTGAACTGCCAAGTGTGGCAACGATGTTATTCTAATTTTCCTGTGTATATATAGTGACTGATTTTAGACTTAAATGAAATTGCTTCTTTGTTCTTAACCTGACTATGTTATTTCTTATTTAATTTCACTCTGCTTGACATCCATCACTTAAACGTCCGTTTATAATTTATTTAAACACAAAAATGCCACAAAAACCAGTTTCATTTAGTAGGCACATCATTTTGATGCGAAGGAATCTTTTTGATTGAATGAGAGAGCGGTATGACACATTTTTTGTTCCGTTTCCGCATCGCGTCATGGCTGTGTTTTCCTCCTCAATCGGTCTTGATTTATGGCTTTTTTACGCCGCTTCTCTCGTTTCGTCCTTCCCTCTCTTGATCCAATTGATCTTTGCCCGCTCTCCATAAAACGGCGGAGAAACAGTTTCTGTAGATAGAGAGAAACTTTTCATACCCAGCTGTGGAATTAAGCGAAAGAGAACGAGGCATTTTTTTTTATTATTGTATCGTCACCATAACGCCAAGAACGCCAATCTGCTTTTCATAGTTTCGAGTTTCATAGTTTGGCCAGAATAGGCGTTTTTCAGCCATAGTTACACGAAACAGATTTCTTACATACCTATATATTGGGAATAATGATTGCCGGCTCTGACATGGGTGAGAACATGAGAAGCATCACCCAGGCACTCCAAAAATGCACTTTTATACTAGACAGCAATGTTAGTTGACCTGACCCTATGACGTCACTAACAAACAAAGTAGTTCCCATCGCGATGTCTGAATTTTGAGTGAGATGACGAGCGTCAATTTAAAAATATGGTTATTTTGTTAATCCCATGTATATGTTACGGGCAATGTGATAAATTCAGTGGAATTTATGAATGAAATTTATCACTTTGACCGCCTCCACTTCGGGCATTATTAAATAATGCGCGATTAATCACTTTTCCCATAACATATATACAGGGTGTCCCAAAACGACCGCATAAACTCTGCACAGCTAGATTCCTCGTTGGGAGTACATAAAAACTGCCCACAGAAGCGTTCCTGTACGATCCATAGTTTAGGGGAAAAATAAGCGGACATCGGGAGGACGCGGCGGGACGGATATCGACGGGCATACTCCCTAGCAGTTCGTAAGGCATTTCCATTACATCGGCCGTACATCAAGTACATGTCGCAGTAGTCACGAACTGCTAGGGAGTATGCCCGTCGATATCCGTCCCGCCGCGTCCTCCCGATGTCCGCTTATTTTTCTTGTAAACTATGGATCGTACAGGAACGCTTCTGTGGGCAGTTTTTATGTACTCCCAACGAGGATTCACAAAAGTAACTTGGTGCTTTTCTTTTGTAGGCCCACGATATCATTGTTGATTTGTGGGGATAATAGTCACCACTAAATTGTTAGTTATATTTTTCACTACTTTATATCGGGAATTTCAGCAACTACTACCTCAAATAAGGAATCAAGTAATATTTGTGTAGGTAGTAGAATTGTAACTAAAGTTATTACTTATTTAGTGGTGACAAAAAGTATAATTTTTTAGTAATAAAATAAGTTTTCATGTTATGGAAAATGAACTTTCATCTTTAGACACATTCAGAAGGATTTTAAACTATAAAGAACAGTTCGCAGACGTTTCAATTCAAAGCTAAGTGGTCCTGTCGTATTAAAGTTTGTTTCTCTGGGTGACATTTTCAAATTTGATGGAATAAGTTAAAGAGAAGGTTTATTTTATCACCATAATAAACTAAAAATTGTGGAAAAAGAATAAATTTCCTACATAAAATTACAGACATGCCTTGTGAAAATATATTTAATTTTGGAATTTTTAAAAAATTAATATTTATTATACATTATAAGATATTTTAAGTGTTACATCAAATGCCTAAATAGTGAAGTGGTAAAAACCTTAGTTTATCAGCGAAAGATTCAAAGTTGTCTTGCGTATTACGATGACAGCAGCCGTCATGCAAATGACTTTAAATTTCTCACACCAATCTCAAGTGACCATCTAAAGACCATCCCTTGACCACTTCGACATTTAAAGTCATGCTCTCGCACGACAGCTCGAAATGCGCTTATGGAAATTTACAGGTGATTACAGCCCGAGTCGGAAGCAATTACAGAGTTAAATCCGCTCGATGTTAACTATAATAACTCTTTATCGTCACTTCCGAGAACCATCCTACTCTGAGCAACAATGGCGGCCCTCGGAGAAACCTTTGAATACCTAACACCGTAAAAACCATCAACAGAATCATTTGCATGAGTTGAGATGATGACGCGAGATGCAAACGATAAAAACGGAGCGTTTTCGAAGCTTTTAAAGAACGAGTATACTATAGGTGTAGAATTGAATATGCAGAAAAAAGATGAAGTTGACGTAATGAAATCATGCAAGATGGATGGTTTTTGCAAAAGATGGCGATTTTTATCTACTAGTAAAAAGCTTTTTTTTTCGAGGGCTGGAGTGGAGAGGTAAATACATAGTGATAGATGAACCGAGCTTAATGTTCCATTAAAGTAATGGGTACCATTTTACTTTATGTGTGGGGGAATTCTATGTTTTGCATGTAGTATGTATTAGTTTCTAAAAGGGGAAGGAAGGGGGAATTTGTTCCTGGTACTATTTTTGGTTATGTAAGTTTGAAAATATTTTTTTATTGGTTGGATGGATTTTGGAATTAATGATGCGATGGAAATTTAAGTTTGAGAAAGAAGTTAAGTGGATAAAAACTCTTAACAGGATATGAACGGACACACTTTTATTAGTTTTGTTCATATAGTGTGATGTTTTTATGTTTTATTTATTTAAAGAACTTTAACAAATATGTTGTTTTTTAATGAATGAGGGATTACGTATAATATGCAGGTTGTAATTCTTTAGATACTCGAGTATTTAATCTTTTGTGTCTTATTTTAAATAAGTTTACAGTGGTCGTTTATAAAGGTTGATCTTCCAGTATGAATTAATAAAGTGTGTGTTTTAGAACAGATAACTAACATTTTTGTGGTGTTCCCCAAAATTTTAAACGTAAGTAACACCCAACCAAAATTAACCGTTGAAAGTTCTTGTTTTGCAATTTTCTAAATTTTGAACTTATCTTAAGTTTTATCTGAATATTTCCATCAGAATATTAACATAGAATCCAAAATATCTGCGTTTGAAAAGGGGTTAAATTTAAGAACTATGAAGGAAAAAAAATGCCAACTTTTTGCTGTTTTAACAAATTTAAATAAATAAATTCTTTTTATGAGAAAGTGTCGTTGTGAAAGATTACGCAATAAAAAAATCCTAGAAGAGGGTGTGTTTGTAAAAATTACAACCATGGCTGGCATACTTTTATCTGAATCTAAAAATAACTAATCTATTACAGTTTTTAAACTGCATATCCACCACTATAAAAATTAATATCTTCCCAAGTGACAAGACAATAAGCATCACTTGGTATCAAAATTCTGTGAGTCGTAGCCCTCGTGGCTCAGTGGTTAAAGCCTTGGCTCTGAATCAATAGGTACCTGGTTCGAATCTAGATAACTTTGGCCAAATAAATTCAAAATTAATAATATGACAATTCAAAATTCCATCGATAGATGGCGGTGAAGTGTGAACCTGATCGCTCTGGGCTGCATATTCGGCGCATGGGGCCCTTGGTCCCGAAAGGCCAGGGGACTTCTTTCTCCCTCCTAAACGTCGGGTATCGGTCCAATTTAAGAGTGGATCAGGTTCACAGGGCGAAGGCTGTTTTGCCATTTTTGGCAACCCCTCATTTGCATGTTTCTGCTCACATGCGCAATGACATGCGCAGAAAATTGATGACGTATGGGGGCGTTGCCTGTCAGCAGGAATTCAGTCATTCCCGAGTTTGATTTCGTGAGTGAGGCTGCTGGTCGTATTTGATCTTGGCATAGGTTGGTCGTATCCTTTTTATTTAGTTTTACAATTCAATACCTCTTTTTTTTTTGCTTGTTATTGTAATAAGACTTTAGTTAATTTAGTCAAAGTACCTAAATATAATGGAATTTAGGAGATTCCGTGCAGTATATATTGTGTATGGGTGACGTGGACAAATCAAATGTCTATTTTGTGGCGTAATCTCATAGTAATTTCTGAACCAGACTGAATTTAGAAGTTCTTAACTCTCGCTTTAAATTATAACTATAAAATTATGTGCTGATATTTTTGAGTAATTCAACAACTGAATTGTAAAGTAATTATTCAGGTGGTATATTGGCTCCGTCTAGCTTTGTTGTCGGACATTTGTTGAAATTGAAACAGTTTTATTAAAAGATTAAGTTAATGCTTTGGAATTACCTAATACTAATTGATTAACTAAACTGTCACAAAATATTACGTTATTATTGATGTACGGATTTTACCAGGTATGGTATCACTTGGAAATATTTAATGTCCTATAGTTAAAATTTAGTTAATTTAAGTTTGCATGGTTAAACGATTGTGCTTTAATAACTATTTGTGTTGGTGTGCTGAGATGAATATAAAAGTACGCTAATTAAAAACTTCAGGAATATTTAAGAGTTCAATACGATGCTTAAAGTTCCTATTTACAGAATTCGTTTAAACTTTTAACTTTATTTTCGATCGCAATCAATGTCTTTATAATCAATTTAATATTGAGAAAGTTTGAAAATTGATCAGGTTTCAAAAAAGTAATATACTATATCTCAGATGAGTATAGCTTGAACTTGATTTGATTTTTAAACATTCCTAAGTTTACTGTTTGCGATTTTATGAAAATTAGTATTACTTGAAGGTAATTTATCAATATGAAATTACATAGAACATAATTTCAAGTTAATCAACTTATTTATACAACTACAGTGGAAGCTCTTATAACGACCTGCTCTTATAAAAACCCAAAAATTAGTCGCTATAAGAGCACAAAAGTGCTCTTATAAAGACTAATCTTCGAATCGATTCAGCTTATCGAATACTTTTCTGGATCGGTTTGTGTGCGTCACACATGAATTAGCCAATAAACGAATATCAGAGTATGACAAACAACACCAAGTAACCATCGCATCTTCTTCTCGCTTGCTTTCGCCCGGGGTAACCGGCTACAATCCCAAAACGAAACCTTGCGCTACCCAATGCCTTTGTTGATTTGAGACTTTAAATTTATTAGCGTTTTAGTTTTATGTAAGCATTCTAAGGAAGCTAAGCTACGCAATAAATTAATATCAAAATAAAAATTTAATAGCAAACACAAATATTTATACTTTGTAAAATATTGATCTTAAATTTCATAGCAAAAAATAAAGTAATATAACATTAAATTGAAAGTATCAAGAATTCATAAAATAATAAATAATTGCTTAAAATGAGGAAAAATCAATTGGGTGATTCGAATTGTGTTCTAAATCCCAACGATCTAGTATCCTACTGTTTGGATATAATGGTAAAATATACAACCAAGGGTTTCAGTTTGTTGATTAAAAAAACGTATTACGGGTAACTGCAATTTCTATAATCCATCCCTTTGCCTTTGACGATTGAGGGTTGTTGATCGTTTTCAGGTTTAGATTTCCTCCAAACTTTATAAACTAATCTACTAAAAATATATCTTTGATGGAATCGAGTCCACCTTCCCGAAAAGCATCAAAATTGATAGTTAAGTTTAACGAGTTTATTACTTTTAAACGAGTGATATTTTACACTCGAGTGTATCACTCGAAGTTTGCTCTTATAGCGACAAAAAACTCGGTACGGATTAATTACGCTATAAGAGCTTCCACTGTATTTGAAATGGGAGTAGAATCATCGGTAATGTGATTTAAATTATGATGAAGTATCGTAAAATCTAATCAGCAGTTTAGTATGTGATAAGAAATGGGCGAATTCAAGAGAAATTGTATATTTTAAAAGTTTTTGGGATGGAAACTAAATTTGGGTTGGTTACAATTAGTTTATGTTGTGTGATTCGTTTTCGAGAAACCTAGCTATTGATTGAGTTATAATTTTACTAAGAAATTTGAATCTTTCAGGTCAAGGAATGACTATAGCTCCGGAGATCCAGGATCCCAGAACACTGAGTTAGCTTTCTTGACGATAATAATCGGCAGGAGCTTGCTGCGTTTAGTTTGAGTATTTTAATAAAAGTAAAATTTAAATGTTTTCCCCTCTGGTCTTGTAAAATTTAGGTTAGAAGCTTTAAGACGGACTGGTGGCTTTTCAAATCCTGTCTAGATTAAGCGTGAAACCTTGGTTTAGTTGGTAAGGATTTTTGTAAATTTTAGATAGTTTAAGTACCTAAGGTACATAATTCGTACGGTAGTAGTATAATTACTAAGTACCTTCTTGCAATTTTTTATTAACCTTTAAAATTAGATAGATCTTCATGGATAATTCCGATTATATAAGCAAAATGTATTGGACGCATGATTTAAATTTATTGATAGTTTGTGTACTAGAACTAAAAAGTTTGAATTGTAATTTTTACCTATTAAACTGAAAGTATTATTTAGTTAGGTTTTAGATTTGTAGAACCTCATAACACTTGTTTGTTATGCTAGTCTTACTAAATTTTGGTTATTTTACCCAAACATGAGTGTAAATTAAAACTAATATGTTTGGTAGAAGACTTAAAAACATCGTTTGATGCTTGAGCCAGCAATAAATTTTGTTTAACTTAATATTGTAAGTTGTGAAAACTTATTCTTGCACAAAATGTACTAAGATCATTTTATCTCTGCTAGTTTTATTTTCAGATTAATGTATTAAAGTTCTTATTTTATTAGTATTACTGTCTTAAGAATTGAGTAAATTACGGGTTGTATTTTTAAATACTTCTAACCTAAGTATTGATATTCTAAAGTAGTGGTAATTTGGATAGAGATTATCTGTTAGAGCAAAATTTTGTATTTTTAGAGAAAACGTTGTCGGTAATCTTAAGTGGTATAATTTTAAATTATTTTGTAAACTAAAACTTCACTTATTTTTCACCTAAAGAAGTAGTCTTATAGATTTGGTTTTTAGATTTGTAGTACCATCCAAAAAATGTTCACTAATTTATCAATTTTAGCTCATTTTTAGAGAAATTTACGCCAATACTTAAACATAAAATTTAATGTTAGTTTAAGATATTTTTAAATTTTAAAACTGATTTAAGATGTTACAGACTTCGAGGGTAGATAGGGCACACTTAGGCGATTTGGAATCACATAGGAAAAGGGGGGGGGGGGTCCGCAAATACACTCCTGATATGCAAGAGAACGGACAAAAGTTGTCGGTAGCATACAAAGACGGGTTATTATGTGGGAAACAGTTGGGGTAAGAATAAAATTTCAGTATCAATCGTTAAAGTATAATTGATTCTGAAATTTTATTCTTACCCCAACTGCTTCCCCATAATAACCCATCTTTATATGCTACCGACCACTTTTGTCCGTTCCCAAGCATATCAGGAATACATTTGCGACCCCCCCCTTATGCCCTATCTACCGTATTTTAGAGTCTGTTAGATTGTTTATCTTCGTTTTTTTTTAACATTCTGTGTTCGTTACTATATTTGCTTAGAAGATTTTTCAAATTTAAAAATAGCCATATGTTACAACCTTTAAATTGTAATTTTCTTGTGAAAAGATTTTCATTAAAACTTAGAATATCATCTTTTAAATGCTACTTGCATGTGAAGTTCCTACTAGCACAATTTTACTTCATCTAACGTAAAATTTAGTAAGGGTCAGAAAGTTATTTTTCAATTGTATAGAGTACTTAACAACAATAGAAAAAAAATTCTACGTTTATTGATATTTGATTAACTTTGTAATAATGACCATTTCATGTGATATATTGCTTTACTTATCAGTAATTTCCCCTCAGTAGTATCTTATTTAATCTTAACTTTGCCTTGTAGTTTTAGCAAAAAAATTTATTTGCTATAGACAAAGTGCTTACATTTTCCTTTGATCATTTATGTTTATTATTTGCATAATGTGTGTTTTCAGAAATTCAATTTTTTTTTAATCAGCATTGGTGTTAAGTTTATGTAGGTGATTAAAAAATTAATTTACTAATTCAAGCTAATGTATACTTAAGTAGATCGTGTTGCAACTAACTTAAAAGATTTAGAAGTAATATATTTTAGTTAAAGTTAAACTATCCTTTTTATATTCCTTATTTTGAATGGGACTACTAATTTGCTTAGGTAGTGTTTTAAACTTGGTATTAGGTGGGATTCCCCCAACAAATATAAATTTCCCTTTAATCTCAAATATCTGTTTAACTTTTAAAATGTAGTTTTATACAAGGTGGTTTAAAACTCGTGGGCATAAACAAAAGGTTTGTAGATTATCCAAAAAATTCAGAATCACTTTGAAGAAGGGGGTCTAGAAGCATTCCTGCGGCACTAGTACGGACAAATGTGTTCGGGGTTAGAAATAAAATTCCAGTGCCCGTTATCGTGCTTTAACTGTTTTACAAAAAACTGGGTAAAACTTAATTTCTCCGATATTTTAGCCCTAATTAATATTGATACCCTTACCTCATAGCTAAATCTACTTAAGTGCTCTAATATTGCCTCGACAAAAATTATTTCTTTAGCTTGCATGGTACAGTAATTGATGAATTGGTATTTGATACTAATCAAAAGTGAGTCAAATTTTAATTTCCAAAAATGACACCTTATTTTGGCTTTTCCCTTAATATAATAGTTTTAGATGAAATACTGTAACATTAACTATATTTTACTTGTCTATTAGGGACCTTTGAATGTTGTACTGATTGCATTAAATTTAAAGTATACTCGTGGTTTTTGGTAATTACTTTTAATACCAGCTTTAAGCCCTTAACTTGTTATTCCTGTACATTTATTAAAAACTTCAAATATGACTTGTTTTACTAATAAATGTAATTGAAATTTTTTTTTCAAGGAGATCTCATTACCATGTACTTTAAAAATTTTATTTCAGGTGATGGAAAGTTGTGATTTTTGTGTCCTACCTATCGTATTTTAGATTGTATATCTGCGGTTTTTTTAACTTTCCGTGCTCGTTAATACATTTGCTTAGAAGATTTTTTAAATTTAAAAATAGCCATATGTTACAAACTTTAAATTGTACTTTTCTAGAAACGATTTTCATCTCTTAAATGCTGCTTGTATGCGAAGTTCCTATAAGCCCAAATTTTACTTCATCTAATATAAAATTTTTGTAATAAACGACCCTTTCATGCGATTGCTTTACTTATCAGTAATTTCCCCACTAGCATCTTATTTAACCTTTTCCGTGTAATTTTAGCAAAAATATTTATTTGGTATTGACAAAAGACTTAGGTTTTCCTTTGATCACTTATGTTTATTACTTGTGGCATATTTGTTTAATATTGCCTCGACAAAACTTACTTTTTAAGCTGTCATGCTGCAGTAAATGAAATTTGATAGTATGTAATGAAGATAAAAAGGGGGTAAATCTTAATTTGCGAAATTGGCATAGGGTATTTTGGCTTTCACTTCAATAGTTTTATGTGAAACATTATGATATTAACTATATTTTACTTGTATATTAGGGACCTTTTAATGTTGTACTGACTATTAAATTTAAACTCGTCAATTTTGGAAAATACTTTCAATTCCAGCTTTAATCCCTTAACCCGTTAGAAACTGCAAAATTGAGATTTGTTTCACTAATGAATGTAATTGAAAAATTTTTTTACCATGTACTTATAGTTTTATTTCAGGTGATGGAGAAATTGTGATTTTTAAGTTTCAATAAAGAGAAATCAAATATTGCTCATGATTCTTTATTTCAGCTTTCATACATAGGACAGGTAACAAGGTAAGTAGACAGTCCCAAGAGAGCCAATCAAACGCCCAACTTTCTGAAACCGTGGAAGGGGAGCCCCATTTCTGCTAAGTCCAAACTTGTAAACAAAGCAGATTAGTTTACATGGACAGTGTTGCCCCCTAGCGGTTACCTCTTGGGACTTAGTCTACTTATCTTAAGCAGCTTAGTATTACTTAAGCTTAGGTAGCTTATACCAACTAGTAGTGGACTAAGTAGGTAAGACTTGTAACTAGTAGAGACTATCTTGTCCAATAGTAGACTACTTATTAGGCAAAGGTAGATTTGCCCACTAAGCAGTCTGCCATTATTGGTCAAGGTAGCTTCTACTTATTAAAGTATCTACTCGGTCTAATATTATTGGTAGAGGCTACTAAGTCCAAGTAACTATAAACCACATAAGGTTATCAGACTAATACCCAAAAGTAACTGTAGTCACTAAGTAAACAGCAAGGGCAAGTCACTAGTCATAAGTCACCAATAAGAAATGTCTCCCCGAGGCCAATACAACGCTTCCAATCTAGAATTCAAAATGGCGGTTGATGAAAAATTCAGGTAGAACCCAAATCGCCGTGGACTTTTCAAACATCTTTGCAATTGATTAGATTTTTGAACAAGGGTTGGCAACAGTAAATGGCATATGCGCAGATTTTACATGCGCGTGGACTTAGTTTTTTCCACGCGCACGTAACATCTATTTGCCAAAAACTTGAAAATTACGACAATTTAGGAGAATGTGCAAAGATAATTTAAAATATTCAAGGATGGCAACGCTAGAAGGGTCAGTCTGAGCATGCTCATGGACTTAAAAAAACTTTTGCCTGAGGGCCTTGGATGTTTAAAAATTCCATAGCAATATTGTATTAGTTTAAAATATTCACGTTGAATAGTCATTTTTCACACTAGGTTAGAATCTCATGATAGTTAAATTTACGTTGGTTAGAGGGTATTTTTTTTATGAACCTGAGACTAAGATTATATTTTTTAACTAGGAAGGAGACTTGTCATTATTTCCAGACATTAAAATTCAAAATACCAAAGGCAAATTTTAATGGAACCGTCATAACTGAGAGATATAAAGAAAATCAGTAATACAATTTATCATGGAGATGTTTTAGTTTTCTAAACGTTTGGCCATACACGACAAAAATTAGACGAATCTTGAACTGCTTGGGAAATTTAAAATTATCTATGGCAACTTAGAGGGATAAACATAATTTCAAAGATGGCAACAGTAGAAAGAGTAGTTTTGCGCATGCTCATGGACTTAAAAATATTTTTGCCTGATCTATTTCGTGAGAAATTTAGAATGAAGACTAAAATTTACATTACAGGCCAAAACAGTTGGAATCTCCAAAATCTACTATGCAAGCCCTGGAACAAAAAATTAGCCAATTTGAAATGTTTCGCACCAGAAAAAATATTAGATTTTGCGATTGTAAATTTTTAAAATAGGAAAAGCCCAAATCAATTTACTAAGGTTAGAGTATTTTTTTTATTTCCATGACCGTAGGACTAAAATTTATGATTGGTTACTATTTTTATGACTGGAGAATACTTAAATCAAAAATAAATGTCAGATTCTTAAATTCTAAATGTCAAGAACAAGTCTTAATAGGCCATCTTAAAGACATTAATTCAGTTAAAATAAACTGGGGATTTAGAAAAAAATAAATTTTGTAACCAAGCTGATTGAAGGCTGGACTTTCCTTGTCATACCTTAGTAATAGCAAAAAAGGCAAGCTCCAAACCTCCATGGACTTTCTTTTTCAGTTCAGCTGAAATGTAATCACACCTAAATGCTTATAACATCTATGTAGGACTTTAAAAGAGAAATTAAGCCGATTGGACACTGTCCATCTTGGACTATTTGTGATGGCAATAATGAACGCCCAGTTCCCCAAACACATATACAACCATCTATAATAATAAAAGAGCTTTACCACTCACTCACTCACTCACTCACTCACTCACTTACCAACGCACAGCACTACCGGGGCTAAGGACTCGAAACTTGGTAGGGTCAAAGACCTTACGGTGTATACGCGCACTAAGAAGGGATTTTTCGAAATATCGTTTTTCTGACCCACAGGGGGGTTTGGAGCGTTTGTGACGTTTTCGAGCCCAGCGGCGTCCCAAATGACCCCAGATCTTTGTTATTTCGCAGGAAGGTACCTAGCAACAATATCTAGAAAGGCATTTTGCAGATTTTGGATATTCGAATTTTAAGAGGTCTGAATATTCCAAAAACCCGTTTTCGCTGAGCATAAACCAAGTTTTATATTTTCGAAGAAAACAATACCGAGAAATCGATATTACGAATTGAACTAATACCTTCTTGAGAGAATTTCAAAGAAAGTAATTTCTGGATTTTTCGATATTCCATTCTGGAGGGGGTGCGCGGAGGTTTGAATATTCACTCCCGTTTTTAGTTTTTGGATCCTAGCACCCACATTATTAATGTGATTGTTATGAAATTTTAGCGTGTTGTTCCTCACACAACCAGGAAGGATTGCTAAAAAGAATTTTCTGAATCAAAGCATTCCAAGGAGCCTTTTTTGTCCCTTTTCTAAATTCTTATGCTTAGCCTTCAATGTTAAATTTATTGCGGTTATAGCTCTTTCCAGGACACGCAAAACCTCTATTGTTGGAAATATTTATTTTGAAATGTTTTATAACAGGTGAATTTTTAAAAAATATGATAAAGAAGCAATTTTTAATTATTAAATATTTTTTTTATGATAACCAGAAACCGTTCCACTGAAAAATTTTATTCTTTTTTCTATTTAATCAAATTTAAGTATTTCCAGCAAAGTTCAAATTAAACAATATTTTACCACAGGCATTTTCAGTGTCAATTCAAATGATGTTTACTTTTATTTCATGTTTGAAATTTCTTTCAATGAATGAGTTGGTTATAAATCAGCAAAGGGGGGTTCAGGGGGTCTCCCCCTGATTTTTAAAAAAATTATCATTATTAAAAAATGGTTATAAACACTAATTCTAAACCGGTTTTTTAAGATTTTGTTTAACATTTAAAAAAAAAGTATAGAAGTATGTAGTATATTTAATTGTTTTGTATTTTATAAAAATTTAGCGGGATGAGGGGGAAATAAGTTTTATCTATAGACATTGCTGTTCAATAATATATCTTTATCGTGAAGCGAAGGCGGAGAAATTTGCCTCAAATATACATTTATACCAATTGCAGGAATGGATGGAGGGAGAAAAGGACAAAAGAGAAAAAAATAATGGGGTTCAGAAGGCCCCCTTACTTTTTTTCTATTTTGAAAAATTACTCTTTAAAAACGGGGATGGGGATTTCACACATTAAATCTAAACTGGTGGTATTTTTAAAGGGTATTTTTACATCTTAACGAAGTGGTATGGCATCAAAAAAGAATCCTAGCGGGAAGACTGTTGACTCTATTGCATGTAAACGATAATTCTTATTTATTTTAACACACAGTTTGATAAGCCTTTTATCCCCCGAGCAACGGCGGGCATATCAGCTAGTTAATAGATAAAAATTTAAATATTACTTCAAACATCCAAAATAGTCAAGGAAAAAATATTAATTTTGAAAAACATGTAAGCAGCTGCATTACAATCCTACCTATGCGAAAGGAACTGTTGATTCAGGCGTTCATTATTGCTTCATCAAGACTAGACTTTTCGAACCTGGAAAAAATCTAAAAAGACATGGTAAATCTAACATGCAGGATTAGTATAAAGGCAATGATAACTCGTATAAGTGCAGACATAATCTTTAATAGAGTACACTTTCAATATACTGTTCAGGGCAAACTCAGATCTCACTGGATCTATTCAAAATTAAATCAAACAGATTTTTTCCTTAGTCCTACAAACAACGACAAGTCATCCTTAGGTAGAGAAATCATTGTCCCAGTACACGTAGATGATACTAGTATTAAAAACGTTGTTAGTACCAAAGGTTCAAATTATAGTGTTTTCAGGTGACGTCACAACCGGTTATTTTCCTTTAACTGGTGTATCTTCTGTAGGGCTTTTAACTGTTGCTAAGGCCGTTGTTTATCTGTTGCTAAGGCGGTTTTTAGGTATGGGATCACGTGATTGCAAATGCTCCAATAGCACGGCTAGTTCATTTTCTGTAACTGTTAACCTCTGTAGGGCAAAAACTGTAACAATTTCTGTTGCTAAGGCCGTTGTTAGGTCCGAGTCATGTGATTGAAAATCCTCTATAGTCCTGTAAACCTTATCTGGGTTGCACTTTTCCGCATACCTGAAAATAAATTAAATTACTTTAATAGTTTCAAAGAAACATACTTTTTTTAATGTTTTGAAATGATCTGAAAAATATGCTTATACTCGACAGCGACGTTTCCTGACCCTAAGACGTCACTTCGCGGAAGCAGAAACTGCGTAAACAGAAAGCCTGTTGGGCTGCTAGGAGAGGTTCCGGTACCCAAATCGTGATAAAAAGACGCTACATATAAATGGGTTTAACAAAATAATCATATTTTTAAATTGACGTTCTTTTATTTCACTCAAAATTCAGATATCGCGCTGGGAACTACTTTGTTTGTTAGTGACTTTATAGGGTCGGGTTGGTTGGTTGTTTTGGGTTTTATGGCGCCAGAATTCATAGGGGGTCAGAAAACATTGCTGTCGAGTATAGTTATAAAAGTGTTTAATAGCTTCACATTCTCAACTTATTCCATTTAAAAACTGATCTAGAATTTTAATAGTTGTTGAGTGTGTGATAAATGTTTTAACCTTTAAGTACTAATGCTTAAGTGTTTTAATGCGAATCGTGTAGGTTTATTCAAACTTATTTGAAATCTTTGAGTATTTCTTTAAATGTTTTTTCCTATTTTCCTTTCCGTGTTAAAGTTTCAGTAAAACAGAACTACAAAAAAAAAGCGCGCAAGTAACAAGCTCAAAAAGCAGATAAAATGTAATTACACCAGCAAAGAATTTACAGAACTGATTAAAAAAAAAAAAATTGATATTCAATGCAAGGCAGATAAAACATTGTAACATTGATTAATTCTGTATTTTTTCAATCAGTTTTAATTGACGAATCACCTAAATATAAAAAATTCAAACTGATTTTCTAGAAAAAAAAATCATAAAGGGAGATCAAAATACTAGTTTTAAAAATTTCACAGTTCATTTGAAAATTTTAAGATTTTCTCATTTTGGGCTTTCTTATTTGGGTAGGGTGGGGTAAAATAGGTCTAGGGATTTTAACAGTTTATATTTATAACTCTAGTGTCAGCTATAAAATCATAACTATGTAATCCTAATAGAAGTATTACCTAGTTTGATTTTGCGAATTTTACATTCTTGAAGAAAAATATGAGGGTGAAACATATAACACTAATAAATTAATGACTAATTTTGTATGATTGTGAATTAAAATTGGCCTTCAAACGCGGGAAAAAGGAGGTTTTTAGGGGATTTCACCAAATTTTGATAACATTAAGCGAAATTTTGATCACATAAACGGAGAACACTGTAAAACATTTCAGATAAACATTAATTGAATCTGTTTTTTAACCTGTTTTTATTTTATTGACAGGACACATGAATATAAAAAATGCAAATAGTTCTCTAGAACAAAATTTATCCTAAAGGGATCGAAATCGATAAAAAAAAATTTACATTTCATTTTAAACTTTTAAATTGTTTTCTCTTTTGGGGCTTGATTTCTAATACAAGTTTACATAACAATAAAGACACAACATGATATACAATGTACAATCATAACCACCGTGAGAATATGGTCAAACGTCCTTTATGACGTCTGTAGGGCTACGAGCATGCTCGAAAGCCTTCTCAGAAAGTTTCAGAACGTAGACAAGCATACTCCGAGGCCTACAGTCCGTCATTTCTGTGACGCTTTTTAGATCTAGGTGGACGTGGTAGAATTTTATTGCAGTTTCGAACTGATTGCAGGATACAAATTTTTGACAGAAATGACCAAAACAAATGACTAGTGCCTATAAGGAACTTTTAACAATCCAAAACACTGCGCCTGCATCAAAAGTTAACCCAATAAGGAAGATGAAGTTTTACAGTAACGCTGAAGCAGTGGCAGGATGCTTGCTTAGCATGCTGCAGTTCCTGTGTTCTATTACCGATCATTATTTTTGTTAAAAAACGTATTTCCTAGAGAAATTTCAACCAACCAATCAGAGCAGACTCTGTTAAGAGTTCCTTCCAGTTACTACCATCTTATTCGAAACTCATCTAAATTTTCCTCAAAATTGACCTGCTCTGAACGACCGTGGCCTAAGCGTAGTAAACTTAGTTTTCAGTACATTCAGAGATATTCTGTAATGGTGTTTCTATCAGTTCATATGAAAGTATTTTTTTGGGGGCGGCTCTTACAGGTCAATCAGTATACTTAGGAAACTAGCACACTAAATGAGTCATCTAGTTTCAAAACCAGATAAGTCACTTTTTCCTAATTTTTCAGGAACAAAAATCTAAATATTCAAACAAATTATGCACTTACAAAACCCTTATTTTTTATTTCAGATTGTAGGAGATGGTTACATTATCAAAATGTATAAGCTTATAGATTTAGTTTGAGCACTTTTCAGCATTAAAGTTTTAAAACAGTTTTTTTGTCACAGATTTCCCTCAAAATTAGTGTTAGTCATGAAACAGTAGATCTTTATTTTTTTTAAGTATTAAAACTTGGCTATTTGCTAGATCTGTATTTTAACAATCGGAACGTAACAAACTGAAAATTGAAAAAAATTTATCTATCTGGTTTTAAAACTAGACGACTCAAATAAGAGATCTAAAGACACCCAAATTCAAGCTTATCTCCAAATTTTTATTTTTTGGACGTAGGCTTTTTTCATTCTGAACAAATCAAAAGTTCTTTATCTTTTACTGTTATGTCAAATTTGGTGTATTGCAAATAAAAAATGAATTTATTAATCATACTTCTTTGTTAACTGAAAGCGAGGGAAAGTAACTTTCTGAATGAAATTCATTGATAGTCGTAAAAAAAATCAATAAAATCCACCTACAATTAAAAACATCATTAAAATGTGGATAAATTGTATTTGGAAATATCTGAGTAACTATCGAAGAAATTGCAAGCATTATTTCAGTTATGAAACCGATTAAATATTTATTTTTTAATGAGAATCACTAATCTGTGCGATCATACTTCTGTGCATTCAAAGATGAAAAAAAGATCATATTCAAGATCCAAAAATATGTAAAAGTTATAAGAGTTTAACATCTATAGACAATGACAACCTCGAGCAAAAAAAAAAAAAAACGCATAACGTATTGTAACGTAATAAAGATTCTGAAAAAAAAAATAAAGCAAGTCTTGAAAGTTGACTTTTAAAACACCTTTAACAGATAAAATTTTAATCTTAACTGTTAAAAATACCTAAATTTTAAGCAGTATTCTGCATAGCTTTATACAAACGACAGTAAAGGTTTTAGCCTTTGCTATTCTCTTAAATCAATGTCTAGTTACGGGTCATAATTGAGTCAGTGATAAAAACACTTGTAGGTAGGGCTATAAATAAAGGCAAAGTCATAAATTGATTGCGAGATACATGAGATTGTTAAAATACAAGTGGCGCAAGTCTTTCGGATTGTTTTGAAGTAATTGAAGAATTTTGTTACACCTCTTGCAGTTCTTAAAAAAGGAGAAAATTTTGAGTTGTTTTACAGACTAGTCATTGAATTGTTGAATAGAGAAAACTACAACAAAACACAGTAAAACTAAATAAGAATCCAAATCTATGCTAGCTGAAATTTTTAATTTTTTGACTGGCACCACTTTTACGACCGTATAAAGCTGGTTATTTTAACCTGCCTGATCATGGTTGGTAATCCGCTCCAAAAGAATAAAAATGTAAATCACCTGTGAAAAGATCTTAAAGTTTCTAAAAATATTATAGAATTCCAAGGTTTTCAACAGTTAAAAAATTGCAACTTGCCAGCGTATCCCTAACAATGCAAAATAGTTAACTTTATTTGAAGTTAAGAATTATGATTTTAGCATTAAGAGCAATTAGTTACAATTTTCAGAATTCTGGCGTGGCTTTTTGGAAGGCCATAGTTTTTCTTTAATAGGTATGTTAATGTAGGTTTTTATATACCAGGTGTGTATCCCGCACACCTCAATCTTGCAAAGAAAATGCGCCTTTAAAGTTCAAAGACGGTATTACAAAACGGATAGTCAATTGAACTTTAGAATGGAATTTACCTTCAAGACGATCTGGATACCACTTACAGGCAGGAGAGGAGACTTCTGCCGTGCCAAGCAACCCAACAGCTTCTGCACTGTGAGCGTTGCCACTAACTATAATTCAAGTTGATTCTGAAGATACAAATAGACGACATTAGTCATTACGTCACTTGCTTGTTTGGAAACGTTGATTCTATCCGTGATTGGTTCCGTACGGATCCGTACGGATTTACTTCCAATCACGGAACCAATCACGGATAGAATCAACGTTTCCAAACAAGCAAGTGACGTCACACTAATGTCGTCTATTAAACAAGTCCTCGTTTGATTTGTTGATTGAAGGAACAACAATTAACAGTTAACTTCTCAAACCAGCTGAGCTTCGCTGTCTTAAAGGAGGCATCAACCGTTCAGGGCCAGGGTGTTTCAGATATAATATGTTTCAGAACTTCAAGGACCCTAATAGTAGCACAGCTCATAAAAATATGTCAATATGCACTGGGGATCATATAACCTTCCATGCCCGCTTTTTCCGACTCCCATTCCCTAGTAGCACAGCTCATACCAAATATGTCAAGTTTACGTAACTGCTACAAGAAGTAAACGAACTTTGGCCCTATATGACAAAAATCGGATGAATCTTGAACGTTTGTGCTGCTTGGGGTGGGGTAGGACACACCTAGACGACCCAGAACACAAACGTTCAAGATACGTCCAATTTTTGTCATATAGGGCCAAAGTTCGTTTACTTCTTGTAGCAGTTACGTAAACTTGACATATTTGGTATGAGCTGTGCTACTAGGGAATGGGAGTCGGAAAAAGCGGGCATGGAAGGTTATATGATCCCCAGTGCATATTGACCCGTAACCTTCTCAGATTGGATTAAAACCACCTAAATCGTTCGATTCCGGCATTTTTTAAATAAAAACCAATTTAAGAGCTAACATTTGAGTACATGCTTACCAAGACCTAACATTATGTCTTAATTGAACAATTTTTGCTGGTTTTAATTCAATCTGAAAAGGTTACGGGTCAATAATATCCACTGGGGATTATACATTTATATAACCTTACATGCCCGCTTATAAAACCCCCTAGGTCGTTAGAGGAGCATTTTCCAACCCCTCTTTCTTATATGATTCTAAGTCGTCTAGGTGCGTCCTACCCTTCCTAGAAGTTATGAAACATAAATTAGAATACTTTCTCTGGATCGGATTGATTTTAGACAATGCTAAATGACAAATGTAAAACTTTGGGATTCGAACCATGTTGTATTTAGTTTTTAAATTTTTGAGGTAACGCTAAATTCTTTGTCTGGAATGGGAGGTCAATTTCTGAAACTTGACTTTTGGATTTAACTCACTTTTTGGATATTTTAGTGCAAGTGAGGTACATAAAAATTTTATTTCAAGAGGGGCCCAAATATCCTGTAAAAAAATTTAGTCATTAAGGCCGTTTTCTTGATCATTGTATTTTGGTTGGGTTTTAATGGCGCAATTTTTGAACATTCAAGATAGTTTGAAAGGATTTTAGGGAATAAAATTGGAATGCTTCCATTTGAGATAAAGATCTCTTGAACGCTAACACGAGAAAAGTACAGGTGGAATTGTTAAGTGGGTTATTTTCGAGGCAAAACGGGAAACGAGTAATGGTTGGATCCTTAGGGAAAATAAATGAAGTTGGTTCTGTTTAAATTGGAATCTGGTAGTTTCAAGATTCCAACCCCCTCAATGGTTGATAATGCAACTTTAAATAGCTATAAAAATCAATTTCTGAATTGTGATTGTAATTTCCCGTCTTAATTCCAGCTTAAAAAAATAAGAGGAATGGCATTGAAAAAACATCAAATTGTGTTGCAAATCCATAATCTCTATTCAAATCTATTAGGATACCTAAATAACTCAAAATTCCTTTCTTTTGCATGAACACTAACTAAAGCTAAAGAAAAACTTCATGTGTTACTATTAAGTTAAGAAACATTAGCTATTCAAAATTTTCTACTTTCAAAATTGCAAATTTTTTAGTAAACTTATACTCTCAAACTTGCTCTTAAAATAAACCTAACCAATCACTCGTGACTTGCAAAGATTTTTTTCCCTTTAAGATATTATTTTTGAACAAAATTGTCTGGATCTTTACCTTTCCAGAGAGTTTTCAACTTTTAACCTTTAGAAAGATTGCAAAGAAGATAAGCTATAGTAAAGACTAGTTATTTACGGGTATCTAGACTAGTATATCACGAAAAAAAAATAAACCTTCAATTTACGTTGGTCTGCCACAAGATGATAACCTCTTCGGCCTTTTCTGCACCGACCCCGAAAATCAATGCTATCGAAGGATCCAAGACGCTTATGAAGCATCGCTTCGTGTGTTTACGACGGGTAATGACACCAAACAAAAAAGGGATTTCAACAGGATAAAAATACATTCAACGTTTTTTTTTTTTTAAGAATATTCATGTTTTTACGAACTTTGAGCTGGTCCCACTCCCAAACTTAGCTGCATAGACATAATGATAAATTCAGTTCTTATTTACGAATTAAAACTGTTTTTTTTTTTAGGGGGGGAACTCATTTTCACTCTTAATGTCGTCTGAAAAGTTTTCTTGCTTCTTTCTCTGGAAATTCTGGAGTAGGCAACGCTAATAGTGGGTAGAAGGCCTCTAGTTGGCTGTAACTTGTGTCCGACGTTTATTTAAACAAACAATTTTATTCAGGGAAGGGTTATATTTTGATTGATAAACAGAATTTTACATCTAGATGACTCAATCTGTAGTTTTGTTAATAGAGGACTATACTAGACTAGACTGCAACGTTAATTGACCCTTGAGAAACAAAAACAAAGTAGTTCCCAGGGCAGTGTCTGAATCTTGAGTGAAATTAAGAATTTCAATTTAAAAAAATATTATTTTGTTAAACCCATGTATAGCACCTTTTTATCACGATTTTCGTACCAAAACTCCTCCTAGCAACCCAACAGGCTTTCTGTTTATTCAGTTTTTCCTTCCGCGTAGTTGCGTCTTAGGGTCAAGAAACGTTGCAGTCTAGTATAGATATATTTTACAAAATGTGGATTTTAAAACCGAAAAATATGAGTGATTTTTTGCCAGCAATTGCACCTCTCTAGTAGTAACTAATTTTCAAGTATTAAGATCACGATTAGGGAATTTTCAAATTAATTTTTATATAAAATATTTTGAATTGATAGCTCTACATTTAGTATAAATGAAATACATAAAAGATGTAAAAGTATTACTCTATTTTGGTAACACAATACAAAAACAAACTTCATTTCAAAATCTCATATAATTTACATTTTAACTGTTTTTGATTATACGAACTATTTCGGAATACACGATCGTCGACGTTACTTCCCGAAAGGTAGATTTATCATTTCCAGGACACGGAAAGCGCGAGACTGACTTTTCAAAGAGGACATTTACTGTCAGGTCGTGTGCATTCCGAAGTTGTCTTTTTTGTCGTTTTATTCGTCTTCCGGAGGGCCCAGCCGAAAAGTCACGACCGTTTTCGTCCTAAACGGTTTTTAAATGGTGCGGTGGCACGCTAGGTATTGAAATGTAATAGCCGATTGTTGTTTCCCACTCTTTTGTGTTAAAGCCGACGCGATTGGTTGGTTCCGAGAAAGTATCAGAAGTACCGTAAAGAAAAATGTTTTAGAAGTGGTGTTTTTGATTATAAGGAGTGTGGAGTGTGTTATTAAGTTTAAGTTTTCCATAGTCTTTTTTTTTATGGTTCAACAATTGTTCGTTCAAAATAACTGAAAAAACCTGTTAGACATTTTCAGTGCATGGTTAAGCATTATATTAGGTGAAATAACAATTTATCCAACAAAAATAACGGTTTTCTTCGATTGTGCCAACTTAAAATGTGATTTTAACTATGCATATTTTTTTCTACAATTTATGCTTTACCAATAATAAAAGTATGACGAGCTAAGAGTGACTGAAGTTTTTTTTGTTATGACAGTACCTTTTTTGCATCAAAACAACATTATGCATTTTTCTGATTTGTATAATTTGGCATAAGCATTGTAGATAATTAATAAGTAAGGGGAAGTAGTTTACCTAAGAAAAACAAGCAAGTCATTCTAATTTCATCATTTGTAAAAAAATTAATTAAAGGATACATGAAAAAACCTGATTTGTATTTGAAAGTACTACTTTGAAGATTAATATGAATTTCAACTTAGTAAGCACAGAACGGGTTATAATAAATAAGATATGCCTTTCCAACCTTCAACCTAATCCTCAAAACAAGATCTTGGAAATTATAAATTTATCATATGATGATAAGTAAATGATTGAAATACATACATTTCATGTCAATGAATAATTCATATTTCTAACTTTTAAAGTCAATGAGATTTAAAATATTAACGGTTTATTATTAGTATAGTAATTGAATTTAAAATACCCACATACATTTACTATTCATGATATTTACTTATTAAAAATGAAGGCTTAAACCGTTTAAAAATCTCAACTAGCAAGGAAATGTTCCCAGGCTAAACTCGCAGAAATGGACGAGAATTTTACAGGGGTTAATAGATTACTCAAAACACATGCTGTGATAAAATTAGCAGCGGAATTACAGTAGAAATGTGGTAAAAAATTCTTAAAAAATCATCATTTTTAACGCCAAAAGCAAACTTATTAAACGAGAAATGCAGAGAAACCTCCAAATTCTTAAATGAACTGTGACCGTGTTTTCTCTGAAGCAGTTTAAATCGGCCAATCAAAAAAGGTTCATCGAATGCACGCCAAATGGTGCTAACTAACTGAATGGGTTCGTCAACTCAGAACCCAATTTTCAATATTAGTTTACTACTCTCCCAAAGAAACTCCACAGCTAATTTTTTCACAGTAAGTGTTTTGAATAATCTTCTTATGCCTGTAAAATTTCCGTCCGTTTTTGTGAGTTTAGCCTGAGAACGTTTCCTTGTAAGTTCAAGCCTTCTAAAAGCAACGTTTCCTTCTCACCAACCAAAAGACCAACCTTCCCGGAAGACATTCTCCATCCCTCTCTCTCCTCCCTAAACCACGCGCATTCGGATCAAACGGAAAGGGAGTGTGTTGCTTGCTTGTTTGGAAAGCGCGAGGTTTATTTCTGGAAAGGTTTTGTCGCATGCCAAAACCGTTCTCCTAGCCGCATCGCTTTTCCAAAGTAAACAGATTTCTTTCTCGGAGGGATTCATTCCTCTTGAAGAAGAAGAAGAAGATGGGGGGGGCGACGCACGTGTGATGTCAAGCTGGAGCAAACGGTTATGACAACCTCGTTTGTTCCTTCTGTAGTTGGAGGTGGTTGGAAAACATGGGAAGATGCAAGACGCTGTGAATACTAGACAGCAACTTAAGTTGACCATATGACGTCACTAACGAACAATGTAGTTCCCAGCGCGGTGTAGTAGCGCTGTGTGAAATGAAGAACGGCAATTTAAAAATATGATTATTTTGTTAAACCCATGTATTTGCATATATAGTGCTTTTCAATCACGATTTGCGTACCGAAACTCCTCCTAGCAACCCAACAGGCTTTCTGTTTACGCAGTTTCGGCTTCCGCGTAGTGACGTCACAGGGTCAGGAAACGTTGCTGTCGAGTACAGTACATGGCCTTATAACTCGGACGTATGACGGCATGCATAGAGGGAAAACAGTGAATTTGTAATGTTAAGTCTATGGACCAAAAAAACTTACTTTTTTTAAACTCCTCGTGAGCAATGTGATAAAACAGAGCATTACTAATAATGCCCGCGTATTTCGGGCAAAGTGATAAATACTTATAGATAAATGCCATTGAATTTATCTCATTGCCCGCCTCAACTTCCATATCGTTTCCCGTATCGTAGAAAATGCAAGTTGTCAACATACCTCGTATACCGAAGTTACCACGTATTGTCACTCTTGTACCCTTTAACTGCTAACCCACTAAATTTCGTTACTTACATTTACTGAGACCTTGTTACCCAGGAACAAATTATAAGTACCTCGAAGGAACAATAGTGTTTAACAAGGGCGTAGCCAAAGGAGAATGTCAAAGGCGTATACCCTTAAAACTCAAAAAATGTCCCCTTTTTTACTCTATTCCAACTACTACTGCTGCTGCTCTATACACTATTATTCGGAATTACAACATCTTTAGAAATTTTTCAAGTTGTACTTCTACGTGTGTGTGGTCTTAAAGGTTTATTATGATTGTTATTTGGTTTTCTTTTTCAATGTATAAACAAACCCTTAACCAACCAAGCATTAAAGAGAAAATTCTGCTTGTCAAGAGGAATTTTTAAATTTGATCAGAGAGATAATTAAGGATTACATAAAACTTTTTCTAGAAATCAAGCGACATAAATTTTGTAAACTAATCATTCTTCGTTCATAGTTTCTTAATATACATATTTACAGACAATTCATAAGCATTCTAAAATATCAATAGGCACTGTTATATCCTTTACCTTAAGGAAGAAAATCTTTATTTATTTCCTAGTAGGTATATCTCTATTTAAAAATCAAACGGTTAGTGATATCATAGGCTAACTTATCACATACTAATTGTACAGAGTTTATATCTACATCGACACAATTAAATTAATTCTTTCATGAAAAAGTAATTAATTGTCATGTTCCGCAATACAATACTAGAAATAGGTTTGTTTTTGAGGTCCCTTTGAATGTAAAAAAATATCTGGCAGATCAAGCAATTTTTCAGTTTTTTAGAATGGTGAATGGTATATCTGTTTCAAGTTATTTGTTTTTAGATTATTTTGTTAAATTAAGAAAGGATATTATAATATGTAGTGTGCTTTTTTTTTTACTTTTTTCTTTTTGCTGGAATGTGTTTTTTGTCTGTACTCTTTTCTTGTATCCCTTCCATGTGATTGGAACTTTTCTGTTTGGCAGAAATAAATAAATAAATTAACAGAAATAGGTTTGTGAGGGTAACTAAGAAAAAGAGTTTATCATAAGCTTCCCTAAAAAAAGACCATTGCAGCCGATCATTAACACATCTATGAGTATGAGAAGAGAAATAAATCAATTAAAATCCCCTTGATTGACCTTTTCCCTATTATTTCGACACAGAAAACATAATTAAAACTACGTGACACGCTCCATTCACTTTCATTTTGAAAAGTCCAGAGCGGCAGAGGCATTGGCAGACGATTCGAAATTAATTAACGAGTCAATTGGAGGAGTTATTCCAAGGTCTGCGCGAGATTGACGCAAGTTTCCGGCCCGATTGTTTTCACGTGTATCCATTCTCTCTCTTCTGCATCCGCTCTCCACATCATCCTCTCCGGTGAAGAGCCGTTTTTAGTGAGTTCTTGATAGTAATAAATATTCAAAAAGAGAAAAAGTATTTTTTGTTTTTCATATGGTTAGAAAGGGGAATACCTTAATAAATATACTCGTGTCCAAAAATTGAGGATAATTTTATTTTGTGGGAATAATGACACAAATCTTAGGTCCGGTGATGTAAAAATATTCCATTTTTAGCAAATTTATAAACTATCGAGCAACTGAGATTGTAAGTCCTAAATAAAATGTAATAATAAAAATACTAATCTTCATGAATGAAATTCAGTGAATGGGGAAGTTAATGAACCCTTTGCATGCACATGGGCACCCATACATAAGGGCCAAGGGGGGCCCGGCCCCCCCCCCCTTGGACCTGAAAAGTTATGCAAAATCTTCCTTTCACAATAAATTTTTGGTTTTTATCAAAAGTTTTTTTTTTTCGTTTTAAATTTCGATCTGTATTAATCTTTTTATTAGGATCTTAAGCTAATTCCAAAGAAAAATGTAAATAGTTTCTAACAATGTTTACCACTATTTATTTACTAGTTTCTTACTTGAAATTTTGCGACTCGGTGTAGGAGCGATCCTAATTTTAGAAGTCACCCAAATGAGTTGAAACACTACTTTTAAGAATAAAAATGCAAAACTTGTTCTAGAGAGGACTCTTCCACACACTCTTTTTGCTTGAAACTCCAGTATTTTATACAATTATTTTTTTAGCATTAAGTGCTCGGAAGGGGCCGCTTTGAAATACCAAGAACCAACACCCTTTAAAAAAAGAAACTTAAGTTTAGTTACAGGCTTGACGGCTAACTTTCAAAAAAATTTCTTGGGCCCCCTCCTGAATTCAAACATATGGGCGCCCATGTGCATGCATGTACTAAGAGGTAAGAAAAATTTTAAATTTTAAAATTCATTATTAAAACGGAAAATTAAGGAGAAAAGAGCTGAAATGGTACTGTTTTCCATTCAATTAGTGATGCAGAAAAGAATCCAGTCTGATACAGCAAAAAATACTTAAGCATTGTATATTGACCCAATGCTTCCAACTATGTAATTTAAAGGATTATATTTAATACTAACGTACTTGGTCATTTTAGTCCACTCCAATTCACTATCGAAGCGTCACACTAAGTTTCACTTTACTAGATCCATAAATACTTATTTTTCTTTGAAATCGGTCCCTGTATTATTTCAAAGAAAAATAAGTAAAATCCGCAGTAATAAATAAATCCGCAATCATAAAATTAGCAGAAACAAATAAAATAATGCAATAATTAAATATCTCAAGTCAACAATGAATCAAAAATGAGATTTAGAAACACGTAAAGAAAATATTCTCAACAATGTAATAACAATGAATTCTTTAATTGAAAATCAATAATAAAAATTTGTGATTGAAATTTTCTCCATTGTTTACAAACGCCAGGAATTTATTTCTCTACAATTCAATAAATTTACTACTGCATACCTCTAAAACATTTTTAGCAGCTCGTTAAAATTTATCATAGTGACTTTTCCCATTTTCTTGCTTAAAACTTATTAATCTTTGAAATTATTATACAGGGACAGTTTCAAAGAAAATTTAGCATTCGTGATTAATTTCGTGAAGAGATGACATATAGCTCCTCATAAGATAAGGGAGTTTCAGAATAAAATACAGAGTACAGTAAGATTCAGTTTGTTGATAATAATTTTAAATAATCTCTAAAACCAGACCAGATTTAAGACATGGTCGGTAGTTGGATAAGATAGGAACAGGAGTAAATAGCACCTTTAGATCCCTGAAATTCCTGTTTCCACCCGGATAAAACCTACCTCTATGGACAAAACCTATGAATTAAAAAAAAACTATACAACAGCAAATATTTCTTCTTACTTAAAAGTTGATTTGACCACCTTTAACAGTGCATCCAACTCTTTTTCTTCACTAGAGACACAAACAGCGGGTCTATTCTTAACTCACAATGGACCCCCCAAACACCGACGCGTCATAGATCACATTCTATAAAAATTATTCCCTCCATATATCACCGGAGTGTTTGTTCAACCGATTTCACAGTCAAACTTTTTTTTTTGAGCCGACTCCTGCTTTTCTTAACTGTCACTGGGAATCGATTCGAGATTAAGTGATGGATCGAATCGATGTTTTAGGTATCGATACGTGGGTAACGAGTACTTTTAGGTATCAAATATAAAGAGGGATTCATATGTTTGTAACCCACCCTAAGCTAAAAGACAATAATTACAAAATTAAAGGAGATAGAAGAGAATCTTCTGTCATAAAAATGTGTGCAGTTAGATAAAAAAAACATAGAAAAAAGTAAATATCTTTCGTATTCTAGGTGATATTTAACTAACTATTTAACTAATATTATGGGTTTAAGACTAAAATTTGCAAGTTTTTCCGGCTTTGAAAAATTAACAAATTCATTAAATTTTTAATTAAATTTTTCTTACTTTGCAGCTTGGAGCTCCTACCATTTCTATAGATTCAGCACTTTACTTTTATTTGAATTTTTTTTTCTATTTTTTTTTACCTTACCGCAATGACTCTACGTCTGCGAGACGTCTAAAGGTAAAATACAAAATACCGACTTAAAAATATCCTTATAACGAGATTAAAAAAAAAACACCTTTATGTACCTACGAAAATGAAGTACAACACATGATTAAACGTTGATAAATTCAAAAGTTTTTGTCTCTAATAACATGAATTAATATAATCTAAGTACTAAATAATTTCAACAAAAATGTTGTTGAAATCCCAAAGACATGATTAATTAAGTGCTCCAAATGTGAGTATTTTAAAGTAATTTCTTTTGGAAATATTTTTTCTAATACTTTTAAAAGAATTAACAATTTGTATTGTATGGTAGGTAAATGTAGAAATAGCTCAAAATTAAAATGATTAGATATTAATACTTTTGATACAAAATAAAATACACGGAATGTATTAAAAATGAATAAAGCTGCAAGGCCGGGCATATAAGCTAATACTCTAATATGTAGAAGTAATTTACATATTATTAAACATGAAATAATCGATACTTAAATCACTCGATCCTTGAAAGTATCGATTCCGCTCATCCCTTGCATAAACACTTTTCTTCATGGATCGGAAAAAGAAGCAGTTTGTCATTCCCAAGAAAAGGACGGGTTGTCCAAGTCTTTCTATTCGTGATTGCTTACAGATGTAGGGACTGTTGCCAAAAATGACGCTATTCTGAAAAATTTTACATATTTTGAGGGGTTTTTTTTCTTAGTTTTGCATGTTTCTTCAAAAAGTTAATTTTTTTCCCTCGGAGAGATAAAGAACGATGTGTTTGGCAGAAAGGATGTTTTTTTTTGTATGGAGGAGATTTTATTTCTGCCTGAAAGCGATTTGAAGGATTTTGAGAGTAAAAATATGAAGTAAATGTTAAAAGCATCCAAGCATCCAAATACACTCTAAAAATATTTCATTTAAATATTTCATGTGAAGGAGGATATTACAATCGAGTTACTGCTTGTGGACAAATTTTTGTGGATATCTTTTCAGAAATAAAAATAAATATTAAAAATGGTATGTAAAAGTTAAAAAACCTATTAAAAATATTACAAAACAATTAGACCTAAAAAAGCTTTACTAAAGTACTACTGTATTTAATAATCTGTATAATTTTTGAAAATGCAAAATTACCAGAAATAAAAAATGTGTAGCTTTATTGTTACTATTTCTATTGAGTTGTAAGGTAGTCATGTGGTGCGACAGTTAATTCAACAAAATGGAGGTACTTTAAAATACTATTCTAAAAATCTCTCTAAGGGATTATTGGCAAATATCCAAAAGTGTCTGGACTTTGGATACCTAACTGTGTAACTTAGAAAACCAGTAATTAAAAAAGTACTTCACTGGAAATGGATAGAAAAGAGATTTTTAGAACAAATCTTAATTTTTTTTGGGGAAAAAAACTGAAGATTTTTTTTCAGCGTGAGTGGAATGAAGAGAATGTAGCCCATGCGTCTGCCAACTTAAAACCCTTATCTGAGAGCAAGATCTTACAATGTATAAATGTCAGATTTACAGCCGAGGCTGACTCGTTACAAGATCGTTTTGGGATTTGCGTCTATTAAACAAGTTCAAAAGTAATTTATGGGCTGAAATTTATGTGCATTTTGCTTTTAAATTTCAAATCTGTTAACAATCAATTTAAAATATTTTACTAGTACTTAACATGTGCCATTGCGCAAGGTGTCAACAACTTTACATTAAGTCCAAGCAATTCGTATTGCACATTTGCAGTAATAATTCGTTTCACAGAATTTCCTCTTACGCAATCAAGTAAGGGGGGGGCATTACATTTTTTAGGAGGACAAAAACAACCCCCACAGGTTTGTACCAAGTGTGTATCTGTCTTTCAAATTGCTTATCAAAGGATGATTTTTCAAACAGATTTGGAACCTCGGAAAAATTATTATATAATAGACCTTCCTACTCTTAGCACTTATTTTTCTTTATCTTCATCTTTTAATCTAGATATTCTAATTCAGCTTATTTGTAGAAATAGGCTAAAAGGGGTTATCTAAAAGGAATAGCTAAAAAAAGCTGTAGACTTAAAATCCATATAATCTAAGATTTATGATAAGAATTCAAGGCGAGACGGTTACTTTTGTTAAATAAATTGTTGAAATAAGAGGGTGTAATGAGGATTGAAGGCCAGGGAGGCAAATACCCAAATACGGGGTATAAAAGTGAAGCAAGACTCCCATGCGATTTATGATTGATTAACCATTAACTCCTATACTAGACTGCAATGTTTCTTGACCCGATGATGTCACTACACGGAAGTAAAAACTGAGTAAACAGAAAGCCTGTTGGGTTGCTAGTAGGAGTTTCGGTACGCAAACCGTGATTGAAAAGCACTACATATACATGGGTTTTACAAAATAATCACATTTCTAAATTGACGTTCTTCATTTCCCTCAAAATTCAGACACCGCGGTGGGAACTACTTTGTTTGTGAGTGACGTCATAGGGTCAACTTAAGTTGCTGTCTAGTATAGGATCAAGGCGCAAACTCTACTTTTCTCTTCAATTTTGACACATTAGCCACGGCTTTGCAACACTACTTTGATAAGGATGAACAAGGCACGCGTTTTTCTCCTCACGCCTAATCTAGCTCCTTTTCAAGAGCCCATCGATCATCGGTGGCAACGGGAGCGCATCCCTGCTGTTGGGATATTCACTTCTCGAGGACTCTCCTCATCACCCAGGGTCAATGATTCTCTCTCTTCTTCAGACCAATATGTCCTCTGCCTAAATATACGTCTACATGAGAGGATGATAGGTTAGGAATTTATCTTGTGGATGAGTCGCAGGGGTTGGGACTTAGCTGTTTGACAATCCTCATTTTAGCTCTAGGCCCTCATATTTTTCCCAGAGACCTGCCAGTTCTTGCAGTGCAATACATCCTTTACCGATCATCCTTTCCGTAAGACAGTAGTGTTTTTACATCTTGGTAACTTATCACCCGCCAATAAAGGATCCAATAACTAAAATCCCACTAAATGCTTTTCTGGTTCAATTATTGGATGATAATACTTTTCATGACACTGGGCTGGTGCCACTGGGTCTAGAGTAAACTCATGGCATTGGGTTTAGACTCATAAGGCCATAGAAGCTCGAAATCGTGACGCGAAATAGTTGGGAAGACGTCACTTTCCAACAGCGCAAGGTACAAGATTTCAGACTGGAGTGGCGCTGTTGTCCGAAAAAGCTATGAAGAGTGACGTCATACCTACTATTTAATGTCACGATTTCGAGTTTCTCTGGCCTTATGAGTCTAGGTGGCCATGGTTTCATGCATGATTTTCAGTGCGTGGAATATCTTTAAGTATGATTTTTAGCCGATTTTAAGTGACATCTCCAGAAGTTTCATTTTAGGTTGATTTTAGTTCTTTGATCCATTACTGAGTATATACTAGACAGCAACTTAAGTTGACCCTATGACGTCACTAACATAGTAGTTCCCATCAGTGTGTCTGAATTTTGAGTGAAATGAAGAACGTCAATTTAAAAATATTATTATTTTGTTAAACCCATGATGTGCTTTTCAATCACGATTTGCATAGCTACACTCATCCTACCAACCCGACAGGCTTTGTGTTTACCGATTTCTCCGATTTTTTTCATTTGGGATGTACTGGGTTTAAGAAACGTTGCTGTCGAGTACAGCTGTGTTAAGTTTGGGAGGACTTGTTGAGAAAAATACCCTGTAGAAGATCAATACTAAAAATTTCCACCACACACGCTATCTGCACTACAAAATGCAGACGAGGAGAGAAAAAAAAGCTTCGATTTCGCTGGGAGGGGGGGAGGGAGGGAGGGAAAAAAGAACACTCCTCCGCTCGTTCTGAAGAGGGTGTTGGGAGTCGTCGGGAAGACGCTTTGGCGCGGCGGCTCTCGAAATAACTCCGCGTTCCTCAACCCCCCTTCTGCGTTCTTTTTCTGCGGGGCTATATTTACTGCGCCGCCCTGCCTTCTTTCGACCGGCCATGGGGGTGACAATGGCCCAAGGATTGAACGAGATGAAGATGGCACAGCGAAAGGAAGAACTGGTCAATATTGATCTATGGTCAGCAGCACTGTATTTAGGGATTTTGCAGCCCTATTCCATTATTTTCCCCGTAGAAATTTAGGATTTTTGCAGGTCAAAATAGTGATTTTAAGCTGTTTTCATGGAATAGTTCTGAATTGGGGATATTTCCTGGAAGCTCCAACGAGCCCTTTTACTTAAAATTTCCTTCTAGTTAAAAAAAAACACTTTTTTTGCCAACAAAATTGTAGAAAAATCACTTTTTTGCTTCAAAATTTTAAAATCAAATCACTTTTTTGCCTTAATATCAATATTCTTGCTAAAATTTTCCGCAGATGTCAAATCTATCTGAATACAGTCCTTTTATGGTGCGCAAATTGAAAAATAAGGAAACTTGAACTAAGAGAAAAAGACACACTGGCTGGTCCCTTTATAAAGCATAGAAGCAAAAATTCTTGAATAAAACAAATGGGAAATATAATATTTTTTTATCAAATGTACAACGTGGATTTCTTATATTTTATAGGATTTTGCTGCTGTATGTTATGGCACATGTTGCACATGCCTAAAAATGCCCCTGTCTGTCGTATGGTTTTGAGATGATCATAGTCATCCCTAAATAACACAAACTTCTTTTTACTATAAGTAGAATTGAAATAATTAAAAAGAGGGCGTTGAGAAACCTGGAAGCTGGAAGCAAAGATAAAGATGTATAAGTATTGAGAAGTAGGGTCAAAGAACTTTTGCCATGGTCCAAGACTAAGAATCTATCAGAATCATATTGGAGTGCAAAGCCTTATTAAACACCATTCTTATTTTTTGGTACACTTGGTTAGTTGTGATGGTGGGATTACTCATGTATGAAGTATTGTTTTTTTAAGTACTAGATGCAGATAACAGATAAAAGTACACCCACAGCGCCCTGAAAAGGTCAGGGAGGGTCATGTTTTGGGGTCTTGTTCCAGGCATAAGACCAGAATGCCATGGTATCAATGTTGTTGGGAAATAAATACAACAACTTTTTGATGCGAAAACGCGCATAAAAAATTATACATTTTTTTTGCCAATAACTTATCATTTTATTTTATTCCATGTAAATATAAAACTATTACAATTTGTTAAAAAATGTTTTATGAATTTATGTTGTTTTTTATGTTATAAAGTTGATTAAGCTTACCTTAATGTGAGATTGTTTCCTACTGACATATTAAACTGCAATAATTTCACCCAGTTAACATTTTTACAATGTTTTAAGGGTTCAATTCCGTTAGAGTCCCCGGTAAATATCGCCCGGTTCTTTTAGACAACAAAAAGTAGAGATATTCATACATAATTTCAAACTTCTGAATTAAAATATTTAATTAGATCAATAACTATTCAGTTTATTAATAAAAGTCATAAAAATTTGTTGATATTTGGATATATTTAGCGATTTGGATATTGGCGATATTTAGCGGGGACTCTAACGGAATTGTACCGTTTTAAGTAGTATTAAGAGTACCCTTTAACGTTTCTACCTAGAACTGTGGATCTATTAATAAAAACACAACTTTTAAGATTTTAAAATCAATTTTCTACTTTGATATTCAAATAGTTATACACTAAGAGTTAAAGAATTCCGTACATATTTAGGCCTAGAGTTTTGGTTTTACACGTTTATGAAATTTTTCCAATTAATTGAAAGGGATTATCAATCTTACCATACTTGGTCATTTTGGACTTTTACATTTCATGTCAAGATGTCTCTTATATCTTCTCGTAAATACCTATTTTTCTTTGGAATGGACCCCTGTATTATTTCAAAGAAAAATAAGTTTAACCCGCTATGAAAGTGTAGAAGTCACTGTAATAACTTTCCTCTCGAGTGTTTAATTTTTTTTAAATTAGCAGTAACAATTGAAATAACGCAATAATGTAAGTAACAATGATTACAACACTGATCAGAGTTTAAAAATGAAATTAATTCAAACCCGAAACGAAAAGATTGCCAACAATGTAATGAAAGAACAATAAATACCTACTGAAATTGTATAGATCTTTGTATTAAAGTTGTATTCATTGTTATTCTTAAAAAAAATGTTAGGAATTTATATCTCTATCGTTTAATTTACTACTGATTACTTTAAAAAGATTTTTAGCTACTTGTGGAAAGTTATGAAAGTGACTTTGAAACTTTTATTTCTTTGAAATTATTCAGAGGCAGTTTAAAAAAAGCATTTTAGGACATTTTCTAAAAGAGATAACATATGGTAACATTAAACGATATATTGATCACCCATAAAACGTTATACTTTGAGTTATTAAGTTAAATAGGAGTGATCGGGACCAGTAGATAACATTATCCAGTTTTTAACATTAACCTGTGATCACATTCATTAGGCGGAGTTGACTTTAAATAACCTCTAAAACCAACACTTCAGAATAAGACATGTTCATCTTAGCCTTTTAGTTTCTTTTTGTCTTCTGCCTAATAAAATAGCTCTGTTCTTTCGAAAAAGGTCGTTTTACTTTGTTAACTGAGCAAACGTTCTTATCAAAAACAGCATTAGAGTGAAAGCTAACACATCTGTCGTATTGTATGTTAAGTGCTGCGTGAATTTGATAAAGCTATTACCCATAACTACAAAATTTGATTCAAAGTCGAAATTTTGTAACATTCAGTTCAACTGCTTTTTCTAAGTAGGGACTGTGACAATGGAATCGTTGAATTTCTATCTTAAATTTATTACATGACAGAGAATTTAAATAACGTATGAGAGTTTAAGTTACTTATAACTTTATACACAATATTTTTGCCTGATTAATTTTGAAAAAGATTACAACAAAAATAAACTGTAATAAGAGTTATTAATGAAAAAAATTTAAAACTAAGAAATTTTACTTTCTTTAGAGTTTTCTTGCACTATTATTTTTACAAACCTTAGATAGTCTGGTTTCTAAATCCTTTGCATGGCAAATTGCTTCGACACTTAAATTAGTCAAGATAAAATATAATTACATATTATATTCTAGTATTATTCAGTGTTTTGTTTCTAATTTTAAAATCTAGATTATTGCTACATTGTTGAGAAACATTTTTTCACACGTTAAAAATAAACAATATTCATTAAAAATGGGTAAAAACATGTCATGAATCTTTGAGATATATCATTTATAGTTGCTAACTGAACTGGCTACTTAAACATTTTAGGGAAATTTAAACTGTAATAAGATTGTTCAAATCAAATTCTGTCAATAGTCTTTCAGAAAATAATACTATATCAAAATATCTGATATTCTGCAACAAATTATCAGTCATATCATTACAAAAAAAGATAATTACGTGCAAAGTGTTGCTTGATATTAGGTTTTTGTAGTGTACACTGTACAGCGGTTAACCAACAGTCAGGTATAGCAGAATTTAAAAACAGAAAACTTAAAATCAAGCATACCTAATTACTCGAAATTATCATAATAAAAGGAAGTAATCACTTGTTCGAGATCAAAATGACCCCGGCTCCTCTTAAGTCATTCAGTCACCGATCATCTCGGCAGGACAGCTGTCAACAGTTCGTTTTTTGGTCAGGATGTACGAACTGAGTGATAGTATTGATGAACTGGAGATACGGCAGACAAGTGTGAAAGCCTCACTACAGTTGCGCCATCAAATTACAAATTCGGGAGCTTTTAGAACCGAAATCAATCTTCGGATTGCGTTCGTCAATATGAGCGATTAACTTGTCTTAGGATGATTAGTGGAGGAATCTAGTTTGAGTTGGAATTAACCTGGGCTTTCGTAGGATTTTAGGGGACATCCATAAATTACGTGAGTTGTTTTTTTTCCAAAATCTGGACCCCCTCCCCCCTCGTGAGATTTGCCTACAACTTTTAAACGTAACCTCAACGCAAAACCGCATAATTTTGAATGGAAAAAAAAAGAAAATCGTATAATTTCTAACTTAAAAAGTTGACGTGAGATTTTAATCGACCCCCCCTCCCCTTGGTGAGATGTTTCCAAACCCCTCCCCCCCTTTTTGACCTCACGTAATTTATGGATGTCCCCTTATTTGAAATACTTTGAATTCTATACATTGATTTATCCTTTTTGGTACTTTTATAAGAGCTGATACTTGAAAGAGAAACTTGAGTGACAGAGTGATTTGAAAGGGGCCGTTCAAATATTACGTAAGTACCTAAGGGGGGAGGGGGTTTGCTCTTTGCTTATTTTTTGTGACAAGTGGGGAGGGGAGTATAAGTGATGCTTACGTAAGATGTTACAAACACTGCATTTTCGAAAATCTCTTGCTTCTTGCATGAATAATTTAAAAATTCAACCGAAATCAATTTCACAAAAAAACTGAACTAGGAAAAAGAATTTAAGCATTTTCACAAGGAAAGTTTTAACGATAGGTTAAGTGTTTATGGAGAACAATGGGAGGGGGGGAATTTTAGAAATCTAAGTTTTACTAAAGATTTTGTACAAAAAAAGAACAAAGGGGAGGGATCGGGCAGTTTTCTTACGTAATTATGAGAGGGGAGTTGCGGTCTGCTTATATTTGCTGACAAGAGGGGGGGGGGGTCAAAAATGACCAAAAACTTGCTTACGTAATATTTGAACAGCCCTAAAGTAAAAAATGATAGGATACTGTTGAAAGGTAAATTTGTAAGTGTTTTTTTGACTGTGGAGAAATGTTTTCCTCTATCCAATAGAAGTTAATGAATATGTCCAGTTAAATGAATATTTAAAGTAAATGAATATGCCTTATGTCTCTAGTTAAATTAATACTTCAAGTTAAATGAATTTGTCTAGTTTTTATTTTCTTATAGTTTACCATGCAATAAATATAACTTATGTAGCATGTTCTCTACCATATATTTTATAACTAAAAGAAAACCCCACTTACCTTTCACAGATAGAACTGTCTCTAAAGAAGATTATCTTCTTTTATTTAATCCATTATCGTATACTTTTCTCCACTAATCAACTTGAGATTCGGCAGTCTGAAAGTTTTTCTCTTTTTCTACAATTACTAATAGAGTCTATTAATTAAATTGCCTTAAACATTTTTAGTAAAAGTGTTATTGATAAATTATGTTAATTTTTTGGGGGGAAAAGGGCCTTAAAATGAGTGGCCCAGAGTCATCAGGTAGAAAAGTCATGAGTAGTGAAAATTACTAAAGTAATTTATAATTTAAAGAATTATACTTTGTTAAAGAGAATGTATTAATAAATTAATAAATATTTATTATATCAGTTACTGTATTAGTTAAAAACTGAATATTTTTTGAGATTTTTCGAGGTAACTAGGGTATCCTGTAGCAGTCGACTCCGCTTAATGTGATCACGATTAATGTTATCAACCGGATAATGTTATCAACTTAACGCAAAATATATCGTTAATGTGATCAATACATTGTTTAATGTTGACAAAAATTTTATGAAATCCCCTAAAAGCTTATTTTTTTCCTAGTTGAAGGCCAATCTTGAACATACAAAATGAGTCATTAATTTATTAGTTATAAAAGTTCCACTCTGATATTTTTCTTTAAAAATGTATAATTTGCAAAATACAAACTAGGGAATAGTTTTAAATACTTCAATTAGGACTACATAGTCTTGATTTTAACGAAAAACTTTAGCTACACTATTTGAAACTTTCTAGTATCAAATCGCTTATTATCGGTCTCAATCTATCTCTATCTATATCTATCGGTATTACCTAGTATCAATCGGATATTGTTAGCATTCTACTTTTCGGCAAAGCTGATCACATTAAGTGGAGTCGACCCCCAAACTAAGGTCAGAGGACTTACTCTACTGCCATCTAAGCATCTCAAACGAGAGAGAGAAAGTTGTATACGACCAGAGGCATATTGATGAGCTACATCCCCTCGGGTGAAATGTGACAGTCAAAAGAGAGAATGCTAATGATGAGCCTATTAACAAGCGGATGAATGGGAAAGAGTTGTCAAAAGCCATCGGAGACATTTTCACTCTCTATTTATTGAGGAAACGATCGCAAGTACAAGAATCACACATTTCCGGCCTCCGCTTGTTTAGCAAACAATACCGAGATGTTCTTTTTTTATCTTTCTATCTTCTTCTTTTGAGAGAGTTTGTCGACTCTTCTTTTTGTTTGTCACAGTAACAAAGACGAGGGTCTACCCCGTCTTGTGTCTAATAGAGGATTAAGTAACAGTTTCAAACCTTGTTCTTTCGGTTTGTTATTATAGTAATCCTTGAGTTCGAAGTGAACCTCGCTATAGATCAATTATGATGACACGATTGGCTTTTTTTTTATTCTCAATACATTGCGTTCTTTTCTTGTTCGATGCATGCATTGTTTTGAGTTATCTTTATATTTTTCTCTGTTTTTCTTATACGTAAATTTATAAAAGTTCTTTCCCCATTTTTACTTTTTATACAATTTAACATTATAAATAGATTCGGACAACAATATAGCTCAATAACTAATATTTGAAAAGGAATAATTTTAAAATTTAACAATTATACTCGCCTTATATCCAAACCAATTAGATAACATGCCAAATAAACTTAAAAATTATGGTAATTAAACTTTCCAATTGGTTTTAACTTGTATTTTAAAATCATTTTAGTAAAATTCATCGCTTTGAGCAAACATTTTGGAAATTCATTATAGTACAAAAAGTGCCGTATGTGCCACTTATGCACGAAGAGAATTATGAATACAAAAGTAGGTAACTAGTACAAATAGTAGTTTACTATTGAAAGATACCTAGTTAATTTTCCTTATGGATAAATTTAGATACAGAACGACAACTGTTCAGTATGATTCTATACCCTTTTAACTTATGTTGTATTGAAATTCCTCAAACTTACAGCTCTTATAAACATGAAATTTGTAGTGTCTTCTTTTCACCGCGCCCAAAAAATGTAAACTTAAAATATAAGCTGCCTTGTATACGTTTGTAAATAATCCTTCTGTTATCATTATTGATCAAAGTAGATTCACTTTAGTTATAATAATAGTTTCTTAATGTATATATGCTAGGAATCTTATAACAGTTGACTGATCTGAGAAGAGCGATGCTAATAGCTCTAACATTGATAGAGATGGGGTCAATAGCATTCCACACAAAAAAGTTTAAAAAATATCTAAGTGAGCAAGCACTTCTCACATTTGCATAGGTTTTCTTAGGCTATGACAATCAATGTAATCGATCAGATGTGTCTATGTTTCATCAACAGGTTTCTAAAGCATATATTCGAGGGTTATTCTGAGATGATGAAAAGCGTTTAGGTTTTAGCATGGGGAAGAATTTTCCCTTCGTCCCCATCTCTATCAATTCACAATCGAGCAAGAGTAAGAGTACACATTTCCACCTCCAAAAGCGATGAAATACTTGAAAATCAGCTCAAACGATACTGCCTAAGCCGATGAGATGTTCTCTCGAGGGCGGTTTTTTTTATATGGCTCGGTAAACGCGACGCGATCCTTACAACTCCCTGAAAATTTCCTATATTTTCCACCAACCATGAGAGCAACAGGAACAAGGCCGTATTCCCCCCACCAAAATTTTGACATAAATTTTTATACTATTTTTTCCCCTTGAAAATTCTGCCGTGAGAGTGTTCCCCAGAGAGTTTAAAAATGAAGATGATTTAAAAATGAAGATTTTTTTTCTTGTATTCAAATTTTCCTCTAATTTACTTTTAAATTTTGTTATACATATTTATGGTCACCGACATGGACCAAGAGATCCCAGGTGACTGTGTGAATTTGGAATTGTGTTCTTTTTTATTTACAGTTTAATACAAACAATAATAACGAAAAACCCCACTACTTTAAAAGGGGAAACTTGAAAAAAAAATATGGAGGAGTACCCCCAGCCCTCCTTCGAAATTTCGACAGTCTAATTTTACTTTTTTCTCTTGAAAATTCTGTGGTTTACAAGGAGCTGTTCTCTTTGGGTGTAACCCAAAAGTGTCTCAAAATGAGCTGAAACACTACTTTTAGAGGCAAATTTTCTAAATTTTACTGGAGGTGACCCTCAGATTTAACTTGGTGCTCACATTGCGAAGTTTTGACATTATGTGTGAAATATAATTAAAATACATACTTTTAAGTGATCTAAAACTTAACGTATACAGGGCCACGTTAGGGGAGACATTAGAGATAGCAAAAGTCTGGTTACAGCCATGAACAAGAGTATCTGATCCTGTCATTGGTTCTAGGTCCTACTAGTAGCTTCGTCATGGTGATAAAAATTTGTCAGGATCGCGTCGCGATTACCGAGCCATATCAATCCGCCCTGAGACATTCGATTCAGATGAGACACCACTGGGAGCAACCGGTGAGTATAAAAAAATATCAGTCAGTCAGTCAGAGAGTCCACTCGAGCCACAAATAAAAACTCCAAGGTAACCATAGCAACCATAGAAAATAAATAAATAAACTTCAATAACATGAAATAATGGGCATGCGCAATGAAAGACGATAGAGGATGAGGTGAGAGATGGTTGGCAAACGATTTTAACGAAAACCCTGCTTGTAGGGGACATGAGTGCTGCGACACGGTGAAGCGTGGATTTCTTGATGTTTTGTGGGGTTATTTGTTGTTGAAAGTTAAAACAGTGTTATTCTTGGTAGAACAGAGGGTTAAGTAGTGAAGAGGAGGTTTAGAAAAGTCTGATGTCCATCATGGAAATCTTTGTGATGCTTTTTTTTCTGTTTCGAGTTCGATTTTAATAAGTCCACTTCTAACTTCTTTTCTGAAACTTAGCTATAGGAAACACTTATCTCTTGGATCTGAATTTTTTACAGGGATGAAGCGTTTGATGCTGATTAGTTTTTGATGAATGAGGCGACTCAAAAAGTTTAATGATATTATTTCTGATGATTTGGTATCAATATCAGAACACATAAAGCGTTAAAATACCTTAAGGAGGTATCATTTTGTAATGAATAGATTTGAAAATAACTTTAAATAATCGCGCATGAGTTTCTTATTAAGGCTTGTAAATGATGTTTGTTAATTATTTGTCAGTTTTTGAAGTGGAACATTAAGATATCTATTATGTTTAAAATTTCAATAACCAATCAAAATTCAGAAAAAAAATCAAAAATTTTATTCCTAAAACAGTTTTGAACCATCAAGCAAAAAATAAAAATATTTTTTAACACTTCAAAAGCTTTTCAAGAGAAAAAACCCGAACAAGAAAACATCCACTACACAGCCAAAAATTAAACGTTCGTTTAAAGTCACACAAAACAGGACATGCCGAAGATTTCCATCTTTCTATTTTAGGTAAAAAGTTTAAAAGAAGATACCCATCTTTTTAAGACCTGTTGCACGTTTCGCATGAAAAATCCCCCCATACTTCTATTCCTCAGTATCAGATAACGTAACATCCCTCATTTTTTCACGTATAAATCCAAGAGAAAAATGCCTCCCGATGCTCACGACCACGGAAGCTGCTACAACAGCAACATCCGTACTCTTCCCACCAGAACAATTTTTTCTCGTCCATTCAGATTTCCAATCCAGAAACGTGAAAGACCTTTTTTTTGCACCATCTCTCCAGCTAAGTGCAATAGCAGAAAGAAGTAACAAGTGGGTGAAGAACTTTCATATCCACAACACGCGTGCGCAGGAGTGATATCCCTCGATGGCTATGATCATGATGATGGTGATGGTGGTGTCCCACTGGGCTGCTCGGACCCCTTCCTTTGCACCGGGGTCGGCCGATAGGGGGCGCTTCAGACGATCGTGACGAGGGGGTTCCGGGAACGCCTGGATGTGGCTTCTGTAAGGTAAAAGAAGAATCACGTTAGAGCTATGGGTGTGTGAGACAAAATCATGCAGGTATAATGTAAAAGAACAAGTTATAACTGTGAGAGCCTGTTTGTTATGTTATCGGGGTGATTATCAATTGATGGGGTCGGCTTTTTTGAAAGGCTAGAAGGTCATTTTGTGTAGATGATCCCAAATGCAAGGTAGTTGTACAAAAAATAACGGAAGGTTGGTTTATTTTTTGTATTCGTCCACACATATTCAGCACGTATGAAATAGAGATGGACTTAAATCGATCTATTTACTAAACGACTTAGACTTTAATTTGTTGAAAATACAATATCTCCTTATAAGTATTCGATATGTAAATACTAGTATCTCTGAATTTGATGCACGAATGTTTCGGAATTTTAGTCGTGGATCCTGGCTTCATTAACAACAAAAAATTAGATATGAGTCACTTATTAAGATGGACTATAATTTAGATTTTTGTTGTTCCCATTACAGACATAATTAAAATTATATATTTTCAAAATTACACATGATTAAATGATTGAAATCAAAACTAAGTTTGATAGTTTCATCAACATATCATTAACTTCTCTGAAAATCCTTAAGTATAGCACACAAAAAAAAACAGAGGTAACATCTACGAGGTATTATAAAAGGAGATTTAACTTATAGGAAGAGTTTACAACATTGTACGAGACAACACTAATGACAATAATGTGAAAAAATGGCGGATATTCCTCAAATATTGCCACCTAATAGTAGGTATTCTACACAAAAAAATTTTATGATAAAGAAAAGTGCATCATAAAAAATACATTTACAATTAAATCAGTGATATTAAAACAACAGAAGTGACTAGAAAAAAGGCACCAAACAGCATCATCCTCTTTTCTTTAATAAATTCAAACATATATTTAATATGCATCCCAGATATCCAAGTATTGAACGGCAATGGAGCTATACGAAAAGTCGGTAGAAATAGGAACCACAAGAGCAACTACCTGCCTCCCCAAGAGATCACACCATATGATTCGCGTCCGCATCAGGTTTCGCAGGCGTGGCCCCAAAAAGGGGCAGAAGCAATATCGCGGGTATTTATTAAAGGAAGACCAAATCCGATTTGGAATTCGATAGCCTGCCTTTGTTCTCTTGATTAAAGGGAGTTCCCTGCCTTGCCCATACCCTATTATTCTCATGCAGATTCGACCCTGTAATGGATAGTTATGGTTCGCGCAGGATTTTATCGGGTTAAAAATAGTTGCGTGAGAAACTGCAGAAGAAGGATGTGTGAAGAAGGTGTTATCTTCGGGTTTTGAATGGCTATAGTCGTTTATTTCTTTGCGGGTTTCGTGCGTTATTTTGGGTGCGAAAGATTTGTTTTATGTTTCTTTCTTTACTCGAGGGCGTTCATGGGGTCGTTTGGTAGGTCAGGTATTACAAGAGAAGGCGGAACTGGATGCTTTATCGTTTTTATTTGGTATTTTTTAGTAGGTTAATGAATAGTCAGAATAGGGATGAATGGTTAACCTTTGAACTTGAACAGGATAAAAATGGATGTGAAGGAAATAGTATCTCAACATGAAAAGAATAAGTAATGAAAAGAATATGAAATCGATACTTAAAATAAAGGTATAAGTTGGAGAAAACAGCAAAGCCCATTACTTTCAAGACACGAAAAAAATATTGCTCCAATAAAATTATTCATTTTAATTAGTATACATCAAGTGTTATTTTGAATATTAATTTTAAGAAAGTTTACTAATGTCTTTTTCAATACTAATATTCTACTCATTAAAATTTTTCAATAACGAAAATATGCGTTTACATTAGTAACAATTTTTACCAGAATTTTTTAGACCAGTTAATAGTTTTTTTACGAACACAATCTATAAATATTCACAAAGTAGTAGTATCACTTCGGTAGAAAGTTTTTATCTACTTATGAGACAATAAAGGGTTATTGAGTTTTTGAGTTACATTGTTAACTGTCATTTTTAGCAATATAGTTTAATTTTAGGCACCCTGACAAATAAAAGTAAAAATATTCCCAACTCGACGCAGAAAAAGGCCCTATTCATAAGCAATAGGAAAACACTCTAAAACCACAAATTTTATTCCTCTGACTACATTAACACAATGAAATCCCCCAACCAAAGATTATACACATATTTAGTTATTCAACGCCATAGATAGAATATTGCAATTTCATTTCAACGATCTACCAGTCTTAACAATAGAAAAGGAGAGATTTTTGCATTGTGTTCAGCCCAAGAAGTTTATGCGGGATATCTATCACAATGGATCAGACGACGACAGAGCTCCGAGCGGCCTAATCGAAAATCAATGCGCTCCCCCCCGTTTCAAGAGCAGCTGAGGAAAATCCCAGAGATCCCGAAAGATCCAGCTCAGAAATACTTAAGGATACAGCAAGCAAATCATTCAAGATTGTGCAGAAAACCTCAGGGAAAAGAATGCTACGTCAAAGGAATTTTGAATTTTGCTTTTGAAAATGGAATGATACTTTTAGGTACGGAACTAACGTCAGCAAATATTGAAATTTGACTTTAGGGCTCATTCACAAATTATATTACGCGTGTAGGGGAGGAATGGGGGTCGTATATGTGATATAATGTGACACAGGGAAGAGGGGGAGCTCAAACATATGTGACGTCACATTTTAAAATTGTTTTTACGCTCGCAGCTAGTTTTGATTAACATTAAACTAGACTAAGACGAAATTAGTTCTCAAACAATAATTAAAATAAAGATTTAAATGTATTAAATTTATGATTACTTTATTCCAAAACTGCGTCATCACGATGGATGAGGGGGGTCACTAAAATGAAACAAGTTCGTCTTATCGAGAGTATAGAGTACTTTGGGACGGACGAAAGTTTAACTTTTGGGAGAAGAGGCAACCAAGTGACTTAAAGCGTATTATTCCCATCATTCCCTCTTCTTATAAGATTTTCTTGATATTTATCTCTCTTACTAACATCATAAATTTCAAAGATACAGCCTCTTGGCTTATGACTTATGAAAGAAGGAAATGGGGGGTGGGGATTTGATTAAACTTTTAAAAATGATAAAGCAAGGGGACACAGAGCATAGAGAGGTCTGGACTTCAGTAAAGATAATAGAACACAGACTCAAATTGAATAAGGCACATTTTAACCGGGAAAGCATTATTTTTTTTAAAAACATGGTTGTGGATAGATGGAATGGTTTGCCAGAAACGATAGGTAGTTCCACTGGAGTAAAGGGTTAAAGGATAAAATTGGCAAATTCTGGGAATCCGGTAGTTAGAGTTAAATGGGCCAACCTTGCCCATTGCCAACCTTGCTTCACGCCTGTAGTTAGTCGTCAATATTTGTATTTGACTAAGAAAAAAGTTCAATGGATTAAAAACAAAAGCTATATCCTATCTTCATAAACTGAGTTCCTTGACTTCTCTGACTAACACCGCAACCAAAATCCCCAATACGAATTTTAAACCACCTTTAAACGTCAGGAGGAAGCCTCATTTCGACACATTCCCATGCACAATCTCCGCATTTTAATGTAGGGCGAAATCAAGAAGAAGACCTCTTCTCACCCGGATTGCCCTTGGAATTAAGCCCATTAGCCGAGAAACAGCACTCAATACGCATCTAAACACGCGTCAAACAGCAGAGATCCACCCTCTCTGAGATCTAATTAGATCTTCCGCCTTTCGTGACACCCTCACACGCCTTGGACCTTGACCTTGTGGAGAGGACGGCTCTCTTTCAGAGGTGATCTTCCTCCCTCTAGCTGCTTGAGAAACAAAGGCTTCCCATTGACCCGTGGAGAGAGGACGATTGGAGGAATGACGTGCTGGGAATGTGATGTTGGGTGGGTGTCTTTTTCTCTATGGGGAAGGATGGTTGGTGCGATTTATTTTTTTTTTAATTAATTGTTTGGGAAGGCTAAGGATCCTTGGTGAACAAAATTTTATTTTCTGTTAATTTTTTGTTAATAAATTAAAATAAGTTTGAATTTAGAAATATAAAATGATTTTTGTCCGTATGGAATAGGATAGCAGGGGGATTGTGATGTTTTATTCTGAAACTTTTTGTGAAAAATAAATATTTTTTGTAATAAATATATTTTATAAATTTAAATAAAAATCTGAAGAACGAAATATTGTATTGGTGGAGTTTAGTTAAAATAAATCTCCATCACCAGTTTGTGAGTCCATATTGGGTGAAAAATATTTCCTTATTTTCGCGCTTAATTATTTTTAATGACAAAAAAAAATCAATGGGTATACACATTGCGTATCAAGTTATCAATGCAAAATAGACAGAGTAATTTAAGTGTGAAACTAAAATCATGAACTCAAATTAGTGTTACACACAGTAAATTTCGCTCATGAATAAAAACATATAAAAAAATTGTATTTTACTCCAAAATGATTTTTATAAAATAATAGTAAAGGAGGAAGGAGACAGTTAGGAGAAGTGACTTTTTATGAAAGGAAACAAAATATAATTAATATTACGTATAAAACTTTAAAGACAAACAATACAAAAATTTAGAAAAAAAATTCAATTTTAGCATGGAGAAATATTATCTTTACAGAACAGGTCTAGAGTTCTAAAGAAGAGTTTTGTAATTAGTATAACAAGCTGTATATGTATTTATAACGAGTAACTTCCCTGTAGTAAAGTTTTCAATAATTTATAAGTACAGTAGAGCCCCGATTATCCGCAAGCGGATGTTCCGCGAGTGCCACGAAAATTTTTTTTAATTACAACAACAATAGAAAGAACAGTACAGTATATTGTTTTTTGTTTACTGTTGTTTATTTTAGTCATTTAGATGTAGAGCAAAGGATTCTGCTGTACAGTACATATTTTAAAAGTTTTACTTATCAAGTTTTTTGTACAATAAAACAGTTTTTCTGTTGAAATATTTTTTTTCGTGTTTTCACCTCATTTTTAGTCCTTTTTCGGGTTATCCGCGGTACCCTACTTGCCACCCAATTCCGCGGATAATCGGGGCTCTACTGTATAAAGCATTTTCTCTCTTTCAAAGCAACTCTTTCTTTCTTAGACCATAAAACATCAATTCCAAATATTTTCCAACAATGTTTACATCATTTCTGTAAGCACCCCACAGTAAATTACATTAAAAAAAACTGAATTCCAAAAAACAATGGAATCACAGGTATGTTATCTTCCTAAAAAAATTAACAAGCAAAAGGTTTGAAGTCAGACCCGCACGTGAGCAATTCCAAGGCGTTCCGTGAAAATATACATTCATCAAAAATTCATTTTTTACGACAGTTGGTCCGAAACTCGAAGCTGCGGTCGTAAATTCTGCGAGAAACGACGTCGTTTTCCGAAATGGAAACAGATTATTATCGGAATTGAAAAATCGATTTTTCGGAGAAAGACGTTGAATTCTTAATTTATTGGCCGCTTCTGTAATCCATCCGGTGAATTATTATTGATTCGTTTTCTATGCAGTTGTGACAAAATAGGACTTTTGGGATTATTGGAAATGTTTTACAATTATTACTGAAAATAATCGCTATATTAATGTCTAGTAATGACTGTGAAAATGATAATTTAATAGAAAATAATTAATATCTTCTCCTGGTTTATATGTCTTTTCACCTGGTATAATTTAGATAACCTTCAATAAAGATTTGTTCAAAGGTGCAAGGTAAAGTGGGAAAATTAGTGGGTTTTACTAAAGGATATATTATTTGTACAATGTATTAAAGATATTAATACTCCTGCATTGTAGAAATTAGTTACATTTTTAAAATTAGTAGTTACATTTAAAAATTCATTACAATAGTAAAATAAATTATTCATTTGCCAAAAAAAATCACACTAGAAGCATTCTAGGTAAACTATATTGATTAAAATATCAAGAAGATATGAACCTTATATTTTAAAATAAAAATAGCTGCGATTTTCGATAAATCAGTTTAAATACTATTCCTAAAATCTCTGTCTAACTTTACTAGCTTTCATGGTATAAGAAGTGGTATAAGCTAATCTTTCTGTATAACTTTTCTAGCTTTTCTTGTTAGGCTCAATTATAAGAAAAACAATGAAAATTATTTATAAATTTAAGGAATCAAGTGATAAGATTATTTCATATTTCCTTCACATGAAGATTGCAAATACTAAAAAGTTTAATAATTGGAAAGTAAATTAACTTCATCATGCAACCAATATGCTTTCAAGGCAATCTTTGGTCAGATGATATTTTAAAATACAAAATTATAGGCTCTTAAAAACAAAAAGGCAATCATGAGATAACTAGTTTGATTCAAAAGAGATTGAAATCATTCGAAGGAAAATGGTACGCAATTATAACTAAAAAGCAACACAATTATAGGACGGGTTTCTTAAAACTTTGCCAACATCGGAACATCAAAGATATTTTTCAAAATGAAGTTACATTGCATTTCCCCAATTTTCATACAAACTAATCTTTGAGATATAAATTAAAATTGTTATAAAAAGTTCCAGTTCCCACAGGAGCTTTCCCAAACATCATTTACCTTTCTTAAAATTAAAGTAATAAGAGTTTGTTTTTCAATGCAGAAGATAATAATAGGATGCCTTTTAAACAATGGTTTTGATCAAAAGTTTCCCCTGAAAATTAAACTCGAAAGGAATTCTCATTATTCACAGACAAAATAGACATTAAGATGTTGATACTTGACGGTATTGAATCTTTTGACTATTAAATATTTATTTCTCTGCATTGAGTAAGCTGAGAGTTCCTAAAAGTACTTTTAAAAAACTAAACATAACAATTGCATTTCAAGGTGGATCCAGATTAGTTGGTTGCTTAGGGTTTTATGACCCAAGAATCATATTAGGTCAACCAACCAACCAAGAGAGACTCGAGGGAGCAGCCCGCAGGAACGTGCTATCCAGGAGGGAAAACATGCACCAGATAAAATGGCTTCTGAAAATATCTTAATAAGGGGTCGATCAAATATTATGTAAGCACCTAAGGGGGGAAGGGGTTTGCTCTTTGCTTATTTGTCCTGACAAGAGGGGGGATGCTTACGTAAGATGTTACAAACCCTGCATTTTCGAAAATATCTTGTTTCTTGCATAAATAATTTCAAAAAAATAAATTCAACAAATAAAAAGAACAAAGGTCAGGCAGTTTTCTTACGTAATTATGATGAGTGGGGTTCACGGTTTGCTTATCTTTGCTGACAAGGGGAGAGAGGGATTCAAAAATGACCAAAAACATGCTTACGTAATATTTGAATAGCTATCCCTATTGGAAAAATTTTCCCATTGTTCCATAAACCAGTATCAAATCATACTGGATCCAGTATAATTTGATACTGGTTTATGGAACAATGGGAAAATTTTTCCAATAGGGATGTCAGATCTTCAAAGCTGCGAAATGCTTAATTGTGTAGTTTCATTGCCAAAGTAAAAGTATATTATCCTTTATTATTATTATTATTATTTTGAAGAGTTTCCACGTTGTTTTTAAAATCTTTTTTGCCTCTCCTCTAGAAACTAAACCTGAATCTGACTCTGGCATCAGGAAAACCTGTAAATGTTTTCCCACAACCAACCACAATTTTTTAAAAACTTTATCTAATAACATAAATCACTCGATACGTTAAAAAATCGATTCTTCCCATCACTTTCGATCCGATCCAAAAACGAGAGCGAAAGTTTGACGCAAACAAATGTCCCAATTAAAAGGAGGGAAAAGTGATGGTGCTTTCAATGACGCGGGAGAGAGCAGAGAGATTTTTTTCTGTCTTTTCTCTCTTCTGATCCATCGTGGCTGCTTTGGGCCGAGCGAGAGTGGCACCCGGCCATGCACTTGTCGCGTTCGAAAAAGACTCGATTTTTTTTTTGTTTCTCTTCTGTTCCTTGTCGTTTCCGATGTGGTCTTTGCAGATAAGCATCAGTGGATAAAAAGCACGGAATTCTGTTTTGGATGTTGCGGTGGTGGAGTTTATTTGGTGGATTTATCCGCATTGCGGGTATGGTTTTGTTTTGGGGATAAGTGAACTGCAACTTTTAATACAATGTTCATTTGAATAGAAGAAACAAATTCTGTAAGATAGTATGAAGAATAGAAGATCAATACAGGTATAGAGCATTCGCACATGACGTCACTTGGAGGACAAAATCAACGTTGCTCAGGCTGTTGTTAGGGGCGGGACATAGAAGTATCCAATAGCAGCATTCGCACATGATGTCACTGGAGGAATAAAACAACGTTGCTAAGGCCGTTGTTAGGCAGAGTCATGTGATTGAAAATGCTCTATAGAGCATTTGCACATGACGTCACTTGGAGGACAAAAACAACATTGCTAAGGCTGTTGTTAGGGGCGGGAAATAGAAACATCCAATAGAAGCATTCGCACATGACATCACTGGAGGATAATAACAACGTTGTTAAGGCCGTTGTTAGGTAAAGTCATGTGATTGAAAATGCTCTATTGGAAAAGGAAATTGGTTTTAAAAAATTACTTATTTTCCACTAGTACGACTATTTCAATGATTCTGCATTAGTTTTTAAATTGTATTTAACATTAAATGTCAATTAAAACTCTTCAAGTTTCGGTTATATGAACGTTTATAACCGAAATTTGTAAATCGAAATTGTTAACAGTCTTACTTCTATGTAGATTCTTAAGATTTTGATAGAAATTATATATTTGAAAATTCAAATAGTCTTATTTGTAAATCTCTAGATAAAAAATATTTTTACTTTACCTTTAATATGATTGACATGTTAATTAAATAAATTAATCCTAAAAACAAATTCTTATAAAAAATTAACTTTTCACTTAAACAAATTTCTATATGCTTCTATAATCAATATGGATTTTTACTAAGTCATAACATCTTCCTGTTGTAAATCAGTTAGGAGTTTCGGTACGCAAATCGTGATTGAAAAGCACAAGCACTATAAATACATGAGTTTAACAAAATAATCATATTTTTAAATTGACGTTCTAAATTTCACTCAAAATTCAGACACCGCGATGGGATGAGAACTACTTTGTTTATTAGTGACGTCGTAGGGTCAACTTAAGTTGCTGTCTAGTATAGTTGATATTTTAATTCCTTTCAAGTTAGACAGTTAGACACACTAACAATTAAACATGATGTGCCTTAACGTTTTAAGTGTATAAGAAATGAAAAAGTGAAAGTGGCATGAAAATTTATGTATTTGTCGTTTCTGATATTTTCTGTCTTCTGTTTTTTTTTCACGTTAGAAAGGATGATAGTATAAACTACAGTTGGAAAATATTTTGGGATATAAGCAGTTCTACTCTCATTAATAAGTAAAATAACCGCTAAGCGACTTCCGACAAAAACAAAGAAATGTGATGTCAAATACACTACTCGTAAACACATCCCCAGACAAGTGGGTTAAGGGTTAACGATAACTCCCAGCAAATAAAAAAAAACACCCTCGACGCCAGGGAGTTCGCAGAGTCGATCCATCTTAACGGCGACAACAATGAGGTGTGCACAGCAGAACCTTAAGGCAAGAAGTGTGCTTTCCAAGTGTGAAAAGAAAAAAAGAACGGTTTCGCCTTCCCAAACAAGCTGAGTCAGGGGGTGAAGAAGAGTTCGAATGGAACCAACTGCTGTCGAGGGTTCCGGGAATTTATCAGAGAACACGATGAGAAAAGTTCTGTGTAGTAATTAGTTCTGAAGTTTTTTAGAAATGCGAATGTAGAGAGAGAGAGGGAGCTGCAGATTGTTGGGTTTGAGTGGGTTCCAAGCAAGAATTGTTACGTTTTGAGATGTAAAGGAGGAAAGGGGGGTATTTAGTTGCATTTGAAGTTAATGAAAGAGTTTATCAACATTTCCGCATTGTTTGAGTAAGTGTATTTTGTTAAGGAAATGTAAACCTCTTTTTACTATAGAAGGAGAAGAGTAATTTAAGGGGGAAAAATTAAAGATGTTTGGGATTTCAGTATTAAAACAATATAAAAATTTAGGTACAAAAGTACACAGATTTACTCTAAAGTTAAATAATATGTCACTTAGTAGTAACAGATAGTTGACGTGGGAGGTGTCCTGCCATCTTTTTAACTCAAGTTTTATATGCAAAGAGTTTTACATAACTTAATTTTATACAACGACAAATAAAATATTACTTTATGTATTTGCTAAATCCCTATATATTTCTAAAAATTATTACGCTGAAATTATTTATACTACATACAGAACAGATAACAAAAATGACGAAATATCTCTAGTTTGAAACTATAAGAAACCATAAAAACTATAACTTTGAACCGAAGTTAATGACATAAAAGACAAAACCATTATTGGAATACAGGAGATGATAATCCTTAATCGACATGATGGTCTATTTTTTCGTTTTGAATATCCATTAATCATGTAGTTTAATAAATGGTTAAGTAATAGTTAAATGATATAACATTAAATTCTCACTTATAAACTATAAAATATTACTACTTGCATTTCCATTAGCGCAGTTCCAAAATTTACGACGTCTAGACATCGCTTCAGGCAAAATCTGCCAAAAAAGGTAGACTAAAGTCATGTGTTTCAACTACTTCCGTCTGTATTCTCTACCTACGGTATGACATGACATGATAGATGGTTACAACTTCCGTAAAGTTGTTTTTCCGCAAACCTAAGTATCTAAGCAGGAAAATTCGAGGAAAACTTATTTAGGTAAAATAAAATCATGATACATAAAAAGGAATACTTTATAGATTCTAAAATGAAACTATCTTATGATAAGAACAAAATGTATAAAATGAAAATAGTGTCTAAATTTTTTGTCCGAAGACGTAAAAAATGTTTGATTTGTAATTTGCAAGATCTTTGTTAATACACCTGTACAACTAGTTTTACCTCACGTAGAGTCAGTATGCGGAAAAAACAACACATAGAAGCAGTCATTAGAAGAGTAATGCTTAGGAAACAATCAAGGTCAAGTAACTTAATTAAGGATATCCCTGTGTTTAAAGGTCATGGATTTTACACACAAACCTTAAGTTCGTGCGATAGTTTTAAAAAGCATAATTTAATCTTAAATCATATATGTATTCAAATAATTTAATAATACTGTGTAAAATTATAAACAAACCAGGTTAAAAATTTTCATATTTTTTTAAACTGAGAATTAAACTTCATTACTTGTTATTTTTATCCTTTTTTTGTGGGACTTTAGAAATTGAGAGAAAAACATCCTACTGGTCTTGTGGACCAGTGCCCTGGAAAGCTTGCTGGTCCACAGACTGGTCTGTAAAATAAAAAATACAAATGCTTACGACTTTGTGTTTAGATTTTAAAATATTCTTATTATTGCTTAAGAGTAATTAAAAGGCAGTTTGAATAATATTAATTTAATGAATAGTAATTAATAAATTAACTACTAAATTCAAGTGTAAATTTATTTATGTTTGTGGGGTTTTTCAGTAGTCGCGAACCAGAGACCCCCACAGATTTCAAATGCTGGTCATATTCGATAAAACTTAATTTCATTCCACGGTTCGCGCATGCATACTCAACGTTTATTTTTAACATTTCAGTTTGCAAACATAGTTCATTGGTTATTTTTATTTTCGCCACACAAAGATTTTACACTCGACCGCAACGTTTCCGGACCCTATGACGTCACGACGCGGAAGCAGAAACTGCGTAAACAGAAAGGCTGGTGGGTTGCTAGGAGGAGTTTCGGTAGACAAATCGCGTGATAAAAAAGACGCTATATATGCATGGGTTTGGTTTAACAAACTAACCATATTTTTAAATTGACGTTCTTCATTTCGCTGAAAATTCAGACACCGCGCTGGGAACTACTTTGTTTGTTAGTGACGTCATAGGGTCAGGAAACGTTGCTGTCGAGTATAGCATAATCTATACAGACCTATACCTCACAACTACTTTTAGTTTTTTTTAGTTTGTGACATCATATTCGAAAAAAAAAACTTAAAATATTTTATTCAAAAGTGCGCGCAGCATGCTCAAGGAATATTTTAACATTTTTTAACAAATCCAAATAACAATATTCACGTTTCCCATAAGCCTTTTTTTAGCATAAACCGGATATGACGTACTTTTTTCTGTCACGTTTTTTTATTGAACACTATGGGTTGTAGAGGCAATAGTTCTTTAGTTATTTTTATGTACTCGTACTCCATGCAGACTTTGACTGTGCAGGATTTGAGCGGACTTGTTGAAACACCCCATATATTTACTTGAAATGGTAAAAGAGTTCCTTTTCAAACCTCACCACAGGAAGATACATATTTCTTAGTACATAACCACTGACATTTGGAAAAGGTTTTTGACTGTTAAAAGTCAGTGATAAATATACCCTTGGAGGAAAGGGTACTATTTACATTCCTGGCCGGTATAACAAACGAGCCTGCCTACTCGGTTGGCAGGTAGGGAAAACATGTCACGGGGAATGTCGTCAGGAAGGATTCCAGCGAACGAAACGCGTGATGGCGAAATTTCTTCAGGGGGACTGATGGCGACAGGTGGACACTTGAGTCGCCGCCAAGGAACGGAAAAAGGTGCGACAGAGTTCCAAAACAATCCCGTTATTAGTAGGTGAAGTTCCTGGAATCATAAAGTCAGAAATTCTTTGTGGATGAAGAAGCCATTATAGGGTGAGGATAGACTTTTACAGCCCTAAGAGACAAGCCAATAGCTGCCACCAGTGGCAAGTGCAATAAAAAAGTCATAAATATGGTTATCTATAAGACAGGGTATCTAATAGAAGTGAGATAACCATCTTTAGTATGGCTTTTTATTGCACTTGCCACTGGTGGCAGCTAGTGTGGCTTGTATCTAAGTTTAAGGTACCGGTCACTTTGGCTGGTCAATTAGAGAACAAAAGAAAACCCCTCCTCTGATGGGAGTGCGAGGGGAGACCCTCAAACCCCACAAAGAGATCGGGGGGAAAATTCTAATCTCGTCCATAGGGGAAAAGGGACTTTAGGGACTTATTTTTTTTTTAAATAAGAACTTTTAGGGAACAAGCCGAAAAATAAGGACCACATTTATGATAATAGGGTAGCAGTCATGAAGGGGAGTTTAAATATGGGGATGTTCTGAGCATTAAAGTGAAATATTCGGTACTTGAAAATTGTGATGCAAGCAAATAATGATCCCAAGAAATAGTAATTCGATAAAAACCAAATAAAGATTGCATTAAATTGGGAGTAATATGCTTTTCTTATAAATCTTTACTTGGAATAGCATGAAATTTATAGTTACTTTTTAATATTTATCACCTATATTTATGAAAATGCAAATTTTTGTTACACAACTTCTAACACTATAGAAAAACATCATATTAAGTCATTTGGACCAAAATAAAAGTTTAAAGTTAAACAAAGAGAATCTGTGGTTATGAGACGAATGAGCTTACTGTAAAAAAAGTTTGAATTTGCCAGAATGACGTAAATATGTATAAAAAATAAAAATTGATAGACCTATTGATTTTTATGTAAAGCTCCGAAATTTCGAAGAGTAAAAATAGATAACGAATCAAGATAAATTTGAACAAAAAAATTTATCATTCAAATTTTTGCCAAGGTGAAGTTTTTTTCCTCTTTACAAGATAACTTTTGTAAAGGAAGTTTATCTTTTAGTTTTTGAAACCTTTTAGAGAAAATATACATGGAGCAAATACAACAAAATGGCTTGTGTGAATGGCATATAATATTATTTTACAGGAAAGTAAAGGAACATTATTAAAAGACTCCAAGAAAGCAATTGAAATTGATTTGTAAGGCATATAATATAATCGATTTGTCATGCTAACAGGTTAAATGTGAAATGTGAAGAGATACTTAGATGAAGAGTTAAACACTTTTTCATTTATCAGTGTTGCTCACTTCAAGTGTTTATTGCACACTCAGTAGGTAATCCTAAGATATCTCTCAGAATGAAAACTTATTCTTTAAAAATATTATTTGGTCATCTAAATGGACCAAGAGGTCCCAGGCGACTATGTGTTAATTTTCTTGTGTTTTATGTATTCTTGTGTTATTTTGGTTTCTAAATAAATAAGCTGTGAAAAAAAAAGAAACCTTAAAGTGAAACGAAGGGGAAAAAACAACAAACAGAAACAAAGTTATTTTCTCTTCATATTAATAAATCTTATTTTAAAGATTGAATATCATCTTACACTGTCGACAAATAAGTACAATACTTAAAATTATAATAAGTAATTCATTGTTAGGATTTCTTCTTCATTCTCTAGGTATCAATGCTTTAGTGTTTAATTTAAATATAAAAGAAATCCTACTTAATTTATTACTTAAGGCGAAAAATTCGGAAATATTTACAAAACGCAAGTATATTTTTAAAACCTCATTTCAACTTGCTAACATGAAAAGTTTCTTTTTTGCCTAATCTAAAATAAATCGGTGGATGGAATGGTAAGAATTTTTCTATTTTCTTCCACCTTTTACGATTTATTTGAAAACGCATTTCAGCGAGCAGCTGAGTAGGTATAACCGACATTCATCGATGTGTTTCATGATCACCACCTGTTTTCGAAGATCACCACGAATATATCAATGAGTAATGTTCATTTCACTCATCCATAAAAAGTTGTACGCATTTAACAAAAGCACTCCTAAAATATGCTAAAATTATCCTGGAAAATTAAAAATAAAAAGCCACAAAATATATCCTTTAGTTATTAAATGGCTGATATCAAAGTATTACCTTTAAAAGTTTGGAATTTATGAAAAAATAAACATTATTGTTCCTTATGTGTAAGTAAAAGTACTCAAGTGAATAAAATTTTTTTTTCAGAAGTACTATATAGACAGAAAGTGCGAAAGAGGATAAGAAAAATTATCGAAAGAAACAATGAATATCAATGAAGGAGGTAGAAATGGATGGAATGAGGGTAAATGTGTTTGAGACGGGTGTGGGTGATTGTAAGAGAGAATAAGATAGATTGAAGAGAAAAGAATGAAAGACAAAGTGAAAAAGAGAGGGAATAGCAGAGAAAGATTAAAGAGAGTGAAAGATAGTGTGAGTTAGAGATAATGACTGAGATAAATGATAGATAGGTTGTGAAGTAGGATTGTATGGGAGGAAAGAATGGAGGGAGGAATGAGAGAGAAAATTAAGGAGAAAGCAGGAAAGAGAGTGACTGAAGGAGAAAGTGAGAAAAACAAGTGAGGTAATGGCAAAGAGAGAATATTAGAGATTGAAGGAGAGACAGAAAGAGATAATCATGAAGAAAACTGATTGACGAATACAGAGAGAGATTAAGAGAGAATAGATGAAAGAAATAGTTTTAGACTTTAGATAAACTAAAATAAGTATTTTTTGGGCCCAACAAACCCTCCCTTTATAATAACTGCGCAACACAAAACTAATTTTATTTTCCGATCGTTACCTCGGCAACCACCACAACAAGCGGAGGGAAGGAAAAACAGATCTCGACCTTCGGGGTGCGCTCGTGCCGTTCATCCCTCCCCTGCAGACGATCTTTTCTGCCGACGACGTCGGAAGGAAGTTCAGTCATAGCCTTCGAGAGCGAGAAGGCCGGGACAGAAGAATGATGAGTCATCCTTTCCGACGAACGCTACCATTGAGTTTCCATTGACGCGTCGATTTTGGAGGGGAAAAATCGCTATAAATCATAAACAAATGATCGGAAAAAGAAAAAAAGACCTGTGTGTGATGTAGGAAACCAATACTAATGATTCTGAGTGAAAATGTTTACATTATCGGGGAAATATTTTGATAGATGGGATTTTTAAAAAAACCTTGTTCCGAGTACGATCGACTTTCACAAGCTTTATTAGATTAGATTCGGCATAATTTCAGTTAAATTACTACTTGCATTATAAAATCAACATTTTTGGTTAGATTGTATTCGTTTTTGAGTCATTCAAACCAATATTAACATTCGAAAATTTGCTGTTTAGTTGAGATTCGAAGCTAGCTGAACCGGGCGACGTTTTAAATAAAATATTTCTGTTTTATAATAACAAAAATCCTCTCTTTATTTTAACAACTAATAGATCATGTCCTATCTTAATATTTTTAATCCTTACACAGATAAATATTAACCATATTAACCCCCGCCTTGTAACTTTAAGTAGGATTTAAATATCAAGTGAGTATTCAAAATCAGCCGCTCTCTCTCTCTTTCTGGTACTATAATATATCTTGAGGTTTATTTCCTTTTTCCTTTATATATGAATAATCTAATATTTGAAATGAATAAATAGGATTTCCATTTTCAGTCAATAAAGTGTACTTATTTATAAACTTTTAAAAGGTAAAAACATGAAACGCAAATAACTGATCCATTAAGTTATAAGCATAACATTTAATTAAATTATTAATATCTATTAAAAAAATTTTATTTTTGGGAGGCAAGATAATACCCCACAAACTTTTATTTTAGAAAAACATATTTGTCTTACTATGTGCTCTCGGTATTTGAGCTCTCGGTATTTTCCGAAGCCATAACTTCTTTCTTTCTGCATCTTTAGGGAAGGAAAACACACTTACATTGCTGGCACCTTTTGTATAATTACCCTTGCATCCTGGGACACAGCAATGGTCCGGCATTATAAAGGCCTGGATGCAAAAAGAGCAAGGGAAACATGGGACAAAGCAGAGACAAAGGCGCTTGCTCCAAGTTCCCGCGTACGCACACAGCTCAGACCTTGAGAATCAATCGACGGCTAGGATGACTCATCGCTCCGGAGATGCGCAAGTGGCCAGGCCTGTCTCGTTCTAGAAGGCTATGGTTCAGTCCGGCAAAGAGCTAATTTTTTTTTTTTTTTTTTTTGCATCGGGGGGTTCCAGGAAGGGATCCATTAAGAGCCCGCATGACGATAAAAAAAAACGATTTCGTGGGAGTGATAGAAAGGAAAACGTCGCTTGGAAAAACATTGAATGGGACGAAATGTTATTGGAGATGCAGGAGGGAAAAAGAAGAAGGATGAAGTTTTTGGTATTGAGATGATGACTGACTGACTGAGACTTTTTTTTATGAGTGAAGTTCGTGGTCTAGTGGCTGAGGTTTGGGAGTCGCTGTTTGTTTGGAATTCATGGTTAGATGAACGTCCTTCATTGAAACGTAAAACTTGAGTTTATATCCAGTTAGAAATGATAAAAATATTCTAAAGCGATGAATAGAAAAAAATTCGTGACAACTATAATGATTGAAATTGAATACGCTGCAAGCGCTCGAAACATATTAAGTACACTTTTTTTATCGTCAAATTAACAGCACTTTGGTTTTGTTTTTAGTTAGCTAAAACACTTTATTGTGTTGTGATGGTGTTCTGAATATGTTTGAAAAGTGTCGCTATCCAGATACGTGTTCTAAAACTGTGTTGTAGAATATGTTGAGAATCTGTTATTAAATTTAGATCGAAAAGGGGTTTTATCCTTAAGATAAAATATTTGAAATGTAATATGTATAAACCGATGTTAATCACATGCATACAATAAAGTGTTTTCCTTTCATATCATTTTTTTCTAAAACAAAAGTTATTCTTCTTAAGATTAATAGAGTTCATAATAATTAAAAAATTAACCCCAGAATTAAAAATTATCAATTCACTTTTGACGAATAAACTTAAAATACAGACTACGATACACAGCTGAACAGCTCGAATACATGCAACCCTTACTCCATAAAGCATTATAAAATGAAATCAACAATCCAAACACAGTTAGCTTCTAAGTTAGAAAAAAATATATCACTTTTTTTTAAAGTTATTAAATTAACAAAACTAAATACAACATGACAATCAACAAAGTATTGAAACAAGCAGTTTTGAAGCGGACTATTAAACTAAATTGCATATCTTTTCTTCTTCTTTCGAGAAACTTAATACATTGGCCTCCTGGCCTGACAGTCATTATGTAATTTTCGTATACAAAAATAAAAGGATCACTTTCTCATTTGATGATGCTCTCGATCTCCCATTACCCAATTTTCAAAACATTTCAGAAGAAGAAGCTCGACTTTACATTCGGAACTGGTTTCCACAGAAGAAGAGCGTCTTAAATGGGAATTAAATTGAAGAAGGAACCGATAGAACGCCGGAAGCAGTTACTTAATGAGTTTAATCCCATGGTTCATGTCGAATTACGGATTCATTCTACGAATCGAATGAAGTAAAGTAATACTTTAAGTTAAGTTTAATCCTCATGGCATAATTGCAGAAGGTATAATGATAATAGGATGAAAAAGGAATCAGAGTGATGGATCTTATTAGGATCGTTAAATCTGTAAAGTTTCGTTGATTTGTTTGGCAATCATTTGCTTTTGCAATAATAATAAGGGATAAATTTGATACGATGAAATAGGAAGAGTAAAGCAATATTTTGTGATGTATGTATGTTTGAAAAATGATTTTCATGAAAGGATAATGGTGAAATTGTTTGGATTTGGTCGAAAGAATCAAACTTTATAAATCACCAAATTTCAAGAAATAGAACTTAATTTCTACACTAGTAACAATAAGTTTTAATGAAAAGTTAAAAAGTTATTAAAAAGTTATTAAAAACTAATTTTACAGATTTTTAAATAAAAATACTAAAACCATATTTTATTTGGAACATAAATAGTAAGTTACTCGTAGCATAATTTCCTTTAAAATTCAATAAAAGCATAAATAAAATAAGAAAAAACTTTATAGTATGACAGAAGTTTTTGATCTGTTCTTAAGTTTTTGTTTTAAAGTTTTTTTCCTTTCTAAAAAAGTCTCCCTCTAAAGTTCTCACGTTTGATCCTATGCACGTCATAATCACTGAGGTATTATCTCAGTTATCCTACTCAGGATAATAATTATTTAATAATTACTTGGTAAAATCGATACTAGGGTATCGAGTATTACTTTTAGGTATCAAAATAATTTAGCTTAGAATTAACTGGGTTACACAGTTAGGTTTATTAGTATTTTAAAAGAATGGTATACATTTAACTATACAACCTTATTTGATTTTTACTTACTAGATTCTTAAAAAACACGATATCTAAGTATTCGATATCTAAAAATTTACGCACGATTAATATAAATTTATAAAAAATAAAACAAAACAAACAACAACCAATCAAGAAGTAAGAACAATAACCCCTTAAACCTATTCCAACGCAAATATTTCAATTTCGTTACATTATTCCAATACAAATAAAACAAACTTAAGCGCAACCATAAGACCAACCTAACACAAAACAACCACTAGCTTGTTGCCAAACAACATCGGGAAAGAATTTGGCAGGGAAATAAAGGGAATCAATCCACTCTAAATCGGAATACATACTACTCCATTTGGCACCAACCAATCTTTCTAATTAAATTCACCTTGAATGCATCAGGCTTCTCTATCGAACATACTCGGGATTCCATTGAGTCGGCACATTCGAATATAATCCGAACAATGCATTTGAGGGACGCGTCTAATATATATTTAATGCATTCATTAACCCTACTCAGAACGTTCTTATAGGGTTCATTTAGAATGGATTAAAAAGAAGGGGAATCTAATTATTTGGGGACTATTAGGGATCATGAGATTCCTAATTAGTATTTATGAGATTCCTCGCACGATCAGCATTAAAAGGGGAGATGAAATGTTTTATTTCTAATAAGCGGCACGTTTTTAAATCCAGTCGGTAAAGCTTTTGTTGTTGTTAAATGAAAAGGTATAAAATGTGTGTTGTATCGTGAGGATGGAGAATAGGTTTTTTTTTAAATACTAGGGGGCCTGCCCCCTGCTCGCTATCGCTCACCAACCCCCGTAACTGCTTCGCAGTTCTTTTCAGATCGCTTCGCGATCTTAGCGAGCAGAGCTCGCTTGTTCATCTCAACAATCCAGCCTAACACTCTTCTCGACTTAATTAAGCCTCTTGTAATACCGAAAATACCTCTCTCTTGCTTATAAATAATTTAATTCGTATCATTCCCCTAAATTAACAACAAAAATGTTGCTGAAATACATTCCTTTTTTAGCTTATCAATAATTTAATCGAAATGTTAAGAAATATCCAGCAAGTCTACTAATAATCATCAACCATTTTGTAGAAAAAACATTGTTGAAAATAAAAGAAATTAGACTCATCATAAAACTCGCATGTTTCTCTAGTGAACGGCAACAGAAAGAGAAGAAAAAATTAAAACTTTGAATCTTAATAACTCTAAATATTAATTAGAATTTTTTGAAAAACAAAACGCCAATATTTTTATAAAAAATAATTGTATGTGTGTTTAAAATATCATAGTTCTACTGTGATTAGTTTTTCTTTTATAACGAAAAAACCGAAAACCCGTCAAAAATTTCGAAACTTTAAAACTTAATTACTCCAAAACTAATTCGAAATTCGAAAAAAGGGCGACGAGGTGCAAAACTTCACATCTAAGAGAATGCGGCTGCAAAAAATCATATTTCTGCTGCGAATAGATTTTGCTGGGGGCGAACTCGCAGCAGAAAAAAATAATTTTCGACTTTGACATTAAATAATTCCAGAACTAATTATCTCATAAATTAGCTATTGGAACGAAAAGGACCCTCATACATTTGTCTACAAATGGTCAAAATTTCAATAATTTCCGTTCCATAGTTTTTGCATAGTGACAATTTAAAATTGTCAAAGTGAAGATTTTCTGAAACAGCGGCGGCGGCAGCGGCAGCGGCGGCGACTGTTACTTTTTTTTAATATAGAGAGATTTGAAGTGAACTGTTATGAAAAATGGATGGTAGTGTGTGAATAACGTTTGTTAGGAAAAAAAAATGAGTGAATAATTGAAAGAAAAAATTAGTTCAGTTATCCTAAGTTATTATTATTGAATTAAATGATTTTTTGTAAATATTTCACATCTCTCTATATTAAAAAAAAATTAACAGTCGCCGCCGCCGCCGCCGCTGTTTCAGAAAATCTTCACTTTGACAATTTTGAACTGTCACTTTTCAAAAACTATGGAACGGAAATTATTGAAATTTTGACCATTTGTAGACAAATGAATGAGGGTCCTTTTCGTTCCAATAGCTAATTAATGAGATAATTAGTTCTGGAATTATTTAATGTCAAAGTCGAAAATTATTTTTTTCTGCTGCGAGTTCGCCCCCAGCAAAATCTATTCGCAGCAGAAATATGATTTTTTGCCGCCGCATTCTCTTAGATGTGAAGTTTTGCACCTCGTTGCCCTTTTTTCAAATTTCGAATTAGTTTTGGAGCAATTAAGTTTTAAAGTTTCGAAATTTTTGACGGGTTTTCGGTTTTTTCGTTATAAAAGGAAAACTAATCACAGTAGAACTATGATATTTTAAACACACATACAATTATTTTTTATAAAAATATTGGCGTTTTGTTTTTCAAAAAATTCTAATTAGTTTTGGAGTTATTAAGATTCAAAGTTTTAATTTTTTCTTCTCTTTCATTGGCCGTTCACTAGAGAAACAGGCGAGTTTTATGATGAGTCTAATTTCTTTTATTTTCAACAATGTTTTTTCTACAAAATGGTTGATGATTGTTAGTAGACTTGCTGGATATTTTTTAACATTTCGATTAAATTGTTGATAAGCTAAAAAAGGAATGTATTTCAGCAACATTTTTGTTGTTAATTTAGGGGAATGATACGAATTAAATTATTTATAAGCAAGAGAGAGGCATTTTCGGTAATTAAGTCGAGAAGAGTGTTAGGCTGGATTGTTGAGATGAACAAGCGAGCTCTGCTCGCTAAGATCGCGAAGCGATCTGAAAAGAACTGCGAAGCAGAAACGGGGGTTGGTGAGCGATAGCGAGCAGGGGGCAGGCCCCCTAGTTTCTTCTAAAAAAAATAACTGGAAAAATTTCCAATAAAAAGTTTTTAAAATCAAGTTTAAATTATTCCATGAATTAATAGTACTATTTCAGTGCTAGACAATTTGTATAATTTAGTTATGAAAAATATTTTACAGCTATTGTTTTGGTGAGAATAATTTTACAAGAAAATAGCTAATTAAAAGATGCAATTTTGATAGCTTTATAAATTTTTCCAAAATATAAATTTCGTCTAATTTATAATACGTTAAATAACCTCAATTAAAATATCAATAAGGAGCAATCAAAAATCAATCTTCAATAGCAATAAAAGCAAAGAAATCTTCTTTAACAATACATTTTATGAAATCATACAGTTTTTAAATAATCCAATTTAAAAACTGTAATTTCTTGGTAAGATTTTATGTCTGACAAAAATTTGGGGTTCACAGGTGGTATTAAAAAGGTATAATATAATCTATTTCAATATAAGAAAGGTATACTAGGTAAAATATTTAAGACATCCAAGGAACCACACAGAAAATTTGAGTTCACGGAAAACAATCAAGTCAGTTTCTAAAAAGAGAGCTGATTAATTACATATTATAATGTTTATATATTATTTTGCGATTTTAAAGTATAGTATGCTTTCTATACAATTCAGTTCTATGTGTAAAAGTCAAAATGGACAAAGTAATGTATGATCCATGACATTATATAGCTAAAGAAGGTGTTTATAAAAGTTGGAAAAGCTCCAGAAATGCCCTAGTTCTAAATCTCGAAGCTCTGGCGGTACAAAAATCGATTTCAAACCCATTTACGCATTGAAACCTCAAAAAACGACAACTAAATCGATTTTCCAAAACACCACCTCCGCATCTAACAGCTTTAATCAAGCGTTTCTCTTCAAAAAGTTCCACCCTTTACCGTCACTGCAAACGACAGCGGTAGTTCGGCTCACCCCCCCGTACATCTCAACTCTGGCACGTGCCCGAAATCGATCCCGGAGATTGCACCAAGAGAAATCCGGGAAAAATGCCGGATAATCCAATTCCTTCACCGCCACGAGAAATCGATTCTTTATCCCTTTTTTTATGCATTCGATCCTTCCTATCGTTTTGCTGATGGGGTCATTTAGGAAGATGTTTCTTTGGAAGAGATTTTTTCCGGGGTCAATGGGGGAAAACAATGAGGAAGAGAGGGGATTGGAGTCCATAAAAAAGGCTTTTAGAAGCCCTAAAAGGGTAAGGGGATCTTAAAAAGGGCACGGCACGTTTTGATGATATGAGTCCTTTTGTCTTGCGAAGAGAATACTTGATGCAAAGAGAGCAGAGGTTTTACATACGTTAAATTCCTTTTTCCTAAAAGCTCTTTTTTTGGTTAAAATTAAATAGTTTTTTTTTATTTGAGAATGGAATAAAAAAAAATTCGAGTAGTTGATTCGATTCATATTCAAATAGGTAAAAAGTGATTAATTTTAGTGTATCCACGACCTTAAGGATAGATCTACTTATACAAGAACATAACCCATGTCACTCATTTTATTTATGTGACGAGTACTGTTTTAAACTTAATCAAATACAGTAAGTTTCCATTAAAATTTGTATAGGGATGTATGAATGAATTAAAAATTATGTGTATAAATATTTTTAACCCCCCCCCAAAAAAAAAATTAGTTTCTTTTTCTGTTTCAAGTTGTCTATTTATATGTATAGTACCTGACCCTATGACGTCACTACGTGGAAGCAGAAACTGCGTAAACAGAAAGCCTGTTGGGTTGCCACGAGGAGTTTCAGTACGCAAATCATGATAAAAAGACGTTATATATACGTAGGTTTAACAAACTAATAATATTTTTAAATTGACGTTCTTCATTTCACTCAAACTTCAGACACCGGGCTGGGAACTACTTTGTTTGTTAGTTATGTCATAGGGTCAACTAACGTTGCTTTCTAGTATAGTAAACACGACATTTAGTTTGCATTTGTATGGACAAGTACAGTTTAAGGGTTAACCTTAAATTAGACGCTTTTACACATAAAATTTTCTAAATGAATATCACAAAAACCACCCCAAACCGGATTGTATAAACTCCAAAAAAGCTTTTCAAACATAAATATACACACTAACACAATGGACTTGAATAGAAAAACCTCCATACATTCATCTCAAGAGAACCACTTTACATCCAAACATTTAAACCGCCCATTCATCCAAAATCCTATTCAAAAAAGCAATCCAATTCCTTCGTACGAACTGGAAAAAAAAGGAAGCAAGGCCCCTTCCACTCTGCTCGAGCGCTTCCGAAGACGATTTTCTCAGCGGCAGCAGAAGTCGTCTGCGAGACGCTGCAGCATCGATCGACCCCTCTACCACCATCCCCCCGTTCGTTCGATCGAGTCATAAGACGCCCTCCAAGAAAAAGAACAACATCTGAAAAAAAAAACAGGGACGGGCCACACCGAGGTTCTACGGATTTGTTTCGCTGAGATTTCTGAGATTTTATTTTTACCACAGTCTTGTTTTTGTTGTTTTAATTTCCCACTAAATTTTTTTTTGTCGTAGAAGGTCGAAGTGATCTCTTGTTAATATTTTTAATGGAATTTTTGGAATGGGGCGAGGGAGAGGGGGGGGGGTTCTAAAAATATTTTGAGGGATATCATTTACTGTAAAAGATTAAAAAATATCCTGAGTTTAAAGGCACAAATCTTTTTTACCGTCTGAAAACCATCATAATAGCATGTTTAAAATTAAAATAGCAATATAAATTGGATGTTTTCGCAATTCAAGAAGTCAGATGGAAGGAGAGCAATATTGCTAATCTAGGACATTATACTATTTTCAACAGTGTCAGTTCTGGTATTTTGAAATTGAAAGACTATTTAAGGAAAAAAAGATATCCTTACTTATGTAAAGACAAAAAGATAGAATGGCTGGGACACCTCGAGAGAATGGAAGAAGATAGGGGTACAAGAAAGATTTTCAAAGGCCAGTGCCATGGACAAAGGAAAAGAGGAAGGCCAGTTAAAAGATGGTTGGATGAGGTTGAAAAAGACCTAAAAATTCTAAAAATCCGTAATTGGAAACAAAAGGCAAGAGACAGAGGGCTTTGGAGGAAGATTGTTAGAGAGAGGCCAAAGTTCAGCATGGGCGGTAATGCATGGGAGTTAGTGGAATTTTGGAATGGGGAGAGGGAGATAGTTCTAAAAATATTTTAAGGGAGATAATTTATAGTAAAAGATTAAAAAAGTTCACGAGTTTAAAGGAACAAATCCTTTTTGCCGTCTGAAAACCATCATAGTAGCAATGTAACGTGTTTAAAATTATAAGTGTAACGACAAAAAACATGAATTCTTATATTTGTAAGAGATCTATTTGAAATCGACCATTAAGAAAGGGAAAAACTATAATAACTTTTAATAAAAGCTCCTAAGTTAAAAGGCACAAGTTATTTTCCATCTGAAAACAACCATAGTAGCAATGTAGTTTAAAACTATAAATACTCTACTATTTACTATATAACAAAAAAAGCCCGAATTTTCATATTTGTCAGAAATCCATTAGGAATAAAACATAAAGAACAAGAAACTTTTAGATGTTGGAAGTAAAGATAGGTTCAATTTTAAGGTATATTTTCATCAAATGATATAATAATTGCGTTTTTAATTCATAAAAACAAGTTTAGGAATTTCAATATTTATTTAAAATGTTTAGATTTATTTACTGTAGAATAAAATTTAGTTAGAATGCTCTGAAATGTCAAAAGATATAAATGAAAAATATTAAAAAACATTTACATCTAATTTATCTCTGTTATTCTGGAGGAAAATAAGAGGTTTGTAAAAGAATACGAAGAGCTTTGAGGGGGAAAATAACAATTAAACGCTTTAATATTACAAAGCATTTACATTAACATTTTAAAGCAATAAAAATAGGAAAGATAATTTGAGGTCCCTCATTTAATGTTATAACTAGTAACTGGTGTTCCACAAGCTAATTAAAGCAGAGTTTTTTCAAACATTTTTTTACATGTTTGGGATAAATTCTCAACATCACATTTAATTGGGATATTTAAAAAATAATAATAATGAACCCCTTTACAGCCTAAAAAAGTTTTTTTAAAAAAAATGCAGTTTAAAACCTACATTAAATACTTCATACTTGTACAATAATTCTTCTTCATAAGACAGATAGTACAAGAAAGGTTATTCAACACCGAAAAAAATGCCCGAAATTTCCTTTCAGAAACTAATTTCCGAGTTGTATTCTAAAAAAAGGTAAACAATAGCGTCAACTGCGCATTTAGTTGATCCCACACGTGATCAAACAAAAGGGGTGGAGGGGGGAAACATTCCGCTCCGCAGGTACGCCACAGTCGAAGGTTGCTCTGGAGAATTCTACGGAATTAATTCCCATCCGTACACACTCTATTATTCCCGACCAAGGCTGATGCAAACACATACTCCTACCCATCCCCTGCCGCGCTCTTGTTAAGTCATTGGGGTTTGAAAAGTGGACTGATCCGCTCTGAATAATCGCGAGGCCTTTTTTTATTTATTTCATGGATAATGGGAGTTAACTGAAAGGGAGAGCAAGGTGTGTTATTGTTTTTCACTTTTCGGTTCACTTTTTTTCTCCGATTGTTTTGGGACAATGTAGGGGTTTCATTGCAGCTAACCGTATTTGAAGGTATGGAGCATTTTCTTTGATTCTGTACATCGAATGTTTTTTGAGAATTTTTACTAATGATACATTAGTTTTGGAAGAATATTAGAACATTATTAAACAGTATTTTCAAATATAAAATTGATAATGCTAGCCGACCCCCAGAAGTTTGCTTCGCTATTTTTTGCGTTGCTTTTACATTAAAACATTTTAAAAGGATATTACGATATGAAAAGTTAGATAAAAAAAAACGATAAAAAAGATAACATAAAAAATATACTAAAATTGTTGATTACATTACATTATATTATGCTTCTAAAATATATTAAAACCTCTCCATCTTTTTTGCCAGTTATCTTTTTTGCTACATCCATTCAGGCGCGGACCCAGCAGGGTTCTAAGGGGAGGGTACTTTTTGAGAATCACCTCTACCTTTGGATGCAAGTAGAGAAAATTTTACTTTTTTTATAATGTTCTCTCCAGATCCCCCCCCCAAGAAATTTCTCTCCAGAAAATTGTATGGACTTTGACCCTGAATAACTCATTTTTGATCAGCTCAAGCTCTTAATAAAAGAAAAAGTTTGAACAATCTGGGGAAAATGACCACCTGTAAAAAAGGAGCCAAGAAGAGACAAGGAAGATATCAATGGTAAAAGAAGAAAAAGTACAAATTTTAAATGGCTAGAAAATTTTTGGTCTTTCAGAATCTACTTTCTTCTTTCTCCATTTTTTACTCCTTTTCTCTCTTTTTTTCCCTTCTTTCCTTTCTTTTTCAGCCAAGGAGGAGTCAAAAAGTCACAATTTTTCAATAACTTGACAAATAAAGTACTATCTAGTGTCTTTTCCCTTGGTATAACGAGAACATAATGCACTATCCCCCTACTTATAGTTACATGCATAATCGGAGATCTACCGCATCAAAAATTAGTCACGGTATAATTTGAGGCACCCTACACCCCACAAATTACAGCATTGGACTGGTCCTTTGTCGGCACCCAAGTGTCGTTTAGGGGGGGGGAGCGTCTATTAAAAAGGAAGAGCGTTTCACTTTCACCATCAGACAGGATGGACATCCGCGATCCGAGCGACTGAAGCCATCAGCCGGGACAGAATAAAAAAGAAAAAAGCGAGTGGTGGTCAGTGGAAAGGAAAGACCCAATTTAAATTTTCCAGTTGACATACAAAACACGCTTGGAGGGGTTCGGAACAATGCGGTTACTTTGTTTTTAGGGAAATTAGGGTTAAATTGTTGGATGTAATTGAGGGAGAGATGTTACACACGTGTAGGTAGTGTGTTTCTCCTTTTCGTTTGTTAGTATATTCGGAGTTAGATTTGATGGAGGCGGAAATGATGAAAAATACACTATTAAGGGGTTTAAGTAGCTGACATTAAAATACTAATAAAGAAATGTTATTTGAGTGTTTCCATTTAAAGAGTGTTAGTAATTTTATGTAACAGCAATGTTAATGTGACTCAACTAGATATAAAGTAGCTAAATTTATTAGATATTTATAGATAAGTTTATATGTTCTTTAAAAAGAGAGTAGTTCGTGAAATTATCTGATGATATTTGGATAACATCTCAAACATATTGTGGACTTTTACAGGTTTAGTTTTGGCAAGATATTTCGAGGTTTAAAGTACACGTTAATTATACACAAAAAAACCCTTACGATTTATCATTCATTCCAAACATCCTTATTCTACAACTTTTTATAAATTTAAGTTTACTTTTTCCCGTGAATTACTACTAAAAACACTACATTTCATCAAATGAAACAAATAAAGCGACTTAATTTTAAAAGATATTTATAACTTCTTAAAAGGGAGGGTTAGGCATTCCTCTCCGAGAGGATTTACAGAACCTAAATTTATTAACTACAAAGAAATAAACATTTTACGTTTCAGGACATCTCCTATAATATTCGAAACCATGAATAAACTCAAGTCTTAAAAACTTGGTAAATTATTAATAACTTTATTATACTAAAAAGGGGGTTTAGGGGGTTTCTCCTAGTAAATTACTCTAGCGGAATTGAACCTATTGTTTTATTATTATATGCTTTGTGTAATATAATGTTTTTTTAATATATTTAATTTTTGTTCCAAATTAATTATATTATACTCAATTTATTGCTGTCACCTAAACAAGTTGTTTTTCTTCTTGGTGACAAATATAATTATTTCCTAATTTCTGTATTAAACCTGTACTGTAATGTAAATAAAAATAAAAAAGAAATAATAATAATAATAAAAAAATAGTAAATTTTTAGAATATTTCCTTTAAAAAAAAAGATCAAAATAATTTTTAGTGTCGATATAAGAATACGTATTTATTCAATTCAATTAATTCTACCGACCTAAGTAAAAAAAAAACACTTCCGAAGAAGACGATGACACCAACAAGCAGCACAGAACACCCCCAGTCACGCACGCACTCGAAAAAATTCCGAATTCCCTCCTCGTCCCAACAACACCACGCTCTTACTACTACTTACTTCCTCAACCTCCACCAAGGTCAAGATCAACAGCGGATGACAACAAAAAGGAGAAGAAGCGCCAGAGACATCATCAATTCCATCGACGAAAGATGCTGATGTACTTCCTCGTTACGCTATTTCGGACGGTGAGATCATCAGTTAAAATAAAATTTGTTATTGATAGTTCCTTCCTTTGAGGTAAGAGATGTATCTCTCTGATGTGTGTACCGTTATAAATTAGTTCTGGGAAGAGCATTAATGAGTTTTTTCTTATGCGGTTCCCATGCTGATGCGCAATGTTTTTTTTGGAGGTGTCGCTACCTGCGGTTTGGGCCGGATTCAAATGCACGTGCTGGCATGCCGACTTCCTGAAATGTCGCCTCTGTGATTTTTTTTTATATTTATTTTAAAAGGTTGTTGTTTAACCTCAGGTTGGGGGTATGTTGTAGAAAAACAACTTTGGGGCAAAAGTTTATCGTTCTGAAATAAGCTAGATGTATCGGGTGCAATGGTCATTCATACATTATGCTTTTTTGCATTAAATGTGTAATTTTATGTATGAAGGATATATTCATGGGATTTAAAAAAGCTAGAGATGTTTGGGGCGAATTTTTATGATCAAAGACATTAATGCAGCAATGGGAAGTTTGAAAAAAACAAACAAAGCCCTTTACATCAATAAAATATATTTTTATATTATGAAAATAATTAGATTTTTAATTCTTATATCTTCAAATCATCTTTACTTCATAACAAAAGTTTAATTTTAATCCTTAATTTTTGAGTTCTTTGATTTAAAAGCTTTGGAATTTTTACATTATTTAATTTTTTAATAAATTCTTATTAATTTATCTACAATCTTTCGAGATAAGAAGTCTTTAAAAGGTTAGAAGTTTACCCCAAATTTTACTCCAATTCTTGTCAAAGAAATATTGACCCAAATAAAATATTTAATATTGAACTTACATTCTACATAAGAATTGGTTTCCCTTTGAAAACTTAAAACCAAGAATAAATTAAAAAAATCTTTATACTAAAAATCTTAGGAGTAATTTGCTTTTGAAAATTTATTTAACTTTTATCACAATAATTTTATCCCAATGTAATCCCCAATTTTTTAAGTACAGAATGATTTTACACATTACATTTACAGAACACAGTAAAAAAATATTTATTTAGGTTTAGAATCTCATAAAAATTATTCCATGGTGTAAACAAATAATATGTAATTGTTTATTCTATTAGTAAACAAAACACAGAAAAACTCATTTTTCGGGAAAAAGTCTAAAAATAGGAAGGCATCGGTGTGATATTTAGAGTGCGTTATCTGGAAAATTTTAAGATTGTAAGATGGATTTCCCTCGTATAGATAATGAAAAATGATAAGACAAAATTGGAGAAGTGTCAAAAACAAGGACATAAACAACGAGAGTCATTTTTGAGATTAGTTTTACACGAGAACACCGAGAAAGAGAGAGACGTTTCCATGACACAAATTGGATCTGAAGATAGGAAAAAAAAATTAATACCTTTTGAGTAGAAATTAGAATCAATCTGTAAAAGAATCTTTGGAATCATTTTCTTTCATTTAGGAAATACGTAATTAGTTCTAATATTTGAAAAATCATTTCTGTTGATGGCATAAAAACCCTACACACTAATATGATTGTAATAGGAGGACCGTATAACAGTTAGTGATAGTTAATTAATTGAAACTTCAGAAAAATAGAGGGTCTATTTGAGGAAAATAATTCAGAACAGTGGCTTATAGGTATTACTTTTTATTTTATAGAGTCACGCATGAGAAAAGTGCATGTAAACGACTTAGAATTAATTTATTACTTAAAAAACAATAGTTCTCATTCATTGCAGGACATAAGAAAAGTTTCCAAGAAACATTTTAAAACTAAAAAAAATCAGTCTGGAGAGAGAGATAGTTTTATTACTTGAATTTAAATAAACTGAAAACGGGTTGATAAGAGGGAAAAATGCATTTAGCATTGAAAATTTCAGAAAACATAGTTTTAAGAAAACAATTAATGAAAATAATAAATAATCTTAATTCGATGCAAAGCAAATTAACAATGATATCCTTATTAGCAATAAATAACGCGGAAATAAGTCACAGAGAAGCACCACAAAGCAACCCAATATTTAAAGCGAGAAGATATACTAATTAGGCCTCCTTGAAACAGGCAATATAACAAAATAAAAAAACACAGTTATTTATTTACTTGGGAGTTTTGAATAGAAATCGAGTAATGTCTTTTTGACAAAAAGTAGAAAATTCTCAGAGATAACGACACAAATTTTACAGTTTTGATTACTTAAAAATTCAAAATTGCTAAAAATTTTCAAACTATCTACTTAAATAAATTTGTCTGTGTTTGATTCAATGAAACTATAACACAACTTTCAAAGTTATGATGATAGTTTTTTTATATTTAAGAGTTAGATTAAAATTAAAATTCTTTAGAATTTTTAAGAAAACACACGTAGAATTTTCAAAGAACAAAATCCTACACACACGCTCTACTTTTTCATGACCAACACGAATGATCGTAAAAAAGTTTATCGACCGTTTTATCATTACTTCTTGAAATTATCGTGATAGCGTTTATAAATCTTTGACAGTTATAAGATTATTTTTATCAATCGAATTCCTTTCAACTTAAATTATTTATCTATTAACCGAAATGTGAGAATTATTTTTACACCTCATTGTAAACTCAAAACAGTTTTATGTGATTATCGTCCCGATCATATCAAAGCTGTCGCAGCGAAAATGTAAATACCAGGTCCATATTAGAGCATTAAAATCAGATAATCAGATGAAAAACTGCAAATAGTTTTATAAATAAAGCTGATGGAGAAGTATGACGCATAACTAGAACTCAAGAAGTTACTTACAAAGCTAATAAAACGCAGTGTATGAGTTAAAGTAAATATGGCGGAGAATTTTTTTTTTCGCAATTTTATAAATAAGTTATGGGTGTAATTAATTATCATCAACAACTTGAAATTTTCATTGATGCCGAAAGGGAAACAAGAAATAGGTATACTTTTAGTTTGACGTATAATGGTTTAATGTATAAATTGAAATATACAATGTTAAAGTATTACATTTTAATAGTAAATTTTATTCAGGATGAATCACACAAATATTAACAAGTAAATCGGACTGAGGGTGAAAAAATTCACCTTAACTAGTACTCTGGTTTAACAATAGTTAATACTAAAACCTCACTGAGCGACGACTCCTATTTTTCTAGCAACGGTGGGTGGTCCACTGGTCACACTCAAAAGGTTCTACTGCATTTTTATCATTCTTAACTTTTTATGTTTTTTACTTAAAGAACTATATTTTATTAAAAGAACTACATATCCATATTTTTCTATTAAAAGGTAAAAGGCATCACCCCCCCCCGTAAGTTGTCCTAAACTAGTAGATAAATACGATGACAAACCGTATTACTAAAAAAAATTTGGCATAGACCATTTAAAAATCAATTGAACTAAGCATTGTGTTATGAAAAATATACACCGACTCTCCTTCTATCTCTATCGAATGTATTATTCTATGTTTGATGGAGAAAAAACTGTAAATACTAAAAAGTAGTATTTTTTCTTAACAAAGGCAATATAATATAGTTTTTATTCTTCAAAACTTCCTTATAACTACCACCTCTTTCAAAACTACCGCAACTTATAGAACTGGCTCATTTTTGAGACAATTGAACCCCCTGTGAAATTACATTTTTCTGCCCTTCTTTACATTACATTCTCTAAAACGCGCGTTGCCCCTCAGGTCAGAAAGTCCTCAAACTCAGAGTTCGACTCAAACTCCTCAACCCCACCCGCTCTCACTTCCCTCCATCAAATACTTCCCATTCCCCACACGAAAATAATAATAACCGTTCCCAAGGCCTTTACCCAACAGGAAGAACAGTCCCTCCCTGTCCTCATCAGTAGTAAGTACGACACAGAGTATTCTCTACGTGATTCACTTCTAAGGGACACACTGGGCGACTAGAGTCGCTTGAAGTCGTTAAGATCCTTATCAAACTGTGTGAAGAAAATGTATTAGACCAGGGGTTCACAAACTTTTGAACATGACGACCCACTTTTATGAACAAAATCCAACGTGACCCACCTCATTTTCAGTTAATTTGCCCATGCCCACAATACTTCAGCTTTGTGTGTATGGGGTTAGGTCACCAACTTTTTGGTTACAATAATAGCACAATTTTATAGAGGTTAAACAAACTTTTTAGGAAATTAAAAGGAATAATTTTTGAAGCTGAGGGTATCAAATTGTTTAACTGTTGATGCAACAATGAGCTCCACAGTAAAAAGGGGGTATTGGGGTCCTCACCAGGGATATTTTTGAAATTTGACTCTTAAATACAGGATTTTAACTCGTTTTATAGTACTCAGAGAAAAATTTCAGTTACAACATCATTTCCCAAGAAAATTCTTAAAATTTCATTGCTTCCCCTGGTGTGGATGGGGAGATATAAGTTTAGAAATACTAATTTTTTTCTCAAATCTTATTTGAATAAGTGAATAATTTTGCATTATCAGCACATTAAAGTGACACACATTATTCTTTTTGCAATATGGTAATTTGATAACACCAATAATACATTTGTAAAAATTATGAAAAAGATACTGTATATTCAGAAAAATTCAAAATCTTGTCACTACCCACCAAAAACTGACTGGCCACCCACAGTTTGAGAACCTCTGCACTGAGGAAAACGGGTGTCATCCTTTCACTTCCAACCGCTATCTTTTGACGCGCTTCTGATAGAACTATTTTTTTAAACAGAATTAGAATCTAAGGAAAATTTCAGCTTATTTTTTACGTGTATGTGGCCCAGGCGCGGATCCAGCGTAGTCCAAGGGGGAGAAAAAGTCCCAAAAAGTACTCAAAATGAGTTAAAACCCTACTTTTACAGGTCACATTTGAAAAAATTTTCTGGGGGGACCCCTATACTCCCCAGCGGTACCAAAAGGGGATGTTGAGTGATACTTTTTAGAAAATCCCCAAAATTTTGACATTTTTTTTTTCAAAAGTCAAAAAGGTGATGGTCTGGAAAAGTGCCCCCCCCCCCTTAGAGGCGTGCTGGATCCACGCCTGATGTAGTCCAGTCCCCTTCTCCTTCGTTTGATGCGGATCCTAACGACTTCGAGCGACTCCAGTGTGTTCCAAGCCCTAATCCAGCCAGCTCGACAAGAAAGAATCTCCAGCACGAGGCAGTCAGTGACAGAAGTCGCGCAGGCACAAAGCCCCCTTCTGTCAACTTGGAATCTCCCCAGCAACCTTGCCGATGAATTTATTTCGGCCAATGTCACAGGCAGGTATGTACACACCGCAGTCGGAAGCAGGGAACCAGATACTCCATGTGTGTGAGGTTTTTTTTTTATTTCGATGTCGTCAGTCAAAAGAATCTGGTTGACAATCGGACGGGTCAAGCGTCGTCGCCCATCGAGGGTGGCCGTTAAGATCTGTATCTTTAAGGCCTGATGTATGGGATGGTGGGTGCTATTTTTGGCGAGAGGTTGTCGGCTTTTTGGCGACTGATGGCAAAGGATGGTTCCGATGTAGCAGTGGGAAAAAGAGGGGTTGGAATGCTGTCTGTTTTACATACTTAGGAGTACCTTATATTTTTAAACAAGCAGGGCAAAAAATGGTAGTCATTCAAATTAATAAAATTAAATAATTGTGATAAAATCTTCTATTCTCTAATTTATCTTTATAAACAGTGTAAAGAAAACAGCAGACTCATTCTAAATGGGGAAATCATTATAAGCGCTTTTTAAACACTCACACTGTCATCAGCAGTTTTAAATACTACTACAGTCGACTCCGCTTAATGTGATCACTTTTGTCCAAGAGTAGAATGATAACAATAAGCTATTTGATACTACAAAGCTTAAAACAGCATAACTCGAGTATTTGCTTTAAAATCACAACTATGTAGTCCTAATTGAAGTATTTAAAACGATTCCATAGAATGTGTTTGACATTGGAACATATAACACTAATAAATTAACGACTCATTCTGTAAGATTTGTTTTAAAATTGGCTTTTAACAACCGATTGGCGGATTGACATCATTTAAAAAAGAGGTAGATAAATTGTTATAAACCAATGAAAAAAATCTGTAGGGTTTAAAAAATTGCTTTGAAACAAATAGAACACGTCACCTCCAAAATTAAATAAAACTAAAATTTTGACTCTGAGAGATTTTAATTTGATATTTTTATGCTCCCCTAGCTGTATTCATCCGTACATAATGTGAATCCTAAAGAGAGTAATTTTTTAAACCGTCAATTCTGGTTTTACAAATAATATGTAAATTAATTTATAATTATCACTACCATTTCTTTTCTATCAAATAAAATTTAGTAATAAAATAAATTAAAAGTCAATTTGTAAAAAAACAAATAAGAAAGACCATAATATTACCACTTTACACTTAAGAGTGAAGGGTTATTTAATAAGTTCTACACTTACACTCTACATTATATTTCTAGATAATAATTACAACCAAACAACGCAAACTGATTGAAAGACTCGGATATTAATATATTGGTTGATAACATTATTAAACTCATCATTTTCAATTGTATAAAAACGCTACATACATTGTCAAACACCATTGAGAAGAATATGAGAACACATCGACAAGAATTACACCCTAACTCAATTCGAATTGAATATTCCGCACGCAAACCAAACCGAAACCGCGGTTATGAATTCCTAAAAAAAAAAAGCTTTCAATGGCGGACAGTCTCCATGTCTGAATGCGACAATAGAACCATCAATGCAAAGAGGTCGGAGAGTAATCCTGTCAATCTGATTACTTTTATTACGGAATTGTCAATGTTTATGGGCCCCATTGTCATCCTTTTCCCGTTATGGCATGATAATACCCCAGTTCTGACAACCGAGCGTTAAAAGTGACAGATTTTCGGCTATATTTATACAGGAGTTCATTTGTATTCCACCGAAGCTCCAAAAGTACAATGGCAGACTGCATCAGATAGTGTTGAAGGCATTTTCACTAAGCTCTACCAGAGATAGTTCGACTATAGCAGTTTAGTAGACCATTATGGTCTTAATAACTAAAGAATCAGTATGTCTGTTGAATCGGTTTTAATTCAATGAATTTCTCCGCACTTTCAAGTATATGTGTAATAGTCATACCGCCAGGAGAAAAATTTTGACAAAAAAAAAAAACTCTGAAAAAAGTGCAAAGCCAAATGATAGCCACGCAGATTCTGCACAAAACTTTCGTTCATCGTTTATGAATTACCGTCACCCCTAAAACTGAATGGGAAAATCCGTTCCCATAACAATCGCAACAATGTTGTAAGACGTAAACAAATTCTCTTCTGGGCGGTATATCTACCAATTCAAGTTAGTTTTGGATATTAACAATAGAGTGATAATAGGTCAGTCAGAAGTAAAAATAAATGTTATACGCTGTGGTAACACAACACTAATAAAATTATTAGTACAAACAATTCTTACATCTAAGAAAAAGCAACTAGTGTTTTATAATGCATCAATCCCATCAATTTTTCTCTAGTTCAGAGTCAACACCAAAGACCTTTTAATGGACTCTAACCGTCTGACGTCACACGGAACCAACACGTGACCTACTGAGCTTGCAATTGGCTACCACAGATACTAAACTACCTACTGAGCTTGCAATGGACTCTAACCGTCTGACGTCACACGGAACCAACACGTGACCTACTGAGCTTGCGATTGGTTACCACAGATACTACACTAGTAGATCTATTAGTGTAGTATCTGTGGTAACCAATTGCAAGCTCAGTTGTAGGTCACGTGTTGGTTCCGTGAAGTCTCGAACCAGATAGGCGGTTAGAGTCCATTGACTACCACAGATACTAAACTAGTAGATCTACTAGTGTAGTATCTGTGGTAACCAATTGCAAGCTCAGTAGGTCACGTGTTGGTTCCGTGTGAAGTCTCGAACCAGATAGGCGGTTAGAGTCCATTGCATTATTACATTAAATCTCAGGAGCATTTTTAGTAAAAACTAGTGGTTTATAAATCTTTGAATCGCAATTCTTTCCCATGAATAAAAGAAGCAACCATCTTAATTTAAAGTGGAAAATGTCCTATATTGACAGAGGAGTTCATTTGTAATCCACTGAAACTCCAAAAGGTACAATAGCAGACAGAATAAATTAGTCTCCATAAAACCCTACTCTTTGACTTTATACATTTGATTCACTGAATTTCCCTCACTTTTCTCAAAATACACACTTTAAAGTGCCCACAGGTGTATGATCATCTGCATCAACCAGAACCAAACACAGACTCTTCTACACTAAAAAAATATTCCAGATTCCCCTCTCGACCATACAGGTGTATACCGTCAGCTGTGCGAGAGCCCTCAACTACGCAGTTGTGACGTCTCTCACGAGAACCGAAACCACCGGCCAATCGATCGGGAGCTACTTACTACCTGTGCTCCGTGAATGAAATGAATTATGCATGGGAATGAACGCATTGTCTCGTTTGCAGAAGGGGTGGAATGGACAGCAGGTGGGAAGGGGTTTTTCCCAGTTTTTCCATCCATAGACGAACCGTTGTTGACTTACGAGGTGGTTTCGGTTTTGTAACAAAGGAGGAGGGTGTTTGGAAGGTGACGGTAGCGTTTGTGGTGATTATGTCACGAGCAGAAGTCGCATTCCTGGCGGAATTCGTGTAAATGATGACGTATGGTGTCTTTTTTTTTCGCAAGATGCGAAGGAAACCCTCAAAATGCTAAAGTATTTTAGAAGATTTTCACAAAAATGCGAATGAATAATCTCAAAGTTAGAAATACTAGAAGAATATAAATATGTGTAGTTGAATTTGTTGAAATACATAATATTTTAAGATTTTAAAGAAGTATTTAGCATTGAGTTTGTTCCTTGGGTAGTTTTCTATTTGGTATTAATCTTTCCCATCTAAAAAAACTACCTATTTGTCAATTTTCTACTTTTTAGCTTTTTTTTTTTTAAGAAAGAGTTTTTATGTTTTGAGATTTTCATATTTCGTGTATTGCAGGAAAGCCTTGCTTTCGCATTTGTCAATATCACAGGAATAATCCATCTTAGTGAGAGTTAAAGTTTTCAAGGTTAGGTTACACATTAACTGTAAAACGTTTTTTTATTTCTTAATACATACAAGTTTCTGTCTAGCACAAAAAATACAAAATTTTAGATAATGTTTTCCAAAGGAGTTAGATCAAAATGAACAGGATATCTTTTTACTCAATCCGACTTCATGTTTGGAAAGGTTTTACTTTATGTATTGTTTTGAGGTGTATTTTGTATTGTGTGTGACTTGTCAAAATATAATTTGTAAGATATTGCTAGGACAAAAGTGTATTCAATTCATAATTTTAAGGAAAGTTCATGATCTTAAAGCTTAAATTAAATTTAATAAAATATTCTTTGTGTGTGTTGTCAACCTTTCATCCCTTGAGTGGGTCGATAAATTGAGTACCAAGCGTGCTTGGGAACTAAACACTGGGAGTCTTGCGTTAGACTGACCACCTAACCGAGACATATGCCTTGCACCCCAGGGCCCACGGTCAGGAGAACGAAGATGGGCATCGTAGGCCTTGGCCCACTAGGGCTGTTGCGCCGAGGAGTTTAGTTTTAGTTTAGTGTTGTAATAAGTTCCACACAAAAATTTCATGTAAGCGGTAAATTCGAAAACTCACTAGCAAATCTAGCAATGAGATAATCAAAAAATTATTATAAAGAAAATATGTTAAATTTTTATTTCATTTTTTGGTAAAAAAAAAAAACCTCTAAAGCATTTTCCATACACTCAGATCTTTGTTATACCTCTATTAATTTTAATGTCTTTAAATAAATGAATTTAAGCATGAGACCCTCTCCAAAACTCAGAACTCCAAATTCCGCATATGACTGCAAAAAAAACCCGCCTTCTCATTCAAATAAGGATATAAAACACTCCATTGATATATGAAGCCATTCTAAACAAAGAATTCAAATATTTACTAAGCAGAATCTTCTATAGTAAAAAGGTGTTGCCCCCCTCTCCTATCACTCAACAATAAGCTTCTCTCCACTGTTGCGGTGTTCTTTGAACTCGACACCAATAAAGGAGACACAATAATTACAGAGTAAAAGATATTGTTTTGCCAACAATTGAATTTGATTGATTTTAAAATCATTTTCGTTTTTGCTACTGTGAAGTGAACATGGTTTCCGAGATTCAGCCGTTAGCTTGACACAAATGCGAGGATGTATCAAGCTAACGACTGAAATGTCTGCTGGGAGGGAATAAGGGACTCCAAGGTAAGTTATTCGTTGGCCCTGAATTTTATGGAGGGATTTTATGTTAATTAGGTTGTCTAATTAAATGGTAATAAGGATATTTTATTTTTAAGTCAAAAAAAATTTTGTAATGATTTTTCTCTAACAATATTTATAAGTAATTAGAATAAGTTTCAAAGTTTTATCATTTAGTTTTTAGTTTACACTGAATTTAACCAAGCACTAAATTTTTTTAATTTACCTTTGAAAGAATAAAAATATGTAATCTTATGTATTTAAAAATAATTTATTGCTATCATTCCTTCGCAATGTATTACATGAAATTTTTATAACTAAATTGTGGGTTCAAGCAACAATTAAAAAACTCTGCTTTCACAAAGACAGATTTAAAAGTCGTTTTCAGAAACATCCCTAACCCCCCACTCCCCAAAAAAGCAATATAACTCCCACCAAAACAATTTAATGGTTTAACCAATCAACACACGTCCCCCGAAACGAATTAAGTCGAAATGTGTATTGAGGAGAAGCAAACACTAAAGGAGATTACAGTCATCTTGAGCGAAAAGGGGATGTCGCGCTCTGGTTCGCGCTGTTACAACAAGACGCAGCTGATGAGGATAAGCCTGGTCCACCCTTTTCCTGACGGGAGGATTAATTCTGGGTAATGTGTAACGACAAGATCGGATTTGTGAATAAAAGAAAAACAATGGAACTTTAATGGGTTCGTGTGTTGTCAAAATGACAGCTACTCTTTAAATACTTTTTTTTTGGATTGGATTGAGTTTGTTAAAAATAAAATTAATGGGATATAAGTAAGCTCTAACACCAATGCATTAACACTATCAAGTTCACAGAAGTATAGTTTTTTATATGAAGTTTAAACTTGTTTTATCGTTACTTAGTTTAGACAAATTATTCTTTTATTCTTTTAAGAAAAAAAAAGCAAATTAATCAATTAAAAAAAAATTGGATTTTATATAGTAACTTAATTCTTGATATAAGTATACTTATTTAGAAGATGTTTGAAATACGTTATTCTGGTCCACTGAGTGTTTGCTCCTTTTGAATCATGTTACCTGTTTAAAGTTCAAGTTTGCTTTCTTTTACATGGGATATAATTTAACACAACTGCTTCATAACAAATTACACTGTAAATAAGAACGGAAATAGGTTCGATTTCGATAGTGTATGTATTAGTCACACAACAGAGGTCAGTCACACGTTAAACTGATACATTACGAGGGTGGGGTCAAAGCATACATATTCATGCGACGTAACACACGGCAAATCGCTATACCATGACCCTCTAATTAAAAAAAAAACTTCATATAGTACTATATTCCCTATACTTATTTTACGCGTCCCATGACCGTCAAATAGGGGGAAATCTAACACCCTAGATGGAGAAATAACACCTGTGCACAGCAATACACAAAAAAAATAACTTCCATGGCAACGAGGTGTTTTGCGTCTTAAGTTTCCGGCAACAAAAAACTTGGTTGTGTTTCGTCAACAGAGAAATCGATTCCTGGATCGATTTCTCGAAGGTAGCTGTATTATTTTTGGATAGAGACCATTTATTTGTTTTGTTCTAGATGTGGTATTGGTAACCGAGTTATATTTCAGGTTAGGCGTGACCACATGATCTGAAGCATGATTTCGTTTCGTTAAAAAGTGTTTTTTTTGCCTATTAATTTTATTACAGATGAATTAGTTTCACGTTTTTAAATTATGGTCTTTCGATTTCCATACATGCAGTTATTGTAGCTAATATTTAATGGGAATCATTATTATTTTTCCTTGAAAGCTCCAATTTCAGTTCTTTTATTTTAAAGTTTATCATAATATCAAATGAGACCAAGGATAAACCGTATTTAACTTAAAATGTACTTTCCCTTGAAAGGATACCAAGAGAAGTTAAATCGTAACTAACGATTGAAATTAAACTACGGATTCCGTCAGTAACCCATACAAATTAATAGTAGGAAGTTTTCTTGGTAAAAAAAATTTAGATAAATTTTACAGGAAAACTTCTGTTTATAGTAGCAATAACTTTGGAACTTTGCTCTACACATGAGTGGAAAGAGGAGGGAAATAACTACCTCCTATAGGAAAATATAGCCCCTTGAATTTGTGAAATTGATGTTCATTCATGGCATTTTTTATTTTAATTTGGAATTAAAGTAAATTATTCTTTATTTCCTTATTATTTGTGAAGTAAACTAATCCAAATAAAATTTGCTTTAAATTTAAAAGTGTTTTTAACTTTTTTTATCCAGGGAATATTTGAATCCATTCATATACACTTACTCCCTTGAAACTGTCTTAATGACTCGGTTTCATAATAATTTCGAATTTTATTAGTCTTATTAGTCTTTCTATTTCTCACTTTTGTGTGGGAACTAAGCAGAAATATAATTTAAATGTAAACTTAAGTGTTTTTTAAGATTTTCATTCACTTGAAACTTCATAAGGTCAAAAAAGGTAATAAGTCCATCAACTTTTTTCAACAGTGAAATATTTCTGAATGTACTTATATTTGTTTCAATGATTGCCCTGCTTTCTACATAGGGTCCAGAATTTCCAGTAAAAATTTGGCAGTTACACAACGAAAATTCCATAACTTACGCATCCCCCCCCCCCGATTTTTTCTAAACTCGGTTTTCGGGCTTATTCCCTTTTTCAAACTGACGATTCAACTGACACAACACAAAAATCCATTCACGAACATATTCCACCATCCCAATCAATAACCGACCTTGCCACATTAATTATCTTCCTAACAGTAGGCCCTCAAAAGTCCAAAATGTCTCAAGGAGCCGATGAAGAACGATTGGTTTCGGGGAGGAACACAGACGTTGCGCATTCCACTTCTGCAGGTGATCTTTTCCAAATAAAAATCGATTTCGTGCCGAGCGTGAGGCATGATTCCGATTCATTCGTTCCAATGGGGCTGACCACAGTCACGTATTTTTTGACACTTCGGAAGCCGGCCTTGTGTGACTGACTGTGTACGTTGTTGTTAAGTCTAGAGAGGGAGTTGTTATGTTAGAGAGAGTGTCTGGGATAGCTTCCGATTCGGGGCTTGTGTGTATACGCGTTTGGAGAGAGCAGACGTAAATATACAAGTTCTCTGCTCCAAGAGAACCACGGAGAGACTGTGCGAGTGTGAACAAATGTTGACACAGTTAAGAATTCAACTTAACACCTCGTGAAGGCTTTCTCGCAAACTAAAACCAGAAATAGCCTGTCCAGAACATAAGACCCAATCAATACAATTTAGTTGATTATCAACGCCAAAACTGAAAACTGAAACTACGAAAATGTAAACAAGATTGTAGATGAGTCGTTTAGTTTCAAAACCATATAAGTCACTTTTTTCTAATTTTTCAGGAACAACAAAATTAAGCACTTACAAAACCCTTATTTAAGATGGTAGGAGATGGTTACATTATCAACATGTATAAGCTTATAGAATTAGTTGGAGCACTTTTCAGCATAAAAGTTTTAAAACACTGTTTTTGGTCACAAAATTATAGATTTCTCTCAAAATTAGTGTTAGTCATGAAACATTAAATCTATATTTTTTTAAAGATTAAAACTTGGCTACTTGCTAGATCTGTATTTTAACAATCATAACATAACATAAACTGAAAATTGAAAAAAAATTATCTATCTGGTTTTAAAACTAGACGACTCAGATATAAACGAGAAATACATAAAAAAAAGGATTTTCTCGAAAAAAAACCGACCAAGAACTAAAGAGAAACTGTGTGTGTGAACAAATGAGCACAGGTTGTTTCACAGTTAAGAATTCAATCCTATATTCCGTGAAGCCTTACCCACAATCTTAAACGAAACCAGACATATATATTTTATCCACAAGATGAAGCTGTAGTCACAAAAAAACCTGTCCACAATCATCCTAGTATTGAGATGACCAAAATATGGTTCTATGGTTCACAGGATCATCATCATCATCATCATTGACAATATACTAAAGCGAGGAGACTGTTAACACAAGCTATTAGTATAACAGAGTTAAAACACAAGAAATAAATCCCCCCTAAACTTACATAATTTGCTGGGAGAATGCTCAAAAATAGCACAAATTATAGAACAGGTGTTGGCTATGAAAACAAGGCAGTCTTTTCATCTAAAAGGAATGGAGAGGATCCAAAGGAAGTTCCGTTCTGGCAAGGTAACTCTGGAAGATTCCATTAGGGAATGATAATAGAGACCACAAGGAAATTCAGGGACAAAATACTAAAAATAAAAAATTAGCAAAATGAAAGATTTTTCAATCAAGATTCTGAATTATTCTGTAGGAGGTGTCTTTAATGGAGAATCAAATCCATCCTTTCTTAAGAACAAGTGCCCCTAAGAGATCTATTGAATGAGTAAAAGCTGGTCCTTCTCGATATGGATGTGTTATTTGAGATAAATATGTGTGATACACTTGAAAGGAAGAGGGATTTTTGATAAAAGAAATTCAGCATTTAATGCTGCAGGGGTTCATCCAGGTTTTCTGCCAGGGCCCTGTTTTACGAATTTTGAAAAAAATTGTAAGGAATTTTGTAAAAAGTAAATGGAATTTTGTGAAAAATCAAATGGAATTTTGTGAAAATGAAGGTACTACAATACAATGGAATACATTCCACAGCATTCATAACCGTATGGAATGGGTCCAAAACTGCCAAAGTCCATTCCAAAATGATAAAAACACTCCTGAAAACAATTTACAAACTATTTTTGATCTTTGGACTTTTGTGAGTGTCCATTTTGGGTAATTGGAATTTTGTGAAGGGTCCTTTTTTGAAGATTAGAATTTTGTGAAAGGTGCTAAAACGGACCCATTTTTCTTCTAGATGAACCATGAACCCCTGTGATGATAACAATAAAGATTTATTGTAATTTTTCTATAGAGCAGTATGAGATCATATTTGGTGTACTATTGGCTTTGTAATAGTGGATAGGGAGAGGTGTATAGGTAGGATAGGACCCACAGATACACCCCGAAGACTACGTGATGGTATATGATAAGCAGAATTTTAGTCTTAATCTAATCTAATGAATCTCTAATCTAAAGAAATCTTAATTTAGTGCTCCCTCACTTCCAATATCCTCCTTAGGTTCCACTAACCGACCCTGGTTCCTATATTTGCATGCTGAATGTGTCAGCAAACTGCAAAACGAACTCTTAGAGGGTTAAAGGACCCCTGAACCCTTCGTCTTTATTGTTTCAGACGCCGGAACCTTGCAAACCTCAGCATCAGGAGCACATGAATCACTACTACAGTGTAGGCGGAGGGACCAACCTTTCCCAGAGTTAAAAATCGAAAATAAAAAAAAAATAGGTTAATGACGTGCGTAAAAGCGGAGGTGCTACTAGAGTCATGCAGGGAGCATTTGACACATTGCCAGGGGTCGAGAGCACTGTTCGCACGCGCTTCAAACGATCAATCGTTGCGCTTCGGGGAACGGGTGCAGCATGCCGTGAAAACTCTTCATGTCGGCACACAAAACGGTTGGAAATGACACACTCGCATCGCTGGAGAAAGTAGACCGAAAAAGACAATATGTGTGCAAACGGGTCTTTAGAGATAAAAAAAATGGTCGTTTTCCCATCCCGGTGAAATTGTTGTTATTAAGCTTTTAAGCTTAAAGACGGTTCGCAAACAATGAGAAAATAATAATGTGCAGTTTTGTTGTAGCTTTTGTATTGACTATAAACTGGAGTGGGGCGTATTTAACCCTTTTTTTCTTAAATGTGGGATTTGGTGCGTTAATCTCTCAGGGATGTCGTTTGAAGTTTGCCTAGTATTTCAAAAAAAACTTTCAAATCGTAACATGTGTGTTATTTAAGGATTTTGATTATTTTCAAAGATACATTTCGAGGAACGTACTCGTTTTATACTTTTCTTTTCGTGGTTTGTAGATGCTTTTCAAATTTAAATTTAATTTCGCTTACTGAATATGACGTCATCCAATATTTTAAGCAGTATAATTAATAATTAATTTTAAGCAATTTAAGTAGGGAAACAAATTACAAGAGGGGGAAAAACCCAAAAAGCAAAAGGAAAAAAACCTTGAATTGTTATTAAATCCCAAAGGAGCTAAAAGCTCTTCCATGGGTTGACGGAATTCTAAGTAAAAAGTACATATTTGTTATTATTATTAAAAAAAGAAAAGGTTGTATAAATCAGTGCATATAAATAGGAAAATTTGATTTTTTAAAAATATTATATGACCAAATGACAGGGAATGGTATTTCTGAACAACTGTTGTAGTTTGTTAAGTTTTTTTAGTGATAAATTACTTGTCTACATACAACATTAAACAACCTCTATATCATAACATCACACCTTTTAATGCAGAAATTATTCCAGGCCATCAAAATGTATAGCATTTTTCATCATGTACATTTGAGCTTCTCAGGATGAAAGTGGTATAAGTCCAAAAATACAAAATTTGAGAAAAGCATGGATTTGAATGTGGATTGGTGTGGTAATCGTCTAAGTCAAAAGCTCAATGATTGGCCCGTAAGAGCAATCTAAAAAGTGCCGGCTCCATAGGAACAACAAAGGTGCCTTTAGAGAGAAAGCCTTCGACTGCTCAAAACTACATCCAGTGGACTTACATCACTTTCATTCTAATCAGCTCATTTGTTATTCAGTCATAAAAAATATGCAATACAAAATTCCTTCCCTAATATAAACTTAAACTTTTAGATACTCAAAATACTGCAGAAGAATTTAGGGTCATAAACAAAAAAATATATATTAAATTATATATATTAAATTACTTACATAAACAACACCTTTTTAAAATACCATTATACAAAAGATAAAAGAGTTTATTTTTCTGAGTGAAAACAAAAAACGCCCCACATAAGCAAGAGGCTAAACAAAACACCTCTCTACCTCTACACATTCCCTAAAGCCCAAAGCACAAGCTCTCCTTCCCTAACTGCGTCATACCTACCTTCGAAGAAAAAACCGAGTTAATTCACCAGCGCGCTTATTAAGCCCCCCCCCCCCGTTTCCGCGACAACAAAACTCCGTGGAGTTACAAAACACCAGGCGAAATGCGCAAAAAAATTATTTTCGCCAAGCTGCTGTTGACACGTTATTCCCTCCGGTGACCCGACCATTGTGGAGAGGATGAAAAGGTGGGGAGAAGCTATTGATGGGGGGAAATCGATTTAATGGGAGTAATTTTAGGCATTGGATATGTATCTCATATTTTATGTATTTTCATAAGCATTATTTACAATTCGGAGCTATATTAAGGGCAAATAAGAGGAAGTTAAGTGACACGTGTCCGTTCTAAATAATTAATTGCTAATAGAATTGGAATTTTTAGCTTAAAAAACATGATATTTTACAATTTTATACCTTATTCTTATTTAAATCGCAAATTATCTATTCAAATCTGTTGAAATTGAAAATTATTGGCTTTGCGAAAATTTGTTTTTTAAAATAATAAAAAATTAATTCTTCTAATAGCCACTAAATATCAGGATATAAATTTTAATTTCGCTTACACGATTAAATATCCATTGGATAGACTTAATTGATAGCCCTTGCCTCTTAAGAAATAAAACAAAACTAAAAATAACAATAAATTATAAGTAAAGTTTATAAAATAAAGTTTAAAACTTTTATACATTCTTGTACTTTAAAAAATAATTGATGAAATAAAACTGTTATAAGCAAAAAAAAAAGTTTTAAATATCTATTTGTCATTTAATTTCGAAACAAACTTTTTTAAGATATTAAGTCAAGTTTTAAAAATAAAGTTCAAAACTTATACATAGTAGGTACACTCTCTTACATTAAAAAACCATTGTTAAAATAAATGTTATATATCTGTGTCATTTAATTTGGAAAGAAACCTTTTTATTTTTTATAATAATCCCCTTTTTATTTCTTGTTTAAAATACCTAGTTAAAATCTTTCTTAGAAGTATACTTATTTATTTATAACCACAAGAACTTTAAAAAATTGTTTATATCCATCGTCTATTTGATAAATATATCACTCGATAATTTAATATCGATACTAAATTTATCGATTTTGTCCATCATTAAAAAAAAAAACGCTTTAAAATCGAAAATCGCTGGTGAACCGTGATGGAGAATAGCAGGGAAACTTTATTGCGGAGATCGTTAATTGCTTAGCCCCCTGTCGCAGCGCATGCGCCGTGTGAAATTTCGGTGTTTTTGTATTATGAAGAAAGGTGAATGTGTGAAAAGGAAAATATTTTGAGGGTTTAATCATGCGTAGAAGCGAGTTTCCTTAAAGGAAAATAAGAGTGGACGTTGTTAAAACGTTTTGAAGCATTAAAAGTTGTTTTTGTTAGAGTTATTGAAATGAGTTTTATCACAAAAGCTCGTTAAGAAAGAGGGAGGTAGCTGTTGGTTTTTGAAAATGCTTTGGATAAAAGGAAATCTACTTAGAAATGTAACACTTGGCTGATTTACTTTTCTTTTTGATTTCTCGAAATGATTTTGCATGCTTGAAAAGTTTTAGTTAATGGCGTAGTTATTAGTTCTTTTCTACTAAAGTGCAAAGCCAGATACAAGGTAAAAGAGTCGTTAACACTATGCAGTTAATCCTATGCAAATCAACTTAAGAATAAATACCATTTTACAAGGGCGCCAAAACGGTATTAAAATAATTTTATTCTTGTAATTCATGAATATAAAAATGAAAAAAAAAAGTACAGAAGACAACACAGTCTCTCCGACACATTGTTTTGACAACTTGCATTGTTTTTTTATTGTTGAAAAATATACGGAAGCAAGTTACATAGTTTTCACAGAGTGAGGGGGTTGTAAGGATCGCGGAGGGATCCAAAGTTCTATATCTTGTGCGTTTATGTACAGCCTTTCTTAAACTCTCTTTTCATATTCAGTCCATTAATAACACTGATAATAAATTTCTTAAAAACCTTTTTGTCAAATTATACTCTAATTAACAAAACGGGCCACTAATGTCACACATGAATTATTATTTTTTTTACTTCTATAGTTAGCAAAATAGGTCAAAGTGCCTTATGCATCATTGGTATCATACATGCTACGTGACTGTTAGTAGTCAAAGGGTTAAATGAATATTCTGAATTAAAACTTGCGTTGAAATAAGGAGTAAAATAATTTACAACAAACGGCGGCATATACGGCCCCTGGCGAAGTAGTAGTCACAATTTTACATAGTTTCGGACCTAAAAATAACCCATGACTCGACCAGTCATTTCGCACATGCCCCAAATCACCCCCACTTCGCACACTATCACCTCGTCCGATCAGCAAAGAATCGACCAGAGAGAGAGAAGAAGAAGACAATAAAAGAGGGCTCAAACGACACCAAGACCGATGAGTGACAAAGGAAATCCAGAAAGAGCCGAGGGTTTAAAATAAGACCTGCGGAGAGAAGAATCTCTGGCACCAAGCCACCCCTTTCCGGAAGGCGTGTGTGTGACCATCAAACGATTTTTGTGCCCGCTCAGCAACCGCACTTCGGTATAAATAAGTAATCAAGGATGAAGGGGTAAATAAACAGATGGGTTGTTGGGAGGGGGGACCTTTTTTTTTTGACGGAAATAGATTAAAAGGTCTTTGGGATGTTTGATGGACCAGGGTGGGATGTGTTGTGGACGAGAAATCGACCAGTTCTTATTTAGTGTTATTTTACAATCAATGGTATTTTTCAACAATTGCATTCAAATTTAAATTCAATCGTAGAGAAAAAAAAAATACTCATTTAATACTTACGTATATGCAACACGAAAACTTCATCTTAATTTTAAAACTAATTTTTTTAATATATTGGAGAAAATGTTGGATGAAAAAAATATTCAAGTTGAATATATCTCCTTCCAAGCAATTTTGACATGAGTAATAATTAATTTTCGGGATGATAACAACTTTTGGTAGTAATCAGTAATCTCTTACGGCGTTTGGATCGTTGAAATCTCTTTGAGAATTATACATACGCAATAAAAATAAATACTCGGGAAAGTATATTTAAATTAAAATGGATTATTTATACTTAAACTTTGTATTTAACTTTTCTGAGCTGTCTATTTATCTTCACAGTATCCGTCATGTCTCTATGCCTTCTATTAACTTGTATAAATATATTTAATTAAATACTCTTCAAGAAACAAGCAATGGAACAAGCACTAGGAACTTTTTCAGAAAAAAAAATGAAATGCACAGTAGTTATAAGGAGAGAAGAACCCAAGGAATACTGGTGACATTTTTAGACTTTTTAAAGCATCATTTCGCTAGTAAAGCCATAATAACTATAAAATATCAAGTTCAATTCATTTTATGCCCTCTAAAAACTGTATTAACTTGCACATACTATATTCAGTCAAATACTGTGCATGAAATAAGCAATGGAACAGGCTCTGTTTTAAACACTTCTCAGAAAATAGCATAAACACTAGTGTAAGGAGGGAAAACCAAGGAATGCTGACGGCATTTTCACACACTTTTTAAAGAATCAATTTGATTATAAAATCGCTATCACTATAAAATATCACGTTTAGCATAAAATGTTCTACATTTTCGAACAATTCTTAATACATTTAAGTATTAATTTGAATTACTTTCCATAATAAAATTATTTTTTTTAAGCATTTGTTCCTACATATCATCGGCATTTTTTTTTCTCCAAGAACAGGTCACATCCGTGATTTTCCCACAAGCAAGTATACTGTCTGTCTATCACAAGATGTGCTCTCGTTTACATTTCTTACATTCATTCGTTTAGTATTGTTTCTATAGCAACCGCCACAACTAGTCCAGAGCTCATCTTGTGGTAGACAGACAACACATATTTTTTTTAAAAAATAGTGATGAGGGGTGCTTACCTTGCTATCTCGAAGCCGGCCTCTCCAAGTGGTTCCCCTTCTGTTCCACCTCGGGCTGGACCACGATGGAAGTGGTGGTCCTCGAGCCCACGAACGAAGACTCAATCCAAATGACCTTGTGGTCGTTTGCAGGGGAGGACTCCTCCTCGTCCTCCTCCTGGACAGTCCTCTCCTTGACCTTCCTCTCCCCGCGCGACTCCTCGCCGTCCTCCCACTCGCTGTGGTAGATGCTCTGGCTGTACGAGTAGCGCTTGGGGTTCACATCCATCCCCTGATGCGTCTTCGAAGTAGTGTCTGTCGTCGTGTCACCGCTGGACAGGTTGTCCAGGGTGTTGGTGGTCACCTCTTCGAAAGTGTCCATCGACATGTTGTGGATGTCCTCGCAGGTGTCCTCGGCGGTGGGGGGCTTGGGGCTCGAGTCCCCTTCCGTGTCCATGGACACTGTCGCCGCGTCCGCACCCGTATCGTCGGGGTGGACCCCTCCCGTGGGGGAGGACGAAGTGGTGCGTCCGAATGCGTCCTCCCCGTCGAAAGACACGTCGGTGGTGGCGACCCCTGCTTCGTCCAGGGACGCGTCAGTGCCCCCGCCTCCGCAAGGGGAGGTTCGGGACGAGCTGGACACACCACTGCTCGTAGTGGACGTTCGGGCCCTCCAGCCTAGGTAAGGCTCTCGGAACGCCTTGGCCAGTGCTAGGGACAGGGCGGGCCCGTCTGGGGAGCCTCTGGACCATGGAATGTTCTCTCGGGACGATCTGAGCGACCTGACGGGACGTCGCAGCCCGCACGAGGCCAGGCTGGACGTGGAGGATGCCAGGGATTTCGCCGCAGCCCACCCCCTCTTCTCTTTCTCGGCAGACGATTTCAAGAGGAAGCCCGTCTTCTGCTTGTCCGACCGCTTGTACCAGTCGGGGAGGGGCAGGCTCTGGAGCGAGCGCTGGATCCGCAGTTCGTGCTCGGAGCGCGCCCGACCGGAGTCGTCCGCGAGCTCCTCCCCGAGGTCCGAGTCGTCGGGGTGCTCCTCCCCGCTGTCCAGCGCGCTCGAGCTGCGCCACTTGTCTTCCTCCTCGTCCGTCACCAGCAGGTCCACGTCCGTCTCCAGGTAGCTCAGGCTCTGGCTGCGGCGGCCGCCCACGCTCTTGCGGAAGGACTGGACGTAGCTGGCCCACTGGTCGTCGGGGGTGCTGCCTCGGGACGAGCCCACCCCCCTGCTGCGCTCGTCCTCGTCCTGCTGGTCCTTGGCCGGACTGAGCCCTCGCAGCGCCCCTCGCTCTTTGGCCCACTTCTCGCTGACCGCCTTCTCGATGGCGTTGAGGTCCGGCACGCTGGTCACTATCCGGGCGCGGTCCGTCTGGGCCTGGGTCAGGAACTGCTGGAACTTCTTCCCGCTGTCTCCTCCAGATGATTTGGGAACCGACAGGTGTGCTCGGTTGTCCAGATACTGCTTCCGGGCGATTTCCGCCCTGTTGAGTCGCGTCAGGGGCGGAGCGGGCTTGGCGAGGATCGCCGACGGCGGAGGGGGGATGGGGGGTTTGGTGAGTGCGTTCTTGTACCCCGTGATCCGTTCGATCGCCTCGGGGTCGGGCACGAACTTCTTGCGGGGCAGGGAGAGCTTCTTCGGCGCGTGGAATCCGTTCGTGGTCACCGGTGGTTTGGGTGGGAGCGCCGGCTTCTCGTTCGGTTTCGAGTGACCGTTGGTCATCTCCCCTTTGAAAGGGTTGGCGGCGTCGCGCGACGCCGCATTCTCCACTTTTGGAGAGGGGGTCTTGAGTATTCCGTTGGGCACGGGTTTCGGTGGCTGCTGTTCAGGGGTTTTGGGTGGCGTGTGCGACACGGGGGTGAAGGTCTCCCTCCAGTCGACGTTCTCGGTGACGGGGGATAATTCTTGACACCATCCGAGCGAGCGGGGGTCTGCCACGGGGGAGCGGCGCTTGGCTTGCGCCGGGGGGGTGGTCCCCCCGTGCGACCGCTTCGACGAGTCGGTGAGCCGCACGCGCAGGTCGATCCCCACGGGGCGGGCCACGTTCTTGTGTCCGGCCGGCACGACGCTCGCGTGCACGCTCACGAGCCGCACGGGCTCGTCGCTGTCGTGCCATTCGTCCTCGTAGAAGCTGTCGTCGGAAGGGACGTCGAACACGTCCGGGTCGAGCTTGAAGCGCAGGCTCTTCACCTTGGTGGGCGTCTCCCCTGCTCCGTCCATGGCGGAGTGAGGAGCGGGCGCATCCTCTGCCCCCGCGGAAGCTGCAGCGGCGGCGGCGCTGCAGTCGATCCTCCGCCGCGCCGACTCCAGCTCCGAGACGCTGCGGAGCAGGTCCCCCAGGATGCGGTCCCACTCGCCGCCGTCCTCCTCGCCGGGCGGCGGCGGCCGCTTCCTCCGCTCGTCGTCCCTCTTCAGCAGCCCGAGCAGTCTGTTCACCCTGCGCGGGGAGTCCGCCCCCGAGATGTTCTCCAGCTCCCTTATGGCCGCGTTCAAACCCCCCTCCTGTTCCGGCATGAATTCCTCGAAGGTGGGCCGGAACTCGTCCGCGCGCTCGGGGGTGGCCACGGGGTGGAAGTCCGCAGTGAGCACGTCGAAACTGTCGTCTTCCCTCCAATCCATCTTGCTCCACACGTCCACCGTCACGTCCCCGCTCACCTCGACGCGCACGTCGCTCGTGGTGCGGCGCGTCCGCTCGGGCGCGAGTGCGCGCTCCATTTGCCCGCTCCTTCTCTCTTCGTCCCTGCGCGTGACGTCACGCCGTTCGATCGGCTCTCTTTTGGCGTTATCGCGGGGCTGGAAGCGCGCCAAGCGGCCTTCGATTGTCCCCCCGCCGCCGACCGATAGATCCACGAAGCCGGGCCCTATCGAGACGACTCCCTGACAAACGACAGGTGCCTGTTCAGTGTCTCCTCCTCCGCCGAAGGAGCGATTTTTCTTCTCCTGCTCCTCTTTGGCAGAAATAGAACCCGCTATTTTTTCGCCACTTTTCTTCGGAGTCTTTTGTCTCGCTCCTTTCCCTGCTAATGAGTTGGAACAAATTTTCACAGAAACGTTGTTCTCTTCGTACAAAACCTGGTTCCCGTTTTCGTAAATACTAAACTCCTTACTCACGCATTGTATCGCTCTTTTTTTCGGGGAAAACAACTCTGTCCTTTTCACGGCCTTACTCGAAACTTCTTTTTCATCATCCGCACTCTTACGAATCATTTCCTCATCGTTCACTAACGTTTCCTCGCTTCCTACACTACTCAACCTAGTCCTCTCTAAACTATTCTCCACTTCGTCACTTTCATTTCGAAATAAAATACTCTTATTGGCACTTTCATTATCACAATCGTGTTTTTCGCTGGGACTTACACCCAAATTTTTATCATTTAAGGAGAACTCCTCTTCTAAACTTTCTTCCAAGCTCTCATATAAAACCTTATTGGCACTTTCACTTATTGGAGTAAGAAAATCCGCGGAAATTTCGTCTTCGGTCGAATCTTTCCGCATCAAGTTCTCAGACTTTTCCAAAATAGAATAGTAGGAATCAGTGGGACTATCCTCCAAGGTTTTCCCCTCTCTATCACTCCTTAAGCTCTCGTACTCGGAAGCATCTTCTTCCTTGTTATACTCGGCACTCGCATCCTTCGTTGGCGAAAATAATTTCCCCTCTGCACTGACTACAATTGCGGCCAATTCATCTTTCGATCTTTCCCTTTTCTCTAACTGCGCTCCACCTGTTTTTCTCCTGCGTAACCCCGAAGCGTTCACGCCTGTTTTATTATTTGCCGAGGAAGCGGAATCGACTTTCGAAACAGCACCATTCGTTGCGGTCGATGGAACACTCCCATCAGGACCGCACAATGTTTTGTTGTGTTCGAGTTCATCCCCTAGCGGTTTATCCAACGATTCACTTTCCACAGTCTCGTAAGCCTCGTCTTTCAGAATGACGCTTTCTAACTCGGAAAAACCGACGAAACTAGATTCGCTTTTTTCTGTAGCGTCGAAAGAGTTCTCATCATCGTCTAATTCGGCCAAATCCAACGGTTGTTTTTCGGCCTTTGAATTGGAAGAATTGGTTCGTTCAGTTTGGGAAAAGCTGCTCTCATCACCCGATTCGATCACATCCAACTGTTTTTCAGCGTCTAAATTGGAAGAACGATCATCATACGGGGAAGAACTCACTTCTCTTAACAAAACAGAAAACTCGTACCTCTCCTCAGTTTCTTTAGGAATTAAATTAACGGAAGAACTAAAGTCACTCTCATTTCTAACACTCACGGAAACATTCCCGTTTTCAGTTCCGTTTGCTGTATCACACACCTCCTCCAATCGAGACAACTCGGTCGGAATCGATCTACTCTTCCTCACCGATCCATTCGGCACGGACAAAAGATTCGATCTCGGTTCGGGGCTGTCGATTCTAGACGAACACACCCCGTGGATGCTGGCGCAGAAAGTGGCGCGAAACCTGGAGAACTCAAAAGCCGTGGAGTAGCACTTTTTCCGGAAGGACAGCGTCCCGGGCAGCAGCACGGAATCCGAGTAAAAAGCAAACTTCCTCTTCATATTCGGACTCGGAGATCGCTTCCGATCCGGTTCGAAAGAGATCGATTTCCACCTCCTTGCCAGCGATCCGGAGCTCCTGAAAGGGGAGAGGTGCCGGGAAAGCGGGATAAACCCCGGGAAAGGAGGGTTCCCGAGCCCGGAAACGATTCCGAAATTGGGGAGGGAGCTGTACCCTCTCCCCTTGCCCCGACCGTGCCGTCCCAGCGGAAAATCATACAGTTTATGGAACTGCTTCTCGATGTTTATCAAATCATCGCTGAAGGAGAAGGGTCGCTCCGGGAACGGGAACCGGGAGACGTGAAATGGAGAAGGAATCTGCACCCTCCCGTCGAACGCCGGGAAGTTGGAGATGGAAGGAGTCCTCCTGAAATTCGGTGCGGTTTCGTCGGTTCGGTTGAGGAACCCTTCGCTGGCGGTTCTGTAGAGGGTGGAAGCCCCTTCTGGGTCCCTGGGAAGGTCCCCCAGTCGTGCAGGGGCCGAGTGGCGACGCTTGGGGGGTTTCTGTCGCTTGAGGAGGGTCAAGCAGAAGGCGAACAGGGCGCCGGCGGCGAGAGCGGTCGCAAAGGGGCTGAACGGCCAGCGAGCTGCGAGGATCAAGCTACTCTCCATGTTCAACTCAACCTAAAAATATTCAGTCAATATCTCGGTAAAGATCAAAAGCTTCTAAATTTGTTCCATTAACTTGAGTGCAATTCATAATCATTGGATTTTGTTAAGTGAGTCTTCTAGGCAAGACAAATTGGCACTCTAGCTACACTTTGCCATAGATGCAAAACCTCAGAGGATTTGCTTGAGTATCTACATCTCGAAATAATTTTCAATGAATCACTATTTCTCAACACACGTCGATATTACAATTGACAGTAAAGCAGCAAACTAGATTTAAGTTTTTGTTGAACCATTGAAAAGCGCTTTTCCTCGCTGCAACTCCCTCCAGGTTCACTTTCTACCGATGCAGAATCTCTAATATCAGCATCTGTAATATCTGCAGAATCTCTCCATTGAAAAAAAAGTCAGTTTTCTCAACATCTTAAAAAAGTTATTCATTCGGCATATCCTCTAGGCAGGCATTCTGTTAAGATTCAACTAAAATAGAGTTATTAGTCAACTCTTATTAGCAGCAATGATAATTCACACTTTCAGTAACATTTCACAGTTACACACTTCACTCTTGTGTTCAAAAGTTCTTTTAAAAAAATGACGCAACCACGTACACGTGCAAATCGGACAGTATTATCTCCTAAAAGCACTTCTTAGGTCGAAAATTCCACTGGTTAGAAATCGTCCTTCTGACCTTAAACTAGAAAATAACAGGTACGATAACCATCATCCATCAGCTCATCTCCATCATCGGCATTTCACGATCGATTCCAGCAGGTGACCACACAGTCGTGAATGACAGTTTCTTCTGACTCCGTAAAGCCGACAATCACGTGATCTGTCATTCATTCATTCATGACTCTACTTCCCGATGTTCCGCTTCCTTCTCATGATAATATGTGGAGTAATCGAGATTCAGAAGCTAATCTCAATTGGACGGGGAAGCTGGACACACGGAGAACTGGTACGAAAGGTATCTCCGACCTGTTGAAACAGAAACAATGGATTTTAGAATTATTAATGAGCTGAGGGCGGATTTTTTATCGAAATGCTATGCAAATATTTTCGAGTTGGTGTGAAATTCTTAAGGAGGATGCGGGGGATTTATTTCAATGTTGCGATATAAGCTGTTTAAGAGGTTTAACTTTTTTCTCGTGTTACAGCTATTGCAGCCTTTGACTTAACACAGATTTTTAGTGATAATAAGTTATGAAATTATTGTAACACCTGAACTCACACATGTTAAGGTATGATGTGTCATCACTTGGGATGCACAGGCAAAGACAAGCATAAAAAAAGGCATTAAAAGACACTTAAAAATTGATATTGAAATTATTGTATCACCTGAGCTCATTTGTTAAGGTATGATGTGTCACCACTTAGGATGCACAGGCAAAGACAAACATAAAGAAGCATTACAAGACATTTAAAAAAGGCATTTTTTAATGATATTGTATAAAAACAAAGTTTGTCTTTATGTGTGCATTATTAAATAAAATATATTTAAAATCTATAAATAATATTTGAATAACTGAATTTGTGTCCTTTAATCGCTCCATATTTACATCTGAAATGTGCCTGAAAATTTCGGTTACGACCATTACTTGCAAAACATACAAACTCTAACGTATAAGAACAAAATTTTGTTATGAAACTTTAAGATTATGAAGATATGCTTAAAGGCTTCTACTATTTCTTATTTCAAAACAAATATAAACATTAGGAAATAACGTAAATCTTCAAAATTTGGTGCACCTATATAAGTTTCATTTTAAATCGTTCATAAAATAAGAAATAATTTATATTTATAATTACTGCTCAAGTAACAAACTTTTTAGGTTACACTTAAATCAAAGAAGTACTGACTCTTTTAATTTTTCCCAACTATGTATCATTATTATCAAAAAGTTAATTCTGATTCTAAATACAGTTTGATTGCATTGCCAATTTAATACTCTGAAAATATACCAAAATAAATTTAATAATTATAAGTTCAAACCTTTATAGCAGTTGGTTTACACATTTTAAATTTAAGGAAGTTAGATAGTTTGTTTTTCAAATGTTACTGAATTCCTTTTTAGCAAAGTGGGTATTATAATAACTTAAGAAAAAAGCTGACCATATGTTTGCAAAATTAAAAACATAAATAAAACAACTACATCTTATGCATTAAATAATAAAATATTTATTTAAATTAGGGTTTTAAACCCATCCACAAACCCCCGAAAAACCCACTTAAAAACAATAAAACCAGAACTCAATCCGATTTTTTTTGGGTGGGTGGGGTTACTAAAAATTTGGTAAAATTTCATTAATTAAAAACAATAATAATCAAAGTTTTTATTTTCTCTTACAAATTTATATTTGTGGTGAAATGTATAGCACTCTTGTGTCCAGTATGTATAATGGTGAAAGATCTATTATAATGTCAAATATTCAACAATCATTTAAAATTCTTGGTATACTTTAGGATTAACAGGACCCTGGCAGAAAAATCTTGATAAACCTCTTATGTATTGAAAAAATTTTAAGAGTATTTATTTTATCAAACTTTTCAATTTTGTGCTTGCTTTTCTTGACTTAATATCATTAGTTCTTTAAAAAATATAAATTTAAAAAGTAATAAAAAAAACTTACAAAAAAGCGACATACTTCTCTTGGCACAGTTATAATGATTTTATCTTTTGTCATCATTATAACATTCATATGTATAAATCATTCATATAATTTATTATGAATCATATTGATATATTGATAGTGACATTCATATTTTGATAATGAATGAATATGAGTGATATAATCATTATAACAGTAATTTGGAGATATTATTAGTTATAAACATTTTATTAGTATTAACAAAGAGTACGACATTAAAGATATAAACATTCCTATTGCAATTAATTAAAATATTTGTTTTCAATTAAAATTTTGTTTGAGAGAAATATTAATGTATCATTAAAACATTAAAACAAATTTAACATATAAATTTCTTTTAGTGGCCAAAACTCTACCGTAATATTTAATATATATCCCGAAAAAAAAAACACCCAGGTTTTGTTTTTAAACAGGGTTTTATAAATGCATCTCATGCACAATTCATAAGGTGTTTGTTTACATCAGTTTATATAAAAACAAAGTGTCGAGAACGAAAAAATGTTTTCAAAAGTTGTATTTCTATCATTATTTTACATTTGTAAAATAAGATTTTGCTAATAAGATATTGTACTTTAGTTAATTAAAATTATTAATTAACTTTCTGCTATAATTCAACGGTAATAATGATGAGTTGCAACGAGTATTCATGATACCTGTAAAATATTTTACTTTCCTCTAAATAAATTTACAATGAATTTCATAAGATAAAATGTGTGCCACGAAAGTTATTGAACTCCATTCAATTTTATGGATTTAAAAAAAATGCCATTTAACCAAGGACACATTAAAAAATATATATTAATTAGCTTAGGATTTTTAAATTTTTTTTCTCAAGATTAACCATTAATTTAATAATAAACAAAACTTTTCAGAAAGTTTTAAATAACATAAAATTTAAAGTTTTTTCGAAAAAGAAAGATAAGTTTAAAATTGTTAAAATTTTTTCCAAATTCCATAGAAATATAATATTATTTTAGATTCAGCATTTCAATAAATAATAATTAAATGAATAAAATAGAAAAAATTAACTAAAAAAAATTCTAAAAATTTTCACGACACTTTTTTGAAAAATTAATGTTTTAAAAAGTATTTTTTTTTTCTAATTTTCTGAAAAGAATTAAATAGTAAAAATGCTTGAAAGGCTTGTGCTTCAAATTACTTTCTTTTGGATGGTTCTTAATTTACACTAACAATTAAAAAATGAGGAATTGTGGAAAAAAAAGCATCATGTAGGAAAAAAAACATAAATGTAGAACATAAAATGTCATATCACCAAAATAGCCCACTACATTATATAGTATGTCTAGTTCTCTACTAATGTTAAGAATCAGTATTCAAGCATTATTTTCATTAGAAAAACCGTGCAATTTTTTAAAATAACTATTTTATTCGGAAATATGGCAATTTTTGGACGCTTTAGACCCTTTTAAATAAAACGTTCGTAATTTTGTTAATTGTGTAACAAATTGTTTCATTTAAATTAAAATTTAATACCTAAAACTATAGAAAAAGTATTCCCTAAAGTTTACACAACAACTTTAATAGCCAATATTTTTTCAAGTCAGCATTCAATTAATGCATTCTGTCTCCACAGGAAAGCAAAATCCGTGTATTAAGTATTAAAAACTCTTCATACCAAAAAGATATCACTCTTGCCCATCAATATAGGCTCCAACTCTAACAGGTTTCCCAGAGGAAATATTTAACGCTGTTCCATAACTTAGATTACCATATCACCTTACACAAAATGACGGCAAATTACACCACTGTTTTTGTATTCAGCTCCCTTCCCATACCGCCTCAAAAACCCTGTTAGAAATAAAATACCACTCTTATCCAATGCATATCACTCCATTTAGATAGACTCGGTGGCGGTCCACTTAAAGAGGTTTTCTTTCCGCCAATTCTTAGGTTTTGCTCTGAATTTCTTCAGAGTCGCGCAGTAGATAAAGTAAAGTCGACCTACGACAATAAAGATATAGCCCGTGCGCGATGAAGTAAAGGAGAGAGAGATAGGCCAGCACTCAAATAGATCAGATAGGGCACGAAAATGTGCTGAAATCGCGGAAGAGAGAAAATGGCGATGGTTTTTTTTTCAGAGCTGTTTCATGTTCTTGTTTAATGAAAATTTGATTAGCTGGCTTAAGTTGATGATGCTCTTAAAATGAATTCAAATTTTATAAAAATCACTGATGAGAAAAGCTATTGACAAAAAAAAATATTCGTAACATTTCTGAAATGTAAGCATTTTAAAGTGTTTGAAAATACATTATTAGAATTAGAAGGACAAAACATTATAATGCTAAAACATCGTAAGCGTTTATTGAAAATAGTATCTCTATTCTAAAAAAAAAGATTTTGAAAAATTTTTTAATTACAGATCCGTATAACACATTTTTGGTATTAAAGTGTTTGAATTCTTTTGAGAATTTCGAGTAAACTTTAAGAATTTCTGATAAAATGCTCAAATTCAAATATTATAATTGTTTTTATATTATGGATAAGGTTGCAGTTACATAGTAATCAACAGTCAAACAACTTATTATCCATCCAACCCCACAACCAATTGACGCCATATTTTATGATGAAACAAATTCCTTTCACGTTTTAAAAATGAACTTTAAAGTACTTTCCGAAATAAATATATGTCAAAGACTGATAAAAGTTTTATAGAAACTTACAAATATACGATTTAATACTAGAATTTCGCAATTTGTAAATTTAAGTATAATTTTATTTTTAAAGTTCGCGCTGTTAATAGTTTTGATATAATTTTGAAATGTTCATTTAAGTTTAATTTGTTTTTTAGAAACTTATAAAACAAATTTTACAATCCAAACAAGAAGCAAAGTTTTTTATATTGTCCCAGTATGTAATATAGCAACTAGATAAAATGTATAAGTATAATCGAATTTTTTATTTTCCTGTCACATACTTTTTCTGTAACGCAATTTGATTTAAATTTTAAAGAACATTCTATTTGAAACAAACTATTTCTAACATAAGTATATAATAATTTTGAATTATTATTTAATCAAAGATTTCATAAAAAATTTGGATACAAGTAGATTATGAAAAAAATTAGACACAGAAGCGTTGGATCTTATTAGAAGTACTAAATTTGATTCCCCTTGGTACAAAGTTTTCAAACTTCGCATATTCTATGAACAAAAACTATTCTTAACATTAAGTGTAATTTTTAATTACTATAAGTACATCAAAGGTTTCATAAAAATGAATGAAAAATACTTTAATAAATAAGATAAATGATTTATGCATTATTATATTTAATTACATGTATTTAAGTATTTCATAAAATATTTTAAAGATATGATAGAATGAGATTTAGAAGTAGAAATTGCTTTTCATGGTTTTATTAACTTAAACTTTATTCAATGATGATAATTAGAAATGAAATTTATGTTAATAGATGTTGTATCAATTATGTCCTCATAGGCTTATTTGACTGATATTTCTCGATTGGTAGGAATGTGTAGTTATTATTGAGTGCATATAATTATAAAGGAAATAACAAACTAAAAACTTTAGACATATTGTAATAGTTATCGAGATTTTTTTTACGTTCACAGTTAAGCACATAACTTTTATACTTAATTGCATTATTGATGTATTCTCGTTATATTACTAACAAAAAAGGTTTCATTTATACCTCGTTGATTTATGAATTTCTTGATCCTTTGAATTTTCAATATTTAATTCATAACACATTTTTATGATTAGTATTATATTGAGTATTTAGGTAAAGAAATGCGAAATTAGAGCAAATTAAATTGGAAGTTGTGAATATAACCATAAACTAATAATTATGCATATGATAATCTACTTTCTTGATTTAACAAATTTCTTCATCCTTAATTTTTATACATTTAATTTATAACACTTTTATGATAAAGATGGTTATTTTGAGTGATTTTAAGAAGAATATTCTACAATTATGATACTATTGCATAGAAAATTAAATATAGTTAAGTAAAATAACAAAATTGAGTAAAATGACAGCATACATCAATAATCTCAACCAAAAAGACTTGTGCATTTTTATACTAATTTAACACAGAGATATGACAGTTTTTTTTATGAAACATAATTAAAATAATTAAATTCTTAATGTTTTCTTGAGTGAAGTAGGTAAGTCTGTATTCATTTAGTAATAATAAGAAGGAAATCTTTTAAAAATACAAAATTTTCTGGATTTAGAACTATAATTAAGTAAATGGAAGTAAAAAGTTAAGCTTTCACATGATCACCAATAAATATTAATGATTATATAAATAAGCTATGTAAAATGATTTAGTTCAAATGCTGGGAAATTTATATCATAAATACGAGAACTTTTGAAAATAACTAAATATTTCAAGAATTGTAATGTGAGGATTAATAAGGACTTTTTAAAATATTGGAATGGAATACTACTTTTATATAAAAATAGTTTACATTAAATTTTTCAAAATAAAACATTCCATTCAAATGAATTTAAAATTTCTAAATAACTATGTATTTCTATTATATAATATTTGAAACATCTGGTACTAAGTTAAAGTTTCATGTACAAAAATTTGGTTGGTATGATTGGATTTTAAAATGATTTAAAAAGTATTATCCTGCTTTAGGATATTTGATTTAACACTTCATTACTTCAATCAGCACTTCAGCACTTTAACTTACATTAATGTAGAGTTATTCTAATTGACTAATAAACTAAAACTTTTAACTTTAAATTCGGATATTTATGAAATATTCTTACATTAAATCAACTGTAATTAGTATGTACTAATACATAAAAATAAACTAAAAACATAATTTACAAATGTAAAATTTTAGGACTATTTATGTATACCAAATAATAATAATAATAATACGGGAATACGAAAAAAAATAAACAAATCAAAGCAGAATGATTGATGCATAGGAATTTACCTTTCATCTTCTTATTGCAAAAAACCTTTCCGGTAAAATACACGTGACTTCCGGTGTGCAAATGTGCAGCCGATTTGAACGTTCTGACCTTTTCTCCGTTAAGCACTCCTCTCTCAATTAACCGAAAGGTTGAGAAGCGGTAATTTTCAGCGCCAATATTATCGAGCGTTGAGCATTAAATGTCAGAATCTAATTGAAGATCTCTCAGGGCGAACACTTCAAGCAGAGGTCGTCCTTTTTTCACGTGTTCCCGGTAGCGGTAAAAGGCGAATGTAAGAACAAACAGCTGGTGCCAAACGATAAACCTTTCAGAATATTCTTGCTCAGGTTCCGCGCCAATTGGTTTGTTGTTTTCTTGAAGAAAATTTGAATGTTTTCCAGCGAAATAATTCCGGTTCGAAAAATATTCGTCCTTGAAATTGGTCCTCTTCAGCCATGACAGATAGCGGTGTCCGTCGCCATGGTGATCGGTCTGCATCGATCGCGATGCTTACGGCGCATGCGTGCCTCTCCGGTTGGAAGCAGCTGACCGACTGAAATCTTAAGAATTGCTCTGATGAGACCACGTTTCTAGGACGCTTCAGAATGCCTGAAAATAGCTGTTTTTGAACAAATAAACTGGGTTAGATAATTTTTCTTTCATTCTCAGCCGTGAATTACAGTCCGGTGCGGCTATTCTTTAATAACAATGGACTTATCTCCTCTCCTGAGACGTGCGAACTTCTTCTGAGTGCACTGTGCCAGAAAAAGTATTCTATCCACTTTCTTGAAAATAATTACGAGCTTTTTATTCCCAGGTATCCATTGAAATGGTCTATTGAGTTGAGCCTTGATTCTGGACAAAGTCTCAAGTTCATAAAAATGAGATATTTATGTTTCATGTGACAAAGGATGACAATGATAATGTGATAAATAAACAGTATTAAAAAAATTGTTTTCAGAACAAAAACCATTTCTAAAATTACGAATGAATTGATACAAAATGGGTTATAAAAATCTTATTTAAATACAAATACACGTAGAATATTTAAGTTTAAAGAATCATGGGGTGAGAAAACATGCATAGAAAATTATCATGAAATTCCCACACCGTAGAGTACATAATAAACTTTTATTTCGTAAAAATAGAAGTATTTAGTCATCTGAATTATATCATTATAAATTTTATTTCATACATCTTAATATAATACACAATTAAATAGATGTCACACTTTCATGTAAAATTTTAACAAAGGTAAAATTTGACCAAATATGTGAAGTTTCTATGCTTTTTCATAAGTTAAAAAGGAACCCCAAAACAGTAGTTTGACCAGATGTAGGAAGCCTATTTTCATCAAAAAGAAAAAGTCTTGATAAAGGTCATAATTAAAGTATAATCCTAATTATTTTTGAGGTGTCAATATAATTAAATAATAGAGCATTTTCAATCACATGACTCTGCCTAACAACGGCCTTAGCAACGTTGTTTTTGTCCTCCAAGTGACGTCATGTGCGAATGCTCTATAGGTAAATTAACGAAAAGTATTAAATTATAACAAACATATCACAATTTTAATCTAATTTATATCACATCACATACTACCAATTTTCTACCAAATCACAAAAAAGTTTGATTCCATATTTTTTAAATAGATGGGCGAGAAACGAACATGTTCTCTTTTCCCCCATGGTGGTTTTATAGCATAGCATGGCGAAATGCGTGTGTCTGTAAAACCGTTTTCTCCTGCATAAGAGACTTAAGGGGGGAAAGCCCAAAAAACGGTCGAACCGAAATCGAGCGAGGGAAGAAGCGAAATGGGTATCAATCAAAGAGAAGAAGCTCCTAGAGCTATTGGCTAGTGGCAATATATTTTTTTAGTTTAAGGCAGTGGTTCCTATATTATTGGGGGTCCGTGAGAGTCTTGGAAAGTGGTCCATAAAGAGGCCATATAGCACACAAAAAATTGTAATAAATTGACATTTAGCGCATTGAACGAGGAAAAATTTAACTGACAGAAACTTCACAAAGAACAAATCCAGTGTTAAACACTTTTTTGAAATTTTTATGGTATATATTTCAACAACTTCAAGTATTTTTAACCTTTCTATTTTTCGTTCGCACTTTTGCAAAAATGGTCTAAAATATTTTAGCACTCCAAAAGGGGCTTCTTTCATTTCACACTTTGAGAATGGGCAATACCACTATTTTTTAAATTTGAATAATAAATATCGTTACCCTATGAAGAAAACTGTTCTGAATTCGATTTTCTGCATGAAAACAACCAAAAAAATTTATTTTCTTAATTATTTAAGATTTAAAAGCGCGGAATTTGAGCCGTACTCAAATCGTTCTCCCATTGGCTGATGCGATTGTGACGTACTTCCATCCGATACAAACAACCTCGTTTTGACTGCTTGGGCTTGTCTTTGTTTACTGTTGGGTTGTTGATATTCTTTGTTTCTATCAAAAAGGCACAAAAATGCATTTAAAAAGTTTCCCAGCTGAAATATCCCTTAAAGACCGACGGAAATGCAAAAAGGACCGAAAAATACATCTTATAACACCAAAATTACATACCTTTCGTGCAGTTTTCTTGATTTTTCATCCCGATTTGTGTTTTATTTATTTATGGAAGAAGTCGTTGTTATGCAGATTTTGCCTCTTGTTAATTAGAATGGTTCCAAAAGTGTTTTTTAAAACACTAGTAAAATGAAAATAAATAAGAATAAAAGTAATACTTTATGTAAGTTTCGTCTCTTTTTATACATCTAAGGAATTTAATTTAATTAAATGTTAAGTTTGTCTGTAAAATATTCTTAAATTCTTATTCTTAAAATACTGTTATATTTTTATTTCTACTAGTGTTTTAAAGTATCAAAATCTGCATAACAATGATTTCTTCGTTTCGCCAGTCGGTGGCAATGCGACTGGTTTGTATAGGATGGAAGTACGTCACAACTTATCCCCGCGAAAATTTTGATTTCGCGCGCAAAAAAAACGCAAACTTTGAATTTAATTTTAAAAAAAAGTATGCATCGCAGAGCAATAATTTTTGAAGGTATATTTATGTTTATGCAATCTGAACCAAATAAAAAAATAAAAAAAAATAGTGGTATTGCCCATTGAGAAAAACCACTAGCCACCAAAAATAATTTCCGCTACTATAAATATTTAAAATGGAGTCGAGGAGAGCTCCGAAAAAATGACATGGAAACATTTTTTTGTAATTCCTAAGATTTAATTACATAACAAAATTTATTATATTTGTCATGAGATAAAATTATATTTTTCTTGAAATAAAGTTTTTTTTAGAGTCTCATATAAATTTCATGTTTAATTAGGGGGTAAATAAACTTTCATCCTGCAATTTTTTGATGGCGAAAGATTTTAGTTCGAAAAGGTTTTAATTTTAACCTCCCACGTACCTCAACGAGTTGAGAACCACTGGTTTAAGAAAAATTTACATAAAATATTTTTTCGGCATCAGTATATTGGTTTTGATTAAACATTTTGTTTTTAATTTTGCACTGTAAGACTCCCTTTTTATATACTAGTTTCTTTCTTACTTGAAATTGCCCATATCAGGACATCATGCGTCAGACAAGACAAATTTAAAAAAAATTAGGAGTCAGCCAAATGAGTTAAAACAAAAAATCGACGTTCTACTTATCTACAGACCTATTATAATACACGGCAGCAAAAAGTTAAAATTCCGCGGCTATTTTTCTCATCGAAAAAGATGATAAAATGATAAGAACACAGAAAAATAACAAATCTAAAATTAATTTGAAATAATAGTGCTCACATAAGAGTACCCGTGCTACATCAATAGCATTTTTATATCAGAATATTTTTCAAAAATTACTCAAAAATTGGGCTAAATTTTATAATTTTATGCCCCACACCAAGACCTAAACTATATAAAGGGTCCAGATCTACCTTCCCAAATTAAATATTTAGATTAAGACTGATCTATATGAAAATTTACAATATTCTCGATCTGTTTTGTTACCCTCTTCAAAATAAATCGGAGACTTTAATCCAAAGTGACACCACTCAAGCAGTGGCGTATATAGGAATTAATTTAGGGAATTATATAGGAATTAATAATAGGAGGGGCCCAAAATTACTCCCCAGCCCTTCCCCCACATATTTAATAGGTCCTATGTAGCTTTTTGGCTTTGGGTGATAATTTAGGTCCTAAGAACTTAATATAGGAAAAGTTGTTAGTAATAAAAATACAAGTATCCAAGGGGTCTGGGGGTCCTCCCCCAGAAAATTTTTAGAAGTTTGACTAAAAAACCAGGTTTTTAACTAGTTTTGGTACACTAAGTACGAATTTTGGATGCACATTTTTTGAACTTAATATTTAAAAAGTTATTAAAATAAAAAACTTAAAAAAAACTTAACCCCTAAAAACAGGGTTCTATATTGTTTTTGGTAGACTTAGCCCGAATTTAGGGCATATATTTTTTGGTAGGATTTGGATTTTGATGAACTTATTATAATAAAGTTGTAAATAATAAAATTCCAAGATACAAGAGGGGGGTTTGGGGGTCCTCCCCCAGAAAATTTTTTGAAATTTGACCCTAAAATACAGGGGTTTAACTTGTTTTGGTACACCTAGTCCGAATTTCGGGGGGGGGGGGGCAGAGCCCCATCGCCCCCCCTATATACGCCACTGCACTCAAGACGCCCGTTTAGACCGATATGAGTGTTTCTTCTACATTAATATATTTAGAAATATAATGTTTTTCATGTATTCAACTATTTTATCCATCGTATATTTTTTAGCAATAATTTAAGAGTTTAAAATTTTAGCAGTCCAAATACTATCGTTTAGATACAGGTAGAAAGTAGAAACGCATTTTTTCGAGCCCTGAATTTCAATACAATGTGATAATACATAATACACACATCCACAGATAATTACAATGCATTGACATTTAAGAATCGCATACCACACATTTACAAAACGTAATACTATTACCTTTTTAATAATGGACCCCATAAGTTCAAGCCAACTGCTCTTGTGAACATTCCCTGAGGCAATGATTATGTATTACCGTTTACGAAAAAAAAAATTAATATCAAACTTATTTATCTCACTTCTCGAAAAAAGTGTTACGGAAAACTTAAATCAGTGAAGTCTTGGTCTCCAAATCGGTTAATGTTATTGATTGGATAATATTATCGAAATGGACTGCTCCCGATCACTCCTACATAAATTAACCCAAGATGTATCTTTTTGTGTTATCAGTATATCGTTTAAGGGGGTCTGGGACACAAAAATCATGAGATTTTCAAAAAAAAAAATATTTTGCTGTTCAAAAAGAACCCTGTTTTTTCTGCTTAAAATGATGTTTGAATTATGTTTCTATCATAAATAGAACCGGAGATACTACAATCCTTTGTTGCCGGCTGCTTTGGTAATCAAGCATTATATGTTCAACATTCAAATCCGGTTTTCTCTATGATGGGTTTTTTCACTATTTCTCATCTTTAAATTGATATAAGTCAAGAACCGTTCAAGATAAAGAGCTGAAATTCGAAATACATACTTTTTAAACATTTTACTTCAATTTCAACTCGGGAAATTTAAAAATTTTATTTACTTTTTAAAATAAGAATTTAAAAAAAAAAGTTGCATAAAAATTTCAAGAATTTTTTACTTAATTGTTCATATTTTTTCAAAAAATTAATATTTCTTAAAATGCTGAGTTGAAAATAAAGGTAATATGTTTCTGTTTAATTTAGTGAAAAAATTTTGAAAATTTATCAATAATATTTTGAGTTATATCAATTTTAAATGACCCCATTTTTTTAATGAAATTTCAATTTTAAATTTTTTCAAAAAACTTTTTGAAAACTTTTCTGATGTGATTTTGCTTAGTTGTTAGAATTTTGAAATTTTTTATACTGATCAACCATCTAAGTTAATTAGTAATTATTTTACAAAATTGTGTCCCGGACCCTTAAAGAATGTTATCAAAATTTGGTGAAATTCCTTAAAAAACTCCTTTTTTCCGGTTAGAAGGCCAATTTTATTACATAAACATACAAAATGAGTCATTAATATAGTAGAGTTATATGATCCGCTCCTATATTTTTCTTTAAGAATGTTTAAGTTGCAAAATACATACTTGAATATAGTTTTAAATACTTCAATTAAGACTAACACAGTCGTGATTTTAATGCAAACACTCGATTTACACCACTTTTCATTATAGAACCGCTTATTATCGTCTATCGGATAATGTAATCATTCTGATCTTGGACAAATGCGATCACATTAAGCGGAGTCGACTGTAAAATATAACTGACTGACGATCATCGCGTCATATAAGTAATTGGTCTGGCACTCGATCAGTGAAAAGAATTTACAGCAGATCATTATCGACGTTTAATCAGAAACAATCATTTAAAAGAATTTCACCTTTACATAATCATTCTTTGACGGTATGAGAGATGTAATACAAATTTGGTTGATATGTCACCAAAAATCTCGTTAAACATATCCAACGTGATCACTCTAAGCTAAAATTTGCACGAAAACAATAAATAGCACCTTAATATTCAGTGTAAATCGCGTTTTAAAATCTTATGACAAACTATGTGATTGAAGACATTCTTAATTGCATTTTAAATTATTTAAAAAAGAATACGACAATTAATTTAATGTTTCTCAAATTTTGTTGTTAAAAGATATAGATTTTTATTTCTTACCTATTTGGTTGTTGACATATTTATCGAATATAATTCTTGTAAACATTATGGGTTTTTCCTAAATTCTTTTCACTTCTATTTTTTTTTTACCATGGTTATTTTCCAGAGACAGATGAACCACTTTTTCAGATTTCACTTTTATACCTACTCCAAGCTAGGATATAGCAAAGATTTTTCCCTAAGGAGTAATTTAATAATTTTTTTAAAAATTGTTTATGCATTATTATACAATTTAAATATGAGTTACTGATGTTTCTAACTAGTTATGTGAATAGTTTCTATGCATGATTTAAATGATAAAAAATTTCACGGTGTTTGTCCTATTATTAGAATATCAAAATATAATACATATTTTCAATAAATTAGTAATTAAAACAACTTTAAACAAAATTAATTAAATTAAACTTTCTAAAGTTTTATGTAATAAAAGACAAATATAAAATATAACTCATAAGTTTTCTAAAAAATTGAACGATTAAGTTAATTTGATATTTAAGGAAGTACGTAAATTCTGTTTTGTTTTATTTGTTATCTGGTTTTAAGATTTTCACATTTTCAAATTTTAAGTAATAAATTAAAATTTTTCGGTGTAAAAATATTTCAGCTCTAAAAATATAATTCTTAACATTTCATGAATTTAGGAATTTTATACTGTACTTTTTTAATTAAATAAAGAAAAATCGATACTTAAAAAGTTAAACATGCAAAATGAAACTGCTGTAATCGAAACCCAATATTTAAAGCTTCTTACAGTTGCCAAAAGATGGCGACAATTTCAATCTTCTACGGCCGTGGTAAAAATAATTAATCTTTCTTCACATATTGAAAAAAACTGTTTCTCCATGATTTTTAAATGTTTTTTTTTTAATAATTAAAAATTTAATCTAACGAGCCGATAGTATTCTTTACTTTTCCAATCGAACTTAAAATGAATATTAGACTATACAACAACTTCAACTACAACTACATAGAAATGGAAACTTCCATTGATTGACAGCCGGAGCCGAGGTGTAAACAAACAAAACATGAAAACAAGTAGTATGTGAAGATCCGAAGAGAAATCATGCCATATTAAATTTAAATACTTATCGAACAACACCATGAAGATATTATATTTCACTCATGCTTTTTCATTTCTGTGTTTGTGCTTGTCTTTGAATCACTTTTACTATGCCTTGGTAATTATATTCGCCTATAAGTGCATCATTGTATTTAACTAACTTTTGAATCATAAAAATAATCCTTAATAAAAATTGCATTTGTAGGCAAATCATGATGAACAAATTGAAGACTTCTTTCAAAGTGGACATACCAATAATTGGGCTGTTCTTGTGTGTACCTCCCGATTTTGGTTTAACTACCGGCATGTTGCAAATGTTTTATCGATTTACAGAAGTGTAAAGCGACTTGGAATACCTGACAGGTAATGGTTGTGGTTTTCAGAATTGTGTAGTTCTTCCATTTACAATTATTTGTCAGTTTGGTCCCTGAATTTATTTTTATTCTTTTGGATACTCATCTTAAGGAGCATCAATAATAAAATATTTGTCTGCTAGTCTGTTCTTGAGCTCATAACAAATTTTAGTTATTAATTAAATAGCAAAGTTAGTTCTAATGCATTATATTATGGCAGTTTACTTAATATAATAATAATTTGGTATTTTTATTTATGTAAGCAACAGTAAACAGTAGGACTTTATGATTAGTTGGGTGAAAGTGCCAGGTTTTGAAACAAAAATATCAAGATAAAAACTTTAAAATATCTAAGTAAGTTGTGTTGCTTTTAAATTTTGCTACATTTTTTGATTAATATGTAAAAACGTCTCCAATAAAGTCCTATTGGCAAGACTTGCACCCATCTAATCCTATATAGCACCATTAAATTTAGATTCTACATTTGTAGATTGCAGGTGAAAATTTGAGCCCTTTAATTGCAAAGCCTTTGATGCTCCATGGTTATGTTTCATCAAGGTCTTAGGTTAAAATTTAAATAAAAAAAACTTCCTTCTCCAGAAACACTTCAAATTAAGAGCGAATTTAATCTCTGTTTTTGTATTATTTTCTGTTTCATGTACAATTTAAAATCATGCATTCTTAATTAATTGATATAATGACATAGTTAAAGACTATTATTTGTATTTAGTCACATTATACTGATGCTGGCGGATGACATGGCTTGCAATGCTCGAAACCCTAAAGCTGCTACCGTTTTCAATAACGCTCACCATCATATCAATGTATATGGTGATGATGTGGAAGTTGATTACAGAGGCTATGATGTAAGTTTATTTACACATTGAAACATTTTTACTAACATTACCTATTTAGTAAGAATTTTTAAAAATAAAGAAATATTTTGAACCACATTGTATTGTCAGAATGTTGCAAATTAAAAAAGGTAAAAAACAAAACCACATATTATTTAGACAGACTTCTATGCCGTCAAATTCCACCTCCAAAATAAAATTTTATCTTATAATATTCATTGCATGTTTATTTGCTTGGTAAAAAAACCACTTTTTTTTAAGGTAAATTCTAAATTTCCATTGTTTTAAAATGGTGTGTGCATGATAGGTTTGGTTAAAGTTTGCAAAATTTTGCTTGCAGATGATTAACTTATGGCAGTTTATCTGGACATTTCGTCCTTACACCTACAAAAACGAACTGGTCGTACCAGCTCTATGAGTTAGGGATTGTCCATGAATAAAAATTTAAGGGATTATATCTTCTTATATTAGGTTGTTGCTGTAAAATAATTTAAATAAATTTTGGCAAACTATTTTCACATTATTGGATTAATATGCAGATCTTCGCATACACACAGACTTCAAGCCCACCTAATAATTCCCACAAGTTATGGATCTATTCAAGCGTTTTTGCAAAATACTGTTTAATCTTTTCCTATACTGATTAAAGAGTGTTGATAATTTTATTGCCTGACCTATCCATTTGTTTCTTCTTTAAAAAAGTACTTTAGTAATTATTGTACACTTAAAGAATTATGTTTTAGGTTACTGTTGCCAATTTCATTCGTGTATTGACTGGAAGACTGGCACCCAGTACTCCAAGATCTAAAAGATTATTGACTGATGAAAACAGCAATATATTAATATACATGACAGGTACACCTCTAATTCAAAAAACACTAATTTAACTATTAACAAAAAAAATCTGAAATTTTTCTCAAAATACTTAAGTTGTTACCAACTATTAATTCCCTTCAAATATTCTGCAAAAATTTAAGTTCCAAAGTATATTGAAGTTTATATTTAGCTCTTAAAAGTGTGAGGGGAGAAATAGCTGCTTTGTATGATTCACTTTTTAGTTAAAAATATCAGATACCAATTTTATCTATTTCTTGAAAGTGATCAGACCACTGTAAGGATTAACCTCTTGAAAAGTTATTCGTTGTGGTTTATTTAGGTCATGGTGGAGAGGGTTTTCTGAAATTTCAAGATTCAGAAGAAATAACTAATGTGGAGTTAGCAGATGCCTTTGAGCAAATGTGGCAAAAGAGAAGGTAGATTTTAAAAGTTTTTTTTAATAAATAGGAGAAAATTTGTATTATTTGGTAATAGTCACTCTGCAATAAAGAAATGTATTGACACCATGTTATTTTCTAGTTACCTAAGAAAGTTAAGTTTCTTTCAAAAAATACCATTTTGCATAATCTACAATTGATTTTTTCTAATACTTTGCCTGTGTTAAAATTTAGTCACATTTTTTAGAAAAATAATTCTGGTTAAAAAATGCTTATTTGCTTTTAAAGTAATTTTGACAATATGTTATTAATGTTTGAATGTTTTACTTTCACTTAATAGGTATCAAAACATATTCTTCATGATAGATACCTGCCAAGCAGAATCTATGTTCAAAAGATTTTACTCACCTAATATACTATCTGTTGCAAGTAGCAAGATTGGAGAAGATTCACTTTCAGTAATATTCCTTCATTTTCTTTTAATAAACATTTGGAATACATTTTCAGACAACAGAAACTTGGCTTTTGATTTCGTATTTGCTCTATTTATAAATAGAATTAAATTCATTTTACTTCAATTACTAATACTTTTATCTCTTTATAATTAATGTTATTAACTTTTTACAGCATCATGGAGACCCAACTATTGGAGTTTATGTCATTGACAGGTACACATATTATGCATTGGATTTCTTAGAAAAAGTTAACAAAGGCAGCACTAAAACTATGGGCCAATTTGTAAGTATATTCTAGTGTAATTCACCTGATATTTTAATAGGCTATTGGCAAAATAAGAAAATTTAAACTGGTTAATTTTTTAGCTTTACTTCATTTTGTTTAAGAAACTTAGAGCTTAAAAGTCTAAAATCTAACCTTGAATACTTTTTTTTCCAGTTGCAAGTTTGTCCGAAGAGAGTGTGTATATCTACAGTGATAGCTCGCAAAGACCTGTTTCCAGTGAAACCTGAGCAAGTGCTCTTAACAGACTTTTTTGGAAGTGTGAGGAATGTCGAACTTACCTGGAATATCGTAAATCTTCCACCTCTACCAAGTCACAATGAGACAGAAAAGTATGAAACTTTTTTAAATATTTAGTTCACCTCATAGTAATTTTTGAAGATGAGCTAGAATTTTTATAAATACATTAAAATCATAAAGCAAAATATCTAATGAATTCTTTAAAAAGCAATTTTAATGTAAAAATTTTCCTATGAAGAACATTTAGTAACCCATTCAAAATTTATTTTCAGGATTACTAAACCAAAGGTTGAATGGACTTATGTAGAACAATTACCAATTTACGACAAACTAACAAAGTAGTGTAAATATATTTGTTTCATTAAAGTTATCATTTGTTCAGTAGAATTCCAATTATTTGAATTACAGTTATCTTGAACAGGCAATTCACAAAATCTCTTCACAAAAATAATTGCATTTAATTTAATTTCCCAATTAGAAATGTCTTCAACTAATAGTTTAAATATTCATAACTATTATGCTCTTCTATAGAAAATTTAAATTGAATCAGTGAGAATAAATACAGTGCTAATTCCAATGAGAACTTTATTAAACTTGTACTAAGTACAAGTTGTTATTTGTTTATTTAAATTCAGATAATTAAAAATTTATGAGTATGATTCCCAAAACCTTTTCAATGATTATTTAAATATTTAAAATGCATATTTATGCAGAATACACTTTACCCTATACTGTTAAATATTACTTAGAAAATTTTCAGATATTGATGGAAATAAAATTTTTATTAAAATGCTATACACTGGTGAGCTACACAGAGCATAAAAACAAAAAAAGGCTATCTGTACAAGGGTTTCCTAAAAATAAAAAATGTACAATACAGGTAACTGGTTTACAATAAGAGTGAAACCTAAACCCTATGCAAGGAAAAACAAAAAGCAATGTTTAGAGAGGCACAACTGAAACACAGTTCATAACCCGTTTCTAAAAAAAGGAAAATAAATAACAAAGTTAGTTGGTTGAAGTAGAAGACCAAGTACTCATGTTTTCTGCTGCTTGCCCAGCCAGTTCAAGCAGCCCCATGCGAGCCTTTGCTTCCACGAGGAAAACATTTTCTTGAGCACGAGTGAATTCGTCCACCCTGAAATCACAAGGATGTTAGATTTATCGTGTATTGATTTACCCAACAAAAGTTTTAACTTTACCCATATATGTATCATTTTGACTTTTAACCTCTTATGTAATTGGCCCAGAATTTAAAAACTGCCGTATATTTCAGCGTATCAGGCGAGAATTTTTGGAAAAATTTCCGATTCAAAAGAGGGGTGGTCAGTTTATATGTGGATTAGGGTGGTTCAACAATACATGGTAAAAATAAAAGTTTCAAAAACAAACCGGGCCACCCCTCAAATTTTTTACACTTGTAGACAGTAATCTTCTGGGAAAATTTCAACTTTATATCTCAACTGCAAGGGGGTGCTCAAGCCTCCCGAACTTTATAAGTTAGTGAATTCTATTGTAACTTTCTAAAAATAGTTTTAAAATCTTTTAACATAAGAATAAATCAATGTATAAAAGTACAAAGTAAATTTTTTTAATATTTTGCCCTTGTTAATAAAACTACAGTATTGCGCAATTACTAAGGGTTGGTTGTTTTCATAAGTGAGGGGAGCTACGATGGGGGAATTTCATTTAATCCTACACAAAACAGTTGAAAGCTTTTCTTTCCATCAGTTGTTTACAAAAAACAACCTAAGATCCTGGGGTGGATAGACGTTAAAGCTGCTGACATCTGACATGTAATGGGTGGCGAAAGACAAATGGGACTGCATGTGTAATCCCAACCCCCTGGTTGACTGATTTAGTGGCCAAGAGTTAAAAAGGTTCAATATCCCATGCATTTATCTGTCATTATGTCTATTTTAATCTTTTCAAAGCATGAATATTAGTTCCTGAGTGTGTAAGTGCCAGTGTGATTTAAAGAGTCTTCCAAACTCTTCCACGGGTGCTTCTAGGGTGCTAACACTTCAACCACTTATAGTAAAAATCCTTGCTGCATATTTTTATTAAATCTGGGTCTTTGAGGAAGGGTTAGGACCCTTAAAAGATGAAATGTGCAAAAAACACCAGGAAAAAATAGTTTAAAATAACCTCGATAATTCTTAATGAATTTTTGCATTTTTAGGGGGTAATAACCCATTAAACCTATCCATTTGCAAAAAATTTTCATATTTTAGAAATTTCAAACTTTCTTGTCCCCTCAGGAGTAATTTAAAGACTTAAATAATGCTTTTAGACCCTAAAAATCGAATTAAGTCACCAAGTCCTCGAAAAACGTAAAAAGGAGAAGGGACTGTTCCCCCAAAAATATGAGGCTGATCAGAAAAACTGGGATCATACTCTGATTCAGGGGGTCATTTTACATAAGAATCTGCATAAATTGTTTCAGATGCATTTTGACCCTATTTTTTGTTGACCAGTGTTACTATTTGTGTCATTCCCTATAGGGCCGCTTATGTTAATATTAGGGTTCATTGAGCACCCTCTTAGAACTTGAGTAGGGAGTTAAAATTTTTTCAGCACTATACTGTTGATAAGTCTAAAAAAGTTAGGGGGTGGCCCACACTCTAGCTCAAAAAAAGTTTTTTTGAACCACCCTAATGTGGATCTAAAGAGTTTGGTTCATGGTTTTGATTCATGGGAGCCAATGTGGTAAATTTTAACTCCGCTTTTTTTTTTTAAATAAATAGCATACCCTTGGCTTAAGCATGGAAATGTACGGTAGTCTTAAAATAAAAGTCAAAGGTTGTTGTTTAAAAATGTTTGAAATTAACTTCTATATAGTATTACAAATTAAGCTACATTATACTCAACATTCTTAGAAAACATTTTGTAATAATATTTTGACACTTAAAATCCCTAAAAATATATCAATCCTTTTTCCAGTTGATATTTTATACATAAACTTGGTTAAAATTTGTGCATCAAAGTGTGTAAAATGTAATGAAAGTGCTTTGAATAAAAAATATGTTGATAAATTTCTTTTGCAGAATAGCAAGTACAGTAAACTATTTTTTAAGCTATGCAGTCTAAAAAATTACTACTTTTAATTATTGTTTCAAGTATGACTCTTTGAAACATTTAACCCATCTCTTAATTAACTTTACTAGAAAAAATGTTATTTGAAAGCCTTGTAGTTGACAGACTGAAAAGAGGTTTAGGTGTGTAATAAAAAAATGGTGCATTGAATGAAAATAAAACAGCTAAAAAGAGGATCTTTAAAACAAAAAATCAAATAATAAAATTCATTTTTGGAAAATTTGTAAAAATATTTGTATAGGTAACATGCACCATGCAAAATAAAACCTCAAAGTATGAAAAACTGGCTTCCACAAAGAGTTTATTGACATGCATTGAATTTTACAAATTTGTTTTAATGCCAATAATTTTTAGAAATAACAAAAATCAATTAACTAAATAGCAAAAGCAAATATTTTAATGGCTAGAAAGGCTTCAGCTTGATGCCTCAAGTTTTCTTTTTGTTCAGAGTCAATATCCCTTTATTTTTTTCCCTAAACCATTTAGTAAAAAATGACAAACCAAAATATTACAGAGTTAATTTATATTATAAATTATGTTTTAAACAGGATAATATGACAACCCAACACATTTCTGTTAAAGTTAGTTCAAACGAATCCATATTTTCACTTGAAGCACAAAGCATGCTTTAACAAGTAACAGCAGCAGTACACATGCATTATTAAGCTATCATGAAATAGCTTTGTTAATAGACCTGTAAAGCCACTCATGTCTTCACATATTAACATCTGGGAGTTCGTTTGCTGTCAGCTTGAAGGTTTATACAGAGACACAAAACTGAAAGAACACATATCCCGGGTCACCCAGAAATAAATCAAAATCTTTTTGTCAGCCATTTAGAAATAATTTTACACCCCAACAGAGAATCTGTCAATTTAAAGTGTAAGAGATAAAGGTTTGTATACTAGGAAACACAGGACAATTTTAGCAAAAGCAACATAAAGAGGGATTAGTAACAGCTTCAAATGCTATTTTTATATAACATAGTATTTAATATTAGTAGCAAATTATGGCTGAAGCATTTTAGTAAGTATAATTTTTATAGTTAAAAAGGTTTAAGACTCGTGAAGAGTTCAAATAGACTAACTATACCAAATAGGGGATTGTAGGATATTAAAAGTATTTTTAAGGTGAGGGATTTTAAATTACAAGATTTGAATGCTACTATTTGTTGAAAAAAGCAACAATAAAATTTCATTTCGGAGTGAAAAAAATTTCCAATAAAAGGTTTCCCACTCTTTCAGTGGAACCAAAAATTAGGGCCTTTCAAATGCATTTTTTTAATTGAAAGCATCTTAATTTCTTAGTCGAATTAATTTTAGAAGAGCATTTAAAATTACAAGTGAAATTCTGTGAAAGAAGTTTAAAAATTTTGAGGTACATAATGCACCAGATAAAATCTACCTGAACTCAAAAAGTAAGTTTTAGAGTTTGGTATGAGACAATTGGTGGCAGATCCAGGGCTGCCTTTTTGTGGCTTGCCTCTAATTAAGTGTTGAATAGAAAAAAAATGTTGCTTCTTCTGAACTAGCCCACCCCTGTTTCTAAAATAAGTTACTTAAATTTTTTTTCTAAAATTCTGAATTTGTTCAGAACTTTGTAGTTTTCATTGATGTGTGGTAAATTACTATTTTCAAAAGGGGGTCTAGGGGTCCTTTACCAGAAAAATTTTAGGAAATTGGACCCTAATTACCTCAATTAAGGTCATTCCAAGGGGGGATTTTCTCCAGTGCTTTAACCTCAGGGAGATAAATAAATCCAGGGTTCAGATTAAAAATAGGGTATTTTAAGGGCTTTAGCAAAAAAAAAATCTGGCTTTTAAGGGCCTCTAAAAGCAAAAGTTAAATTAGGTTCTCAATATTGCATTTTTGGGGGCTCATGGGAACCCTAAATAATGCTAAGGAGTGTTCTATTTGTCTCTAACTAGCTTATTCTTTCTAAAAGGTAACTAGACCCCACCTAAATCATTAAAGATATTATTACCTACTTTTTCAAAGTGATACTAAAATACACAATAGGACAGTTAACAAGGGACAATTAGCAAACTACCACACATAATTACTAGATAAAGCACTGTCCATTTCAGCTCTACTTTGTCCTTGGTATTAGGTTTACATATTGAGTTAGTAGTGGGGCTAGGATTTCTATGTAATTACAAATGTGTTGATGGAGTTTAGGCATCTAATATTCCCAAGTATTTGCCAAATACTATGTTTAAAGTGATTTTGGATCAATTAGTACAATTTTAATTTGACATTTTTTGGGGGGGGTTACATATTTAAGTCATAAATCGATTTTATTTTATCGAAATTATTTTATCGATTTTACCAAAGCTGCTAACCTGTAGCTGCCAACTGTTCCGATTTTTCCGTATTTGTTCAGATTTTCAACTCTTGTTGCATAAATACCATCTTTTATTAAATTGTTACAAACTTAAGCTTATTTTTAACAGTTTTCCTTTTCAAATTTGGAACAATTTAATTAATTTAATTCAACAGTTACAAAACAATTTTGAGACCAAATCGCCAAAGTTTCTTGTTTGAAAATTTTTAATATCATCCAATATTAATCAAAAATAACTTTCTTTAATGATTTTAAAATTAAGTTTAAATTATATTCTTTTTGGTCTTTATTGATAAAAAAATGTCATGTTTTTAATACATTTACCTAAAAATAATTACATATTTCATTACATGGAAATCACAACCCTAGTTAGTAGCAATGGAATAAGAAAAGTCCCGTAAGACAGATCGATGTTGAGTAGTGTTTAGACAATTTTAATTGGACTGTTGCTTAACTTACTTATCATAAATAACTCCATCAACTCCTTGCTCCTTGAGAGATCTAATCACATCACTGTTGTTGATATCGTCTCCCCAGCAAAACAAAACTAAGTTTCTATCTTTAACAAATGGTATGTGCGTTGAATCTCTCATCAAGTCTTCAGCATGAACATCAATACCCTAAAAAGGAAAATTTGATTAAAATACTCCTCTTACAAAAATTTGCTTTAAAATTATTTAGTTTGTACTCAAAATGGGGAAATTATCAATAAAATAACTTAATGGGTTAGAGATTGGTTGAAGTTGAAATGTATCAGAATTTGTTTTTACTGTAAGTTAGTAATGGATTGCTTTCATAAGGAAACTGCTTGAAAAGATTCATGAACTATTTGATTTTAATAAGAGTATTTAAGAAACAAATCACCAATTCTAAATATCTTAACACCCAGTTAATGCCAAGGCATTTTTTAAGCTATTTAGTCAATAAATTTGAAAAAAAAAAATTTTTTCAAATAAATAACTACAAGAAGCAGAATTACAAAAACTAAATTCAGGATGGAATGGGGCAGAAAAACTAACAGGTAATTAGAAGACAAATAAAAACATTTTCAATAAATAGGTTAAATCCAATTCCATCCAGGAAAAATTTCTTTACTTTCCCCCATGATTATCACTCACTGTTAAATTTACACTGGTATTTTATTTCTGACATGGGGACATTAGAGTTCTAGAAGGAGTTGGGTAAAAAAATGGTCTAAAAAGTTGATATTACAGATAAAATGTTGATTAATTTTTACTACATAAATACAACCATTCTTAACTAAATCAACACTTTAAAAATGAAAAAGGAATAAAAAAAAGTGCCTATCATCAGGAACCTCAATTTCAATCTATGCTTCTTAATTAGTTTAAAACATAGCACTAATTTCTTACTAAAACTATTAACTAATTAAACTATCATTACAAAAATTATAACTTACCAGAAGTCCAGTACTTAGAGCAAAGTATGTTGCCATGGGAATAGTAGCAGTTCTAGAATCCATGTACGGTGGGTATTTGTCAGTCTCTCCTTGAGTTAAGAAAAGCAATGGATACTTGTTTTGCTTCAGCCGAACCCTATTGAAACAAAATTTAGGTTTTAATCCACCAAAGAATGAGTTCACAGACAGCATATAAATTTCAGAAATGTATAAAAAAGTTGGAGAAAAAAACACCAGCATTAGTATCACATACATAGAGCAGATATCTGGATGGAAGCAGGACAAAACAATATAACGATTTCCGGCGTTCTCCAAAATGTTTTTAAGAATAAGATCGATGTATTTATTCATCTCGAACCTATGATCTAAGTCCCACGTACCGTCCTGAGAAAAAAAAAAGTCAAGTCAGTTAAGGCTCTGATTTTATGTAAATGCAGGCTCAAGAAAGGAAGGGACACTTACATGGTACTGCATGGGGCACTTAATTTCAATATTGAAGCCAACTCGGGGATCTACAGCTTCAAGTACATGCCGTAAGGTGGGAAAGGGTTGGTTGTCTTCAGAGTCATCCTCGTGGAAATTGTATTTCTCCTCTAAATATGGGGAGAACTTATTAGTATGGCCATCAAAGTAGAATAAAATAAAAACTTAGAGCTAAAGGTTAGTTTAAAATCACTAGTATAATTTGAAGAGTTGTTATATTAAAAACAGTTAAAAATAAAGTATAAACCAAACTTACCAGACTCAACTGGACTTAACTGTAAAGGAAAAGAAAAATGTTAGTATTTCATTAAACAAATTATAGAAACTAATTTCCATGAGATCATTATTATATTTTAATAAATTAACCCTGGAATGATCTTTATTTTTGAAACTAATAAAATCTAGTACAATGATAACAGATCAAATATGCTTTTTAACCCCATAAGTTTGCTTTTAACCCTAGTTAAAGTTATCGCTTACTTTTCTAAGTTAACTACAACATATAAAAATTTCATTTGAAGCAATTAAAAGGCTAATGAACAAATGCAATGTCTTTTGTTTAGCCAGTTTAACATGAAAATGTTATGAAGTGAACTAAACACAAGTTAAATTTTAATCTTATTTTTATTTCAGTAGATTTAATTGAATTTTATGGTACTAGGCCCATAAATTGACAATCTGAACTAAAAAGCATTTAAAAATAACTCTTATAGTATATATCTTTGATTAAATAATCCTTAAAAAGTAATAAGTATAGAAAATAACTTTTACCTTTAACATCCGTAACTGATGGGCAGTGAGATCCTTCACAGCTATTTGAAGCTGTTCATGTTCATTATTAGTTCTTTTCTACAAAAAAAAATAAAAAAAATTGAGACTCAACTTCAATTCAGTTTTTTTTTCTGCAACTGCATTTATGAATGAAAAGTTTAATACACCACCTTTTTCATTGAAATGCAAATATAATAATCATGATATATTACAGGAACCAGATCTTTAGACAATTGTACATCCAACTCCACCATGTCTGCTCCCTGTAACATGGCAATTTTCTTTGTAGGTAAAACTATGTATAACAGCATTATTATAAGAAAAGAAAAATTGGTATTGTTGTATTGCATGAAGAAATATTAATTTTTAGAAATTTTCTTTTTAAATGTCAAAATAATCTAAAGTTATTCCTTTTGAGAATTGGTCTGTCTTAGCGTTATAAATCTGTAGGGAAATACAGATACACCAGAGGTTTTATAATAAATACATTTGTACAAAATTGGGACTATTAAGACTCAAAGACTGTTATCCAACAAAATCCATTAAGTTTTTGCTATTGATGCTTTTTTCTTTAAATAACATTTTAAACTTTATTATATTATAAAACAGTGTGGTCTAACCTTAAGTAATTTGAGGGCCTAACTAACTTAAGTATAGGGCGAGGGCCAGAGTTAATAAAGGAGGAAAATTATTTATAAGTTACCATTATCATAAAGAATATCTTTATTGATCAAAAAGAATGTCACTTACATGTTTGGCTGCATAGTTGAAAGAAGCTACTGTGTTTTCCAATACATTTTCAACTCTGAAAGGAATTTTTTCTAATTAAAATGTATAATTGTTAGAATATAATTAAAAATAACAAGGTATTTACCAGGGTTGGCAAAAATCATGATATTTATGTAAATATCAAAATATCGGATATTTTTATATACATATGATAGTTTAACTTTAAAATAATTGGATAGAAACAAAGATATTTGAAAATAAAAGCTGTAACCATTGTTGAATGCAATGTTCCATAGAAAAAAATTAAAGCTGCTTACTGCTTAATCATTAAAAGCTACTAAAAAAGAAATTAAAGCTGCTTAACATTACATTACTTATGCTAACTTTTTAAGTTGCAAAGATCTAATTAGATTTAACTTCATGATTTTACAATTTTATGTTTATTATATTGTATTGATTTTTTCAAAACTTAATTAACATGCCAACAAAGTATTCAAAAATTAATTTTGGGAGGTTTTAACTTGAAAAATGTTGATGATATTAATGGATAAATATTGTGATACATATCAGTCAACCCTGGCATTTACTATGAAAATACATGTAGCATAAGCAAAAAATTAGATACTAAACTAAACACAGAAATCCATTGTATTTTCTTTTCAAAGATAAGAACGCTCTTAGTATAACAACATACTTGTCATTTCTTCGAGCATTTCCAGCTCCTCTATGTCCAACATCCAGACCTTTCTTTTCAATGTTTTTCCAATGCTTAGCATAAGTCACACTTAGATCGCACACATAGTCTTGCATAGGACGAATTATCAAATAGTCAACTGAAATAGAGAACTTAATCAATTATGTACATAAATAACAGCAATTTTGGATGCCAAAGATTAGACATATTACTAAATATGAGGAAATATGGTGATATATAAACATTTAAATATAAAAAATTATATTGATAGCAACATCAATAATTTGGCAATATATGAATCTTAGAAATCTCAAATGCATAATGGATAATGGAATAGCATCCACACTTTTAATCTAACATACAAACACAATGTTTCACAGTATAAAATCAGTATGCATTTGCATTGAACTTAATATTTCGAGTGAAATTTCTTTCTCAAAACCCTATTTAATAATGAAACTATCACTTGCTAAGTTTCCTATATTTTATACTTAATGCTTTTATTGAAATTTCATTCAACTGTAGTAGCCTCAACCAACTAATCATAACACATTGTTTGTAAACTGTCCCATCCTAATTCATTAGTAAAATTTCTAAGCAAAAATATTAACTTTTAAGTTATTTAATTAAAAGTAATGTGTAACTTGTTTTTAAGTAAATAATATACTTCTAATTGTATTTAAAGATTACATTTTTTATAAAAACTTCACGAAATAGTTAGTTACAAAGGGTCTTACCTGACAACTGTCCTATTGGCTGTTGCCTTTTGCCAGATATGGGCATGTTGCACGTACCAGCCGTGTCTCTCATGTTACTGGGCAAAATGTAACAGAAGCCAATGTGCTCAGGAATGTCTGAATCATGAACGTAAAAGTCAACCATATAGGCCTGCAAAAGAACTAATTTGTAAAAAATGAAGGGAAAGAAGTATTTTTAACCACAGATATGACAAAAATTGTGACAATTTGATGCATCCCCAATTAGTGCTTATCAAAAATTAACAACTAAAACTTAAAGTATATTCCATCCAAATGAGTTTCACAGATTGACTAATAAAAAATAACCATAACACATATCAGAAATTCTAAAAGTTCCTGAAATTATCAAGTAAAATAAAAACATTAAACTTCAGCATGAAGACAATGAACTATTTCCAAAGCAGATGAAGATGCCTCTTAGTTAATTTGTTTACCAATTTTAATAACAGAAAAAGGATTCTATAAAAATATCAAATTATTCAAGCAATCTGAAATTTTACAAGTGTCATACTTCTTATGATTGCATGGTTAAAAACAAATAAAAACCAACCAAGAATTGAAATTTGGAAGAAAAAGACCATACAAGGAAAACAGCCAGACACCAATAACATGCCACCAACCAAGCAAGACATTTAATTACTATTTGAATGATACAATTCTGACAAGGAATAAAGAAAAACAAATTTAAAAAATTCAAGTAAATGAGATCACTAATCCTGATAGTGGATTGAATACAAGATACAGAAATTGCAACAGAGGCTTTTTAAATTTAATTAAAAAGCATTTAGCAAGGGTTAAAATGATAGAGGAATTTTATTTTCTATCAAGATAATTGCAGAAACTTTTTGAATGAACTCTGAAGTATGTTTATAGGACATCAAAATATCACCTAATTACATCTATAAATTTTGAATTAACTAAAAAAAATCATTCTGAAAATATTGCTTAAGAAGCTAAGTAAAAAATAAAATTTGAAAGCACAACTAATTTTAATTCGCTTTTAGCTACTATGAAAGAGAAAGATTTTTAAAGTAAGGGATGAGTATGGTTAAAGGATAGAATTAAGGATTATACACTTTTAAAATAAAAAAGGTTACAAATTAGCAATATTTATAAGTAAAGAAATCTTCCTAAGGTTTAAAATTTACACTATGTGGTAAGAATTAAGTAAATAAAAGATAAGTCAATATTAAACTAAAGGGAATATTTCATAGGGTTGATACATCTTCTGAAATGTTTGATAAAAACTTCAAAAAAGTGGTTGCTTATAATTTCTGATCAGGATACTTAACAGTTTAATAACTTAATAAACATTATAGAAAAATTTAATAAAGATTACCAGATAAAGATTACCACAAGAAAATCAGAATAAATGAAGTTAGATTAAGTATGTTTATTATTTTTTTAAGATACAAACCAAACAAATAAATGGGCTAAAATGCCAATGGCATAATTCCAGCTGATTCTTGTGTAAAATGAGCTTCTAAATCCAAATATGACCTCTGTTTTTCCCATCACTCTCAGATTTTTGTGAAAAGCCCCCTCCCTTTTTAGCATTTTTCGATGGTTTTATGACTTTGAATCTGGTTTACAGGGTCAAAAAGCATTAATTTGGCCTGCAACTTTTAAATGAGAGGCTAGAAAGGTTAAAGATTCTTCTTTACAATCAAGTAACTTGAGATAAAGTTACCATGAATTATAATGGATTATCCCAACTTTTTTGGAAATTATCAAACTTCCAGTAAGTGTACAACCCTTGTCGGAAAGATTTCCCAAGTAAGAGCAATAACAGTAATAGAATACAAGAAAACTTAAAAATATACCAAGATGCACACTATGTAACCAAAAGGATGGATGCACAACAACAACCCAAACAGAATTCCGAACTACTTGCGGCGAACCACACAAATAGGAATATAATAAGGAAAGTACCAACTAACTTTCAGTTTTACCTAGAAATACACACTTAGTCTTCTCTCTGCCTGAAGTACAAAAACACCGTTTTCTAGCTACACACCACACTCATCTTCTTTTTGCTGACCCACTGGAAACATTTTTAAATCACTTAAAAAGTACACATCTCCGCTCCGACCGTCCGCTCTCTGTCCGTATAGTGCAAAAATAAACGTTTGACCGCTTCACTGGAGGGGAGAAGACAGGTTAGTTGTAGCGTGGATTGTAAGGCAAATTTTCTTCATGGTTTGTTCGTCCTTTAGGGTGCAGCAGGACACACTTACGTCCCATCGCACCCCTCGATTTACTTGGCCTGTGAATGACAAATAAATTCGATAGAATTAAATCATCAGTTCTTAAGACAGAAGCCTTGCTGTAAGGGGAGGTTTTTATACTACACAACAGATAAAACATGAACGTTAACAAGATACCCAAATCAGGACTAGTTTAAGTGCCATTTCCATAGAGAAGCCTCCAAAAATAAAACCCAATTCTAGACCTAGAAACTACTGGTGAAAGAATTAAAACCCCAGGAAAAGTTAACATTCATTTTTAAATTGCATCAATGCACCCACATTCGACTCATTACTTACAACAGAATTTGGCTTGAGCACTTGAATTTGAAAGATGTAGAACTCGGATGGGTCGTAAGTAACACCAAACTGGGTTTGTTGGCTGAGTTGCCAGTTGCAGTCATTCATTTGCTGAAATTGAACAAGGAATTAAAATTTAGTTTGAAACAGAAACTACAGATTAATTATACTTGAGAAATATTCAACTCAAAATTATTTTTATAAACAAGTATTGTTTAAACTTTCAGAGTAAATTTTTGAGATATTTTTCATTACACAACAAAATAAAGCATATGTTTGTACGTCACAGTAAAAAATTATTTTAAAATTAGAAGATATCAATTGAAAAAACATAGAGAATATAATAAAAGTTGAAATCATTTGGAAAATTTGAATAATTGTATTTAAGTGTGAATCAGACAGTAAAGATTAGTTATTTAGTTTCAACATTAGAAAAAGGTTGCATTAAACTTGGGAAATGCTAAGTAAAAATAAAAGGGGTAAAATTACTAAATTTGTAGCAAAGAGTTCAACAGCAAATATTCCAGAAAAATTAAGCATAAAATAATCAGACATAAGTACTTTTAAGTAGTAATTTACAATGTTTTACAAATTTAAGTATTTGATATCCATGAAAATTAAAATTTCATAAAATATTTTTTCAACTTACAGCAACTTCAACAATTGGCCAACTACGATTGATTCCTTCAGTTAGAGTGCTATCTTCTTCCATACCAATTACCTATAATTTTACAAGAAAGTTCACTACATAAAAATTTTTTCATTTAAAATTTGATTTTACTTGGTAATAGTAAAATTTTTTAGGCAAAGAAAAATTGCACATGACCTGGCTTAGTTGCTAATAACAGTTAAGAGTCAAATGGAAGATTACCTCAGAATCCCTTCTTGTAATATCAATGGTGGTGACATGCATGGAGATTTTCTTTTCTCTGTAGCGCCTCTTCCATATTGTTACGGGGTTATTGAACATCTTCAACTGAACAATGGTTTCTGTAGTCAACCATCCGTGGGCAATACTTTCGACGTCATCTTAAGAAAAACAACACAAAAAAACAATTAGGAAGGGAGTATAAATGAATATTTGAATTTGTAAGGTTTGAAAACAGCCAGCTAGTTGTTTTAAACGATACTTACGTATTATCCCGTTGACCGTGACGCTTAATCCGAAAACTTATCAAATCCCATTGACTTTACTATTACTGTGCCGCTGAATTAGACGGCCGCTGAACGGTCGACGGGATAATACGTAAGTACCTTTTAAACATCTAGAAAATATTTCTAAAATCTACCATGTTTTGCTACAGAATTTGTAAACAGAAAAAAATTAAAGGTAAGAAAATATTCAGAATAGTTTTTGATCATAATAAAAAGTAATCAGTTTAAAGAAGCTTTAACAGGTTATTTAAGATGAAGTTATTAATACAACAAAAGATAATCTGTTGTTAGAAAGATAAGTTAACTAGATTTAGAATATTTTGGATTCAGATTGAATCAAGATTGCAATTAATAAATAGTGAAGGGATGATATTTGAAACTTCTACCCTTGAAAAACCAGGGTTCTAGAAATAAAATTCACAGACTTTTCCAGGTTAATTTTGAATATTTTTTGAGTAAAAAAACCTAGCAATTCATAGCATTATTAGAATATTTCTTGCTTTTTTAACATATATTTCAATAAATAGTCTATTGTTTTACTTTTTAGAGTCACAATTGAGAGGCAACATTAAAAATTTATCATTTTCTAGGTATTGTTTGATTTTCCAGGTTTTCGGCAAAAATGAGCAATTTTCCCCGACTATTCCCTGGCTTTTAAGGTTAATTTAAAATTAGCTGATTTTTCCAGGTATGTCAGGTATTTTTCCAGGCCTGTGGGAACCCTGAAAACTTATGAATAGTTCATTGCATGTCAGGTATAAAATTATACTATCATAAAATGTTTTCTTAAATTCTACCTAGGATTCCAAATGCCTCAGTTTCACATTTTCCCTCAAGATGATCCAATGGACGGAGCAAACGAGGTCGCATGTGACTTTCCCACAATCGAACGATGTTCTCCGGTTTGCCATCATTGTCAACTATGGTGCACACAAGGTATCTGTATTGGAGATTTCCGTTGGACGGAACTCTTATAAGGCCTCTCCACAGATTTCTGCAATATAAAGTAACAAATTAGACTCAGTGGTCTGTCCAGAGCAATTTTACTACCATTTTGTGGTACCTTCACAAATTCACCATTTGATAAATGGGTACTTTAACAAAAAATTCAATTTTAAGAAAAAAGGTACTTTTACAAAATACATTTTTTAAACGTTCTCTAGTATAAGCTATATTCTCTTAATAGTTTAATTTTTAGCCATTCTAGACTAAATCTTTTTTATATGTTTTAAAAATTACATACTATACATATTTTTATGCTGATTTTGCACCTAAATTTTCACAAATTTACAGAAAAATTTTAACAAAATTTCTAAATTTTCACAAAATATGCACCTCTTAAAAATACCTAGACAGACCCCTGAAGCTGCTGAATTTATGAATTATCAATAAGCATACAAAATCACAATAGAATTTCATTCAGAATATTATTCAGTTATTTTGAGGCTATGATATTGAGAGAAACATAAAACATACTTTAAGAATTATTTCTTGAGGGAATGTTATGTATTAAATTCAAAAAATTGACTTTGTTATAGGTTTAATTTCTTCAAAACTCTTCTTGAAGATATTTGACATGATAAAATAAGTTTTTGACATGGGAGAAAAATTTCTGGGGATTTAGCATGGTCATTAGTTGGAATAGCCAAGATTGCCTGAAGATTGAAATTTTACATCAATGGCTTGAAGTAAAAAAATAAAAACCTAAGCCTTTTAACAAAGTTAAGTAAGACTTGTAGTAATGATAAACCTTACAGAACCTCGATATTTTAAGTTTAAAAAGAGATAGTAATGTAAGTAAATAACAAAATGCACCAGATTCATTCGTTGTTCTAAAATAATTCTTCATTATTGATTACGAAACTTGACTCAAAAACTTTGAATACAGCTCAGAAAATTATGAAATTTACCGAATTTACTGCATAGAGTGAAGAAAAGAACCACTTTACAGTAAAAATCGGATGATAAATAATTATTTAGATCACACGCCAGAGGTTATTAAACATGGCACCCAGTTCGACGTTCCATAACAAAAACATTCGATTCTTACCCATCGGGTGTTGTCCTCTCCAGCTGAACAGCCCTGTTGACTTTCCATTCTCCCAATTCAGGTGTATTTCCAGTAATAAAAACAGTCTCACCGAGCCTTGTTTCTGCTCTCACTTGCACTACTACGTCTCTCAGCAGTCCATTGAGGGTACGCATTTTTGTCCAGTTGGCAGACCAACACACGATTTTTAGAGAAAAGAAAAAGCCCTCACTTCAATGATAACGCTACGTGAAGGAACTTCTTGTCACAAACCCATCTTCGGAAGAGCTTGTTGAAGTTGAAAAATCGAAGAACTTTCAGCGCACACACAAACCAAAAGGAAATAGAACGCCAGTGACGGTATTCTTCAGCTGTTGTTGATATGACCGTGCGGTGTTATTGCGGAGAAGCCAACTTCTCTCAACCTGATTGGTCGATGGAATAGGAGTAAATGCGCTCCGGGAACCCGGCTCGGGAGAAGTCACTGTTTACGTAGAAGACGTAATCCGTTATCTGATGTGACGGAGGCCCGATTTTTTTACGGGAGCAGAGTGAGATTCTGAAGATAAGATTGCACAATCTTTAAGTTAATGGGGGATTTATTTAATTTTCATTAGTTTTAGTACAAAGTCCGGGTGTTTTCAGAATGCGGACATCGATTTTTTGGGCGTTGCAGCAATTCACTACTTACGTCACAGGAATTTTTGTTTCGAAAAAAAAAACAGCAATAGTTTCGCACGCACAAGTAATATCCTCAACAGTATTAATTTCTAGCTAATTTTAAGACAAATTTCCTTTCTTGCACGATATTTAAAATAGGAATAGAGGTCGTTCATTAGTAAAAAGAGGGACAGTGTTCCGACCAATTATCTCTTTTAGGTAGGAAACTCCTAATAAATTAAAAAAAAAACTCCTTTTATGTCCCAAGGTGCCCCACTACACTGTAGCCCACCTTGGGACACTTTCAATATTAGCATAAAAATTATAAATGTTATTTTGAAAAATACAAAAATACACTAATTAATTAAAATCTATGTTTAGCAATCTTAAATTAGACATAAAACATATTTTACATTTAAAATTTTTCTCTGATTTCCTAACTTTTCTCATGACATAAATTATTGATTTTTAGTTTCCTTCCAGATACTTTTTTGCACCAATTTCTAAATTATAATCCTCAAAATTCTCAAATTATGTAGTTTTTTAATAAAAAGAATTTATTTTTACTCATGAGAGATTTGGGGTATCTTTGGACTTGTTCCAAGGTGCGCCACTTGACCCTTTGAATATTAAACTTAATTACTCTTTTAGGTTCAGCAAAAAAATTTCTCTTCTTTTCTAAAATATTAATGGATACACGTAGTATTTTAATTTCAACATAACAAACAACTTCCATTAGTTTGCTTTCTCTCCATATAAACATAATTAATAAATTGATAATTTGGTAATTTAATGGAATAATATGGAATTTGTTTCCCACAAATATTTTTCATTTAATCCTAAATTTTCACTACTTTTTTCCACCCTTAATCTAAACTAAACTTGTGTAACAAGAACAAATAAATTTTATATGTGCTCGTAAAATTAAAGTAAAACTTGCGCTTGTACTCATTTTTCCTCTTATGAAAAAAATTTTTTGTGCATTTTTTATAAATTATAATACCTAAACTTGTTTAGTGTAATAAATAATTTGAGTTTCCGCTTTTATTACTTTACTTGAATTGTTTAAAGCAGTTACGCATGGAAATCTGCTCAAAGAGAGGTTTTGTTCCTTTTATAATTTTTAAATTAATTCGCTATAAAGCAATATCTATAAAACTTCAATGCCAAGTCGGATTTCTAGGTACCACCTAGAAATACCTAAGCTACCTAGAAAGACCTAGGCTAGGCTTACCATACGTCCGGGGTTACCCCGGACAGTATGGGGAGAGCTGTCCGGGGGAATGTCCTGGGTCGCAAAAATGTCCGGGGTTTCATACTTTTGAGATTTGTAAGACATTTTTATAAAAACAATTATGACTAAGATGTTCGAAATTGCGTTGTTTCATTTTTATGATATAATTTCATCATAAAATTCACATAAAGGTAAGTCAAGCAAACAATTTTTGAAAAAGTAATAAAATAATGTAAAAAAAGTACAAATAAAAAATAAATTCAATATTTCTGTTCAATGTTTTTTATTTTGAATGTTTTGTACTTGGTTTTTAATATTTGACGGATAGTACTTATTTATTACGTAATTTCAAAAATATGTCCTGGGTTGGACCCAAAAAAATATGGTATAAGCCTATCCATAAGGCTTATCTAATGCGTACTTCTCTAAGAAACATACGATGTTCTCTTTTGACATTTCGCCAGCTCATGAACGGTGTGCCATTCTCTGTCGCCTCCCGACAGCTAATACAACACAAGGTACAACTGTCCTGTCCAGACGAGTGCTAAGTCGACTGTCGTGACAGGACGCACGAAAAAAGCAATTGCTATTCAGTTTTTATGAGGTCCATTCCAGAACTACACTGATTGAAAGGTTGAAGACTTTTGATGGTATTTGTGTGAAATATGAGTTTTCTGAGGAAAATGCTGTTGCCATGTTCGTTTTTTTTGGTAGTAAAAATGTCATTTTGATGAATTAAGAGAATCGTGCGCCGTCATTTTGTCGTTTTACTCGAGAAATAAAGTGAGAAGGAAGGAGTTATGAAAGCTAGAGCTGCGTGAAGACGTAAATTTCAATGAAAACTCAATTATGCAAAGTGAAGGCGTAGTCATGGAAAAATAATATTTCGGTGGAGAAGAATTTGTGAAGTCACTATTTTCATAACACCTTTTTTTTTTAAACAAAAACAATTCAAATTAGGGAGGGGGGAAAATACATATGCACTGCCAAGGAGTCGCAGACTCATTCAGGCAGCTGAATGTGGTTATATATACATGTATAATAAAATGAAAAAGACAATACAAATTAAAAAAAAGAGATATAAATTAATTTTTAACAAAAAAGAGACCGACTTCAAAAATGCGCCTAAAAGTGAGAAATAATTTTTATCCAAAAAACAACAATACTACTTTTTAACATAATTTTTGAAGTCGAAACACTTTCACAATAAATTAACATTACGCTAACATCAAAAAAAAGAACACGTTATTAGCATATAACATAAGATAAAAGAAGATTTACAATTAAAGGCACAATATATTATTTTCTGTTTGACGAATGACGAAATGAATGACGAATGACATGACGAAAAGAGTGCAGTTAAGACCTCTCTACTAGTAATATGTATTGTATTTAGAATTTCTATCAAACATGTGGTTTCGTCACTTTATTGTGAAAGTGTTTCGACTTCAAAAATTATGTTAAAAAGTAGTATTGTTGTTTTTTGGATAAAAATTATTTCTCACTTTTAGGCGCATTTTTGAAGTCGGTCTCTTTTTTGTTAAAAATTAATTTATTTCATTCTTTTTATATCAAGTCGCCTGCGGCTCCAGAAATTTCATGCCAAAAGAAAAAAATTATATCCGCCCGACCCAAGACGCCTTCGGCGTCGTTTAAATGAAGTTTTCTTTTTTATAAACAGATTTTTTACTTCAGAATTTTGTAAGGTTCAGTCGGTATTTATTCCCCGTTTCAATAATCTGAGTGGTGAGTAAACTTGCCACAAGTTTTTGATTTATTTATCATAACTCCTCTGGTATCCGCTAGAGGGCGTTTATATTTAAATGGGACCAACTACTAGGACCAACTTGAAAACAATTCTAATCTAATGCAACAAACCGCGTCTAAATCGGTCCAGTAGAACATACCAAAAGGGCCTGGCAAAGATTCAACATTTATATTCGACGAATTGATAACCTCCTCCTTTTTGAAGTCGGTAAAAAATACAAGATTATTAATGAAATTATTAAATTTTTCCCCTTTTTTTATTATAAAAAAAGTAAGTAAAAGTAAAGAAAAAAAACCTTTAAATATTATGGACCTAGCCCCCTATCTGGACATTGGAGGCCTTGAGACTAATTTCTAAAGTCAAAGCCTATGAAAGACTCTCCCTATAATAGTATAATGTTTTATTAATAACTAGTATTCGTATAGATATAACACTGAACTGAAAATACATAAAATTTCAAATTTTTACTTTCATTCGGGAAAAAAGAAAGATGCTCCCTTATAAAAGAGGTAATTAGATTTCAGGCTTACACTAAGGATCCAGAAAATTGCATATAAATCTCAGAAAAGTAAATGGTCAAAAATTAATAAATTTTTAACTGCCGAAACAAGGGATATTCTTTAGGTTCATTGGAGAATCGTGATTAATTATTGTTGACTAAGTTATTGAGTCAATATTTTTTTACTTTACTAAAATTTTGTAGAACATTATTATTATTATTATTATTATTACTTTGGACTATTATTTTTTCTGCAAAAGGAATGTAATTATAATGTTTATTAGTTTATTGTAATATTGTAAAAGGAATTGTAAGGGAAGAACATATTGTTTTGGAAACATCATTGCAGTAATTTCTCCCCCATATTGATCCTAGTCGTGGCGAGATGAGCGAGATTCTCCAGCCTTGATAATTTCCCTGGCAGGGGAAGTTTAATTCCAATAAATCTAAAAAGTACTTTCACATTTGGAGTTGTTTTTCGTGTTTTCGGTTGATTGAGTTTGTTCAAACATGGTATAAAGGTAAATTTATTGTTTGTTATACGAAATTCAAGCTTAAAGATTGGAAAGTAAGACATCTTGTTTAAACAAATAGATATATCTCTCTCCTGTAGATATATATCTCCTCTCGACAATATTTATCACATTGAAACTGCAGATAAACTTAAGAAGACTGGATCTTTTAAACTAATCAAACTTTTGTTATCACATCAATACGTGTAAGTGACAATTATGTACTTGCATTTTCCCTGATGAGATAAAATCATAGCATTGGCTAACTAATACATTTTGTTTATTTTACCAGTTTCTTGTCAGAACCCTTCTATCTATTTGTTTTTCGATTTTTTAAACAATCTTTTATCGCATCAAATATAAATAAAAAAAATTAAACCATGTTCTATCAAAACTGATCTAGTAACTAATGGCGTTAGTTTTCAGAGTCCTCACACAAGGACTCTGTCTAGTTAGAATAGCATGTTCGAGATGTTTGTCAGGATCTGTTAACGAATTTCAGTTCCTAAGTAGAATATCGCCTTTCAACTCCTGAAATGATCAGACTCTCCTTGAAACCGTGATCAGCAGAACAAATATTTATGCGAAAATATAAATCACCGGAGTTATTTAATCTTGCAGGAGAATAAACATCTCTGGCAAATATTCTTAATTTTCGGAGAGATATCGTTTTGGTTTTGCTTATCGAATGTTCCAGATATATCGACAAGGCAGGAATGTGTGGAATGTGTCTTCTTCCAAGTAGCCTCCTTGGACTTCGTTCAAACATGCCTTCTGGTTTTACTCAATATTTCAACCGATCGTGATAAAATATTAATGAGGTACCTCACAAATATTCAACAGAGTTGTTTTATGTAGCCGGATACACATGAAATTATCCCGATAGTTTGGATTTTTCAAATAAATGGGTCATTAAAAATGTTGATGAAGATGGCATGGCTAGTTTTGAAGGTCATATAATCACATACATCATAAAAATTAAAAAGTGGAAGGTACAGTAGAACTCCAATTATACGAATCAATTGGGACCGGACTCCATACGTAGTATGATCAAAAATTCGGATAATTGTATTTTTTCCGAAAAAGGTCCATTTTAATTAATTACTGCATGTATGTTTAAAATGGGAAAAAAAAACTGTTTTAAAAGAAAGATAGATTTTAATTAATTAAATGAAAAGGCAACATTCGGATCAATTCGGATAATTGGAGTTCTACTGTACAAAGATTACTTAGATTAGTACCTATCACAAAAAAAATTTTATTTGGTATTTAATTGTGTGATGTATAATGAGTATTTATAGTCACTAAAAATTAATTACTTTGATTTTTTGGAATGTAAAAAGTAATTGCATAGACAGAGAATCACGAAAAGATACACACATAAATAAACTGTAATTTAAAAAAAAAATCTTGTTACTTTGGCAATTTTTCTATCTAATTCAATTCTGAATGATTTCGTAACGGGTTGGGAGGCAACTCTACAATATAAAAATAATTTATACGAAAGGAACAAAGTCAAAATTTTAATTTAAACTATAACTTGAATATTTAAATTGAAGTTGATAATTTAATTTTCCCTCACATTTTTACGCTATTATTAAAGAAAATGCCTCATATTCGTCATTTGGAAAGATGTCTCCTCCTACTTTAATACCTGTTGTTTCAAAACAAAAACACCATCATGACCTTTATGGGTTCTGCTGGCACAATCAGTTAGTTCCCCTTGAAAAGTGACGTCACAACAGAGAAACAGGTGCTTGAAAATAGCAACTTGTAGCTCAGACGGAGTAAGGACTGAAAATACTACGAACTTGTGCAATCGTACAGAGATATCCCATCAAATTGCCAACAAAAAAGAATCAGACAATTGCTTTTTTAATTGGATCGTTACAAAACATAAAAAATGTATTCTATATAATATCCTATCTATCTAACATACTAATTATATAATTAATACATAATTTATAAGGTATTGAATGTGCAGTTCATTAAATTTATATCTAGCTGAGTTTGACTCTTAAATACCAATAGTACATAGATTCACTAATGCAGGGCCCTTTCTAAATCTGTCTCTCTTTCGCAAAAGAAAGAAAGAAAGAGAGAGATTTTACTGATTTGTTCTTACAACCAGAGTCGCCGAGAGACAACTTATGTATGTTGATAAACTTATTTTTTGAGTAAATGATGAGTTCCAAGCTCAGGATGGGTATTTTTTTGGAAATTTAACTCTTAAAGAAGGGGTTTTAACTCATTTTAGTCACCATTGAACGACACCCGAGGTGGACCACTTAATTATATTTGGTTAACCCTTGTACTGTACTCTGTATAAAATGTTAGTGAACTATCACCTGCTCAATTTGGGTCCTCTTTAGGTGTCTAGAAACAACCCCAAAACTTTTTTGAACATCAAAATTTTTAAAAAAACAGGGAATTTCTTCATTTTTCGCTTTCTTGTATACACATTAATTAACAAAATATTCAAAATGATATCCAAAGATATTTAATACGAAAATCCCTGGGGGGGTCCCGGGAATACTACCACCTTTCAACCCTTTCCCGACAGGAAACTCTCCCCAGGTTGATTCCTCAGCAGCGCCACCTGTTAAGAAGAAGTCAACCCTCTCCGCATCCTCCCAGTTCAACGTCCCAACAAAAAAAGCGTGATTCTTAAAAGAGCATCGCCTGACAGCTAGCTGAGGGGTATTAATAGGTGGCGGTTGCATCACTGTTGACATCAGTCGTCTGGGAGAGAGAGTGTCTGCTAAAGGGAAATGTTTTCCACCGCCAGGAGAAGCTCTATAAATATACTACATGGCGATGGTTTGGCCTAGATTTGCATTATTTATTTCCGTAATGGGCGAAATCAATAAGAGCATTAATAAGGTATCGAATGAATTGCTTGTTGATATCCAGTACTTTTCTAGTCATACCGCCAGGAGAAAAACTTTTGACGTCTTACAATATTGATGTGATTGTTAAGGAAAATGATTTTTCCACTCAGTTTTAAGGGGTGACTGTTACTCTTAAACGGTGAAAAAATGTTTTGTGCAAACTCTGCGTGGTTATCAATTTGGTTTGGACTTATTTTCAGAGTTTTGGTTAATCTGTCAAAGTTTTTCAGCTGGAGGTGTATGACTATAGGTAGGGCAGAAGAGAAGCGAAGAAAAAAGCCTAGAAACGGTATCCAAATTATAGGCCTTTAAAACCTTACTTACGGCCTATTAATACTCAAACACGTATTTTTCCAAGAGAAAAAGATATTATATGCATGAAAAGTATACGCTTTCTTTAAAGTGAGAAAGAAGTACTAGTTTAATAAAACAAAACAGATACATAAATTTTGCTTTTTGCTTGACCCATATAAATACATAACAAACACTAAAGGGTGTTTTGAAAGAATTTGAAATTAAAATAGTATAAAAGTCTATACGTAAATAAAAGTTACATTAATTTACGCTGAACCTTAGTGAAGTTATCTTCACAGCAATACACTGTAGGGTTCACCATTTAAGAAACATGAAAGAAACCCTGTGCTTGAAGAGAATTCATAATCTCGGATGTTAGAACCATCATGGAGCTTAGAACTGAGATTGATACCTGTCGGGTAGGTTTTAAGTTTCACTTTCTTATACCGTGTCAGTCACGCAAGGCCAACAGGTGTTTAATGAGATTTTTAATGTTCTCTTTCATTAAATAAGGAGAGAATATTGTTGGCTGCTGAGGGGTCAGTAGCAAATATTACAGGTTAGAGTAGAGAAATCACAGACAATTTGATTTAATACACTGCAGTAACTTTTAACCTGAGTGACCTGCTACAGTGGATTAATGTTAATAATATAAAATAGAATAATACCATTTATTTTTCATTTCACATTGTCTTACACAATATAATGTACTATATTTGCAAACAAAAACAGGTTTTAAGTTTTAAAATTAAGGTATGAGCATTTTAAGATTCAATGAGGTATTAAGAAATAAAATTTCCATAAAGAAAAGTTCTTAATCTACCGTATTGAGTTTATGAGTGTGTCGTGGGAATATTTAGCTTTAAATCAATACTTTCTAAATTCATATGGTTTTGATTACACACTCAATTAAAATATATTTGGGACGGAAACTTGTCTCCATGGCAGACCTTTCTATGTCATCGGCATGAAAAAAAAAATTAAGAGCTGTACTTTATAAATTTTTGTATGACCCCCAGAGTTTCCACAGAATGATCCTCACAAAATGTTAAAAATAAGTCTTGATATGCTCATCTCACTTGGTCTCTTAGCACTCGACGACTGATAACTAGACTGAGAAATGACATTACAAATGACATAATATAAATGAAAAAAGAGATAATTCATGCAAATTTGACCACAAGGACACAGCAAGGTGAAACCCATATTAAATAGATTAAAAGACTTAATTTCACAACCGCTTTCAAGTGAATGAAGAATTAAGGAATGGTATTGGAAAGTGGATGATTTTTATCTGTCTCCAGTTACGTATGTTTTCTTGATAGGTTTTCAGTTTACAATTATGCTCTTTTTCAAGCATTTCCATTAAGTATTTATGTTTTCAATAATTTCTTTAAAAACAAAAATGCAAAATAAATGGTTTGAGATTTTTTTTTGTTTTTATGCAATTTAATTTTAAGAAAAAAGATTTAAGATATTACTTTATAAACATTAGTTCAAACTAATACTTTTGTAGCATGACTTATTACTTAAAAATCATTAGTTATAATTTAATTAATAGTAATTACAACACAATCGAGACGGATAAAATGTTTTCTAACCATTGGACGGAAATGTTTGAAATCTTAAAAAAAATATTCATGGGCGCCCATACATAAGGGCAAAGGGGGGCCCGGGCCCCCCCCCCCCTTGCACCTGAAGGTTTATGTAAAATCTTCCTTTTAGTTTCTGAATTGAAATTTTGCGGCTCGGCATGGGAGCGATCCTATTTCAGAAGTCACCCAAATGAGTTAAAACACTACTTTTAAGAATAAAATTTCGAAACTTTTTCTGGGGAGGACTCTTAGACACCCCTTTTTGCTTAAAACTCCAGTATTTTTCTACAAAATGTTCAGCATTAAGGCCTTGTTAGGGGTCCCTTTGAAATAATTATGAACCTGCCCCCTTAAAAAGAAACTTGGGTTGCAAAATTTTTCTTGGGCCCCCTCCTGAATTCAAACATATGGGCGCCCATGAAAATATTCCTTTGCTATCCTCAATACAATGACAACAACTTTGTATATTACTTTAGATTTTACATGGTTAGGTTAAAATACAAATTAGAAAAACGAATAAAATAATATTTGATTCGGCATAAAAATCATAAACATGTTAAAAATTCGTTAAAAGTTTAAATTGAATAGTTCGCATCTTTCATTTTTTTGGTGGATATTTTGCATTTCGTCATCAAATTATGATTTATTTTAAAATTTAATAAGTCAAACAATAGGTACCTATATGAGAATGTTGATCCTAAAATTTGAATCCCTTTTCACAATATTGATCAGTGATAAAAATAATAATACTTAGCATTGTGAGAAAGATTTTTTCAAACAAGTTTATTCCCTTATATTTTAATATCCTCACTCAAATAACAGTATAAAAGCAACTTCACGATCTGCAAGCTTTTAATATCATTTCCCACTGGCATACATACTTTTCGAGGGAAATAAAACCCTTTTATGCAGGGGTTCCGAACCTGGGGGTAATTACCCCCCGGGGGGTAAACACGCTATTCTTCAGGGGTAACAGAGAGCAATTTGTTAACCGAAGGCTGAATCCTGAATCCTTCTTCAGTGAAATCAACAATCTGAATATTTCTTTGCAAGGGAATATGACGAATATTTTGACAGCGCAGGATAAAGTAGCTAGTTTTATACGTAAATTAGAACTTTACCAAAGTAAGTAGAGATGCAAAATTCCCGCAGTTTTTGAAACATGGGAAAAAACCCGGGAATTTTGGGGAATAAACCCGGAATTTTGGGGAACATTGGGAATTTTGAGGAAGTTTTGAACATAAACAAAGACGGCCATCTTTAGGCTTAAGGTTAAAATTTTCATTTCTTTTCTCAACACTTGTTATTCTTAAACTTATTAACATTTGTCTAATTATTAATTATGTAATTATTACTTATTAATTTCAACATAAATAAGATTTCTTAACCGAGATTAGATGTTTTTTCCTTCTCCTGTGTCAAAGGTCAAAATTCCCGAAAAATCCCGGAAATTTTCAAAATTCCCTTCCCAAAAAACCCGGTTTATTCCCGGGTTTAAACCGGGTTTTTTCCAGCCTTTACAACACTAAGTAAGAGTGCAAGCTGGCGATGTGTCGATGTTTACACTATGTGAGCAATTGGTAAATACCGAAGAAAACAAAATCACATTTGGAAATGCCGTGGATCAACATTTATCTGCAGTAATAGAGTCACTGAATCAATACTTTCCGGATTTAGATAATCGTCAGTCCAACTCTTGGATATTAAGACCATTTTCTACTGATGATGACATTATTAAAGACGAAGATGTAGCGGCCAAAGTAGAATTTCTTGGACTGCGCGAGAATAGTACTTTCAAAGTAGAATTTCAAATGTATGATCTCAGCAGATTTTGGATTAAAGCAGGTGCCGAATATCCTGTTATAGCTAACAGAGCTTTAAAAATGACAGTACCTTTTGCCACCACTTACAGATGCGAGAGTGTTTTTTCAACTTTAGTTTCATTGAAAACAAAGGCCAGAAACCGTCTCAATGTGGAACATGACATGAGATGTGCTTGAAGTGACACTAACAGCCATATTCATAGTCATCAGCGTCGAGGTTAACCAGCGGTTAAAGAAAGAAAAAGTAGCTTTCCGTTGACTCTGATTGGTGGAATTCTTCTTTGACCGAGGATTTAACACTGACGCTGATGGCTGTGAATATGGCTGTAAACCTAACATAAAAAAACTTGTAAACGCAAAACAATTTCAACCCTCACACTGATTATTATTATTAATTCATAGTTAAAATATCGTAATATTGTTGAGTTTTTATGTAGCCACAATGTATCCAGTTTTCTGACTAACTGCTGGGCAATGACAACTTTGTAATTAATAAACATTAGAATTCGCTTGCATTGAGTATTTTTATAACATTTTAAAATTGGGGTAAAATTTGATTTCCTAACAGGTTACAGGGGTAGCAGTATTATAAAGGTTAGGAACCACTGCTTTTATGAATATCATAAAAGCTGCGGAGAAACACACTTTACAAAGGGCTGTAGTATTTATAAATAGCGCACAATGAAATGCCGAATCCTCTGGGACGAAAAACACAAAAGGTGCATCAGAGCATTCTGGTATCGCCAAAAGAGGCTGGATGAATATGGAAATAACAGCACTTGAACAACAGAACTCGAGAAGTAAAAATGTTTTTGAAATTACCCGTGTCTCATTTTTAAAGAGCAATCTTGATATCAGAACAAAAGCATCAGTTATATTGTTGTCACAAAGGCAGTTGCAGTTAGTTCTTTTTGAAAACAAAAATAAAGATATTTTATTCCCATGTTAACTTAAATTGATGAAAGTACACATTGGATTATAATAATTATTTTATTTCCTTGTTCAAGAACAAGGAATTCTTTCGTTATAAACGAAAATGACGATACGAGCAAGTTTAAAGTATCTCATCTTCAGATTTCTAAAAAAAAAATTTCAACTTTTGTAGTAGGTACTACTTGAAAAGACATCGGACACGTTCTTTTTTTATATAGCAAATTTAATAATTATTAAAAATTATTTAAATGCAAATGTAGAAATTTTTTCCCAGAAAAACCAGTTATATAAGTAGAAATCGCAGAAAATTAAAAATTGAACCTTATCAAAACAGCTAAGCGACCGCCATGAATCACGCCGATCCGCTACAAACTTTTTTAAAATTGTATTCTAACTATTTTAAAACTCTTTTTTACGAACTTTTTCTGCATGGTCATGAGTAAAACCTTTATCCCTTCAGGCTGAAAAAAAAATTTGATCGCTAGCACCACTAGAAGGCTTATTATTTAAATTTAAAAGCAAGCTGTCTGTAACTGGGTACCCTGTCTGTAACTGGTGCTTCTACCCTAAATTTTTCAGGTTTGTTTCAAAAATGAAATCATTACTATTTTAATAATGTAGGGTTTCCTTTTTCTTATTATCACCAAGTAATTTTCTATCGAAGGATATCTTTAAAAACGATACATATCCGTAGGTATGAAATCGTAGGAACTTTTTTAATACGTTTGAAAAATATTATACAAAAATTTCTAATTTTTAGACTTTAAAAGGTTTTCAGCTTTTGTATTTGTTTCAAAATTGAAATATCATTGCTATTTCGCTAATTTTGCATTTCTTTCTTAACATTAACAGATAATTTATTTTCGAATGATACCTTTGTAACAGATACTTACTTTTTAGATATTTTTGGATTCATGGGGATTGTCTAGCCTTGCTAGACAATTCCGAGATAAAGTAACAACAACAGATACTTACACGAATCTATTAAATCTTAAAAGCTTCTTCTAAATTAAATATATTTTTTAAAAATATACAATAATCTCCCAGTTTGAATAGAGCATTTTCAATCACATGACTCGGACATAACAACGGCTCAGCAACAGAAGATGTTACAGTTTTTTGCCCTACAGAGGTTAACAGTTACAGAAAATGACTGGCCGTGAAATCCTTCTATTGGAGCATTTGCAATCACGTGATCCCATACCTAAAAACTGCCTTAGCAACAGATAAACAAAGGCCTTAGCAACAGCTAAAAGCCCTACAGAAGGTACACAGTTAAAAGAAAATAACCGGTTGTGACGTCACCTGAAAACACTCTATACGGATTTTACAAAACCTAGATAATAAATTTTGAAAAACGATTCCTCGAAGTCTAAAAATATCTCTAAATAGCAAGAATACGTAATTGTTTACAACTCTATAGATAAAATGCTTCAATATTTTCTGCCATCTAAGAACACAGTATTATCAAAACAAATTCCATCACGGAAATCGAAGAACAAACAATTCCTCAAAATTTCCGAATATAATGAAATCGAACAAGTTTCCAATTCTCATTCAAATATCCCAAAACGAGATATTGCAGAAATATTCCAAAATATTCTTATCACAGCCAAGAAAACACTGACGCTAGTCACACTACGTCAAGACGTTCATCGAAATTATATAGTTACGTGGATTAGGTCATGTCTACCAGTTCGAAGTCCAGGATTCCCCTACTTCTGAGAGATAAGAAAGAGCTAATTGCGTCATTACACACCCTCTTGGAACATACAGTGAGCACTAAAAGTCGGGATGAGCCACTTTATCGTAGAGCTTAATCGGAAGACTCGATAAAGGACGATATATTCTTAAATGCCTATCCTTTCACAATTGCCTTTCTTTGATAAAATGAGATACAATCTAAATTTAGTGCTCTTTTTTTTTAAAATGGAGATTTATGGAGATAGGAGGACCTTGGAAAGTGTACCGAGTTTGACACATTAGCATTTCAAGTAGTAATTTTATCTTTGATAGAGGCGAGAATTTATAAGTTATGTAGATAAAGATAGGAACGATGGCGATCTAAGGGGAGGTGTTAAAGGGCTGCAAAACTCACCCAGAGCTAAGCCCAAAATTCTAATTTCATAAAATCATTCATCATACATCCGTTTTTTCTTTTATTGTCTTGACATAAAAATACCCGCGCAATGAAGATTTAAAGATAGCGTAGATTTAAATTGAAATAAGTTAGTCACTGTAAAATAAAAAGAGAATTCACATGAGAATAAAACATTTTTGAACCTCAGACCATTCCTCTCCCAAATTATGTAGTATATTCTATCGCAAGAATGTAAGAGGGTTTTTTTTATCTTCATTGGGTCCCATTAGATAGTGATAATCTTGTCTTAGGTCGCTCACAATGCTTTACAAAATTCGAACTTTTGATGATGTATTACTATCAAGCTCAATAACTTTCATAAAGACTGAAATATTATACTAGTTTGGTAAATTTTACAAAGTAGAACTTTCGATACCTTGGATTATGCCAGTCAAGCTTACTATGCTTCTTCAGCCACAATAGCAGACCTTATTACCCTTATAGACCTTATAGTTAGAAATTAAAATAAAAACAAGTACGCAAAGAATGTATAAATTCATCAAAGTTTAAGATATAAGATGGTGTAGAGCTGGGATTCTCAAACCCGATTTTTATAACAGAATCTAACACAACCCACCTCATCTTCATTATCATTTTTTCGGACAAATCTTAACGAGAGAAAAACATTTAAATCAGTGATTCTAAGCTTTTTTCACACCATGCACACAATAGAGTAGTAAACGATTTTTCAATTTTAATTTTGATGGATAGACGCTAATAAACGAAGGTCATCAGCGAAGAAATTTTTGAAATCCGATCATTAGTTAATTTTTAAAAAATTAAAAAAACCCGTGCGCAGAAGCTAACGCGTAAAACGTAGTACTGCGCAATACGTCACGGGTGTCTACCGACTGTCCATCGCAACTCACTCACCGCTCCGGAGCTCACGTGTTTGCGTATTACGTATCATCAATATTCGTTCACCGTTAAATTTCGACTAAAATTTCCTAAAATGTCCGATAACAATCAGAAAAAGAAGAAACGCTTTTATTATTGTTTCGTTCCTGATTGTAACTCTACATCAATTAGCACTCCTAATAAAAGTTTCTTTTGCGTACCCAAAAATAAACTTAGAAAGAAATGGTTGTCAGTCTGCCGCAGAGAACAATCGGGATCCCCAACAACTGTGTTTTTCTGTTGCGAAGATCATTTTGATGTAAGTATCAACCCTTAGTAGCCTGCATTTTAGGTAGGTATTATATACAATAAGCAAATGAAATCAGTTTATAAATCAATCCTTTTCAAACTCAAATCCTTTTAAAAAAATTATGAGTGAAAAGGCAACCTTAAATAAAGACTTGAGATTGTGTAAACAAATAGATATGTAACGTATACACTCACCTCAATTGCTTTGATCCTGTACTTTCGGGTATCTCAACATACCATTTCCGAATACAATCCGTCACCATAAAAACTGTGACAGCAGGAAGATTGTCCGATTGGGCTTTAACAAAGCCTGGTTCCATGTTTTAATTAAAAATTCTAATTAAAAAACGAAGTAAATTACAGAACGGCAGCTTTTGTTTACATACAAATCCTATGGTATACTCTACTGCGCTCTACCGGCGACGAGCGGCATAGACACCGTTTTTTGAGAGTGCAACGTTTAAAAATTAATTAAAAAGTAATTAATGGTTTAAAAAATTTCAAAATATCAAAAATCGTTGTTTATGACCTTTATTTATGTTTCCTAATGGTCAAAACTGTTAGATTTGACAACTGTTTACTTCCCTATTAGCAATAAGTTCCTTGATGTAAACGGGGGTCTGGGGATCATCTCTCAGAAAAATGCTTCTTTGAACGAATGAAATGAAAATTTGATTCTTAAAAATGGGTTTTAACTCGTTTTTTTTAGTAATCTGTGGTAATTTGAACGCCCCCCGCTTACAAACTCTAATTTGAATTATTTTAAATCTTATATAAATAACCGACAAATTTTGCATCATCAGCACATTGAAGTGACACATGTTTTTTAACTTGTTCTCTGCTTTTGACACCGAGTATAGGTTTTTTTACTATATGGTCTGCTGATAAAAAATTTTAAAGCCAACATCATATCCTTAGATATTATAAAAAAATATATTTAGATATAAATGAAAAATGTTGTCATCACAGTTTGAGAACCTCTGGTGTAGAGAGATAACTAAAGAATTAACAATGTTTAAAAATAGAAACAGTTAGCTATTTGTTTAATCGAGACCTGAAGTGTTTATAACTACACAATCTTAACAAGATGAAGAATGCCTCTTTCCAAAGAAAAGATTCCGGGAATTGGTTGAGAGAGCTCATTTTATTTATTCAGGATACCTTGCCAAATTTATAACTATTACTGTCCTTCGTAAAAAGAATTAAGAGACATGCATCTCCTTCAGCCAAAGTTTCGCAAATTAACTATTTCCGTCTCTGGCAGATGGATTAAGAAATTGTTTTAACCAATATTAGTCATTATCAGGCCCAATGCTAATTTTTTTGCACAGGGAGAGAGCACCTCAAATTATCTCTCAGCCTTCCCTTGCATATTTAATAGGTTCAATGTAGCTTTTTAATACAATTTTTGGTAGGATTCGCATCTTGATGAACTTAATATGAAAAAAGGTGTGAAAAATAGAGTTCCAAGTACCGAAGGGGGGGGGGTCCTTCCCTAGAATTTTTTTGGAAATTTGACCCTAAAAACAGGTTTTATAACTCGTGTTTGTGAACCTAGTTCGAATTTTGGACGTACATTTTTAGGTGGGGTTTTCATTTTGATGAACTTAACATAAAAATTTGTAAATATAAGTCGTCCAAGTACCAAAGGGTACCAAGTACCAAGTCTTGGGGGTTTTCTCCCAAATGTTTCGAAAATTGGACCCCCCAAAAACAGGGGTTTCACTTGTTTTGGTATGATAGTTTTTATTTAGAAAATTAAAAGCCCACTCTTAAAAATTTTGTAAAATGTTTAAAAAATATTTTATTTTGAAATTAAACACTGGCATTCTCCAAAAGTATTTTCCAGTCTTACCTACCCCCTTTCCAGAAATTATAATCTCTACTTTTTTTTCCTGAAACAAAGCCTGCTGGACTCGGCTTAAAGACAATTAATTACAGAAAAATGTCCGACTGTCCATGCATGTTCTTCCTTATCTTCTGAGTATTGATGTGTGAATAATAATAAAAACACTTGTCTATTTTCTCGTGTCTACTATTTAGTTTAAAGAAAACTAAAGGTCATTAAACTTTATAACAAAACTAAGCTGTTGATTAAAAACTCGTGCTACTGATAACCCAAACATAAATGTTTACCAGAAGTAATTTTTACGCTCGCTTGGTGAACTCGACAACTCTGAGAAGGCCGGAACAGGAAGGAAGCGCAAAAACTATATCACAGGCGTCTGGGTTGCGTAAATATCGGATGCTAATAATAATAAAAAAAAAAACTTCTGTCAACACGGATCGTCTACTTGATTTTGAGTCCATCAACCGATGTGATAGTCAGTTCGTTTCGTGTAATGGCCTTTTAACTATCAACCTTTGAGTTTTAGACTAAACCATAAAATGACTCGTTAAAAAAAACAGGTCAAACTACTAAAAGTATGTCTGTTGACTGATGATAATACCCTCTACATCAGTGTTTCCCAACCTTTTTCGGTCCATGCCTCACCAAAGCCTTTCTAAATTTTCCATGCCCCCCATGTCTTATTTTTATTTCAAAAATCTTTCTTGGAAAGTAAATAAAACCTGGTGGTCCGTGCCCCACCTGGGGGGCAATTCGGTTGAAATTTTTCAAATTGCCCCCCTAGAAAATCATATTGTGCCCCGAAACACTGCTCTATATATAATCTACATTAAGACAATTGGACAGTTTGAAATTTTAAAGGTTTTAATTCCAATGTATTCGATATCTATATCTACTTGTTCTTTTAGCTAATGACTTAATCAATGTTTCTGAAATGGTGCACTAGACGATTATAGATGTGCCACAGGGAAATAATAATTGTAATAAAGTTTTGATGTTATTAATTTATTTAAATTTTAATTTCAAAAGGTTTTGCTTTTGGCTTTGATACATCCATTTTAGCTCTCGAGCACGAAAAATTGTGTAGTTATTTTTATTAGTTTTTTTATTTTGTAATAAAGTTTCTATTCGTTAAAATGTTAAACTTTTGAGAGTTATTAAAAGTGCGGAAATTTGAAACATTGTAAACAAAAGAAGAAAGTTTAAAAAATTATACGAACTTTTTATAGAATTTCAAATCATGTAAGTTAAATGTGGTAGTTGTTATTTTACTTTTTTGTATCATTTGAATTTTTATTCAACCATTAAAGTTTTTTTTTATTATTTCAGCCATATAAAACTTAAAATTATCAATCTTCATTATTATATTATTTATACAACTTTGATGATGATAATAATAGACTACATATTAAAATTTAAATTTTCATTCTGTTTTTAAACATAGGAAACGAACACCGTAACTATATTAAAGAAAAAAATGGTTTCACTTTACTTACCTTTAAAATTTACATGAATCCTCTCATAATATTGCTAAGCTTTGGAATAAACTTTCTTCAGATATAACAACTTCATATCATTCATTTATTTCATGATCAAAATCAAATGAAAACTTCTCTACGACCATATTTTACATGGTTCACTGACCTTTTTTATTATGAAAGTAACACAATAAAAATTTCTAAAATGAGAAATAAATACACAAAATCACAATATGGTTCAGGAAAAGTATTCATACAAAAGATGAATAAAAACAAAAATATCATAAAAACAACATAAAAAGTGTAAACAATTTTAATAGTACCTAATAGAAAAAATAATAAAAACTTGAAACCATGTAAGTAACTCTACCAACAAGCATTTTGAAAATCATTGAAAAATACACTTTTGTTAAAATAGATTGGGCTTATCACAATTTTTGAAGGATTTTAACAAAATTAAGGCAACTCCGATTCATTCTTTATATGTATGTAATTATAGATATTTTTTAAGTAAAAGAAATTGGAAAAAAGGGTTAAAAATCTGATAGTGATATTAAATTTTGATTGAAAAACACCTAAAGGACACATTTTCTCTGTCTGTATTTTTTAGCAACACTTTATACAGCATTTTTAGAACCCATGTTTAGTTTTCAAGTACGACTATATTCAGAACAGAATATAGTACAAAGTGTTCAACTCACCATACAAACTAAAGTGTTATTACTTTGAGAAAGAAAAAGCGTTCTTCAATGTGCTTTAAGTAAGAGTTCGCATTGATTTTACAAGCTATTCAGCGCTGTATAAAAACTATCGTACGTAATATTGCACATTCACTTTAAATCACACTCAAAGAAAAAAAGTCTTTTACCCAACCAAAATTCTGGGCTGGCTCTACATTTAGAATTTAGATTAAACTTTATCGTATAATAAATCTCTTTAATATACCGTACCTAAACCCAATTATGTACTCAAAAATGTTTGGCAGTAATACATTTTCTTTTTCATTGTAAAAATAGGATCAGTTTTGAAACTACTTCCTTAACTATAAAGGAAACAGTTCTTGCCTTCGATTTAACAAGGTTTCATCTTCTAGATTCTAGAAGATAGAATCTTGTCAAATCTAACTGACTGAGACTCATTCCATGCCAATTCACCCAATGGCATGTGCCCTTAGGTCATTGATGATTGATTGAACGTTGGAAAAAAAATATTTACCTTTTATTAACCCAAAACACGATTCCAATTTCTATAAACTATCAAAAATACATATCAATATGAATCTTGGGTAAAATTTTGAAATGTGTGTTATAAGATAACTCGGAGCTATTCAAATTTTTTGAAAGTAGCGATTTTCCGAAAAAAAAATATTATTAGAATTAAATAATTGTGATTTTTATATTTATTCAGAATGTGTAGAGTACAAACTTTAATTTGGCACCAGAATCGCCTCATTTGCTTGAAAACATTTTTGTAACTCCTCAATCAAAAAATGGCGGAAAGTGTTCAATTTAAAAAAAACTTCCTGGGTGTCCCTTTTTGAGTAAAAATTCTGAAAAAATTCCTAGTATCATTTCTCGTAGGTAGGTATCAATAGAAAAATTTTACAAAAAAAATAATGACCTAAGGGCACGGCGACTATTTTTATTTGGGTGATTTGACATGGAATGAGCCCTGAGCGAATCGTCCCCATTTGGGTGTAAATACCACTTAATCCAATGCCCATATTATTAAGAAAGAACACTGCAACAACAAAAAACGACGCTCCTCTAGTAACTATACCAGAACACACGAATATTTCGAAGGTATACAGCAGCAATCTTTTTATACAAAAAAAAATCCCTCATGAATCGCCAATCACATTGATGAAGAACCTACCATATAACATTGAGCTTCTCTTTTCCAACACTACTTGCCATCAGGAAACACCGAGACTCTATGGACTGTACAGTATAAAGTCACAAATTGCGGTCTGGGTTTTGCCAGAATGTCACATCAGGAGCTGTCAGTTCGTGCTGCTGTTCCATTCCGAAGAGTTGGTGGGCGTCCACTGGGACCTCCCTTGTCTCCAGGGGTAGCCCCTGCAAGGGATCTGGCGGTACTCGGCGTGGAACCCTTGAGAGGACACGATGTCGTCCGTCTCGAATTCCAGAACGATTTCGTTCGGTTCGCCGATGGGAAAGTCGATTTTTTCTGAAATGACAAAATTAAGGTAATTAATTTAGTTTAAGATAAAATTAAGGTAGACATCAGGATGGAATATTTTTTGAAGCGTTAAAGGGGGTATAAGAGAGGGTGCCAAAGAGCCCAATGCTTCTTTTGAAAAAGATGAAATAATTACAGAACTAAAGGTTTAAATAACCTTGGTGAGGGTATAATATCATAGCTGCAAACCCGTAGCTGATGCCAAATGCCAAATGTTCCTATTTTCCCCTATTTTCAAGTCTTGTTACAAAAGAACAATCTATCATAAAATCATTAAAAATTTTAGCTTTTCACAGGTTTTCCTTCTTGCATTTAGAAGAATTTAATAAATGATTTTATTTTCGTAACAAGACTTTAAAATCGGAACAAGAGTTCTTGATAAGATAATGTATCGATACTACACACAGATAATGTTTCTAATAGAAGAGACTCCAGGTAAACAGTTAGAAAAAACGAAAGAGAATAGTAGGTTAAAAAAGACATCTGCTATCGTTGTGACAAAGACTAGGTCAAAGATTATCAGGAAAAATATTTTACTTCACAAAGATATTAATATTGCTTTCTTTGCTTTAAAAATGTTTTTATTATCAAATGCTAAATAGGTTTTTTTCCATGGAATATCTCACATCAGTTAACTCCGGATTCTTGGTCTATTGTATAAATTACATTAGACTTAGAGAAAAAGAGGAAAGAGAGAGAGAGAGAGAGTTAAAGAGGAGAAAAAGAAGCTAAATGGGGAGAAAGTAAAGGATGTACTGTAAGAAAAAGAAGAAAGAAAGGTAAGAAAAGAGAGAAATAAGAGAAAAACAGAAAGGGTAGAGACAGAGTTCACGAAAGAAACAGAAAGTAAGAGGGAAAGGTCGAGAAAGGAATCTAATTAAAATTAGAGTTAAAAGGGAAAGGAAAATGGGAGTGGCCGGGAGTACTTCTCTTGGGACTTGGGAGTATGGTCCTTATGGTGGATTTACACCACCGTGACAAAAGCGACATTAGCGGCTAAAGCGATCGTTTTCGAGGCTTCCTATTGGCTCTTTTGAATCGCTGTTCGCCGCTTTAGTCGCGGTGGTGTAAATCCATCATTAATCTCTATCTATTATTACCTCTTTATCTTCTTGCCTTGCCCTAAGGTCAGTTAAGGGTGATCTAAGAGTTTTACAGCCACTGATTTTGAGTCGGTTTAGAGGTTTACAGCCATCAGTTTTATGGCCCCCGATCTCTTTGTGTGGTTGGGGAGGTTCCCCTCGCACTCGCGTCAGAGGAGGGGTTTTCTTTTGTTAATTGCCCACACAAAGAGACCGGGACCATAAACTGAGGGCTATAAGAGTCTAGGAGGACGCTAAGAGGCAAGCCACACCGGCCACCACCAGTGGCGAAAGCAATAAAAAAGCCATAAATATGGTTATCTCACTTTTATTAGATACCCTGTCTTAGATAACCATCTTTATGGCTTTTTTATTGCTTTCGCAACTGGTGGCGGCCGGTATGGCTTGCCTCTAAGGTCTATGCAGCAGGATATGCTTTTATGGCCCTCAAGTTTATCACCTCGATCTTTTTATGTGGTTTAGGGGTTACCCCCACGTACGGAAGGGTTTGCTTTTGCTCGCTAATTGGACACACAAAGAGTCCGTGGGGATTTCTCCGGCCATTGAAAAACTCTATATTGCTCCTATAATGGACATGGATTATGTAGTGTACTCACTCATCTTTCCCTTGGGGTTGTCCCCGCACAGCCTCTCCCCCGTGACGACGAGGGCGTCGGCGGAACATCCGGGGCTCTGCTGCAGCCGGAAGTCGTGGAAGAAGAGGTGCAGGCCGCAGAAGCCCTTGGCGCGCTGCACGTGGAACTTGCAGCGAAGCCCACCCGGGTACGCAGCGGGGTAGTCGGGGCTGATCAGGTGGCCGCGGCTCTCTTTCAGGCAGTGGTCGCACATGCGGGTGGGCGGCGTGGCTGCAAGGAAAAGAAGGGGTCAAGGCATAGCCATCTAGAACAAGCAGGCCGGGACAGCTAAAAGGATGACTCATTCTCTCAGAGTCTTTTTCGTCCGTGTGATTGGTGTGCAGAGCCTAATGTTCGGCACTAGTTAACTAGAACTAGTTGCAACTAGTAGTTAACTACTAATCAACTAGTAGTTTAACTACTTTTGGTTTACACTAGTTCAACTATTAGTTGAACTACTTTTTTTAACAACTACTAGTTGAAACTACTTTCAAAATTTCAACTACTTTAAAAAAAAATCTTATAGAGCATTTTCAATCACATGACTCGGACCTAACAACGGCCTTAGCAACAGAAGATGTTACAGTTTTATGCCCTACAGAGGTTAACAGTTACAGAAAATGACTAGCCTTGGAATACTTCTATTGGAGCATTTGCAATCACGTGATCCCATACCTAAAAACCGCCTAAGCAACAGATAAACAACGGCCTTAGCAACAGTTAAAAGCCCTACAGAAAGTACACAGTTAAAAGAAAATAACCGGTTGTGACGTCACCTGAAAACACTCTATTAAAATTTTTATCAAAATATAGAAAAAAATTGTACTGTAACAAATTTAATTAAGATGGTAGACTACTCAAAATACCATAACCAGAATTAAAGGCCCTATTTGCGCGTTTTTTGTGATATAGATAAGAAAGGTGTATTAGAATTTGGGCAAAAACTAGGTTATGAAATTAAATAGACTAGTTAACTAGTAGTTAACTACTTTGGGACTCAGTTAACTACTAGTTGTAACTAGTCCCACGAAAAAATAGTTAACTACTAGTTACAACTAGATTTTCCCAGACTAGTTAGTAGTTGGTAGTTAACTATTTTTTGACCACTATAGTTGCCGAACACTAGCAGAGCCACTCCCCCCAGAGGAAGAATTCCACTCAAATCTCATTAAGTAAATGTAATTTTCTGGATCGTTTAACACTGTCAGTCCTCACCACCCCAAATTCTCCATAGAATTTAATAGAAACATCGGGCGGCTTAGAGCTGAAACGGTTAAAGACGTAAATTGTTAAAATTAGTGTTCGGCAAGTAGTGGGCAAAAAATAGTTAACTACCAACTACTAACTAGTCTGGGAAATTGTAGTTGTAACTAGTAGTTAACTATTTTTTCCTGGGACTAGTTACAACTAGTAGTTAACTGTTTTTCAAAGTAGTTAACTACTAGTTAACTAGTCTATTTAATTTCATAACCTACTTTTTGGCAAAATTCTAATACATCTTTCTAATCTATATCACAAAAAAAGTTTATACTTCGTGCAAAAATGGTCTTTATTTCTGGTTATGGTATTTGAGTACTCTACCTTTGATAAGAATTTTAAATATCTCTTTAAATTTTAAATAAAAATTTTTTTGAAGTAGTTGAAAATTTGAAAGTAGTTTTAACTAGTAGTTAGTTAAAAAAGTAGTTAAACTAATAGTTGAACTACTTTAAACTAAAAGTAGTTAATCTACTAGTTAACTACTAGTTGATCAGTAGTTAACTACTAGTTGCAACTAGTTCTAGTTAACTAGTGCCGAACACTAGTTAAAATTAGTTGTACAATTTTGTGGTTGTTTGAATGTTTTGTGGTTGTGTATAAGTTTGAAGATAAAAAGGGGAACTGGAGGTCGAAAGTTTTGCAAATTCGACTTGTAAACCTAGTTCTTTCAACTCACTTCTGGAGATTTTGAAACTTTTGGGGAACATCTAATACAAAACGCCTCCTTGCTAGGCTACAGAATTTTCATGGAAATCGATTTCCTCTTCTTTAGAAAATATAAATCAAAAGTTTTGGATAAAATGCTTCATATATGGATTTTTTTATTAAGTTCCCACGATACACCAGGATGCCAAAGAATATCCCGTCTCAAGGCCCCAAGCGTACGACCAATCACGTGGTTTCTTAGCGATGCAAAAAAAAATGTCAAGAGTAAAATAAATATTCATTGCTTAATATACACAAACAGCTAAAACAATTTTTGAATTTTAAAAGAATATATCCCCTAATAATAATTTAAAGAGCTTAAAATCTCAGTTCTCTTAGTTCAACCTGCAATCTAGAAAACACTATTAAATCCCTTTTTTATAGCTAGTCTTTGATGTTTGCTGCTTATTTTGAAGTTACTTCAAGGTTAATTAAATTTCAACTAAACAACTGGTCTAAAATGCTTAATAATAAGAATAAAAATGACTTTCACTGGTGACCTGTCCTATTTACGTCAAAGCAATTACTTTGACCTTAATTTGTCTCAGCTACTCGCCATTGGAAATCCTTTCACGAAAAAAAATGTGCATAAATATTTAGATCTAAACGAGTATCAACGTAACATGAAGCAACAGCTCTGCAACGCTTTTCAAGGAAATTTCTTTTATTCCCGGTTTTTGTGTTCAGTTTCGTCAATAAAAGGAGTAGAAGGAATGCCCTCGGAAAGTCTATCCCAAACCGCTTCTATCTGGTTTTGAATATCAAGGCGGAATTAGAAATTGCTCGAAAAAAAATTAAAGGTGTCACTACAGTGAAACTAATGCAAAAGTGAGTAAGGGAAATTCAGAAGACGTCTTTTCGGGTAATGCAACGCGAAATGGTGTTTGCCTTGTCAGGCATGCCAATTTCAGTATTATTATTTGTGCTGAGAAATGTGGCATCAGCAGAATAGACAGGTGAGCGAATCGTCTGAGTACACAAAAAGTACAATTGAAGGTCGATTGCGTTTACGAGTATGTTTGTATGTGGTTTGCACGACAAAAAAAACACATGCCGACGTATTGTGTAACTTTAAGTCTGGAAGTTTTGTAATACGATGCATAAGATTCAACGCACTTCAGGCCAATTTTATGTTATTTGTATTTTGTACATCCTGGTGGAAAAAGTATCCATCCCTGCTTAAAAATACTTCCTTTAATTATTAATACTATCCTTTTAAGTTTTTTTTTGTGGAGGGACCCAGATATTTAAGGAGAAAGATATTTTTCAATAACAAGAGAAACATAATAATACCGCTATAAAATTTTTATTCGTATGCCCTTAAAATTTTCAATAATAGTGGAGCTTTATCATATCAGCTACCCAACAACACAACTTAAGAAAATATTAAGTGCACTAATAAATACTCGTTAAAAACAAATAAGCTTTGGCAGCAAAAGTTGTCGAGTAACTAACTGTTGTTCCTATGTCGTATTTTGTATGAAATTTCCTTTACACAGGATTTTTCTGTTGACTGAACTTTTTATGTATGCTACGATTTTTTTTTTCGCAATTTTTAGCCAACAGTAATATTCTAGTTTTTTAACTACATATTGTCCCTTTACAGACTGGCGATGGTTTATTTTTTCCCAACTTCGGAAATTTTAGGTAGTTATGCCCCTATAAATACTCCACGCAGAAAAATTACCAGAATATTCCTGTATACAGAAATGTTTAAGTTGACAGAGAAATCCTTAGGTACAGAAAAGCTCAGACATCTTTTGCTACGGTTTTCCTACAATTATTTTTTACAGTGTATGTAGAGTACTGCCTCAAAAAGTATTATCTAGTACTCACTAAACCTTGAACACAAGGGAACACCTAGTTCATGCCAGCTCTTATGAGATACACTGCTCATCAGGAATTCGAGGAAGGAAGAATTAGTACCTGGTTTCCAGGTGGTTCCACAGTCTGTGCGCTGTCGAACTTCGATGGCGAATCCTCCCTTGGATGTTTTCTTGTCAGAATGGAATGTGAAACGCATTTCAGGACTATCGAAAGATATCACCCCTGAAAAATTGGGAAAAAAAATGAAAATTTCAAAAAGTATTGAGTAAGTCACATCTTGCTATTAGAACTTGAGTAATTATAGATATTTTTTAAATCGCTCTAAAAGTAACTTTGTAAGAGAAAATCTTAAAGAATCATGTAAAGGGAATGAGAAAATCATTGATAGGGGAGAAGGAGAAATTAAAAAAGGTTGGTTAAAGTATATTTGGATTTATAATGGCGCAAGATCCAATAACAGGCAACTATATTGCCAGGACCACTCCCGAAATTTTAGTTATTAGTTGAAAATATATTTTAAAGAGTCAAATTTAAAAATTTTTCTGGGGTTGAACCCCAGGATCCCTAAAATTTCAAAAATAAATACAAAGTTTGAATCCCATCTTTACGAGGGGGACTTTAGGAGCTACATTAGAGAGGATGAAGAGAATGAGAATAAGAGAGAATGAAAATGAGAATAAGAGATAGAGAAAGAGAGACAGAAAGAGCGAGAGAAAGAGAGAATGAGAATAAGAGAGAATGAAAATGAGAATAAGAGATAGAGAAAGAGAGACAGAAAGAGCGAGAGAAAGAGAGAATGAGAATAAGAGATATAATGAGAATAAAAGAGAGAATAAGAATAAGAGAGAATGAGAATGATAGAGAGAAAATGAGAATAAGAGAGAGAAAATGAGAAGAGAGAATGAGAATAATAGAGAGAGAATGAGAATGATAGAGAGAGAATGAGAGAGAGATGGCAAAAGAGAGGGAGAGAGAATGATGAGAATAAGAGAGAGAAGGAGAATAACAGAGAGATAATGAAAATAAGAGAGAAGAGGAGGACGTGAGAGAGAATGATAATAAGAGAAAGAATGAGAATAAGAGGGAGAGAGAGAGAAAGTGAGTGAGTTAGAGAGAGTGAGAGAGAGAGAGAGAGATTGAAATGGGAGAAAGGCACTCACTTGTGAATCCCGAAGGCAGGTGTCCGCATATGGTCTTGTGTCCGATGTCCAGGTAGTCGTAGCTGCAGTCCGGCCCCTTCTCGACGTCGAAGTGGGCGAAGTTGAGCTCCAGGCCGCACACCGCCTCCGACATCTTTCGAACGAGGTACTCGCAGGTGGTGTCGTGGGGGTAGTCGTGGGGGAAGCCGGGGCTCTTCAGGGAGAACTCCTCCCCAGAGAACACGCCGCCGCACTGTTCCGCAGGGGCTGATTGAAGAAAAAACTCATTCTTTATGATGAAGGAATTTTCATGTCTTTCAAATTTTAAGCGATGGTTCAATTCCGTTATCTGTCCCGTCAAAAAAAAAATCGCAAAGCTGGTTTCAATAACAGAAATAATATGACCAATTTTTTTTATTAACATAGCAGTTTTCTTTAATAAATTGGTTTGTAATTTTTGTTCATATTTCAGTTATTGGGCATTTAAAAAAGTTAGTGATTTTAAAAGGACAGATAATGGAATTGTACCTAATACTTAATCAATATTCTCATAACGTTCATGTCTTATTAAATTCATACAGCTTACAAATTTTAGGTACTGAGTAGTGATACATATTAATCTAAAACTAATGTTTTGATTTCAAGGATTGAGAAAATAAAGAAAAAAAAAGAAAAATAGAACTTTGTCTAAACACAGATTCACATACAGGGTGTTTCGACAAGTCTGCCCAAACTGTGCACTGAAAGATTCCTTGGGTCGAGTACATAAAAAAATGTCATCGTCTATGACGTTTTTTTTAACCGGAAGAAAAAATGTGACGTCATATCCGATAAAAACTTAATTATTCCATTCCACGGTGGGCGCATGCATGCTTTTAATATCCCAGTCTGCAAACATATCCAAATAACAATGTTCGCGTTTTCCATAAACCATTTTCTTGTGTAAATCGGATATGACGTCATTCCTTTTTCTGTCCCAATTTCCTCAAAAACTATGTAAAAATAATCGTTAAAAAACGGCAGCCAAAGCTTTCCAAAGCTCTTGTGTACCTAGTCGTTCTTAGTCGGCTTAAACATTTCTGTATACAGGAATCTTCTAGCAACTTTTTTTTTTGGAACATATAACCTACTAATATTTCCTAAGTTGGGAAAAAATTAAACAAGGGATGCATAGAGACAATATGGAGTTAAACAAATAAAATATTTCCATTGGCTATAAGTTTCCAAAAGTTGCAAGAAAATCGTGGTATACAGGAATAGTTCCGTCAACAGAGAAATCCTCTCTAGCAAGAGAAGCTCTAGCAATTTTTGCTGCCAGTGCTTTTCTGTTTCTTCACGATTATTTTTTACAGTGTGGGTCACAGAAGTATATAATACTTTGGACAAATTTATGTACTCCGCTCAAGAAATTTGGCTGAAAGAAGAATCAAGAATCTGTTTGAAACACTCTGTATTCTAAAACACTTCTTTTTTAAAGATCTCGTTGAAGAACTATCTCTATTATTACCTGCTGTGCTTGCTTCACAATTGGCCAGCTGACGAACCTGGATAGAGAACCCTGGCCTCTGAGTAGTGGAGTCCGATTGGAAAGTCAACACCAGTTCGTCTTCAGTGAAAAGCAAAGTTTCTGGAAGAGTAATGGTCAAAATATAAGCATGAAATCTTTCATAAAAAACATATTGTTGTTAGTTTCTGTTGCATAGGTTCAGAGAAACCATGAAACCTGTCCCATTAAACTTTTTGATTGAATAAAATATTTAAGTATAGTTCATGATTAAAATTATTTTAAAATAGGAAACTGTTTTTTCATATAATACTCAAATATAGTATAGAGCATTGGCACATGCACCTGTTACTAGGGCGGTTGCTAGGTGTAGGGTCACGTGATTGCAAATGCTCCCAATAGGATCATTGGCACATGACGTCACTACCAGTTATTTTCTTCTGTTAACTGCTGGAGGACAAGAACCTGTTGCTAGGGGGGTGGCATGTCCGAGTCACGTGATTGCAAATGCTCTATATTAAGGCAACATGGTATAGTAGGTATGGTAGGTAACTCTAGTACACAATATGTTTACCGAGAGAGTGAATGTGACAATTTATGGAAAAGTATTGACATATATTTTATTTTTAATTGCGTCCAGAATAACATTGAGTAAAAAGCTTTAATTAATTGTAGTCAGGAAAAACTATACTGTTCCTTCTATTATTAAAAACAACAGTTTAATTAGAACTGTATTTTTTTTTTGCACAGTGAATTTGGCCCTGGGCGGGCCTGAAATTCAAAAGAGCTGACGGTGCTAAATTAATTAAAGGAAACGTAGAGCGCTGACCTCATCTTTTCCTGTCCTTGCCCTCTGACTTTCAAGGTTCGAAACTGCTGAGGTGGTCACATCCACCATTACATAAGTATCGGAAACATTCGTTAGTAATGTAACCGTACTGAATCCAGCACCAATTGGGATTTCATTCACCCCTACTCTTCTGAATTATAACGGATGTCAAACCCAAATGAACAATCAAAGCTTGCCTAGCTGGGTTATGCAGAGTTCTTACCTTATTTGATGGTGATTTCAGGAAAAGAAATACAGGATGTCCAGAAACCCTATTTGCTTTTCAAAATTCTATGAGTTTTTCTGATTTTTCCGGAAGTTATGGTAACTTTCCCAGTTCTGAGATTCAAATGTTTTATTTTGCATTAAAATGAAGTTGTAATTTAAGTCACCTGGTAATGGAAAAAAAGTTTGGAAATTTAGGAATAGCTAGCTTTTTTTTAAGCAAAATCAAGACATCATTTTAAATGGCATTGCGAAGCTGGTTTCGATGAATCAGAGTAGCCATGACAGTGAAACAGATTGGAAAAGGGGAAACACTTCAGGTTTATTTAGATTTTTCACTTTCAATGTTCATCTTGGGAGGAATCATCTCTAAAATGACAAGTGTAAATTGTCTTTTCCCTCTTTCCTCCTTCGATTTCCTACACAAATGAGAGATTAATCGGTGATAATTCCTTCCAGATGAACGTCGAAAATTAAACATTGTAAATGAGAACCATAAGGCTCGTAGACTTCACACTTTCAATCATCTTCATTTTGGAGGAATCATCTAAAGTGAAAAATGTAACTTTCTATGCAAAGTAACGGTTCACAGGAGTGAATTACTCAGGATGAACAATAAAAGTGAACCAGTGTGAATGAGCCTTTAAAAGACTCATTGACACTGCTTCACTTTAAATGTTCATCATAAGTGATTCACACCAGTGAATTGCTTGTTTGCATAGGGTGAAACGCCAATGTACACTTTTCACTTTGCAGGATTCCTCTTCAAAATGAAAACCAAAAAGTGATGTCTAAATGAGGAGCCTAAAAGCCAAGTGCAGTTTTGTTAGTATTAATTGGAAGTGGTAGTTGATGTTGAGTCAAATACTATTGTGAATACAAGTGAATCACTGTACTGTATGGCAGCACCATACATTGATTCACTTGTATATCTTGTGATTCACTTTACCTCAACGTCATTTGACTCCACAGCAACTACATACTACTTAGTGCACTTAAAACTCCAATACTAAAAAAACTGCACTTGTACCCCTTGGCTTCTGACTTTCGATGGTCATCTAGAAGGAAACATACAAAATGATAGTAATGAGGGAATTGCGTAGGTGAGGGATTTGCTTAATTTTACACTTTTTTGATACGTTATAGTTTAAAACTCTCCAATATCAGATTTTAAAGTTCAAAAATATGTTTTAAATAACTTAAAATTCGATTTTATTTTTGCCAAAACACTAGTAAAGTCATGTGATCAAAAAACGGGATTTGACGTCACAGCGCCGTCGAAACTAGTGAGTTGTTGAAAATAAAAGAAATCAGACTTATCATAAAACCAAAACACGCATAAAACTCGTCTGTTTCTCTAGTAAACGGCCAGAAAAAGAAAAAATCAAAACTTTGAATCCTAATAATTCCAAAACCAATTAATATTTTTTGAAAAACAAAATGCCAATCTTTTTATAAAAAATATTTGTATGTGTCCTTAAACTATCATAGTTTTTTAGTTAAAACTTTGTGAAGAATAGCAGAATGAAGCAAGTTAAGCATACAATAACATAGCGGGTCCAAGCGCTGTGACGTCACACAGCAGCCATAACGAAATTACTGTTTTTCCCGCCAATACTGGAAACGACATTTTAAAAATTAATATCTTCGGGAATAGTTTTCCGATTTCAATAATTTTTACGTCATTTTTCATGGATTTTCATCCTCTATCATAATAAAATTTAAAAAAAAAACGTGCAATTCCCTCATTGTTAATTGTCTTCTCCTCGTTCGTTTTCCTAAACAAACGAGCGATTCACAGGAGAGGATCACTCACGATGAACATCGAAAGTGAAACAGTGACTCTGTACGCGATATACTCACGCGTGTGGTCCTTGGGCAGGTGTCCGCACAGCCTGAACCCTCCGTTGGGCAGCTGCAGGCGATCGGCGTCGCAGCGAGCCCCCTCGCCGCCCTCCTCGACGTCGAAGGCGAGCACGCGGAGCTCGAGGCGGCAGTGTGCGGGGGAGCGACGTCGCACCCTGAACTCGCACAGCGCGTCCGCCGGGTAGTCCTCCGGGAAGTTGGGGCTCTGCAGCAGGAACGACTCGGCGGAGAACTCTTGCGAACAGCCGCCCGTCGACGCTGGAAGAAGATATTGTCGTATATTGTACTGATATCGATGTGTGAATTGATAAAATACTTATTTATGTTGATCCGTATTGCTCTTATTACAAGGAAACGTTCCCAGACTATTTCACAGAAATGGACGAAAATTTTACAGGGGTTAGTACACTTAGGTACTGTGGAAAAATTAGCTGGGGGATTTCATTAGGAGAGGAGTAAATTATAATTTTGAAAATTGGGTTCTGAGCTGCCAAACTCATTCAGTTAGTACCACTTTGGGGCCGTTCAAATATTACGTTAGCACCTAAGGGGTAGGAGGGGGTTTGTTTGCTATTTGCTTATTTTTCTTGACAAGGGGGGGGAGGGGGAGTATGAGTGATGCTTTCGTAAGATGTTGCAAACACTGCATTTTTGAAAATCTCTTGTTTCTTGCATAAATAATTTCAAAATCCAACCAAAAATAAATTTCACAAAAAAAATTGAACTAGGAAAATATTTTAAGCATTTTTCACATGGAGAATTTTAACAAGAGAACAATGAGTTGGAGGGTCGGTTGATTTTCTTATGTAATTATGAGAGGTGGGTTTGCAGTTTGCTTATTTTTGCTGACAAGGGGGAGGGTGGTCAAAAATGACCAAAAACTTGCTTACGTAATATTTGAACGGCCCTTTAGAGTGTTGTTATTGTTTCTTTCAAACTTTATCCACATAGTAACACCTAGCTCAAGGGTGGGCAAATAACGGCCCACCGAGAGTTCTTACAAAAAAAAAAAACTTATTGGTACAGTATAGACGATTAGGCTATGAGAGCCACTACGAAAAATACAAGTGCCACTTAGTTGAAAATCGTAAGCATTTTTTTGTCTTATTTGCATTTCATATCGTATTCATGGGTATTATCATGTCACGATGATACAGATTTTGATACAAAAATAAAACTGATAACATGATAAGTGTTATTTTCTAACTCTGGAGATGTTTACTAGATATCAGATTAATCTATAATGCTTGGAATAAAAAAAGATAATTAAATTTAAGATAACACAGGGATAAGATTGGCCAGAAAGCAAAAAGTCTGAAAACTGCGCGAACGACATTTGATATTAAATCGGGAAAAACTAATTATGATATGTTAAAATTAATTTCAACAATAAATTCTTACACTTTAAAACTAAAAGTTTTAATGTGTCAAGCTGTTATATAAAATTGGCTTAAATATGAAAATTCATAAATCAAGAACATCAACTTGAATTTAGAAAATGAAATTCACAGTCAAAAATTTCAGTTCATAAGCTGATTTTTTTTTTAAAGTAAAAAGTCTGAAATTTTCATGAAAATCCTCCAAAAGTCTGAAAAATCTCATCCCTGATAACAGATGCATCATAGTACCTTTTGAGATCATATCAGATAAGTGTTTTACCTGATCTTTTGATGTCTTCGCAATCTTCTAGTTGTTGAACCAAGATGGAAAACCCGGGTCTCTCAGTTTTGGCATCCGACTTGAACTTCATGGTGACTGTTTCTCCCGAGAAAGGCACATTTCCTGCAAAACAACCCTTTTTAATTTTCTATCATATGTATTTACTTGTACAAAAGTGGATACTGAACCTTTTAATGAAAGACAATTATGGGTAATTTATGAGGAGAAAAAGAAAATTTCATTCATTTTCACCCTCTGTACTGTTTCTGCTTGACTCCTTGTAATGTAATTTTAGTCACTGTGTAAATTTATATGCTGTCTCAATAAAAATATTAATAATAAACTTTTATTGGCATAATATTACTGCGTAATTAAAATATTAGTGTAGCCATAAGTAGCCATAGTAGTTAAGGACGCCACACATATGCTATGTAATAAGTTTTTGTCAGGGACATAAGTAGAAACATTTTAATAGGGAGGTATTAAAGTTTAAGTTAGTGGGATGAAAAGTAGTTTCAAATGGTCATGAATTCTTGAGGATAAATTTTTACCCCTAACTCTCGTTATGTATCGTAACTTACAGCCTATCACACAAGTAAGGACACTTTTTGTCACAATTTTTATGGATAGTGTCTTAACACTTCAACCAGAAGAGTTCTCCATTTTCGTGTTTCTTTATTAAAGGAAAGATTAAGTTTAGTCATTTTCCTGCAAAAAGAATTAGGATGGTGCATTCCTCTTTCTTGATTTATCGAAGTGGAAATGCCGGTCATTATTTTTAACTGGTATAGTTCAGCTCAAACCAAATGTTCAAAGTAACGAATTTAAATAAGGAAACAATCTGTGATATCCTCACAGAAGAATTTTAAACAAGCATAAAAGTAATTGCGCCAGCACTTCCATTACTTGGCAGAGCCCTTAATTCAACCCTTAATGGCTAATTTCCCCTCCAATCTCACCACATCGCATCAGAGAGTGTCTATTTTTCTCTCTCTCCTCCCGTTGCCAATCTGATTTCACTAATTCTTTTGTGTCCCAGCGGAAATGTCGAGGTATACGAAGAATACAAACTGCCAACCAACTACTGCGGATTTTCCCGAGTTAGAAAACAAAATGTCAGAATGACGACTTTGTTCGAACGAAATTATTTTTTTTAAAAATAAAACTGAAAAGTTTGTGATGTTAATTTTAAAAAAGCTTACATTTATACGATTATTTCTCGTTTAGTAAGGTTTCATAAATTTCGCCTGAATCTGTATTTCTCACTTTATTGAAGCATGTTTTTGGGTTTAACCCTTTGTATAGTCCCATCCATTTTTAAATTTTTAACACAAGTAAGAAAAAATTATTTCATTGGTCAAATCAAAGAATCAGTAGCCAGTTATTCGTGATAACTACAACGCATAAGACAGGGGTCGGCAAGTAATTTTGCTTGGGGTCCAAATAATTTTGAAAATTTTTGTCGCGGTCCGGAGAAAAAATATATTTATTACTACTTTTAATTCGTATTTTTAGATACACAAAATAACAAAAAAAGGTTTTAATTTGAGTATGCTACCTGCGTAATTATATTTCTAAATTAAAAAAAAACTGTTAAATTCTATTAAAATTGTTTCACTTAAGTTACTCATAAAATATTTTAGAAAACATTGATAAGGCTATCACTCAAACGAATGGCCGACCGTCAACAAGAAAATGTTGAGAGTTATGGGCAAGGCAAGGAATTTGAAATTCTTCCCGCAAAAAATTTACAAAACATTGATTTATTGACTAGAAAAGTACTACATACTAATATTTCAGCACTCCTCCTAAATTTTAAGGCTCAAAATCGTTGAATGAACATGTTATTATTAAGATATTTATGTTTAAAAAAAAGGGGGTCTGGGGGTTTCCCCCAGGATTTTTTGTTTTTTGAAATTTGACCATTAAAATGCGGGTCAAACTAATTTTTGTTGTGCAAAAATAATTATTTACGATTTTTCAAAATGTTTTGGCGGTACGGGAAATTACCTCTCGCGGTCCGGATGCGGACCGCGGTCCGCCAGTTGCCGACCCTTGGTATAAGAGAATGTCTTTGATTTCAAAATGGATTTTTGGAACATGGATGTTGATGTAGATAGAGTAGAGACATTTCCTGACTATATATGGAGTCGCTTCGTCTTCTTGTTTTATTGCTTTTCCATTACTTTTTTAGAATGATTGCGGAGAGTTCACCTTTTTAAGTAGACACTCTAGTTTGGTTTTTCAGCAGTCTTTAAGAAAGTTATTATAGCTTTGGTTGCAACATGGAAACTATTGCAATCTGTATGTTTAGTGTCATATAAACAAGATGAAACGAATGAGAAAACTGAAAAAAACTGTATATAATGGGATTTTCGTTGTTTTTTTTAATTATGGCTTTATTGGAATAAATATTAATCCATTGAAAATGGCAAATACATACAGAAAAAGAGTCTGGGTTAACATATAAAGGAATACAAGAGAAAACATGAACAGAGTCTCAAGTAGGAACATTATGCTGGAGTTCAAAGAGATGAGTCCTGGCTTCCCAGTATAAGATGGGATTTTCGTTGTATAACCACAAAATTTGTATTGGAACTTCAAGACCCTCATTGGAGTATAGAATAATTATCGAAAAAAATATAAAATTCAAAAATATTTTGCAATTGAAGAAGTTGAAGGATTTATTCCTTTTTTAACCTTATGAAATTTCAGAGGAAAACTATCTTAAAAACCACTTTAATCGACAACTAAATTATATTTCTGCTTGGTCCACAGCACAAAGGTGAAAAATAGAAAGACTAACACGAATAAAGTTAATTATTTCGAAACTGAGTAATTAAGGCACTATTGATGGAATAAGTAATTATCAATAGAATCAAACACTCATTGGATAAAAAAATAAAATAAAGAAGGAATTAAAATAAAATTATACTTTGGCTAAGTTTACAGTACAAAGAATAAGAAAAGAAAGGCCAATTAACTTAAATTTCAAATTGAAAAATCGAAATCAAAACATTGATTTCGCCAAACTCAAGGGGTTATATCTGCCGATATAGGGGGTAGCCTCTTCATATTTTTCCTCTTTACACTCATGTGTAGGGCGAATCTTAGAGATTTTTTTTGCGCACAACACGTGAATTTGCCAGTTTTGGGACTCATTCCCTTTAGCAAATAATTGCCAAATACTACTATTTTTTGGTATCTATGCTTTCATTGTATTCAACCTATAGTGGGATTAAAATAAATGCGAGCGGAAATGTTTTGGCCTGGCCAGGTGCCCAGAGGATGACTCGTGGGGAAGGGGTGTGGCTCGGTGCGCGAGCAGGGCAGGATGATCCGATCTCGGTGCTCCTTCCTCTACGCTCCATCCTGCCGACGGGGGTTGGAACCATGGTTGGAACAGATTCAAAAATGTCACTACGAAACGTGAATTGTGATCAATTGTTGTCTATTTTTCGACTGCGTTTCCGTAGTGGAAAGGGATTCCGAATGATGTCAATGGAAAGAGTGTCTCTAGAAGCCATGGATTTTCTTTCTCCCGTATTCAACGGTAATTTTACCAGTGGTTAACCGGTAGTCTGATTGATTAAAAACTAGTTTTCCTTCTTCAACTGCCAATCAGTAGCTTGACTGCCGGTTAACCACTGGTAAAGTTACCGGTGAATACGGGCGTATAAGTTTTAATGGTGCTCAGGTGGCGATTAAATAAATACGTCTTGGGGGTAAATGTTTGGTGTCCTTTTATGTGTCATTTTTGTACTCTAATCCCCATTTTGCTTCTGTGCTATAAGTAGCATTTGAAATTGAGTATCTTTTACAGAGGGTCTTTCTTTTGCTCGCTATGTGACCGCTAAGATCAGAATCTTGTCACTTTAGCACCCATGACAGCATCCTCGAACGAATCTATACAGATAACACAATAACGGAAACAAATCACCCAAATTACTCAACACCTCTGATGACGAAAACACGACAGCTTGAATAAGAGTCTATGTATATATAGTAAGGTTAAACTCTATAGGTTATCTTCCCTTCAAAATATTTGAAGATTTCGCCTCGATAACGATTTGTGAATAACAAGGAGAAAACGGGAATCCAAAACATAAGACGATAAACGAAATCAAAACAGGAACCTTTTTTTTTCTCCTAGATTGAGTGATGATCTCCAATTCCTCATTATTTCGTAGAAATAAAAGAGTATATACCGGATCTTAAAAGAAAGTAAGGAGACTTTGGACATCGTCTGATTTATCACACGTGTAACAGGATGAGTATCAAGAGTGAACTGTGGTGTGAACAATACGAGAAACTCTCTCGTCCACTGAGATAAGTTCATCAGCATGTTATCTTTGATATTAATGATTTGATTAGAATGCTACGTTAGGGTCATTGAATACTATGGACGTCTGATAAGGTGTGGTGAAATGTGCATTTGACCCCTGTTTGTGCAAAAAATGATTTAAGAATGAGTTGAAAGGAGTTTAATTTGTTGTTTGGAAAGAAAATGCTTAGTTAGAACAACATTAATTTTTTTAAAGCAGTTTAAAGCATTTATCTTTTTTTAGAGTCAAATTTTGTAATCAGGAAAGCCGATATTCGGGTATTGGGAACTTAAATGTACCGAACACCAATGTTTTGGCCGAATGCAATTAGGCAGTGGCAAACAGGCTAAAAATGTTATGGAAAATGTGAACATCGTTATATGGATATGTTTGCTCACTAAGATGGTTAAAATATCCTTGCGTATGTATGCACACACCGTAAAATTAAAGAATAATGTTTTATAGGATATGAGAATTTTTATGTACTCCACGCGCAAAGAATCTTTTTGTGCAGTGTTTGGGCGGATTTGTTGAAACACCCTGTATCTAGCACCACTAGTCGTCGTAATAGCCGTTTCCTTTCATCCTTAATTAATACGTTGACTGTCAAACTACCAGATATCTCGTATGTTGTGTACTTTCCCATTGGCTTGCCTAATTTTTCTTTTCTGGGGCCATCTATTCATATTTACACTGTTATGCTACTAGTTTCCTAATATAGCTTTACAAATATATGGTAAATAATGAAGGGACGAGATAACTCGGCGTCCTGGGCAAGTAAACAATCTACGCCTACGATATATCCCCACATTAGTCCCACATGGTAATCTGGACTGCATTTTAATACAATGTACCCTTCAGTCTCGTTTACTGTCTTTCTACCACAAGTCGAGCTCTTGGCCTATTTGCAAGGGCGTAGTCACTGGGTTTAGGGAGGGGCAGCTCCCCCCCATATCATAAGTACTTTCATTTATTTAGTTTTAACCTTCAAGGGGAAACATTTTGAAAACACATGGATTACTAAAAGTGTAGATCTACTTCAAGTCAGAGGATTCAAAATTAAAAATTAGAGCTCACACCCAGAGCTAGATCAAAGGTGGGTTAGGAGGTTCAACCAACCCCTCCTGAAATTCTCATGACTATTTTACCGTTTTTTTTTCATTGAAGATTCTGAAGAGAACAAGGAGCGATCCGCTTTGAAGTGTCTAATGTTTCTAATGTCAAAAAATGAGTCAAGTTCTACTTTTTAAGGTCAAATTACAAAAAAAAATCAGGGGAGGACGTCCAGACCCCCTCTCTGCTTGTAGATGAGTATTATCCACAAAGCTTTTAAATTTGTTGCATCAATTGGTCCAAAACCCCTCTCGAAACAAAATTTTGGCTCTGGCCTTTCACGGGGCTTCAAAGTTCCCCCGTTGAAAATGAGAAGAGTCCCGTTGTCTTGGCAACAGAAATGTAAACGAGAGCTCAACTTGTGATAGACAGACAGTAAGCTAGTTTAATGATCGAGAGGGAGGTCTTACGTATGGTCCTGGTGGGAATGGGTCCGCACAGCTTGTCCGCTTCGATCTGCAAGTGGTCGCGGTCGCAGTGGACGTCGTTCTCGACGTCGAACGACAGCAGGGTGAGCTGCAGCCCGCACACGTAGCGGTTGGCCTTGCGAACCGTGTACGTGCACTGCGAGGAGGCAGGGTACAGGTCGGGGAAGTTGGGGCTCTGAACCACGAACAGGTCTCGGTCGTAGGAACGGTCGCACCCACCCGACGTCTTGTCTGGAATCAAACAATTAGTTAAGTGTCAAGCTTATTAGAGACATACTACAAAAGCTAACAATTACGACATTAATAATAATAATGATAATAATAACATTGTATTTAATTTTTTTTGTATGTATGTCTGTGTTTGTCTCCCCATTTTTGTCTTTTGTTCTTTATGTATCTTTGTGTTAATAAATTCTGATTCTGATTCTGATTCTGAATAACATTAATATACTATACTAGACAGTAACTTAAATTGACCCTATGACGTCATTAGCAAACAAAGTAGTTCCCAGCAAGGTGTCTGATATTTGAGTGAAATGAAGAACGTAAATTCAAAAATAGGATTATTTTGTTAACCCATGTATATATAGCGTCTTTTTATCACGATTTGCGTACCGAAACTCCTCCTAGCAACCCAACGGGCTTTGTGTTTACCGATTTCTCCTTCCGCTTTTGTGACGTACTGGGTACAAGAAAAGTTGCTGTCGAGTATATAGTACTCGACAGCAACGTTTCCTGACCCTATGACGTCACTACGCGGAAGCAGAAACTGCGTAAACAGAAAGCCTGTTAGGTTGCTAGGAGGAGTTTCGGTACGCAAATCGTGATAAAAAGACGCTATATATACATGGATTTTACAAACTTATCATATTTTTGAATTGACGTTCTTCATTTCACTCGAAATTCAGACACCTTGCTGGGAACTACTTTGTTTGTTAGGGACGTCATAGGGTCAGGAAACGTTGCTGTCTAGTATAGACTGCAACGTTACTTGACCCTGGAGAAACGAAACATGAAAGTAATAGTTCCCAGCGGGGTGTCTGACTTTCGAGTGAAATGAAGAACTTCAATTTAGAAATATGATAAGTTTGTTAAATCCATGTACTATATAGCGTCTGATGACGATATGATAATAGTAGCGACGATGATGATAATAGTAATATATCAATGATGATAATAATAAAGTGGTAGTGCTTACTAGAAGGTGGCGTAGATGGCACAGCCGCATGGGGGGGTTTGCACTTGAGCTGCTCGCCTCGGATCAAGAACCCTCTGTGGGCGTTGGCACCATCTGATCGGAAGTACATGGTGATCTCCTCCGAATTGAACAGATACGCCCCTGAAAGAGAGGAAATAGACATATTACAGAACTCAAATTTAGAAGTAAAAAGTAAACGAAGACGTAGACGTTTAGAAGTAAAATTGATTCATTAATAGAAATATTTTCTACAATATTATGCACACAGTATTTTTATAACTCTTAGGGGACATCCATAAATTACGTGAGGTCAAAAAAGGGGGGGAGGGGTTTGGAAAAATCTCACCAAATCTATCTCACCAAGGGGGGAGGGGGGTCGATTAAAATCTCACGTCCACTTTTTAAGATAGATATTATACGATTTTCTTTGGTTTTTAAGTTTGAAAAAGGAAAATAATTTTAAAAAGTTTTAGGTAAATCTCACGTGGGGGGAGGGGGGGCCCAGCAAAATCTCAATAAATCTCACCAAGGGGGGAGGGGGGGTCCAGATTTTGGAAAAAACACCTCACGTAATTTATGGATGTCCCCTTATTCCAGTCAATTCTCGGGGGCCATCCATAAATTTCACACTTTTTTAAAACTTTGTTGACCCCCTCCCTCCCCTATGTCACACACAAAGTGCCACACTTCACCATACCCCCTCGCCCCCTTTGTCACATCTCACCAATAATAAGTTTAGAATAACGTTTGAAAGATTTTGGGACTCAATGTTTTCATTGAAATTTAAGTGCACCATACCTGGTAAGTTCAAAGTGAACTCTTATTTTGTTGGTAAGAATCTTAGAATATAATGTTGTTTAAAATACATTTTTCAAGAGGAAAATGTTATTTAGTTTTAATTTTGATTTTCAATGTGTGATATCACAATTCTTGAAACCCCCCTCTCCCCCTTGTCACAGATTGATGAACTCCCGCCCTCCCCTCTAAGCGTGACGTCATTTATAGATGGCCCCTTGATAACCAATTAACTCTAATGGAAATATTATAGTAATTCCCTAAGCGTTTCTTTTAATAATAACATAAATATTTTGTTAGGGTCAGCTATTATACTCAACAGCAACATTCCTGACCCTATGACATCACAAACAAAGTAATTCTCAGCGCGGTGTCTGAATTTTGAGGGGAAATGAAGAACGTCAATTCAAAAATATTATTTTGTTAAATCCATGTATATAGTATAACGTCTTTTTATCATGATTTGCGTATTCGGTATTTTTAACTTTTTTGTATTTTCAACTCTTTTAATGGTATAACTATTTGTATATCAACCCCTTTTTTAACTATGCTATTATTTCCTATTATTCTACTCTATTCTTTTATTGATACTTTATTCTGCTATTTTATTGATACTTAAACCCCAAAACGACTTACAGTAGATAGGTTTTACCAAAAGAAATGCTACCAGAAATTATTTTCTTTAGTTTCAAAACAATTTTTTTTTCAGCTTGAACAATGAATATAGTAGTAGTAAAAGTATTAATCTTAACTTAAATTATGCAATGTTTCTGATAATTTACTTATCACTTTTGATTTGTGTGGTTTAACCGGTTCTTTAAGCGATATATGTATTTTTCTTGTTTGAAAAACAAAAGGGAGGTCACAGAACAGCAGTGCGTGGTACTGGTGATGTTCAATCAATATCAAAATTCGATTTCAGCAGAGGTTAAGACTCCGATAAGATTTTGTGTTGTTCCGTAATGTTTGTTTTGAACTAGCTGATCAAAACCAGACCAACTTTATCAACTTTGGCTTGAGTCGTGTGAACAAACAACATAATAGAGCATTTTCAATCACATGACTCGGACCTAACAACGGCCTTAGCAGCGTTGTTATTCGTCCAAGTGACGTCATGTGCGAATGCTTCTATTGGATGCTTCTATTTCCCGCCCCTAACAACAGCCCTAGCAACGTTGTTTATTCGTCCAAGTGACGTCATGTGCGAATGCTCTATTGCATTGAAAACGGATGAGTCAAAGCACGGCTTACTAGATACTTATACAGGCTAGCAACTATATACTAGGCTATACTTATCATTGCAAATCCAGATGGCATTATTATGGACAAACTGGCAAAGCATATTCACAGTGTTGAAGGCGGTGGGTGATATAGGTAGGTCTTGTAGCGCTCCAAGCGGGAAAAGTTGTCAAATGAAGGCATTTTTTTTTTCAAAGAAATAAGGGTTTTTTTTCTCTGATTTTTCAGATGTGGAGGATAATTGTATAACGTATACTAAATCTATTTTAACTCAAAGTCAGTACGCAAGAATATTTTACTTTAAAATATCTACCTTAAAATTCGGCCAAAATTTACTAGCAGAATCGAGTTAGTTCGATGATCTCATTTCTTTTTTTTCTCTCTAAATTTCTTCTTGGTCATTCCTTTTATGTTTGTCTATGTCGCCATTAGGTTTATATTTATGTCGTTATTGTGTTTCCTTGTAAATTGTATTCATTATTTTTTGTATGTATCCCTCACCTTGTAAACGGGCATGCACGCGCCCAATACAATAAATGTATGTCTCTATATCTAATAATGTCTATGTCTATACTAAATCTAACTCAAGATTCAATTTTAAATCTAGTATATAACTATTAAAGGTAGATATTATCTTTGTGTGATGATGGATAAATTAACATAAGAGATAGCCTTATGGTGCACAAAATGCAAATGCAAAACGTTAGCAAACCATACAGCTGTTTCAGCAGCAAAGTATATTTTAGCACATCCTCGAAACAGCTGTATGCTTTTTTTTTGTAATTTGAGCGTTTTAAGGCTGTTTCTTAATCTGTTAAACAGGATGTATGTAAATCATAGAATGTTTTCACGGTTCTCGAGAAAAAAAGTGAAATTTTTAGTCAAATTGCACTAGTTGATGAACGTTTTCTTCAATCTTTAGCAATCTAATCTAAGAAGACAAAATCTGTTTTTGAAATAAGGCCTTTGAGAGATTTAATAAGTTAGTTTTTGAAAAGTTAGTTAAGTTAGAAAAGTTGTTAGTTTTCACGTATAGGTTATAAACTGCATTGAGGCTTTCAATTTCATATCCAAATAGATAGTCAACTAGCCTTGGTAGCCAACGGCAACGGTGAATGACAATAATGTCGCCAACAGTCAAACATTATTGTCCACGTCCAGTCTCTCTGAGTCTCTCTATATCAGTGTTTACCAACCTTTTTCTGTCCATGCCCCACCAAAGCCTTTCTAAATTTTCCATGACCCCCCATATCCTTTATTTTTTTTCGAAAATCCTTCTTGAAAAGTAAATAAAACCTGGTGGTTCATGCCCCACCTGGGGGGGGGCAATTTAGTTGAAAATTTTCAAATTGCCCCCCGGTGGGGCGTGCGCCCTGCGTTGGGAAACAACTGCTCTATAAAGGGAACGTACCTACTATTTTTGACCCCCCCCTCCCTCACCTTGGTGACCATCCGTAGTATATATGCCCCCTAGTTTTCACGTAGAAATTCATAAATAAGGTTTTTAATCATAAGGTTGTAAACATAAAGTTAAAAAAATTAATTTGGCTTAATTTGTCTTTATTAATACAGCGCTTGCCGCGAGAGTCCAAGAGTGCGTGCATACAAGTGGAAAATATATTATCAAGAAGAAAAAACGGTACTTACGTATTACCCTGTTGACCGTGACGCTTAATCCGAAAAAGTTGTTAAATCCCATTGACTTTACTATTACTGTGCCGCTGAATAAGCCGGCCGCTGAACGGTCGACGGGATAATACGTAAGTACCCAAAAAACTTATGCAAAAGATATTGTAACAGGAACTTAATTTACAAGAGCAAGTCTTTTTTCTTTTATTCACGTTTATTTTTTGACTACATGACGAAACCCTAAGCCCCCCTCCCCCCTGTGACCAAGCGTGGTATTTTGAAGACCTCCCACCCCCCTGAACGGGTCACGTAGTATGGGTACGTTCCCTAAAGGCCTAAAGGGTCTCTAATCTCGTCGTCACCAGTACAAAAACTCTCAACGTCAATCACTAAAAATCTAACGCCGACGTCGGACGGAACAAATGTAAAGGATCCCTTACTGATCTCGTCGTCTGCGAGGGTTCCGCAGATGCGCTTTCCGTTGACGGATAGGTAGTCGAAGTGGCAGTCGTCCGAGGGCTCGAGGTCGAAGCGCAGGAAGACCAGCTTCACCCAGCAGATGTCGTCGGAGGCCTTGCGCACCAGGTAGCGGCAGTTCAAGCCGTTCGGGTAGGGGTTCGGGAAGTTCACGCTGCGGATCTCGAACTCCGGTCGCTGGAAGGTGCGGTCGCAGTTCTGCTGAGTGGCCACCTGCAACACAACATCAAAGATATCATCAAAGGTGATCACCATTGGTCACCTATGAGGCAATCTGAAATTGAGGTGTTTGCTGCAACAAGGAGTTAACTCCACTAGAATGATTACTTGTAAAATCGTTACTTTTTTAATCCTATACTTTGTTTTGATAAGGGTGACCATAGTTACCAACCCAGTTGTATACATTGCCGTAAAATAGCACTAACTTGGCGACTATAACGCTTGCTTTGCACCAAGGGGACGCCTTTTGATGTGGGTTCTGATTTTGGAGTTAACTCCTTGTTACAGCAGCAAACACCTCAATTGTCACTCTCACTTGGATCCCAAATCTTGGCTATCTAAATATACAGGTCAGTCTCACTTGGAGGCCCGGTGGCGTAAAGGTAGCGCATCACGCATCTACGCCACAAGGTCGACTCTACATTCGGCCCACAGCCTTAAAACCTTTAAGTTGGTTAGGCTGGCTGTTTGGGTGCTTCCAAATTCAAACCTTTCATCCCTTCAGTGGATCAATAAACTGAGGATCAAGCATGCTTGGTAACTAAACACTGGGGGTCTTGCGTTAAACTGACCTCCTAACCGGGACATATGCCTTTCACACCAGGGCCCCACGGTCAAGAGAACGAAGACGGGCATCGTAGGCTTTGGCGCACTAAGGGTTGTTGCGCCGATGAGTTTAGCTCAGTAGTCTCACTTGACCTATATATTTGGATAATCCTATTATATATTTAAAAGATGGATTTCCGGGCTGTTGTGTCGTGGTCTAGGTGAATAAAAATCATAAGTGAGATTTTTTCTTGTGATTTTTATTCACCTAGACCACGGCACAACAGCCCGGAAATCCATCTTTTAAACATTAACTCCGGCCGTGAAAGCCTTCATTCCTTTATTAATCCTATAATACATATGCCAATATATTTAGTATGTAATAGAGAAATATCGTAGTCGCCTCGTCCCATCTTAGTCCCAGAAGATTCAACAAAAATCATAACAAAATAACTCACGAACTCATAAAGACAGCCAAAATAAAGACAAAAACCCACCTGCAGATTCCTCTGCACGGTGGCGGCCTCGTATACGGGGTAGTCGACCAGATGCTCGTAATCCACGACATGGTGGTGATGGTGGTGGGGGGGAGGGTAGAAAAAAGGTTCCTCCAGGGAGGGAGGGGGCTCCGCGACGGGGGGGTCGAAGCGGGTCTCCAACTTGGGGGGCTGGTGGTGGGTCTGCTTCTGCTGCGGGGGTGGATGACTCTCTGGTGGCTGCTGTTGACACTCCTCCTGCTCCACTTTGATGTTGAACCCAGGGCGAGAGTTGGCAGAATCCGAGTGGAAGGTGAAAATGGTCTGGTAGTCCTTGAAGTCCACCGTGTCTGGAAAAGAGAAGATGGGATTAGAATGAATTAATTTTGTAGCATTTTTATACACGGTGATAAACTTATGGGAAGAAGGGAATTGAAGACTATCCAAAGACGATTTGGAATAGCCCTGCAAAGGGGGGCGAAGCAGTTCTGAGATGCTGCGGAAAAAAATTGCCAATAGATAAATATTAATATTGAATTTTTAAATATTTTTTTTTCGTTAATATGAACTACCTAACAACCTAAAAAGAGTAAAAAGGCTAATAGGTTGTAAAACTAATTCGGGTTTAATATACAATTATGGGTGAATTTAAAAGTAAAAGTGGTTTTCCAACAGTATTTTTACGATGTATTCATTTAATTTATAAAGTTAATCGAAATGTATAGAATTTAAAGAGAATAATACTCTTTTCTTTTTAGTGGAAAAATCTTTCTAAAAATATAATTTTTTTTTAAAATCCATACGACTAAATAGGTTTCTCTTCTCAATTCTTATAACACAAATAAAACTTTAATACTTAGTAGTTCTACAAAGCAGCTTATTTTTATCCTTATTTTAAAATAAAGCACTCTTCTCCCCAAGCGCGTATTGCAGGGAAAACTCTCCCCACGAAGAGCTAAAGTGGCACCGCCGGATCCTTGTGGGAGTGACATCTATTGGGGAAAGGAGGAAGCTAAAGTAAAGGGGAGATCAGGTAGGGACGACTGACCTCCTGACTAGTCGTTAGAACAATAAGCTACTGAGTCAAATATTCGTTTTTCAAAAACATTAAATTTTTAAATGTTTCTCGTTTCATACGGGAAGAAACTTTTTGAAACGTTGAGAAATGAAGGATAGCTGGATGTGAAATGGAAAAACATGTACACTGTTTTTTTTTTGTAAAATATGGAAACGTAAAGAGAGAGTAACATCGTTTTTGTTTTTTACTATTACAATACAATGAGAACTTTATTTTATAATCTGAATTATTTCGGATGAATTTATTATAGTTGGTCACAGTGTATCAATCCGGCATGGTCTAGTGGTTAGGATATCTGGCTCTCACCCAGGTGGCCCGGGTTCGATTCCCGGTGTCGGAATATTTACTTTTTGGTAGAATCTTCCACCAAAGTATAAATAATCCGCCCATGGGTATACGCAATTTTATTATTTTTTTTTTGCCGTTTCTAAGAAGAAATACAAACCAAAGATTCTGAGACTAGAATGCGTACTCAGATTTAATTTTATTTAAAATTAAAAATTTGATTTGTGCACGAAACTTTACAAATGGATCCGGCATGGTCTAGTGGTTAGGATATCTGGCTCTCACCCAGGTGGCCCGGGTTCGATTCCCGGTGTCGGAATTACTACTTTTTTGTAGAATCTTCCAACAGAAGTATAAAGATATAATTTTGAAAAATTATTCAACCCATTTTTTTCAATATCAAAGGTATTGTGAGTGTCCCCAAAATAAGCTTTTCATTTAGACCTGAATTTCTATTTTTTTTTAAATATTTTTCTGAATATATTAATTAATTATTCTGAATATAATTTAGACATACTAAATAGACCCTTTTGGGATTACTAATTTAGAAACGGTCAAATATTTGATAAATATTTTTACTACATTTGCTATTGATTAACTTCTGCTTAAAATACAAGTATTTCAGGAAATTCTACTTTTGTTGTTGGTAAATCTTGTTTCCAAAGCTCTCAAGGACAGGTTTATCATGTAAGGCTGTAAGGTTTCTAGTGTGCCTCTCAAGGTTGTCATATCCAACCTTACTCCGCCCATGGTTATACGCAATGCGAACTGAAACAGTAATCAGTTCAGATTTAATTTTATTAAAAATTTCATTTGTGCACTAAAGTTAACTAATGAATCCGGCATGGTCTAGTGGTTAGGATATCTGGCTCTCACCCAGGTGGCCCGGGTTCGATTCCCGGTGTCGGAATATTTCTTTTTTACATTTTCAGTTCTAACGATGGTAATAGCTATCTGAAGGTGTAAAAATGATCAACCAGAAAAATCAAATGTTATTATGAAAAGAAGTTAACCACGATATTAATATTTTAATAAGTTAATTTAGTTGTTTTTCAATGGCTAGGAAATAAAATTTAATTAAAAATGGTTTCAAGACATTTTTGAATCCAGCATGGTCTAGTGGTTAGGATATCTGGCTCTCACCCAGGTGGCCCGGGTTCGATTCCCGGTGTCGGAATATCTTTTTTTACACTCGTATTCTAACAATGTTCAAAGCTCTGATAACCCACAAAGGGGCCATCCATAAATGATGTCATACTTTTTTTTCAAAATTTTTGAACCCCTCCCTCCTATACGTCAGAAAGTGTCACGCCATTACGTTTCCCCTTTGTCACATGTCACGTTCTGCTATAATAATCTGCTACCACCTTACAATTTCAATTTGAACTCTTATTTTGTTGGTATGAATTTTGAAACAATTTCCTTTAACGAACATTTTCCAGAGAAAAAATTTATTAGTTTTTTTTGTTGATTTTCAATGTGTGATGTCACAATTCTTAACCCACCCTCTCCCCTTTGTCCCAAAGTGCTACAGATTTATGCACCCCCTCAAAACGTGACATCATTTATAGAAGGTCCCAAAGCGGCTTTTACAATTTGCTTGACCCCCTGCTTTACTCCCTCAGTCCTGAGAATTTCTTTGTTGGTACTCTTCGTTGCAAAAATTTACCTCTAATTTTAGCTCTTCTTGGACATTTTAAAACCGGACGATCCACTGTCTCTCCAGTGAAGGGAAATATCAGGGTTTATCCCCAAATTTTTCTTTACCATCGTTGAAAATGACTTAATACCAAAGCCTAACCCTTGGTAAAAAGGAGGCCAGAGGGTTCATCCCGGGAATAAATTTTGAATTTATAGCATGCCAAAAACAATGTTTACAGAAATCCATATTGTACATTTGCAAAATTTTTATTCAAGAATTTTAGCTTCCTTGATAGGAGCTATGGCTTCCCACCAGAGACTTATACCCACCAGTCACTCCATAAAGTATTCGTACATCCAACAAATTTGCACTTGTATACCTCCTATCACGGCTAAATTCCAAGTGCAAAATCCAAACAAAAATTATCCTAACATAGTATGTTATTCTTCAATCTACCAAAAAAAAGCGCAAAAAAAAATATCAGAAGAGTTAGAAAAAAATTTTAAAAAATGAAACGCTTTGAAAGACCACTCAAATATTTGTACATCCATAGACTTTACTCCGGTCATTGCATTTCTGAAAAGCATATTTTGTTCCTAACCCTAATTTAAAAGCACGTGCATGCAATTATTTTTCTCGAGATTCATAATACCAATAACTTTCAATTCTTTTCATTTAGCCGTAATAGAGCATTTTCAATCACATGACTCGGACCTAACAACGGCCTTAGCAACAGAAGATGTTACAGTTTTTTGCCCTACAGAGGTTAACAGTTACAGAAAATGACTAGTCGTGGAATTCTTCTATTGGAGCATTTGCAATCACGTGATCCCATACCTAAAAACCGCCTTAGCAACAGATACCTCGTTACCTAGCAACCGCCTTAGCAACAGTTAAAAGCCCTACAAAGGTTAACAGTTAATAGAAAATAGCTGGTCGTGACGTCACCTGAAAACACTCTATAGGAGGTAAACTAGTACAAATTTGTTGGGTGTACGAATACTTCCTGGAGTGACTGTATTTGGTATTATGAGCTGTGCTATACTATGGGGAAGTGTCTATTTGGACGGCAAAAACGGCAGTTGGCGCATGTGCCGTAGGTCTCGCGATTACGTAGTAGTCCCTGCGCTCCAATCAGAACCGTTGTCGGGTAAAAAAGAGCAGAGTTTAGGTGTATATTTGCCGGCCAAATAGACAGTGCTATACTAGGGTAGGCACTACTCACGTATTTCGTTGGGCGAGAGGGTGCCGCAGATCTTCTTTCCGTCCACCAACAGGTAGTCGTACTCGCAGCCTTCGCTGGACTCGACGTCGAACTGGCGGAAGGAGAGCTTCAGGCGGCAGATGCGAGGGCCCAGGCGGCGGATGGTGTACTTGCAGTCCGCGTCCCCTGGGTAGTTGTCGGGGTGGCCAGGGCTCAGGATGCTGAAGGCCAGAGACGCGTACAGCCGGTCGCATTTGGGACCCTCAGAGCGCTGAGGGGACCGACCTAGCAGAAAATGGTTGTTAGGTTTATTATCGAGAATATCCTCCCTTATCGAGTACTTAGGAAACGTACCCATTTTTTACTATTTTTGACCCCCCTCACCCCCACTTGGTGACCACATGTAGTATATGCCAAGACCCCCCCTCCTCCCCCTCTAGTTTTCACGTAGTAATTATTCATAAATACGGTTTTCAATCATTTGTTGCAAACATAAAGTTTAAAAAAATTAATTTGGCTTAATTTTTCTTTATTGATAGAGCGCTTGCCGCGTGACGCCAAGAGCGCGTGTATACTTATAGTAACAAGAGGAAAATATATTATCAAGAAAAAAACTTATGTAAAAGATATTGACTACATGACGCAACTCTAAGCCCCCCCCCTCCCCTTGTGACCATGCGTGGTATTTTGAAGACCTCCCTCTCCCCCTGAACGGGTCATGTATGGGCACGTTCCCTTAGGTATGAATGGAGTACTACTGTTAAACACGTTGATAGTTGCAACCACAGAGCAAAAGCCGAACAAAGGATTCGAAACTTCTATTTTCAAGTATCACCTTGCGACAGGGGGCAGCTCTAGAAATGTCAATCATAAGCTGTGATTGACAGAGAGGTAGGCACGATTTGTTGGTCACAGCTGTGATTGGCTGTGAAGTGTTCATTCAATCTGTCACTTCCGAATAAAGTACTCTTATTTCGCCCTATTGCAGATTGCTTTACTCCGCCTCTCATGATGTGTCCAAGGAGGCATGAGCTAGTGAGTAGTGGGTGCGAAACCAGCTCCACCAGAGGGCGCCTATGAAAGGCATATCCCATATTTTTTAGACTTCCATTATCGCTTATAAGCTCTCTTCATTTCCGCCGATGACTTTTTGCTCTGTTACTCTGTGGTTGCAACTCCATGTTAGGTGTTAGCTCAAATCCAAGATGCTACGTTCAACAAGTGACTTTTCCAGCTAACTATTCCTCATAAGCTAACTAATCCTAATGGGCTACCTAAAGTTCATTAGGATATTAAGCTAACCAAAAACTAACTAATCCTAATAAACATGCTTGCAACAACAACGGACTGCCTCCAACCGCTTTGGAATTAACTTGTTGTTACTGCAAGCTCCACAATTAAGCAATAGGGTCTAATAGAGGGGTGTACACTGTACAATTGAGGCGTTCGCAGTAACAATGAATTAACTCCAATATTGGAGTTAGCTCGTTGTTGAGGTAAGCCCCTCAATTCTTAAGTCGAAATTACCTAGAGCAGAAGAGCATGGTATTTGCTTATACACTGCATAGAATCCTTTGTCTGATATCTCTTCGTCGCTTTCAAAAGTCACATTCACTTCTCGGGGTTGGCCGTAGAAAGTCACTGTTCCTAAAAAGAGAAAAATATGAAAAGCTGAAATTTACACAGTGAAATTAACAATAATTAGGGGCCGTTCACAAATAGTATTACGTACAGGGCCGTATCCAAGGGGGGGGGTTTAGGGGTTCAAACCCCCCCCCCCCCGAAATTTTGACATCAATTTTTATACTGCTATTTTTCTTGAAAATTATGTCTCACAAGGAGTGATATCCTCTTCAGGTATAAACCCAACTTTTAAGGGTAAAATTTCCAAAATTTTTCTGGGGGAGGACCCCCAAACCCCCTCGAAATTTTGAAATCTCTTAAGTATACGGTTTTTCCTTCAAACTTGTGTGATTTACAAGGAGTGGTCCTCTTTTATGTAACCTAAGTGTCTCAAAATGAGTTAAAATGCCACTTTTAGGAGAAAAATTCAAAACATTTTCTGGAGTAGGAACCTAAAAACCCCCTTAACATTTCGCCATTTATTACAATATACCTTCTTTTTACCTTGAAAATTCGGCCGCTTACAATGAGTGGTGCTCTATGGGTGTAATCTAAAGGGTCTCAGAAATGAGCTAAAACACTCTTTTGAGGGGCAAATTTCCAAAAATTTTCTGGGGGAGGACCCCCAGACCCCCCCTTTTACTTCGAATTCATATTGTTTATACAATTTTGAAATTTAGTGCAGCAAAATTTAAATCCAGTATAAAAGTACCCGTTAGGAAGTACCTCAGAAAATATTTGAGTCAAAACCCCCCCCGAAACAAAAGTCTGGTTACGGCCCTGATTACGTAAGCATGTTTTTGGTCTGACGAAAGGGCCACAGTCTGTGCAAAAACTTATAAGTTTAAAAAGAACAAACGAAAAATATATATGCACATGAATTTATTAAAAGCCATACGGCGTTTCGGGGATTCCTTGGATCCCCTTTGTCAATGGTACATGACAACAAGCAAACACAGTTTATATAAAAAAGCAAAAGACGAAACAAGCGATGCCACAGGGCAAAAGAGAAAAATGTACATAGAAGGCCACCGACAAATTACCAAAATATCACCAAAATGCAACATCAAAAACAAAATGAAAATTATTCACTCCAAATCGGGGTACTTGTTAAATCATTAACTAAAAGATTTGCAAATTTATTTATTAGAAAGCCTTCGAAAAAATCAAGATCAAGGGCTGAATTACAAGTTTTTATGATTCCGGCAGAAGAAAAATCAAAACTATGGTCATTGTCCCAAACGTGTCTAGCTATGGAAGACTTATAAAATTCCTGTTTTTTAATATAATTAGCATGCTCTTTCAGCCTAAATTTTAGTGCACGTCTTAAGTCGATGTCACGTTTTCGCCTCTCCATTTTAAGATCTGTCATCCAGGACACACGCAGCCGGTTAGCACGTATCGAGAAGGAACTTTATCATCTTCACCTCCTGTGCCACGTAGAAGTGCCTGGTTTTTACCGTCTTGACAACTTATCTTGGTTCCGTAGCAACCAGCGTGCTCGACTCCATAGAGAGACCCTTGAAAAGAAATTTTCGAAACTTCTTCATGCCACTACCCCTAAGGTGCCATTGAACTTACCTGTTGTAAATCAATCTGCTGTTTTGAACTTGTCGAACATTGTCCTCAATACCTCCCAATTGGACACGCTTAAACTAAATTGTAATTTTGCGGTCACCTCAAGACCATCCTTGCCTTTAATTGCTGCTCCTATTGAAAAAGCTTTTAAGTTTTCTGCTTTGTCATCTACACAGAAGGACAACTTGAGACATTTGGTAAAAAATGTTGTTGTGTCCAATAATTCAACCTATCGACATAATTTAAGTAGTCATGAATTATCTGTTTTTAAATCTCTTAAATCAAACCCTGATGTGATTGTTACTAAGGCGGACAAAGGAGGTCAAATAGTTATTTTAAATAAGGATGATTATAACAGTAATGTACAAAAACTGATTAACGATGGCCCATATCTATCCCTTAAAAAAGATCCGTCTTCATCTGAACTAACTAATATCAAAAACGTCATAAAATCCAGTAAAGTTGTTTCTGATTCTTTGAAGAAATCATTAATCCCTTCTATTGCAAATTGTGCCCGTTTATATGCTCTGCCAAAAGTACACAAACCTGAGATTCCATTTAGACCGATAGTTTCCAATATTGGCACTGCTTCTTATAAATTAGCAAAATACTTAGTTGGAATATTTTCTCCTTTGTCCGTGAGTAATTCTTTTACAACCAAAAACTCTCTTGAATTTGTTTCTAAACTTCGCGGTATTTCCCCTGACAGCCACACCATGGTTTCTTTTGACGTAAAGTCCTTGTTTACTAATGTTCCCATTAAGGGTTCTTTGCAGTGTTTAGAAACTAGATTACTTGAACATCACTTTTCTCAATTTGAAATTAATGAATTAATTTTTCTCACCAAGACCTGTCTAAAACAGAGTACTTTTGTTTTCAATAATAATTATTATTACATGTCTGATGGCTTAGCCATGGGAAACCCCCTTAGTCCAATTTTAGCCGATTTATACATGCATTATTTTGAAGTAAAATTGTTTAACCTCATACAATTTCCTTTTTATGTCAGATATGTTGATGATTCTTTTGTTCTCTTAAGTGCTGATCAGAATGTCGATATTGTTCTTTCCCTCATTAATTCTATTGACCCTTGCATACAATTTACTTTTGAAGTTGAAATTAATCAGCAACTACCTTTTTTGGATGTTCTTGTTATTCGCACTGATTTGGATTTTCTAACAACTGTATACCGTAAACCTTTTGCTGTTTCCTTACCCCCTCATTTTAAATCATGTCACCCTTATAATCAAAAGTTAGCTGCTTTCAATACCTTAGTTTTTCGTGCCATTAGTATTTGCAGCAATAGTGAGTTTTTGGAAACTGAGATTAATTATATCAAGGCTGTGGCCATTGATCGCGGATTCTGCCACACTTTGATAGATTGCATTTTTGGCAAATTTGTGAAAAAACGTAACAATGAAAAAACTAAACAGGAATTAACAAACTTAATTGTTTTACCCTTTTTTCCAAAAATTACTTTTAAAATTTCTTATATTCTGAAAAAATTTGACTTTTCGGTAGTTTTATCTCCAATCAACAAAATTTCTTTTTCTAATCTTAAAGACCCTATTGATACGGGCAACAAATGGGGTATTTACAGGATTTTTTGCAGTTGTGGTTTATCCTATATTGGACAGACAAGACGTGCACTAAAATTTAGGCTGAAAGAGCATGCTAATTATATTAAAAAACAGGAATTTTATAAGTCTTCCATAGCTAGACACGTTTGGGACAATGACCATAGTTTGGATTTTTCTTCTGCCGGAATCATAAAAACTTGTAATTCAGCCCTTGATCTTGATTTTTTCGAAGGCTTTCTAATAAATAAATTTGCAAATCTTTTAGTTAATGATTTAACAAGTACCCCTTTTCTTTCCCCGATTTGGAGTGAATAATTTTCATTTTGTTTTTGATGTTGCATTTTGGTGATATTTTGGTAATTTGTCGGTGGCCTTCTATGTACATTTTTCTCTTTTGCCCTGTGGCATCGCTTGTTTCGTCTTTTGCTTTTTTATATAAACTGTGTTTGCTTGTTGTCATGTACCATTGACAAAGGGGATCCAAGGAATCCCCGAAACGCCGTATGGCTTTTAATAAATTCATGTGCATATATATTTTTCGTTTGTTCTTTTTAAACTTATATGTTTTTGGTCATTTTTGACCCCTTTCCCAGCAAAGATAAGCAAACCGCAGACCCCCCACTCATAATTACGTAAGAAACACCCCCCCCTCCCCGAAAAGTCACAATGCTTGAAAATGTTTTTCTTAGTTCAATTTTATTTTTGGTTGATTTTGAAACATTCGCGAAAATGCAGTGTTTGGGACATCTTACGTAAGCATCCCTCATACCCCCTCCCCCTTGTCAGGAAAAATAAGCAAAGAGCACGTAATATTTGAAGTGTCTCTTAAATGTTTTTTTTTTTTAAATATAAGAGTATTTTACAGTATATTTCTCCTGTTATTTATACACAATTAAGAAAATGTAAAAAGAGTCTTGCTCTGAAAGCATGCTCTTGTGTTAAATAAATTATTGCTAAGTTAAATGAAAGATAAAACAGCCAGACAAAAATGTATTATTTTACTGTGTTGTAAGATTGTAAAGATGAGAACTTCATTTTTTTAATTTTTTTTTAAAAAAAGAATTGAATATGAAAGATGAAATTCATCCTTTGTGCATACTTCCTCATACCTGAATAATAAGTGATGCGGAAGAGAAATGGAAGGCAAACATATTGCCGTGACGCACTTTCTTAAGCAACAATTTTTGAATTCGCGAATAAATATTTTAATATGCATAGCTGTTCATACTGTTAGTGCGCAAACTGACGCAATACCAGGATGGAGAAAAATAAATTAACTAGAGTTTGAATTCTCTACGGTTTTCTAAAAAAATATTTGTTGGTACGCTATATTTCTATGGTGAAAATAGTGTTTGGTAAAGCCTCAAAAAAACGTTTATGCAGGGTGTTTCAAAAGTTCATTTCACGGCTTTTATTTAATAGAACCAACGTCTCTTGGTATTCTTGCAGTATACGATCTTTTTTAACTCCTGAGCTAACTAAAGTTCATTAAGAGCTAACCATAAACTAACTAATCCTCATTAGCTAACTATTACTCATAAGCTAACTAATCCTAATGAGCTAACTAAAGCTCATTAGGATATTAAGCTAACCATAAACTAACTAATCCTAATAAACTAACTAATCTTAATGAGCTACTTAAACTGGTAGATATCGCATGCTGCAAGAATACCCGTCTCTGGGTCATGGAAGTAAGGTGTACCCCTCAGGCGCGGATCATAACGGACCCAAGGGGGGAGGGTCCCTTTCACACCAGCACCTTTACCTTTTGGCACAAAATGTCAGAATATTAGGAGATTTTCTAAAAAGTATCACCCAGGATCAACTAGTGGTACCACTGGGTGGTATGGGAGGTCACCCCCAGAAAAATTTTGAAATTTGCCCTGTAAAAGTAGGATTTTAACTCATTTTAAGAACCTTTTTTTGAGTCCAAAGGGGGGGGGCATTGTCCAATAGGGACGTAACTAAACTTTTGTTTCGAAAGGGGTTTTGATTCAACATTATTTCTAAGGTAACCTCGATTGAGTACATTTCTATGTTAAATTTAAGATCCCTCAAATTAAAAATTTTGCAATGTGAACTCCAAGTAAATATGGGGGGGGGTCTGGGGGTCCTCCCCCAGAAAATTTGTGAAAGTTTGCCGCTAAAAATAGCATTTTAGCTCCATTTTAAGACCCTTTGGGTTCCATCCGAAACAGCTCGTCGTAAACTACTGATTTTTCAAGGGGGGAAATTATAAGTAGACGTCAAAATCTTGAGGGGTCTAGTGGTCTACCCCCAGAAAATTTTTTGAGAGTTGCTCCTTTCAACGAGTGTTTATATCATTTTGAAACCTCCTCTTTGGTGAACACTCAAAGGGAATTGCTTCTTTTAAGCGGCAGAATTTACAAGGCAAAGGTACAGTATAAAAGACGTCATATTTTTGGAGGGGGTTTGCGGGTTTTCCCCACGAAAAAAATTTTAAAAATCACCCCCAAAAGTAGTGTTTTAACTCATTTTTAGACCCTATGGGTTACAAACAAAAAGGATTGCTCCTTATAAATTTGCAAAATTTTCAAGGGAAAACACAGTATAAAAATTGATGTCAAAATTTCGGGAGGGGTGTAAACCCCTAGAACCCCCCCCCCTTGGATACGGCCCTGCTGTCCAGAGTGCTCCCCATTGGATCCGCCACTGGTACAAGACCATGCTGAATCCACTGAAACGGCGCCTCTATTAGAGACGAAACATGAAAGTTTAAACACTAAAAGAGAAACCATTGGTATTATGGCATTCCCTTACTTTTCTGTCCCAGGAGCTGCGGTCCGCAGTACTTGATGCCGTTGATCCTGAGGAAGTCGGGCCCGCATCGCGCGTCCTCCGCGTGCAGCGCGAACTCGAGGAAGTGGAATGCGATGCGGCAGCTCCCTGGGGCTGCGGGGAAGCGGAAGGTGCAGCGGCGACCCCCCGGGTACGGCCCTGGGAACCCCGGGCTGCTCACCGTGCCGCTCGCGTTGGCGAAGGTAGCGTCGCAGTTGCCCTCCGGCACTGTATGAAGAGACATATTGGTATAGTTAGGTAGGTTATTGATAAAACTGCCTTTCCCCCATAATAAAAACTCTTTTACACCTCTAAGAAACCAAATATACGGGGTGTTTCATCCAAGCTGTGCACAGTCAGATTCCTTGCATGGAGTACATAAAGAAAATGACCAGAGAACTATGTCTCTATAGGGGCCGTTCAAATATTACGTAAGCAAGTTTTTGGTAATTTTTACCTCCCTCCCGCCTTGTCAGCAAAAATAAGCAAACCGCGAACCCCCCTCTGAAGTAAGTAATGCTTACATTAGAGGTTTCTGAAATTCGTTTTGACCATGAACACTTAACCAATCGTTAAAACTTTCCTTGTGAAAAATGCTTAATTTTTTTTTCCTAGTTCAGGTTTTTTTAAAGTTATTTTTGGTTGAATTTCGAAATTATTTACGCAAGAAACAAGAGATTTTCGAAAATGCAGTGTTTGTAACATCTTTTGTAAGCATCACTCATACTCCCCCTCGCCCCTTGTCTGGAAAAATAAGCAAATAGCAACCCCCCCTCCCTCCCTTAGGAGCTTACGTAATATTTGAACTGCCCCATACGAATTTTGGAGAAAATCGTGACCGAAAAATGTATGCCGGTTTAAGCTAAAATTTGTTAATAGAAAACGTGAACGGGGTTGTTTGGATATGTTAGCCACATTAAGATCCTAAAAACATATTGCTATATCTATTGAAATGAAATTATAAATATTGGATGTGACGTCACATTTTTGAAAACTTAATTTCGGTATAGAGATGAAAAGTTCTTAGATAGTTTTTTTATGTGCCCCACGCAAAAAGTGTGTAAAGGTGTAAAGTTTGGGCGCGGGCTTGTTGAAACACCCTGTATTCAGCAGGAAAAACTCACAATAAAATTTATTATTGCTAAATTCCCTTTCACTAAGCAATTTTCTCCATTTCTAATTTCATATACGGCTTATCTGCTTGATGCAATTCAATACTAAACATTGATAAACATAAATAATATTGTAAATCGGTTCAGATTTATTTGGATGTTATATCTTTGTAGTACGCAGATCATTATTACCTGGCGTTGGTGGAGGGGGAGTGATGACATCGGTGATGGGGGCGCAGTCCATCTGCTGCCCTCGAATGAAGAAGCCGGGTCGAGATGTCGCTCCGTCCGAATGGAACTCCAGAGTCAGCTCAGGACCTTCGAATGGGACGATTCCTGAAGGAAAGAAAAAAATTTTATTTTTGTCTATTATCTACTCGGAGCTTCTCTGGCGTTACGTGTCTAGATGGTCACGTATAAAGTCCAAAAATACTCACTCTTCAAGTTAGCAGGGAAAATCCCGCACAGCCTCTCCCCTTGAACGGCCAAATAGTCGTACTGGCATCCCTCGCTGGCCTCCACATCGAACGCGACGAAGGTGAGCTCGAGGGCACACACCCCATCCCCAGATCGAGCAACAGAGTAGCTGCACCGCAGGTGGTTGTCATAGTTGTCGGGGTGGGCGTCGCTGCGCAGTTCGAACATCGCGGTGGCGAAGCGCTGGTCGCACGGCTTGGACGGCGGCGGGGGAGAAGGTTCGGTGGTCGCGGCGGTGCACCCCTCCTGTCGCACCCTGATCATGAACCCTGGACGGGAAGTGCCAGAGTCAGAGCGGAAGCGCAGTTGCTGTTCGTAGTCCGTGAAAAGGTATGTGCCTGTGGAAGAAGATGGCTGGGAGTTAAGGAGAGTTATTGTGTAATAAAATTGAGCTTTTGTATTTCTTGATTATCGATATTTAGGTACCTAAACTTTTAGGTATCAATAATTAGGTTAGGTGTCAAATTTTAGGTATCTATACTTGGGAATAATGTATCGCGTCATACACGAATATCGATTCTAGCGGCCTTATTCACTGCTACCTGACCAGAGGTTAACCAGCAGCTTAAGAAAGAAAATGAGCTTTTTGCTGACTCCTGATTGATATAATTCTTCTTTAACCACTGGTTAATCGCTGGTCAGGTAGCAGTAAATTGAATAAGACCATAAGGGTATGAACACGGACAATTCGAGATTCATTTAGTATGATAGATATAGTGGAAATTATAAAGTTTATAGCATTGGCTGGGAGTGGGAATCCACAAACATACATTTATCTAATTTGCTAAAATTAAAGAGACCTTGAATTACTGGCAACAATTCTTGAAAAGTTATCAAAAGTGGAAAAATCTTTATCCTGACCTAAAATTTACAGGACACCTGAATTAAGAAAATCCGAAAAGAAAGTCCGAAAACAGTAAAGGTATATGAGGTGTGCAGAACCAGAACGGACCATCCCAAAAATTAAAATTTTTCAAGACGAAGACTGTTTTTACTTCGCATCGATTGATTAACACTATAATTTACCACGATCTATCTAATCGCCTAATGTTAGATCCTCGGCTGAGCCATCTTTTATTGAAAAATTCCGTCCGATTAAACCTACAATAAAAATCCATGACAATGAGGATGGTCCGTTCTGAATCTCGTGTGTTAATGTTAAAATGAAGTGAGGTATAGCTTACGCGTGGTGTTCTCTATGAGTCCGCAGATCTTCTCTCCGTTGATGAGCAGGTAGTCGTATTCGCAGTCGCTGCTGGACTCGACGTCGAAGCGGAGGAACTCCATCTCCAGGCGACACACGTCCTCTGAGCTCCGCCGGATCAGGTACCTAAGTGCAAAGGATAATATGACATCTGTACTCGTTTCTAATAAGTTATGAAAAGGTCGTTTGATTCGTTGATTGTCGTTTTGAAAGTATACTATTGATTGTTCTGATGAATAAAGTCAAAAGAGTAAGTAAATAATGTAAAAGTAAGTTATAAGCTGAAGTACAAAATAGAGCAGAGATACTTAAAAGCAAAGGAATGCTAGGAAGCAACTAGGAAGCTATCAGGAAGCAAGGGGATATTCAGAAATAAATTGACAGGAGTAAAGGAAAAAGGGACACACTAAGGAACAAAAATATGCTGAAGAGGAAGAAAGAGGTCGAGTACAAAAGGATGCTGGAGAGAAATAAAGTGAGATGCTGAAGGAAAAAGGGACGATGGAAGGAAAAGGAAAGCTCACGAGTAATGAGATGTTAAACGCAAAGAAGCTCAAAGTCAAAGGGATGCTGAAGAGTAGAGAAAAAAAAAGGTTCCCGAGAAAAGGTATGATGAAGATAAAAAGAGGCTCAAGAGTGAGGAATGCTGACAAGGAAGAGAGAATCTCAAGAGCTAAGGGATACTTAAGGGCAGATACGTTTAAAATCAAAGGGGTGATGAAGATCAAAAGGGTACTGAAGAGCAAATAAAGAAAGGTTCAAGAGCAAAGACATACTATACAAATTATTAATAAATTTAAAATGAGGTTTGAGACGCCGGACTCTCATCAGGGGGTTCGTCCAACGTCCCACACCCCTGATGGCCTTTCTGAAGCTGTCGTATAAACGATGTCGTATAAACGTCGATATGGGACGTTGGACGAACCCCCTGATGAAAGTCCGGCGTCTCAAACCTCATTTTAAATTTATTAATAATTTGTATAGTATGTCTTAATGTTATTATCTTTTTTCCATGCTGCGCAAGCGCTGGATTTGGATCAATACGCTTCTGTAATTTTTGAGTCTGAAGAAAATTTGGGTTAATTTTAAATAACTTCTAGTATTTATTGTTTAAGAGCAAAGGTATGAAAAGAGGCTCAAGAGTGAGGAATGCTTAAAAGGGAAAGAGAATCTCAAGAGCAAAGGGATACTTACAGGCAGAGATGTTCAAGAGCAAAGGAATGCCGAAAAGATCAAAAGGAAGAAAGGGTCAAGAACAAAGATATGGTGAAGAGATGTAAGGAATCACAAGAGTAAAGGTATACTTAGGGGAGATGCTCAAGAACAAAGGGATGCTGAAAAGAAGAAAGAGGCGCAAGAGCAATTGATATCATTTGAAAGGAAGGCTTTCTCACTTGCAGTCGAGCCCGTTGTCGTAGTCCATGGGGTGGTTGGGGCTGACCAGAATGAAGGTCTGGCTGTCGAACACCTGGTCGCACGAGGAAGGGGTGGTGATGGAAGGGGTGGCGGTGGTGGTGGGACACTCCCGCTGCTTTAGGCTCACTTCGAAGCCTCGGTCGTTGACGGTACCGTCCGAGTGGAAGTGGATCACGATCTGCTCAGTCTTGAACGAGAAGATGCCTAGAAAGGAAGTCACAAAGTTCTTGATGAACTATTATACTCACTCTTTAGGAGTGTAACAATCGAAACTATAAGGGCATTATTTTTTAAAAATGAATCAAGCGTGGGGGATGTGAAAGTATTTTTTTTAACAGACGAGGAGCTGTAGTGTGGTGTTGTCCTTCGATCTGAATTCTTTGCAGTGCTTGTGTTAATAACTGTTGATTTATAAAGAATCATCAGTAAGATATATTAGACCATATCTTAAAGTAGAGTATTTTTTTTTGTACGTATATGAACGTTGGTTGTAAAATACTTAGTGGTATTTCATACATGAGTATTTGAAACTTTGGAAGTATCAGAGCATTTTTTTTCCAACCCTGAGGTTAGCAAACTAGTATTTGAAGGTCGCAATTTCTATGAAAATTTTTTAAAAAGTAATATTTAAATGACGGAATAATGTGCTATTTATTTACATAAATTTAAATTTCTTTCCGATTTCATTAGGGGTTTGCAAGGAGGAAAGGTAGGTAAAGGCCCATTCACACTGTTTCACTTTCACAGTTCATCCTGAGTGATTCCCTCTAGTTTGAACAGAAAAGTGAAGGAGTAAAGAGTGAAATGCCTATTTCCACTTTTTACTTTGGATGATTCCTCCAAAATGAACATTGAAAGTGAAAAGTCTAAATGAACCCTTAGGCTTATTATTTGCACTGTTTTAACTTAAGAAATCATCACTGATGAATCGCTCATTTGTGTAGGAAATCAAGGAAGGAAGAGCGAAAAGAAAATTTACATCTGTCATTTTAGAGATGATTCTTCCAAAATGAACACAAAAAGTGATAAGTCTGAATGAGCCTTAACCCCCACACTCGAGCATTTTTCTTTTGTAAAGTTCAAAATTTTCCTTTAAACGACCTTTTTCATGTCCATCTAGACTAGACACATAAGGCCATCAGAGAAACTCGAAATCTTGAGTGACGTTCTGCCCACTATTTCGCGTCATCATCGCTTTTTGGAACTCCAGTCTGAAGGGAGCGTGCAAGATTTCAAGACTGGAGTTGCGCTGCTGACCAAAAAGCGATGGTGACACGAAATAGTAGGCAGAACGTCACTCAAGATTTCAAGCTTCTCTGATGGCCTTATGTGTCTAGATGTCCATGCTGTTTTGCACGGTCAAATAAGAGAGAGCAAAATAAATTTACAGGACCACCAAAAAGTGTCCCACTACTCACGTTTATTCCCAGCAGTGGTACTGCCACAAAAGCGATGCCCGTCCACTTCCAAGAAATCAAACTGGCAGCTCTCGCCCACCTGTATATGCAAGGAGTGGATGGTGATCTCCAGCTCGCAGAACCTCGCATCCGCTCTTCTAACCATCCACCTGCAGTCCGCGTCCGGGGGGTAGGGCTCGGGGAAGCCTGGGCTGCGAATGGAATCCTCGGACCCAGAGATGGTGCGATCGCAGTCGGGGCCCGTCTGTTGCGCCTTGCGACTGCTCGTGTCGTTGTTGGAGCAGTCCTCCCGCTGTAGCACCATGATGTGGAAACCTTTGTCGCCTTTGGAAGAATCGGTGTCGAAGGACATCAGGAGTTCGTCTGAGGCGCCGAAAGGGTACGTTCCTGTTGGGGTGAGAGAGGGGTTGATTGATTGTGTGTTTTGTGGTCAGTAGTGTAAATGACCACTGAGGGATAAGCGACTGAATTATGAATGAGGGTTATAATGTGGGGACTTTGATTCTCTTTCATAATACTTAATAATACATAATACTTAACATTTTATTAATTTGTCCACTTCCTTTGTATACTCGACTCGACAGCAACGTTTCTTGAACCCAGTACGTCACAAATGCGGAAGGAGAAATCGGTAAACACAAAGCCTGTTGGGTTGCTAGGAAGAGTTTCGGTACGCAAATCGTGATTGAAAAGAACTATATATACATGGGTTTAACAAAATAATCATATTTTTGAATTGACGTTCTTCATTTCACTCAAAATTCAGACACCGCGATGGGAACTACTTTGTTTGTTAGTGACGTCGTAGGGACAACTTAAGTTGCTGTCTAGTAATAGCTGCGTTTTTTTTGCAGCGAAACTAATTAGAAGTTTTATGTCAAATAGTGCATTAACTTTAATAAAGAAAAGTACTTAATAAATATGATATTTTATAACCTATTTTTTATTTAGTTAGTTTTTTAAAATTAATTATTGGTATTCACTTTAAGTGCAGTAATAACTAAAAAATTGAAACATGTCCTTTAAATTTGGCGGACCAGTCATTTTTATCGAAGACCTGTAAGATTGACAAAGGACCAGTCCTCAAGACCAGTGAGTTACTTTTTCAATTTCTAACGCTGCTCCAATACATTGCATATACAGGGTGATTCAGATAAGTGCTTCATAACTTCTAGGGGAGATAGGGTACATGAAGACTAACAAGAATTGATGTAGGTTAGGGGATCGCAAGTGGGGTCTAAGGGGTTAAAATCACGGGTGAAAATTAGCAAAAAACCTCGCATATCTGGGCAGAAAGAGATACAATTGTTCGATTCCGGCATTTTTTACATTCAACCAATTCAAATTTTTCATGTAAAAACAAGATGTAAGTGTTAATTCTAATCAAAAACAGACTAATAAATGAAACAGGCATGCTTTGTAAGTTGATAGACTGCAGTAGAAAGTGTCACGACAAAAACATCTTAATACTAGAGTTTTGTTGGTTGTTTGGTTGGTTGAAGTTATATGGCACAACGAAGAAGTAAAGTCTGACCAAGGGAAATTGTAACTTTAATCTACCTACAACGCATGCCTCAGTTAATTATTCGTCTGTTTTTGATTAGAATAAACACTAGCATCTCGTTTTTACATGAAAAATTTGAATTGGTTGAATGTAAAAAATGCCGGAATCGAACAATTGTATCTCTTTCTGCCCAGATATGCTAGGTTTTTTGCTAATTTTCATCCATGATTTTCACCCCTTAGACCCCACTTGCGACCCCCTAACCTAGATCGATTCTTGTTCGTCTTGATGTACCCTACCTCTCCTAGAAGTTATGAAACACTTATCTGAATCCACAGAGTACTAGAACAGAGAGTCCACGGCCATAGGCCATAATGGAAATCGAAAATCATGACATCTTGTTACAGTTACAGGTTGGGAGAATTGTGGCGCTGGGATCGCACTAAACTCACTAGCGTCTGGATCCAGTCTGAATCGTTCGCTGGCTGCCTATGGGAGATCGAAAACACCTTTCTGCGTATGCGCTGAGTTCTAATTTGGCGAGAGATTTAAGCGGTCGGCATACGTTCCAAACTCTAGTGTGGCGCCCTCACATCAGTAACGCATTTGAAAATAGCCTCGTGGACCCTCTGTTAGGATATTTCTCTGTGTCTGAATCACCCTGTATAGCTTGAATATATCCACAAATATAAGAGATGGTGGACTACTCACTGGTCATGCCGCGTTCTATGGATCCGCAGAGCCTCTCCTCGGCGATCTGCAGGTAGTCGTTCTCGCACACCTCCCCCTCCTGCAGCTTGAAGTCCAGCACCGTCACCATGATCTCGCAGATGTCGGGGGAGGCACGCAGCACGCGGTAGCGGCAGCTTAGCTCCTCCCCGTACGCCTCGTCGGGGTAGCCGGGGCTCTGCACCTCGAACAGCGTCTCGCTAGAAGAGAACAGTTCAGTATACGACAAACGATTTCACTTATCGTTTGAGAAGTACGGAATTTTTTTTTTGTGTTTCTTAATGGAAAACACAATGCAAGAGTGGTTTTCACACTTTTTTCCTTTTAATCATTTTGGAAATAAAATTACAGATTATCAGAATCCAAACAAAAGTGAAATTTAGGCCGTCCGAATAGGAAGGGTTAAGTAAAAAAAAAAGGTAGTTTTTTGAAAAACACATTGCAAAAGTTACCTCTGAAATAAAAATACTACAGTAGTAAACTCCAATTATTCAAATCAATTGGAACCGACTCCATACGAATGATAAAAAATTCAGATACAGTGGAAGCTCTTATAACGACCTGCTCTTATAAAAATCCTCTCTTATAAAGACCCAAAAATTAGTCTCTATAAGAGCACAAAAGTGCTCTTATAAAGACTAATCTTCGAATCGATTCAGCTTATCGAATACTTTTCTGGATCGGTTTGTTTGCGTCACACATGAATTAGCCAATAAACGAATATCAAAGTATGACAAACAGCACCAAGTAACCATCGCATCTTCTTCTCGCTTGCTTTCGCCCGGGGTAACCGGCTACAATCCCAAAACGATATCTTGCGCTACCCTATGCCTTTGTTGATTTGAGACTTATTTATTATTATTATTAGAGTTTTAGTTTTATGTAAGCATCCGAACATTCTAAGGAAGCTAAACTACGCAATAAATTAATATCAAAATATAAATTTAATAGCAAACACAAATATTTATGCTTTGTAAAATATTGATCTTAAATTTCATAGCAAAAAATAATAGTGGAGTCGCTTGTGTCAAAAACCAATGGTGTAAAAAAAACTTTTGGCAGAAGCTTAGTGAGTGGTATCATTCGATTCGTAATGACGTCTACATTAACGTGGTACCGGGTGTTTTTTCCGAATTCCGTGCAGGGGGTTTCTATTACGTCGTGAATGCAAGATGGCCGCCGCAGGAAAAAAGCTGTAAATAGCGATCTAGGGATGGTATCGGAACTATTTTTGGACAAAAAGCTCAGAAATATATATTTTTATCGAATAGCTACAAAAATAAGCCTCTAAATCGGTTAAAAATTGCGTTTATGACGTCATAACCAAAAAATGGCTATTTTCACCAAAAATACAGTATTTTGTCATGTAATACTTTAAATAGATGCTATTTTCAACGTGAATGTAATGAAAATATGTTCATAATAAAAAAACCAACAATGAAAATTTCATTGGTGGTCACAAAAGGCGGACATGACGTCAGAAATCCAAAATGGCTGCCCCATAGAATAAATTTTTTTATTTTTTTATTCAAAAATTTTTTAATTGGGAATTATTACACTTATATGAATGTAATAAAGGTATTTTGAGGATAAAATTTAACAAAACATTTTAAAATTCCTGAAAAAAGCATCGAAATATTAGGTGTGAAAGACAGAACTACAGTATTTCGTCATGTAAAACCTTAAATAGATGCCATTTTCAACGTGAATGTAAAGAAAATATGTTCATAATTAAAATGCCAGCAATGGAAATTTCATTCTTTGTCACACAAGGCGGATATGGCGTCAGAAATCCAAGATGGCTGGCATGTGAAATGAATTTCTTTAGTTTTTTACTCCAAAATTTTTTAATCGGGAATTATTTTATCCTTAAAATGACTTTATTACAACATTAATAAAATAATAATAATTCCCAAATAAAAAATTTTGGAGTAAAAAACAAGAAATTCATTTCAAATGCCAGCCATCTTGGATTTCTGACGCCATATCCGCCTTGTGTCACAAAGAATGAAATTTCCATTGCTGGCATTTTAATTATGAACATATTTTCTTTACATTAACGTTGAAAATGGCATCTATTTAAGGTTTTACATGACAAAATACTGTAGTTCTGTCTTTCACACCTAATATTTCGATGCTTTTTTCAGGAATTTTAAAATGTTTTGTTAAATTTTATCCTCAAAATACCTTTATTACATTCATATAAGTGTAATAATTCCCAATTAAAAAATTTTTGAATAAAAAAATAAAAAAATTTATTCTATGGGGCAGCCATTTTGGATTTCTGACGTCATATCCGCCTTTTGTGACCACCAATGAAATTTTCATTGTTGGTTTTTTTATTATGAACATATTTTCATTACATTCACGTTGAAAATAGCATCTATTTAAAGTATTACATGACAAAATACTGTATTTTTGGTGAAAATAGCCATTTTTTGGTTATGACGTCATAAACGCAATTTTTACCGATTTAGAGGCTTATTTTTGTAGCTATTCGATAAAAATATATATTTCTGAGCTTTTTGTCCAAAAATAGTTCCGATACCATCCCTAGATCGCTATTTACAGCTTTTTTCCTGCGGCGGCCATCTTGCATTCACGACGTAATAGAAACCCCCTGCACGGAATTCGGAAAAAACACCCGGTACCACGTTAATGTAGACGTCATTACGAATCGAATGATACCACTCACTAAGCTTCTGCCAAAAATTTTTTGAAACATGACATAAGCGACCCCACTATAAGGTAATATAACATAAATTGAAAGTATCAAGAATTCATAAAATAATAAATAATTGCTTAAAATGAGGAAAAATCAATTTGGCGATTCGAACTGTGTTCTAAATCCCAACGATCTAGTATCCTACTGTTTGGATATAATGGTAAAATATACAACCAAGGGTTTCAGTTAGTTGATTAAAAAAACGTATTACGGGTAACTGCAATTTCTATAATCCATCCCTTTGCCTTTGACGATTGAGGGTTGGTGATCGTTTTCAGGTTTAGATTTCCTCCAAACTTTATAAACTAATCTACTAAAAATATATCTTTGAGGGAATCGAGTCCACCTTCCCGAAAAGCATCAAAATTGATAGTTTAGTTTAACGAGTTTATTACTTTTAAACGAGTGATATTCTACACTCGAGTGTATCACTCGAAGTTTGCTCTTATAACGACAAAAAACTCGGTACGGATTAATTACGTTATAAGAGCTTCCACTGTAATTGGATTTTTTTCGAAAAAGGTCCATTTTAATTAATTAGTCCATGTATGTTGAAAATGGGAGAAAAAAACTATTTTTAAAGAAAGAGATCTTTTCATTAAATGAAAATGCAACCTTCGGATCAATTCGGATAGTTGGAGTTCTACTGCAGATTAGTATCATTATCTCTTCGTATTTCAGGAGCGACAGAAGGGCGTTCACCCATCATAAAAAGTAAAATATAGATTCTCTTAAAGGACTACATTTGAAGGACAAAAACTTGTGTGCAAGAATTTTTTTTGAGAGAATTAGAATGAAACAGGTGATACAAAAATAACAGATAATAATCTAATAATTTCCTCGATTTCAAACTGACACCAAAATTTTTCTTTAAAATTTTGAGCTTTATTCAACTTTAATAAGAAACTCTTTCCTCGAGATTTGTGACTGAATTTCTCGAGATTATTTGTGACTGAATTTGTTTGAGAACTCAGATCCCTCATAACTCTTACTACACTTTTTCATTATATATTGCAAGTACTTTTTTAAAATCCAGACAGCGGTAAATACGACTCTTACTTGAATTCGGCTGAGCATTCTGCTTGTGAGCTGGCTGAAGACCTGGGTTCACACTCCTCTTGCTGCACGTGAGCGAAGAATCCAGGCCCAGAGACACTGGAATCGGAAAAGAACGACAGGACCTTCTCTTCCCCTTGGAATGGAAAGGTTTCTGAAAAGAAATATCCTCATTCAAAAATGAACCTTAATTCGTAATATACTGTATTATAGTTTTATTGAAGATAGAAAAAACATTTTTTTCACTGAATATTTTCAAGAAAAGCTTTCAAACCAAAGATTTCCTTAAACATTTTGGTTCTTCTTTCTTTTAGGGTAAAAATGTGTGATTATTTAAAAGAAACAAATTCCTTGAGTTTCTGAATTTTCTGAGTAGATTCTATAGAATCCTAAACTCAATCTTACTTTCATCCAACTGTTAAAATGAAATAAAACACCAAACTGCCTGCTTCCAATTTATATATTCTATAAGGGGGCGTTCAAGTATTACGTAAGCACCTGAAGGGGGGTGGGGGGTTGCTATTTGCCTATTTTTCCTGACAAGGGGAGAGGGGGAGTGTGAGTGATGCATATACGTAAGATGTTACAAACACTGCATTTTCCCCAAAAATAAATATTACAATAAAATTGAACTAGGAAAAAAATTTCAAGCATTTTGACTTCACAAGGAAAATTCTAATTATAGGTTAATTATTCATGAGTGAATGAATTTCGGGAAGCTAGTGACCAGATAGTGTGTACGGAAAATTTCATCGTCATCGTCATCTCAACTTAAGCATCTTTTAACATCTTTTTTTTTTTGGCAACTTCATCTTTTTAACGTTTTATCCTTTTAAGTTCAAACGACGATCTGCTTTTAGTTGGAATATTTTATTCCTGCTTATGATAGGGATCTAAATCTTTATGTAAATTATTTAATTGCAACCATTCTATTTAATCTAAACAGCTTGTTAGAACAGTAAGTTAACTAGGCTTACTTTCATAACATCAATGAATGAATTAAATACTGGCAGAAGGATTTTTACGGTTAATTTACTGTAAACACTTCGCTGTAAACAAGCGTGACAAAATACCATTTATATAATTCGTGTTTAGACTGGCATAACGGAATGATTTTGTTGTCCGAGGGAGGACGATTATCTCATTTATATAAACCAACCTTAAAATTCAATAGGCCACAATGAGAACATGCCCTGGAATTGTTTTTCCGAACAAAACACTGCAGTTCCGTCTGACCAGCCACGTCAATGGATGCAACAACCATCTGCCATTTCCGTATTCCACATGGTATTCCACTAAACTCTCTTTTGTTTCTTGTTCAAATCCAATGAACTACAGGTGGTTTTTGAGGAGACAAATTATAAAAAACATCTCCCTGTAAAGCTGCTTTTCCTCCCCATTTCGCACGTCACTGGTCGCCGAAGTTTCGTGACAGTGAAAACGAAAGTCCTGTTGTTGGTTTTTTCTTCGACCATAGAAAAAGAAGAACTAGACGGCTCTACACGTCTTTTTCACCATAGTTAGGACACAATTACAGACAGGTAACCTGTCTCTAATTCTGGGAATCAGGCACTTCGTGTGACAGGAGATGTCACGACCGTTACTATGGTGAAAAAGACTTGTAGAGCCCACAGGTAGCAGCTTCTTTGGCATTAATAATTTAATTATTTCAAAAGGATGTTATCATCGGCGTACAAAGAAAATCCAAAATTTAAGATTTAGGGGTTTGAGATAAATGCATTTTTAAAAGTTTGACTGATTAACGTTGACTCTAATAATGACTTACTTCGTGAAAAAGCATGCTGGTGATTAGTGGTGTTAGTGGTGTGAAAGATTAGTGGTGTTATGGAATTCGAAACCAATGTAGTACTTTAGGTCACCTAGTTCCTAAAAGGAAGCTTAAAACTCATTTTGAGAAAATTGGACTTGAGTTTTTTTATCAGCTTGTTTTTTTTTATCTAAATGAACAGGAGAATCCACTAACGAAAATGAATTTGTGAGAAGTATTGTACCGAAGATGGGACCAAAAATACGTACCACAGTTCATTTGCTAAAAATGAACTGGTTTAGAATACCAGTTCATTTTTAGTAGTGGAACTGGTGTAGGTAGACACAAGTTATTAGTTTTTCTCATTGGATGAGTTCATTTTTCAGTGATGCATTGCTAAGTGAAAATATGCCCCCATAAAAGACCCAAAGACGATTCTAAATGAGGTCTTTTCTTTATCCACAGTTTTAAAATAATCTCAAATATGAATTCAAATTACACACCTAAAAATATGTTTTAGGATAGAACGATTTTCTATCCTGCGCAATCTTCATTAGATGATCATTGCAATCTTCATTAGATGTATAATTAGATGCGTTTTGTTTTGACGATATGTTAGGCACGAAGGGTTTCAGCGGATGCACTGTCTAACTAATATCCTCTCTACGGTCTCACCCCAGTGAGCAGCGCGATGGACACGTGGACTTGAAAGTGTCCAGGAAACTCTGTGGTGACAGCAGATGGCGGTGTCACCCTTCATCATATAGTATTAGTGGGTGAATCATCATCATCGTGCCATTGAGGTAACGGCGTGTGGAGATGCTAAGGTCAGCTGGTTGGTTTGTCGGATTAGGCAAATGATGATGATGATGTAACGGCGGAAGGAAGAGGAAAGGCTTAAACAGGATTACATTCACTTACGGTTATTTTAAGACAAATGAAGGGTCATGGATGGAAGTATCGCCGGTAATTATAGCCATGGATTTGAGGTTTAAGCTTGTAGTGTTGTTTTGGTATCAGACGAACGTTTATTTTTATCTATGGTTTGACGATGAATTGACTGAATAAAGTTTTTTTTTTGCGTAGTATAGGAATGAAGTGTTGATTTTTTAAAAAATTGTACAACGGAATTTGTGATTGGTGCCTATAGTACCAGCAACCTACAGAGACATAATTTTTACCACAGCAATATATAAAATTATGCCTCTGAGAGCTCTGAAGTCATCGTTACCATTGAGGAATGCAAAAAGGAATGATGCCCATAGAATATCAGGTTAGGGATCTAGACGTATGATATGTCTTGATCCTTGACGTGAGGACCTAAGAAGACCTTTTGGACACTAAATTTCTTTCATTTCATCCCCACAATGTTTTTAGGACGTTCATCTATGATGAATGGTGTCTTCAGAGCCTTCAGAGACATCCTGTCCCTTAAGGTTTTTAGAGACAAAAACACTGAAGAGCTAAGGGATGATGAAGAGTAAAGGTATGCTCAAGAGCAGTTATGTCAAATATCAGAAATAGAGATGCTAAAGAGCATAGGGATGCAAGAGAACAAATAGGGGCTTAAGAGCAAACAGCTGCTTATGAGAGTATAAGAGGCTGAAGAGCAAATAGATGCTAAAGAGCAATGCCAAGAAGCAAGGATATAAAGTAAAGGTGGTCCATGAATGATAATCCTTAAGGACTGTTTCCATTTATGCCTTTGGTTGCGGTATGGCAATCCAAATGATAGACCAAATGATTCTGATTCGGGATCGGAGGGTCCCGGGTTCGATTCCCGACACCACTGAAGACCCACCGAGTATATGCGGAGTAAGTGCACGTTAAATCTGAGGGTCCGAAAGTCCTGTGGTCGGTCATGTCATAACGTAGTTTACCATGGGTCCAGGTCGTCTGGAGACTATTTCCCTCCCCTTCATAGACATGGCAAAATTGCGGAGTTAGGGATAGATAGTGGCAGTGTCTATCATCCGAGGCTTAAGTCTGACTCCTGCCATTTATATGGAACTCACTTCTCAGGAGCCGCACCCCCTTTGCCTTAAAACCTGTACGCTTTGCGGATGGAGCTTGGATATTCCAAGTGGCATAAGAAACAACAACAGCGACAAAAACACTGAAGAGCAAAGGGATGATGAAGAGTAAAGGTATGCTCAAGAGCAAAGTTATGTCAAATATAAGAAATAGAGATGCTCAAGAGCAAAGGAATGCAAGAGAGCAGATAGATGCCTAAGAGCAAAGAGCTGCTGAAGAGCAATGCCATAAAGCAAAGATACAAGGTAAAGGTGAGATTGTCTGATGCCAAAAAAGATGATCGCCAAATTCGGCATAAGGGTACGCGCATAGAGCATTTTCAATCACATGACTCGGACCTAACAACGGCCTTAGTAACAGAAGAGTTACAGTTTTTTGCCCTACAGAGGTTAACAGTTTCAGAAAATTACTAGCAGTGAAATTCTTCTATTGGAGCATTTGCAATCACGTGATCCCAAACCTAAAAACCACCTTAGCAACAGATAAACAATGGCCTTAGCAACAGTTAAAAGCCCTACAGTAGATACACAGTTAAAAGAAAATAACCGGTTGTGACGTCACCTGAAAACACTCTATAGAGCATTCGCACATGATGTCACTGGAGGAATAAAACAACGTTGCTAAGGCCGTTGTTAGGCAGAGTCATGTGATTGAAAATGCTCTATAGTGCCGCCGATTTTCAGATTCTGAAAACCAGCGAAAATCGGAAACCAGAATTACCTAGCGTATTTAGTGGAGAGTGCTCATAGTGGCCGACTTTCATATTTCCGACTTTCCGATCGTCAGAATCAAATTTTTGCCGGAATTAAATTTTAATTCTGGTTTTTCAGATTCTGCAGAATTCTCAGACAAGGTTAGTAGAATAAGACTAGGTTGGCTCTTCACATAGAGATGAAAAATTCAAAAGGGGCGTCAGATTTCATCCAGTGACGTCAATTGCAGCTCCTCCTTTGCCGTCATATTAGCCAATCCCTTTCACTCGGGTGGGACTTAGGGAGGGGCACTATGGATTAGGGACTTTTTCTTTGAGAGAGGGATATTTGATCTTTGGTCTAACAGGTTCAGCTGTCGAACTTTTCAATGTTAGGAATCTTTCCCCTTAATGATGCGCTATCTATTACGTTGTAGATATCGGGTATAGACTCGAAAAACTTAAAAACAAGATGTATCCGGCATTATTTCTTGTAAATAAATTCAAACTAACTATCTCTTTATTTTGAAAATCAATTTCTATTTACAAAAAACACTGTTGCCAATAACTCAGTAACAATAGAGCATTCGCACATGACGTCACTTGGAGGACAAAATCAACGTTGCTAAGGCTGTTGTTAGGGGCGGGACATAGAAGTATCCAATAGCAGCATTCGCACATGACGTCACTTGGCGAATAAACAACGTTGCTAAGGCCGTTGTTAGGCAGAGTCATGTGATTGAAAATGCTCTATACGTTTACCAAGAATATAAAATAAAATAAATTTACTAGTGAAAATAAAATTGTACAAGTTCCGTTCACTAGTCCTGTTTCCAGCGTGACTATATTTAGTTTTTCAATGGACTCTAACCGCCTATCTGGTTCGAGACTTCACGGAACCAACACGTGACCTACAACTGAGCTTGCAATTGGTTACCACAGATACTACACTAGTAGATCTACTAGTGTAGTATCTGTGATAACCAATCGCAAGCTCAGTAGGTCACGTGTTGGTTCCGTGTGACGTCAGACGGTTAGAGTCCATTTTTGAGCTCCTTCAACAAGACAACTCAGTATTTAATTTTAGAAAGAAACTACTTTGTTGGGAAACTTGCCTTAATCGTTTATTCTTTTTACTATCTAGAAAACTAAATAATCATCATTTGATGCAGATTATAATTTTACTAGTATTTAATTTCAGGATTTATTTTCATAAAAAGAAGAAGAAAACTACTGGTTTATATTTTCCCTGTGTCTTATTTTTCTCCCTTTCCACGTAAGCAAAATCTCCGCGATTTTCCTTATGAATCCTGATTGGCTACTCTACGTCATAACTTTCACGCCTTTTTCATCCAGTGACGTCACTGGATGAAATCAAAATGAGAGCCAGATGGGCCCCCCCTGATTCTCAGATAACGTGGTCATTGTTTATCGCATTTCCATGGAGATTATTTTAACAACAATGCCATTCCATGAAACTTTTTATATAAAAATTAAACACTCAAATAAAATTATTTTAAACTATATTTACCAGTTTTAAAATTTAAATTTCTTTGAAATATATTTTTAGATCATTAAATATGGTTTTTAAATTGACATATATAGTTTTTCTTTTAATAATTTTTTATTTGCATTATGTTTTTTTTATGTAACATTGGGGTAAGCAGATCTCCCTTTGAGCAGAAATAAAGCTATTTCAGCAAAGTGTAAACAAAACGCTTTCCGAAGAAGCAGGCAAAATCTGATGCACTATGCGCACTCACCGGCGCTGACAAATTCGGAGAGCAGATTTCCGAAAATCTGAAATCGGGAATCTGATTTCGGAATCTGAAAATCTGCCGCACTATGCGCGTCCCTAAGAGTAGTTGAGTCTGAAGTCACTTGGTGCCCTGTAAGACGACGATTTGTTAATGTCAAGATAGTCATAAGGAGACTCACCCGATGTGGCGTCCTCCAGCTTTCCGCAGAACCTCTTGGCGTCAACGGCGAAGAAGTCGCTCTTGCAGTTGGTTGAGTCCTCTAGGTGGAAGGCGGCGAAGGTGACTTTTAGGGCGCAGACGCGCGCAGAGTGGCGCAGCACGCGGTACGTGCAGTTGGCGCCGTCGCTGTAGTTGCCCGGGTAGGAGGGGCTGCGCAGGAACAGCTCCTTCTGGTCGAAAGTGCGGCTGCACGAGGAGAAGCCTAAGGAACAAAGTTGCTATTACATGAGCCATCTCAAAGAAGAAAAATATAAACAAACATAAAAGCACACCTAAGCAACGTTTCTTTAACCCAATACGTGACGACGCGGAAGGAAAAACTGAGTAAACAGGAAGCCTGTTGGGTAGCTAGGAGGAGTTTCGGTACGCAAATCGTGATTGAAAAGCACAATATATACATGATGGGTTTAACAAACTAAACTAATCATATTTTTCAATTAACGTTCTTCATTTCACTCATTATTCCAACACCTTGCTGGGAATGGGAATTACTTTGTTTGTTAGTGACGTCGTAGGGTCAGGAACGTTGCTGTCGAGTATATAGGAAAAATGCAGACAGAGAAACAGAACATTTGAGTTGAGTGGGGGATTTGAGTCCTTTGCTTCAGGTGGTTTTGACCCGCCTTCGACACAATTGTTCCTTGTGTTGGTCACATAATATTCCTTACTTATGATTTCATGTAATTAACAATAATGAGGATTTTTTCCAGTGCTTTCATCTTTTTTCGCCAGTAAATTCCGATTAGTGAGATTTGTGCCCGGCTAATCATGAAGTACCCAAATTTTTGTTTGAAATAAAGGTAAATGTTTAATTCTGTGCATTATTTGAGGGACCGTTCAAATATTACGTAAGCTCTTAAGAGGAAATGATACATTAAAATTGGAAAAACCATTAATCTATTAAAAGAAAATAGTCTCTTGAATTCACATATCGTGTTTCTCATTGATTAACTATGAACTATAAATTCACTCCTAAAATAATAAAAAAAGCTCAATAAAGTGTAGAAGTTATTCATTTAAAACCCTCGACGTTGCCCCAATCAATACTACAACAGTCATCTCTTTCTTTGAAATCGAACTCTCTATTGAAAACGGCGCATTGAACTTTAATGGCTTCCTCGAGATCAAACAACAGGAATCTCATAATAATATGTCAACTTAATATGTCGTCATATACTCACTGGCGGCATCTGGGTTGCAGCTGGCGATCTGGCGGACACGAATGTCGAAGCCGTCGCGCGTGTTCTGCTGATCACTCACGAATCGGACGACCGTCGCATTCTCGGAGAACATAAACACACCTGCAAAAACACAAGACAAAAATATTATTGGGTCATCTGTGCAAAGCATAGAGCAAAGTCGATTACACTATATAAATTCCGCTATTTTTTTCTCATTATAAAGACTGGACGGACATCGAAAACGAATGAAAAAGGAGTTTGAACTGATGAAAACCAATTTAAGTGCCTTTATACCAATAACCTGTCCTATAAAGCTAGCTTAGTGCCACAACCACGATTAGTAGTTAAAAAAAAGCCCTAAAGATCATCTGATACGCATTAGGGTGGAGCGAAAAACACGAAAGTTGGAATTTCGATTTTGGTTACCTCCAAAAAGTTGCCTTTTAGTGCCCAAAATACACCTGTAAAATTTTATGAATTTTGAAAAACTCCTTCAGGTCTCTACCAGGGCTTTTATGTTTTCAAAAATTGGTTTTTTACTATAAATTTCATATTTTGCATTGTTTATTGGCAAATTTTTCTGGTATTTTTGTATTTTTAATATAAAATGTAACTTTGCAGGCCCGACAATACATTTTTAACCCAAAAAAGTTAATGAAAAGGCACAAATAAATGTATAATACATGTTTTTTTACTTTTTTAATATACTGCGTAATGGGGGGAGCAAAAAACCTTTTTTACGAAATCGGTCTACGACTAAAGCTCAAAGTTTGTAGTTGGGGGTCCTTATAACCCATAAAAAATTTAAACTTGGTCTGATGATATCTTTAGGTTGTGCTTTTGAGTCAAAGTTTGAAAATTTCATGAAAAATGTAAAAAATTTGAAAATTTTCCCGATAATTTCTAAATGATCCCGAAGTTTTTTTATGGTGAATAATTACATATATTGCTTGTATGTTGCTTAATATTAGCAAATTAGTATCTTTGAATCACGTAAAAATGGTTTAATAGTTCTTCAAAATTCGTTAATGGACTATGTTAAATATGTTAGTAGCTTATTACATTGTGGTCGTTAGGAACAATGTTTAAGGAATAAAACCGGCTGACCGGTGGAGGGTGAAAGGTCAAAAAGGTTACATATACTGAAAAATAATCATTTTTTGCTAGGTGATAAATTTAAAGGGAATTTTTCCATATTAACTGAAAAAATCAGTAAAAGTTTTTTTGTCTGTATTTTTTCGTACATATTTCCCAAAATGCTACTTCGATGGTTCTTTTCCCATTTCTTTTATTTGGGGATGTTAAAAGGAGGATGAGAAATTGTTTGAATTGGGATGTACGAAAAATATAACTCGGAAAATATGTAAATATTTAACGCGAAACCTCTCATGATCAATTTTAATGATTTTTTACAATTATTATGGAAAAATCCCCTCTTGAATTCATCACCTAGCAGAAAATATTTATTTTTCAGTTTATATAACCTTTTTGGACCCTTCACACGAATTTTTAAGGGTAAGGTAATCTTTTATTCTTATAAAAACTGAATTCACACCCATAAAATTACCGGAAAAGGTAATTTAGTGAGAAATGTAAATTGGGGCTCGTCCCCTCAAAAATTAAGATTGGTGAGGGAAACAAAGGTCATATTCGGATTCAGGAGGTCATTTAACATAAGAGTCAGCCGGATTTTTTCCTTAAACATTGTTCCTAACGACCACAATGTAATAAGCTACTAACATATTTAACATAGTCGATTAACGAATTTTGAAGAACTATTAAACCATTTTTACGTGATTCAAAGATACTAATTTGCTAATATTAAGCAACATACAAGCTATATATGTAATTATTCACCATAAAAAAACTTCAGGATCATTTAGAAATTATCAGGAAAATTTTCAAATTTTTTACATTTTTCATGAAATTTTCAAACTTTGACTCAAAAGCACAACCTAAAGATATCATCCGACCAAGTCTAAATTTTTTATGGGTTATAAAGACCCCCAACTACAAACTTTGAGCTTTAGTCGTAGACCGATTTCGTAAAAAAGGTTTTTTGCTCCCCCCATTACGCAGTATATTAAAAAAGTAAAAAAACATGTATTATACATTTATTTGTGCCTTTTCATTAACTTTTTTGAGTTAAAAATGTACTGTCGGGCCTGGAAAGTTACATTTTATATTAAAAATACAAATATACCAGAAAAATTTGCCAATAAACAATGCAAAATATGAAATTTATAGTAAAAAACCAATTTTTGAAAACATAAAAGCCCTGGTAGAGACCTGAAGGAGTTTTTCAAAATTCATAAAATTTTACAGGTGTATTTTGGGCACTAAAAGGCAACTTTTTGGAGGTAACCAAAATCGAAATTCCAACTTTCGTGTTTTTCGCTCCACCCTAATACGCATGTTCCTATGAAAAATCAACTTTTAAATGAATAAATTAGGAAAATTAACTTTTTGACACTTAGATTGTTTTTGATGTCCAGTCTTAATTTGTAACTTTTCTGTTGTGGTGTAAAATTTCTATAAATTGACATATTCTTACAAGTAGTTGAAAATGGTGTTTTATAATTGATATAGTACTTTTTGACGTTAGAAAACATGACCTAGTTAGATATTCCACTAATGCATGTCATAGTCCCATGCAGTACCTATAGAAGAGCTGACCTCAGGGTCCACAACCTCCTGAAAACTCCACCATAAAAACTTTAATTTATCCTTTGAACTTTTGCATTGTATTTTCTCAATAATTAGATAATTTTCATATGCTATTTTAGACTAAAAACTCGAGTGTCTATTTAGAGAACAATTTTTGTACCTTGTTTAGCGCATGCTTGTGCAAGTGATTTTTTCTTTATACTTATCCTGGATTCAATTATTCTTTCTTGTAGTATCATACTTATGATTTAATTTATGAATGATCCCTATTATGATGCAACATTTGTCCTCTCAGGCTTTATAATAAAGTCTCTCCCTGAATACATTACACGCTTTTGTGAGTTTTTGTGGTTGCATTAGCATATCTTTGTTTGCATTCATAAGCATTGTGTCTAATATGAAAAGGGTTTTTGATATTCATCTTACTTTGTCGATGACACTTTCACTTATAAGGAAAAAAGAGAGATAACTTCTTTGAACTTGTTCCACTTCTAAAAACGAGTCTCTTTGTCTTTTCTTGCGTATATTTAATTTATGAACGTATTGTTTATTTTAGCCTGATGCAGACAACAACAATCAATTATCGGATAGTAAATAAAAAGGAATGGGGCTTTAGAAATTATCAATGGAAATGTCATGAATATATTTTTTATTTTTTCTTATACTAGGGGGCCTGCCCCCTGCTCGCTATCGCTCACCAACCCCCGGAACTACTTCTCAGTTCTTTTTAGATCGCTTCGCGATCTCAGCGAGCAAAGCTCGCTTGTTCCATCTTACCAATCACCCCGCTGGTCGGCTTAATTAATGCTCTTTTACAACCGAAACTACTTATCACTCTTGCTGATAAATAATTTAATCCAAATCATCCCGAAAAAAACTATTGCTGAAATATTACTTTCCTAACTTAAATTGAAAATAAAAGAAATCACACATAGTGAGCTATCGCTCACCAACCCTCTGAACTGCTTCGCAGTTCTTCTCAGATCGCTTCGCGATCTTAGCGAGCAGAGCTCGCTTGTTTATCTCAACAATCCAGCAGAAGCCTTTTCTCCGAATAATTTAATTGAAATGTTAAAAAAATATTCAGCAAGTCTACTAATAACCATCAACCACTTTGTAGAAAAAAGCATTGTTGAAAATAAAAGAAATCAGACTCATCAATAAAACACGCATAAAACTCGTCTGTTTCTCTAGTGAACGGCGAGAAAGAGAAGACAAAATTGACACTTTGAATCTTAATAATTCTAAAACTAATTAGAATTTTTGAAAAAACAAAAAGCCAATATTTTTATAAAAATTATTTCTATGTGTCTTTAAAATATCATAGTTCTACTGTGATTAGTTTTGCTTTTATAACGAAAAAACAGAAAAATCTTCAAAATTTTCGAAACTTTAAAACTTAATTACTCCAAAACTAATTCGAAATTTGAAAAAAGGGGCGACGTGGTGCAAAACTGCACATTTAAGAGTATGTGTCTGCAAAAAATCATATTTCTGCTGCTAATAGATTTTGCTGGGGGCGAACTCGCAGCAGAAAAAAATAATTTTCGACTTTGACATTAAATAACTCTAGAACTAATTATCTCATCTATTAGCTTTTAGAACGAAAACGATCCTCATACACTTGAATAGAAATGTTTAAAATTTCACAAATTTCCGTGGAATAGTTTTTGCGTAGTGAGAGTTCAAAGTGTTCAAAAATAAAATTTTCAAAAGCAGCGGCGGCGGCCGCGGCGGCGGTCACTGTTACTTTTTTTTAATATAGAGAGATGTATGTACTTTCAAAGTGATAAAAAGATTATATGTGTTTTTTTAATTGTTGGTGAATTAATCATACTCTCCTCATACAAGTATTATACAATACAGGGTGTTCACTATGAAAAACCCCCAATAGCTAACTAACCTCTAAACCTAACTTAACTCTTTAACCAGTGGTTTCCAAACTGCGAGCCGCGTTCGGGAGAAGTGTTTCCAGGGGTGCTATGAACTCTTCAAGTATTCAAACATCTTCTTCTTATTTAGAACAACATCCGATATAATCTAAAACCTTTTTAAAACGTAAATTTTAGAGTCTCGTTCCCAAAATTTAAAAAAAATCTTAATGAAATCTAAATTTTTTATGAGTGTATGTATACTGTGTGGTTGTCCTAAAGTTCAACTCTGTTCAGTTGCACTCTGGACAGAGCCTCCCCTTGGCCCAGAAAAATTACTCAAAATGATTTAAAACCCTACTTTGACAGGTTATATTCCAAAATTTTTTCTAGTGGAGGAGCCTCATACCCCAGCGATTCCAAAAGGGGATCTTGAGTGATTTTTTTTTAGAAAATCCCCAACATTTTGTCTCAAAAGGTAAACGTTATGTTCTGGTAAAGTGCCCCCCTTGGAGCCGCCACAGGCAAGTTAATCTTCAGAAGCCTTCGCGAGTCTCACAAAAGGGCCGCTAGTTGGAAACCCCTGCGTTAGTCTATTTGTCGAAGCTTAACATGAAGAAAGAAATAAAGGTGCATCCTAGACTTTTATTACGGCCGGAGAAACCACAATCTTATCTCCCCGACCTCTTTGTTAGGTTTGGGGACTCCAGTCCCAGGAGGGGTTCTCTATTGTTCGGTAATCGACCACGCCAAGAAACCGGGGCCATAAACTGAGGTTTAGCCAGCTGTAATATAAGTCAAGGATGGCCCAAAGAGAGAAAGAAAGAGAGAGAAAGATATAGAAAGAAAGAAAGAAAGAGAGAAATATATAGATTGAAGGAAAGAAGGATAGAGATTACTCACGGACTGCCCCGTCGGCTATCTTCCCGCACAGCCTGGTTCCGTCCACCTCCAGGTAGTCGTACGTGCAGTTGTCGCTCGGCTCCAGGTCGAAGCTCTGGAAGGTGAGCTCGAGCCCGCAGGTGTCCGCAGACCGCCGCAGCACCGTCCACTCGCACTCGGCCGCGGAGGGGTACTGCACGGGGAAACCCGGGCTGCGCAGGGAGAACTCGGGCTCCGCCCTCACCCCGCCGCACGACACGCCTCCTGCAACAAGAAAAGAAATGGTTGAAGAGACATTTGAAAGTGTTTTATGGGAAGAAAATTATACATACGTTTCTTTGTAAGTAGTATATTGTAGTTGTAATAGTTGTCCTGAAAAATCCCCAGGCAGTGCCCTTAGAAGAGATAGACCCACCCAGGTCAAACTCAGTCGCCTTCGGAGTGGCCATATTAGGAGCCTTAATTTTATCAATGGTGAAAAGACCTTTCAGATTTGCACTAAGTAAGTGTGCATCAGCTTAGGCCTCCCTTGCACATCTTCTAGAATACATGGGACTTGTGGTAGAGGACTTACTGCTACTCCTCTTTTGATGTTTGACTTCTTAAAGATTAACAAACTCTTGGACTTGGTCTAGCATCGACTAGACCATTGGGAATAAGCAACAACAGTTGTATTAATACTTTGAAGTGCATCTTGCTGCCACCCCACAGCCAAGAGTTCTGTCCCCCCGGGATGGGCCAAAGCAAACTCAGCCTTTCATCCCTTTGGGGTCGATAAAATGAAGACCGAATTAACCTGGGGGAACAAGGGGCTTGGCCTCCCTCAGCTGACTGTGACTTTCAGACACGCGTTCAAGACACAAGACAGACATAAAAAACGATAAAGATGGGTTATCTAAGTGAGGGGAGATGAATGGGGACTCGAGGGGGCGATCCACTAAACTACTCCCAATGACACCCGTTTTCCTCTGCTACGGGAGTAGTCTAGTGGATCGCCCCCTCGAGTCCCCATTCATCTCCCCTCACTTAGGCCTCAGCCACACCAAAAAGCAGTGGCGAGAGCCCTCGAGGTTCCCCTCGCAGCCTTCGCAATACAAGATAACGTTAATTAACCTCCTGGACAGTCGAGTAAACAAGACACTCTCAACCTCCTCTATTGGGAAGGCTGCATGGGGAACCTGAGTCCGCCTGTCAAGATAACGCTTTTTTATTGCTCTCGCCACCGCTTCCTTGGTGTGGCTGAGGCCTTAGATAACCATCTTTATGTAACGCGGCGTACGCCGGTCGTAGTGTGGGTACCACCTAACAGCTCTGCTAATGGCTTCACCCAGTGAGGCTGTATAAGTTGTATAAGTTTGTTGTTAAAGAGTTGTACCTATCATTTTGAAACAAAGCGAATGTAAAGCAATTTAAAAGGTTTATGCAACTATGTGTCTATTTGAGAACAAAAATTACTCGTATCACAGGGGACATCCATAAATTACGTGAGGTGTTTTTTCCAAAATCTGGACCCCCCCTCCCCCCTTGGTGAGATTTAGGGAGATTTTGCTGGACCCCCCCTCCCCCCCCACGTGAGATTTATCTACAACTTTTTAAAAATGATTTTCCTTTCTCATGCTTAAAAAACAAAGAAAATCGTTTAATTTCCAACTTAAAAAGTTGACGTGAGATTTTAATCGACCCCCCTCCCCCCTTGGTGAGATTTTTCCAAACCCCTCCCCCCCCTTTTTGACCTCACGTAATTTATGGATGTCCCCTCACCTATAAAAAACTATCTCACAATTTATCGAAATGTAAACAGTTTCGATGACAAAATGCCATCAATACCTATGTTGCTAATTACATATATGTAGTTATGTAGTCAGTCTAAACGAGATATAGGTTAATAAAGATCATCTCTGTCGAAAACATAACCGATCTAAAGGATCTTCTCGTTGCTCACTCACTCAAGGAAAAGGTCCACTTTCGATCCTCATCTATTCAATAACAAACAACAAGTCCATTTCCACGATGGGAACGACATAATCAACTTCCCACGTTCATTACACAGCAGCACATCCACGCATCCATAGCTGCAATTACATCATTCCGCAATCTAAATAAACAAACAACGGCCAACAACAAAGAGGATGGAAAAGACAATGGACGGCAGAGGTTGGCACAATCGCGTTGACAACACAGCCGTACGAACACCCTCGCCTAAACTAATGGGAACTCATTACTTGTTGCTTTCGTCTTCTTTATTATAGAGAGAGTGGGGGAATTTCGATGGAGTCAAACAAGAGAGAACAAAGGATGAACCTGATGGAGAGAAAGGGTTTAGTAATTTCCATCATAGAGGGTATTATAGTGTAATGAGTCTATGGAGATGAGTAACTGCTAATTGCAACACGTTTTTACAGTTCGTGCTTTCCACTTTTTCTTCAACATCATAATTGCCAGTTGCTAATTAATTTTATTTTTTACGGGTTAATTTTTTTTAACGTTTGAGTAGTTGAGAAACTCCTGACCGGTCATGTATTTTGTATATCTTATCAAATGGATCAAAATTATTGTTACTAAAGGGAAATTTTGTACTCTCCCTTGTCATTAAGAAGGGTTTTTGTAGAAATAAGACAAAAATAGATAAACATATATTGGAAAAAAAGCCTTATCATCTAGGGGGGTGGAAATAATCACCATTTTGTTTATACGGAATCTTGAGGATTCAAATTGAGGGAATACATGTTTGACTGCTGATCAAACAGGTAAAGCAAAGGTATCAAAGCAGGTAAGGTAAGCACTGCCCTCAATCAGAGAGTCAGCGATTACTTCTCTGACTGCCGGTTAACCACTGGTCGTCAGAGAGTACGGATATGTGAGTACAGCATAGTAGTCGATTTGGTGGACAGCATTAGGAAATGAACAGCGTGTGAACAGCATAGTACCTCTGAGCTGAATTCGCACGCGTTACACAGGAAATACCAAAATGGGTGGTAAATATCGCATATACGATCCATAAAATCTTCCCCTGACTGATAATAGTGCCCTTCCTTGTTGAAGAGTCGCTCCAACAACAACAACATGACCGACATCCGAAGAAATAAAGACGACACAAAAGGGAGCGAGATGAAGGGGCTCATTGGTCACCGTCACGCCGCTTGACCTCTGCTCGGAACGGGGTCAACAATTATCGCGGCTTTTTTAATTGAGTTTTCGCAAGGATCTTCTTGACCCGGTTGGATCGATCTGGAGAGAGAAAGTCTTGCCGACCGAGATCGCTGACCCGAAACTCGAATTTTTTTGTGATAGGTCCGATTCTCCTCCTCTGTGGGCGATAAGAATAAGACACAGGGTGAGGTCCGATCCGTGGGTTAAATATAAACTTTTATCGGTTGTTTATCACACACCTGAGAAAGGGTTGGGCCTCTATCCGGGGATCAAATAGCGTATTGGGGTGTGACATTTTGGGAAGGTGAATAGAGAGAAGGAGTGGGGTGGAATGAGGAATTTCTTATAATTGTCAGGACATTGTAGTAAGTTAAAGCCAAATATAAAGTTACAGATTTTTAAACAATAATTATGACAAGGGGAGCTGAGTTGCAACAATACAGTCCTAACTAGTAGGTGTATATGAATTATGACTAGTAAATAAATACATAACAGAATTATCAACCATTATGTTCCATACAGACGTTAAAGATTTTCTAAAGTCTACATTGGGTGGACTATAGTAGAAATGATTGGTGTTTTTGTACATGTTATTTATTTTCCACAATATAGCCTTCCTTATAGTCCTTTTTTGTTTCTTATAGTAAAGAAAAAAAAAACAGAATGTGAGAGGGATGAAGAGAAATTGTATGAAAGAAAGTAAAAGACAATAAAAACAGAGAGCTGCCTAATACCTCTTATATCTTCTGTAATTCTGAAGAAGGTTTGAGTTAAATTGTGAAATTCTCTTGATGTATACAGCCATGCAAGGCCTATCAGCAAGTACTAGTTTATTATTGAAATGCCGTCACTGAAAATATCATCGGGCCAAAACTTGATCATGATTTTGCAACAAATTATTTTGTATAGATAGGGGTATGTAAAAGGAAACAAATAGGAAACCTGCTTAAAACGGTGAAATTTAATGTTCTTGTGCTTAATGATCTCAAAGGGTGGGTTTCCACTAATCCGGAAATGTTGCGTTACGGCAAAATAAACGGACGAATCACAAGCAGGCAAAAGTGACGTCAACTTAAGCTGCCTAATGCGATTGGTCTGTGGAGGCTGAATGGATGAAGTTCCTTAAAACCCTTATTTGGGGAAACAGAATGCAGAAGAAATTACCGTTCAAAATGGAAAAATGAAATTATAGCCTATGAAAGCAGGCAGGATTAGGATGATGCTGCAGGATTGCAGGATTGCATGATGCTGAACCCGAGAATTTGCTTAGCCAAAAATTCCGGATTTATCGGTTGACAAAAAGAGAAAAAGACACTAGAAAAGTTCAAAATTTGAATTTTGGGGACAAACATTGTTCTTGCTGTCGTTAAGGCTAATGTTGTAGAGCACGCGATTCCGTTCGTATATAAAGTTCACATTGTCTTTGAGTTACGACGTCAATCAATCGAAAAGATTAAGAAGCATTATGTTTGGAGAGGATGAGATTAGCTTATTTCGACACTTTAATCCCTCCCTCTCTATTATTTGTAAGATGTTTTTCGTGTTTTTTAACACACAGGTACTGTACAGGGTGTTTCAAAAGTCCGTTTCACGGCTTTTATTTGGAACCAACGTCTCCTAGGGTCCTAAAAGCAAGGTCTACCGCTAGGTAAGTGACCCTGGAGAATCCATTGAGAGGACTTACAGCGCCCCTAGCGGCGAAATAAAAAAGTTAAAAAAATTAATTAAAAAACTAAAGGAGATAGAGCAAACACCTCAGCGAGAGTATTGTTGCCACTGTTATAAGTAACTCACTGAAAAAAATTTCATGAAAATATCGTGAATATTCGCGGAGATATTAGCATGTGAAAATAGCACTTTTTCAGTCATCAAAAAGGAAAAAGTTCAAAAATTTGCAAGTTTTTTTGATGTTTTGATTAAAATTTTACTTCATTTAACTAAAAAGATACAAAACTACGTAATAACTCTGAAAAACTTGCAAATTTCCGAACTTTTCCTTTTTTGAAGCCCAAAAAACGGCTATTTTCACATGTTAATATCTCCGCGAATATTCACGATATTTTCATGAAATTTTTTTCAGTGAGTTACTTATAACAGTAGCAACAATACTCTCACTGAGGTGTTTGCTCTATCTCCTTTAGTTTTTTAATTAATTTTTTAAACTTTTTTATTTTGCCACCAGGGGCGCTGTATGTCCTTTCAATGGATTCTCCAGGGTCACTTACCTAGGGGTAGACCTTACTTCCAGAACCCTAGGAGACGTTGGTTCCAAATAAAAGCCGTGAAACGGACTTTAGACACACCCTGTATAATCAAATGCTTTTCATTTGCAATTTTCTTTACACAGTATCTGCAGACAACTTTAAGGTCTTATATCGGCCGTATAAACAGACTTTTATTTAGTGGTGTTGACTCAACGCTATTTCTACGGTATAATCTCATTAGAATGGCTGCATGGCCTATTAATAATTAAGCATCAAAATCTTTACCCAAAACCCCAAAGAGCAAGTTTTTAAGATGTTTGCATTACTTGAATCTTGGAAAAAAAATATACATTAAGAACATGGCGCCATCTATCAATGCTGGGAATAGTTAAACAAAACTAAGTAAAATTAAAATAAACTAGTTACATCATGGTGCCATCTATCTGCAATAAGGAAAACTAGCACAAAAAATACGATACAAACGATTGAAAGACGACGTCCATGGAAAGCATGAAAAATTCATTCATAAAAAATTATATGAAATAGCTCTTTTTTTTTTAAATTGGTTATTTATTCCTTTTATTGAAATCAGAAGAAAAAAAACATTTTAGAGGTAACAGAAAGTTGTGTAATATTAAATTGCAATGTGCAGAAAAAACGCAGACTTTAAATGAGTTGAAAAATTTCCTTTCTATCAAAGAAAAAGCATTGAAACACAAAAATCTCTTAAAAAAGGGTTTGACCTATTTTTCTCTAAAAAAATAAGTTAATAAATATCTATAATAAATATCTAAAAAATGGTTAAATAATAACTAAAGGTCAGAAAAAAGCTCAGTTCTAGGAATTTTTAAAATTTTAAGCTTGATGGTACAAATTGAAATTTTAAAATCGTTTTTAAAATTATATTTCCGGGTTTTTCTTATTACAAAGGTAACAGTTTCCCATACCTTTTTGATTTTGCACAAATCTTTTAACATTTTAGAGATGTTTACTTGAATAATTAGGAAACCTTTTGGGACATAACCCAATAAAATTTCCAAACTAGGAAAGAGATAGACACCGGACTCCTTTCCTGACCTCCACAATTATTTTACCTTTCTAAAATAAGGTAGAAATAAAAAAAAGTCAAATAGCTAATAATTGTAATTCTTTACAAAAATAGATGAATTTGCAAAGAAATTGAGCATATAGGAAGAAGCTATATAATGAATACGAAAATAATTAAGTGCTCCAATGACACCCCTGTTTGGAATGTGTGAACCGCACGCAGCATTTCCGGTTAGCGCCAAAGAGGGCGCTGACATCTGGACAGCCGCCACCCCCTTCTGGTTTGGGGACTCGTCTGACCCCTTTAGGGAGATCGCTGTAACCGTGACCGGTGGGTTTGTTTTGACGAGCGAAGATCAAGCACGCTGCACGTGAAGAACCTAACATCAACCAGTCAGTGAGTTATTTTAAATAATTCTCTCTTGAGTAGTATCTAATTAATTAATAATCTTTTATTTAACATAGTAATGTCATTATTTTAAATTTATTATACGATCGGTTGGCCGTCGTTTTAATGGTGCCAACGGTCTCCTTGAGCACGTGATTTGATTTTGCAGGGGGCAAATTAACGGTGCAGTAGGGTGGTCCTTATTTTTTGAAATTTATTGCTCTCACCCTCTAAATTTGTTCCATTATATCTAAAAATAATTCTGGTAAAATTTTATAATTTTCAAATAATATTTATTAGTAGCTCAAATAAGTTAAAGTTTGAAAATTTTTAAAATTAAAAAAAATATATATATGTTTCAAGATTTATATTGTGATAAAACTGGTTCAAATGTGTTATATCAGGACTTATTTAAATGGCTTATATTTTTTTAAATATATTAACTACTCTATAGCTCGTATAAATTATGAGTGAAAAGTACAATTCGGTAAGCTTACCATACGTCCTGGTTGACCCAGGATAGTCCTGGGTTTCGGAGGCTGTCCTGGGTTTTTGTAATTTTAAGACTGGACAAAATTTTTTGTGAAATTTTCGATAAAAAGTTTCGAACTGCTTTTTTACCTACTTCTACGGCTTCACTTTACTCATATTTAGACTGCTGAAAGGGGCAGACTCTCTATTTGTACTGTCAAACACCTTTTAAATGTGAAAATTAACTCTGAACTTAATTGTTGTGAATTTTATGATTTAATTAAATCTAACAAAGAATTTTTGAAAAAATTGATGTCAAGTGAAAAGTACAAATGATTAAATAAAGTATGTTATTTCAGTTTAATTTTATTTTGTTTTGTTTGGGTGTTTATTTAGTTTTTAATCTTTGATGGACCGATAGGTCAACAAAGTGTCCTGGGTTGAGCTCAAGAAAATATGGTAAGCCTACAATTTGGGGACGTAGCACTCACCAAAACTTATAATACACTACAGTTAGACGAAAGGAATGAAATTCCGAATTTATTCAAAGAAACTCCCTCGAATGATGTCATTTGGTGTTAAATTGATATTTTAAATTATAAAGGCCAGTGAAATAGTAATAATGAGGCCTTTCACTGAACTTTTAATGTAAAAAGTGCTTTACTACAAAAATACTCATTTCTAACTGATCAAATCCAAAATTGGTCTTAAAAAAGGAATTGTACTTATTTAGATCAAAAACTTTGAAACTTTTATAGGTTTCATTTCTTATCTGCAGAACTTAATTTTAACCGTACAGATAGGAAATTACAGATATTATTCTTTCACCAGAAAAAAAAAAGAGAATTTCTTTTTTTAAAGTTATAAAAATTGTTTAATACTTGTGAATTTTTGTTAAATGGTTTAAAATTGTTTCATGTATCGAGTTGATGTCATTATTACTCTCAAAATAAAGAATAACATGTATTTGAATTTTAGTTATGTTTAAATTTAAATTTTGAAGGAAGAAGTTTTTAACTAAACTTTCCTTCTAATATGTTAAAAAGAAAATGGATTTTCATTTCTGGTATAGGAATAATCCATGTCATTTCCGTCCTGCACGGTTTGAAATTAAGTTCTACTGATAAAAAAATGAAACTTATGAAAGTTTCAAAGTTTTTGAAATATCAGTTTAACTCCAGTGATGGCATCATTCGAGGGAGTTATTTCGAAGAAATTCGGAATTTATTATTAAATTACAGGGGCTATAGAGTACAGTTAATACACGTAAATAAATATAATTCATCTAAATAAGTACTAAAGTAAGTACTGAATATCACATAACCAGTTTTATCACAAAATAAATCTTGAAATATATTTTTTTCAAATTCTGAAAATTTATTATTTTCCCCCACATTTTTCAAACTTCAACTTCTTTCAAATACCAATAAATATCTAATGAAAGTGATAAAATTCCATATGAATTATTATTAGATATAATGGAACAAATTTAGAGGGTGAGAGCAATAAATTTCAAAACTTGAAAAAATAAGGACCACCCTAATGGTCAGCTAAGTTTCTCCGGGTTTGGGTCTACATTTCCATGATTTGAAAAGCAAACTTATTCCGAAATTCTCCAGGAAAAATGACTGCGTAAGGAATTTTTTTCTGAAAATCGAGGGCATTTTAAATAATTGGACTCCCGTCGAAAACCTGATGACGGATGATACTCAAATTAAAAATCTGTGACGAAAGATTTGTAACGGTTACCATAAGGGGAGACCAAGACGATCACATTGTAAACTCCCTAAAACTAAATTTTGAGAATTATACATCCCTTTAACTCAGAGCCCCATATTTAGAAAATTTGCTACATTAAGCACACTACAAGAGAAAGCCCCCATTTTTTGACTGATAAATAAAAATAAATATAAAAAAGTGCGACCCATATGTTAACCGATACAAATCTCATCACAGATTTTTAATTTGAGTGTCATCAGTTTTTCGACGGGAGTCCAATTATTTATAATGCCCTCGCGCGATTTTCAGAAAAAAAATCGGAACAGCTTTAGAATAAGTCCGCTTTCCGCCATGTTTAACCACTGTTCCGAAAACAACATGTTAATGCTTGTATTCTACACAATTGAGTTAACCGCGTAGTAAGTGAAACCCTGTGAGACTGAGTTTCAGACAGAGTGAAAAATCGATATTCTACTTCCTATATTCAACTGAGTTTCACTTACTCTGGTGGTAACTTGTGCGACCACATGCGATTGGCTACTCAGCCAAGTGACGTAACAAACAGATCAGATCTGTTCCAAGCGCGGCAGCGGACATTTTAAAAATTGTTCAAAATCAAAATAAAGAATGGCTAGCAACAACGTACAGAAAAGAAAGCAAATCGGAAAAATCTATAAGGATTATGAGGGACCTTTTTTGATTGAATGTGTCGACAGATAGAAGAATGTCAATGTTGAATCTTCAACTTTGAAAATTCGTAGGTCCCAAACGGAGCGATGTAAAATTACGAAACAAGTCTCTAAAAATAGCCCGGTTACCATATAATAGCAAATTAAAAGGAATAATTCGTACAAATTCGTTAACTATTAAAAAAAAAGAGATTTAAATACTAGTCTAAAGACCAAAGAGTGAAACCGTGCTGCCATCTATCAAATAAAATACGAACATGATTGTCAACCTATTTTTTGGAAAAACTAATTGGCATTTCTTTAATAATTATCGTAACGACTCCATTTTTGGATATAAAATGCATCATTGAACCCTCTTTAAGGGGGAATAGTCGAAAATTCGAAAAAGATTCTTAAAGGGTTCCCAAACACTTCGTTCTGCAACGTCTGAAGGCATTACGGCTTTAACCAATATGGCGTCATTTTTGCCAAATATAGTCATGCATCACGCATGCCCGAGAACTGAGTAATAGGACTGAGTTCGACTGACCACCCAAATTTGTAGGGTTACATTTTACTACATGAAACATGGTCTTATGGAGGAGTAGAATACGAAAAAGTCCAAAAAACAGGGTAACTCACATGGTAATGAGTTACGACGTTTGTGTAGAATACAAGCATCAGTGTTGTCATTATAGAGATCTAATCGTACTATTAGATCTCTTACAATATTATACTAATTACTATTATTTTAGGATCTAATAATAATAGTATTAACAATTAGATCTCAATAGTTGTCGGTCATAAATTGAGTTGTGGTTAAACATGGCGGAAAGCGGACTTATTCTAAAGCTGTACCAAAAAATCCCTTACGCAGTCATTTTTCCTGGAGAATTTCGGAATAAGTTCCACCAAATGCATACTTATATTTCCTCTTTTATTAGTAATATTGGCATTAGAAACCTGAAAATAAAATAAACTTTTATAAAATAAATTAACCTATAAAAACTACTTTTCATGTAGAAAATAGTCAGACCCGAGAGAAAATATAAACTTGGTTCATCCCAAAGTGTCTCAGATAGTTGTTTAGGTCCCCTTAAAGTAGAAAAGTTGAATAGAAAAAAATATTTTTATTAGGAGAGGCTGGGGGTATGTATCACATGTGATACATCAGGACTCAACCACTACAACCAAAATTTTTAATGTTTCAATTAAAATTGGTTTAGTTAATTTGTTTGAGTAATTTAGACACAACTACACTTATAATTTATTAGTACCTTTTTTATCACTTTTTAGCATAACTTCTTACTATCATAGAATGCCTTGTAATAGTTTCTGGTTGTTGTAAAGACCAAAATAACATTACAATCTAGTTAACTAACAAATGTTAAGGCTGTGCACATCATCTGTTGTTATGGTTTGCGATTTATATATCAGCTAAAAAATTTCATCTTGAGCATTGGAAAAAATACTTAAAAAATAACAATTTAACTTTAACACGAACATTTTTATCACATTTAATACAATTCAAAACGCAAAACAACACTGACTAAAAAAAAATCACATAGCTACATGGTTTGTATCGGTTGAGTCCTGATGTGATACAACATGATGAACATGTGATACAAACAAGTTTCAAAGGTCCTTACTAATTAATATATCATTAAAAAGTTCTGATTTTGGTGTTATTTGTTTACTAAGAAAGAAAATGTATGTCTTAAAAATAGTCAAATTATGGATAAATATTAAAAAATTGACTTATTTAGACAATGTGTCTACATTCCATTGTGTTTTTATTCTAAAAAAGGCTTCTAAGAATCTTAATATTGCTGAAGTATTAATATTTACTGTATAAAAAGAAAATTATTTGTTGTTTTTCACTGCATGTTACATGTGATGCACGCAGTTTCCAAACATTTTTAGCAATACAGAATTTTTTTAAAAAATCTGAAACTTTTGTATCACATGTGATACAAGGGGACTGAAGTCGAAGAGGATAATTTAAACAAGGTTTCATTCAATACAGTTAACCAATTTCAGGGGTTCCCAAACTTTTCGGGTCCATCGCCCCCTTAGAAATTTTCCCCCAAAGTTTCATCAACATTTCATAGAACTCCAAATCAACGTTTTGTATTAAAAATACTTTATTTTATAACCCAGGAAAATAAAATTTTGAAAATCTACTATATGGATGGATGGACAGTATTCAAAAGTTGTTTTCAATAACCCTTAAATTTAATTTGAAATTATTTGGATATTTTTTCGAACTCTACACTTTTATAAAATGCAATTCCAAAACAATTCTGAAACGCTTTGTGTGATACCCAGGGCGAATACCCCCTTTGCTAGGAAATTCGGTATTTAATAATTTCCTGTAAATTTTCCTGTTTTCATCTCGAAAATTACTTAAATTATTGATATCTCAATCCAGAGGTAAAGGGGGGTATCCTCCCCGGAGAATTTCTGAATTTTAGCATGTTAAAAAGTGATTTTAAGCTACTTTTACGAGATTTTCGAATATTTTTTTATACATAAAAATGCAATTAAAGTTGCAATTAAAAGCAATTAAAAGTTGTCAACGCCCTCCAATTTTCTATCAACACCGCCCCCCGCCTAGAATATTTCAACGCCCCATGAGGGGCGGTACCGCCCACTTTGAGCACCACTGATTCTATACAATCAAAGTATTAAATTAAATAAGTTGTAAATGCTCAAATACATTATTGATAGGTGTCTCCTCAGTGCAAATAGGTCTGTATAACTTGACTTTACTGAATCGCCAATTTAAAAAAGGGAATAACTAAAAAAAAATGGGAAATTGACTTTTTCTGCGCAAAAAAAAACCCTCCAAGCTTTGCTCTATACAATATGAGGGAGAAGAAGGGAAAACAACTGCCACCTATAGGCAGATATAGCCCCTTGAAGTTGCGAAATCGATGTCGATTTTCTCAAAACTTCGTTTTTAGACTTATTCCCTTCTTCTAACTGACGAGTAAATTTCAGTTCATAACTGTTTTTCGACATTAATTTCTTGTATATGCTACGAGCAAAGTGATTAATCGAGCATTATTAATAATGCCCGAAGTGGAGGCGGGCAAAGTAATAAATTCCATTGAATTTATCACATTGCCCATTACATATACATAAAATGTTAAGAAAAATAAAGGGAGGGAAGGGTTTGAATTTTCCAATTTCGAAACTTTTTTGGGTAACTTTACTTCTATAGTGCAGAATAAAGGTAAGGTCTGCCCTTTGAAAGTAAATTAATACAATTTGCGATACAACATTTCCTTAGGAAAAGGATGTAATAAGGATCGCATAGAATTGAACCCATTTGGGCCTTCACCAATATTCAGAAACACTGCTAAATTTGTGTATACAGGGTGTTTCAAAAGTCCGTTTCAAAGCTTTCCCCTAGGGCAGGGGTTGGCAACCTGCGGCTCGCGAGCCGCATGCGGCTCTTTTGATGTAAAGTTGCGGCTCTCCAGTTCGAAACGAAAAAAATAATAATTTATTATCAAAACCCTTAAAAATAAGAATATATATTTTTAAGTACCTAATTTTTCCAATAGTTTAGTATTTTCATAATCTTTAATTACAAATCGCTTGTGTGAAATAAAAATATTCCACAATTAAAAAAAGCACTGATTATCCTGTATTGGAAGACAAAAGGCTGCAAAAATTCAACTTCGTAGTGGATACCACAATAAAACAAATTAACTGAATCTAAAACTGCTAGGAAAGGGCCCAGCCTACGCCTTGCTTGAAGAAGTAGTTTAACTTTTTTTTCGTTGAAGATATGGAGATGAGCGGTAAATTACTTCATTTTAAAAATCTGAAGAAATATCGCGATGAGACCAATGCAACTATTGAGACAAATTTCTTCCGCATAGCTATAAAAAACATAAAGGATGGATTCGCAGAGAGATTCAAGCAATTCAAAACAAACTAAAGTTCTCTCGTCTCGCGTTCATAGGAAATCCTCTTATCACAAATACAAATAAGATCAACATTGAGCCATTTGGAATGGATGCTGGATCGCTTCAAATGCAATTGCTGGATTTGAAAACCAAAGACTTGTATAGTGGCAAGTTCACAGAACTCAAAAGCAAGTTGGGGGGGACTGATCAATTGCCCCCCCCCGTGGGCTCGGACCAAAACGAGTTAAATCCCTACTTTTTGGGTCAATTTTCTAAAATTTTTTTAAGTTCAAAGTCCTCAAATTTAGTGATAAATGCCATTGAACTCATAACATTGCCCGCCTATCACTGCGGGTATTATCAATAGTTCCCGGTTTATCGTTTTGCCCGTAGAACATATGCATCATTTTAATAATTAAGTGATAATTTTTTTGCTAAACTAATATAGTTGAATAATTTTCAGGTATGGATTCTCGCGACCAACTACCTTCACCGCCATCGCTCCAATCCTTAGCGTGTGACGTGAAATATCCCCATGGAAACTACTTGATTCATCAGTTGGTGCTCGACAACAATGATTCCGAGCCAAGCAACGAAAGCAACATCCGCGCCGCACTGCGGTCGTTCCCTGCCGATCGAGTAAATGCGAGGAACGACGACGGATTCACGGCGCTCCACCTGGCTGTGATGAGGCGAAACTTTTTTATGGTCCAGATGTTGCTGTCGAGCCTGCCAAACACCGTCGATGTCGATGCCGAGTGTCGAATAGGAACTGCCCTGCATTTAGCGACCGAACGTCATTTTGACAGTGCGAATGCCGAAAACAATTCCGACAAAACCGGTAGTTTGGAAATAGTGATAGCTCTAGTAGAACATGGCACTTCTCTAGATGCTGTAAATAGCTATGAAGGAGCACCACTTTATATCGCGGCTGCATATAACCAAATCGATATAATCGAGCTGTTAATCAGCAAGGGTGCATCTTTGAATGCTGAAGATGAGGTCGGAAGGACCCCTCTTTATTGTGCAGCGAGATGTGGGAGTTTGGAAGCGGTCAAAGTTTTAGTAAAAAGCGGTGCCGATTTAGATAAGGGTTTCCATGATTTTAAACCACTTCATATTTCAGCTAGGCTAAATCGAGTTGAAATACTCAAGCTGTTAATCAGAGAAGGCGCATCTTTGAATGATGAAGGTGGGTTTGGAAACACCCCTCTCCATTCTGCAGTTTCTGGTGGGAGTTTGGAAGCGGCCAAAGTTTTAGTAGAAAGCGGCGCTGCTTTAGATAGGGGTATCCAGGGTTTTACTCCGCTTCATCTTGCAGCAAGGCTAAATCGAGTTGAAATTATCAAGCTGTTAATCAGAAAAGGTGCACCTGTGAATGCTGCAGTGTTTGGAGGATACACCCCTCTTCATTATGCACTTGCAGCCGAAAGTTCGGAAGCAATCAAAGTTTTAGAAGAAGGGGGTGCAGTTTTAGGGGATTTAGTTGATTTGTATGATAATTTTTAATTTACTTCTCTCTGTTTTTCACTTTTTTGCTGTAAACTATGAGCGGACATACAGTTTAATTGTCAAATAAAGTGGTTTTTAAGAATTCAGCTGAAATTTTTATAAGCTTGAAGAAGGGAATAAGTCCATCATTTTTTTTATTTTGTAACATTTTTAAATACACTTATAATTTTTTCGAGGATTTTTCTGCATTCTTAACAGTGTAATGAATTTCCTGTTAAAGTTGGATGGCTATAGGAGGAAAATTCCATTTCTTATATAGTAGGGGTTTTTTTTTAATTTTCTCAAAACTTCGTTTTTGGACTTATTCCCTTCTTCTAACTGACGATGACGGTTCAATTTCAGTTCATAATTGTTTTTCAATTCTTTGCCATATCATTAAAGCGCATAGAAAAAAGTTTCATGAAAAATATTCGAAAAGATATTAGCATGTGAAAAAAAGCACTTTTTCAGGCCTCTTAAAAAATTATAAACAAACTTAGGGATATCCAATTGGATTCCCTTGGTGCCCTTTTGTGAGGATCACGAAGCCTTCTGAAAATGAGGTTTCCCCTAAAACCCTTTAAAAGAACCTCTAAAACACTTCTTGGCAGGCTAAAATTCAAATATTTTTCTAGATGTCCATTTATTGTATACTTAATTTAATTTGGAATTAAAGTTAATTTGTCTTTATTTTCTTAGTCTTTATTGTGCTGTAAACTAAGCCAAAATAAAATTTGCATTTAATTTAAAAGTGTTTTTAACTTTTTTTTATCAAGGGAATGATTGACTCCATTCATATTCACTTATACAGTTTTTTTTTTCGACTTTCTCAAAACTTGGTTTCTGGACTCATTCCCTTTTGCAAACTGACGATTCAATTGGCCCTTGTCTTTTATATGGAAAAAGGATCAAAAGACTCTGATAGGGTCTTTAAAAAAAGTTTAAAAGGTAAAACCTTTTTGAGGAACTTGACCAAGCCATAGTTAAAAAGAATTTCAGGGGGTTCCCTGAAAATATTTTTAAAATTCAACCTTTTTTTTTTATTTAAAATATACTTTGCAACTCTTCATGCTCCACATAGTATAACATGATGCTTACAGATGTAAGTATGCACAGTAAAAATGCAAATTACTTAGAAACAGAACCAAATATAAAAGTTTAAACTGTAAACACAAACTTGCGTAAAATATTTAGGTTTACACAGTGCAATTAAAAAACAGGTGGCCAATCATTTGGGGAACAAATTTTGAAAAATAACCCCAAAAAGTAGTGTTTCATCCCCTTAAAGTAATGTTTGAAACACTTTGGGTTATACTCGAAGAAGATTGCTCTTTTTAAGTTTGCAGAATTTTCAAGGGAAAACCCTAGGTCTTATAATCATTCATATTATTATTATAATCATTCATATTATTGCACATTCTGTACTTGTGCAATTAAGTATTTACAACTCGATAAAAACGCGTATAGTACCAAGCAAGTTATCGTATTTAATTTGTATGTGTTACGGGCAATTTGATAAATACTCGCTGATGAATGCCATTGAATTTATCCCGCCTCACTCCGGGCACTGCCTGGTTTATCACTTTGCCCCTAACATATCTAGTCATTTTAAAAAAGGAGTTTAATATGCTTTATAAAATTTTAAATACGATCTGCAGACAACTTTAAAGTATGGTCTTATATCACGACCGTATAAACAGACTTTTATTTAGGGGTGTTTATTCGATTCCATTTTTGTAATTATAATGTCAAAATTATTATTTGTAAAATTTAGATAAAATGTTGTGTTTATTTTCTTCCCATTCGAATATTTTCATTTTTTCTATAAATTGTAATGAAAATGTAAGTGTGGTAACATTTTGGTGTAACTATGATGGTAAACAAAATTGTATTTTGCATATTATTCTGTAATTTTCTTACACACATAATTCACAATTGAATCTTTGGGATCGAAAACCATTAGCTTCTATAAAAATTTCTATTTGACTTTTTTTTATCTCAAAGATTGTTTTTCATCTACTCTTGTTTGAATCCCTTAAAAACCTGATGTTAATAAATGCTTGTTTGGAAATAAACTATTAAAAAATGCAGATATATGGTTTAAATGGGGAATAGTATGTATTATATGATTCTTTTATGGACGGTTAACCGATGTAAACAACAACAAACAGTCCGACATTTTTAACTCCAGTACCTCATCCGGTGTATCCTTCCGCTTATGTTATCCTATGTAGAAAAGGTGTAAACAGGCTCATTTTCTCAAATGATTTTCAAATAAAGCACAGTTTTAAATGTTTCATGAATAGTACCATCCATAGGATAATGATGAGCTAAGTAATTTCGTTCAGCTTTCTATCCATCAACTAAATCACAAAAAGTATTATTAAATTAACTAAAATAAGAATAGGTTGCTAGATTTTACGATTATCGCTCGATTTGGCGGTATTTACGTTTTGTTTATGTAGGTTCGTTTCGCAAGTTTTTTTGGTTATTTAGTTGATATCTTGATTTTTAACTTGAAATATATGCTGACCGATGTAAAATATCTTGTAAATATCTCAGTATGCATCCAAGAAATAAGTTTTTACATATGTAAATAATAAACACTGGCGCACATTGGCGGTTGCTGGCGCTCTGAAAAGATGCCAAAGTGTAACCCGGAAGTGCTTAAAGACTCATTTTCACTACCGCCCTCTATACTGAGTTTGATGGCTGCTAACCATCCATATGCAAACTAGTTGTATTTGATGTAAATACATTAAAAGAAGACACTTATTTAATAAGAAAACAATTGTAAATTTAGGATGAAACACTACATAACTTCAATAGTGTATTTAAGTAACAGAAAGGTAAGTGCATTTTTTATATTTATTCAATTGAACGTTCTCATAGAGATTGGAGACATGGAATTTGTACGTTACATTTGGAGTACATCCCTCTACATTCAATGTTGCTTATACACTAGTCCTGATTTACAACAATCCCATATTAAAACGATTTATGTTCTACAGTGTATTAAAATTTGCTACCAAAGTTCTATAGTTACTATGTTCTCAATTTTATCCGAACCTTCGAGAAGATTCGAGGGGGGTAAAGCATCCGGGGACCGAAAGGGACGCGAGAAGAGAAGGGCCCGAGCGACGGATGTGTCGCGGGAGAGGTCCTGCTCTATTTTGCTGTATATATTATCCTGTTTTCTGATTGTTTAATATACCATTAACCAAGACATCTGGCTCCTGTTATTTTTCCCCCAACCCGTCACAGACGTCCGGTCTTCTGGTGCCAGCGGTGGGATTTATAGAGACCAATTTCTCTGGACTCTGGTGACGGGGTTGGTTCGAGGGAGGCCAGCCTTGTTTGAGAAGCTTCGACGCTCGTGAGTGACTAGGCCTACTGGAGAGGTCTGTGTCGTGCAGCCTAGGCACTCGTAAACGCCTGTAGATCCGTCAGCCCGGACGATTTTTTTCGCGCCGCCTCGGCACCCGCAGCTAGGCCTGCCGCCCGACACTAAGGAGGCCTAAACAAGGAGCGAGAAGCGGTTTTCGTGTGCGTCAGTGAGCGCCCGTGTTCGACGAGGAGTGCAGCCGACACTGAGGCAACTGAGGAGGCCAAGTGGCTGCTGAACGGAGCGCGACGGCTCCGAGTGCGTCTGTGTTTTTGTGGGGCATCTCTGCCCAGTGCGGGTGATTTGTGGGGCATCTGCCCGAAAATTAATTCTGCAAGTCCAAGTGCCATTATTTGGGGTAAGTACCTTAATTCCCTTTAGTTGTGAGAGCAAATTTTGGCTATTTAAAACCATTTTGGCTTTATTTGTGAATATTGTAGTGCCTTGTAAGGGATTATTGGTGTGTTTTGTGCACAGTGAATATTTGTGATAACTGAAATAAGTTGTGTGTAAATTAATTTGTTTGTTGAAAAAAAAAGGGGTAAAGCAAAATGGCTTTCTTAAGACACTGCACGAAATCCCTCCTAATATGTCTAGCAGAGGATCTAGATGCTCAAATAAACGCTAATATGAGGAAGGATCAAATAATAAATGCCATTACTAGTTCGCTGGAGTATGATGAGGAAGTGACAAAGATACTTTTGGAGTCTGTTAAGGAGGAGCATAATCGTAAAGAGGAAATAAATAGACTCAGGGCAGCAAACCCTGCTCCACCTTCCACAAAAAGTTTAAAGGGGGTTATGACGTCTTTCGACCCAGAAAAGTCCGCTTTGTTTCTAGCCTTATTTGAAAGACAGGCTGAAAAGATGGGGATTGACGAGGATGATAGGGTGACCCATCTCCTTTATTTACTCCCAATGGAGGTGGCCGAACTAGTCATGAGGGAGCCGTCCGAAAGGACAGAGTCTTATGACTGCGTGAAAGGTCTCCTCCTAGAAAGGTTCAAATTGAACCCGGAAACCTTTCGGGCAAAATTTCTAACTCACCAAAAGGCCCCAGGGTCTGCGTGGAAAGACATAACTTTTGTACTGAGAAGTTACTTGGAGGGTTGGTTAACAGGGGTAGGGGTGGAAAGTTTGGAAGACCTCAAAAATTTGATGATAACCGAGCAGGTAAAAAAGAGGGTTCCGTCCGAGGCTAAAGAACATTTCCTAGATCAATGGACGTCTATTGTAAATCCAGAGGAACTGGTTTCGAAACTAGATCAATTTGAAGCTGTTAGACGTACAGGTACAGGTAGGAAACCCCATACCTTTCCCCCTGGAAAAATGATACCCAAACCAACACATCTTGACCAGAGTGTCCGCAAAAGGGACGGGGAACGGAGAGAACGCCCTAACTGGAGGTCTCAGGATAATAGTGATTGGAGAAAGAGGGAATTTGAGCGGCGTCCTTCACCGCCAGCTTGTTACATATGCCATTCGACCGATCATTTCAGGTCCCAGTGCCCCGAACTCAAAAGGAACTCCACCTACCAGCGCGTCAATCATGTAAGGGTTGGAGAGGAGTTCGCTCCTTCATTTGCTCCTTATCTAAGTAGGGCCAAAATAAATGGTATCGAAACCGTGATATTGCGGGATAGTGGGACGAGCTTAGATGTATCCCTCAATCACTTAGTAGAACCGGAGGATTACACTGGGGAAACTGTGTGGGTGAAACAAGCTCTCGAGAATAATTTTCGATGTTTACCAGTAGCCATGATCAGGTTAGAAAGTGAGGAATTTGGGAGAATAATAACTAAAGCGGCTGTAGTGGATAAAACAGTGGAATTAAACCACTATCTGCTTGGGAACATGACTCAAGAACTACTTGAGGAAGCTAAAAGAAATCCCCACTTAGTGAACGCGGTTATGACCCGCAGTCAAACTGAAAGGAAAAATAAGGGGGAATCTGACTCTAGGGAAGAGAATAATGAGAGAATCCCCATCGAAGTGAATAATCAGGAGGAAAACAATCCTGGGGATAGAGCGATTGAGGAGGAAGCTCAAACAGAGGAAACGGGTCAGGGTGAAGAGAATGACTCGATCATCTTACTTACCCCCAGCAGAGGAGAGTGCCACTGCGCTACTAAAAACAACCCCTGGGGAATTTCGGGTAGCTCAAAAGAGCTGTGCGGAGTTGAAAAACTGTTGGGAAAGGGCAGAAAATAAGACCTCCCAAGAATATAAGATAGAACGGGAACTACTATTGAGGATAACGAGGGATAACAGAGGGGAAGAGAGGAGACAATTGGTCATACCAAACAGATTCAGAAGGGAAGTGTTGAAATTATGCCACGAGGGTATAGCTGCCCACTTAGGGTCGACAAAAACAAAGGACAAATTATTGCGATATTATTTTTGGCCTAACTGCATTAAGGATGCAGAAGAGTATGTAAAAACGTGTGATCCCTGTCAGAGGGTGGGGAAACCCAGAGAAAAAAAAGAAAGCCCCCCTGAAATTAGTACCCGTGATAAGGGAGGTATTCTCAAAAATAAACGTGGATACGGTAGGACCCCTTCCCTGTTCTAGTAAAGGGAATAAATATCTCGTAACGGCAATCTGCATGGCCTCCAAATACCCAGACGCGATACCTGTAAAAGACATTTGTTCTGAGTCCGTAGTGGAAGCGCTCCTATTGATCTTTAGTAGATTTGGTTTTCCTAAGGAAATTCAATGCGATTTAGGGACGTGCTTCACTAGCAATCTCTCCACGACCTTCTGCGAGAAATTTGGGATTAAGGTTACTCACAGCTCGGTGAGACACCCCCAAAGCAACCCCGTGGAGAGATGGCACAGGTCAGTGAAACGATTGTTGCGAGTGTTATGTCTGGAGTCTGGGTTGGATTGGGAGAAAAATCTACCGGCTGCCCTGTTGGCTCTCAGAACCGTCACGCATGAGTCAACAAATTTCAGTCCCTCTGAACTCGTGCATGGCAAAAACCTAAAGACCCCAGAAACTTTGTTGTACGACTATTGGGTAGAACCTGAAGAGGAAGAGAATCTGGTGACAGAATATGTATTCAACTTGATAAATAGGTTAAAACACTGTCAAGAATTAGCCTGGGAACGAGTTGGGGATATGCAAGTGAAAAGAAAAACTTGGTACGATAGGAATGTTGTAAGCAGGGTGTTTAAGACAGGGGATAAAGTGCTGGTAGTAGCGGCGTCAAAACCTAACAAATTAGCTGTTAGTTGGGTAGGTCCTGGGGAAATAGCCAGTCAGCTATCAGACACAAATTATGTGGTGCGAATGCCTTCTGGGAAGACGTCTGTGTATCATATAAATTTGCTAAAGCCCTACCATCAACGTGCAGAGTTAGTCAGGGAGAAAAATCTACCGGCTGCCCTGTTGGCTCTCAGAACCGTCACGCATGAGTCAACAAATTTCAGTCCCTCTGAACTCGTGCATGGCAAAAACCTAAAGACCCCAGAAACTTTGTTGCACGACTATTGGGTAGAACCTGAAGAGGAAGAGAATCTGGTGACAGAATATGTATTCAACTTGATAAATAGGTTAAAACACTGTCAAGAATTAGCCTGGGAACGAGTTGGGGATATGCAAGTGAAAAGAAAAACTTGGTACGATAGGAATGTTGTAAGCAGGGTGTTTAAGACAGGGGATAAAGTGCTGGTAGTAGCGGCGTCAAAACCTAACAAATTAGCTGTTAGTTTGGTAGGTCCTGGGGAAATAGCCAGTCAGCTATCAGACACAAATTATGTGGTGCGAATGCCTTCTGGGAAGACGTCTGTGTATCATATAAATTTGCTAAAGCCCTACCATCAACGTGCAGAGTTAGTCAGGGAGAAAAATCTACCGGCTGCCCTGTTGGCTCTCAGAACCGTCACGCATGAGTCAACAAATTTCAGTCCCTCTGAACTCGTGCATGGCAAAAACCTAAAGACCCCAGAAACTTTGTTGTACGACTATTGGGTAGAACCTGAAGAGGAAGAGAATCTGGTGATAGAATATGTATTCAACTTGATAAATAGGTTAAAACACTGTCAAGAATTAGCCTGGGAACGAGTTGGGGATATGCAAGTGAAAAGAAAAACTTGGTACGATAGGAATGTTGTAAGCAGGGTGTTTAAGACAGGGGATAAAGTGCTGGTAGTAGCGGCGTCAAAACCTAACAAATTAGCTGTTAGTTGGGTAGGTCCTGGGGAAATAGCCAGTCAGCTATCAGACACAAATTATGTGGTGCGAATGCCTTCTGGGAAGACGTCTGTGTATCATATAAATTTGCTAAAGCCCTACCATCAACGTGCAGAGTTAGTCAGGGAGAAAAATCTACCGGCTGCCCTGTTGGCTCTCAGAACCGTCACGCATGAGTCACAGTGGCGAATCCAGGATTTTTGTCTGGGGGGGGGCTGAGTTTCAAATGTCGTAACTCCTATTATATAGACTTTTTATATGGTACTAAAATATACTGCAAAGAAACTGTGACCTTAAAAACCTATCAATAATAAATAAGGTACACATTTTTTACAGAATTTTTTTTTAATTTTTACTTACATGATCATTATTAAAATTTTAATTTTGAAATCATTACAACAAAATTTGTAATTATCGGCTCCTTTTGGCTTAATTTGTCCTGCACTTCATTAATATTTATATCAACACCATAATAAAATATTCGGAAATTTAATCAATTTTTAAATTCATAAATTAAATTATGGAAATTTCAAGTTTATTTAGGTCACCTTCACATCAAAAAATGCAAAAAAAAAACCCTCAAATTTTTGCCAATTTAGTTCGGGTTCAGTGGCGGATTAATGCAATTTTGTGGGTGAGAGCGGTTAGATGGAATATTCAATTTAAAGTAGGTCCTCCCTGGGTTATAAATTTTTAAAAAATAATATCTTTAAATCTAGTACTGTTAAGCTTAAGCTGTCTTGAGACTTAAAAGTGATATGAAATAAGTTTGAAAATTCGGACGTAAAAAATCTGTGGGCAGTATAGAAATCCAAGTAAAAAGGGGGTCTGGGGGTTCCTCCCCCATAAAATTTTTGAAAATTTGACCCTTAAAAACAGCAATTAACTCGTTTTTATCCACTTATGTCCGACTTTCGAAGGGGAGGCTGGGCCCCTCTCCTTCCTTTAACCCCCCTATATACGCCTCTGGCCCATGGCATGGTAACTTCATTTTGTAGAGGGTAGCGGTAGAAGCTCATGTTTTTCACTTTTTTTTTGCGTATAAAGACGAAAAAATCGCCGTTTTTCAGCACACTCTAGCGGCAGAACCACTCTTCAGAAAATCAAATTCAAGCAGTGAAATTTTGTTTACTTCTACTCTGTAATTGAGATTATGATCGAGAAACTTGTAGTTTTTGAAACATAAGCAAGAAATCGAAAAATGTTGCGATTTTTGAATATGAAGACGACCTTCCCAATGGGACAAATTTCATATTCGTAATCAGCGCCCTCAAAAACATAAAACCGTCGTATGAAACCTTCTAACTATATAAATGTTTTGAAAAAAAACCTACCTAATGACTAGGGTTATGGGATGGCGGTTTAACACCACGCGATTTGCTGCAATAGCGACAGTTTTCGTGGTTTCCTATTAGTTCTTTCGAATCGCGGTTGTCAAAATTTGTCGCAAATCGCTGATGTAAAGCCGCTATTACAGCCCCTGAACAATAATGATTCTGCTAAAAAATATCTCGAAAAAGGAAATCAGGCTCCCTAAAATAATACCTACTACCAAAATTTAAAAAAAAAATAAAACGTTATTGCAATTTTTAACTATACCAAAACTTGGACGTCTTGGTTCTGGGGGGGGCTGCAGCCCCACAGCCCCCCCTACTGGATTCGCCACTGATGAGTCAACAAATTTCAGTCCCTCTGAACTCGTGCATGGCAAAAACCTAAAGACCCCAGAAACTTTGTTGTACGGCTATTGGGTAGAACCTGAAGAGGAAGAGAATCTGGTGACAGAATATGTATTCAACTTGATAAATAGGTTAAAACACTGTCAAGAATTAGCCTGGGAACGAGTTGGGGATATGCAAGTGAAAAGAAAAACTTGGTACGATAGGAATGTTGTAAGCAGGGTGTTTAAGACAGGGGATAAAGTGCTGGTAGTAGCGGCGTCAAAACCTAACAAATTAGCTGTTAGTTGGGTAGGTCCTGGGGAAATAGCCAGTCAGCTATCAGACACAAATTAATTATGTGGTGCGAATGCCTTCTGGGAAGACGTCTGTGTATCATATAAATTTGCTAAAGCCCTACCATCAACGTGCAGAGTTAGTCAGGGAGAAAAATCTACCGGCTGCCCTGTTGGCTCTCAGAACCGTCACGCATGAGTCAACAAATTTCAGTCCCTCTGAACTCGTGCATGGCAAAAACCTAAAGACCCCAGAAACTTTGTTGTACGACTATTGGGTAGAACCTGAAGAGGAAGAGAATCTGGTGATAGAATATGTATTCAACTTGATAAATAGGTTAAAACACTGTCAAGAATTAGCCTGGGAACGAGTTGGGGATATGCAAGTGAAAAGAAAAACTTGGTACGATAGGAATGTTGTAAGCAGGGTGTTTAAGACAGGGGATAAAGTGCTGGTAGTAGCGGCGTCAAAACCTAACAAATTAGCTGTTAGTTGGGTAGGTCCTGGGGAAATAGCCAGTCAGCTATCAGACACAAATTATGTGGTGCGAATGCCTTCTGGGAAGACGTCTGTGTATCATATAAATTTGCTAAAGCCCTACCATCAACGTGCAGAGTTAGTCAATTTACTGATAACCGGAGAGAACGTGGGGACGGAATCGGATCTCGAGATAGAGTACCCCACTGCAAATCCTAATGTGTATGACTTTGAGGAAATAGTGAGGGAAAATAATTTAAGGGAGAGGTGTACTCCTGAACAGATAAACCAACTTGAGAAGCTTCTATCCTCTCATAGGAAAATATTCTCAAACGACCCGGGAAGGACTCATTTGGTTGAACATGACCTCGAGTTAATAAATAATAAGCCTATAAGATCGAAACCATATAGGACCTCCCCTAGACAAACAGAGATATTAAAGGGAGAGATAAGACGGATGTTAGACTTAAAGCTAATAGAAATAGGAGAGTCCGATTATACTTCGCCTATGATATTAGTAGAGGCTCAGGGAAAGGACCCTCGTCCTTGCGTGGATTACCGGAGATTGAATTCTGTAATTAGAACTGAGTTCTTTCCCTTACCCAATATCGACGAACGAATCGAACAAGTCGCGGCCTCAAAATTGATTACCGTGATTGATTTGACCAAAGGATATTGGCAAATACCTCTCAGCCCAAAAGCTCAGAGACTAGCCGCCTTCGTGACCACCTTTGGGACGTACCGTCTACCGTCCCCTGGTTCTTCCCTTTGGTCTGGTTAACGCCCCCTATTGTTTTTCTAAATTTATGGCCCAGCTCTTACAAGGGTGCGATAACTTTAGTGTGCCTTATTTAGATGACATAGCCATATTCTCCAATACTTGGGAAGAACATATAAAGCATGTGGATGTGGTGTTGACGAAAGTAGCTGGGGCAGGGCTGACGATAAAACCCTCAAAATGTAGGTTCGTACAAAGTCACGTGAAATATTTAGGGCATGAGGTAGGTGGAGGAGTTCGATCCCCCGGGGAGGTGAAAGTGAAGGCTGTGTTAGAGTTCCCCACCCCCAAAAACAAAACTCAGAAGGGATAGAGTGGACCGTAGAACACGAACGGGCTTTCCAGTCCTTAAAGGAGAAACTAATCTGTAAACCGGTGTTGTATGCGCCGGACTATACGAGGGATTTCCTAATACAAACCGATGCTTCCGATGTGGGAATAGGTGTAGTAATGGCTCAAAGGGGTATAAATGGGGAGGAACACCCGGTCCTATATCTAAGTAGGAAACTGAGTGAGAGCGAAAAAAAATATAGCGCCACTGAAAAGGAGTGTGCGGCTATCATCTACGCCATCAAGAAGTTGCGGCACTATCTTGATGGTCAGAAGTTTCTAATAGAAACAGATCATAACCCCCTGGTATGGTTGAAAAGCAATGCGGTGGTCTTTGGCGTTGCAACCATTTAACTATACTGTGAAACATAGAAGGGGGATGCGGATTGTCCCATGATAATTTAGTGTGTTCTCGTTTGTATTTTATGTATGTGTGACCCTTACAAGTTACTACATTATTCCTTTGTTCAAATTTGTGTTTTCGAAATTGACAACCCCTGAGTGGGTTTGCTCTCGCCAAAAGTGAATTTGGGTATCACCTCCTTTTTGGTGAAATGTATTCTTGTGTGGCACTGTCCCGTCGTATTAGATTTTGCTCCTTCCCTCCCGAGACAAAATCTCTCCATGGGGGGAGGAGACTGTAACGTCGTACAGTGAAGCCCCTTGGCGGCATGGCTGGGAAGCCAACGCTGCCCCTTCTGCAGTTCCCGAACCTTCGAGAAGATTCGAGGGGGGTAAAGCATCCGGGGACTGAAAGGGACGCGAGAAGAGAAGGGCCCGAGCGACGAGAGGCGACGGATGTGTCGCGGGAGAGTCTGCTCTATTTTGCTGTATATATTATCCTGTTTTCTGATTGTTTAATATACCATTAACCAAGACATCTGGCTCCTGTTATTTTTCCCCCAACCCGTCACAAACCCAACATCAACCAGTCGGTGAGTTATTTTAAATAATTCTCCCTTGAGTAGTATCTAATTTTTTAATAATCTTTTATTTAACATAGTAATGTCATTATTTTAAATTTATTATACGATCGGTTGGCCGTCGTTTCAATGGTGCCAACGGTCTCCTTGAGCACGTGATTTGATTTTGCAGGGGGGTAGAGGGGACCAAGGCAAACAAAACATAATACAGGGTGTCCGCTGACCCGGGAAATCCTGGAAAACTCAGGGAATTAGAAAATGCCCTGGAAAACCTTGAAAACTCAGGGAATTACAAAAATATTCTGGAAAAATATAATTTTGTACGTAATGTTCCGGATTTTTGAACATTTCTCGAAAAAACGCCCAAAAAGAACCTTAAAAAGGTTTGAATTCCCGGTTGCAGCCGTTTTCGTTTTCAAAATAGAAATCCCGGGGAAAATATTACCGCTTCCCGATGTTTGCCTGTAAAGTGGGCATTTTGACAGTGTGGATGCGGGTAGAAAAAACAACTTTGCAGTCGGTTCGCGATCGCGTATTTCGTACTTCGCATCAATATCCTTAGCTATAAATGCTTGTTTTTGGAGAAAGGGTTCTTTTATTGTAGTTCAAATGCGACCAATATTTTGCTGGCAAATTAAAAGATTTATTAGAGGAATTTCTTGTTGTTTGCAAGAAGGGAAAATAGAAATTTATAGTTGGAACTTAAAAGAATTTTAATATCAAACAAAGAATTACAAGGTGTGTAGATAATAGGGTATATGAAAGTTTTAAAGTAAATAATATTATTTAAGCATTATTTAAATTTTTATCAGGTAGAAAGTCTTTTAAAATGTTCCATATGGGTAATTTTTTGGGGGTTGAAATTAAACTTAGGCTAAAGTTTTTTATTCCTGTCAGTGTTTTACTTTTTCTTTTCCTGCATTTTATACATTTTAAGACAATACATTGTAGAATAACTATTTATTATTATTTTCAATTTTATTGAAAGTATATGGTAGGATTTTTTTTTTCATTTTTTAAAAATTAATTCTGTCTATATAGGTTCATTTATTTAAAAATTAAATAAAAATATTTTGTTAATATACGAGTACTATATATTAAATTTTTATTCAAACCCCTTTTTTGAAACTAGGATCTTTTATGCAGTTATTCTGAAAGTTCTTTAATTTTTTTTTCCTCAAAAAGTGTACAAACCCTGTTATGAGGATTTTCTAAATTGCAAAATTTTTACTGAAAGGTTGCTTTGAAGCAACTTAATAAGATGATAATACAGTGGGGTTTTTTAAATATTTTTTCATAATAACCTGTATTAGATATCCATGGGTGCCACTCTTCCGTCCCCAGGACGGAATTCCGTCTTTTTAAAATTTCAATGAACGGAATTCCGTCCCAGGTATATTACGAAACGCAAAATTAGTACTAAATTACAATACCTACATTGCACATTTGGTTCAATTCCGTTAACGTTCCTGCTAAATTGCCATGCTTTTGAGAATGTCATACATTCAAGTATCAACATTTTTTTATTTTTATTGAAAATATGAATAGTTTTTGATCTAACTAAACATTTTAATCTGAGTCTAAAATTGTTTTAGCAATATATTACTACTTTTTTGGTATCCAAAGGAGCATAGCGGTATTTAGCGGGAACATTAATGGAATTGAACAGCACATTTTGACCACAAGTAACATGGTTTTACTCACATACAGCTTTATCTTGATTTAGAATTTAAGGAACTATGAGTTTTCATGATATTTTATGAATTTTCATGCAATTAAAAAAATTGCTAGACTGGATGGAAATGATGAACACGATACTTTAAAGTTCCGTCTTGCAAATTTTGAAAAGTGGCACCCATGGATATCTGATATGATTTTAGATCCTAAAAAACTTTCAAAAATACTAACTTATTACTTTTTTTCTTTAGTAAAAATTTTTGATCAATATAATTTTTTGCAATTTAATTATTATTTAAGTAATTCTTTAATTATTCTGTTAACGTTTTAAGCTGTGTAAAAAAAATTGTCTTTCTTAAATTATGTGAAAAGGTACTCCTTGAATTTTTTAAAATCCCTTCCTTTATTTTGATTTGTGAAAATTTGTACGAACCCTGGATTTTGAAACATTCCAGTTTTTAGAGTGCCGGATAAGGGGTAAATGTATAAAAAAAAATGCTTTAAAGTTTTAGTTTGACTGAACCTGGAAAATCAAAAAATTTGCCCTGGAAAACTCAGGGAATTTTTAGCTTAGAATTAAGTGGACACCCTGTTAATAATCTTTTATTTAACGTAGTAATGTCATTATTTTAAATTTATTATACGATTGGTTGGCCGTCGTTTCAATGGTGCCAACGGTCTCCTTGAGCACGTGATTTGATTTTGCAGGGGGTAGAGAGGACCTAGACCAGGGGTTCCCAAACTTTTATGGTCCGTGGACCCCCTGACGACATTTTTCATAACCCGTGGACCCCCTGTCTTACGGACCGTTCAAAAAGTAGCTAAAATTCTTATGTTTATGAAACATATTTCGAAACCACGCATAAATTTTGTAATTTTTTTCAAGCGGTTTTTTTTTGTGCATTGATTTCACACTTTTACATATATTTTTTTAAATCTCTTTTTTTTTTATTATTTTTACCATTCATATGGTTACACAATATTTTAAGGAAATTATAACAATCAAACATTTAAAAATTTTGAAATAAGAATAAATCTAAACTTTTAATATCACTACATTTTGAGACACAAAAACTTAATTTTAACAATAAGTTTTGGTCGCAAGCTTGTCAAAGTTAAGGGCTTATGAGAGTGAGTTATTCATTCACTAAATCATAAATTTTCAGAAATAATAATAATTAATATACAATTAATATAAGAGACTGCAGTGGCGTGTATAGAAATTTATTTCGGGAGGGGCCGAAAATTACTCCTCAGCCCCTCCCACACATATTTAATAGGTCTAATGTAGCTTTTTAATACATTTTTAGGTGATTATGTAAAGCCTAAAAAACATAATGTAAGAAAAGTTGTGGTAACAAAATTACAAGTACCAAAGGGGGTCTGTGAGTGCTCCCCATAAATGTTTTGGAAAATTGACTCAAATTATCAGGTTTTTAACTAGTTTTGGTACAATTAGTCTGAATTTTGGATATACATTTTTATATAGGATTTGCATTTTGATGAACTTAATATTAAAAAAGTTATGAGTAATAGAGTTCTAATTACAAAAGGGTATCCTTCCCCTGAAAATTTTTGGAAATAACTACTCTAAAAACAGGTTTTCAACTTGTTTTTTATATACTTTGTCCGAATTTTGAACATACATTTTTAGGTAGGATTTGGATTTTCATGAACTTATAGTAATAAAATTGTTTGTTATGAAGTTCCAAGTACAAAAGGGGGGTCTGGGGTTCCTCCCTCAGAAAATTTTTTGAAATTTGACCCTAAAAAACAGGGTTTTAACTTGTTTAGGATTTCGGGGGGGGAGGCAGGCCCCCCTTTATATATGCCTCTGAAAGACTGGAAGCACTCGTGGCCCGCGGGGCTGGTCGGGGGCTCTTCATAGCGATAAGAGAGAAAAGATTCCATCGCCCCTGCTCGCGTTGCGAGGACTCGGTGATAATCAACTTTTTATATTACTAAAATTTGAAACTTATCAAAACTTTTCATTTTAATGAAATTTTACCCGTGGACCCCCTGGAAGTTGCTATGGACCCCCAATTTTCATTTTCATGCCCGTGGACCCCCTGGGATTCGCTGTGGACCCCTGGGGGTCCATATGGACCACTTTGGGAACCGCTGACCTAGACAAACAAAACATATTATATATAAACATATTATATACGTTTATATAAACATATAAACTAGACAAACAAAACATATAGAATAAAAAAAATTATTGCATGATAGTCCAGGCAACGAATGCTCAAAAAAAGGTATAGAGGGAAATTCTTGGAGCACAATTTTTGACTTCGGAACTTTGTTTGGACTAGTTAGGAGGTGAACATATCAAAAGTCCCCGCCCGTAGCCCTGCCGCCAAAGTGAGGGGGGTTGTTTGAAAGTCTCATTTTTCCGTTTTTGGCTAATTACTCTTACAAAATGCATCCCCATGAAAAAGTTTCAATTATCTCTTTTAAAGTAGATAAAATTTGCAACAATTTAAGACCATTCCCAGGTTTATACGTCGAATTGATCCCGAGTTACATCTCTTCAAAATTGAGAAACTTTTCCCAAAATTCGAAAATTTGAGAAAAAGTCGTTTTTAAAGCAATTTATTGGCTATATTACCCATATAAAAGGAAATTAAAGGCTATAACCTTATAAGGCACTTATTTAGCTTTAATTTAAGGCCTGAACCAAGTTTGTGAGATCAATAGTTCTCACGCTATCTGAAAAAACAAATTGGGAAAATTGGATTTTCCCAGTAGTGCAGCCTACAGGTTTGTAGGTACAGTAAAAGAGAAGAAAAGTCGTAAAACATGAAAGAAAAGACCACTCTAAACAAAATGAAAGCTGATTAAACTTGCTACAAGAAAGTCCCCGCCCGTAGTCCTTATGCCGGAGGGAGGGAGGATGTTTGAAAGTCTCATTTTTCAGTTTTTGGCTAATTACTCTTACAAAATGCATCCCCATGAAAAAGTTTCAATTATCTCTTTTAAAGTAGATAAAATTTGCAACAATTTAAGACCATTCCCATGTTTATACGTCAAATTGATCCCAAGTTACATCTCTTCAAAAATGGGACATTTTTCCCAAAATTCGAAAATTTGAGAAAAAGTCGTTTTTAAAGCAATTTATTGGCTATATTACCCATATAAAAGGAAATTAAAGGCAGGCTATAACCTTATAGGGCACTTATTTAGCTTTAATTTAAGCCCTGAACAAAGTTTGTGAGATCAATAGTTCTCACGCTATCTGAAAAAACAAATTGGGAAAATTGGATTTTCCCAGTAGTGCAGCCTACAGGTTTGAAATAATATAAGACTTCACTAGAATAATATAAGAACTCAAGAATAACAAGAATATTATAAGAACTGACTGAAAATTTCAGAATAAGCTCTCTATGATGTCTATAATCAACCCTGAAAAGTCCCCAGAAATCCCCAGCGGGCTTCATTCCAAAATGGCGGTTCAAAGATGGCCGCCAAGCAATCAAGTTTTTTTGCCATATCTCAGTCAAAAATAAATATTTTTTAATTCTGTAAAAATCAGTATACATAGCAATAGAACCTCTTGGAGTTTCGCTCACTTTTCCCAGTGAAAAAATCGTATAAATATGGTTTAAAAGGGTGTAATCGACGCCAAATGGATTTTTTTTTTGTTTCTTTTCACCTAATTTGCCCCCACCTTCACCCACATAAAAATCCCCAAAAGCAATCGATATAAATTCATAAGTACTATAAATAAGGATTATTTCAAAACAAAATTTTTGAAAATCCGCTTATAATTCTTGCTTGCTTGCTTGAAAACTTGATTGCTTGGCAGCCATCTTTGATCCGCCATTTTGGAATGAAGCCCGCTGGGGATTTCTGGGGACTTTTCAGGGTTGATTATAGACATCATAGAGAGCTTATTCTGAAATTTTCAGTGAGTTCTTATAATATTCTTGTTATTCTTGAGTCCTTATATTATTCTAGTGAAGTCCTATATTATTTCAAACCTGTAGGCTGCACTACTGGGAAAATTGGATTTTCCCAATTTGTTTTTTCAGATAGCGTGAGAACTATTGATCTCACAAACTTTGTTTAGGGCTTAAATTAAAGCTAAATAAGTGCCCTATACGGTTATAGCCTTTAATTTCCTTTTATATGGGTAATATAGCCAATAAATTGCTTTAAAAACGACTTTTTCTCAAATTTTCAAATTTTGGGAAAAATTTCTCAATTTTGAAGAGATGTAACTCGGGATCAATTCGACGTATAAACCTGGGAATGGTCTTAAATTGTTGCAAATTTTATCTACTTTAAAAGAGATAATTGAAACTTTTTCATGGGGATGCATTTTGTAAGAGTAATTAGCCAAAAACGGAAAAATGAGACTTTCAAACACCCCCCCCCTCACTTTGGCGGCAGGGCTACGGGCGGGGACTTTTGATATGTTCACCTCCTAACTAGTCCAAACAAAGTACCGAAGTCAAAAATTGTGCTCCAAGAATTTCCCTCTATACCTTTTCGTTGCCTGGGCTATGAGGCACAACAGTTCTTCACAATCACATTTTATGTTCAAAAAACTTTATGATCTTTGAAATTTTTCCCCTGATCATCATTTTTCTAAATACCATTCCATTCCATTCTTTGGCTAAAAGAAAAGATTAAACTCACGTTTTAAAACTCACCCCATGGTTTAGGAAGTGGTCCAGTTTTTATCAAACTTATGGTGTAAAGAGAACGGATACTGCTGTGCTTCATGCAATATTTTTTTTCATTCTATTATGTTTTGTTTCGTTAACCGGGCATTGGGAAAACCACCTTTTGTAACGCTCTCGCACTACATTAGGTCCTAGCTCTTTAACGGTGCATCTGCGCAAAGGGTTTTTTAAACTGTTTGTTGTAAATATTTTTTCGTTTGTTACTTCATTTGTTTTAACCGAAGTATGGTCAGTAGGGTGGTCCATATTTTTTGAAATTTATTGCTCTCACTCTCTAAATTTGTTCCATTATATCTAAAAATAATTCTGGTAAAATGTTATCACTTTCAAATGATATTTATTGGTAGCTCATGTAAGTTAAAGTTTGAAAAAATTTTAAAAAATGACCAATTTTCAAAATTAATAAAAAATATATGTTTCAAGATTTATATTGTGATAAAACTGTTTCAAATGTGTTATTTAAGACTTATTTAGATGGTTTATATTTTTTATGTATATTAACTACTCTATAGCCCCTATAAATTATTAGTGAAAAGTACACTGTTAAAAAAACCAGTTCAATATTTCACCAGAATTCTGGTGAAAAGTTTGAGATTTTAAGGCTTGCACCAGAATTTCGGTGCTATGCAAAATCGTTGCCATCGAAGAAAATATGGTTTCACCGAAATTCTGGTGAAATATCTTAAGGGTTTCGGTGCGGCCTGATTGAACCGAGAATCGAGATTCTTGATCCTCCATCAGCCATTTTGTCGATTTGTTGTCGTGACTCGTGGAAATTGGATTGCTGTGGATTCATTTAAAAAGTAAGTGTTGAGTACTACTATTGAAGTATGATTTTTATGTTTTTGTTGTTGGCTTAAATTTTATTCTAAGAGATAATTAAATTGGAATTAATAAAAGATAAAACAATTATTCTTAAAGATGCATTAAAACTGTTGTTCTGATTATATTGTAGAAATAAAAGTTTTTGAATGCATTTGCTTATGTTAGGATGTTCTGAATGTCAATTTTGATTATTTTAGACCCAACTAATTTATAAACATATATGCTGCTTATCGATTTATATATTATTTTCATGTATTGTTCACTTTAGTTTATAACTTCATCACAATTTAGTTTTTGTCAATATATCTATGCATGTTTCGTTCATCTACATGGATCGTTGCGATCCCAGGTGATATAGATATTTTTCTTGTTCTATTTGATTTCATTAATTGTAAATAAATTTGTTATTCAAAAAATTTGTTACCAATTCAAAAATATTTAATTATGTTGGAAAGATAGAATGTTATGTAAGGAAATTATTGAATTTTTCTTTTTCATCTCTAAAAATATGATATTAAAGTAAACATGAAATTTTATTTATAGAATTCTGATTTGATTTGTTTTGTTGTTTGGATCATTACATTAAAAACATCTCCCTTATCATTTATAAGTTTAAACATATCCTTTAACTAATTAGTAGCATTTAAATTAGAATTTCATCTTTCTCTGGCATTAGGAACTAATGAAGTATGTAAAATATTTTCACTCGTTATTTAAGTAAGATGATTTAAGTGAAGCATTGAAAGAGTTTCTCGATTTTTATCAAATGCAGTAAAATTTTTCAATGGATTTCAGTACAAACCCAACATGTATGTGCTAGTTAATTTTGAAAAATGCTATTTCTAGACAAGTATCAATTTTATCAGTTTACAAGTTTAAGGGATATTCTGTTTTAATCGCTAAATACATGAGCTTGGATCATTAATTTCTCTTAGTGTATATACTGTCTATTAGTGTATATATTTATCTTATGTATGTAACTGTTGGAAATTCAAACTGTTCCGATTCTATCCCATGAATAAATTGCTAGTTCTTGCTAATTAATAGTTGTTTATGTATATTTTAAAACCTATCTTGTTATTGTAGCAATAATTTAGGAATGTTCTGTAATTCAAAGTGAGTACAGAACTCAAGTTACTCCTTATAAGAATCTGAAATAGTTAAAATGGTAAAATCTCTTTACATTATTGGTATTTTGATATGGATTTTTTTTAAATAAATATAATTTCTTCCAAAAAAATTGTTGATATTGTTCATGTTTTATATTCATTTTATAAGTTTGAGAAGTTGGTAAAATAAATTTTCTGTTATTATGAAATTGTATTTTTTAATTAGAGTATAACCTTGTTATCTCAAAAAACCTATTTATAGTACATAAAAAAATTTACCTTCAAATTGATTATTTTTATATTATTCCTTGTTATCTTATGTAGAAAAAAACTGGGTTCCTTTGGTTTAGAGATAATAAGGTTATACTTATACACATAATTTAAAGAAAAAAAAGTTCAATTTTATAATATAAATCTACATTAGACATAGTCTGACTGCCTGAAAAAAAATTTCAAAAGAACTTCAAACCTAAATGATTATACCTTACAGATTTGGCACAAAACGCTTTTTCAGCTTATATGAATTACCATACTGAAAATAAATGAAATTTTGTGTAAAAAAAATGAGTGTTAAGGAATATGAACAAAATAATTTTAAAAAAACTAGTAGGTAAATGCATCCTAATATAATACTAATAGAAACACCTTATTTTCTGTCAATGTAGAGCCGATGCTTCTGATATCGCCCATCTCGGTTCAAACTTTCACCGTACTCCCGGTGCTTCCCATATCGCCTATCTCGGTTCAAACTGTCACCGTATTCCCGGTGCTTCCCATATCACCTATCTCGGTTCAACCTGTCACCGCGGACTCGGTTCTTTCCGTATCGCCGATTTCGGTTCAAACTTCTACCTATTCTCGGTGCTAGGATGGGCACCGAAAACCTGGTGCAACTTTTCGCCACATTTCGGTTGCAGCTTTTTTTGAACCACTTTTAGGTGAAAGGTTGAACTTTTTTTCTAACAGTGTACTATTTGGGGACGTAGCACTCACCAAAGCTTATATAATGCACTACCGGTGGACGTAAAGAATCAAATTCCGAATTTCTGCAAAGAAACTCCCTCGAATGATGTCATTTGGTGTTAAATTGATATTTTAAATTAAAGGCCAGTGAAATAACAGTAATGAGGCCTTTCACTGAACTTTTAATGTAAAAAGGGCTTTACTACAAAAACACTTATTTTTAACTGATCAAATCCAAAATTGGTCTTAAAAAGGAATTGTACTTATTTAGATAAAAAACTTTGAAACTTTTATAGGTTTCATTTTTTATATGCAGAACTTAATTTTAAACCGTACAGATAGGAAATTACAGATAATATTCTTTATCTTTCACCAGAAAAAAAAAAGAATTTCTTTTTTTAAAGTTATAAAAATTGTTTAATACTTGTGAATTTTTGTTAAATGGTTTAAAATTGTTTCATGTATCGAGTTGATGTCATTATTACTATCAAAATAAAGAATTATATGTGTTTGAATTTTAGTTATGTTTAAATTTCAATCTTGAAGGAAGAAGTTTTTAACTAAACTTTCTTTCTAATATGTTAAGAAGAGGGAAATTTTATAAATGTAAAAAAGAAAATCGATTTTCCCTTCTGGTATAGGAATAATGTCATTTCCGACCTGCACGGTTTGAAATTAAGTTCTACGCATAAAAAATGAAACCTATAAAAGTTCCAAAGGAATGAATGAATTTCAAAGTTTTTGATCTAAAAATACAATTCCTTTTTTAAGACAAATTTTGGGTTTGATCAGTTAGAAATGAGTATTTTTTTAGTAAAGCACTTTTTACATTAAAAGTTCAGTGAAAGGCCTCATTACTGTTATTTCACTCGCCTTTATAATTTAAAATATCAGTTTAACACCAAATGGCATCATTCCAGGGAGTTACTTCGAAGAATTCGGAATTTGATTCCTTACGTCCACCGGTAGTGCATTATAAGCTTCGATGAGTGTGAGGTCACCAAGTAGTACTTTTTACTCTTAAATTAAAGGGCAATAGAGTACAGTTAATACATATAAATAAATATAATTCATCTAAATAAGTACTAAATATAGTTTTATCACAAAATAAATCTTGAAATATATTTTTTTCATATACTGAAAATTGTTCATTTCCCCCTTTAACTTTTTAGCATAATTTCTTACTATCATAGAATGCCTTGTAATAGTTTCTGATTGTTGTAACGACAAAAATTACATTACAATCTAGTTAACTCATAAATGTTAAAGCCGTGCACATCATCTGTTGGTATGGTTTGAGATTTATCAGCTAAAAAATTTCATCTTGAGTATTGGAAAAAATACTTAAAAAATAACAATTTAACTTTAACACGAACATTTTTATCACATTTAATTCAATTCAAAGCGCAAAACAACACTGACTTAAAAGTCACATAGCAACGTGGTTTGTATCGGTTGATTCCTGTTGTATCATATGTGATACAAACAAGTTTCAAAGGTCCTTACTAATGAATATATCATTAAAAAGTTCTGATTTTGGTGTTATTTGTTTACTAACAAAGAAAATGTATATCTTAAAAATAGTCAAATTATCGATAAATATTAAAAAATTGACATATTTAGACAATGTGTCGACATTTTGTTTTTATTCTAAAAAAGGCTTCTAAAAATCTTAATATTGCAGAAGTATTAATATTTACTGTATAAAAAGAAAATTATATGTTGTTTTTCACTACATGTTACATGTGATGCAAGCGGTTTCCAAACATTTTTAGCAATACAGAATTTTTTTAAAAATCTGAAACTTTTGTATCACATGTGATACAAGGGGACTGAAGTCGAAGAGGATAATTTAAACAAGGTTTCATTCAATACAGTTAACCAATTCCAGGGGTTCCCAAACTTTTCGGGTCCTCCGCCCCCTTAGAAATTTTCCCCCAAAGTTTCATCAACATTTCATAGAACTCCAGATCAACGTTTTGTATTAAAAATACTTTATTTTATAACCCAGGAAAATAAAATTTTGAAAATCTACTATATGGATGGATGGACAGTATTCAAAAGTTGTTTTCAATGACCCTTAAATTTAATTTAAAATTATTTGGATAATTTTTCGAACTCTACACTTTTATAAAATGCAATTCCAAAACAATTCTGAAACGCTTTGTGTGTTACCCAGGGCAAATACCCCCTTTGCTAGGAAATTCGGTATCCCACCTGAAATTTTCCTGTTTTCATCTCGAAAATTACTTAAATTATTGATATCTCAATCCAGAGGTAAAGGGGGGTATCCTCCCCGGAGAATTTCTGAATTTTAGCATGTTAAAAAGTGATTTTAAGCTACTTTTACGAGATTTTCGAATATTTTTTTATACATAACTAGGGGGCCTGCCCCCTGCTCGCTATCGCTCACCAACCCCTGGAACTGCTTTGCAGTTCTTTTCAGATCGCTTCGCGATCTTGGCGAGCAGAGCTCGCTTGTTCATCTCAACAATCCAACAGAGCCCTTTTCTCGGCTTAATGGACTCTTTAATGCCTGTCTGGTTCGAGACTTCACGGAACCAACAAGTGACCTACAACTGAGCTTGCGATTGGTTACCACAGATACTACACTAGTAGATCTACTAGTGTAGTATCTGTGGTAACCAATCACAAGCTCAGTAGGTCACGTGTTGGTTCCGTGTGACGTCAGCCGGTTAGAGTCCATTAAGCCTCTTGTAATACCGAAAATACCTCTCTCTTGCTTATCAATAATTTAATTGAAATGTTAAAAAAATATTCAGCAAGTCTACTAATAACCATCAACCACTTTGTAGAAAAAAGCATTGTTGAAAATATAATAAATCAGACTCATCATAAAACACGCATGAAACTGTCTGTTTCTCTAGTGAACGGCCAGAAAGAGAAGAAAAAATTAAAACTTTAAATCTTAATAATTCCAAAACTAATTAAAATTTTTGAAAAAACAAAAAGCCAATCTTTTTATAAAAAATATTTGTATGTGTCTTTAAAATATCATAGTTCTACTATGATTAGTTTTGCTTTTATAATAAAATAACTCCTTGTAAAACGAAAAACGTGGGGCTCATGCATTAGGTATTTAATTCAACAGCTTCTCTCGGTATTATGCTTCTTATTTTTTTATTAATTATGGATATATTAGTAAATTGAGTGGCCAATACAGTAGTAGCTGTAAATATTATTGCATGAGCCCCACGTTTTTCGTTTTACAAGGAGTTAGAAGCAAATTATTTTATACTTTTTAGTGCATTTTAAAAACGTGGTTTTTAAAAAGTTTTTTTTTTATTTAATAAATTATTTTCTGCTTTTTAGTTCTGTGATCAAAATTTCAAGTCTCCACCTCATCGGGGAGTAAGTTCAAAATCGATTTCTAAATAAGCCCCTCCCCCTGGGGGTTCAGGGGAAGCAAAGGTAACCAAAACAACGAGATAATATCGCATTGTCATCCAGATCTGAACTGTGTTCAAAATTTCAAGTCTCTACCTGAACGGGAAAATCGATTTCTAAATAAGCCCCCCTGGGGGTTCAGGGGAAGCAAATTTAAACGAAACAACGAGATAATATTGCATTGTTATCCGGATCTGAACTGTGTTCAAAATTTCAAGTCTCTACCTCATCGGGAAAATCGATTTCCAAATAAGCCCCCCCGGGGGTTCAGGGGAAGCAAATTTAACCGAAACAACGAGATAATATCGCATTGTCATCCAGATCTGAACTGTGTTCAAAATTTCAAGTCTCTACCTCTTCGGGAAGTTAGTTCAAAATCGATTTCTAAATTCCACCCGAACAGACAGACAGAGAAACAGACAGAAGGACAGACAGAGGGACAGACAACAAAGCGACCTAATAAAAACGTGGTAAAAAACAGAAAAACCGTCAAAAATTTCGAAACTTTAAAACTTAATTACTCAAAAACTAATTCGAAATTCGAAAAAAGGGCGATTTGGTGCAAAACTGCACATCTAAGAGTATGTGTCTGCAAAAAATCATATTTCTGCTGCTAATAGATTTTACTGGGGGCGAACTCGCAGCAGAAAAAAATAATTTTCGACTTTGACATTAAATAACTCTAGAACTAATTATCTCATCAATTAGCTTTTAGAACCAAAATGATTCTCATACATTTGTCTAGAAATGTTTAAAATTTCACAAATTTCCGTGGAATAGTTTTTGCATAGTGAGAGTTCAAAGTGTTCAAAAATAAAATTTTCAAAAGCAGCGGCGCCGGCGGCGGTCACTGTTACTTTTTTTTTTAATATAGAGAGAAAAATGACATTAAGCAATTAAAAGTTGTCGAATTAGTTTTGGAGTAATTAAGTTTTAAAGTTTCGAAAATTTTGACGATTTTTCTGTTTTTTCGTTATAAAAGCAAAACTAATCACAGTAGAACTATGATATTTTAAAGACACATAGAAATAATTTTTATAAAAATATTGGCTTTTTGTTTTTTCAAAAATTCTAATTAGTTTTAGAATTATTAAGATTCAAAGTTTCAATTTTTTCTTCTCTTTCTCGCCGTTCACTAGAGAAACAAACGAGTTTTATGCGTGTTTTATTGATGAGTCTGATTTCTTTTATTTTCAACAATGCTTTTTTCTACAAAGTGGTTGATGGTTATTAGTAGACTTGCTGAATATTTTTTTAACATTTCAATTAAATTATTCCGAGAAAAGGCTTCTGCTGGATTGTTGAGATGAACAAGCGAGCTCTACTCGCAAAGATCGCGAAGCGATCTGAGAAGAACTGCGAAGCAGTTAAGAGGGTTGGTGAGCGATAGCTCACCTATGTGTGATTTCTTTTATTTTCAATTTAAGTTAGGAAAGTAATATTTCAGCAATAGTTTTTTTCGGGATGATTTGGATTAAATTATTTATCAGCAAGAGTGATAAGTAGTTTCGGTTGTAAAGGAGCATTAATTAAGCCTACCAGCGGGGTGATTGGTAAGATGGAACAAGCGAGCTTTGCTCGCTGAGATCGCGAAGCGATCTTAAAAGAACTGCGAAGTAGTTCCGGGGGTTGGTGAGCGATAGCGAGCAGGGGGCAGGCCCCCTAGTATAGTAAAAAAACAGAAAAACCGTCAAAAATTTCGAAACTTTAAACGTAATTACTCCAAAACTAATTCGAAATTCGAAAAAAGGGCGACGTGGTGCAAAACTGCACATCTAAGAGTATGTGTCTGCAAAAAATCATATTTCTGCTGCTAATAGATTTTGCTGGGGGCGAACTCGCAGCAGAAAAAAATAATTTTCGACTTTGACATTAAATAACTCTAGAACTAATTATCTCATCAATTAGCTTTTAAAACCAAAATGATCCTCATACATTTGTCTAGAAATGTTTAAAAATTTCACAAATTTCCGTGGAATAGTTTTTGCATAGTGAGAGTTCAAAGTGTTCAAAAATAAAATTTTCAAAAGCAGCGGCCGCGGCGGCGGTCACTGTTACTTTTTTTTAATATAGAGAGAAAAATGACATTAAGCAATTAAAAGTTGTCAACGCCCTCCAATTTTCTATCAACACCCCCCCCCCTAGAATATTTCAACGCCACTTTGGGCACCACAGATTCTATACAATCGAAGTATTAAATAAGTTGTAAATGTTCAAAAAGATGATTGATATTGATAGGGGTCTCCTCAGTGCAAATAGGTCTGTATAACTTGACTATATTGAATCGCCAGGAATAACTCCAAAAAATAGGAAATTGACTTTTTCTGCGCAAAAAAACCTCCAAACTTCACAATATGAGGGAGAAGAGGGGGGAAATACCTGTAGGCAGATATAGCCCCTTGAAGTTGCGAAATCGATGTTCATTCACTGTATCTTTTGATTAAAATTGAAATTTTAGTTAAATTTCTCTTTCTCTAATCATAATTTGTGCTGTAAACTAAGTTAAAATAAAATTTAATTTTAATTTAAAAGTGTTTTCATCTTTTTTTTATCCAGTGAATATATGGCTCCATTGATATTCACTTACTCTATTGATAGGGCTTTAATGACTCAGTTTCATAATAATTTTTAATTTTATTTCTCCCTGCTTTTCTATTTTTCACTTTTGTGCTGTAAGCTAAGCGGACATACAGTTTAATTGTTGAATAAAGTGGTTTTTAAGATTTTTGTTCAGCTGAAATTTCATAAGGTTGAAGAAGGGAATAAGTCCATCATCATAATTTATTATTTGTAAAACATTTTTAAATACACTTATAATTTTTTCGAGGATTTTTCTGCATTCTTAACAGTGTCATGAATTTCCTGTAAAAGATTGATGGCTATAGGATAAAAATTCCATTACTCTTATAAAGTTTTTATCGATTTTCTCAAAATTTCGTTTTTGGACTTATTCCCTTCTTCTAACTGACGATTAAATTTCAGTTCATAACAAAATAGAACAAAAAGTTCTGTGGGAAAATTGTCGCCAATATCATAAACTCATAGAAAAAGGTTCATAAAAATATCTCAATTATTCGATGAGACATTAACAACCAAAGTTAGAACTTTTTTGAGCCTTGAAAAAGGGGCCGTCCACAAATTTAGTGATAAATGCCATTGAACTCATCACACTGCCCGCCTATCACTGCGGGCATTATCAATAATTCCCGGTTTATCGTTTTGCCCGTAGCACATATGCATCATTAATAATTAAATGATAATTTTTTTTGCTTTACTAATATAGTTGAATAATTTTCAGGTATGGATTCTCGCGACCAACTACCTTCACCGCCATCGCTCCAATCCTTAGCGTGTGACGTGAAATATCCCCATGGAAACTACCTGTTTCATCAGTTGGTGCTCGACAACAATGATTCCGAGCCAAGCAACGAAAGCAACATCCGCGCCGCACTGCGGTCGTTCCCTGCCGATCGAGTAAATGCGAGGAACGACGAAGGATTCACTCCTCTTCAACTGGCTGTGATGAGGCGAAACATTTTCATGGTCAAGATGTTGCTGTCGAGCCTGCCAAACACCGTCGATGTCGATGCCGAGTGTCGAATAGGAACTGCCCTGCATTTAGCGACCGAATGTCATTTTGACAGTGCGAATGCCGAAAACAATTCCGACAAAACCGGTAGTTTGGAAATAGTGATAGCTCTAGTAGAACATGGTGCTTCTCTAGATGCTGTAAATAGCTATAAAGGAGCACCACTTTATATCGCGGCTGCATATAAAAAAATCGATATAATCGAGCTGTTAATCAGCAAGGGTGCATCTTTGAATGCTGAAGATGAGTTCGGAAGGACCCCTCTTTATTCTGCAGCGAGATGTGGGAGTTTGGAAGCGGTCAAAGTTTTAGTAGAAAGCGGTGCCGATTTAGATAAGGGTTTCGATGATTTTAAACCACTTCATATTTCAGCTAGGCTAAATCGAGTTGAAATACTCAAGCTGTTAATCAGAAAAGGCGCATCTTTGAATGATGAAGGTGGGTTTGGAAAAACCCCTCTCCATTCTGCTGTGCATGGTGGGAGTTTGGAAGCGGCCGAAGTTTTAGTAGAAAGCGGCGCTGCCTTAGATAGGGGTATCCAGGGTTTTACTCCGCTTCATCTTGCAGCAAGGCTAAATCGAGTTGAAATTATCAAGCTGTTAATCAGAAAAGGTGCACCTGTGAATGCTGCAGTGTTTGGAGGATACACCCCTCTTCATTATGCACTTGCAGCCGAAAGTTCGGAAGCAATCAAAGTTTTAGAAGAAGGGGGTGGCGTTTTAGGGGATTTAGATGATTTTAATGATAATTTTTAATTTACTTCTTATCTCTGTTTTTCTATTTTTTTGCTGTAAACTAACTAAGCGGACATAGTACAGTTTAATTGTCGAATAAACTGGTTTTTAAGATTTCAGATGAAGTTTTTATCAGCTTGAAGAAGGGAATAAATCCATCACTTTTTTTATTTTGTAAAACATTTTTAAATACACTTATAATTTTTTCGAGGATTTTTCTGCATTCTTAACAGTGTCATGAATTTCCTGTTAAAGTTGAATGGCTATAGGATGAAAATTCCATTACTTATATAGTAGGGTTTTTTTTTAATTTTCTCAAAACTTCGTTTTTGGACTTATTCCCTTCTTCTAACTGACGATGACGGTTCAATTTCAGTTCATAATTTTTTTTCAATTCTTTGCCATATCATTAAAGCGCACAGAAAAAAGTTTCATGAAAAATATTCGAAAAGATATTAGCATGTGAAAAAAGCACTTTTTCAGGCCTCTTAAAAAAAAAAAATAAACAAACTTAGGGATATCCAATTGGAGTCCCTTGTTGCCCTTTTGTGAGGATCACGAAGCCTTCTGAAAATGAGGTTTCCCCTAAAACCATTCAAAAGAACCTCTAAAACACTTCTTGGCAGGCTAAAATTCAAATATTTTTCTAGATGTAAATTTATTGTATACTTAATTTAATTTGGAATTAAAGTTAATTTGTCTTTATTTTCTTAGTCTTTGTGCTGTAAACTAAAAGCCAAAATAAAACTTGCTTTTAAATTAAAAGTGTTTGTAACTTTTTTATATCCAGGGAATGATTGACTCCATTCATATTCACTTATACAGTTTTTTTTCGACTTGCTGAAAACTTGGTTTTTGGACTTATTCCCTTTTCAAACTGACGATTCAATTGGCCTTTGTCTTTTATATGGAAAAAGGCTCAAAAGACTCTGATGGGTCTTTAAAAAAAGTTTAAAAGGTAAAACCTTTTTGAGGAACTTGGCAAAGCCATAGTAAAAAAGAGTTTCAAGGGATCTCCCTAAAAACATATTTTTAAAATTCAACCTTTTTTTTATTTAAAATATACTTTGCAACTTCTCATGCTCCACATAGTATAACATGATGCTTATAGATGTAAGTATGCACAGTAAAAATGTAATTTTACTTAGAAACAGAACCAAATCTAAAAGTTTAAACTGTAAACACAAAATTGTGTAAAATATTTAGGTTTACACAGTGCAATTAAAAAACAGGTGGCCAAACATTTGGGGAACAAATTTTGAAAAATAACCCCAAAAAGTAGTGTTTCATCCCCTTAAAGTAATGTTTGAAACACTTTGGGTTATACTCGAAGAAGATTGCTCCTTTTAAGTTTGCAGAATTTTCAAGGGAAAACCCTAGGTCTTATAATCATTCATATTATTATTATAATCATTATAAATTCTAAATTATTAATTCGAAATTATTGCACATTCTGTACAGTCGTGGAAAAAAAACCGTTACAGTGGACGGTGTGAGCAAACGGCTAGGGTTAGAAGGGTACTTTAAACGCCAATTTTCATGAAATAATGTCTGCTTGAAAATAAGCTATAACATAAGTTCTTAGGGGGCCGTCTTCATATTAAACGGAGCCCTAACTTTTTTTTTCTACGGACACCATCAAAGATTATTCTTGATTCTGAAAGTGCACCCTCTAAAACCCTTAAATACCAAGTTTCATATAATTTTGGCCAAAAATAAAGCCAGGAGGAGGGGTTGATCTACGTAGAATTTAGGTTGAAATCTCGTATTTCGTATATTTTGATCCCTATAGCCATTAACCCCGTGCAAGCAGTAGGAAATTTCAAACAGAAAATTTCAGCCAACCTCTAATCGCCAAAGTTATATAGCTTATGAAAATTACGGTAACCCGCAAAACATAATACATTAACTCAAACCTTTGCTCACATTTGTCATTAACACCTTGTAAATGTAGCCATGTGGCCCAACGGTTAGTGTGCTCGATCGCAAAGATTTAGACCCAGGTTCAAATCCCGTACCAACCCTGGGTGATTTAATTTTACAAATATAATTTTAAAAAGTTTAAAGATACCTCAAATTTATTAAACTTTTATTTGAAGTTATTGTTACAATACTCTTATTTTTTACTATCATTTTTAGCAAAAGAAAAGCAAATTAGAACTTTTTTGCGATGTGTAATATTTTTTATTTGTCATTACATTTTGATAACGTTTTAACAAAATATTTTTGTTTCCTTTGTTAAGTTATTTAAGGAATTTAACAACTTTCATACAAAAAAATACTTAACAATATTCAATTAAAAATTTCACCGGCATTTTTAAATTTGAAGTATGTTTGAATTACATGAATAAAAGTCACAAATTCAAAAAAGGCCAGACATTTTCCTAGTTTTTTAACAATTTCAAATTTAGTAAAGCCCATGCTTTCTCTACATAAATTTCAGAAAGGAATTTGATTTTAAATATAAGTCAGGTTTTAAGAATTTTTTAAAGCTTAATAAGAACGGTATTATCTTAAATTCATTGTCTATTAAATTTAATTCAATGTTTTAAATTTCAGTTAATTTAAGACTTTGATATTAATTGCAATCAAGATAAAAAAATGTAGAAAAATTATCAGCTAGCTGAAGAAATTGTGGAATGTTTAATACTACGTATTTAATTCGGTAATCACAGCATTTATGTAATTTGCACAACCCATTAATCGCACGTTTACAAGAAGTCTCGAAAGGTCCTTTCCCAACTTAACAAGGAGTTTTGTAAAACCATGGCAAACATGATTTTTATAGGAATTATTAATGGCCGCAAATGTAAACTGTGTCTGCTAGAGGACAATGTTCGCTAGTGAAGAGGTAAGGTTCAAATGTTTTAGTATCAATTTTTATTACATATTTGGAGAAAGCGCCGCTAACCTCCTTTTTCACATTCAATTCATTATTTTTCAGATCGTCTTTAAATTGGAAAGGGATTTGCTTTACTAATTATCATTAGAATTTAATGAAATTTGGTTTACAGGAGTTTACTTGTGCTCTCTCCAAATATGTAAAAAGAAATGTTATTTTTTTTTTCGTAGAATAAAGAAGTTAAACGTTTTCCCCTTCGCCTGCGAACATTGTCCTCTAACGGACGTGAATTCCCAAGAAACTGTTTTGTCTTGTTTTGTTTGGCAAGGACCTTTCGAGACCAGCAGCACCTACTATCCCGAGATCCAAAACCACCTTTGAGGCATGAGGTTTGAGATAATGGTCTCGGATACAATGTGCAATGAAATTAAAATAGACTGACATCATTAACTTAATGATAAATAAAATAGCGGTGACCACAAAATAAAGAGATTAACACTATAATTGAAATTCAATTACCACTTTTAATTTAACAATATTTCTTATATAATCAATAAATAGCTAGCATTGCTCAGTAATCGGAGCAATAGCAGCCAAAAGTGCTAAAGCCCTAAAACAGTTAATTAGGGGACGTCCATAAATTACGTGAGGTCAAAAAGGGGGATAAAATATATTCCGAGAATATTTACTTAGATTATTTTTTTATCAATGAGTTTTTAGACCTGGGTGGTGCAGAAAGGGCTATAGAGCAGAAAAATTACAGCCAAATTATATGTCTTAATTTCTAATCAGAGTTAATTACAACAGATTGTTCTGAAAATAGTTTTAAAAAAGGTATTTCAAAAATATATACAGATCGAAAAAAATTTACTTCAGTAAAATTAAGTTCTTGTAAATTGATTATTCTCTTCATGACACTGAAGGTTATATCTATTCAAATATTCAAAACCATGAAACTCAATATTTAAAGCTTGTCTTGTCATCAGCATTAATATTAATTAGGAATTTTATTCACTGAGCACAGCGCTTCGAAATTTAAAAAATTCTCTTTAAAAGTGATTTAAACTATGCACCCAATCTAATGAAATCTCAATATTAAATAAGAATTATAAACTAGTCAATTATAATAAGTAATAAGCATTATATTTAAAATTTTAATTGATATTTCATTTTTATATCTTAATATGGACATATTTTAAACATGCTAATTTCATGAATATTCAAAGAAAATTTTTATTTCTTAGCTAGAAAATCCTATTAGAATTATTATATAATTATTAATTTAAAAAACACCAAAAAATATCAAGCTTTCTGTATTAGAGTATTTTCACAAGAACTTCTAAGGCGCAAAAATCTGTTTTATTAATTAGTAAATTTTCTAGCTTTTATAAATAAGACCACTAATTTTTTTGCCTTTTCAAAACCAACTGTTAATTTTTAATAAATGGTAATAAAACTGTATAAATTTGTTTGAAATATATTAAAATGTATCCAACATTTATTCAGCTTTAAGTTTGTCTTTATCCCTATGGGGTAATTTAAAACATTGAGATTTTGGACTTTGAAAGACTTTTAACAACGGGGACAGAACCTGCAAACTAGCGATCACGAGCCTGTTACTCTACCGACTAGGCTACCATTTAGGAAATTCAAATCGGAAGAAAAAATTGCGCCAAAGCATAGATAAATAGCCAAATCTGTTTTAACTTCCTCGGAATTTAGCCAATTTTTTCCTCTTAGAAGTTAAGTCCCGCTAAATTCCTTCCAACTGCAAATTCCCCCCAGGGCTTTGTTTTTGACCCAAATTATATGAAATTTGGTATTTAGGGGTTTTAGGGGGTGCACTTTCTGGATCTCTAATGATCGTCGATGGCGTCCGTAGAAAAAAAAAAGTTAGTGCTTCGTTTAATATGTAACCGACCCCCTAAGAACTTAAATTATAGCTTATTTTCAAGCAGACATTATTTCATGAAAATTGGCGTTTAAATTATCCTTCTTACCCTAGCCGATCGCTCACAATGTCCACTGTAACGGTTTTTTTTTCCACGACTGTACTTGTGCAATTAACTATTTACAACTCGATTAAAACGCGTTTACCAAGCAAGTTATCGTATTTAATTTGTATCTCCTCTTGAGACACAAAGAAAAAGTTACTATCAGATTTTCATAAAAATCGGTATTTATGATCTAAATGGGGTTATAAAACATAATATATCGGTAATTTTTTTTAATTTAATTTTTTTGTGTGTTTTAGACTGTCCATTAGAATGGACGCTGGGTCTTAATCAAGCAAATTTATACCTGACTTTTGTAAAGAAGAATAGCATAAATATAGTTAAAATAGATACATAAACTCTTTAAATTTAATTTTTTTAAACAAAATGGTAGAATTTTTGTTGCAGGCTCTATTAAATCTTAAAATATCTATACTTTAAAGTTCTTAAAGACCTTCCTTCGATTCACATAGGGTATAATTAGTGAGCTAATTTTAATATAATTAATGAGCTTTTGCAAAGCAATTGTTTTGTGCAATTAGATAGTAATACTACATATTACACTAAATACACTTAACTTAATTTTTTGTGCAATTTTCACCCTCTTTTTTATCAGAGTGATAGTCGCCTTTTGATTATTGGCGTACTATCAACACTATCACCAATTATTTTTTATTGTGTAATATTTGTTGAGGAATTTATTTCTTCTTTACAGGAATAATAGATTTCAGACTATTTTAAAAGATTTTTAGAAATAAATATTTGAAAACGCATGAGTTGCATAAATTTTTCTCCAGTATTTGATTTTACGTCTTCTTTGATTAAGATTTAAGAATTTACGATACTAAGGTAAAAAAAAATTAAATTGTTTTAACAATCAACATTTTTGTTTCCGTCTTTATTTTGAGATAATTAATTCTTCTAATTAAACAGATTCCTCCTTACTAATATTATATTCTTTGACAACTGTAGATGTTGGCACCACAATGTATTTTATTAACTTTTTTACTAACGTTTGCCCTTGTCAACAGGAGTTGCTCAAAAATATGAAGAGCTAATAAGTACTGTTTTTTTTGTCAAACTAATTTATCATTCATACTTTATTATCTTGGCGAACAGACATGTCTAACGACATTATAGCCATCTAAGACTAAAATCCCCATCATCTGTCAGATGGGCCGCTGCTGAAACTGTAGATTTCATTATTGTACCATGTACCTGTTGCAGATATTCCTCGTTTATTTAATTCCTCTCTAAAAGGAATGTAGGTAAAATATCGATAAAATTATAGATTAATACTGCTTTAACAGACTCTGTTAACCTTAAAACTGGTGAATCTCCAACCCCCAAAATTTTAAGAAATAATAATAAACCCATTCCGGGTTTTTTTTTCCCAAAACTGGTGTCTAGATCTGATATTGGTTGTAAAATAGGACTTTCAGTGGACTGGAGGAGCATAATTGTCATCATTGTAGCTAATATCAAGATCAGATGCATCAGCACTCATAATAGCTTCGAAAATTTGCTATTAACACCTTTATCTGCATCCAAATAATAACTATTTCCAAATATTTTCTTACAAAATATGGACCAAAATACTAAATTACATTCTTAAAGTTAAAAATAAGGTACAATATGCCTTTAATCCAAAAATATATGAGTTATCTATTGCATTTAGAGCCAAAATAACCTGGAAATAACCTAGAATTTACAACGATAAAAGTAAGGAATTAAGTCCCAGTGTCCATTTCAATGGACACAAAAAGAAACTCATCAATAAGTTAACAATTTACGATGTCAGTATCACTAAATTATCTTAGTTACAAACTTTATACACTAATAAGCATATTTGATTTAGTTTATGGTAAAAATTATTATCAGAATGTGCAAAAATTAACAGAAAAAAACAAGCATACCCTTGACAGAACGTTTCCCGCCGAAAGCCATTTTTGAAAGGAAAAAAAACACCGCTCGTTCGGCACCCTGATACTTTTAAATTGTATAGATGGCAGCACTAAGCTGTCCAACGCAATGGACGACCGGTTTTAAGAACTTGGAATTGGAATTAAGATTTTTATAAGCAAATTAGGATTGTCCATTATAATGGACGCGGGGTCTCAAGAGGATCTGTTACGGGCAATTTGATAAATACTCGTTGATGAATGCCATTGAATTTATCCCGCCTCACTTCGGGCACTATTAATAATGACTGGTTTATCACTTTGCCCCTAACATATCTAGTCATTTTAAAAAAGGAGTTTAATATGCTTTATAAAATTTTAAATACGATCTGTAGACAACTTTAAAGTATGGTCTTATATCACGACCGTATAAACAGACTTTTATTTAGGGGTGTTTATTCGATTTCATTTTTGTAATTATAATGTCAAAATTATTATTTGTAAAATTTAGATAAAATGTTGTGTTTATTTTCTTGCCATTTGAATATTTTCATTTTTTCTATAAATTGTAATGAAATTGTAAATGTGTAAACATTTTGGTGTAACTACAGGGTGTTCCAAAAAAAGCCCCTAACTTTAAAAATCTATAATAAATAAACGAAAAGAGATAAAAATACGCCGTTGGCTGCATCCTACTTAGAATACTCACAAATTTTTGTATACAAAATTTTGAAAAAGTGCAGTTCTCGAACTTTCAGGTAGATGGCAGCACTACTCTTTGGATATTTTAGGGAAAAGAATTGTCTTGTCCCTGTGCTAAACTTTGTAGGGAAATCAAATATTATGAATAGAATCGATTCCAGAATCGAATGGGTAATTGAACCTTGGATCCCGTATACTATATCAGGATCGGCTTTAAAACAAATTTAAGTGATTAAATTTGTCAATAGGGAGGGGGTACATTGGAATAGAGAAATTTTTTAGTGTATTCGAGATTTAGGGTTAATTTCCATTAAAACCAGAGATGGGCGCAATCAGATTACTTTTATAATCAGATTAATAATCTGTTTGAAGTAATCAGAATTTATTTGTAGCTATCAATCTGATTACATTTGTAATCTAATAGAAAGTAATCTGATTACATTTTTAATCTGATTGAAAGTAATCTGATTACATTTGTCAATCAGATTACATTATTGTCAATCGGATTACTTTTGAAATCAGATTAACGCAACTTAATTACAGTGGTCCGCAACTCACCGGAAGTGGTTCTTAGCTAACCGGAAGTGACCCGAAACTTCCCGGATTGGTTCGCTAACAACCGGAAGTGGGTCGCAACTCACCGGAAGTACTCCGAAACTTCCCAGAATTGGTTTGCTATCAACCGGAAGTGGTTCGCAACTAACCGGAAGTGGTCCAAAACTTATCGGAAATGGTTCACATTTCACCGGAAGTGGTCAAAACTTACCGGAAGTGAAACATTACTTAACGGAAGTGGTCAGCAACTCTACCGGAAGTGGTTCGCAACTCACTTCCGTTAAGTTATGGTTCACTTCCGGTAAGTTTCGACCCATTTCCGGTAAGTTATGGTTCAATTCCGGTAAGTTTAGGACCACTTCCGGTAAGTTTCGGACCACTTTCGGTAAGTTTCGGACCATTTCCGGCAAGATGCGAACCAACAAGTAGATTCTGTGTGCCTTACTATTAATCAATCATAAAAAGTAATCAAGATTTATTATGATTACCTTTTTCTGTACCACGATTTTTGTTCATCTTGATGTACTCTAGCTCTACCTACCCTACCCAGTTTGTACTACGAGTTTATGACCACCCTGTATAAATTTATAAACACACGATTTAAATTTCCACCATTTCAAGAAACTGAGATATCATTTTAAAAAACTAATATTTCGATCGAATCAAATTTGGCTAAATCGAGATCAGCTCTCAGTGCTTCCATGCAAGCTCCACCAATAAGAAAAATAGTGAAACCGAGCAAATAATCGAGAAAAAATTCACCCTACTTATTAATGCCCCCTTCCCGAATGTACAAAAAATTGCTCTATTCCAATTTTCTAGAAGTTCACTCGCTTAAATTTCTTTAAAGCCGATCCTGATATAGTATACGGGATCCAAGGTTCAATTACCCATTCTATTCTGGAATCGATTCTATTCATAATATTTGATTTCCCTACAAAGTTAAGCACAGGGACAGGACGATTCTTTTCCCCTAAAATATCCAAAAAGTAGTGCTGCCATCTACCTGAAAGTTCGAGAACTACACTTTTTCAAAATTTTGTATACAAAAATTTGTGAGTATTCTATAAAAAAATTTATTTATTATAGATTTTTAAAGTTGGGGCTTTTTTTGGAACACCCTGTATGATGGTAAATAAAATTGTATTTTGCATATTATTCTGTAATTTTCTTATACACATAATACACAATTGAATACTATTTGGGTTCGAAAACCATTAGCTTCTATAAAAATTTCTATTTGACTGTTTTTTTATCTCAAAGATTGTTTTTCATCAACTCTTGTTTGAATGGCTTAAAAACCTGATGATAATAAATGCTTGTTTGGAAATAAACTATTAAAAAATGCAGATATATGGTTTAAATGGGGAATAGTATGTATTATATGATTCTTTTATATGCAAACTAATTGTATTTGATGAAAATACATTAAAAGAAGACACTTATTTAATAAGAAAACAATTGTAAATTCAGGATGAAACACTACATAATTTCAATAGTGTATTTAAGAAACAGAAAGGTAAGTGCATTTTTTATATTTATTCAATTGAACGTTCCCATAGAGATTGGAGACATGGAAATTGTACGTTACATTTGGAGTACATCCTCTACATTCAATGTTGCTTATACACTAGTCCTGATTTACAACAATCCCACATTAAAACGATTTATGTTCTACAGTGTATTAAAATTTGCTACCAAAGTTCTATAGTTACTATGTTCTCAATTTTATGAAATATCCTCTAACAGATCATTAATTTTTGTTAAAGTTTTATTTTTTGTTATATGCTCTGATATAACAGAAGTGTTACATGAAGAACTATAATCTTTAGCAATTAATTGGGAGTTAATATCCTAAATTGTCAAAGAGCAAATTTAAAAAATCTATGTAATGAATACGACCCTGTTTGGAATGTGTGAACCATATACAGCATTTCCGGTTAGCGCCAAAGAGGGCGCTGACATCTGGACAGCCGCCACCCTCTTCTGGTTTGGGGACTCGTCTGACCCCTTTAGGGAGATCGCTGTAACCGTGACCGGTTGGTTTGTTTTGACGAGCGAAGATCAAGCACGCTGCACGTGGAGAACGCCACATCAACCAGTCAGTGAGTTATTTTAAATAATTCTCTCTTGAGTAGTATCTAATTAATTAATAATCTTTTATTTAACATAGTAATGTCATTATTTTAAATTTATTATACGATCGGTTGCAGAGGCGTAACTAGGCGTCGGCGACGTCGGCCTCCGCCGACGGCCTCGCACTTTAAAGGCCTCGCAAGAATTTAAACTATTTGATTCCATGTTTAACTACAAAGATATAATGTCTGTTCAATTACGGTTTTTCATGTCTTTATTTATCTGGGACCCGTGCGCGAGCACTGAGCTATAAACAAACTGGAGTGACAACTGAGCGTGCCGAAACCGCATCACACCTTATCGAAGTTTGTGTCTACGCGGAAAAGATTTCCATCTTCTTTTAGTTTTCCCCATCTGTTGGCACAATTGTATGCACAGCATGATCGGACCATTCTAAATGTTGCTCAAAATATTTTTAAAAAAGGGGGTTTTCTAGAAATAGTTCAACTCACACAATGTTAGTCAATGGAGAAATTCGTTTGTTTTGCCCGGTTCGCTCAAGCGAACCGGGCAATTGTGACCATCCGCGCCGGCACGTTCGGTCGCATGTTATATCATCAGAGGTTGTCACTCCAGTTTGTTTATAGCTCAGTGTGCGCGAGGCCTTTTGTGGTGCCCAGGTGCAAAGATTTTTTTTGGAGCTGAAGCGCGAGGCCTTTTTAGAGTCCAAGCTTGAGGCCTCTTTTAGTACATTATACAGGGGTACTTATCAGCAGGGTATTCGAGCACCCCCATAATTTTTGTGTGGATGCGCAGCACGCTCCAGAAAATTTTCTCTCTAAACATTTTTTTTAAATGAGCTCTTAAACAAAATAAATCCTCGCTTTCTTCAAAACAATCAAAAATCTAACTTCTAAACTAGGGTCAAAAACCATTACTTTAGTCTTTAAATTATACCCGAGAGGAAGGTTAAAGTTTCTTAAATATGAAAATTTGTAGAAAATGGATAGGTTTTTAGGAGTAATGAGTAATTATCCCCCTAAAATGCAGTAGCTAAAAAATACACGGCCAATGGCTCAAAGAGATCAAATTTAGGGTCAAATTTCAAAAATTTTACTGGGGGAGAGCCCCCAGACCCCCTTCCAAAACTTCGGCGTCTGTTAACAGTGTTTTAATATTTATTGATAGTGACTATCATTTTTCAAAATGAAATTTTAATAATTCATAGTGAAGAAGAATAAGTAATAGTTTTTGAGGGTACCATGGCTTCCCAATTCAGGGCCATAATTTTGACATCAATTTTTATATTGTTTTCCCCTTGAAAATTCTGCAACTTATAAGGAGAAATCCTCTTCGGGTAAATTCTCCCAAAGAGTCTCAAAAGAAGTAAAAACAATACTTTATAGGGCCAAATTTCAAAAAATTTCCTGGGGGAGAACCCCCAGACCCCCCTCAAAAACTTTTACCTTGAAAATTTTGCCGCTTACAAGAAGCGGCTCCCTTCGGGTGTTTCCCAAAATGATTTAAAAACACTAGTTTAAGTGGGAAAATTTCAAAAAAAATTCTTGGGGAGGAGCCCCATCCCCCTTTGAAATAAAGACGTCTATTTAAAATGTTTTTTACCTTGAACATTATGGGGTTGACAAGGGGTTGTTCTCCAAAGTAATTTGAAAAAACAAAAGTAATTTTTTACCGGTTAAGTAACAGATTACCTGGACTAAGCTATTGATATTAATTTAGAAATGAATAAAAAGTAAAAAAGCAATAATCAGTTAAAATATTTATTTCTGTAATTAATAGTTTAATTTTACGAGATTTGTCAGTAAAATTGCCATTAGCTCTCTGTTTATCCTAAAGTACTAGATTTTATAATTAAATTAATTAAAATTTTAATTAATCTTAAGGAAAATGAATTAAGTTGTTAATTAATTAAGCTATTAATACTGTTTATTACAAAAAATGTCAATTACTTTACAATAATTCATTTTAAATCTGGTATTAGGGCCTCGCAAACCAGTTTCGCCGACACTGCTTGTGGTGCTAGGGACGCCACTGTCGGTTGGCCGTCGTTTCAATGGTGCCAACGGTCTCCTTGAGCACGTGATTTGATTTTGCAGGGGGTAGAGGGGACCCAGACAAACAAAACATAATAGAATAAAAAATTATTGCATGAGGCACAACAGTTCTTCACAGGCACTTCTTATGTTCAAAAAACTTTATGATCTTTGAAATTTTTCCCCTGATCATCATTTTTCTAAATACCATTCCATTCCATTCTTTGGCTAAAAGATTAAACTGCACGTTTTAAAACTCACCCCACGGTTTAGGAAGTGGTCCAGTTTTTATCAAATTTATGGTATAAAGAAAACGGATACTGCTGTGCTTCATGCAATATTTTTTTTCATTCTATTATGTTTTGTTTCGTTAACCGGGCATTGGGAAAACCACCTTTTGTAACGCTCTCGCACTACATTAGGTCCTAGCTCTTTAACGGTGCATCTGCGGCCCCCCATGTTTATTCGAAATATGCTTGTCTTGTATTTGAGCATGTGTCAATGTCAAAGGGTTTTTTAAACTGTTTGTTGTAAATATTTATTCGTTTGTTACTTCATTTGTTTTAACCGAAGTATGGTCAGTAGGGTGGTCCTCATTTTTTGAAATTTATAGCTCTCACCTTCTAAATTTGTTCCATTATATCTAAAAATAATTCTGGTAAAATTTTATCACATTCAAATGATATTTATTGGTAGCTCATGTAAGTTAAAGTTTGAAAAATTTAAAAAAATGACCAATTTTCAAAATTAAAAAAAAATATATATGTTTCAAGATTTATATTGTGATAAAACTGGTTCAAATGTGTTATTTAGGACTTATTTAGATGGCTTATATTTTTATGTATATTAACTACTCTATAGCCCCTATAAATTATGAGTGAAAAGCAGTGGCGAATCCAGGATTTTTGTCTGGGAGGGGCTGAGTTTCAAATGTCTTAACTCTTTTTATATAAGACTTTTTATATGGTACTGAAATATACTTAAAAAAACTGTGATCGACCTATCAATAGTAAATAAGGTAAAAATTTTTTAACTGAAAATATTTTTTTTAAATTTTTACTTACATGATCATTTTTTAAGTTTGAAATCATTACAATAAAATTTGTAATTCTCGGCTCTTTTGGCTTAATTTATCCAGCACTTTATTAATATTTATATCAACAACATAATAAAATATTCGGAAATTTAATCAATTTTTAAATTCATATATTAAATTATGGAAATTTCGAGTTTATTTTTATTTTAAAGGTCACCTTCACATCAAAAAATGCAAATAAATCTCAAAATTTTGCCTTTTTACGGGTTTTTAAACTTAAAATTCGGATTCAGCAATGTAGAAAACAATTCAGTCACTTCCATAATTTAATTTATGAATTTAAAAAATTGATTGAATTTCCGATTAAAATACCAAATATTTCATAAATAAATTTAAAAAATTATTTTTTTAAACATGCTTAGTCATCAATTCATCCAAACAACCTATTTTATTGGTAATATCCGGAGGTAAAGCGGAAAGCGCAGATTGAAGATTAACAACTGGGGAGAGTTCGTTTTGGATGTAAGACGCAAAAGTTTTATTCTCCCCATTCACAAAAAATAATAATTTAGAGTACATTATGAATAGACAATTAAATGCTCTTTCACATTAGATAAAATTTGTAATGATAACGTGAATATTTTTCACTTTAAAGAGGATAGAAGCGCAAGTTTTTCACTTTTTTTGCGTAAAGACCAAAAAATCGCTGTTTTTCAGCACACTCTAGCGGCAAAACCACTCTTCAGAAAATCAAATTTAAGTAGTGAAATTTTGTTTACTTCAACTTTGTAATTAAGATTATGATCGAGAAACTTGTAGTTTTTTAAATATAAGCAAAAAGTCGAAAAATGTTGCTATTTTTTAATATGAAGACGACCTCCCAAATGGGAGCAAATTTGATATTCGTAATCAGCACTCTCAAAAACATAAAACCGACGAAAAAACCCTCTATATATAAATGTTTAGAAAAAAAACCTACCTAATGACTAGGGTTGCCAGGGGCTCCCTATAATAATCATATTTACTACCAAAATTTTAAAAAAAATAAAACGTTATTGCAATTTTTAACTATACCAAAACTTGGATTTCTTGGTTCTGGGGGGGGGGGCTGCAGCCCCACAGCCCCCCCTACTGGATTCACCACTGGTGAAAAGCACTATTTGGGGACGTAGCACTCACCAAAGCGAATATCATACACTATATAGATATATATAGATATACAGTTGGGGAAATAAAAAACGACTCAGTTGAGATTTCTGACGAACCACTTGGGTTAGGAAGACAAACAAGTTGTCATTTTTCATGTCATGACGTATTCTTTAAATGAAAAAAATTTCGAGTCCTTAGGGGATCGTCTTCATATTAAACGAAACACTAACTTTTTTTTCCTATGGGGACCCCCAATTATTATGCGTTTTTCTGAAAGAACATTGCCATAAACCCCCAAATACCAAGTTTCATCCATGTAAGTATCCAAATAGAAGCATAATAATTTTTTGAAAAAATGTCAACCATTCAATGTGAAATTTGTCAAAATGTTTTCGGCGTAAAAACATGAAACTTTGAATTTAGATCAAATTTGTGTCCCCAAACAAAATAATTATGCTTTTGTATGTTTTTAATGGTTAATAGATAGATAATGGTGGCAACAGTGGCTATCGCACGGTGCGGCGTTTTTTCTCTCGCTCTTAACAAGTTGATATTTATACTTGAAATTTGGTATTTTTAATAGTAAACAACCTAATTTTCCATGTTATAATACTTCATGCGAGCTTCAGAGTATAAACTTATCTATCACGATTGAGCTATATTTTATCCAGTTGTGTTTTTGATCCATCAAGCACTTCGTCATGACGGCTAACATCTGTTTGGGATGTAGTGATCCAATTTCGGACGAAAATGAAAGTATTTCCTGCTCTGGACTGTGCTGCAGGAAATTTCACTACAGATGTGTTGGTGTTTCTGACAAACTTTTTAGAAAATTGAAGAGCGGAGAAAGTTCAGATCTGTGGAAGTGCATCGCCTGCAAGAACGACCCTGTTTTGGGTATTAGTCCCGGCATCACTCAGATCAGAGATAAACCAGCTACCTCCGACCCCTCAAAGAACCAGTATCTAATAAATTATATCAAGGAGGAAAACAAAAGTCTGAAGGATTACATCAGGTCTCAATTTAGGGAATACGAAAAAAACTTGGAGTTCAACAGCAGTCTCATCAAGGACCTATCAGCGCAGTTTGCTGTCTTGACTTCAGAGGTTAAAGAGTTGAAAGTACAAAATGATGAACTAAAAAGAGAGAACGACCAAATCAAAGGCGAACTAAAACAGGCTCAAACTGAAATAGCGGATCTGCAGCAATACTCCCGGCGTGCAAATTTAGAAATTACTAATCTCCCGGAATCCGAAAGTGAAAACATCAACGAAGTCTTAACGAGCGTTTTCTCCTGCCTGGAGGTTAACCTGATGGATCAAGTGTCTATTGCCCATAGAGTCCCTACTTCGAGAAAGGATAAACCAAAACCAGTCATAGTTCAATTTACTAACAAACATCACCGAGACACTTGTTTAAAGGCTGCGAGGGCTAAAAGGATAAATGCATCGCAAGTGAATGAAAGACATAAGAACGAACCGATCTATTTCAACGAGCATCTAACTCCGAGGCTGAAGGAATTGTTTTTCCACTGTCGAAGGTTTAAAGAGACTAACAACTTTAAGTTTGCATGGGTAAAGGACGGTAAGATCTTTATCAGGGAAAACGAAAACTCCAAGGTTATCCGAATCGTAGGTACAGACGATCTTATAAATATAAATGCTTCCAGACAATGAAGTATCTGTTCTTGATTTTCTTACTGATAAAGAATGTAATTTTATTTATGTGGATAACCTAAACGATTTTAATAATTTCCTTTCCCAACCAAACACTTATAATTCTTGCTACTTAAAAATTGTTCATTTCAATATTAGAAGCATTCGCTCAAACTTCGACGAACTACAAGCATTGTTAAATTCTTCGTTTGATTTTATTGATATACTTGTTTTGTCTGAAATCTGGATATTTAATCATGAAACCTCTCTTTATAATTTAAATAATTATGATTCGTACTTCTACTGTAGAGATTCTAACAAATCTGGAGGTATAGGTGTTTATGTAAAAAAACATTTAGATATTCTTAGTGATTGTTTGTTTTCTATGAATACTGCCGAGTCAATATTGCTGTATAATAATTTTCTTGATTTGACTATTATTTGTTTATATCGTTCCTTAAGCTTCAGCATTGATAGTTTTAATTCTGAATTATCGAGTAAGCTTAAAAATCTAAATTCTAAAAATGTACTCTTAATCGGCGATCTAAACATAGATGTATTAACATGTTCAAATCCTATAGAAGAGTATAAAAACCTTCTTAGTTCAGAAGGCTTTACTTTCCTTATTGAAGGTGTTACTCGAGCTATTTCAAATTCCTGTATTGATCACATAATACTACGGAGTTCTGATATCAGTGCTGAATCTGTGATTTTCAACAATAACCTAACAGACCATAACCCGATCGCCTGTAAATTAAAGTATACATGCAGTGTAAATCCTAGAACGGATAAGATCTCAAAGGTAAAGATATCAAGAGTTAATTATGATAAGATTAACAATTTTCTACTAAATTATACTTTTCCTTTAAATCAAAATTCTGAGAATGTGAATTATTTATATGACGGATTTGCAGATATTTTAAAAAATATTCTAATTAATTTTACTCGCTGCTTTGAGCTACCAAACCGCAAAATAAAAAAAAACTGGATAGACGAGGAAATCTTAAATTTAATAAAAACTAAAGAAAAACTATATAAAAAACATAAAAAATATCCCTTTGATATAATTCATGAACATAATTATAAAACTTTACAAAAAGAACTGAAAATAAAAATAAAAAACGCAAAACATAATTATTTCTTGTCTGAATTTTTGAAGTGCAAAAATGTTAAAAAGCAATGGGAATTTGTGATAAAAATCACAAACTCTAATGCAAAAGACAAAAAACCTTTATCTGATAATAATGTCTCGCTAGTGGAGAATATCAATCAATTTTTTATAAATATGGGATCAAATACTGTATACAATGATGATAGCAATCATAGAAAATATCTAACAAGTCAATCAAATTCTTTTTTTCTCGCTGAAACAAATGATCTAGAAACTGAAAAAATTATCAGATCATTGGATGACAAAAAATCCCCTGGTTATGATAGAATAACATCTCAAGCCCTAAAAATTGCTGCAAACTATCATATCTCGATCATCACGAAAATCATAAACTTATCCCTCTCAAGTGGTACTTTCCCTGCTTCCCTAAAAACAGCTTTAGTTGTACCTATCCATAAATCTGGTGACACAAATGATTTTGCTAATTACCGACCAATCTCTCTTTTACCAATTTTCTCCAAAGTTCTTGAAAAAATTGTACACGCCAGACTTTATGATTATTTAAAGACTTTTAATATAATTTCTGAAAATCAATTTGGTTTCTTGCCGGGTCTCAGTACGGAAAACGCGCTAATAGAATTTACTAAATATACTTATAATAGTATAGATAAAAATAACAAAACAGCAGCTATTTTCTTAGACATCTCAAAAGCATTTGACAGTGTGAATCATGGAATTTTAATTGACAAACTATCTTCAATCGGGGTTCGAGGCAAAGAACTGGATTGGTTCATTTCTTACTTAGCAAACCGAAAACAGTTCGTAAAATTGGGAAATTCCAAAAGTAGTCTATTAAACATAAGGTCTGGTGTACCGCAAGGTTCAATCCTTGGACCTTTGCTTTTTATAATCTACATAAATGATTTCTGCAAACTAAAATTAAATGGTAAAATCATTACCTATGCAGATGATACTGTAATTCTGTACTCATGTTCTAACTATAGTATACTACAAAATAACATAAATAGAGATCTTCTGACCATTAAACACTGGTTTATTTCTAATAAATTATCAATAAACGTAAATAAAACAAAATTAATCAATTTCAGTATCTACGGGCCTCCTGAGCATCTTCATCTATGTTATCATGTTATTGACTGTAAAGGTCTTAATTGTAATTGCCCCCCTCTTGAACAAGTATCTTCAATAAAATACCTTGGATTAAATGTAGACTCAAACCTAAAATGGAAATCCCACGTTAATTACCTAACAAATAAATTACGCTATATTCTACACAAACTTTACTTCATAAAAAAGATAATAAATAAGAACTTTTTGCTTCAACTTTACCACTCCTGGGTAAATTCAATAATAAGCTATGGTATTCTAGCCTGGGGTGGGGATTACTTACAAAATATAAATCCAATAATTAAAATTCAAAATAAAATCATTAAATTTCTAAGCAGTAGTAACCAGTTCCCTTTAATTGATCTATACAAGAAACTTAACGTTTTACCAGTTCGTCACCTTTTTTTCTTTAAAACAATAGTTTATTTTACTAAGCAAGCAAACGATTCTGACCTACGAAATTTAACTTACAATTTACGTTCAAGAAACTTATATTTTGTACCAAAAGCTAAAAAAGAAATACTACATAAAAATTATGTTTATCTATCGCCTAAGTTTTACAATATTTTACCCAATGATTTAAAAACAGAAAAATCCCCTATTAAGTTTAAAAAACTACTAAAGCTGTTTATTTTTACAATAGAAAATATTGAAGAACTTTTTTAAAAAAGAAGGAATAAAAGCTCTCTAAATTTTAGGTTAGTATTTCTGAAGCTTGCCTTGCGATGCCACTATATTATATATTGTATGTGTATTATCTAATGTGTATGTGTACTATCTATATGTATGTATGTATGTTTTTTTTTATTTTTATTGTTTTCAAATACTACTGCTTTTGGTTGCCCATATGGGTTTCTGACCCCTTGGCAACTCATATGTCTTCCTGTTGTTTTTTTCTTATATATGTGTCTGTTTGTTTCAATTATTAATGTGTATGTTGTTGTTGTTGTAAAATAATAATAAAATGTTAGTTAGTTGTTAGTTGTTAAAATTAACATCTAATTTTGACCCAAAAATTAAATTTTAAAATCTTTTAATATTTTTATGGTAATCGATTCTGGTAGTAATTTTATGTGGAAAACCAAAATTTCAGTCGATTTCATTTAATAGTTTTGGAAAAAACCGAATTAAACCAAATTCACATTCTTTAAGGGACCGTATACCGCTGCCAAATGCATACCGGTGAATGCTCTTTCTGGAAACAGTGGCCTTATTTTAATCACAGAGTATAGAGCTTAACAGAGGGTCCATCTCCATAGACGCTAATGGCAACTTTTAAAGCATGGTTTTTCCCATAGAACGTGGCGCCCCTATGCGATAACGGTGGAACTAACCAGAGAACAGGACGACAGTGCAGGACGAACGTTATTGACTCTCTACAATTTGCATGCAATCTCTCTCTCTGCAACCTCCTCCTTCTCTATTAACCCCGCCTACCTGGCCAGCTATCATCCCTCACCTGTCACTCAAATCGCTAGAAAGGGAAAAAGATTTCTTCTGTTTTCCCAGTTTTCAAACAGCTACGTGTGTCTTTTGAGCATGCGCTGGGGAAAGAGGAAATTTCTAACTTCGGCTTTTGAATTGGAAATCGCCTTTTACAGCGATTGATCTGAATAATTTCTAGACTTAAAAATTGAATTATCTTTGTAATTTTACTTTCACCAATTGAAGTTTTTATTATCTATTTCTATCGCGAGTTTATCTTTTTTCATTAAACTAAAACAATGAGTTGATTAACTGAGTGATTATGATTTAAGTTTGCATTTTTTAGCATTTTGCAAACAAAATGCTATTTTTTTTTTGGTTGTTCAAAAGTAGTAAATTTATTAAACTTATTTCACATTAGATTATGCTATAGTATATTCAAAAACTGAACTGGATTGCAGGTGAGGTAGAATGAATACATGGTGATTTATAATATAAACAATTCTATTATCCATAAATAAAACAACACCATAAATTTTATACCCAAATATAATTTTTCTTAGGTGAAAAAATTGGAAGAAACATAGAAAATAATTACTTCATATTAATTTCAACACAGTGAATGCAAGTAGTAATAAAAAATAGTTTATTGAACAGATATTTACAGATATTACAAAAAACTAGACAAATTTTATGTATAGCATTTCTGATATCTTAAGAACCAATTAGTTGAAGGGATGTATGCAAAAATATAAGACAAATTGAAATTAAATAAAATGACACAAGTGGGAAAAATCCCAGTTACAATATAACAGAATTTGACTAAGAAAAATGATTAGTAGTGATTTCTAAGTCATTGCAAATAAAGCATTTTTCCTTTTAAAAAATTAACAGGAAATTTCAATGATTTAGACATAGAAGTGCCTTGACTTCCTTCAGGGATTTTGCCAACCTATTCCACAATAGAATTTAAGATAGTAGATAATTTCTATATTTATAAAATGTTTTATCAGATTATTGTTTATTTTAGTATCTGACTTTGTATAAAGGCTTTTGCTTTCACAAGCACACAATACTCAACCTAAGCTTAAAACCTCTTACATAAAAAACATAACTTTGAAAAACAATAACTCAATAAGTTACAATTTTGACAGTGCAGGGTAATATAATGCAATCATTCTTGATAGCTTTGAATTCAACCAATGCAGATTCAAAAGCCCCTGAAAATTGATGAATTTATCAGATTTTTTTCAAAATAAGTATTTTAAAGTGATTGCCTGCATTTCCAAACCATGCTTTGTTATAGTTTTAATTAAAACATTTCAAAATTTCAACCATTACTTAGATTATACTACTTGAGAAAGGTAATTTATAAACCTACTCAAATAATTAAAAACTGCAAAAAAGTTTATCATGGCTTCATTTAATATATTTATCAATAAACTGAAGAATATGTACATACAATAAGGGAAAGGGATACAGACTTGACTTACAAGTCAACAGTAATTACCAGAGAAGCATAGTTCCAAATTAATTATAAAAACATGACTCAAAAAGCACGAATATAAGATTAAATAACATTTTCACAAATAAAGTAACTCATCAAAACTCAGTGATAAAGTAAATAATCAAAAGGTAAGAATAGCATTGAAACGTACTTGCAATTTATTAGCTATTGGAAAGTTGCTTTATAAAAATAATAAACTGCATACTAATAAAAACTCGAGGAATAAATTCAGGAAACAAAGTAGTACTCGCAAACCATTTATAACATTAAATAACATATAATTGATCTTCAAATATATATGTATTACCAGACGATATTTAGTAAAAAAAATAAAGATTTCATTTACAGTTCTAAATAACTTTCGGATCATTGTAATGGAAATTCACCCATTTTGTTTACTTTTTTTCATTTGATAATTGGCAAATTTTTACTATAATCCTTTGCTTCCTCTATCCTTTGCTATAATCCTTTTCTTAATCCTTTGCTTTTTTCATTTGATAAACAAATATTCTTAACATATCTTGCTTTTTAAAACATTGATTTGAAAATTATTAAAAAGTCATTACCTACTTACAGTTTATCCTTTCCCAAACGAAAATCATCAAAACTGGACGAAGTTGTTTACAATTCAACATAAACGGTGTTCTAAAAGCAAAAGAAAGACATTTTTAGAAAAGAAGCATTTTTATAATTAATCATAGGATTTAAGTTATTGAATAAAACAATGTTAAATGAGACTTACTTGGAGAATGATGCAAAATAATAATATCTGCTAGAGCAATCACTGATGAGACCGAGACACTACAATCATCCATGTTTATTTATAGGGAAATTTTACTACCGGCAGGGAAAGTAAAGGGAAAAGTTCCTTGATCTGGGGAAAAATAACAGTGATTACGAAATTCCCATAAAAAGTTCCATATCCAATCAGAATCACTCGTTCCGACTTGTTCCCTCCCACTTGATATCGATATGATATGGATTGACAACTGGGACCATCAGCGCCACTATGCGATAACGGTGGAACTATTGTCTCCGAAAGAGTAAAATCGCCGCTTGGACCCTCTGTTATAATCTATACTCTGTGATTTTAATCACCATAAATTAACTTAATACGCAAATTTGATATGAAATTTCAATAAATTACTTATAAATTTTTCAATAAACATTGAAGTGGTGAGTAAAAGTGTCAAACAGAGACAGAAAATTAATCCTTCTAACTCCTTAGTCCGAGTCCTTAGGGGATCGTCTTCATATTAAACGAAACACTAACTTTTTTTTTCCTATGGGGACCCCCAATTATTATGCGTTTTTCTGAAAGAACATTGCCATAAACCCCCAAATACCAAGTTTCATCCATGTAAGTATCCAAATAGAAGCATAATATATTTTTAAAATGAAAATTCAATGTGAAATTTGTCAAAATGTTTTCGGCGTAAAAATATGAAACTTTGAATTAAGATCAAATTTGTGTCCCCAAACAAAATAATTATGCTTTTGTAGCGATATTTAATGGCTAATAGATAGAAAATTAACATCTAATTTTGACCCAAAAATTAAATTTTAAAATCTTTTAATATTTTTATGGTAATCGATTCTGGTAGTAATTTTATGTGGAAAACCAAAATTTCAGTCGATTTCAATTAATAGTTTTGGAAAAAATCGAATTAAACTAAATTCCCACTCTTTAAGGGACCGTATACCGCTGCCAAATGCATTCCGACGAATGCTTTTTTCTGGAAAAAGTCGCCTTATTGTAATCACCTTAACTTAAATTAAAAGGCAAATTTGATATAAAATTTCAATAAATTACTTATAAACTTTTCAATAAACATTAAAGTGGTGAGTAAAAGTCTTACTATCCCACCGTTTTAAGGAAAGAGTGTTTACAGAAAATTAATCCTTCTCACTCTGGAGACGACCCCCAAAACGTAAAAGCTTAATTTACCGCACGATGTGAATGAAACTTGGTATTTGGGGGTTTATGGTGATGCTCTTTCAGAAAAACCCATAATATTTGGGGGTCCCCATAGGGGAAACAAAAGTTAGTGTTTCGTTTAATATGAAGACGACCCCCTAAGGACTCGAAATTTTTTTCCATTTGAAGAATACTTCATGACATGAAAAATGACACCTTATTTGTCTTCCTAACCCAAGCGGTTCGTCAGAAATCTCAACTGAGTCGTTTTTTATTTCCCCAACTGTACATTAGGGTGGTCGCTAAAAATCAAAGTGCGAATATTTTTCGCGGCACCCTTTCAAAAGGTGCCATTTGATGTCAAACTAATATTCTGAAAGTTTCAGACCAAAAAAATAATATTTCGACCCCGCGCCCAGCCGTCAAAGTTTCGAAAAAACGCGATTTTTCACTAAAAACTGCGCGTTTTTCACCATAAAATTCGAACCGAATATAGTAGAAAAGAAAATAAGGATTCATTCTTTAGATAATTTATTAAGCTTTAACTTTTCTAATTGAAACTTTTTTGTGTGACCCTTAGATCAAGAGATACAAGGGAGATTCCTTACCCCACCCCCAATATCAATATTTTAAGGAGAGATGGGATTTTTTCTTTTATTCATTAAATATTGTTTACTGGTTTAATAACATGAAAACAATCATTTTTTAACCCTATAAGTGTGAAATTTTAGGGTGTAAAGTGAGAAGAATTTTTTGAATTTACTTTTTTATTCCAAATAACAGTTAATGAAAAATACACTAAAAATTATAAAATATATTAACAAAAGCACATATTGCATACAAAATTAAGATTATTATTCACATAAGAGCAACACATTTAAATTTAACATTTAAAATTTACAAAATATAATGCAAAATTAAAGAAGCAAGGGTCTAGAAAGAGTAGGGTTTTTTTTACGTCCGGGTATAATTTTCTACACTAAGAAACAACTTGTAAAAGGTATTGCTTCTGTTCTTCGTCTTTAATAATTGATGTATTAAATTCTTGCACCAGTTTTATACCTCTTTCAGCAGCATCATTAACAACTTTTAAATTTTTCTCAATATCAAATCCTTTTGAAAACTCCAAGTAAGTGCACCACTCATCTGGATCAGACTTTAAAAACTGTGCTGAAAACCTTTACCTTTTAAATACCTTTTAAAAAAGTTTAATGTAAATGGAGTATTAAAGCTATCTAGTTCTTTACTTAAAAGAGAATGACAGTCATTTAAATGCACTTTTCAACTTCACTGTTCTATTTTCTTCATTATAGTCTTGGTCCACATCATTTTTTTGTAAGACAATACTTTTAAAGCCATGTTAATTTTTATATCTTTATTTAGGCTTTATCAAAAGAAAACAAATGCAATTATTTCAGGGTTTAAATACCATAAGTGGTTTATAAATTTAGTAAGTACAACTTCTATGAAGTGCATAACCGGGCAGATGCAAAACTCAATATATCATCCTAGAGAAGACTATAGGGAACTGTTACTTCTGTGTTTGATATTTATTGGGTTTTCAAAACCACATCAGATATCATTTAGAGCTCCTCATCACGCTAGATGGATGGCTAAAGCAATCTATTGCTTAAAAATGTTCAGCTTTAGAAACTAGTTTCCTTTAACCTCCAAGTGAGGGAAGCAATTAGAAAATTAGAACTATCTGTGTTTTCATTTTAAATATTTATGTAAAAGTGTGGTTTAACGCTCCTGATCCCCATATTAGCTCTGAATCAAGATTTAAAATCCATTAAATCATTAATCTTAATATATAAAATGAAGAATCCGTCTGCTGTTTTGATAAAGCATATGATTGGCCGAAAAATCCGTTGTTCAATAAAAAAAGAAACCTTGCGGAAGCGACTGAATATAAGGATAGAATAAAAAAAGAAACAAGCTGATATATTATTGAGAGAAGGAGTGATTCATTTTGAAACACATTCTTGATAACGCTCTTCAGAATAAAAAAAAAACCCATAAAAATATATCAATCTTTGAATTAATGAGCTAAGAGCAGGCACTGAGCTGTGCCTTTAAATCACTCTGGCTCTTTATACATTTACTGACTTTTGTTTAATTCTTCGATTACATTCATTTAACTGTTTGAATCCATTTTTATGGACGGTAATGCAGCGGGCCTCTTTGTGTTGCAGTCTGGGTACTCTACTAAATCTGTTGCACCTTAAGTTTAAATATTTTTTAACAAATATGACTTCCCAACTATTTCAAAGTGTATTCTGTCCAAGGAACTTAATACGGGCGCGGCCCGTTAATAATGTCTGAGCAACGCCGGGATAGCGCGTGCGCTGGTATTTATATAAAGTTTTACTGCGCCCGGGCAACGCCGGGTCTAGCGCTGAAAGCGCTAGTTAATTATAAAAAACAGAAACTGAAGTATCAGAAGTTGCACTTACTAAATTTATAAACCACTTATGGTATTTAAACCCTGAAATAATTGCATTTGTTTTTTTTTTTGATAAAGCCTAAATAAAGATATAAAAATTAACATGGCTTTAAAAGTATTGTCTTACAAAAAAATGATGTGGACCAAGACTATAATGAAGAAAATAGAACAGTGAAGTTGAAAACTGCATTTAAATGACTGCCATTCTCTTTTAAGTAAAAAACTAGACAGCTTTAATACTCCATTTACATTAAACTTTTTTAAAAGGTATTTCAGCACAGTTTTTAAAGTCTGATCCAGATGAGTGGTGCACTTACTTGGAGTTTTCAAAAGGATTTGATATTGAGAAAAATTTAAAAGTTGTTAATGATGCTGCTGAAAGAGGTATAAAACTGGTGCAAGAATTTAATACATCAATTATTAAAGACGAAGAACAGAAGCAATACCTTTTACAAGTTGTTTCTTAGTGTAGAAAATTATACCCGGACGTAAAAAAAAACCTACTCTTTCTAGACCCTTGCCTCTTTAATTTTGCATTATATTTTGTAAATTTTAAATGTTAAATTTAAATGTGTTGCTCTTATGTGAATAATAATCCTAATTTTGTATGCAATATGTGCTTTTGTTAATATATTTTATAATTTTAGTGTATTTTTCATTAACTGTTATTTGGAATGAAAAAGTAAATTCAAAAAATTCTTCTCACTTTACACTCTAAAATTTCACACTTATAGGGTTAAAAAATGATTGTTTTCATGTTATTAAACCAGTAAACAATATTTAATGAATAAAAGAAAAAATCCCATCTCTCCTTAAAATATTGATATTGGGGGTGGGGTAAGGAATCTCCCTTGTATCTCTTGATCTAAGGGTCACACAAAAAAGTTTCAATTAGAAAAGTTAAAGCTTAATAAATTATCTAAAGAATGAATCCTTATTTTCTTTTCTACTATATTCGGTTCGAATTTTATGGTGAAAAACGCGCAGTTTTTTTTGAAAAATCGCGTTTTTCGAAACTTTGACGGCTGGGCGCGGGGTCGAAATATTATTTTTTTGGTCTGAAACTTTCAGAATATTAGTTTAACATCAAATGGCACCTTTTGAGGGGGTGCCGCGAAAAATTGAACGAAAAAATTTTTTCCCCATGTTATTAGCGACCACCCTACTGTACATATAGACTATCATATACATATTAGGGTGGCCCTTATTATAATGGGGAAAAAATTTTTTCGATATTTTTTTTTCAGCCCCCCCTTAACTTTTTTTCCTTTTACTATAAAATGAAAGTGTGCAAAAGGATTTTCCGAAATTTTAATATTAACACGTGCCTCATCGCGGTTGAAGTTTGGCCATAGCGCGCCATAGTTATAGTATGGCTTACTACGGGAATAACGTCTCCGCTAACTTCCTCAGGAGGAAAATGACAGATAGTTTCATTAATTTCGAATATTTATGAGTAAAGAAGATGGAAATATGACTTAAGAATATTATTAGTATATTAAAAAAGTTAAAAATAAAAAAAATTAACAAAAAGTGTATTTATTGAAAATAAATTTCAAAAACATATAGGTCAAAATTGTTTAACATAAAACATTAATTATTATCACTTACCATACAATTCTAAAAAAGTTCTAGTTTGAAAATTAATACTTTAAATGCATTTGTAGTAGAATATATTCTAACAAATTAATAAAAATCTAACTAACATCTTAAAAATATGAAAGATTTAATTCACTTTTTTGGAACAATTAGCATTCAAATTTACGCTTAAGAGTAGACTTTTTGCAATCGGGGTTCGGGTATTGCTTTCTTGAAGCTACTGTTAGATCATCAGAAATTTCTTCATCTTCAATACTAGATAATGATGATTCCTCAAATGATTCTCGGTCATGAATCGTCTCGGAACAATTGAGAGCCTTGGCCTGTCTCTTCTCTTGGTTACTTAATCTTTGTAAAGCTTTTTCTTCGCGCTTTGCCAGCTTTACATCAATTCCACCTAAACATCCCACTCGACCCGGCTTTCGTTGATTCTGTAAAAATTGTCTATCTACTTCAATTTTTAATATTTCCAACGCATTCGCGGATGCAACATCAAAGAGATTGCTCAGGTTATCCACAAACGCCTGTTCTAATTCTTTCTGGGAGTCTGACGGATCACAAGCATTTAGTTGTAAACTTCGTCATGGAATATATCTTCATAACTTTATCTGTGCATTTGTTGAAATGTCTTGTAGGGATTCTTTGCTTTTTCCCAAAAAAATGAGACACACTCGCACTGCCATACTATTAAACTCCATACTATTAAATCACTCACCCCCTGGAGGATTCGGGAAGATGGGGGTGCTGTTTTGTCTTTCGCCCACCCCCATCGTGCCGGGGACTTCAAAAGTCGAGGAGAGAAAAAGGGAATGGGACAGTTTTCTCTTATGAGGTGAATGACACACCAACTAAACAATCTAGCTCTGCTCCCTCAGACAACAAAATCTTTTTATTTCTCATATTCATTTCCTGGATCTAAATAATGCTAAAATTGTTAACTTTTCTCAAGTTCCTCTTATTTTTATCTACATTCCTTCATGACACATGCTCCTTCCTCAAATTTTATCTGTCCGTCATTCTGCTCTTGGGGAAGCGAGCGGAGACGTAATTCCCGTAATAAGCCATACTATTAACATGGCGCGCTATGGCCGAACTTCAACCGCGATGAGGCACGTGTTAATATTAAAATATCGGAAAATCCTTTTGCACACTTTCATTTCATAGTAAACGGAAAAAAATTAAGGGGGGGGGGCTGGAAAAAAATTCCGACTTTGAAAAATAAGGGCCACCCTAATACATATAGACGAAAGGAATGAAATTCCGAATTTCTTCAAAGAAACTCCTTCGAATGATGTCATTTGGTGTTAAATTGATATTTTAAATTAAAGGCCAGTGAAATAACAGTAATGAGGCCTTTCACTGAACTTTTAATGTAAAAAGGGCTTTACTACAAAAACACTTATTTCTAACTGATCAAATCCAAAATTGGTCTTAAAAAGGAATTGTACTTATTTAGATAAAAAACTTTGAAACTTTTATAGGTTTCATTTTTTATATGCAGAACTTAATTTTAAACCGTACAGATAGGAAATTACAGATAATATTCTTTATCTTTCACCAGAAAAAAAAGAATTTCTTTTTTTAAAGTTATAAAAATTGTTTAATACTTGTGAATTTTTGTTAAATGGTTTAAAATTGTTTCATGTATCGAGTTGATGTCATTATTACTATCAAAATAAAGAATTATATGTGTTTGAATTTTAGTTATGTTTAAATTTCAATCTTAAAGGAAGAAGTTTTTAACTAAACTTTCTTTCTAATATGTTAAGAAGAGGGAAATTTTATAAATGTAAAAAAGAAAAATCGATTTTCACTTCTGGTATAGGAATAATGTCATTTCCGACCTGCACGGTTTAAAATTAAGTTCTATGTATAAAAAATGAAACCTATAAAAGTTCCAAAGGAATGAATGAATTTCAAAGTTTTTGATCTAAAAATACAATTCCGTTTTTTTAAGACAAATTTTGGGTTTGATCAGTTAGAAATGAGTATTTTTTTAGTAAAGCACTTTTTACATTAAAAGTTCAGTGAAAGGCCTCATTACTGTTATTTCACTCGCCTTTATAATTTAAAATATCAGTTTAACACCAAATGGCATCATTCCAGGGAGTTACTTCGAAGAATTCGGAATTTGATTCCTTACGTCCACCGGTAGTGCATTATAAGCTTTGATGAGTGTGAGGTCCGTAAGTAATACTTTTTACTCTTAAATTAAAGGGGCTATAGAGTACAGTTAATTCATCTAAATAAGTACTCTAAATATAGTTTTATCACAAAATAAATCTTGAAATATATTTTTTTCAAATTCTGAAAATTGTTCATTTTCCCCTTTAACTTTTTAGCATAATTTCTTACTATCATAGAATCCAACTTACTATCATTTTCCAACTTCGAAACTTTTTTGGATAAATTTACTTCTTCTACAGAAAGGTAAGGTCTGCCCTTTGAAAGTAAATTAATACAATTTGCGGTACAACATTTCCTTAGGAAAAGGATGTAATAAGGATCGCATAAAATTGAACTCATTTGGGCGTGCACCAATATTCAGAAACACAGCTAAATTAGTGTATACAGAGTGTTTCAAAAATCCGTTTCAAAGCTTTCCCCTAGGGTCATGGAAGTAAGGTGCACCCCTAGGTAAATGACCATAAAGAATCCTTTGAGCAAGGTTTCAGTGTCCATAGCCAGCGGAAAAATAAAAAGTTTAAAAAAATTATATATTTAAAAGTTAAAAGAGACAGAACAAAAAGTTCTGTGGGAACATTGTCGTCGATATCATAAACTCCTAAAAAAAGTTTCATAAAAATATCTCAATTATTCGATGAGACATTAACAACCAAAGTTAGAACTTTTTTAAGCCTTGAAAAAGGGGCCGTCCACAAATTTAGTGATAAATGCCATTGAACTCATCACACTGCCCGCCTATCACTGCGGGCATTATCAATAATTCCCGGTTTATCGTTTTGCCCGTAGAACATATGCATCATTAATTATTAAATGATAATTTTTTTGCTTTACTAATAGTTTAATAATTTTCAGGTATGGATTCTCGCGATAAACTACCTTCACCGCCATCGCTCCAATCCTTAGCGTGTGACGTGAAATATCCCCATGGAAACTACTTGATTCATCAGTTTGTGCTCGACATTAATGATTCCGAGCCAAGCAACGAAAGCAACATCCGCGCCGCACTGCGGTCGTTTCCTGCCGATCGAGTAAATGCGAGGAACGACGAAGGATTCACTCCTCTTCATCTGGCTGTGATGAGGCGAAACTTTTTCATGGTCCAGATGTTGCTGTCGAGCCTGCCAGGAACCGTCGATGTCGATGCCGAGTGTGGAATAGGAACTGCCCTGCATTTAGCGACCGAATGTCATTTTGACAGTGCGAATGCCGAAAACAATTCCGACAAAACCGGTAGTTTGGAAATAGTGATAGCTCTAGTAGAACATGGCGCTTCTGTAGATGCAGTAAATAGCTATAAAGGAGCACCACTTCATATCGCGGCTGCATATAACCAAATCGATATAACCGAGCTGTTAATCAGCAAAAGTGCATCTTTGAATGCTGAAGATGTGTTCGGAAACACCCCTCTTTATTATGCAGCGAAGAGTGGGAGTTTGGAAGCGGCCAGAGTTTTAGTAGAAAGCCGTGCCGATTTAGATAAGGGTCTCGATGGTGTTAAACCACTTCATATTTCAGCAAAGCTAAATCGAGTTGAAATACTCAAGCTGTTAATCAGAAAAGGTGCATCTTTGAATGATGCAGATGCGTTCGGAAACACCCCTCTTCATTCTGCAGTGGAGGGTGGGAGTTTGGAAGCGGCCGAAGTTTTATTAGATAGCGGTGCTGCTGTAGATGGGGGTCTTCACCTTGCAGCAAGGCTAAATCGAGTTGAAATACTCGAGCTGTTAATCAGCAAAGGTGCATCTGTGAATGATGCAGATGCGGTCGGAAACACCCCTCTTCATTTTGCAGTGGAGGGTGGGAGTTTGGAAGCGGCCGAAGTTTTATTAGATAGAGGTGCTGCTGTAGATGGGGGTCTTCACCTTGCAGCAAGGCTAAATGGAGTTGAAATACTCGAGCTGTTAATCAGCAAAGGTGCATCTTTGAATGATGCAGATGCGTTCGGAAACACCCCTCTTCATTCTGCAGTGGAGGGTGGGAGTTTGGAAGCGGCCGAAGTTTTATTAGATAGCGGTGCTGCTGTAGATGGGGGTCTTCACCTTGCAGCAAGGCGAAATCGAGTTGAAATACTCGAGCTGTTAATCAGCAAAGGTGCATCTTTGAATGATGCAGATGCGTTCGGAAACACCCCTCTTCATTCTGCAGTGGAGGGTGGGAGTTTGGAAGCGGCCGAAGTTTTATTAGATAGCGGTGCTGCTGTAGATGGGTGTATCCATCAGGGTTTTACACCACAACACGTTGCGGCAAGGCTAAATCGAATTGAAATACTCAGGCTGTTAATCAACAAAGGTGCTACTGTGAATGCTGAAGTGTTTGGATACACCCCTCTTCGTTTTGCAGTCGAAAATAGGAGTTTGGAAGCAGTCAAAATTTTAGAAGAAAGTGGTGCCGTTTCAGAAGATATTGTGCATTTTGATAGTCCGCTTGATGGACTAACAGCGCTTGATAGACTAACAACGCGTGCTATTATCGCAGAGGTGTTACATAATATTTATTAATTTTATTTCCCTCTGTTTTTCTATTTTTCACTTTTGTGCTGTAAACTAAGCGAACATACAGGTTAATTGTCGAATAAAGTGTTTTTTAAGATTTCAGCTGAAGTTTTTATAAGCTTGAAGAAGGGAATAAGTCCATCATCTTTTTTTATTTGTAAAACATTTTTAAATACACTAATAATTTTTTCGATGATTGTTCTGCATTCTTAATAGTGTCATGAATTTCCTGTAAAAGTACCCTTAGGTCTTATAATCATTCATATTATTGCACATTCTGTACTTGTGCAATTAAGTACAACTCGATAAAAACGCGTATACCAAAGTTATCGTATTTAATTTGTATCTGTTACGGGAAATTTGATAAATACTCGTTGATGAATGCCATTGAATTTATCCCGCCTCAGTTCGGGCACTATTAATAATGCCTGGTTTATCACTTTGCCCGTAACATATCTAGTCATTTTAAAAAAGAAGTTTAATATGCTTTATAAAATTTTAAAATTGCTCACATTTTTCGTAAACTGAACAAATGAACTAACCATAGGCGCGGATCCAGCAGGGCTGGTACTTTTTAAGGACCACCTCTACCTTTGATATCAAATAGACAAAATTTTACTTTTTTTCTATAAAGATCCCTCCATGAAATTTATCCCCCAGAAAAGTGTAGGTATTTTAACCCTAAATAACTCATTTTTGATCAGCAGAAGCACTTTATGAACGAAAAAATTTGAACAATCTGGGGAAAAAGTGACCCCCTGGGCTTAAAAAAAGGGACCAAGAAGGGAAAAGAGGGTAAAAAGAAAAAAAAAGTACATATTTTAAGACTAAAAAATTTTCGGTCTTTCAGAATCTACTTTTTTTTCTCCTTTTTATGCCTTTTCTGTCTCTCTCTTTTTTTCCCTTCTTTCCTTTTCTTTTTCAGGAGCACTTTCTAGATTGCCCCCCCTTGAATCCGCTCCTGGAACTAACTCACATTTATTTATGAATAAAAGAAGTCTCATTGTCCAAGAATAACTCCTAACACAAAAAAATATTCGAATACACCAGACGATCATTCAAAAAAAAAAGCCTTCCATAATCTAAACTTACATCCATGAGCATCGTGTAATCTCTCCAAGACGCGACAACAACAATCGTAATGCGCATTGTTCCGACAAGTTTCACTTTGTCCCACCCTCCGGACAACTGTCACCAAAGCGCAGAAGAGCGGATCGTGTGGGCCTCGAGGCGATGCCACCGTCTTCCATAATAACTGATCATTTCGATCGTTTTTGAAACCATCGCGTGAAACGTGAGATTAGAGTGGTTGATGAACCGCATCCCGGTGGACAATTCGAAAATGACCCATGTCCAATTTCTTTTGAATGCTGGATAGGATCCGAATTTTTATGACTTACCTATTCAATTTGTTTGTAACTGCATCCGTAACTGCTCTTTTTAGGGATGTTCCAAACCAGTTTAAAATACTTCATTCGTGATTGTGAAAGAGTATAGATTGAGATAGAATGTGTTTTTGAAACTATGTCATGTTTTTGTGACGGTATTGTTTATGACAGCGGCATAATAAAAAAATTTATGTCTTACCTACACTTTTATACTTTTTTATAACAAGTAAAATGTGTTTTTTATTGTTAGGAGAACAAGAAATACCTCTGAAACAAGGGTAAAAAGTATGTAGTTCTCAACATTCCATACTTTGATAAACAAAATATGCTTTCCCAATCTTCAACAATGTTATCGACCTCTACTTCGAAAATATTTTTTATTGCTTGTTAGAACAAGAAATTCATACCTCTAAAACAGTGGTTACCAACTCAGAGAAGTCCGCGGACCACTAAGTTTAAAATTGGAACCTTCACGGACCACCCTGTACTATAGCTTAAAATCCTTTACCCTCACAAAATTGCAAGATGAAAGTTTATATTCCCTATTTAAGCGTGTAAATTTGTATAATATGAATTATTATTCCATTCATTATGAATTATAATTCCATTTTAAGATAATATAATTATATCATAACAAAAGATGTAATTAAATCTTTGGTCCGAGTTTTTTTCAGAGCTCTAAATTTCACTTTAAATATTTATAGTACACAAAATTTTTGTTAATAATTAAGTTTTGACTACATAATCCTCATAAATTGCTCAGCCAAAAGTCATCGTCATGGATATAATTCCATCTTTTCCCGTTCAATTTGCTCAAATTTGTATTTATTGGAATTTTTTTTTTGTGCTTTGCCAGGCCACGGACTACTTTTAAGACTCTCACGGACCACCGGTTGGGAACCACTGCTCTAAAAGTATGCAGTTCCATGGCCACCTAAACTAATAAGGCCGTAGAAGCTTGAAATCTGAGTGATGTCATGCCTTCTCTTTCGCATCATCGACGCGTTTAAGACAACAGCGCAACTCCAGTCTGGAATCTTGATCGCCCCACCTTTTACAGCCTGATTGGTCTCCACAACTACGGTGAAAACGTCACTTGAATTAGCCACACCGACACACGTGACGAATATTTCAGAAGTGAGAAAGTGAATTAGAGATCGCGAACCTCAAGTTGATTCCGTGCTCTATTATAAACAATAAAACAATTTTATGTTGTGTAGTTTCGTTTTGCAGAACGAAAAAGAGGTTTTCCTTAAGATCTGAAAATGGTTTTATGCAGAGTTAATTTTAATGATCATATCTGATCAGTGATCACTAAAATCTGGTTTAATGATTAAATTTTGAATAAAATTGTAAAAATCGGGCCTGGTTTAAAACTCATGATCGGACATATTTACGATTACAATGGAGAGGGGGGGTTAAATATTAACTGATGTTTCCTCTTTTCGATCAGTTTTATGTTATCATCAACAGAAAGATTTTGCTGGTTTTAGGTCCAATCTAAGGTGTCCAATCCAAGGATTGTGTGCAAATTTCAGATCAGGATTATTCTGCTCTTTAACCCCCTCTGTCATTAGGAGAGTAATTCTTAGCAATCCTAAGTCAAATCAATCCTAATTCAGATCAAACTTTCTCCCATCTGAAATATTCGGCACGTGTGTCGGTGTGGCTAATTCAAGTGACGTTTTCACCGTAGTTGTGGAGACCAATCAGGCTGTAAAGGGTGGGGCGATCAAGATTCCAGACTGGAGTTGCGCTGTTGCCTTAAATGCGTCGATGACGCAAAAGAGAAGGCATGACATCACTCAGATTTCAAGCTTCTACGGCCTTATTAGTTTAGGTGGCCATGGCAGTTCTCCACATTCCATATCTATATTAATTAATAAAATAGAAATCCGTTGTTTGTGATTCTGTCTCGACAACGTATGTGATTGGTCCAAAGCTCTTTCTCCTACTCTCGGAGGCGCCGAAGGGTGAAGGCCTTTTTTTCGTGTTTATTTTATGAGTGCTTCTTACTATTCTGATTTATTACTTTTATTCCGTTTTTCGTACATAAATTTCCTTTTTATTCATTTAACGCCGTCTGTTTTTTATGTTTTGCTCTTGATGATGTTGAACCTTTTTGTATAGTTCACGATTACTTTTGTTTGTAGATTTCTTACAGAGCAAATCTATATTTTGTTTATTTACTTTTTTATTATAGTTTCTGGATTTCTTACTCGAGAACTCACCGTAGTTTTAGTTTGGCTTAATTCTGTTATGTATCCTGTAATTTATCGCTCAGCTGTTTTGGTCACCAAATAATATGGTTGAAATTGGTAATATGAGTTGAAATGGTATGAAATTTTTATGGTTGTCATTGATAGATATGTTTTATTCCATTAGATTGTAAACTTAGGCTCTTAGACAAATTTCTTAATCATTAGCTACCAAAAGTTTTTATACGCTTACTGATTTTTGTTTTATTCTTAGAATCTTCGAATACATTCATTTAACTGTTTGGATTCATTTTCATGGACGGTAAAGTAGCGAGCCTCTTTGTCGTGCAGTCTGGGTCTGCTATATTGCTTTATCAAATAAGACTTCCCAACTTTTCAAAGCGTATAAGATTCTGTCAAAGGAACTAAGTACGGGCGCAGCCCGTCAATAATGTCTGAGCAACGCCGAGATAGCGCGTGTGCTATAGGTATATATATAAAGTTTTACTGCGCCCGGGCAACGCCAGGTCTAGCGCTGAAAGCGCTCTCTAGTACTTTGATAAACAAAATCCTTTCCCAATCTACAACAGTGTTATCGACCTCTACTTCGAAAAATATTTTTTTATGGGTAAAGTATGTAGTTCTCCGTTTTCCATACAACTTTTTGATCAACAAAATCCTTTCCCAATCTTCAACAATGTTATCGACCTCTACTTCGAAAGAAATCTTACAGCGGGTGCAACGACATCTCTTCCTTGATTACATCGTTATACAGTGTAAATCCGTTTTCTTATACAATCCCCTTCATTTATACCATTGAATGAAAAAAAAAAGTTGGGTACAAAAAAAAAAAATAACAAGCCGCCATTTTATTTTTAACGCATTATTTAGATATCCCTTTCTCAATCAAAAGTGATTTGTTTTGCTATCCCTCTCGACGACGAGCCAACAAGTTGTTCTCGTCACCTTTGAGTTGAGAGTTCTCTTTTTATGAAGCCTTTCATCCAACGTTATTATCTTATCAAGACATCAGCTGCTGATTTAATAAGAAGCCCGAAGAGTGGATTAAACAAAGAGTATATAACAGTGAATGAAAAAACGTCATGCCTTATTATAAATGTGGGAAAAACCTGCGGGGTGCAGAGCCGTTCTCTTCTTAGTTTTGTTGGTTTTGGTTGTAAGTATTTTTATGACATAGAGCGCCAACCGAGACAAATTAAGTTAATATGTAGTAGATGGTGAAAGCCCATGTTTGTGGAGGTCTATGTACCCAAAAACCTAAAAATTTAATTTTTTTTTTGTAAATTAAAAGTATAGATAAAAACCGAATCTATTAGTTAATAAAACCTATTGCATGAATCGATTTAAAATACGGTGGTTGGTTTAAAATTTCCGATCGGGAAAAAGTTTTTTTTTCTTTAAATATATCTTCCTTGGGGGTCCGCGAGTAATTTTGGGGAACACTCAAGTTACCTTTGATAGAGTTTTCCAAAGATTTTCAAAATGAGATAAAAAGTTTAAAGGGGTAAATTTCAAAACTTTTTCTTGCGGAGGACCCCCAGCCCCCTCTAAATTTTGACTGCTATACTTATACTATTCTTTCCTTGAAAATTCTGTGGTTTAAAAGGAGCTGTTTTTTGGGTGTAACTAAAAATGTCTCAAAACGAACTAAAACAAAACACTCCTTTATGAGGCAAATTCTCAAAGTTTTTCCTGGGGGAGATACCCAGACCCCCTATTATCCTAATAATTAATAAGTTCATAGCAAGATCGGTTATTATTGTGTACTATCGTACCCAATATTTATGCTATTAATTATGTGAACAAACATTTTTAGTGGCTTAAAATCTGGAAGCGAGCAGCTTTCCTAAACCGTACCACGTACCTGAACAATATCCTCTGCAGGCAGTACATAAGCTTATAAAAGAACCATAAAAACAACAATGCAAATTTCTCACAAAAAGTTTCTATGGCCCTTTTATATAAACTGATATTAAGCGAAGTATAGAACCACACCAATTACTTTTATAGGTCCATACTCCAGTACCATACTCGTCAAAGTTCACGGAATTTCCGTAATATCACCAGTGCAATAAAGCATTGTAATTTGACCTCCAATTTTCCCAGGGTAATCGTTGGTCCATTATGAGAACTTCAAAGATGCATGGAATGAATAAAAACAAAGGCAGGCCGACTTTCCACCATACACCACCCACAAGCAAACATTCCAAAAAGAATGTTTGACCTCGGTTGAGACCGTTCTTTTTTTTTTTACGATCCTCACAAAATCAATTGCCCGAAATTAAGGTTTCGCAGAAAGCACAAAAGATGTATCTGATGGAGAACAACCGAGTTTTTTTGTTGTGGATTCGCAGAGTGGAAATAAATGAAAGTAAGTTCATTTCGGAAACGTCAAAAAAGAAATACAGCAAACTGGTTTGTTCCCCATTAAGGTACCATGAAAAAAGTAAACGATGAATAGTTACAATATTATCTTACTTAATATTGAAACGAATTCAGAATTTGTTAATTCCGTTAAAAAAATTCTCATAACAACCTTGTGAGCACAGTGCTTCCTTTTTAAGCATAAAAGATGTATTTCTCTCAAAAAACTGAAACTTGGCATCAAACTGAAATACTATTGCAAATTTAGATTGCCAATCGACCAGTGAATCAGTCGGCTGTGTTTTTCAGCGTTTTTCAGACCAAGTGAGTCGGGGAAAAGCATAGACCTTGGGGGAAGAGTCAATTTGAATACCATTTCGGCGGATTCGCCCGGCGTTTTCCCCGTTGCCGAACATCTGAATATGGCCCTTAGTTAGAAATATCATCAGGTAACTTACAGACTTCACTAAGCGATGAAAAATTGAGGCACACTTTCTAAGTTTAGGTCGATACAGAAATTGTTCCATCAAAGAATAAAATGATTTTTTGAAAATCCTATAGTGTTACTTCATTGCCTGATGAAATACAACAGCACATAGAGCTGATTTTTTTAAACATAGAGCTGAATCTTAATACTAATATAAAAGGAATACATTGATGCACTTACCCTCCACCAGGGGCGCTGCAGTCGCTACGAGTGTGGCGGCCGTGCTCTGAAAGAAAGAGAAAAACGAAGCTCGTTAGATGGGGCACTCAATCGGAGAAACCATTTTGATCGCCGCGATCCCGGAAGCAGGGTTCGAACCTCAAGTAAATTCTGTCACATTAACCTCACGCGAGGACAAAGGGGGGGAGGGTCGTTTACATACGCTAAACTCGCGGAGATTGTCTTCTGCGAGTTCCATTTCATTCAGAAGTTTTAGACGGATTCTCTCTGTTCATCTACCTGACCTTGAGGTCCAGTCAACTCAAATGGTAGTCAAATCATACGGTTTCGAGGTAGTATACAGTGTTTTTTTTTGACGGTTTAACACAGTGTGGTCATAAAACAACAGTCCTACTACTTTAACATTATCTACAGACGAAAATATTGGTCAAAATATCTGAAATTTTAAAGAAGGCATTTTGAAGGGATGGGAATTTTTTGAAATAAAAAAAAATTAGTGAATTAATTAATTTACATAATTTTTGCGATGGATTTCGGACCGTAACCAAAAGTATAGTGGCTAGAACCGCCATAAAAATGCTTTAGAAAGAGAGGAAAAAAACTTCATGGCAACGACTCCCCTAATAGCAAATCCCTCAAAACTTATGGAAGCCTCAGAATCTAGTTGGCCATGACTCTCAGCAGTTTTGAAGTGGACTGGAAATTTATTTCAGTATTTCTTCTGGTTAGGCGTTTTACTATTTTTGGCAAAAATGGGGATTAAATCAGTCGGTATTCCCGATAATTAAATAATACTAGATTATTTTTAATGATTACTTTTAATTTTCAAAGAAATTAGGTTGTTATTATTTTAATTTTAAACTAACAGTCTGATGAAGGTATAAAATATGGTACTTTGAGGGGTTTGAGGCAATGAAGTAAGGTTATTTTAAAAGACCATGAACAAGTGAAAATAAATTATGTATGTTCATGAAATCAGCGTTGTTTGTTTAAAAACTTGTGTACTCTTGTTTGATGTAGTTTTAAAAATGTCAGATAATTACACATATATTTTTCACTGGTTGTTTAATATAAACATTCTTAAAGCATGTCCCCCCTTTTAACTTTTTTAAGATACACTTGCATGTTTTTAATATATTTTTGAGGGATAGTCAAAATGAGAAATTTCAGGATTGCAATGTATAAGGAAGGAGCTAGGATAACTTGCAAGGAACAAATTTGCTTTTCATTGAGAAGGTAAACGCGAAAATTAACAACACATAATGTCTCTTTTGAACTTAAAAGAAGATAAATAACTCTCCACGTTTCCCCATCAGTCTGGAGAATTGTTTTAGAGAAAAGAATCTGAACACAATTATAAAACAAAAAAGTCTCAGTAGTCATGCTGACTGAGATACCAACAATGGAGGCTGTGACGAAAGCCGGAGTCTGAAGGAAAATTACAAAATCCCCGGGCTATTAATTAAATCAAAGTAATTGTGTTAAACATATGCATGATCTTTTTTCTCTAGAAATCTCGCTAATTACATATTTAAACGCGTTTCGTTTCAACTGTTAACCTTTTTAAATTATACATTGTATGGATCAATCCACAATTATAAAGCTTGTGATTTATAATAATATATAATTAGTTACATAAATAGCATTGGAATAAAAGTATAAAATTCAGTTGATATCGTTTTAAGTTAATAGTTTAAGTCAGTCACTTGTTATGACTGAATATAGTATTTATGATACGGGTAATGTGATAAATCGGGCATTTTTAATAATGCCCTAAGTGGAGGCGGGCAATGTGATAAATTCAATGGCATTTATCAATGAAATGCATGGGCGTAGCCAGGGGGATGCAGGGAGGGGCAGCTGCCCCCCCCCCCTAAATTCTAAGTTTGTTAAATTTTTTTTAAAAACTTTAGAAAAGCAATAGTACACACAAGAAGCGATTCTTTCGACCCAAAGAGTCTCAAAATGAGCTAAACACTACTTTGAGGGGCGAATTTTAAAAAAATTTCTGGAGGAGGACCCCTAGACCCCCCGTTTTAAGCTCACATTCATTACCCATATTTTTACGTTAGGTGTGCATAAGTTAAAATCCTTTGTATAAGTACCCTATAATTTAGCGTATAAAAGTACTAGGTATGGGGATGGGAAATAATGTTGAGTCAACCCAGTGCCTATACTCTGTGTAAATAGAATCGGCGGTTGACCTTGAGTTTTTTCTCAATGTATTTCTTCTGCATTGCCATGGTAAAGAATGACGTGAAACCGCCGATTTTATTTACACAGACTATAGTCACTAGTATTCGCAACATAAAGAGCACAGGTAAGTATCCTTCCTTGCTCCCCCCTAACATGAAACCTGGCTACGCCCATGATGAAATGTATCACTGTCCACCTTCACTCCGGGCATTATTAAAAATCCCCGATTAATCACTTTGCCCGTAACATTTACATGAAATTAAATTATCCTTCAACAAAATACGATCAAAAAATATTAAGAAAGAACATAATTTTCATTGTCTTATACCGCATTAATATTTGTCTTTATGTATAGAATATTATAGTTGTAGCCAATTTATTTAACTATCATAATCCGTTGTATTGTCTTGTATTCTGAGTGAGCAAATTGTAGAGTGTTCTTTATTTCTTGAGCAGTGATTGTTGGGAATTGGGGAGGGAATCACGAGCTGCCCGTGCCACAAGCACGAGCTTGCCCTCGCGTGGTTCTTTTCTTATCTATTCTGAGCATCCTCTCGTTAGGGGGTCTCGGGGGGACAAGTTTCGACAGGTCAGAGTTCAGTTATTAGTGGAGTAGAATTAGGGCTTGACCGTGAACGTGAACAAATTACAACAAAAGCAAACTCTGCGGGAAATGGTAGGTGACATGGTCCTAATTAACATACTAAAAATATACATCCGTACTAGTGGTAGAAATATGTTTTTTTGGCCGCCATCTTGAAAAAACACCCAAAAAGTTTTTTCATCAAAAAAGGTCGTGTAAGGTATCAAACTGTGGGGAATTTTGTGCTGAAAGAGAATATGATTTTTGTTTTCCTTAAAATTCATTAAAAAGTAAAATTTTTGACCAAAAACGCAAAGCAGATACAATGCTAAAGGGCCCTCCCTCCATACTAAACGCATCTTAAACGTTCTAAACTTTTTTAAAAACACTACTTTGAGACAAATGGTAGTTGACATAGTCCTAATCAACATACTAGAAATATACATCCGTACTAGTGAGGAAAATATCGTTTTTTGACCGCCATCTTGAAAAACACCAAAACACATTTTACTCCGTAAAATGTCTTGAAAAATATCAAACTGCAGGGAATTTTGTGCTGAATAAGAATATGATTTTTGTTTTTCTTTAAGTTCGATAAAAAATAACTTTTTTGACCAAAAACTGATAGCAAATTCAATGATGAATGGCCCTTCCTCCATACTATATGGACCATAAGCGTCCTTAGCTTTTCTAAAAACACTATTTTGAGGTAAATGTAGGTGACATGGTCCAATTAAACATATACATCCGTTTTAATGGGAAAAATGCGATTTTTTGACCGCCATCTTGAAAAAAAAATTTAAATGAAAAGTCATTCCTCAAACTGCTGGGATGGCAACATAAAGGCATCACCCGTACCTATCATAGAAAAAGGGGGCGCCACCACGAAGGGGTGGGCTTCTGCCTGTTGGTCCACGGGAGGTATTTTATTTCCCTCCTACCACCCAAAGGTAAAACCGATGGAGGCATTCCCCTATCCGCCACCTGGGGACGCGCTCTGTGGGGGTTAGCAGGCTCCCCCCAGAGGCCAGTCCATGAGGGACATCCTTAGGGATAGACGTTGGTGGCCATTGGCCACTAGGGCCTATCAGGGACACCGAGCTATCGAGGCAAACAGCCTCGGATGCTCGTAATAAGAAGTAAGAAGTAAGTAACTGCTGGGAATTTTGTGCTGAAAGAGAATATGATACTTAAATATAATTAATAATCCATAGCTAAAAAATCCATCCATTTATTAATTAGATTTGGACTAGGTTACAAAATTCTAGGATACTTTGATTTTTTTTACAAATTAAATAGGAAATTACTTTCAAGTTTGATAGTTTTAAGCTTGAAAATATAACATTAAACATATATTAAAAGAATTTTAAGAACAAATTATAGGTGCTATCAACACCGTCATAGTCCAATATCATTTTCATCTTCATAAGTATTAATTAGGTCTCCTGTAATACTACAGTTCTTTCCACAACAGGTTTCGCAAACTACGGAACAAGAAAGTCCATATCGGCGGCATGTACATTTCATACTGTAACATGGCTCATCAGCTGTAGTTTGGCATGCACATTTGATCATTTCTAAAAGCTCCTTTGGTGCTGGACTTCTATCTGTCAATATTGGCTGGAATTCTCCTTCAACTAACTGCCAACCCCATAGCGTAGGATCAGGGCTTGGCATGAACAGATTCTTCCAAATAAAACACTGCAAATTTACTCGAAGTTAATGATATTTTGCAGCATTTTGTGTCGGAGGCAAACGTGCAATATCAAATTCTTTTTTAGCTGAAGCTATTTTTCTCATATATTCTTCATAACGAAGATTATTCAAGTCGTTGGTGTTATAATGACACAATAACTTTGCAGCCCATTTCCAGTAACTCTTCCTTATTAGTAATTTCCGTAGACCCAAATTGGGAAGCATATTCGAACAATATTTGAGAATTTATTATATTTTTTAAAGCCGAAGACTTGTTTTTTCCAAATAATGAACTGGTGGTGTCACATCCAGTTAACGCATGGACAAATGGCAAAGCTTTGCAGGCCTCTTCTCCAATATCTCCTTGCATTGCTTGAATATCGCGAACTTTATCCGATTGTAGGGCAGACTGCATTAAAATGTTTGATGACGAATGATATAGTAGTAGTAAAATTAAAATATCGGTGTCATCAGCTACAACTGTGACTTGTTTCTCCTGTGCTAGGTTTAACGCTTCTTTAACAATCAACGTATCTGCATCTCCTTCGGCATGAATGACGGAATGGCCATTTCTTTGAAAATAATTCCCTAGCATATTTATGAATCTTTGTTTATTTTGAGAGTTTGAGAGGAACTTACTCTTCTTGACTATAACTGGCGAGTCTTCGTCAAAGATAACAGTGGCAGATGACTGCTTTGAGCGTAGTCTGTGCTCCATATATTTAATGTTGGATTTTCCATACCCATCTAATTGTCACTTTCCCATACTTTTTGCTGACATACGATTCGTACTGTCTCATGACATCACCAAATGTTTTATACGATCCCCATGGTATCTGGTGAATTAAGGCACCACCATCCAGAACGTAAGAAGTATTCTGTTGGATATTAGAAGGTTGAAATCCACTTACATTCATCCTATCTAAGGTGTTGGCTAATGAAGATTTATCAGTTTTCCTCATTTGCTGAGTACTGTAGTCAAATAAGGCAGATGGAAGAGTCGATAACTCGTACCTAAAAAAATGTCTCGCATCTTGAACGGTGTTTTCTAAGGAGATACATGCCAGCATCCTTTGGGTTAAAAGGCGTGAATCAATGTGGCGAGTCTCTCCAGCAATAACTATACATTTTTTAAGTGTCTTCAGGGTAATTGCCAAGTCTGATTTTTGACAGGTAGCTTCTTTGAAAAGTTTGCCTGTAAGTTTTTCTTGTATATTTCGCCCAATGATGTCTAAATTTTCTACATTAACCTTGTTCTCACTATCTGTTATTCCGTTAAAAATATTCCATAAACCACTTGATGAAAGAGAAAATGGATTGTGGTGGATAAAAAACTTAATAATCATTTGCATATCTTCAAAATCTCACAAATCATTGAATTTGCTATCAGTTTTCGGTCAAAAAAGTTATTTTTTATCAAAAGTAAAGAAAAACAAAAATCATATTCTCATTCAGCACAAAATTCCCTGCAGTTTGATATATTACAAGACATTTTACGGAGTAAAATGTGTTTTGGTGTTTTTCAAGATGGCGGTCAAAAAACGATATTTTCCTCACTAGTACGGATGTATATTTCTAGTATGTTGATTAGGACTATGTCAACTACCATTTGTCTCAAAGTAGTGTTTTTAAAAAAGTTTAGAACGTTTAAGATGCGTTTAGTATGGAGGGAGGGCCCTTTATCATTGTATCTGCTTTGCGTTTTTAGTCAAAAATTTTACTTTTTAATGAATTTTAAGGAAAACAAAAATCATATTCTCTTTCAGCACAAAATTCCCCACAGTTTGATACCTTACACGACCTTTTTTGATGAAAAAAAATTTTGGGGTGTTTTTTCAAGATGGCGGCCAAAAAAAACATATTTCTACCACTAGTACGGATGTATATTTTTAGTATGTTGATTAGGACCATGTCACCTACCATATACCGCAGAGTTTGCTTTTGTTGTAATTTGTTCACGGTCAAGCCCTTTTTCGACCTAATTCTACTCCACTATATCATTTTCACTGGATTACCAATAGTACATAATGGATGCGCACCCGGACCAAAGGAGGTAAATCTGGATGTTTTTCTTCTTATTGTTTTCTGTTCCCTTATCTTGTCACTCTGCATAAATTTATGAGCTTATTAGGAGTATCCGTTCTGTTAGTAATATTTAGTTAGTGTAAATTCCCCTGAACTTCGCGTCCCAGTGTGTGTGATTAATATGTGTTAATCTCATTCATATTTTTCTATTATTTTGCCCCGGCCCCGGATGATATCCGGATTACCAACCAGGGTACTTTTGTGTCTCGTACGTGACAGGATATTAAACCTCCTATTTACACAAATCAGAATTCATTAAAATCCGTAGTAGCACAGCTTATACCAAATGTGTCGAAGTTTACGTAACTGCAGCTATAAATCAACCAAATTTAGGCATACACGACGAAAATTAGGCAACAAACCAGCATAAAGTATTGATTATTTTATGATAGGAACAATGTTATTTTTAATTTGTTACAGTGACCCCAAGTACTTTAGTTCTTCGTTATAATGACTTTAAAATTTCATTCAGAATTCGTAAAAATCGACTTATTTTAAGAGGATAAAAGGAATATTGGGAGAACTTCTGATAGCCAAATTACTCCTAATGTTCATGTTCTGAATGTTTGAATGTTTCGGAATGCTAGCATTGATTGCTTTACTTTTTTTGCACGTGTTAAAATGTATTATTTAAGGAACTACATATATCCATAATTTATTTGTTGTTCAATGGGGGTATTTTTTCTTCCCAATTAGGTTATAACTTCCCTTTGTTATAAAGACCCTTTTTGATGGTCCCGTTAGGGGTCGCTATGTCGAGGGTCTACTTTCACTTTAATTATTTCTGAAATGCAACAATTTATTCTGCATGTAGTAGATATTATCATAAGAAATATGGGGGCATGGAAAAACTATATTAAAAACTTGTAACAAAAAGGTTTCGTTATATTATAAAGACGTTCTACCGTACTTAAAAGGCCTCTAAACTGAAAAAAAAAATTATCCCTCGCTTTCTTCAAACGCAAACATCCTGAAAAAAAAAACACCCTCGGATAGATGAAAAAAAAAAGGAACATTCCCAAGTTTAAAGAAAGTAACAACAAAGAGTGAAAGTCCACCGAAGCAAGAAAAGAGGTTACACATCGGGATGTTGGCGGAAGGCATTTTCTTATAGCGGAGATGAAGAATCCCTGAGCCGCTTTCACGTTATTCTTCATCAAGGAGCTTCTAGAGCTCTCTCCAAGAGCGTGAACTACTTATCTGCTATAAGGTGAGTATTATTAATACTTCGGGCACCCACAAAAGCCGGTGTTCCTTTCCAGTCAGTGGGCTCGGAGATTAGCACCCAGGGGTATATGAACTTTTTTTTTTATGAAAGTTTTGGAATCAGTTGTTGAATGTTTTAAGTATGGTACAACGCGCGGATTTTTATTTGCGTTCAGTAAAATCTCCTGGTTATCACCAGGAAGGATATATTTTGTACCATGGCCACATAGTCCCCGTTTACATGGACACAAATCCCGGGATTTAGCTGGGTTTAAACCCGGCATTCCCTACGAAAGGGAAAAATGCCGGGTCGAAAGATGGAATTTGCCGAAGCCCCCGGAAAGAAATTTTTTTCAGGGATGGACCCCAGAACCTCTCTATTTACCTGCAAAGTTATGGAGTGGTTTTAGTCGTTTTCTATGATGAAAAGTTTAAGGTTTTGGGGAAGGTAGTGTACACTGAAATTCACCCTAGGCGTATAGCAAAGGATAATGGGGCTAAGGTCATCTCTCTTTATCACAAGGAGAGGCATATCCAAAAATGAGGTGCAGCACTATTTTTAGAGAAATTATCAAACTTTATCTGGAGGAAGACTCCCCTTTTAAAGAATCTATCCCCCAAAATCCATATCCTCTGACATTTTTGAAAACATAGTACCTTTAGAATATGTAAATAACTTTCGCCACTCCCTCGCCAGAAAAGTTCCAAGATTCTCCGCACGAAAATTATTATACCATGAATAAAAAGGAGCTAAATCAAAGATTTCCAAGTACTCGAGGGCCGCAATCCAAATCACAAGTCAAGTGGCGGGCCGCAAAGTAATCTGGCTTCTTTTTATCCATGATATATTTTTCGGGGGCAGAGTCTTTAATGTGGAACTTTTCTTGCGAGAGAGGGACGAAGGTTATTTACATACTGTGAAGGCACTATTGTATTTTCAAAAAATTCAGAGGATATAGAAATTTTTCACCTTACATACATCTTTAAATACTGAATGTTAAAAGGGGTCTTCCTCCAGAAAATGTTCTAATTTCATGCAATTACAATGGAAACCATACACCATATAATGGAAACCATTCACACCATAATACTAAAAAGTGTTTAAAGGCTACTTTTTGAGGGTTTTCAGGAAGCTTCGCGGGCCGCACAAAATGACCCTGCGGGCCGGCAAAACCATCACTTTGCGGCCCGCCCCGCCACTCGACTTTTGCTTTCGATTGCGGCCCTTGCGCCCCTGTCCTATACTCAACAGCAACGTTTCTTGAAACCAGTACGTCACAAATGCGGAAGGAGAAAATGGGTAAACACAAAGCCTGTTAGGTAGCTAGGAGGAGTTTCGGTGCGCAAATCGTGATAAAAAGACACTTTTATATACTACATGGGTTTAACAAAATAATATTTCTAAATTGACGTTCTTCATTTCACTCAAAATTCAGACACTGCGATGGGAACAACTTTGTTTGTTAGGGAAGTCATACTAACGTTGTTATCTAGTATAATAGGTACCTTCACCTTCACACCATAACTTTCGCGCCCCTCCCTCGCCAGAAAAATTCCAAGACTCTCCTCCCAAAAAAATCACTCAAAAGAACGAAAAAAAGTCCCAAAAAGTACTCAAAATGAGTTAAAACCCTACTTTTAGTCAAATTTTCAAAAATTGTTCTGGATGAGAACCCTCATACCCCCCAGCGGTACCAAAAGGGGATCTCGAGTGACACTTTTTAGAAAATTCCCAAAATCTTGACATTTTTCTCAAAAGATAAACGTGATGGTTTGGAAAAGCTCCCCCCCCCTCGGAGCCGTGCTGGATCCGCCCCTGGTCTAGGGTAGTAGGTACCTTATTCACACCATAACTTTCGTCCCTCCCTCACCAGAAAAATTCCAAGACTCTCCTCCCGAAAAACATAAATCATGGACAAAAAGGAGCCAGATCCCTTTGCCACCCAACTGTTGCTTTCGATTGCGACCTTTGAGCCCCTGTCCTAGCACAAGGAAGGTTACTCACCGCATGTGACTGTCCGGTGGCGAAAAGTCCAAGGGTGGCCCCCAGTAGGACGATGGCGATCCTCACCGTCCGCATGTCGCAGGTGGTTTGCGGCTGCTCCTTCCTCGCGCCAGACCAACCGTGACAGGGATGAGCGGCCAGCCGAGACGTTCGAAGGAGGACGGCCTCCAACATACAAAGACCCCATGCCCGTATTGTTATTGTTTAGTTCTTTCTCTCTGGAGTTCGATTGCTCGTTCGAGAAAGTGGTGCTGGTCATGCTTCCGTAATCCTCCGATTGCTCGGATGGACTTGTGACCCGGGCAGTCTGATTATTGGCGGGGATGGGGCAATCCCTGGGTTTGGAGTTATTTACTTAAAGTAATAGGGTGTTCCCTGGTATAGAAGATGTTCACTAAGGTTCCCACAGATGATCAAGTTGGTTGCAAACCTCGGTTTGTCAACCAGATTTGAAGACTTTGTAAACAACCGAATCCTAAACATCTTTAAATGATATAAAATGAATATTTTTGATGGTGGCCCCGTTTACATGTGCCACTCTTATACCCGGGTATAATGCATGAGAAAGGGATATTGAAAACCGTGCTATAAACCCGTTTACATGACCAGTCCTCAAATCCCGGGTATAGACGTCACTGGTCCCATCATTCATTGCGATTTGAGTTTGTTTACATTCTGTTATCTGTTTTCGTCTTGGAATTTTGCGTTCAGAATGGATTATTTTCAAGTTATTTCGACATTTAAGATAGTAATCAATCTTAAATATCCAATTGAAATAACAAAGAACAACTTACTTTCCAACAAGTACTCACTTAAGCCTAACATGGATGACTTTTTGCTTTGAGTGAGACCGAAATGCATCATGGGAAAGCCGGGTATTCAAATTCCCGAGTAAATAGGTGGATTTATTTATACCCTGCATTTTTCCCTATTGCTGGGTATATCGGCCACTTATACCCGGGTATATGGTCCATGTAAACGGGGCCGGTTTGTGCACTTTAATGTAAAATTAGCTTTTAATTTTTCTCGCGTGCTAAAATAAAATAATTTTCATTTTAAATTGTTTAGTTTCTTCTTATAGAGCATTTTCAATCACATGACTTTACCTAACAACGGCCTTAGCAACGTTGTTTTTATCCTCCAGTGATGTCATGTGCGAATGCTTCTATTGGATGCTTCTATTTCCCGCCCCTAACAACAGCCTTAGCAACGTTGTTTTTGTCCTCCAAGTGACGTCATGTGCGAATGCTCTATATAAAGCATGTTTGGATTAAACTCCGCCCACCAAGAATTTGAAGGTGACAACTAACTCACAACCTTTTTACCATCAACTTTCCTACAAACGGGAAACTTGGTTGAATACATAGCATGTCAGTCAGTTTGACAACTATGACAACCAAGTTGATGGTTTGTGTGAGCCTTAAGTAAAATAAAAATGAAAAGAGAGAGAAGAGAAACGAAGAGGACAAAAGGGATGAATAGAGGACGTAAGAGATAATATGTGTGGAGAAAGTGGCCGAAGTGGATGAAGAAGATAAAAGGGATGAAGATAATGAAAAGAGAGATAAAGATGAATACTTAGAAGGATATGAGAGGGATTTAGAGGCTGAAAGTGATGAAGAACCTTAGATGGATAAAAAAAAAGAATATGATAGAGGGACACCCTATACCTATAACACGGCTTACTAGATACTAATACAGGCTAGCCGAGTTTTAAACAATGAAAACCATTTGACAACTTATCCCGCTTGGAGCGCTACAAGACCTACCTATATCACCCACCGCCTTCAACACTGTGGATATGCTTTGCCAGTTGGTCCAATAATGCCATCTGGATTTGCAATGATTTCCGTACTCGGCTAGCCTGTATAAGTATCTAGTAAGCCGTGCCTACAGAGTGTTTTCAGGTGACGTCACAACCGGTTATTTTCTTTTAACTGTGTACCTTCTGTAGGGCTTTTAACTGTTGCTAAGGCCGTTGTTTATCTGTTGCTAAGGAAGTTTTTAGGTATGGGATCACATGATTGCAAATGGTCCAATAGAAGAATTCCACGGCTAGTCATTTTTTGTAACTGTTAGTTAACCTCTGTAGGGCAAAAAACTGTAACTTTTCTGTTGCTAAGGCCGTTGTTAGGTCCGAGTCATGTGATTGAAAATGCTCTATACTATATTTTTTAACTTAAAATTTGCACAATTCATTCTATCTTAGGATTTTACTTGGACCTTATACTATAGTAATTCATCGTACTGTATCAGGGTGGCGGCAGAAACTGAGAAAAAAAATTCCCTGACATTTCCCCGATTTCCCCTACTAATATATTACTAATACTAATTTTACTATTTTTCTTCCTTTCTCTGTACTTAGAACCATTATGTGTGTATACAAGATAAATTTTAAAAAATCACTACTTGTTACTTAAAAAATGAAAATAATATATTTAAATATATAAAACTCTTCATTTCAACCTTGAGTGATGGTACTTGAGCTCGAGTCTAATCTATTCCTGATTGAGTTTAAAAAAAAGTTTAAAGAAACATTCCTGAGGTGTTGGAGTAAGAAAAATGGTAAGTAGCACAAAATACTCTCATGAGGAAATATAACGGATTTTGACATATTTTTAAGATTTTCCCTGACTTTTCCAGATTAATGGAATTCCCTGAATTTTCACTGGAGTCCCCGATATCCAGGTTCTGTGTAGCCACCTTGTGCAAACAATTTAGAACAATTTGGCATTCATACAACTATCTTATAGTACTGCACTACTACAATGCAAATTTCATTAAGGATCAATATTTAACGGATTTTTTTTATGTGAGGCACTGTGGTATCGTTGTTTTCAAATAAAAGCCGTGAAACGGACTTTTGAAACATCCTGTATAGCTGTGAAAGTGGCGTATAAAAGGGCCCCCCCCCCGAAATTCAGACTAGGTGTACCAAAACCAGTTAAAACCCTGTATTTTAGGGTCAAAATTCAAAAAACTTTTCTGGGGGAGGACCCCCAAACGCCCCTTTTGTACTTGGAATTTTATTATTAACAACTGTATTATAATATTCATCAAAATCCAAATCCTACCGAAAAATGTATGTCCAAAATTCGGACTAAGTGTACCAAAACTAGTTAAAAACCCGTTTTTTTTAATCAAATTTCCAAAAATTTTCTGGGGGAGGCCACTGAGCTGTGCCTTTTTAATGAAAAGGGTAAAAAAAAAAACAACAACAAAAAGGGGGAAAGTTCATAAAAATATTCCCAAATATGTCAAAAATGTTGAAAGCGTGCTGGAAAAATTTCTGAAACAGAAATAACAGCACTAATTGCAGAGAGCAATGGACAAAATGCAAAGTTAGGGTTTAAAATGTTTATTTTATTTTAGTTAGATTAAGAAACGTTCAAGCAATGTTAAAATAAGACAAAATATTTCAGCTTTCTTTAGTACTAAATGTGAGAGGAAACATGAATATATCGATTTCAGTTTACAGAGCAATCTAGAACGAGGATGTCTAGAATTGAAAGTTTATCTTTGATCTAATAAATTTTAGTTGGTAATATAGAAATATCCGTATATTAGAAGCCAAAATGTATCAACAAATTGTTACTTATGTGCTATGCATACTTAAAAAACCGTAGGTAACAGATTAGCATTAGGAAAAAAAAATAAGTGCTTATTTCAAAATTAAGTGCTCTATTTAAATAATCACGATCTTAACTACCATAAAGCATTCGCGACAGAAAAATGTATTAATTATGCTAACCTTCAAAAGGCTAAACATAACATCCAAATGATAACAGAATATTCAAATTTACCTCCTAAAAACGTAAATTTCTCATTCATAAAAGACGAACATAAGTCACAAGTTTTTTAACGAATAATGAAATGAGCTGAAAATTGACGAACAATCTTTCAGCATAGAACATTTGTTTTTTCATTCACCAGTCAGTTTCATTGAAAATCGTTCGTTTCCTTACAGCTACAATTTAATGTTTTTATGCTTAAAAATATTTTCATTTTTGTTTCTTTATTGTTACGAAATTAACCCGTTGGCAACGTGAGAGATTTCTGTACTGCGATTTGGGTTCCAGTGAAAATTGTTACATTCTAAAATGAACTTTTTGGGTCCTGGTTTCATTCAAAGGTATATGTATTTAGTATTTCCCTAAAATTCCTCATTTCTCTTAGGTACATAGATGGTATAAGGGTTTTATTCTACAATTTACTTTTGTTTTCTAAAACTATAATCATTTTCCGATACAAATTAAAATATGACATTTCATACTAAATTTACTTAATCAATAAACACTTTTATTTAATTTATTCATATTTTGTTCTTTTTATTTCATGATTTATTATAAAACTAATCTTGTGGGTTAAAAAATTAAATTAGAGGTTTCTTTTTAGTCTTTTTAAAATTGAAATTAATTTTATTTCAAATTATTAAAACAGTTACATAATTTTATAATCACTTCTTTAGTTATGGAAAAGGCTTCTGGTTACTAGCATAAAAACAGCTTCTTGTCATCTCTCTTAGATACATACTTTCGATAAAAAAACAGTAAAGCAGTTTCGTTTTAAATACCTATCATTTTTGAAAGCAAACGGAAGATATCACAAGATAAAGAATCTTCAAATTCGATAGTGGCGTCATCTGTAGAAAACTCTGAAATATAATATCTAACAAATGGAAGTTAAAAAATGAAACTGAAAATTCTTTTTAATTCATTGAAACAGAAATTATAATGCTCATAGATAAAATTAATCTCTTCACAAAAAAGTTAATTTGCAATTGTCCCCTTAAGTTATATTATGTAAATTAAGATTTTCGTAAAATATTTTTTTTTGACAAAATTTAAACATAGTGTTTTTAAATAAGAAAATATTACCACTTAATATTTTTTTTCTCAATATTAAAATTTAATGCAATTAAAAACTACAAAAAGAAAACAATCTGTAGCAAGAACGAGGGAAGCATTTTTTTACTGGAAAGAACGTACAGAAACAAATTCTTAACGATAAGAAAATATTTTTGAAACAATGGAGTGCTCTGTGTAAAAAGCAATAGTAATTATTATTGTGTACTTTACGTCGTATGGATATTTAATACTACTAATAGCATAAAATAATACGATAGATAGTATTTCCATTTTTGCTACTTGAAATTGAAATAATGATAAAATCCCTTTGAACTAGTACCCCTGCTTCTAAAAATGTCAGTAAAGAAAAAACTCCTTTAAAACTCTTTATTGTATAGGAATATCTATATTCTTAAGATTCTTTACCAACCATCCTTCTCTAATTTTTAAGGAGTTAGTTAAAATCTCTCAGGAACCACTTAATGGCTAGTAGGGGTGCATTTGACAAATTAAGTTAAATTTCAAATGTAATCAAAAATACAATGAATGGACATCGATTTCGCGAATTCAAGGGGCTATATCTGCCGATAGGGGGTAGTTATTTTTTTTCCTCTTTACACTCATGTGTAGAGCGAAGCTTGGGAGATTTTTTTACGCACAAAAAGTCAATTTGCCATTTTTTGAACTTATTCCAATCTTGTTACTGACGATTCAATTTATAACAGCCAGTTTTAGTCTCTTTTTATTTTAATAATCCCGGAATAGTGATGATGTCCTGCGCAGTAGCATTGTGAAAAGTACATAGTTTTGCGGCGTACTTCGAGAGCGTGCCACCCGCGCGCTCCTCAAGCTTGTTGGTCAAACTGGTCAAACCCCGGCGACAGCTGGACCTGGCAACGACTCCCCCCTCAACGGGTCAGGAGGGGAAGTCCCTGCCCTGTGACTACCACTTCTACTCCGAATTGACCGGTGGTTGCACATTTCTCATTTAACTACGTGCCTACTACTAGGCCCAACCAACGTAAAAATACTAAATAATTTAGTTTTACCAATAAATACCCAATTGTGGTGCAATAATCCCCTGTATAGTTCATTGTAAAAATGCTGATATTAAGTAAGCAGCGTAAAAATGGGTGAGTGAAACGTTTTTTACTTTCAGAATGGTTTACCTGTTGTTTCTGGCTGTAATATGCATTTATGTGCTTATCAAAAATTAAGCTTACTTATTTTTGGATGTTATTTTACTTAAAGTCATTTTTAAAAACGATGTATGACACGTACGTAGTTTATTGTACCACGCTTAATGCGTTTTGCGAAAATCTTGTTTACTTGCTTATTGCATTTCTTGTAGTTATTCTCTATTTAAACGCAATCATCTTGTGTTATTATTATCCATCTTGTTATTATTGGAGCCGTGGTAAAACATGGCGGCCGAAACGGGAGACCAGCCGATCGGCTGTCATATTGTGCCAAATGGAGGACCCTTATTCCAGCTGTGCCAAAGTGGCAATAAATTCTTTGTTATTGCCCAAAGTTACAGCATTAAAGATATGTTATTTTAATTAATTTAAATATTTTTTGCAATGAAAGTTTTCCTTTACTCATAAATTAATAAAACTTAACACTTAAATTCCTTCCAGCTGCAAAACTCTGCAGTATTACGTAATAACCCCCCCCCCCCAAAAAAAAAACAATTAAACCCACCCGGGTTTTTTTTTTTTTTTTTTTAAACTCGCGTCTTTTCAGACCCAGACAAAAATAGAACAGTGGGGGGTCGACAGTTATTAAGAGGGATGTTATTAATGTGCTTATTTTGCTGGCAAGGGGGTTAAAAGCACCAAATAAAAAATTCGGCACTTACGTATTACCCCGACGGCCATGCCGCTGAATCCAAAAACATTATCAAAGCCCACTGACTATGACTAATGCCGGCTATACACCACGCGGTTTGCGACACGCGATTTGCGGTTTGCTGCAAAAGCGACAGTTTTCGATAGGTTTGCGACAATAGGAAGGAAGGCTCGAAAACTGTCTCTTTTGGCTTTTGCAGCAAACCGCGTGGTGTAAAGCCGCCATAATAGCTGAGCTGCTCCCGCTGAATTTCGCGGTCACTGAACGGTCGACGGGATATACGCAAGTACCAAAAATTCTTACGTAATATACAGGCGGGTGTCCCAAGATAAGTGTCCACCCCCTTTAACTTTTGAACCCCTACAGATATAACCATAAAAGTGGAGTCTAGGCTAGGTATAGTAAAGTGACCATGCCCTATCCAATATAACAACTTTCAACGCTCCCTAGCGGCAATGTTAGAATTTATAATTTTTATTTTTAAAGTTGTAGAGCGACATCGATTTAATATGAAACGACACCTTGTGCAGAGAAATGACATAATAGAACCCCTAAAACGCACGCTCAATTAGGTAGGATTCCCCAATTTTTACCACCTAAAACACTCCTCATAACGCGAAAATCAGAAAATTTCCTTTTTTTTTATTATCTAAGAATACTTTTAGTCATTTATCTAAGTCATCAAAATGAAAATTTTTCATTTTCGCGTTTATAAGGACCGTTTTAGGAAGTAAAAACTTGGAAAATTCTACCTAATTGAGCGTGCGCGTTTTAGGTGTTCTATTACGTCATTTCTCTGCACAAGGTGTCTTTTCACATTAAATTGATGTCGCTCTACAACTTTGTAATTGATTAATTTAAAAAATATCTAAAACTTTTAAAAATAAAAATTACAACTCCTAAGATTGCCGCTAGGGGGCGTTGAATGTTTTTGCACTGCATAGGGAATGGTCACTTTACTATACCTAGACGCCACTTTATGATTAGTACCTGCAGGAGTTAAAGGGGTGGCTACTTACCTTGAGACAACACCCTGTGTATCAGGGGTGGCCAACATTTTTCGGAAGAGTGCCACAATTAAGGAAGCAAAACTTATGAGACCCACCTCCATTTTTTTCCAATATACCAAAACAAAGAAAAAGTTAAAAATAATGTGCAGTGATAGCAGTTGTCCTATATTTCCTATATATTTGAGAAAAGACTCAAAAGTGTCCTATATTTGTCCTATAATTTCTAAAAGTGGCATTTGTCCTATATTTTCTCTCTTCATGTCAATTTTCTTTAACAGATTCTATCAAAATCCAAAAAATTCTTCCGAAAAATTTTGCTATTTTGTTTTTACTGATGCATAGTACAAATTTTTAAAAAGCGGTCAGCTCTGCCTGCATGTTTCTTTGCCTGATGACTGGTCAAGAAGTCTGCTTTCTCTGATTAAAATTCAGATAATAACAACTTGGAAACTTGTGATTACTATGATTTTTCTCGGAATTGCATTTTTATTTTCGCGTTTACATATACAGGGTGTTTCAAAATTGCGTTGCACGGCTTTTATTCGGAACCAGCGCCTCCTAGGGTCATGGAAGTAAGGTCTACCCCTAGGTTAGTGACCCTGGAGAATCTAATGAGATGACTTACAGCGCTCCTAGCGGCGAAATTAAAAAGTTAAAAAAATTAATTTAAAAACTAAAAGAGATAGAGTAAAAAGTTCAGTACAAAAGTTGTTGCCAAGATCATAACGAACTCAAGTAAAAAAAAATCATCAAAATAGCTTAATTATTCGAGGAGATATTCACTGTTGAAAATGGCACTTTTTTGAGTGGCGAAAAAGGGCCCGGCCACAAATTTAGAAACGCTTTCTCGTCATTATCGTGCGGGAGTTTTAAGCTTTACAGTGACTGATTTGATGGATCAATCGAAAATTATTTTTAATAAAAAAAGTATTAACGATCAATGGCTAATCGAAGGTTAATTAGAATTAAATATTTCGAAATCTGTTGACTTTTTAATGTTTTGCATATTGATAGGGATTGTCGTTGAGGGATCTGATTTGTTTGCCGCAAGGTAGTATAATTTCGAATATGGTTATTCAGTCAGCGAGCGCTTAGATTGGCCTGAGGGGAAAACGTCACTTGAATTTGACAAGCGTGCTGATTATTTCAGATGAGAGAAAGGAAATTATAGTTCTTAAATCTGAAGTTGATTTCTTTCTCAATTATAAAGCAATTTCACGTCATTTATTTTTCAAACATGACGACTTTTAGTAAATCTCAGTATTTAGAAATGGTTCTCATCTATGGAGAAACTCTACGGAATTCGGTTCGAGCTGCACGTGTATTTGCTGATCGCTTTCCAAATGATCCTCATCCTACATCAGCGACTATCAGGAAAGTTGTGCAGCGCCTTAAAGATACAGGAAGCGTTCTTAGGAGACACTATTCGATGAGACAACGTTCTACTAATCGCATACCAGATGAAGACTTACTGGCATACGCTTTATCCCATCCTCACACCAGTATTAGAGAAATGAGCGATCTGACTGGCTTACCAGTAAGTCGAATTTGGAGGGTTTTGAACAAGAATGGAGCGCATCCTTACCATGTTACACCACAGCAAGGATTGCTACAAGGAGATGAGGAACGACGTTTCGATTGGTGCAATTGGGCACTTAATGAATTGGAAAGTGACCCAAACTTTTTTAAAAATATCATTTGGTCCGATGAGGCAAAATTTCATCGCAATGGAATCTTTAACAGGCATAACACTCATGTTTGGGCTCTTCAAAATCCTGCATGGGGAGTTAGTGTTAGACATCAAGTACAGTGGTCAGTAAATGTGTGGTGCGGTGTTTGGAGGGACCGTCTAGTTGGACCAATTTTCTTCGTTGGTTCGCTGGATGGAAACAAGTACCTTCAGAATTTGCAGGATATCTTGCCTGATTTCTTGGAAGACATTCCTCTCTCACTGTTACCATCACTTTGGTTCCAACATGACGGCGCTCCACCGCACAAGCCACATCTGGTTCAAAAGTTCCTCAAAGACACATTTGGCAATAAGATAATTGGGTATGGTGGGAGTATTGAATGGCCTCCAAGATCTCCTGATCTTAATCCACTCGACTTTTTCCTTTGGGGTCACTTGAAAAATCAAGTTTACGAAACGCCATCTACGAGTCTCCAGGACTTAAAAAACCGCATCATCGACAGTTGCGCAACTGTCACACCCCATATGGTCCAAAATGTGCTTTCTAACATGGTTGAAAGGACACAAAAGTGTATTGTTGCCCATGGTAATCTTTTTGAGCAAGCTCAATAAATTATAATTTTGCACTGTGAATTTCTTCCTTTTCTCCTACTTTGTGTCCTACCAATATGCAAAACATTAAAAAGTCAACTGTTTTCGAAATATTTATTTCTAATTAATCTTCGATTAGCGATTGATCGTTAATACCCGTTTTAGTAAACATTTATCTCGCAAAAGTAACGATTTCTGATCGTGGTAGTTCTTAAATGTCCAAGCTTGGACTTTCCTTTTTAAAAAAATTTGAAGCATTATTTTCGATTGATCCATCAAATCAGTCACTGTCAAGCTTAAAACTCCCGCACGATAATGACGGAGAAAGCGTTTCTAAATTTGTGGCCGGGCCCTTTTTCGCCACTCAAAAAAGTGCCATTTTCAACAGTGAATATCTCCTCGAATAATTAAGCTATTTTGATGAATTTTTTTTACTTGAGTTCGTTATGATCTTGGCAACAACTTTTGTACTGAACTTTTTACTCTTATCTCTTTTAGTTTTTAAATTAATTTTTTTAACTTTTTAATTTCGCCGCTAGGAGCGCTGTAAGTCATCTCATTAGATTCTCCAGGGTCACTAACCTAGGGGTAGACCTTACTTCCATGACCCTAGGAGGCGCTGGTTCCGAATAAAAGCCGTGCAACGCAATTTTGAAACACCCTGTATACCTTCTGAGGTTTTTATGCAGGAAATTTTAGCTTTCTACATTTTTATTACCCGACTCAGATTTACCCACACTGCTCCTGATTTTTCAGAACATTCCCCAGATTTTTATACTTTTCTCTAGTTTTATGAAATATTTCATGGATAGTGGGTTACATATAGTTGCAACTTTTAGACTTGAAATCAGAACCGAGCAACTATGAAAAGTCAAATAAAGCATATGGATTCAATAAGACTCAAGATTTTGATAATTTTAGATGTGAAGAATTTTTCAGTTTTTACTATTCACCATGATTGAATATTGTTTTAATTAATTATCTAATGTAACTAACAAAAGAAATTCTAAATAGGAATTAAAACTGTGATCGTTAAGAATTTGTAGTGCAATTTTGTATGTCCTATATTTTTACAATGAGAATCCTATATTTTTTTATGAACTCGCTGCTATCACTGAATGTGGGAATTTTTTAGAAAATAAAACATTTTTTTTCATGGAAGTCTGCTTAGTGGAGATTTAAAGTTTTATGGCGGCTTTACACCACCGCGGTTTGCGGGAGGCGATTTGCGGCGAAAACGGGAACCGCAGAAACTCAGCGACCGCTCGAAAGAGGGCGCTAGAATCGATTTACGACACTAGCGGCTGCCGCTAATGCCGCCGCGACAGTTTTGGTTCCCGCGCGGCAGCCGCTAGTGTCGTAAATCGATTCTAGCGCCCTCTTTCGAGCGGTCGCTGAGTTTCTGCGGTTCCCGTTTTCGCCGCAAATCGCCTCCCGCAAACCGCGGTGGTGTAAAGCCGCCATTAGAGAGGCTACTCCCCCGCAAAATTTTAGGAATTCTCCCCTAAAACGGACTTTTAACTCGTTTTCAAGCAGTTTTTTAATAACTTCTAATACGTTCTTTCGGGTTTTAGAAAAATTTTCTAAAACCCGGAAAAAAGTTACCTACAGGTAATACTAATAAACCTCAATGAAAAGAGAACTGTACATGTTTTTTAGCTCTATAATAAAGCTGGTTCTAAATTAATAAATAACCTATCCACCCCGAATGTTCTATTTTTCATGTACCTACCTGAGATTTTGCCCGCATGAACTTTAAACTTAAGATTTTATTCAAAATCATTGATGAAACCGTAAAAAAGGAATTATGTTCTCAGAAAACTAAGTTAAGAGGAGATTAACAGGAGCATTGAAACCTCATTGATGACATCACATTGTTTTTCCAAATAATTCAATACCTTCGCGTCAAGGTTAGTAGAGAGAGAAGGTTGGCTCATCCGTGACGTCACTGCTTGGAAAGGGGGTGCTCTGCCAATTACAGCGGTGATTCACAGCTGTACGAGCATTGCCATTGGCAGAGCACCCCCTTTCCAAGCAGTGACGTCACGGATGAGCCAACCTTCTCTCTCTACTAACCTTGCCTTCGCGTGCCACTGATTTTACTCAGCCGTGCCACTTTGTGGCACGCGTTCCGTGGGTTGGCCATCCCTGCAGTATATGAACGGTTCCAGATTAAATTTAAAATCCCTGTTTTAAAATTTCAACAGGTGGCCTGCACCGAAGTGCCTCAGGCTCGACGTGGCCCTGCAAGAGCCGAGCGACACCTACTTCAACTGCGTCAACTACCTGGAGATGCTGAGCGCCGTAAGCGGACAGCCCAACCACTTCCGACACGTCCCCGACGAAGAAAACACCTCCGAACGCTACAAGGACTACGAGGAGGAGTCCTACATCGACAATTCCGAGGCCCTCTTCGACTCTTACCCGAGGGGCACGGAGCCCGAAACACCCGGGTTCTTCGTCAACCAAGGGGAGCTGAAGATCAAGAAGTCCATCTACCACCAGCAGAAACGTCCTCCGAAAAAATGCCCCCCCGCGGCGAAAAAGCAACCACCAAAGATCAAGAAAGTTCAAAATGATGTTGAACCTCTTATTACTGTACCCAGTAAGAAACCAACTCTTCCTAAAGACAACCCGGATCGGAAGTTGGACGAAATGGCCATGTCTTTCATGAAGCAGAGGATCAGCCAGTGTGGAAAGTTCAAGAAGCTGTCTTCGTCATCATCCGACAGAAAGACAAGTTTGTTGCCACCTTCGAACTATTTTTTGACTCGTCATTTCGATCACGCCTATGCCAAGAAGAACAATCGCTCGAAGGCGGTCAAGAAGAAAAGTAAAGATGGCGCATGTAAGTCATCATCGAGCAAGATGACTAAGATGAACGAAGTAAAACCGCCTGTTGATGAAGATGGTCTTGTTGATGTAGAGCATTAATGCTCTTTAAAATATCTTCACTTGTATGGATAATGATGGTGCTATTTTATATAAAGCTCATAGTTTTTTTTTTGGCGGTTCTGCATTTTGGAATAATAAAGAAATCCTTATGGATTATGCCTTTAAACCTTAGGTTTTTTTACTGACTTGTGCGTTTGGAATCAATTCGAAAAACAAGTAGTGTTCGGCAACTAGTGGTCAAAAAGTAGTTAACTACTAACTAGTCTGGGAAAATCTAGTTGCAACTAGTAGTTAACTATTTTTCCTGGGACTAGTTACAACTAGTAGTTAACTATTTCCCGAAGTAGTTAACTAGTTTTTTTTTTAATTTCATAACCTATTTTTTGCCCAAATTCTAATACATCTTTCTTATCTATACGTATCACAAAAAACTTTATGCTTCGCTCAAAACGGGCCTTTATTTCTGGTTATGGTATTTTAGCACTCTACCATAACATTGTAGTTATAAATAGCAGTGTAATTTTTTGTATATTTTGATAAAATTTATTAATAATTTATTATTAAAATTTGTATATTTTGAAATTTTAAGCAAATTTTTTTTTAAAGTAGTTGAAAATTTGAGAGTAGTTTCAACTAGTAGTTGTTAAAAAAAGTAGTTCAACTAATAGTTAAACTAGTTTAAACCAAAAGTAGTTAAACTACTAGTTGATAGGTAGTTAACTACTAGTTGCAACTAGTTCTAGTTAACTAGTGCCGAACACTAAAAACAAGATAAAAGTTGAATGAGGTGCTACCAATACAATCTTTATAGAAAAACAGTGATAATTATATCCCAGAAAAACAATTAACTGTATTGTGAGTGTTAATATATGTTGTAATATTATCAACAAAATTATCAATTTTTAATACAGAGCAACTTAGATGATTAGAAGCTTTGAGACCACCAAATTTGAATTTTTAAATAAGTGAAATTCCTCTATAATTCTTTAAAAAAAAGGGTTCTTACGTACTGTCCCGTCGACCGAGCCGCTGAATCCGAAGACGTTATCAAAGCCCATTTGACTGTTCTAGGAATTTGATCCTCAAAAGTACTTTTCTCCATGACAATTTTTAAAATGTTCCACGGGCCGAAACAAATGGTGAGGCGGGCCGTAGGTTGTCCATATGTCCTCTGCTGAACCTAAACCATGCGTTTTATGGTAACATATTATTTTTTTTAATTAAATTAAAGTCGTCGTTCCAAATTGCTCTCTGTTCTTTTTTTTTAAATCAAAGTTTTTACAAATTTCATTTTCTTTGTTCATTTGAGGCTAACTTAATTTAAAATATATTTATTTTCTTTCAGTGAACTGAACTAAACGCGTGTTCTGATTCTCACAACTTATGCCTTCTTTGTTCGACTTCTCGTTAATTTCATTATTTTTCAGAACACTGTTGCCAATACCTCATCCTCTTATTTTAATTTTTAAAAAATACCTAAGAGCGTTCTCACAAAAATCTCCTTATCCACTGTAACATGCAATTGATTTCCTCTTAATACTATACTCCTTCTCTGCCCTTTGTTATCAAATCTTTTTGTAGCTGGATCAACCGATCTCTTTTTGTGAACACAAAAGTGTCTGGGAGTCTAAAGGGGGAAATTCTGTAGCACAAAAGAACAGCGGCTTGCCTTGTTGAGAGGGACATTTTTGCAACCAACTTCTCTGAGATGTCTTATTATTATTATTTGTTCTTGGTTTGTTGGGAATCGTCCTCTAGGCTAGAGCTTTTGTGAATGGACGTGTCTGATGAAATCAATTTGCAATTCAAATTATTTTATTTAACGAACGCGGAAAAACTGGTTTAGGGCTTTTGAGATGTACTATTTTGCTTGTCATCTCCATTTTACCTGTGGGAGGTTAAAGATAACTTAAATAATCTCCATTTAAAGAACCCAAAGCTGGCAGGTCGGTTAACTGAGAATATTTTAGTGGCCACTACTATACTTAATTCATTCTTATAAAAAATATTAGCTATATGTAGCATGATCTTTTTAATTTTAGTTAAATAATTCAATTTTAAATATATCTTTCAAAAAATTATATTGATATTTAATCTTTGTTAAAAATGGAGGTTATATTGATTTTTATAAAAATAAAGTGCAGTCTGTGTTTAAATACTCATACCTGCTTGTTAGTAATAGTTTTCGTAACTTTTAAGTCTAGTCCCAGTATAAAAATTATGTAATTTATATTTGAGAGCGTTAGTTTTTAGGGTTTTTGCATTCATTCCACTAACATCTCAAACAAAATTCGATTAAAAAAGTTCCAGAAAGATTTATTTGTCAAAATACTTAAGAGCGCTACTATATATAGAGCATTTTCAATCACATGACTCGGACCTAACAACGGCCTTAGCAACAGAAAGGTTACAGTTTTTTGCCCTACAGAGGTTAACAGTTACAGAAAATGACTGGCCGTGGAATTCTTCTATTGGAGCATTTACAATCACGTGACCCCATACCTAAAAACCGCCTTAGCATCAGATAAACAACGGCCTTAGCGACAGTTAAAAGCCCTACAGAAGATACACAGTTAAAAGAAAATAACCGGTTGTGACGTCACCTGAAAACACTCTATTATAAGACATATTATGTAAAATGTAATTTTATATCTGTATTATAATTTTGTCAATACATATTTGAAGATTTTTATATACAGATAAAATTTGTGTTTTCAGGTGACGTCACAACCGGTTATTTTCTTTCAACTGTGTATCTTTTGTAGGGCTTTTAACTGTTGATAAGGCCGTTGTTTATCTGTTGCTAAGGCGGTTTTTAGGTATGGGATCACGTGATTGCAAATGCTCCAATAGAAGAATTCCACGGCTAGTCATTTTCACTGGGCAAAAAACTGTAACACTTCTGTTGCTAAGGCCGTTGTTAGGTCCGAGTCATGTGATTGAAAATGCTCTATATAAACAAGAAACTAAGAAAGATAAGCTCCTTTACTTTTTTTCCAGAGCAAACAGCCTTTAGTAAAAAACAAAATGGCGAAAAAAAATCCTTTCGATTACCATCACTAATAAAACTAATCCACCACCAACAAAATTGATTCCGGAGCCGGAACCGGAGAACATTAAGGACCGTCTGTTCCCATTTCTCTCCGGTCGGATTTTAGGATCGAGCTGACGCTGCGAAAGCCGGAGTTTAGAGCAAAAAACACCACAGCTGTCAGCAGCAAGCCCAACATTAAGCTCTGCCTCCGAGTGACATCGTATCGCATCATCTGCATTTCTCATCCATATTTATATCTCAAATGGTCCCAGAAGAGACACAGTGTATGCATTTATTCATTAAAAGGAGGAGAAAATATCGCGGGATATAAGGTTTATTCATTGGGCTTCTTAAAAATAAATAATTTCTTTTTGGAATAAGGAACACAGATTTGTGATTTATATGTAAAAATGCATTAATAGGAAGGATGAGACGCCGGGATCTGATTGGGTTTCGAGAGTTGGATTGGTTGGGGGTTTCGATAAAGGAAAAATATATCCACAAATATGCTGAGAGGTACAGTATATTACAGAGGCTTAGCTTCATATTCGACTTCTGTCAAAGGAAATCTAATAAACTAAAAATGGAATAACGACAAAGGCTGATGAATTTATATTTACGTGCATCCAATTTTCACATTAACCGAGTCCATCTTTTTCGCCATGATGAAACACTGAGATTTATAATCTGATAAAATGATCTCGATTCTATTGGAACCATTGAAAAAAAGATACAGTCACTCCTGAAAGTATTCGTACACCCAACGAATTTCCACTATAGTACACCTCCTATTACGGCTACGCTAATAAATTCCACGGGCAAAATCCAAACAAAAATTAAATTCAAAAAGTTGTTATTCTTCATTATAATCTTCCAATAAAGAACAAAAAATATCAGAACAATTAGAAAAAAATTATTAGAAAAAATGAAGTGATTTGAAAGCTATTGGTATTATGAACCTCAAGAAAAAAGTGCATGCAAGTGCTTTTAAATTAGGATTAGGAACAAAATATGCTTTTCAGCAATGCAATGATCCCATGTTAAGCCTATGGCTGTACGAATATTTGTTTCGGCTTTCAAATCGCTTCATTTTTTAAATATTTTTTTCTAACAGTTCTGATATTTTTTTGTTCTTTTTTTTTTGGTATATTATAACTTCTACAGTTCTAAACTGAATGAATCATCTGTAAAAAGGCCCTTTCTTAAATTAAAGTTTTGAATTAGGGATTATTAGGAGATTCCATTTAGTACCATCATAACAACGTTTATAATTTTTATGAATAATTTAAACTCCTATTGAGACATTTCAACCTATTTCTTATGTATTGTAATTAAAACCAAGGATTGTAAAAGTTTCAGAATTGCAACTTAAGTATTTTTTAAAAGAATAAACTTTTTACCTCGTCCTAAAATCCTTGAAGTTAAGAAATGTTTTTTGAATACAGCTTGCTTCAGATCTTTTAACTTTTTATCATCAGAACTGAGTATAACTGAGTGCAGAACCTAAAATATATATTTCTGTAAAATTAATAAATCCTAATTCTGTTGAGGTATATTTTTCAATAACAAACCCTGATTTTTCAATAATTTATTACATATGAAATATAAGCCTTGAAACTCTAAAAAAAAATCTTTAATTCTCCACAGACATTTCTATATGGATCCAGTACACTTGGATTTGCTTTTCAAGTGAATTTATATACAATCAATAGTTTGAAACATAACTGCTGCAGGTCTTTTACATATCCCTGCATGCTGCTTTTACATCACCTTTACTAATAAATGACACAATAAAAACAGACAACGTTAAAAGAATTCACTTGGAAGTTTTCAAAAGAGAAATAAAGGTCCATAACTCCACAGTGAATTTTTTTCGCATGCTAACTTTATTATGTCGTTGGAATACTACTTGAAAAACAGACGTCAAAGGAAAATGATGATAGTGTATTTAGATTGTGTGTGGCCACCCTTTTAGTTTATTGAAACTATAAGGTGGGTGTTCCATTGGGGCAGCAGTAAAGTAACTCTAGCCATTTCTCCCTCTAATATGGCTAGTGGGCCTCATCGGTATGGGGTTACTGTATAAAAAATTGAAATAACGTTCCTATACTACAAGAAAAATACCTATCCTTTTTGCTCCTTAATGACCACTTAAACATTATACTCTGAAAAAGAGGATCACTTCTGAGGGCTATAAAACAAACTCCAAAATATAACTAAAAATATATTTTTTGCTTTTCATGTTATGTTAACAAAATCCATCTGCAGGGATCTGTGATTTTTATTATCTACCTATGAAACAAATTTTTACTTGGTTGCAAGGTTCCTGAATGAATAGTTTAGGTACGCAAATCATGATAAAAAGACGCAGGTTTAACAAACTAATCATATTTCTTAATTGAAATTCAGTCACCGCGCTGGGAACTACTTTCTTTGTTTGCTCTCACTCAGCTGGTTTCTCCAAAGGTCAAGTAACGTTGCAGACTTATATAGTTGAAAGATTTCAAAATATTTACTTAGAAAAAGCAGCTCAGTTTAAAATAAAAAATTAACTAATTCCTCAATTTCAACTTCCTAATTAAACTTAAAAAAAAAAGTGAATTTAATCTGACACTTATATAATGTAAATATTTATTGACTACGTCTACGACTTTGTATGTAGTACAGAAGCACCTTAAAAGTCATAAAAGAGTCCTGTTAATTCTCAGACAAAGTACAGAGTTTAAAACAACACACACACACACACACGAAATAGAAAGTACAACATTCAAGGCCTACAAAGGGACTTGAATCCAAGAAATCTTGTCAGTTCAACGTAGTGGAAGACAACCTTTGCAGCCACCATTTTCTGATACCATTTATACATGGGCGGATTTACGAGAGACAGGGGTAGAAATGTATTCGAAAATTATTTTTTTATAATCAGGGATAACTTGCTCCAAAAATTTACAAGCTTCTTTGATGCTTAAATTTGAATTTATCGGCATTTATCTAAAGAGAAAAACTTGTAAACTTGAGGAAAATCTTTTTTTAAAGCCCAAAAAATGAAAATTTCAGTCTTTGAAATCACTATGAATATAAACATGATATTTCCATGAAAAGTTTCCTGCGATTTTGTTAAGTAGTACTACACAGATTTCCTAATTGAAGTTTTTGCTCTCTATCTCCTTTAGTTTAACTGATTTTTTTTTTAAATCTGAAATAATCTAGCTTGTTCTCCCAGATTATTCTGCTAAATTCGCCCATGCATTTACGTGGATAAGCGAGGATTCAACAGACTATCGCCAAATCGTACACATTGCCAAGGCGGTGAATTATTAAATGGTGTTAGACGTTAGATGTCATATGGTTTCGGGTGTTGTTTATTTTTGGAAATAACCCACCATGTTCTTTGGGGGGGATTTCGCAAAATTGGCACGACAATTTTATTCCATGAATCCCGCTCATTAGGGGCCGTTCAAATATTACGTTAGCACCTAAGGGGGGAGGGGGTTGCTATTTGCTTATTTTTCCTGACAAGGGGGGGGAGTAGGAGTGATGCTTACGTAAGATGTTACAAACACTGCATTTTCGAAAATCTCTTGTCTCTTTCATAAATAATTTCACAATTCTACCAAAAATAAAACTGAACTAAAAAAATTTTTTTAAAGATTTTTCAAAAGGAAAGTTTTAACGATAGGTTAAGTGTTCATGGAGAACAATGGAATTTCAGAAATCTAAGCATTACTAAAGATGTTGTACAAAAAAAAAGAACAAAGGGGGGTCTGGACAGTTTTCTTACGTAATTATGTGAGGGGGGTTTTTGCTTATTTTTGCTGACAATGGGGTCAAAAATGACCAAAACCATGCTTACGTAATATTTTGAACGGCCCCTTATTAGAAATTCCCTTCCATTTACGTGAAGACTTCTTACCAGCTTAACAGTCAATCTCATCCGGATCAATCAATCACACGACGAATCACAACGTCTCCTTATTGTGGACGAAGGTGGTCAACGAAATATCCACCCTGGACGAACTGCTGTTATTGACCACCAGCGTGGTGGACTTGGGTCCTCCTCCCGCTCCCCTCCTACTCTTGCCGCCCTTGCGCCTGAGGTGGAAGGCCCCGTAGATGACGGGGTTGACGATGGCCGTCGAGCTGCCGAAGAAGAAGACGAAGGTCTGCAGGCTCTCGCTCAGCTCCTCCCCAGGCTCCCAGAAGACGAAGACGAGCATGGTGGCGTAGTAGGGGGTCCAGCACACCACGAACGCCAGCACGATGACCACCGTGATGAGCAGCGACTTCATCTTCGCCTTGTGGAGGATGCGGTGGCGCGCGTCAGACATGGCCGTCTTGCTCGTGCGCTCGGAGAACATGTTCTCCTGGTCTGCAACAAGAGGAAATAACGGACGTTAGGGGGCCATCCATAAATGATGTGGCTTTTTTTCAACATTTTTTAGCCCCTCCCTTCCTTATGGAGCAAGCTAAACTTTTATGGCCCCGGTCTCTTTGTGTGGTGAATTAGCGAACCCCACCTCTGACAAGAGTCTGCGAGGGAAAACCCCCAAACCACACAAAGTGATCGGGGAGGTAAGACGGAGGGCCATAAAAGTTTAGCTCTCCCCTATGTCACACTTCACCATACCCCCTTTGTCACATGTCACGCTCTGCTACCAATAGTAAGTTCAGTTTAAGGTTGGTAAGAATCTGGGACCCAAGAATAAGAATGTTTTTATTCAAGTTTAAGTGCACACAACGTTATAATTTCAAAGTGAGCTCTTATTTTGTTATGGATTTTAGAGAATAATATCGTCTAAACTACTTTTCTAGAATAAAACTTTTATTTAGTTTTTATGTTGATTTTTAAATGGAGTGATGTCAGACAAAAATTATATTTATATTTATATTTGATGTTTCTAACAAGATAAACACACCATATATACACACACCAAATAATGAGTGACGTGTGGATAAAGAACTGCGTAAACAAATATGTAGGGTTTTTTTTTTGTTTCCACAGTTGTCTTAAAAAACCCTCCATGGTCGTTAGTGTTCGGCACTAGTTAACTAGAACTAGTTGCAACTATAGTAGTTAACTACTGATAAACTAGTAGTTTAACTACTTTTAGTTTCAAGTAGTTCAACTATTAGTTTAACTACTTTTTTAACTAACTACTAGTTAAAACTACTTTCAAATTTTCAACTACTTCAAAAAATTTTTTATTTAAAATTTAAAGAGATATTTAAAATTTTTATCAAAGGTAGAGTACTCAAATACCATAACCAGAAATAAAGACCATTTTTGCACGAAGTATAAACTTTTTTTGTGATATAGATTAGAAAGATGTATTAGAATTTTGCCAAAAAGTAGGTTATGAAATTAAATAGACTAGTTAACTACTTTGGGAAATATTATTTAACTACTAGTTGCAACTAGTCCCAGGAAAAAATAAGGTAGCTACTAGTTACAACTACAATTTCCCAGACTAGTTAGTAGTTGGTAGTTAACTATTTTTTGCCCACTAGTTGCCGAACACTAATGGTCGTTAGGAATGCGTGTCCGTCCCCTGATTCCTATGTGATTAAAGAGTCTGCTAGGTGCACTCTACCCCTTATTTAGCATTTCCCCCTCTAGTTTTGTACCACCCTGTATTCAAGAGATAAAACTTTTAATTTTTCCTTTTAATAAAGAGTTTTTGAACATCAAAAGGTTTAACTCTCTCATGCTGCAATAAACAGGTGTTTCTTTATAGAAAATAAATCAAAAGAAATAATAATTTCTGAAAAAAAATGACAAAACATACGAGAGATACTTAATTAGATTTCATACAGGGACGTTGTATTTCTTCTAGATAACCTTTCACCGAATTGCCAAATTAATAAACATAACACCTGACGATAAGTTTACTCGAAAAAATACTACACGACGTGTATCTCTCATATAAAAGCCCACGTCACTCACTGACTCACTGACTGATTCTGGAACGCTCGCACACTATGATGCCATCTCGCAATAATAATCATAATCATCAGAAAAATATAAAAGCCCACGTCACTCACTGACTCGATGCCATCTCGCAATAATCAGAAAAATAAATAAATAAAAGTAATTAAAATTTTAAAATAATATAATAGCTTTTAAATAAATATCTTTCAAGAAAGTTGGTTTACTTAATAAAGGTTAAAAAGTTACTTTTAGGGAAGTTGGTTTCTAATTCAACAATAATAAATTATTAAAGTTAAACTTCTTATTTAATGTATAATTAATAGGAACTTGAAGTAGTAACGAGCGAAGCTCGCATAAAAGGCTAGCCTAGCTGTAAGACCCGGCTTTGCCGGGTCGTAACAGCTAGTACTAAATATTATCATTTTGATTTTGCTTCATCCCTGATGGTTAAATTACGTTACTTCAAACCTTGATATTATGCAAAACGAGCAAGGCGCGGTTCGTGTTATTAAACGGAAAGAGATTTTGACAAGCTTCAGAATCAAAAATAAATTGGAAATGCTAGACGTGAAGAAAACTGCGTGGGATTAATTAAATTTTCACTAAGTTCTTTTAAGATGTATGGCAGACCAGACAACTTAAATGTGAATCTGGGTGATTATAAAAAAGATTTTTCCCAAGCAACTTATAGTACCAAACGTTAATATTAGCTTGAACAATTCTTAACCTAAAGCCCTGGTTTAACCAAGTTTGGTTAATTTAATGTTTTTCCAGTTTTATATAAATCCTATTTGAAATATTTTAGTGAAACAAAATCAGCTTATTTTATTCCTTTATGAAAGGCTGGAAAATATAATTTTGTATAGATAACAACACATAATTTTATATAGATTATAAAAATATTCTACCATACTTTAAGTTTAAATAACCTGAAAAATCTCTTGGGCATATTTAAGTTCAAAGAATAAAGAAAAGTTCGCTCTAATAAAAATGTCCAAATGAAATGAAGTGTTTGAAATTAACCAATACCTTGAAAACTTTCTCCATTCATTCGGAAATAAAAAAAAAGACTATATTGCAGTTAAATAGCAGTCTTCTCACAAAAAAAGAACCTCTTTTTAGAAAGCGCTCATTACTTCTCCTCTCTGCACTAGTATCAGTTTTGAATCGAATTCCGTTTTTCACTTTCCGCCATTTTTTTTCACACGTCACCAACAGCAGGAACGAAATTTCGGAAGGTTTTTAACGGCCGGAAATATAAGTTCAGGACTTTTCCTTGATCATCCCAGATGTTTTTGCAGACCCAAGTCGTTTTTTAACCCCACTGCCCCAAATGCGAGAACCAGCTGTCGATAAAATTCAAAGGTTTTTTTTCTTTTAAATATTTTTTTATCATTTTTTTTGTTTGGGATCAATGGCAACCTATCTCGCCTTCTAGGAAAATGTCTCGGAACAAATCTTTTGAATTTTCCTTCTGACGGAACGATAACTTGGCCATCAGGCCCTAAAGCCGGGTGCTTGGGATGTTCTAAAAGCCTCATAACTCAGGGGATTTCCCCCCTTTTGGATTGAACTAAGATGTTATTCTCAGAATATCTGTTCTTCATGGGGTTGAGAAAAGTTTCGAGCGTTATTACTTTCGGAAAATTTTAAATTTTTCTCTTCATTATTCCCGTTTTTTTCTATTATTTTATTCATGTAGTAAATGTTTTTATCCATTTTATCTAAATTCAAAAAATAAACTTTAAAATATTAATCTTACTTAATAATAAGAAGAATAGTAGGAAAAGGGATTAATATATTATTTGATAAAAAGAAAGGATGAAGATTTATTATGTATTTTTTGTTGGGAGTTTAAAACAAGTAGGGGTCATTCCACGTCAAATCAACACACTTTTTGGCATGACCATCTTGGATTTTTTTGAAATTTGGTACACATGTTCTACTTATAGAAACTCGGAAAAGTACCAACTTTCATAAAAAAATATCAATTGGTTTTGGAATTACAGGTACGCAAAGTGGTCAAAAATGGGCCAAAAACGGACCAACATAAGTTCTTTAAATTGCTCTAGAGGATCGTCTAATTAGGTTATAAAGATGAAATTGGTGTCATTTTAAAGTATTTTAAATGTTCTTTTTAATATAGTAAAATGTGCTATAAAATTTTGAAAAGCAATATATTTTAGAAAACAAAATAGAATTAAAAGTACGATTTCTATCAAATGTACCACTTTTAAAATTTTGAAAAAAATTCCAGGAATAGTTAATATTATTCTAAACAATCTGGTAAAATTATAGGATGGGACAGAAACGGGATCAGTGTCAAAAACTAATTAAACCAAAGTTCGATTTTTCTAATATCCCCTTAAAAATTTTTAAAAATATTTTTTTTCATTGATTGGATGCGAATTGAGTTGTATTTGACTGCAGTTGACAATTAGGGCCTCTGCACAAACTTGGTGTAGCCCGGGCTACATATTTACATCATGTGCATTGTTACAATACAATGGCCTGAATTAGCATACAGATTGTAAATATGAAGCCCAGGGTACACCAAGTTTGTGCAGGGGCCCTAATTGTCAACAGCAGTCAAATACAACTCAATTCGCATCCAATCAATGAAAAAAAAATATTTTTAAAAATTTTTAAGGGGATATTAGAAAAATCGAACTTTGGTTTAATTAGTTTTTGACACTGATCCCGTTTCTGTCCCATCTTATAATTTTACCAGATTGTTTAGAATAATATAAACTATTCCTGGAATTTTTTTCAAAATTTTAAAAGTGGTACATTTGATAGAAATCGAACTTTTAATTCTATTTTGTTTTATAAAATATACTGCTTTTCAAAATTTTATAGCACATTTTACTACATTAAAAAGAACATTTAAAATACTTTAAAATGACACCAATTTCATCATTATAACCTAATTAGACGATCCTCTAGAGCAATTTAAAGAACTTATGTTGGTCCGTTTTTGGCCCATTTTTGACCACTTTGCGTACCTGTAATTCCAAAACCAATTGATATTTTTTTATGAAAGTTGGTACTTTTCCGAGTTTCTATAAGTAGAACATGTGTGCCAAATTTCAAAAAAATCCGAGATGGTCATGCCAAAAAGTGTGTTGATTTGACGTGGAATGAATGAAGATAAATAAGGATTTTCCAGCTTTATTCAGACCTCTAAATTTGAACAGAAGCCTAATAGATATCCAGTTTTGCGAACGAAGTTGCGATAAAACTATTTTTTAAGACCTCAAGAGCACATGAGCTACTCATTTTAACCTTAAGAAAAGGTTTATTCAAGCTTAAATATTGTAATTTTATATTTATCTTACGTATTGGTCTTGAAATGTTTTGAAAAAGAGTTAAAAGGTGAAAATAAAATCAAAATAATATAATTAATGTACTGATATAATTTTTAATATATTATAATTACAGAATATTTGATGGATAGACACAAGGAAAAAAGCAACTAAAGTTAGAAATTATTGATTTATAAAGTTAAAAAGATGTATTTTACAAAATCCATAAAAGATTCTAAAATTTTAAAATTAGGTATACTTCCAGTAATATTTAAAATATTTTAAACTAATTTTTCTTGCTCATAATTACTGCTACGGAAGTTTTTTAAATGACAATATGAAACTTGACAAGAAAAAAAAATCCCTGTTCTATAAATGTTTATATGCTAAAACTATTATTTGAAACTAAGTTCAAACCTCACGTAAAAATATAGCTACGGGTTCGGCCGGGATTTGAACCCGGGACCTCTCGCACCCTAAGCGAGAATCATACCCCTAGACCACCGAACCACAGTAAGCGAAATGGAATTTGATATTTGTTTTACCGATAAAACTTTGATGATGCAACAAGTGATCAAACAGAAAAATATCAACTCTATCATCTGGTCGTCGCAGAATAAAAGCGATCAATTTCATGACTTTATCATCACGTTTCCCCTTCCCGTTCTCTTTGCTTTCTTTTATTATTCCCAATTGAGTTCGTATCTTTCCTTCCTTCATTCCACTCACTGTAACCATGCTATCTAGTTCTCCACTCTCTCTCTCTGTCTCTCTATTAAAAAAAAAACCTCCTTAACCTTACCTTAAAAACCTTAACTTAAAAAAACCTTAACTTTTTTTCCCTCTCACTTTCTCTTTCTTTTCGACATGCATCTCTTCATATTTCTTTGAATCTCTTTGAGAATCTCTCTTAATTTCCACTCTTCTCCTCACTTTATTATCTCCTCTTTATGCACTCTCTTTCCTTTCATAACTTCCCTCCATTCAGTGGCGTAGCTAGGGGGGGGCGGTCCGCCCCGGGTGTCACCCGTCAGGCTATGTAGGGGGTGACACCCAGGCCTGTGAGTTCAAGGTCACAACACTGGACAGATTTCCTCCCACTGGAAAGCAGGTGTAGTAGAAGGAATTTTCCCCCTTCAGAGGGGGTAAAGACAGGTTGTTGAGATTGTTTACCCAACTGGCCCGTATCCAAGGGGGTGCAAGCATGTCGAATTCACGATTACTTAGCACGTGGTTTACTGTTTTCGTGACCTTGAAATGTTGTGTTAGTGGGGCCTTCTTCCCGTTGTCAAAGGGGGGACATGTCTTATCTCTGTCGTACAGGGTTCGTACGCCTCCTGAAATTCCTGAAAAACTCCTGAAATTTGATTTATTTTTCTATGGGCCCTTAAAACTCCTGAAAATTGTGGTTTTTTCCCCTTAATTTTCCCCCTAACTCCTGAAAAACATCTATCCAAGAGCAAAATGAAGTTTTATTACCGATTTGGTGGAAGTAATTGTTTTTTATTCAATAAAATTCCATTGGAATTTGAAATTATAATATCTTATGCAATTCTTTGTTCCAAACTTGATTAAGACCTCATTCTGCTTGTTATATGTTAAATAATCTAAGGTTAATAATTATTCACGTTACCTCCTGATTTATTTGTAATCTATTCCTGAAAAACTCCTTAAAGACTCCTGAATTTTACTTTGTTAGATAGAGTATGAACCCTGTTCATATTTCTTTAATATATGTCTTTGAGAATCTCTCTTAATCTCCCCTCTTCTCCTCATCATGCACTCTCTCTTTTCTTTCATAACTTCTCCATTTCATTCTCTTTTTTTTTTCTCTCAATTGTGTTATCCTATCCTATTGGTTAGGACTTCAATACACCCTGTATTTGGCGATCCTCGCGGGGAAAGTTGTCAAATATTTTTCACAATTCAAAACTCGGCTAGCCTGTATAAATCTATACTAGACAGCAATGTTTCCTGACCCTATGACGTCACTAACAAACAAAGTCGTTCCCATCGCGGTGTCCGAATTTTGAGTGAAATGACGAACGTCAATTCAGAAATACCATTAGTTTGTTCAACCACGGCTTACTAGATACTATATACAGGCTAGCCGAGTACGGAAATCATTGCAAATCCAGATGGCAATACTGGACCAACTGGCAAAGCATATCCACACGGTGGGTGATATAGGTAGGACTTGTGGCGATCCAAGCGGGAAAAGTTGTCAAATGGTTTTCATTGTTGAAAACTCGGCTAGCCTGTATAGTAAAGTCTGTCTGTCCTCGCTTGGCATGTGTGGCAAACCTAAAATCAGTACCCACAGCAGGAAAAGCAGTGGCGAGGCGAGTGCAGGGTATCGGGTATCTAATAGAAGTGAGATAACCATCTTTATGGCTTTTTCACCACTGTTTTTTCTGCTGTGGGTACGGATTTTAGGTTTGCCACTCGTGCGAAGCGAGGACAGACCAGGACAGACAGACTTTATCTAGTAAGCCGTGGTTAAACCCACGTATAATATAGCGTCTTTTCAATCACGACTTGCGTACCGAAACTCCTCCTAGCAACCCAACAGGCTTTCTGTTTAAGCAGTTTCTGCTTCCGCGTAGTGACGTCATAGGGTCAGGAAACATTGCTGTCGAGTATATACTCGACAGCAACGTTTCTTGAACCCAGTACGTCACAAATGGTGAAGGAGAAATCGGTAAACAGAAAGCCTGTTGGGTTGCTAGAAGGAGTTTCGGTACGCAAGTCGTGATTGAAAAGCACTATATTTTACGTGGGTTTAAATAAAATTGGGTCAAAATATTCATTTCACTCAAAATTAAGATACCGCGATGGGAACTACTTTCTTTGACGTCATAGGGTCAACTTAAGTTGCTGTCGAGTCTTATTGACTTACTGGCGATGGTGGCGAACGTGGTGACGTAGGTGGCGACGAGGACGAGCAAGGGCAGGAGGAACATCATGACGAGGCTGAGGGAGGTGTAGAACTGCTCCTGCCACGCGGCCGTGTAGAAGCCGAACGTCACGCACTGGTGGAACTCTTCCACGAACGGCCCTCGCAGCACGCGGAAGATCACGGCCTAAGGAAGAAGACAAAGGGTGGATAAGCAGTTGCTAATTTGTAAAAATTTTAAATTAAATAAAAGGGGGACACCTTACTTCCAAGCCCACCCTGAAACACCCTGTATGATGCGCAAATTATGTTTAGAAAAATTAAGAATACAGTTGTTTCAAAGGATTCCTCTTCCTCAACAGAGGTTTTCAAATATTACATTTTTCCTGACAAGGGGGGTATGAGGGATGCTTGCGTAAGATGTTACAAACACTGTATTTTCGAAAATATCTTGTTTCTTGCATAAATAATTTCAAAATTCAACAAAAAATAAATGTCACAAAAAAATTGAACGAGGGAAAAAAAATTTCAAACAATTTTTTTTTTTTTGACTTCACAAGAAAAAGAACAAAGGGGGGATTAGGCAGGTTTCTTACGTAATTATGAGGGGGGGTTGTGGTTTTCTTACCTTTACTGACAGTGTGGGAGGGGGGTCAAAAATGGCCAAAAACATGCTTACGTAACATTTGAAAGACCTCAAATAATAAAACACGAGAAAACTACAAACAATAATTTTTTTATCAAAGACACACATAGTAATGAAAAAAACCTATTCCCTTCTAATCTACTCATATAAAGGTAGCCCATGTATAACCGTTATAATAAAAATATTCATACGAAGTAGTTGTATAGAAATTTGTGTAAAAAGTTACTTAAAAATATAAAAAATAGTTTTATATGATAAAAAAGATGTGCTTATAAATAGTTTGTTTTTAAAATACGCATTGATTGAAAAAGACATCAATGGAGGATATCAGAATCAGGTAATATGAAAACTTAAATTACTCTTAGATAATAAAAAATCTAAACTTTAAGACATATTTTAAATATGTACAATATTCTGAGTGACATCAGGCACTTGAATTTGGAACTAAACATTAGGAACTTACATGTGAAACTTCTCCTAATTAAATCACACTCATCAGGATAATATTAAACCATGCTTCAATGAACTAGATCTAAGGTAGTAAATGTAAATCACAGCTGAAATCTGATACTATATCTCAGGCGTAAAGATTCTCTTTTCTGAATGCATTATTCTGGAAGGCCCTTTGAAGTCGGAAATTAAATAAGTTCAGTTATGAGAGCGAATAGGAGAGATAGAGGTACCCTATCTTCTCCGAAAATCATTTCAACGATATGAATAAGAATAAAACAAAGAAGTCATGATAAAAGTAGTTTTTATGTTAGTTCTTAAATGGTATGTAAGTTAAATAATTTTGTATATTAAACTATTCTTCAAATTTATTTACTCATTTTTCAAGGGAACTTTTGACTCATACAATAGTCAAAAATTCATACAATAGTTTTCACAGCACTAATTTTTAATCATGGTTAAATTTTTAAAAAATAATACACAACATCCTCCTTAATCTAAAAAGAAAAAAATAACTGTGGAATATACACTCCATTATTGCGCATGTTTTACACAAGTTCAATACTTTAAAAATTCCAGTTCTTATATTCATACATTTAAGCAACCCAGTGGCGTCCCTAGTACATCAAGCAGTGTCGGCGAAACTGGTTTGCGAGGCCCTAATACCAGATTTAAAATGAATTATTGTAAAATAATTGACATTTTTTGTAATAAATAGTATTAATAGCTTAATTAATTAACAACTTAATTAATTTTCCTAAGATTAATAAAAATTTTAATTAATTTTATTATAAAATCTAGTACTTTAGGATAAACAGCGAGCTAATGGCAATTTTACTCACAAATCTCGTAAAATTAAACTAGTATTAATTACAGAAATAAATATTTTAACTGATTATTGCTTTTTTTACTTTTTATTCATTTCTAAATTAATATAAATAGCTTAGTCCAGGTAATCTGTGACTTAACTGGTAAAAAATTACTTTTGGTTTTTTCAAATTACTTTGGAGAACAACCCCTTGTCAACCCCATAATGTTCAAGGGAAAAAACATTTATAAAATAGACGTCTTAATTTCTAAGGGGGATGGGGGTTCTTCCCTAGAATTTTTTTGAAATTTTCCCCCTTAAACTAGTGTTTTTAAATCATTTTGGGAAACACCCGAAGAGGGCCGCTTCTTGTAAGCGGCAAAATTTTCAAGGTTAAAGTTTTTGAAGGGGGCCTGGGGGTTCTCCCCCAGGAAATTTTTTGAAATTTGCCCCTAAAAGGTATTGGTTTTACTCCTTTCGAGACCCTTTGGGATAATTTACCAGAAGAGGATTTCTCCTTATAAGTTGCAGAATTTTCAAGGGAAAAACAATATAAAAATTGATGTCAAAATTATGGCCCTAAATTGGGAAACCATGATACCCTCAAAAAACTATTACTTATTCTTCTTCACTATGAATTATCTAAATTTCATTTTGAAAAATGATAGTCACTATCAATAATTATTAAAACACTGTTAACAGACGCCGAAGTTTTGGAGGGGGGTATGGGGGCTCTCCCCCAGTAAAATTTTTGAAATTTGACCCTAAATTTAATCTCTTTGAACTATTGGCCATGTATTTTTTAGCTACTGCATTTTAGGGGGATAATTACTCATTACTCCTTAAACCTATCCATTTTCTCCAAATTTTCATATTTTAGAAACTTTAACCTTCCTCTCGGATATAATTTAAAGACCAAAGTAATGGTTTTTGACCCTAGTTTAAAAGTTAGATTTTTGAAGGTTTTGAAGAAAGCGAGGGTATATTTTGTTTAAGAGCTCATTTAAAAAATGTTTAGGGAAAATTTTCTGGAGCGTGCTGCGCATCCACACAAAATTTATGGGGGGTGCTCGAATACCCCGCTGTAAGTACCCCTGTATAATGTACTAAAAGAGGCCTCAAGCTTGGACTCTAAAAAGGCCTCGCGCTTGAGCTCCAAAATAAACTTCGCACCTGGGCTCCACAAAAGGCCTCGCGCATGGGTTCCAGAAACATGAAGACATGAAAAAACGTAATTGAACAGACATTATATCTTTGTAGTTAAACATGGAATCAAATAGTTTAAATTCTTGCGAGGCCCTTAAAGTGCGAGGCCGTCGGCGGGGGCCGACGCCTAGTTACGCCTCTGAAGCAACCAAAGGAATTCAGGATGTAGAAAAGAAGAAAAATTCCTTTTATTAATTTTTACCCATTTTCTAAGGAAAATAATTAACATTCAATGAGTTGAATACTTTTTACATATTGGGAGACGACATCATATGCGCTAGGAATCTCTTAACGAAAAGCTGTCTTCTTTCTTGAAGCTTAATCTCTCGATATGGTCGGAGTGGAAGGAATTTTAGAAGCAGGAAAGAAAAGAACAAGCACTAATTTGCCTTAGCCATCAATATAATTGATTAAAAAATTCAGGATGGAGAACCTCTAATTAAGGTTAAATGATGAGAGATTTAATCTATTGAAAACATCTTTTATCTTTCATAGGTTAAAAAAATGACGTGAAAATCAACTTGTTCCTCAGACGATAAACTCAATTTTAGGTAAGTATCAAAATAAGAATCTTTCTTTTCAGACATCACGATTTGCTTTTTTGATGTCACATGAATATGACTTTTTCCTTCCTGAGATTATACCGTTTTGCTTCTTAATATTTTGTAATTTTCTGTCCTTTTTATTTTTCGATAAATTCCTTTCTTTTAATATCAGAAACATAGAAACCGATGAAAACAACCTGTAGTTATTTTTGCTCCATCAGACTTCTGGTTGTTGGGAAAATTCAGCACACAGCAACTCATACAACTTTTTTCTCATAAGTCTTCATTACGAAGTGAATTTTCTCTGACAATTTACCTGGGAAGACAGCTCCTAAAGGTCAGTATAGGGGGGGAGACGCAGTAAAGACAGATCGAAATTAATTGAGCGGTCATGTCCACCAAAACAAGCTATACCCCCCGTGACCTGCCTTGTTTGATGGCCCTGGAGAAAATTGAATCTCGGGGACACCTAGGAAAAAAGGTCTACTTCCACCGAATATGTTCCTTCTTTTAATTCAAAGAATAGAACTGAGTGGGTGAGAATCCGAGGGGTGCAAGTGACAATGTGTGGATGGGGAGTGGATAAAGTTGTAAACGTAAATTTAATCTATAACCAACATTTGAGGGAGGTTTGACATTCTGTATTCTGATTTATCAGTAATATGGGGAAAGTGATGGGATATAGTTTTGTAGGGAAAATGAATTAAGCAATTAATGAATTAACAAAAATTAATGAATTCTAATAAGCTATCGGTTGCTGCTTAAGGCATAGAGTACGTTTTCAGTACAATATATAGGGGTTGGCAGTTTAAAGGGGATCCGTTCAAAATCCCGACAATCAACTGCCCGACAGCTCAACTGCCCGACACCGTCTGCCCGACAGGTACGATTGCCCGACAAGTCACTTGTCCGACAGACAGGTACGATTGCCCGACAGGTCACTTGCCCGACAGGTACGATTGCCCGACAGGTCACTTGCCCGACAGGTACGATTGCCCGACAGGTCACTTGCCCGACAGGTACGATTGCCCGAAAGATCACTTGCCCGACAGGTACGATTGCCCGACAAGTCATTTGCCCGACAGGTACGATTGCCCGACAGGTACGTTTGCCCGACAATTCAATTGTCCTAGATACGAATCCATTACATTGTTGAAATATGAGGGGGCTTAATATTTTAGGTTCGGGTGGTTGTATGAAGCTGCGTCCCAGGGTACCCGGATATGATGACAAAAGGGGGCTATAGCCCCTAAAATAGAGGTTCTATCGATAAAAAAGTGGCATGTCATTTAAAAATTTATCCCATAGGAATAGCATTGGCGGAAAGATAAAAGAACAATTAGCTAAGTAAAACTTAATTAACAACAGGGACATAAGAAGGGACTTCCTAGTTAAGTTTAACTAATTCTACTTAAATTTCATGTTGCTTGACCACTGGTCAAGATTACTCTAGATGGCAAAAAATCAAAGTAAAGTAAATTTTTGAGTTACTAATTGATATTCGGTATTCCCTATGTTGTTGTAACATGTCTTTTTGGTTCCGGCTGAGAAGGTCAGAAAAGCTAAAAATAGCGAGAAAAAGTGGATTGACCTCTGGTCAAGAGATTTGACCAGCGGTCAAGAACAAAATGTAACCCGTCTTTAGGCGTTTGAGCCCCCACATGACCTACTTCAGTGCAAAAGCATAGAAGTTGTAAAAAGTTGACTGGACTGACCAATGGTCAGCCGGAACCAAAAAGACATGTTACAACAATAGGGAATACCGAATATCAATTAGTAACTCAAAAATTTACTTTACTTTGATTTTTTGCCATCTAGAGTAATCTTGACCAGTGGTCAAGCAACATGAAATTTAAGTAGAATTAGTTAAACTTAACTAGGTAGGAAGTCCCTTCTTATGTCCTTGTTGTTAATTAAGTTTTGCTTAGCTAATTGTTCTTTTATCTTTCCGCCAATGCTATTCCTATGGGATAAATTTTTAAATGACATGCCACTTTTTTACCGATAGAACCTCAATTTTAGGGGCTATAGCCCCCTTTTGTCATCATATCCGGGTACCCTGGGACGCAGCTTCATACAACCACCCGAACCTAAAATATTAAGCCCCCTCATATTTCAACAATGTAATGGATTCGTATCTAGGACAAATGAATTGTCGGGCGAACGTACCTGTCGGGCAATCGTACCTGTCGGGCAATCGTACCTGTCGGGCAATCGTACTTGTCGGGCAAATGTACCTGTCGGGCAATCGTACCTGTCGGGCAAGTGATCTGTCGGGCAATCGTACCTGTCGGGCAAGTGACCTGTCGGGCAATCGTACCTGTCGGGCAATCGACTTGTCGGGCAAGTGACCTGTCGGGCAATCGTACCTGTCGGGCAATAGTACCTGTCGGGCAATCGTACCTGTCGGGCAAGTGACCTGTCGGGCAAACGGTGTCGGGCAGTTGAGCTGTCGGGCAGTTGATTGTCGGGATTTCGAACCAGACCCAGTTTAAAGTTATTGATTTGTCAATGCAGGAAATATCAGCCTTTGGCATTCTATAGGAGAATAAAAAGGATTTTTTATACGTACTTCATGCAATTTTACATCCTATTTTAGAAAATATTTCAAATATTTAATCTTGAATGCAATCGCTTCCCTAAAGAAGCCGATACGCGTGTTGCTATTTTGCATAGGAGCCCACGCATACAACGAATATTCTTTGTATTTTTAAATGCTTTATGTTTATGGATGTTGTATTTTAACTATCTGGTTTTTAAGATTTTATAAATAGTGTGGGTAGTTTCTCAGAACAGAATTATTATAAGACGCTTCTATAAGAAGAGAAAACATGTTTTATTCTTGAATGAATACTGCGTATAAGGTTCGTCAAAATCGAGGCCAGATCTTTTTGTATCTACCGAGAATACACTTTTAGCAAAACTTTTAGGCAAAAATATATTTAGGAAGAAGTCAGATTGATACGTTTTATAGCTTAAAGGGGTATTTACCTTGGTCTTAAAATTAAAATTATGTAAAGTTTAAGAAACTCTTTTGAAAGAAAGCTTTGCTTTTTTTACTACTTTCAGGCAAACTTTTTTACTACTTTCCCCAAACAAGTAGAACTGATTTCCCCAGACAATTAGAATATTTTTTTTGCTTTTGTACAGCAAACAGTATTCATAAACATTATAAACTACTCTCTCCATCATTTAAATATTTTATAAATTTCCCTGACGTGAGGCAGTAAACATACTCGAGTATCCTCAATACAATGCCAAAATGCAATACAAACTGTGCCGTGTCTCAAAGATATTTACATATACTTGTAAGGTTTCATTGTGACAGAACTTGAAGTTGTTTCATAAAATGCAACAACTTAAAATATTTTTACGCTTGTTTAACACGTATGTGCTTGCACATATTATAAAGCCTAAAACCTTCCCTCCATAATCCCGAAATGTTTTCAATACCTTATTCCAAACTTAATAAAAATATTTATAAAATTCTAAACTGTATTCAGTTAAGAAACTGTGGTTTCTTCCAACAGTTCACATAATCCACTGAACATATTATTGTATCAGAACATGTCATAAAAATTACTAGAGTAATTATAACTACAGACTTAGCGCAGGGCTCTGTTTCATTTCAGTTTTTATCGTTCCCCCCTCAGTAAAGATATATACTACAAGTATATATTACATATATATTACATATATTACAAGTATATACTACAAGTACTAGTACGAAAGTCAGCAGCACGAGATCTTACCACGGAATGTTAATTAAATTTCTTCAGTATCCAATGATTCTTCAACAGCGGAAACCCGAATATGAGGAGAGAAAATAAGATTTTAACTCCTTTGAAACGGAACTGTTCTTCCAGTCCCTTCGGGCTATGCTTGAGAGTTCACTAACGACCCAGGGAAACTAATTAGCACAGAGTATAGATTCTAACAGAGGGTCCAAGCGGCGATTTTACTCTTTCGGAGACAATAGTTCCACCGTTATCGCATAGTGGCGCTGATGGTCCCAGTTGTCAATCGATATCATATCGATATCAAGTGGGAGGGAACAAGTCGGAACGAGTGATTCTGATTGGATATGGAACTTTTTATGGGAATTTCGCAATCACTGTTATTTTTCCCCAGATCAAGGAACTTTTCCCTAAACTTTCCCTGCCGGTAGTAAAATTTCCCCATAAATAAACATGGATGATTTGTAGTGTCTCGGTCTCATCAGTGATTGCTCTAGCAGATATTATTATTTTGCATCATTCTCCAAGTAAGTCTCATTTAACATTGTTTTATTCAATAACTTAAATCCTATGATTAATTATAAAAATGCTTCTTTTCTAAAAATGTCTTTCTTTTGCTTTTAGAACACGTTTATGTTGAATTGTAAACAACTTCCTCCAGTTTTGATGATTTTCGTTTGGGAAAGGATAAACTGTAAGTGGGTAATGACTTTTTAATAATTTTCAAATCAATGTTTTAAAAAGCAAGATTATGTTAAGAATATTTGTTTATCAAATAAAAAAAGCAAAGGATTAAGACATTACTATAGTAAAAATTTGCCAATTATCAAATGAAAAAAAGTAAACAAAATGGGTGAATTTCCATTACAATGATCCGAAAGTTATTTAGAACTGTAAATGAAATCTTTATTTTTTTTTTACTAAATATCGTCTGGTAATACATATATATTTGAAGATCAATTATATGTTATTTAATGTTATAAATGGTTTGCGAGTACTACTTTGTTTCCTGAATTCATTCCTTGAGTTTTTATTAGTATGCAGTTTATTATTTTTATAAAGCAACTTTCCAATAGCTAATAAATTGCAAGTACGTTTCAATGCTATTCTTACCTTTTGATTATTTACTTTATCACTGAGTTTTGATGAGTTACTTTATTTGTGAAAATGTTATTTAATCTTATATTCGTGCTTTTTGAGTCATGTTTTTATAATTAATTTGGAACTATGCTTCTCTGGTAATTACTGTTGACTTGTAAATCAAGTCTGTATCCTTTTCCCTTATTGTATGTATATTCTTCAGTTTATTGATAACTATATTAAATGAAGCCATGATAAGCTTTTTTGCAGTTTTTAATTATTTGAATAGGTTTAAATTACCTTTCATAAGTAGTATAATCTAAGTAATGGTTGAAATTTTGAAATATGTTTTAATAAAAACTATAACAAAGCATGGTTTGGGAATGCAGGCAATCACTTCAAAATACTTATTTTGAAAAAAATCTGATAAATTCATCAATTTTCAGGGGCTTTTGAATCTGCATTGGTTGAATTCAAAGCTATCAAGAATGATTGCATTATATTACCCTGCAGTGTCAAAATTGTTATTGAGTTATTGTTATTCAAAGTTATGTTTTTTATGTAAGAGGTTTTAAGCTTAGGTTGAGTATTGTGTGCCTGTGAAAGCAAAAGCTTTTACATAAGTCAGATACTAAAATAAACAATAATCTGATAAAACATAAAAATATAGAAATTATCTACTATCTCAAATTCTATTGTGGAATAGGTTGGCAAAATCCCTGAAGGAAGTCAAGGCACTTCTATGTCTAAATCATTGAAATTTCCTGTAAATTTTTTAAAAGGAAAAATGCTTTATTTGCAATGACTTAGAAATCACTACTAATCATTTTTCTTAGTCAAATTCTGTTATATTGTAACTGGGATTTTTCCCACTTGTGTCATTTTATTTAATTTCAATTTGTCTTATATTTTTGCATACATCCCTTCAACTAATTGGTTCTTAAGATATCAGAAATGCTTTACATAAAATTTGTCTAGTTTTTTGTAATATCTGTAAATATCTGTTCAATAAACTATTTTTTATTACTACTTGTATTCACTGTGTTGAAATTAATATGAAGTAATTATTTTCTATGTTTCTTCCAATCTTTTCACCTAAGAAAAATTATATTTGGGTATAATTTATGGTTGTTTTATTTATGGATAATAGAATTGTTTATATTATAAATCACCATATATTCATTCTACCTCACCTGCAATCCAGTTCAGTTTTTGAATATACTATAGCATAATCTAATGTGAAATAAGTTTAATAAATTTACTACTTTTGAATAACCAAAAAAAAATAGCATTTTGTTTGCAAAATGCTAAAAAATGCACTTAAATCATAATCACTCAGTTAATCAACTCATTGTTTTAGTTTAATGAAAAAAGATAAACTCGCGATAGAAATAGATAACAAAAACTTCAATTGGTGAAAGTAAAATTACAAAGATAATTCAATTTCTAAGTCTAGAAATTATTCAGATCAATCGCTGTAAAAGGCGATTTCCAATTCAAAAGCCGAAGTTAGAAATTTCCTCTTTCCCCAGCGCATGCTCAAAAGACACACGTAGCTGTTTGAAAACTGGGAAAACAGAAGAAATCTTTTTCCCTTTCTAGCGATTTGAGTGACAGGTGAGGGATGATAGCTGGCCAGGTGGGCGGGGTTAATAGAGAAAGAGGAGGTTGCAGAGAGAAAGATTGCATGCGAATTGAATAGAGTCAATAACGTTCGTCCTGCACTGTCGTCTTGTTCTCTGGTTAGTTCCACCGTTATCGCATAGGGGCGCCACGTTCTATGGGAAAAACCATGCTTTAAAAGTTGCCATTAGCGTCTATGGAGATGGACCCTCTGTTAAGCTCTATACTCTGTGCTAATTAGGAAGCGGCGCTTCCTTTCATATAACACGGGGTGAAAAGAGTTTATGATAAATCTTTCACTTCCGATTTATACACTTTTTTAAAAAGTTGGTACTACTAGCATCTCTTTCTATAGAGCATTTTCAATCACGTGTCTCCGATCACGTGATCAAGCTGGCTTGGAGGATAGACAACTTTTCTTTAACATTAGGCTCCCATAGAGAATACGCGCTGCATTTAGTTTTTATAAGAAAAGTTCATTTAAAAAGATTCTTTAGGCTCTGTTAAAGATCGGAACGAAAGAATAATAGTTATTGAAGGTAAGTGCATATGTTTTTGTGTTTTAGTGGTAAGCTAAATTTAGAAAAAGACTTATTACGAGGTGACATGTTTTTGTTTACATTTGTTAGAACAATATGCGAGTCCGATACATCTGTAAAATACTTATAATATGCTACCGAAACTAAAAATTGAACAATTAATAAATAATTAAGAATTTTAAAATATGTTAGTAGCATTGCGAATGGTACTTGCAATTAGAACACTGGCAGAAATGGTTTCAGCAATTAGAACACTGCTAAATATAAAATGTAGTATTATTGAATGACTTATAATATGCAGAGATGCTATTTTAGAGTAAATAAAGGTTACTTTAAAGTAAACTTTGGAGAAAAACATAAAACATCCTTATTTTTCAAAATTCACATCAAAAGTAAACAAATAAACGATGTGCATCCTATAGTTTTCCATCATACTGTCTGTCATCCAAGCCTCTGACGTCACAAGCCTGTGACGTCATGTGCGAATGCTCTATGGGTTGAAAGTGTTGCTAACTCTTTTAATGGAGTTGGTGTACCGACTTTGCGCCCACGAGGGCAATATTAAGTTTCTCAGGGGTGAAGTGAATAAGGATGTAGTATTTTGGGATAGAGGGGATGCGGGGGTTAAGATTTGAAAGAAAAATATTTGGTACTTAAAGAGCATTAAAATGGGCGGGCATGTTAAGTGTGTAAATTGCTCAAAATATCCTCTTATACAGGTATTTTTGAGAGCATAATTGAAAATTAAAATAGCATAGATCTACCTATATAAAGATAATTTGATTTGTTAATTTTATTTAGTTTTTAAATGCTTAAAATTAACTACTCAGGGATAATTTACTTAAAATATCTCTCTATATTAAAAAAAAGTAACAGTGACCGCCGCCGCGGCCGCCGCTGCTTTTGAAAATTTTATTTTTGAACACTTTGAACTCTCACTACGCAAAAACTATTCCACGGAAATTTGTGAAATTTTAAACATTTCTAGACAAATGTATGAGGATCGTTTTCGTTCTAAAAGCTAATACAGGGTTCCCACTCAATTTTGGTAATAAAATTCCCTGACTTTTCCAGGTTTTCCAGGAAATTCTCATAAAAAATTCCAGGTTTGATTAATTACACCCGATATCACTTTAAAAATAAAAATATGAATCGGGTATTCATATGAAAGGTTAATTTTTGATATGTTTTGTATATTCTACTCTTTACGCTTTCACAAAACTTTAGACTTTGAGCCAGCTTTAAAAGCTAAGACAAATTACAATAGGGATGCACAACCTTTTTGGGAGGAGGGCCACTCTCATCGTTGATTGAGACATGGAGGGCCGCAAAAGAATACAGTAAAAATTATAATAGAGCTTATATCTATCAGATTATGTATCGCTGTTAAGAAACTGAGTATATGTTTCAGAAAAATAGTTAATGAAAGCATGTTAATAAAAGTTTCCTAATGGTTAAGTTTCCTAAAGATGAACTAAAGATGAATAATATTTTGAATAGTTTAAAAAAAAATAAACAATTTTTAAAAGATAAAGCAATGATCAAACCTTTAAAAATACTAAAGAATGTTTGTCACTAGAATATTATTGTTATAATCTAGTAGCAACAAAAGAGAAGTAATAGAAATTTTAATAGCTTTAAAATACAAACTACACCCACCAATATATTCACTGTTAAACTATGTTCTTCCAAAGAGGGGGTCTTCCCCAGAAAATTTTTGGAAATTTGACCAAAAAACAGGGTATTAACTAATTTTGATACACCTGGTCCAAATTTTGGACATACATTTTTAGGTAAGACTTGCATTTTGATAAAATCAATGTAAAGAAAAATTTTGGAAATTTGACCCTAAAAAACTGAGTTTAACTTGTTTTAAACACCTAGTCAGATTTTTTTTTAGGGGGGCAAGGCCTCTGTTTAAACAAGAAGTCAACTTCAACTTGGCGCGGAAAAAAACGGAACTTTCGCGAAAAATTGCTATTTTTCGACATTCCCGGAGAATGTGATCCTGAACGGGTTCCGTTCAAAATCCCGACAGTCAGAATCCCGACAGAACAGGTTCCCGACGACGAAATCCCGACTGGGTCAGAATCCCGACAGATCAAAATCCCGACAGGGTCAAAATCCCGACAGGTCAGAATCCCGACAGATCAAAATCCCGACAGGGTCAGAATCCCGACAGGGTCAAAATCCCGACAAGTCAAAATCCCGACAGGGTCAGAATCCCGACAGGTCAAAATCCCGACAGGGTCAGAATCCCGACAGGTCAGAATCCCGACAGGTCGAAATCCCGACAGGGTCAGAATCCCGACAGGTCAAAATCCCGACAGGGTCAAAATCCCGACAGGTTGAAATCCCGACAGGGTCAAAATCCCGACAGTGTAATATCACTCTTAAGCCGTGAGAGCATGAACTATTGAATTGTTTTGAAATTTAAAATTTTTTAAAATTGATTAAAAATGGTTTAATACTACACTCCTGCGCGTGCTAGACTTTTTCTGGGCTGTTTTTCAGTGCTGATTACAGATATTTCATCAAAACTGACTTTTGAAAGATTTTAAAATTTAAATTTTTTTTAAATTGATTAAAAATTGTTTAATACTACGCTCCTGCGTGTGCAAGACTTTTTTCTGGGCTGTTTTTCAGTGCTGATTACAAATATTTCATCAAAACTGACGTTTGAAAGATTTTAAAATTTTAAACCAACTTTTAATCAATTTTAAAAAAATTTAAAATTTTAAAATCTTTCATATGTCAGTTTTGATGAAATATCTGTAATCAGCACTGAAAAACAGCCCAGAAAAAGTGTTGTACGCGCAGGAGTGTAGTATTAAACCATTTTTTTAATCAATTTTGAAAAATTTAAAATTTTAAAATCATTCAAACTACACTATCGAAGAAACATCTGTAATCAGCACTGAAAAACAGCCCAGAAAAAAGTGTTGCACGCGCAGGAGTGTAGTATTAAACCATTTTTAATCAATTTTAAAAAATTTAAAATTTTAAAATCATTCAAACTACACTATCGAAGAAACATCTGTAATCAGCACTGAAAAACAGCCCAGAAAAAGTGTTGCACGCGCAGGAGTGTAGTATTAAACCATTTTTTAATCAATTTTAAAAAATTTAAAATTTTAAAATCATTCAAACTACACTATCGAAGAAACATCTGTAATCAGCACTGAAAAACAGCCCAGAAAAAGGGTTGCACGCGCAGGAGTGTAGTATTAAACCATTTTTTAATCACTTTTAAAAAATTTAAAATTTTAAAATCATTCAAACTACACTATCGAAGAAACATCTGTAATCAGCACTGAAAAACAGCCCAGAAAAAGTGTTGCACGCACAGGAGTGTAGTATTAAACTATTTTTTAATCAATTTTAAAAAATTTAAATTTTCAAAAAAATTCAATAATTCGTGCTCTCACGGCTTAAGAATGACATTACACTGTCGGGATTTTGACCCTGTCGGGATTTCGACCTGTCGGGATTTTGACCCTGTCGGGATTTTGACCCTGTCGGGATTTTGACCTGTCGGGATTTTGACCCTGTCGGGATTCTGACCCTGTCGGGATTTTGACATGTCGGGATTTTGACCCTGTCGGGATTTCGACCTGTCGGGATTCTGACCCTGTCGGGATTTTGACTTGTCGGGATTTCGACCTGTCGGGATTCTGACCCTGTCGGGATTTTGACCCTGTCGGGATTTTGAACTGTCGGGATTGTGATCCTGTCGGGATTCTGAACTGTCGGGATTTCGACCGTCGGGAACCTGATCCGTCGGGATTCTGAGTGTCGGGATTTTGACCCACACCCATCCTGAACACCAGACTTGTTGGCTTCTGACCACTGTAAAGTTGTTTTTTCTACATCGCAATAGCAACGCAAGAAGAAGCCGACTTCAACTTCGCGCCCGATCGAGAATGAAGTCGCGGGAGGAACGGAACTCCGCAGGCAAAACGAAACTTATGCGAAAAATAGTGATTTTTCCGACTTTTTCCGTGATAACTAGTCCTTTTTCTTGGAAATAATCTAGAAAGTAAAGATTATCAAAAGTTGGGAATTTCGGTTCCGCAAAAACAAAAATTTTACGCAAAAAAAAACAAAGAAAGAAGCAAAGGAAAAAGACCGGACCTTCTCGGAATATATCGGAAGTGAGAAAATAAAAATACAAAAAGACTAATGAAAAAGCAAAAGCTATTCCGATAAGTTACGAAACGACACTTAACGTAAACAAAATCTTAGCAAAGAAAAAAAAAACATTTGCATTGCCTTCTCGGATGAATAGACGACATTAGTCATTACGTCATTTGCTTGTTTGGAAACGTTGATTCCATCCGTGATTGGTTCCGTACGGATTTACTTCCAATCACGGAACCAATCACGGATAGAATCAACGTTTCCAAACAAGCAAGTGACGTCACACTAATGTCGTCTATTATCCCCGCGAATTTGAGTATTCCGATCCCCCCCTCTATGACTCATCACTAGCGTAATCGTTTTTATTCGTAAAAATATATTTATTGAAAGGATTGATGCTAAAAACAGAGAATTAAGAAGAAATTTTTGAATACATTGACTGAGCATCCAGTTGAGCAGATTCGGAAATCAGGCTTTCCCGGTTTGGATCGAAAATTTTCCAGGTTTTAGCTGAAATAAACGAATTTCCCTGACTTTTCCCTGACTTTTTCACTTAAATTTCAATTCCCTGACTTTTCCCGGTATTCCCGGTTTTCCCTGACCCGTGGGAACCCTGCTAATAGATGAGATAATTAGTTCTAGAGTTATTTAATGTCAAAGTCGAAAATTATTTTTTTCTGCTGCGAGTTCGCCCCCAGCAAAATCTATTAGCAGCAGAAATATGATTTTTTGCAGACACATACTCTTAGATGTGCAGTTTTGCACCACGTCGCCCTTTTTTCGAATTTCGAATTAGTTTTGGAGTAATTAAGTTTTAAAGTTTCGAAAATTTTGACGATTTTTCTGTTTTTTCGTTATAAAAGCAAAACTAATCACAGTAGAACTATGATATTTTAAAGACACATAGAAATAATTTTTATAAAAATATTGGCTTTTTGTTTTTTCAAAAATTCTAATTAGTTTTAGAATTATTAAGATTCAAAGTTTCAATTTTTTCTTCTCTTTCTCGCCGTTCACTAGAAAAACAGACGAGTTTTATGCGTGTTTTATGATGAGTCTGATTTCTTTTATTTTCAACAATGCTTTTTTCTACAAAGTGGTTGATGGTTATTAGTAGACTTGCTGAATATTTTTTTAACATTTCAATTAAATTATTGATAAGCAAGAGAGAGGTATTTTCGGTATTACAAGAGGCTTAATTAAGCCGAGAAAAGGCTTCTGCTAGATTGTTGAGGTGAACAATCGAGCTCTGCTCGCTAAGATCGCGAAGCGATCTGAGAACTGCGAAGCAGTTAAGAGATGGTGAGCGAGCTCACTATGTGTGATTTCTTAAATTTTCAATTTAAGTTAGGAAAGTAATATTTCAGCAATAGTTTTTTTCGGGATGATTTGGATTAAATTATTTATCAGCAAGAGTGATAAGTAGTTTCGGTTGTAAAGGAGCATTAATTAAGCCAACCAGCGGGGTGATTGGTAAGATGGAACAAGCGAGCTTTGCTCGCTGAGATCGCGAAGCGATCTAAAAAGAACTGCGAAGTAGTTCCGGGGGTTGGTGAGCGATAGCGAGCAGGGGGCAGGCCCCCTAGTATATAAAAAATATAGCTATAACAATAACAATAATTTCGCAAATGATAAATATTTAATGTCTTTTTCCTTTTTTTGTAAATATTTATATATATTTAAACCTTCATCATAAAAAAGCGTAAAATAATCTACTGATAAATGAACATAACATAAGGCTTTTAAGTTTTTTTATTCCTACGAAAGCTTTCAAGTATTCTTTAAGAAAATATATCTTTAAATCAAATCGAACATAATAAACTTAATATCAATTATCTCTTTAAGGGAATTCATAATAACAAATTTAAAAACCTCTTTTAATGTCCCAAGGTGCCCCACTAGTGGCCCACCTTGGGACACTTCCAATAATAACATAAAAACTTATGTTATTTTGAAAAATATAAAAACAACACATTAAATTATGATAAAAATATGCTTAAGAATCTTAAATTAGCCATCAATAATATTTTATATTCAAAATTTTTCACTGATTTACTCATTTTTGTCATGACGTAAATCACTGATTTTTTTGTTTCCTTCCAGAAACTTTTTTGCACCAATTTCTAAATTATAATCCTCTAAATTCTTAAATTATTTAATTTTTTAATAAAAAACAATTTTGTTTTATTCTTGAAAATTTTGGGGTATCTTCTTTTCTTACCATGTCCCAAGGTGCCCCACACCTGAGTGTCCCAAGGTGCCCCACCTTGACACTTTGGGTATTAATCTTATTTACTCTTTTGGGTTTAGCAATAAATTTTCGTTTTCTTTTCTAAAATATCAATGGATACACTTACTTTAGTCTAAGCATAATTATAATAACATAAACATATTTATTTTACTTCAAAAAGGCTTTTCAAACTACAGGTGAATCTTACTTCAGACCACGAAAAACAAGAAAAGTTAAGTAAATAATTTTGTAGACGCACCAAATATTCCAAAACACGTTGAGGAGTAGATTTTAGTCTAATTTATTAGTACCTAGAAGCACGAGTTCATAACTATAAAATTGCGTACGAAAATTCGAGTGTCCCAAGGGGGGCCATGTCCCAAGGTGCCCCACTCTCCCCTATATATTTTCCTTTGATTACCCTTTATAATTTTTCTTTTTTTTTTTTAGATTTTTCTTTTATTTTAGATCAACATACTTACTAAAATATCGATTTTGATTTATCGTAAATGACGGGTGTCTTTCAAACTAACACCATTTCCGAGATAATAAAAAGTCGGAAAAGTAGAATGGCATTGTGTCAAAACAAAATAACCAGATGCGTCAAACTGTCATTTTTTGGACATCACCAACAGCTTCACAGAAACGCTCAGCTACGCGAGAGTAAGCGGAAAGCTTCTTTAAAAACCTGTGGAGGATTTAAGTGCTTGTTTTTTACGACAGCAAGAATGGGAATAAAAAGACGAATCTGGGTCTTTCATCCGAAAAAAAGATGTGTGCACCAGAATTTTAGCTAGGGGTAATTTTTCTCTTGCAAAAAAAAAGTTAAAATGGAGAAAAAAGCTTTAGCAAAATGCTAAAACAACAAATATGTTAGATACGCGTCATTTTTTAGCTGTAAAAATTCAATTGATGGATACTACACTAAAAACAAACTCAATGCTAAATATTTCTATGATGAAATCTTTATATTACATTTCAAACACCTTTAAGAGAGCTTTTATATTCTTCAAATATTTACAACCTTCCAATTTTTCATTTACATTTTCGCGAAAATGGTTCAAAATATTTTAGCATTCTACTGAGAGTTTCTTTAGCATTTTGCGAAAAAAGCCACCATATTATCTGGAATCACTGGTGTGCACATAATAAATAACTTTAAAAAAACTAAAACAACTTTTAAAAAATAATTGAAAAAAATTTCTAAGGCAACCTTAAGAGAAATATAATTTTCGTATGAAATATAATATTCGTCCTAGACTTAAAATTATAAAACTCAATTATTACTTTCCTTATTTAAAAATATCTATTATATTTGAACACATATGAAAACAAAGTTATAACAAGCAACAGGTCATAAATTATTCAAACTATGATTTAAATACACACAATTAAATCATACAATTAAAATAGGAAAAATAGAAATTAATATAGAAAAAGTTAAAAAAAATACCTTCAAAATTATTTTTTATGTATGTGGTTAGTTCAAAGGAGTAAAATTAGTAAATAAAATAAAACTTATTTTTAACTCTTTCAGACCTAGCCGCCCCAAACTTATTAAACGATTCAATGGTAGTCTGGGGCAGTCTAGGTCTAAAAGGGATAAATATGTAAAACACAACAACTAGGTAATTCAACAACTCCTATAAATTACAAAAGAAATTTCTCATTCAAAGTCCTTCGAAAGGCTCGTAATCCTAAAACTTTCGACTCATTAGTCACAATCGCTCACCCTATTATTCAACCACCCTATATCCTTCCTTTCATGCCCTATTAGCCCCCTTAACTCCAGAAACTGCCACCTCCATTCCGGGACCTTTTCTGCCGCGCCTTGAACCAAAAAGCTTATACGCGACCAATTACACCTGACGTCAGGGGTCATTTGGGGCGCATTTAATGAAATTCGATCTTGCCGCCCACAGATACGACGCTTCTCTCTTTTATAAGGGGTGGAGGTAATTAATTAGGGCTCTGTGTATTATCGTTTGTCAAATTGCTTCTCGAGGGGTTTTGGCATGGGCGGATTAAGCCTCTGAGATACCTTCTCTTACCGGAGAGAACATTAAAAACGTGCTGTTGCTTATTTGAATGATTGAATGGAATGAAGAAAACAAATCAAATATTCGATGAAATAATTTAGGTATGAATCATTAATATCCTAATAAACAAAATATGTTGATATTTTTTCCAATTTACGTTACATTATTCCACCACTGCTCTTGTGCAATTTAGCAGAAATCTTGAGCTTTTTCTTTTTTGGTTTATGCCTTGTATTGGAGGAACTACAGTTTGTACTAATATTTAAACAAAACAGCGAATGTGAATTGCAATACTTGTTAAGTGACAAAAATTAAGTGTTATTTAAGGGAGTTATTGGTTTCTTTGGATAGTTTTTTGTGCCATCTCGTTGTAGGTATCAGAGTATAACGTGAGGCATCATCGAACTATTTTAATCACTGACAGTTTTAATTTAGTGCCTACAGCTTTAATCCTTAGTAGAAAAATTTGGGTTTAATTTTAGTTTCCAAAGTGTGACATCACAGTGCGGAGGTAGGTCACTTAAATAAGACAATTAGTGACATGGAAAATCTATACAATACAAAAAAATCTGTGACAGGATTTGTGAATATTTCTAAAGCAATCTTTTAGGACCTACTAGCTACTAGGTATATTTCCTGTTAAATTACCGCTGAAAAATGTTTCAGCAACAAAAGCTGCATCTTTTAAATTGGGTAATATTTTTCCGACCAGAAACAACGACAGCCTACTCATTTATAGATTGAAGATAAATGATCCTTCAAGGACACGAAATAAGTTATTGAGTTTTTGTTTGCTTACCTATTATTTAAAAGTTCATTGCTTACCAGACATTTCGTTGAAAGTAGTGTTCAACGTGTTTTTTTAAGTTGGGTAAAAGTTATTTTTCTTCAGAAAACAACGCATAGAGAGGTCATAGTTTGATTTAGTTTAGGGTTTTTTTATGGCCTATTCATTTCAGGACATATAGATAGAGGTCGTAGTTTACATTGTGTAGTAGACTTAAATCAAAAGGTTTTTTTTTCCATTAATTCGGACTTGTTTAGTTCTTTTCTTAAAATCTGTTACAACACCTAAGAGTGGAATGAAGTTGAGTGAGTTTAAGGTGGAAATAATAGAAACACAGTGATAAAGATATTAGTTGAAGGTATGTAAGAAAGGGGATGAATATGGAATAGAGATGAAAAAAAGAAAGAGAAAAGAAATAAAAATATTTAATGATAGGGAAAAGATTGGAAGAAAAGAGAGACGAAATAATCGTAATTGCAATAATTTTAACTTATTTGAAGTTGGTATAGTCAAGAATCGAACCCCTTCTACTAAATAATACATCAGCAACAAAAAAATATTCTGTCGAACGCCGCAAAAATCCTTCAGATTCCAAAGTGTGACATCATCACAGTGCGGAGTTAGGTCTGGAATATTCAAATTCCGACTGACCTGACAAAGCAAAATTCAACATCACAGTTATTCTGTTTCACAGCAAAAACAAACTGCTCGCGTCCAGACGTTCTTATCAATCTGGTCAGATTTCTCAAAGTGAGAAGCACTCTGCGTAAGAGCTTTCAAGGAAAATAAAATGTTGAATAAAACATTATCCGCTTTGTCCCTTCTGTCCGTCGTTTTCGGGGTCGCGAACTGTCTCCAAGTATGCCCCCCACCATCCATGGTGACACCCTGTCAATGCGATCCCAACAATCGATCTCTGACATGCGACGGCATCGAAAGCAGCGGGGTCATAGAGAAAGTCTTCGAAAGAATCCCCAGCATCCATCTGAACGAACTGATCATCAGCAACTGTCTAATGCTATACATCCCGAAATCGGTGTTGGAAGGATCCAAGTTCAACTCCATAACCTTAGACACCTGCTACCTACAGGCGCTTTTCGATTCTGAACCCTCATCAGAAGGAACGCTCTCCAAGCTGTATATGAACAAAGTGCAGGTGATGCAAGGTTTCGAATGGCACTTTTTTTCAAACATCAAGCTTAGAGATTTAATCATAAAGGATTCCTCCATTCCTGTTATCGATGAGGTGTTTAGGAAGGACATCAACGCTCACGCCTTAGAAACTTTGTGGATGGAGAAGACAAAGACTGAGGAAATCAAAGACCAAGCCTTCTCGGCCTTAGTCAGAATAAGAACCTTCTCTTTTACCAGAACATTTGTGAAGAAAATTACGAGAGATATGTTTCCGAAACCGTGGAGTTCGATCACTTGGATTAATCTGAGGTACGTTTAAAAAGTTAGTTCTGAGTTTCAATAACATTTGAAGTCAGTAATGCATAAAATATCTGTTAAACCTAATTAACCAATAAAATCAAAGAACAACTAAATAGCTAACCGTTAAGTAAGCCCAGTAACAAAAGAAAATAAAGAGTTTGGAATGCACCTTTAAAAAAAACAGCATTTTCAAACAAGAAGTAATCATCAGGAAAGTCTCCTTGATAAATACTATTACAATATAGCTATAGCTTTTGAATAATGGAAAACTGAAAACTAAAATGTTTTATTAGATGAACAATCTTAAAACCGTCATAAAAAACCTGAATTTATAACCCACCATGTACTACTATAAAGAAGTTAAATAAAGTTAAGTAAGAAAAATGTTATTTTGTTAAACTTGCTAAAAGTAGTATCAGTTGTTCGAAGAAAAATAATGAATTAATTTTCACTTTATAAAATAATTCTTAATTTACGATTTGCTTTAAAAGTAATCGAGTTAGTATTTTTCAAATATTTTTATCCATGTCACAGTATAACGGGCAAATTTTTTTATCCTGCTAACCACAATCTATTTTTTTCTCAAAACTATCAAGCATTTTTGCATGTTTTTTTAATAACTCAATATTTATTCATTAATTAGATGAAATGTCTGTTTCCTGCCTTTTTCAGTTACAATCAGTTAAGGAATTTACCAGCGGACATCTTCGATGACATGCCGCACTTGCATATTGTTCTATTGGAGAAAAATTTCCTGACCACCGTCCCAGAAACAGTTCGTAAAGGTCCACAAATTACCTACCAATTAACAGGTAAGCCGGTTATACTACCTAGACACTACTTTTGTGACCATACCTACATGGGGTTCAAAAGTTAAAGGGGGTGGGACAACTTATCTTGGGACACTCTGAATACTTATTAGTAACAATAGTTAAAAATACGTGTTTACATGTAGAACGTATATTATGATGTTACTGTTTCAAATAGGTACGTGTAGCAGATAAAATTTAAGAACTTTTAAGAGTTAAGTTCAAACTTATCACTCGTTATCAAACTTGTCAAACATAAGTTAAACAAAAGTTATGACTCGATCAAAGATTATTTTTGACTATAATTTTATTAAGAAATTACCACGAATGACATCTAAATATTAGTGTCTCATAAGAATATCATGATAAAAAATAACTTCGACTTATAAGGTTTAGTTTATCATAGAAACTATTGGGAGAGGGGGGGATTTTTTTTAAACCTTAGACGACTAATAGATTAAAGATTAAAGGGTCTGTTTGTATTGAATGAACCAAGGTGTCCTACTTTAAATAAAAATGTCTTAGCTGGACATTTAATTTTGTTCACTAGTTTTATGTAAAATGCGTTTTGCTATCCTCTTTAAGAATTTAAATACGTAAGTAGTTAATATTCTTAGAACTGTAAAATAGTAGTTCTATCTAATGTTACTGCTAGAATCCTAGAATTGGTGGAAAACAGTGGTGCCCAACCTCTTGCCCCGCGAACCAGAACAGATACGAAATTTAAAAATTAATAATTACTATTTTAACATTTTTCAATTCCTTCAGCTTCAAAAGTGATTAAAAAAACGAGAAAATTAACTTCACCTACAATGCCTGGCAAAAACCATGAAAAAAACCAGATACGTACTACTTTTATAGTATAAAATACTGTGTACTGATCGATTAACTAACATTTTTTCCTGCAGGAAATCCCATCTACTGCGACTGTTCGATGAAATGGATAGTGCAATCTGGTAAAAGCCAAGTGATGGGGGAGTGCATGGAACCGGCAGAATGGAGGGGAAGGGATTTCTTTCTCCTGGAGCCGCAAGACTTCGCATACTGTGGCTGAGCTCCCCCCCTCCCCTCCCTCAAAATAAAAAAAAAAACAATGGATTTGAATCTCTGACTGAATTTGGAACAAAATACATGATTGATACAGTTTTTAATCCAAAAGGGGAAAAAAACTATGGGACTGCTCCCTCCTCAACAAAACGCACAGGATTCTACTTCTTTTCCTTTAAAACATTAGAAAATTTACAACTTCTAAATGTCCTGCACTATTTCTACCTAAATTTGTCGTTGATAAGAATTGGTTCTTATTTTAGCCAAAAAGGCTAATATAAAACAGACTATATTTAGTATTTATTTACACAATCTAGAATTAAATTTAGTCAACAGTTCAATTATATTCACTAGTATTCAGAACATTTCCTTCATTTTTTTAGTTTTAAAAATGTTTATAAGTTGTAAATAAATCTAAAGTTTACATTTCTCAGAGCGACCACTTCTTATAATGACCGATTTTTCTTCGGTATTGAAAGTTTTGGTACTTTTGTCAAACCCTGTCCAAATGGAATTTCCAAATTTTCCCTTTCGAATAAAAAATAGTATTTACAGTAGATAAAATTAAACCGAAAGGTTGTGACCTAAAGACGACTCTAATGGCCATGGTTATCCAATCCAATTAATGAAATTACTCTAATAAATAAATATATACTACTATATATTTATTTTTTTCTACTTTAAATTAACTTTAGGCATTCTTTAATGAAATCAATGGGTTGTAAAACCTAGTTACTAATTTTAGAAACAATGAAATCTGCCTGAAATAAGCTATAAAAGGAGTAAGCAGGGCCGTAAAAAAGTCCTTCGGTTCTTAATAAGAACGAAAAGAAATGCCATAAAGGCTGTTCCCTTCATCGTTTTTATCGTGACAAGCGAAGCCGAAGTCATAAACGTGAATGAGAAAATAATGATTGTTATGCGTAGTGAAATCCGTCAAACGACCATGCATACATAGTTACTACTAAATGTTTCATGTAAGAAATGTCTCTTAAGGGGCCATTCATTAATTACGTAAGGGCAGCGTTAGAAATTGGGAAAAAAAAAACAGTGGTCCTGCGGACCAGGGCTTTGCCAATCTTACTGGTCCGTAATAAAAATCACTGGTCCGACAAATTAAAAAGGACAGGTTTGGTTTAAATATAAAAAGTAACTATTGCACTGAATGTGAGTACCAAATAGTAATGTTAAAAATCAATACATATTAATAATATTTTTTCTTTTTCGCCGGGGGCTACCCTTTCCCATATCACCACAATTCGGGTTCTGTCAAAAATATGTACTTGCTTCACCAGATGCAATCATCAAATGAACTTAAAATACCGCTATCACTGAACAAATCGTCTAAATGGTTTTACACGTGCTCGGGAAATCACTGGTCCGGCGGACCAGTGAGTTTCTGATTCTACTGGTCCGAGCCGTTTTTTAGTTGTCCCGGACCACCAAAACACCCCAATTTCGAACGCTGCGTAAGGGTCTCGAGGGGGAGGGGGGTTGGAAAATACCCTTACTTGGGGGGGTGGGGGTCAAACCTTTTCTTACGTAAGATTTTCCAAGTTAATGTAAACAATAATTCCAAATGGTATTCCAAATACTAGAGATAATAATATAATGGTAATATGTAGTTGACAGCAAGAATATTACTTATATCCGTTGAAAAATAAAAATCTTTGATTTACGTCAAACTGAGAGTTTTAGTGTAACTAATCCTTTTCTAACATTTTATTATTTTGAAAAACGATATGGAATCTTACGTAAGAATAGGGGAGAGGGGTTTGAAAAATCTTACGTACCCTTACATGGGGGTAGGGGGGTCACAAATTGCCAAAATTATCCTTACGCAATTAATGAATGGCCCCTAAGTATTTAAATATCCAGTCTTGGGATTTCTATCCGTGAATTCTGTCGGTTTAAAAAAAAGAATCTGGAATAGTCTACACTACAGGATGTTACTAATGAATAATTTTTATTTAATCCATTAAGATGCGAGTATTTCGGTCGTTTATTAAAATTCGAATTTTTTGTCCACTAAATTTTTTTCATACCAAAAAAAAAATCAAATGGGGTCTTACAAAGAAAAGAAGTTTAAGAAAAACTATTAAAAGTCAATACAAATAGACAAAACTGTAAAAAATCCTCTACAAACCTCTTCTCCATAAAGTCCCAAAATATTTTCTGATTTTGTTACATATGATCTTGAAGTAATAATAATTGAGAAAAATGATTTTTCTAAGTACTTTTCACATCGATTAATTATGATAAAAGTACTGCCTAATTTCTCACTTTTAATGTAGGTTTGTGTTGGATAAAAACCAAAAGCTATTATAATGCGTGGTAAAAGCATGATTATAATGAAACTATTTTAAGGATGTATGAGCTTCATTTTCAGAAATTAGGTGTTTCCATATTAGAGTAACAGTAATAGAAAGATCAATCCATCATATCAAAATTTACCTTTTTAAATGATGAAATGTAAATGGATTTGATTCATTTTTTTCCTATGGATAAAAAACAATGATGCATGAGGAACTTACTGACTGAAATCATGCAAGAGTTATTAAAAATAAATTTAAAAAAAAGCAAAACATTTTTCGAATAGAATTAGAAAACGTAGTCAAGTCCACCCATTTTGCTTAAAAACGGTTAAAAGGTTCTTACACAACTATTACTTAAGGTGGTTTGTTCTCTATTTATTATATTAAAGTTTTATCTTTACCAATTAAAATGTAAATGCTAATTAATTCTCTACAAGTACGTACTATTGTGAAGTGTTGACGTCAAAATAATTCTTTATCTTCCTTGTGTAGTACTCTAGCGGCGAGAAAGTAGTGCAAGGAGGTTAAACGCACTATTTGCGCAACTTGAACACTGAAAACAGCTGAACAAATTTAAAAGGTTTTTGATTATATTGATTTCATATAAAAGCGTGGTTCGGTGGTCTAGGGGTATGATTCTCGCTTTGGGTGCGAGAGGTCCCGGGTTCAAATCCCGGTCGAACCCGAAATAAATTTTTATTGCACACTAATTTAATTTTAGATCATTTAATAAATTTCAAGAAGTTTATTAGGATCAATACATTTAAAGGAAATTTAAGGTTTAAGACTCTCTCAGCCGTATCGACCAAACCGACGCGTTCCGAAGGAAATCCCCGGATAGGATAATCCTCGGCTGAAGGAAATCCTCGGCTTAAATTGCAAGCGTTATCGACCAACAATGAATTTTTCAACACACGGGGTTTCCCTTGACGAGAGGTTTATGTGAGAGAACCTGGGAGCGAGATTATTTAAGCCCGTCTCTGATTCGTCATAGGAATCACATGATGTAAATAAATGTGTTTACAATTTCAATCTTTGCATCAAAAACGCGCGAACTCCTTTCACTGGTTGTATTTTCTCTCTGGCAGTGAAAATTCTGTTTGTTTTGGAGAATATATGTCAGTGTTTTTCAACCGGGGGTACGCAGAGAGCTATTAAGGGGTACGCCACGAATTATTTATTTTCCATTTTCAATGATTTTCAAGTTTTTCAACTTTATATTTTACTTTTGAGGAAGACCGAAAATTCGCTAAATGTGTTTCTCCAACCTTTAATATCAAAGGATGGTGCCAATTTACCAATGGCAGCTAACATTAGAGGCGTATATAAGAGGGGGAGGGATATATAATTTGATTTAGAACAATATTTCATTTAGAATAGGTTGAGGTCAGTGCTGAAAATAGGAGGACATCATACCAAAAAAATATTGTGTTTCTAACAAAACAAAAAAAAATGGGCAAGGCCCCCCCAAAAACAAAATTCCAGCTACATCACTGGTTAAAGCATAGAAAATTTGATTTTGAAATTGTCTAATATTATAACATTGAAAATGAGTTTGACCGTGTTTTAAAAGGTCAAATTTCAAAAATTTTCTGGGAGAGGACCCCCAGACCCCTCTGTTTAGTGAAAAGTTACAAACAAATCACAAAAACTTGGTACAAAGGTTAATTTATTGATTTAAAACCACTGAACTGGGACTTTTAAGAAAAATATTATTTTTGGGGTAGTTAATAAATCATGATTTTGTACTATCCTTCATAGGAGGAATCCTAAATCATTAGGTCAACGTCCCCCCAATTTTCAGGAGCCGACGACGCCAATTGCATACTAGTGGTACGCAGGGAAATATATTTTTCCATTGGGGGTGCAATCGTGAAAAAGGTTGAGAACCACTGATATATCTGACCAATTCCAAAACGCGAGCTCATTTTCCGTCACCTGTGAACATTACCTAAAACTGTTTGATAAGAAGAAATTTTCCCTGTTTGAGATATAGCTGATCCTTGAGATCAGGCACACAAGCCGGAGAAATCATAGATTATACAATCAATATTTCTTTCTTTTTATTTAGACTTCATTAAGTATTAAGTATAATTTACGATAAATATAACTGTTGTTTTTTACAATAAATAAGAATGTGAATTAACTTCCCAAATAGCAATGTAAGGTTTAAAAAACGTTGGCATAACCTTACCCCGCCAACCCATTTAACGTTGGCGAAGGGTTTTCAGGACAACCCCGTTAACCCTACGGCAAGGTGAGGCTCACCTTGCCTAGTTGACGCTAATTAAGGTTTCTCTAACCCTGCCAAATCAACATTACGAAGGGTTTCCAATGCAATGGTAAGGCATCACAGGGTTATAGGTATAGGGTTTATAGGGTTAGAAAAATAACCTTCCGAACACCTTATTTTTGGAAGGTTGAAAAAAACCCTTTAATTAACCCTACTTAAATAGTATTTAAGGTTTATAGCACCATGTACTAACCTTATGATATTAACCAATCCTTAAGGTTGTCAGGATAACCCTGCGAACACGTTAAATCCACCTTCAATGAGCCTTAACAAGCCTTTTAGATGCAGGGTTGCGGAAAGGTTCCCATATCAAGCGTAATAAGGCAATTCCACGGGTCACTGAATGACATTTTCTAAGAAAAACACTTAGTATTTAGTAATTTTCGTCCCAAAAATAAATTAAAAACAATTTCCACCCAGTTTATCTTGTTAGTTAAATCTATAATAGCAGAGTTAAATTTTCAAATATGTTGTTATTTCTATTTTTGAAAAATTTTAATCAACAAGGTAATTGACTGACATTTATGAAACATTTATGTCAGTCAATTACTTCGTTGATTAAGATTTTTCAAAAATAGAAATAAAAACATATTTGAAAATTTAACTGTGCCATTAGATTTAACTAACAAGAAAGCAATATACTGGGTGGAAATTGGTTTTTTATAATTTATTTTTGGGAAGAAAATTACAAAATACTAAGTGTTTTTCTTAAAAAATGTCAGTCAGTTACCCATGGAATTGCCCAATACAGGTTATGAATTTTGGGGTGATACAATGTAAAGATTTCAGTTTGGAATGGGGTTCACCAAATTTAGCTTTATGTACTTTTTCTTAGAAGTTTCTTAGTTGAATTTTGTCAAAATTGCTCCTGAAATATTTCAGGCTATATTTTCAATATTTTTTATATAAATAATAACATTCACAATCACAAAATTTAGCAAAAAAACCTGTAATTACAAAATTTTGCTAACCACATACTCAACTAAAATGTATAACTTAGAAAACAGCTTGCAAATCTTAATTACTTAAAATGCAATAAATAGAAGCAAGTTCTTCAATCTGATATGAAATCCTTACCTTTGAAATGGTCCTCAACAACCATGTGAATATTGTAAATTCTTAAAATTACCATATTTTAGGCTGATTTTATTTAACTAAATTGTACAAAATATTGTTAATACTGTATATTTTCTTAACTTTGAAGTAACTAAATAACCTCCTTTGAAGCAATTGAAAATAATTACTAAGATTTACATAGTAATGAAATTGATAAAAAACTGATAAGCACAAAATTTTCAAAACACCCCTTTTAAGTGAGACAAGCGAATTTAATTTATTTGAACACAGAAACAAAATTGCACAAGCATTTATAAATAAAATATTGAAAATTTTGCTTTATACACAGGACTCTTTCACACTTTTTCTTTTTCATTTCTTTTGTCTCTGGAAAAAATATAGTTTGTTTATTGATTAGTTATACTGTTTATTTAACTTAACAAAAAAATCTACTAAAGAATAAATAAACTTTTAATCTCAGCATAATATATGAGAATTGCGCTTAAGTAATAAGTTACATTTAAAAGCCTTACAAAGCCTTACATACATTTAAAAAGTTTAAGCCGGCCAATACTCAACATATTAAATAAATCATAACTGAAAAACAGTTTCATCATACCTTTTGATACTTTTATTCACTTAATTGCATTTTAAAATTGATATTAAGTCATAAAAAATTACCTTCGAGCAATCCTGAATTTTGCGTGAATGAACTAACAGCATCCCTTAATTGATTTTCCTTAGTCTTTTCCTTATTTAGTAAACCTTTTTCGATACTTCATGAAAACCTAATGAAAAAAAAAATGAACAAAATCTCTACACTCAAACAGATATATTAGTAAAAAGTAATATTTTTTAATGTCCAAATTAATCAACTTATATCTAATTTTTTGTTGTCAAAAATTTGTTTAAACTTTTATCTATCAGTATCAACAACTGAAATTTCACATTTCCATGTTAAACCATTAATTATTTTAATTTATTTTGATGTTTTCATAACTGAAAAATGTTTTAAATAGACATTTTTAGGATTTTTCCCATTAAAATATATAATTTTGAGGTTTTTATCTCATTTACAACAGTGTGTGAAGCAGATATAATATCTGGTAGAGAAAAATTTAAAAAATATGTATAATAAAAATCCCAGTAAATTTTTAAGTCTAGTAAATATTGTCTTATGAGTTATTCCATAAATATTTTTATTTTAATGTAAAAAGTTTTAAAATAAAGGCTTGAAAATAAATTATTTGAATTTATTTTGGCGTTTTCATAGCTGATAGAGTTTTTAAATGGACAATTATTGAGTTTTTCCTATTAAAAATATTAAACATTTTGTGGTTTCCATCTCATCGTTTCAAATTGTTAACTAAACATATATCAATACAATTATACTGACATAAAAGCCGGCGAGTTTATCATAAATAAAATAATGAAAACAAGCATCAAAAGTTAACAAAGTGGTTAAATAAATGAACAAATAGTTATAAAAACACTTACTTTTTATGTAAATACGCTTCACTTGATATGTCCAATTCAAAAAGACCGCTGCAAAAAATGGCGCCCGTTTGTTTTGGACATCATCCTGGCGTGCTGATCGTGGATTGGCTGGGAAATTCATGCGTGCGTCAGTCACATGGCATGGTCTCAATAAGGTTTCAAAACCTTTCTTCCCCTTGCTCTTTCAATGATTGAAGGAAACACCTTATTCATAACATTGGGAAAACGTTATACGGCAAACTTTTTTCGGAACAACTCAACTGGGTTGGCAGTACAACCTTTCTATAACATTTGAAGAGGGTTGTATAGCAAATCATGTTTTGGGCCAACCCAATACCAATGAAATGAGAAGGTTAGCCATAAGGTTACATGCTATCTGGGTTCTTTGTCTTTTTTTTACCATATTTTTGAAAACTAACTATAAATTTTAATTTTGACATTTTTCTTGTACTTTGGTTTATAAACCTTAAGTTTTAATAACTATCATTAATTTTTTGAATATGTTAAAACGTTTCAAAATGTTATTCTGAATGCTTCAAATTGGTGCCAATTAGTCCAAGAACTACCACTCTAGAAATATTTTTGGTGGAAGTTTAGAACAAGAATTATCAATAAAAAGAGAACAATCACCTGGGTTCTCAGTTCTGGGCTTTCATGGAGGCCCAACTGAAACGTTTTTTTTTCTTTTTACATTTAGCAATTTAATTTATTTTTTATGACTTAAGATATTTAAAATCAAGCCCAGAAAAGGGGTCTGTCCCAAGATGCTCCATTCTCCCCTTATTCTTTATTAAATTATGATGTGGGAAATATAGACCTAATGATTTCAATACAAACAATTATTTATGAGCTAGAGTCAACTAAATTTATTAGTTCTAAATTTTAAATAGTAAAATTTAATAGTTTAAACATAGTTTTAAGTACATAACTTTTTTTTATTTTGTGGAACATCAAAATAAGGTTTCAAGAATATTCTGAAAAGTTATGATTGTTTTTGAAGTGTGAATTTTTGTTTTCTTTAGTATCAGCAGCTGTTTTTATTATAATCACATTGGTTGTTAAAAGCAATGATCATATGTAGAAGTACATGGTTCTTACTTTTGACCATTTATTTTATTTTGATAAATTATTATTCTAACTTAATAAACCACTTATGACCTATTATGAACTTTTAATTGTTTCCAGTGTAGACTGTTTTTTAAATATTTTATGCCTTCTACTTCAAGAGAAATAACCTAAAATATATAAGCATTTTTCCATGTTATGAAGACGGATTTTTTTAGATTAAAAAAGATAACTTCCCACGACCCCCAAACAAGCGATAACAAAATACGGTAACCTACCAAATTCTTACCAGAAATGTGTGAACATTTTACTTCCGATAGAATTCATCTGTACTGTTTTGAGAAGAAAAATTATTGCTACTATTGCCTACACAGGATTTTCAAATTTTTCCTTGGCTGAAATAATTGTTTTCCTATGCTTTGTACATTTTTGTTTTAATATAATTACTTAAACTGAAATAAAAATAAACTAATATTTTATGCATAAAGCAGATTAATGATTAGTGATAAATATGACAAGACAATTTTAAATGGGGAAACTTATATAATTAAAAAATTTTAGCATACCAATCTTGTTATCTTTGACAGAATGAGAAATTGGATACATTAGATTCTAATGTATTAACCTAACCACACAACTACAAAAAAAAACCATGAAAACATTAATTTAAGAAAATATTTTTAAGACATCCAATTTCTCATTCTGTCAAAGATCATTAGAACTTTGATAAGCCAGTACTTGTGTAACTACAACTAGGGGTGGTTAGAATGCTAAAAAGGTTAGATTTAAATCATAAATTAAGCAAAATAATTGAATAGTACTAGAGATATAAAAGAGGATGAATTATTTTCAACTTAATTAGTTTTGGGGGAAAATTGTACAATCATTACACATTTCTGGACTACATGCAGTTTACATTTTATTTTCTAGTAAACTACCCATAGGTAGTTTATTAAATTATTCCAAATCAAAGTTATAGCAATTTCTCAATAAATCCATACAAGCAAAGTCATATGGAAATAACTTTATTAATAATGATCAATAATTTTATTAAAACCATACTAATAGAAATGTGGCAAGAAATATATTTCTTTCAACAAATTGTGAGTAGACTGAACATTGTAAATTAAAGAAAATTATTTTGATGATTTGGACCGGATTATTTAGACTTTAAAAAACAATTCAGCTATGATAAAAACTTTATTGAAGCTAGGGTGGAAGAAATTAAACAGATCTACTATCTAGAACTGATAGAAACAATGCAATATCACTGCTGAAAATATAGATTTTATTAAAATGCAATCAAGAGCACCCAGAACAGATGGAAACACGAATTCAGTATAAAACTTTCTGCTTCTGAAATGAACAAAATGTTTCGGAGCTCATCAAGTAATCAGAACACTCTCGAACACATTAATAATACAAATAAATTTTTAATAACTTACATGTTATGAATCTAGACTTACTGAATGACATATTATAAGATAATGATTTCTAATTCCGGCTAATTTCCACGATGTCACTTTCATTATTAAGCTGTTTGATTTCTGAATGAAAAAAATCGGATGGCAGTCAAAACCTTCATGAGCGGAGATATTGCATTGTTTCGACTAGTTTTGGATTGTAGATCTGCTTCTATTTCTACCGCCTCATCTTCAATAGTATTTTTATCAAATCTGCATCGTTTTAGAAAGTAAAAATAATTACTATTCTGTCACAGAAATCCATATCCATGTTAGCGAGAAAACATGGCGCTCAAAATCCGTAAACAATCCCACAATGCATCAAATCCCCGGCTTAAGCCTCCAAAGTTGGGGGCTTCACTATACGGGAGATTTCCTCCGGATTAGGGACTGGTCGATAACGTTTTGGCGATAAACCGAGGGACTCCTCTAGCCGCGGTTTAAGCGGAAGGAAACCCGTGGTGGTCGATACGGCTGTCTGTGACATGAACCAACATAAAACCCAAAAAGTTTAATTAAAAATTTACCCATTACATTTTCATTTATTTACCCTTGTAGATATTTTATAAAGCAGTCTTTCCCTATTTTTCTTTTCCATCTTGAAAAACGACATCAAACATTTTTTAGCCAAGATGGAATTTGCAGAACTTTTTTTGTACGTGACAATTGATTTTTCAAATAGATAACAAAGTTAGATACCAAGTAGTTATTGACACATCGCTTACCAAAACAAATTTTTGTTTTAGCCTCGATAAACTAACTCAGTTTTAAATATTCACTCCATCCAACAAACTTTTTTCTTTCTACTCGATCAACTATTTCAAAACTTCCAGAAACTATTTATTCCTGACTTTTAAGATTACAGGGAATTAATTTATTTTGCTGTTTTTATCTCCGTTTCCAGTCAAGTTATCTTTCTTATCACCGTAACCCGTCTACTAGTCTAAGTCACTTCCGCGAGGCTAAAAATTAAGAGAGACGGTTAACAGTGAACTTTATTAGGACGGAGTTAATCTGTGTGTGGAGGAAAAAAAAACAAGACAAATCGAGTTGGGAGTGATATGTCGAAACTGTCTCTCGTCTGTGAAGTTGTCGTCTGTGTATTTTTGAGACCTCCAAATATATTGGATCAATCTTCACTTGGCTTTAAAATTTGTTAGCGTTTTTTTTTAACGGAGGAGATCTATAAAAGTTAGCAGAAGTTAGTTAGGTATTTTACTGACCAGACACAGGAAGCTGTTTACTATTTGAAGGTCGCAAAAGTTTAATACCTCAAAAAGGACATTCTGTTTGTAAAAAAATAAAATATCATTTATTGGAAAAGCCTATAAATTTCCTTAGAATGTCTATTTGGTTTAGTTATTGGTATATTGTTTATTACGTCACAGGATTTTTTTTTTGTTTCTCATATTTTAAAAAAGCATATTTAAGAAAACGTTATTGTTTTCATTTTTAAATTTTTTAAAAGAACCAAATTTTTCTTAATTTAATTCATCTATAATAATAAAAGAGCTTTACCACTCACTCACTCACACACTCACTCACTCACTCATCAACGCACAGCAAAATCTACCGGGGCTAAGGACTCGAAACTTGGTAGGGTCGAAGACCTTACGGTGTATACGCGCACTAAGAAGGGATTTTTCGAAATTTCTTTTTTCTGACCCACAGGGGGGTTTGGAGTGTTTTCGACGTTTTTGAGCCCAGCGGTGTCCCAAATGACCCCAGATCTTCATTATTTCGCAGGAAGGTACATAGCAACAATATCTAGAAAGGCATTTTTCAGATTTTGAATATTCGAATTTTAAGGGGTCTGAATATTCCAAAAACCCGTTTTTGCTGAGCATAAACCAAGTTTTACATTTTCGAAGAAAACAGTACCGAGAAATCGATATTACGAAGTTAACTGTTGGTAATACCTTCTTGAGAGTATTTCAAAGAAAGTAATTTCTGGATTTTTCGATATTCGATTTTGGAGGGTGTGCACGGGGGTTTGAATATTTACTCCCGTTTTTAGTTTTTGGATCCTAGCACCCACATTATTAATGTGATTGTTATGAAATTTTAGCGTGTTGTTCCTCACACAACCAGGAAGGTTAGCGAAAAAGAATTTTCTGAATCAAAGCATTCCAAGGAGCCTTTTTTGTCCTTTTTCTATATTCTTATGCTTAGCCTTCAATGTTAAATTGGTAACGGTTATTGCTCCTTCCAGGACACGCAAAACCTCTATTGTTGGAAATATTTATTTTGAAATGTTTTATAACAGGTGAATTTTTAAAAAATATGATAAAGAAGCAATTTTTAATTATTAAATAATTTTTTTTATGATAACCAGAAACCGTTCCACTGAAAAATTTTATTCTTTTTTCTATTTAATCAAATTTAAGTATTTCCAGCAAAGTTCAAATTAAACAATATTTTATCACAGGCATTTTCAGTGTCGATTCAAATGATGTTTACTTTTATTTCATGTTTGAAATTTCTTTCAATGAATGAGTTGGTGATAAATCAGCAAAGGGGGGTTCAGGGGGTCTCCCCCTGATTTTTTAAAAAAATTATCGTTAGTAAAAAATGGTTATAAACACTAATTATAAACCGGTTTTTTAAGATCTTAAAAAAGTATAAAAGTATGTAGTATATTTAATTGTTTTGTATTTCATAAAAATTTAGCGGGATGAGGGGGAAATAAGTTTTTTCTATAAACATTGCTGTTCAATAATATATCTTTATTGTGAGCGAAGGCGGAGAAATTTGCCTCAAATATACATTTATACCAATTGCAGAAATGGATGGAGGGAGAAAAGGACAAAAGAGAAAAAAATAATGGGGTTCAGAAGGTCCCCTGACTTTTTTTCTATTTTGAAAAATTACTCTTTAAAAACGGGGATGGGGATTTCACACATTAAATCTAAACAGGTGGTATTTTTAAAGGTTTTTTTTACATCTTAACGAAGTGGTATGACATCAAAAAAGAATCCTAGCGGGAAGACTGTTGACTTTATTGCATCTAAACGATAATTCTTATTTATTTTAACACACAGTTTGATAAGCCTTTTATCCCCCGAGCAACGGCGGGCATATCAGCTAGTATACTATATTTTTTTTATCTATTTTATTACTTTACATATATTTATAATTTTCGGAATTTATAGTTATTTAAAAAACATCGAATAGTTTAAATATCTCTATTACACTAAGTTCGTTTAAGCTTTTAAGAGAACATTACTTCATCCAGTGTCTTTAAGTATTCTTTTATTCTGAAAACAGCATTATTCTGGAACAATTAATCCCTTAGGATACATTTTAAACATGTTTTCACGCCAGGACAAACTTATTATAAAAGTAGTAGTAACATTATATAAATTCTATGGAATAAGATAATTTCATAATGAAAATATGTTAATATTCTTCATAATATTAAAGTATTAGAGTAAAATAAACGTATAAACTTAATACGTATTACGAAACAAGTATCGAGGTATCCTTTATACACTTCTTGAATGTTTATTATTTAAAATTCCGCTGTGAGAAGAAATATTTCCAAACAATAAATACTTAAGTGAAACACGAAACAAAGAGATGCCATACTTCTTTTCTTCTTCTCCTTAAAAGAAGAGAAGACTTTAGATATAATTAAATTCCTTTGAATATCCAATTCAGAAAACATTTTCTTAAAAGAATAGCCTAAGAGAGATGATACCGGGGTTTATTTTATTTTTACAAACACCAGCTTCCCAAATATTAAAATTATTTTCCATTCATTCGGAAATAAAACGTCCTTCGAGAGAAAAGAGTTTAAATTCTTTTAATTTATTTCTCTCAAAAATTCTCGAAACACAACAAATCTGCCCACACTTCCTTATTTCAAGACTCTCTCCTCGATCTTGACAATATTACTTTAACTCTTCGGATAAATTTTTAAAGTTTAGATCTCAGTTCTTTATTTTTGTTGAAGTACCCTTTCAATTTAGCCATTTTACCACGTTCCTTAATTCTCTTTTTGAAATTTGATGTAATTAAATTAGAACTAGCACTATATATAAAGCTTGATATTTAACACTGGATTTAAAATAGTACTGTGATTTCTTGATTTTAACGAGATTTACTTCGGAAAAGCAACAACACTTTACAAAGCTTTTCGCATTAAAGTTGTGTTTCTCGCATAGTGTCTATTATGAAGGAAAAACTAGTTTTACAGATCGTTTACCATCTGGAATCCCAACGGTACAACTTCGAGTTGTTAAGAATTATGGCAGTAATTGCTTTTATGGTTACAGTAATTAAGAATTACTTTCAGATATGAAACTTCAAAGAGCTTACAATCTTTAGATAGACACCAGGGACTCCTACTCGAGTTTCGGTATTTTGTCCAATTGGTTTGAACTCCCAGTTGGTTATGTATATTGAGATATACAGTGCTCTTATCAGCGAAATAAGAATGTTTAAAAAAGTATTAACTAGTCATAGATTACTTCATTGAGTGTCCGAGACTTTGTTTTAAACCTAAAGGACGGTATTTCTATCATACTGCCCTTAAAAAATATTCTCCTACCATGATTAATGAGAAATGGGTGACCTAACCTAAACCTGACCTAACCTTAACTGGCAAACCTAAATTTTTGAGTTTTTAATAACCCCTAACCAACCTCTACATTACAGTACTACCTGAAAATATTTCTCTAGCAACTCTACACTTTGAAAAACCAATCCCGTAAAATTTACGGTTTTTAACTGGCAGCTGGGTTTATTGAGCAAAATCGTAAAAATTACAAAGTAAATTCTCGTAACTACAACGGTTTTTTATCTTCATCCATTTTGTTTTTTCATAAGGTAAAAAAAACATTGTACCTTCGGATTTATTTAATATTTTTTACGGTTTTGCTAAACCAACCCAGCTGCCATTTTAAAATCATATTTTTTTTTACGGGATTGTTTTCACAATAATGTAAGGAAACGCTATAGCCCCTTTAATGTGTGTCTTCTTACACATTTCTTATCCTCCATCCATATTTAGGATAAAAGGCCAAGAACAAAAAAAAATCCATTGAGAAGAAAGAAGCGTGAAACCGTCGTGGCCAATCAAACTGACATCAGATGGCTTCCTCGACCTACACGACCATTGATCACAGAACGACGTTTATCGCGTGAGGCTTCGATCCATCAGATGAGATTCTTTTTTTCCGAATTTTGTACTTTTCTGCTCCCTTTTGACGAGCAAACGCCCATAGGAACGCCCGTAAGAGGGGAAATGTACAGGTGTCATGTTGTCATCGCTTACTATTCATTCTGTGAAGGTGATTATTTCTGAGCCGACAGTGGAATGGAATAAAAAAATTGGGAAAGGAGATTTTCCCTGAACGAAATTTTGGTTTAAATGGTTTTGGCAGGTTGAAAATGTATGCACCGCATGATAGGAGAAAATTAATGAGAAACTTAAAGAATGAAATTTAAAATAGTGAAAATATTCAAATCTTAAACTCGGTTTTGCGGTAGAACCTTTACTTTAAACTAACTGAAGAGAGTGGGAACGGACTTTCTCGTATGTATATCAAAAATTCTTGATTTATCTCACTAAATGTAAAACTAAGTAGTTAGTTCACTGAACAAAATAATCTCGATTAAATTTTTTACTTGAAACTTATTTTTAAATACAGTTCAATGCTAAAAATTATCCAAATAAAAATAAACATAAATAAAGTATCGTATATTTGTACTTATTTTATATTTCAACAACTTTTATGATTTAATACTAAATTTATACTACCTATTTTTAAATTAATATTACTTAATTTTATGCAATTTTAAGAGTAAAGATCAAGATAAAATGTAAAATCACAAAATTGGTTTGTTTTAACAAAAGTATGAGTCCAGAGAACATCGAAACCAGCATACAAATTTATACATAAAATTATACTTTCTAGTAAATTTCATATTAGTATTATTTCAGATTAATCTTTTTATTTTAGGTTCTTTTATTTAGAGCAATTAAAAAAACCTTAAGACTGTTGTTAAAGATTGATCTATTTTAAAAGTAGATTCGTATTCACTTTACAGATGAAAATAACACTCCAATAAAATCACGGCAGGAAAACAAATATCTTATTTTCAAGCTATTCTGGAGATTTAAGTTACAACTATTTATAGCCGGACTATGAAATTGAAACCGTTAGTAAATTTATTTTAAGGTCCCTCGAGGGGACACGACCTTCCCCAAAGAACACTTTTTGGTGCTAGTAGACAGACACTGAAAACCCACCAGTAAGACTTTATTTCGACGAAAAGGAACACAAAGCAAATGCCGTTAAATGTGTGTACAGAAAGATTCATTTATGGTTTACAAGTTTTTTCTTTTACTTCACAATGTTTTTTTTTCTAAACTTATAAAGGCCGTCCCTCATTTGATATACTCGACAGCAAATTAGTTGACCCTACGACGTCACTAACAAACAAAGTAGTTCCCATCGCTGTGTCTGAATTTTGAGTGAAATGAGGAACGTCAATTTAAAAATATGATTATTTTGTTAAACTCACGTAAAAGTGCTTTTCAATCACGCGATTTGCGTACCGAAACTCTTCCTAGCAACCCAACGTGCTTTGTGTTTACCGATTTCTCCTTCCGCATTTGAGACGTACTGGGTTCAAGAAACGTTGCTGTCGAGTATAATATACTGTTTAATAATAAACTTTTATGACGTTTTAGGGAAAAACTTTTGACATTTTTCAAATATATTTCATACCAATATTTTCATTTCAATAAATCGGAAGTTATTTTTTTTAATTTACCGATTGAACCCTTAACCTTATCCTTATCACGTTTGTCAAAAATGGATCGAAAACTAGAAGCTTGTCTCACAGAGATAACTCCTAAATAGAGACGCCAACTCCTATGAAGAGATAACTCCTATTCTCGCCACCTCATAATATAAAGTTTTTAAAAATTATAAACGGGAAAATGTTTAAAGAACATTTTAGATGAGTACACACACATATTTGAAGTGGATTTAAGAATAGTTAGAGTCATACAGTATTTTTATGAAACCGTGAGCGTAATTCATATTAACCTAACAGTAATTGAAGGAAAACTTTACTAATCATAATTTTAAAAATTAGAAGTTGAAAAGTTATCAAAACGATTAGGTTCTACAAAAATTTTAAAATATAGGATACAATATATACACTTTAGATTTTACTTGAGAACAAATGATGTGAAAAGGGCATTTTACAATAATTATAGTGCTGCCCTTTAAAAACAACCCACTGTTTCATATTTTCTTCATTAAAAGCTTAATAAAAAGGATAATTAAATCGAACAAAAAACTGTACTAGCGGCTCATCCTCCCTAACATTTTAGTGCTTAGCATGTTTGATTCCAAGTATCTATTACAAATTGTCAGTCAATTAAGTAAGAATTTGAAAAAACCCACTTTTTCCTAGAAGGACTCTAATTGGCCTGAGCTAAAACTTTAATATTTTATTCTCATAGTAATGGGATAACATAAAAACGCGCGAAAACTGCTCTAAAGTCTTTATAACGTACATTTTTACAAAATCTGTAAATCTGAAGCACATTTTTTGCCAAAAATCTACATTATCTCAGCTTGTTTAAAAAATAAGTAAATAAACCGTTCTTTGACCAGTTTTTACACCCCTGACACTCTAAAGGGCATAGAAAGACAGGGTATATGAGGTGGTAAAATTATTTTATTTATTTAATTAAAAAATCTCAATGGGTTGTTTTTAGGGTACAATTTGGAGTGGGTTGTTTTTAAAGGACAGCACTATATATATACTTATATGCATTGTTTGTTAAATAAATTCAGAAAATTCAGGCTTCAGAAACACTTAGCATTACAAAAAGAAAAATATATTAGTTGTTTACTAAAAACTAATTTTTATTTAGAATTTGTCAGTCTGGAATATCATTATTTACCTCAATGTTAAAGGATTTATCAGAAAAAAGCACTCGAGAAAAATAATTTTTAACCCTACTTCAGCCCACTATCGCATTCATCTCTTTAAAATCTATCTCGAGTTCAATCAGAATTAATCATCGGTTGTTGCAGGAAGAGTATCGACTTCGACAGACACTTCATTCTTTGGAGCCTCCGTCGTTTAAAACTCATTAGGGTCGAAGAGAAATTTGTTCATCGATAGATTGGACAAGCAATCTCCTTGTTATGGATGGTGATTGCAACACTGCTGAAAAACGCAAACAAGTCCGAATTGGAAAGCCTCTTTGGAGGTAGACATAAAACTCCACGGCAAGTAAAATAAAGACCCGAGATTCTTAGGAAGTAAAGAGCAACGGAATTTAAAACCTTCTATGTATTTTATTACTTTGTATATGGGGTTGTAAAATGTAGATACAAAGTTTACAGTTTCGATAGGAAAGTTTTAAAAGCTTTTATTGTTTCAGATTCGAATGTGTGTGTGTGATTTTGGGGGTAAAATTCATAGAAAAGTTCTGATAAAATCAGCAGACTGGAAAATGCTCCAAAACCATCATTCGCTTGTCAAAGTACAGTTGGAAACGTTTATGTTTAGTTTTTATGGTCTATTTGAGTAATAAAAAAGTGAGTTTTGTCAGAAATGGAGAGAAAATTTTTTGAAAGTGATGAGATGAAATTTTGGTACAATTCCGTTAGAATCCCCGCTAAATATCGCCAATATTCAAATCGCTAAATATATCCAAATATCAACAAAATTTTCTGATTTTTATTAATAAACTGAATAGTTATTGATCTAATTAAACATTTTAATTCAGAATTTTGAAATTATTTATGAATATTTTTACTTTTTGTTGTCTAAAAGAACCGGGCGATATTTAGCGGGGACTCTAACGGAATTGAACCGAAATTTTTGTGTGATTCATTTTATTCCAAAAATGAATGCCCATAATATGTAAAAGGTGTAGAATTTTAATTGCCCTTTAAATATGATATTTTGAAACAAATCAGCTTTAAAAATCAGCAATAACAAAAATAATATTTATATTGTATTGAACCACACCAGTATAAAAAATAAATGTCGCTTTTTTTTTTCATTAGTTTCGAGTTGAAAATAAGTTTCCTATTAATTCAATATTTAGAATGTCAAATTATATTTTCCTTTCATTCTTTAGCTTTCAAAATAATTGTATTCCACCCCCTTATTACCCATTTATATTTTTATATATTTCTTGTATACGGACGTTTTATGCATAAAACAACTTTTTTAAATATAGCTTGAAAAATGCAGTTAAATTTAAATTGAAGTAACACATGAACTAGCTGTTCAAAATTTTATTTTTGTGAAAAAAAACAGCGTAAATTTATTGCACATACTAAAGGTCAAACAATATTATGTGGAATAAATTTACCTTGCTTACTTACTTCCCTTTTCATGAATGGTACATTTTAAATTTATTTAACGAAAAGGATTCGCAATAGGTAGAATTTCATGAAGTTTACCACTGATGATTTCGCAATTCCTCGATTCGATTTACCGTGACTCCTCCCTACTAATTTAACTTCAAATTATTAATCCATAACTTCAACCGCAAATAGTAATAAAAAGATCAGATATATTTTTATTCCGTTAGTTCAGAATCAAATTACTACACCGAGGAATAGCGATATTTGATGAGCGAACTTCATCTGATATGCATGAAAACCTAGGAGCGAGGCTCCTAACCGCATTATCATTACCCTTTTCAAACACGAATCAGAATATTCCCCTCCAGGTAAAAGGATCCACGCTTTGTCGGTCGTGTCAACTTGAGAAGCTTCAAACATTTAAAAGTGTAAATTTCGAGGTTGTTAGGGTTTGTGAAGAGACTAAATTAATTATCTGCTAGTCTTGTTTTAGTATGAGTGAATAGTGAAGCTATGCAAGAGATAATTCTTTTTAAGAAAGCCATTACTGATGGGATAATGCTTTATGTTAAATTTAATGAAATATTCCATTATTCTGTTTTCAATAAAGTACTGTCGTAAAATAAATTCATTAAAATGTTTTGTTGTTTTTTTTAGAAAGTTGAATATTGCTGTTGTCAAGTTTATTCACTTGATAGTTTGCAGAAATTTTTTTTTTGATTTGCCTTTCTAAATAAAAGAAGCAAAAAACCTTTTATTTTTATTAAAGACAAAGGGAAGTAGAAAATATTATAAGTAGTAAAATATAGCATTTTTAATGGAGTGGAATAAAGAATACAATATTTACCTGTTTGTTTGTTAGGTTTAATGGTAAATATTTTTATTTTATCTATTTATTTAGTTATTTTAATTTATAGTAGTACCTACTTTAAATCCAATTAATTCGAATTGCCAGGGACTTATTCTAACATCCCTTCCCTTTTCTATATTCCCACTTTAATTGAAATATTGCAAAACTTTTACTTAGTCGATTTTATAAAGTTTTAATTACAAATTGTGTGTTAAAGTTTTTTTCTGTCGACCTTTTCAGAGTAAGTACCTTTTAAAATAGAACTCATAAAAATGTAGACTTTTAAGATTTACGGGGGTACTAGGTAATTTACATATTAAATTAAGTAAAAGCCTCATACATTTTAATCAATACGTCTAGTCAAAAGAGCTGTTTAAATTTTAAAGTTTATTATATAGTAATCTTATAAAATTTGGCCTGTATATTGAGTTAATTTTTCAGTAAAGGGGTTCTTTACACAATCGAATAGAGAGAGAGGAGCCACTCTACAACAAAATGCTTCCTATAAGAATAAATCGAAAAACAATTAAATACGTTTTCAGGTAAAAGTTATCTTTAAAATAATTGTCTTCATAAAAAGAATAAAAAAAAGATACTTAACGCAACTAGCAATATATCCAAAGTAAGTACTTAACTTCCAAGTGCATCGGCTGTTTAATTTTAAACAACCACATTTCCTTTCAGGCTATTGTAATGACTTGAATTAAGTTTAATTCCCTTTGCCTGTTCATCTCATCTCAAAAATCAATAAGAACGGAGATTACTGTGATACTCTGGTGACATATCGATTCATTACTCAAAACAAAATTGAATCGATTTTTTCCCCAAAAAATGAAACATTTTTGTTTGTTCATTATAAAAACATCAATAACGAGTATTTTAAATGCTTTAGCTCAGCTTTTTGTTATGTATGTAATTTTTCCTTAATACAGTGCTTTTACTAAAGTTTCGTTACAGGTTTAAATTAAGTGCTTCTTCGTTAAAATTATTGGGTTTTTTAATCATGAAAATACTGGTTAAGAACACTTTTAATAGATAAGATGTTAAAAGCTAATTCAACTTCTAATCTGCAATAAGCACACTAATTGTTATCGTAAACTTAGATAAAGCTTTTTAATAATCAATTCAACCAATATTACTAGGTAAGTATATTGGAAATTGAATATCTTAAAAAGCAGCATTAACAGCAATTTTTTCTTAAACTTGGCAATGCGAAGACAATGAATTATTATTTCGACAAAGCACTAATGAATAAAAATTCGAAAGCTTTTTCAATCATAATCTGATGTAGCAAACAAAGTTAATAATAAGGTCCATTTTTAAAAGATATTAGTATATAAATGTTAATAAATTGAAAGAGCAAACCGTTTCTTAATGAAATTATCTTTACCAAGTTATTATCCGTTGTTTAACAAGCTCTTCATCACGTCAAAGAAAAACTCACTTATATTTTAATGCATTATCTTAAAAGAATCAAGCTCTCCAACATAAATTTCAATTAAAAAGTCACTATTTTATAGCGTATTATAATTACCTACTTCAAACTTTATCACCCAATAATCTATAAATATTCATTATCCATCAAAAGCGGTAATAGAATCATACAAAGTTAAATTTCAAACCTCTTTCTTAATGGAAGAATCTCGAGGATCGGGATAGTTTTTAGCCTCAAATCAAATTGATTTTCTTATTGAGAACCTTTTTATCCATTATAATGAGGTATTGAAAATTAGATCAGATTGATCATTTCAATGGAAAAGATAATAGCTAAATTTGAAAATACGAAAATAGCTTTTAGAATGTCAATGCTAATGTATACTTTATAGAACTTAATTTAAATTTTTAGCTAGTTTATTTTTTTCTCAATTAGAGGAAAAGGATTTCTAATGTAAAAGGAGACTATTAAATCATTTAAAAGTTCTCTTTTAAGTTCATTTTAAGGGTCATAATTCTGACATTTATATATTAAATGTCATAATTCTGACCCTGTAAAAATAGTTTATTAAATTTTGCTAGTAAAAATTATAATTATGTAATAATTATAATTTTAACTAGCTAAAAATTTTAATTAAACTCTGTAAAGTAATTATAGCATTGACATTTGACATTCAACGTGGATATAAGTACCATCAAATCGTAACGAGTTAAGTATAAAGAAATAGATTGAGAATTAAAAAATTACATCAAATACAAAAATGTGTTCGAAAATTATTTAAATATTTATATTAAATTTGAAGTCAAGTCTAATTATTCTCAGTAAAAATAGTGTTCCATTAGTATAATTAAATTGTGCAAAAGAACAATTCAACTAAATGGTTTTTAAAAAAACCTTTTCTATCTTTCAAAAATTACTCCTTTTCCCCACAAAAGCAAGAGATAGTAAAACCTCGACAATTATTTTTAGCACATAAGGAAATATTATTATTTTATTTCAGAAAATAAAATGTGAGTAAAAAAAACTGCATATATGTTGGAAATCAAGAACAGAGAATGTTATTTAAGAGTTTATATATTTTCTTCAGAGAAGAGCACTTAAAATTAATGCATTGGGGTTTTTTATTCTGAGTATATTGCTAGTTTTTGAACAGTGAGTGAGTTTATTTGGACTTAGATCCTTATACTGTAACAACAGAAAAAAAGCTTAAAAGCTTTTGAAAAATTCATAAAGCTTCCCCAACTTTCTGCATGAGAAAATTACATATCATAAAACAACAACTACTTCTCTGCTTACTTAGATGTGACTTGAGGAGAAAGTTCTATGTTATTACTTTTCTCAAGGCGTGAGTGATAGAACCTTATCTAAACTAGACAAGCGAGATCGTGTTATATTCTACTAGCTAGGTACATAGTAATTCTAACTTAAGTAAGCATGCATGTTTCTTTATCAGATTCGAGTATTTTACACCGAAGCTGGAGGCGAAAAAAAATATTAGAACTTACCCAATAAGGAAAATTTTAATTTATCTTCTAAATCAAATAACAACAGAGCTTCTTCTCCACATCATATAACTCACTAGTATAGAAAATTTTCAAAGTCAGACTGGATGCAGAAGCTATGAAAGGATTTTAAAATTTATTTTGTCATTTCGTTTATTCTAAAATTCTCATACAGTAAAGATCCTGCTAACTATCATTATCCGAATTTTCAATTATGTATCCTATTCACTTTGAGGAAAAAAAATGTACTAGAATTTATATTGTTTTATTAAACGAATGTGTTGTTAATTTTTGTTCCATAGTTAATAATTGTAGTGTGATAAAGTAGGTATACTATGAAAATTATTTTATACTTTATCAAAAAATGTCGAATACATTATGTAACGCAATTTTTACCCTTGGTTATTGGAATGTTATTTCTAGTTTTTCAAACAAATTTAAAAATTGATATTGTACGTATATACCTTCCAAAGTAAGTTTTGTTCTCATTATAAAAGTAAAGTTTAAAATACCAGAAATTCATGGGTTTTTTTTTACTATCGTATATAATATATTTTCTTCTGATAAAATTAACCGCTAATCTTAAAGTAAACACAAATTGTTACCATTTATATTTTTTCACATACAGAAACAACATTTTGTATCATACTGGTAATGCAAAAAAATATATGTTCTATTTTATGTCCCTGTTCTTTTTTACTGAATCAACAGTCATTATAAAAATATTATGGGTTGTACAAAGTATAAAAAAAAGAAAAATTGTAAAACTCAGAATGTTTTTTTTTTATTTTAGAGTGTCAGTTTAAGTTATTTAAATAAAGCATAAGGCATCAAAATTTAAAATATACCCCCATATTTTATTACTAAACATTCTCATAGGTATGTTTTGGCCCTTATTTTTAAAACTTTGTCCAAAGTAGGCCGAGGGATGTTATGGAGTAGTAAATTTGGTCCTCGGTCAAAAAACTTGGACCCATTGGAATACACCAATATCTGAAGAACCAATATAATTTCTGAGAAATGATAAAAAAAAAGAATTCAATTCATTTACCAAAAAATGAGAAACCTCAAGAAAATGAGAAATTTCTGCTCTCATGAATTTTAATACAAATTCAACTTTATTTCTACTATTTACCTTTTTATGTTTTAAGAGAAGAGCAACTCTTTGCGAGAGTAAAAATAAAACAGTTTGTTATTCCTTTGATCCTTATATAAATATTTTTTTTTCTATTCCCGCCAGATAGGAATCTGGGCAAATCTGCAATCGTAAGTCAGTTTTGAAGGATATGACAGATGTCGAGAAACGAAACAAAGGAACATAAAAGTTTAGCTTAGGCCCAGGGCTGAGATTTGCTCCATTGATTTTTTGGAGAAAAGAGGAGCCCGGTGAAGTTTCCAAGTCACACATTAGGTAAAGAATCAATGAAAAGAAATTATATTGTCTTTAGCTTCGATTTTTACTTCAGTTTTCTTTAGTGATTATTGAATTAGCTGTTGTAAAAAGCTTAAAAAATTTTTAAGCTAAGCGTAAAATTTCCGTCACTTATTCTTTTCCATCTTTCCATTTATATCCCAGGGTGTTACGTTTTTGGAAGTTTTCTTAAATAAATAATGAAACATTTCAAGGTAATTGTAGAGTATGTAATACTTTTTTTTTCCTTTTTTAGTTGTATCTATAAATTCGATTTTTTTTTCAAAATTTTCTTTTATGATACCTAGGGGCCATTAATTACGTAAGGATGATTTTGGCAATTTTTGACCCCCCCTACCCCCATGTAAGGGTACGTAAGATTTTTCAAACCCCTCCCCCCTATTCTTACGCAAGATTCCATTTCGTTTTTCAAAATAATAAAATGTTAAAAAGGATCATTTACACTAAAACTCTCAGTTTGACGTAAATCAAAGATTTTTTATTTTTCAACAGATAAGTAATATTCTTGCTGTCAACTATATATTACCATTATATTATCTCTAGTCTTTGGAATACCTTTTGTCTTTGGAATAATATTGTTTACATTAACTTGGAAAATCTTACGTAAGAATGTGTTTGACCCCCCCCATGTAAGGGTATGTAGAGATTTTTCCAACCCCCCCCTCCCCCCTCGGGACCCTTACGTAATTAATGAATGGCTCCTACTAACAAACCTATAAATAAACAGGAAGATTAGTTACATTCCCATAGAATTCTTCTTTAAATTTTCAAACTTAATAGACAAAAAAAAAACATGTTAAGAACTGTACAAAATATCGCATACTGTGAAATTCACCCAATACAATTATTACTTAGTTTATGTTGATAATCCACCATATCCTAATTTGAAACCAATGTGAACACAGGATAATATTCCCCCAAATGTAATTAAAAGTTAACCAAATTATACAATCAAAAAAACATTCTTCTTCGCATATTATTTAACAAGCGAAATTAAGTTTTCAAACATAAAAAAACCTAATCCATAAAACAAAGTATGAAAATGACTAAAAGTAAAATCAAAGTATTTATGATATATGGATGGTTGGTTATTAATTATATCAAAATTCTAAACACCGATAAATCAATGTTATCATAGTAGATTCATTCTCAATTGGCTAAAAATGGGACAGATAAAAATCCGGTTAATTTAAATTCCCGTTAAAGTGGTTATAGCATAAAATTTATAAGGATTCTTTCTATTTCTTTATAGTAGTTTAAAGACGTATTTATTAAAAGCTGTCAATCAATTTGAAAATTTTACATACCATTAAAATGATAGGCAATTCGACGACTTCTGCTCAATTTTGCCTTCACATACCTTGTATCTTAAATTAATTAAGACCGGTTAAAGATAATAGTTTGGTTAACTAACCTGGTAACCTGCGGTACTTTAAATTCACGAACTAACAATCACTACGTTCGATTCTTGGGTAGAGTATCACACTTACTCGAGATGATACACTTGATACATTCATTACACAATAAGGTAAGGAGCGAATCAAGATGCATGATCCTACTTGGAGTCGAGGAGCGCCTCAAATTAACATGCAAACGAGTTGCTCAGAGTGAAAATAGCGTAAGTCCGCCGAACTTGCACACTTTGGAGTGTTGATGGAGGTTTTCTGATGTTACGGCAGGCCTGCACAACATAATATGGCCCGCCAGCTGTCTTATTTTGGCCCGATAAAGTCTTTTGAATGATTCTGAAAACTAATATAGTGATTGTTGGTAATTAAATTAAAAACGTACATTTTTTCGTAAATCTTTTAAGGATATTTGCTGAAGAATTAACCCGTGGAATATGCTGAACTACATATTTAATTCACCAAAATCAATATGAAATTAAGATGTAATATAAATTTTGGAAGTATAGAAATTTCAGTGCAGTTATAATGCAGAAGAATGAAGTATCTTTTGAACATGCAAACTATGTGAAAAAGGCAAAGACTTAAAATGTAAATGTAAGATGCAGTTCAGAAAAAAATACATTCAGAAAAGGCCCTAAAATGGATTTTTCAGCTGGGGGTGACCCCTGATGAAGTCCTCAGTCGGGTTGTCCTCTTTTTCCTAATTTTTTTTTTGTATTTCAAACTATATGTGAAAATGTTTCTCTATTATTTAATTATAATTAATCTCAATGTCATGAGCAAACAATAGTGAAATTTGATCAATATTATTTTGACCTGCTAAATCAGATATGATAGATTTTTTTGGCCCACTGCAAGTTTAGTTGTCATAATTCGGCCCGAAGTTGCGCAGACCTGTTTTACGGCACTTATGCTGTTACTATGCAGACAGCATATTTTTTTTACTAAAACAAGCAAAATCTTCCCGTGTACAACTTAGTATCAAACGGGACTTACAGATGCAAGTAACCAAAATTTGACAAGATAAAAACACCACAATACATATAAAATTATAGGTTTAAATTTACAGGAGATATCAGGTTTAGGTTGGAGGCATAAGAGGTCTTCAGAGTGCTATATTATTTGTAAACCTAAGGAAGGAATCAAATGCTCTTCTATTATAGAAATTAGTTGGTTGAATTTCGGAGGCCATTTCATACATGAGGCTTCTCTTATACAAGACCATTACTATCTTAACACAGCTACTACGCCAGAAAAAAAGATCCAAAACAGTTGTTCTCAAACTTTTTACCCTCGCTGGACGCATTTACAAGACGTTTCAACTGGACCTCAACCGATGGTATAGAATTTGTATAGGGAGGGCCTGGTAGATTTTAAATGAGTCGGCTAATTCGCACTTAGATCACTGTCCTAGTGAGCATCTCAAATGGCACAAGTTTCCTTCGAATAAGAGGATCCAGGCACTTACTACTTAAAATTCTCACAAGAGGATCTTCTACCGTTATAAGCGAACTATCTCAAAGGAATTCATTCATCCCCAGGAGAGGCTTTGAAGCTCTTTTACGGCGTTTCTGCAATTGGGCATGAAATGTGTGATCGTTAATGCGCTCAGTGAGATTTATGGCTGGTTTTAAATGTAATTGAAATTAGAGTGAGATATCTTTATCGATATCAGGAAACAATACATAGTTTCCACCACCACAACACCGCAGGATTGCTAAAGTGGTGGATTATCCATAATGTACGGACAGTTCAAGTGCATCTATGGGAAAATAACTTTGTATAGTTCATTATGGAAATAAAATATTTATTTTATTTAGTATTTGTTTTATATTTTTGATCGCTTTTCTAAATTTCTCCTAAATTTTCCTTATGTGCAATCTGTCCTTTAAGGTATAAACATCTTTACACCTCTTCGACAAGTCTTGATCTTCTAATTTTCTAATAGCTTTATGCTTTTTAAACTTTAAGACTATTTTATAATAGAGTGTTTTCAGGTGACGTCACAACCGGTTATTTTCTTTTAACTGTGTACCTTCTGTAGGGCTTTTAACTGTTGCTAAGGCCGTTGTTTATCTGTTGCTAAGGCGGTTTTTAAGTATGGGGTCACGTGATTGCAAATGCTCCAATAGAAGAATTCCACGGCAAGTCATTTTCATTAACTGTTAACCTCTGTAGGGCAAAAAACTGTAACATCTTCTGTTGCTAAGGCCGTTGTTAGGTCCGAGTCATGTGATTTGAAATGCTCTATACTTCTAACTGAACTCATACACCTACTAATTTAAATTTGGTATAATATTATTTGAACAAAATTTTAAATTGAACACTTAATATAGATAACTAAAACTTTGGAATTGGTTTAGCATTTTTATAATTTTTTTCATACTTGAACTTTTTTAGGTACTTTAAAACATCAAGAAGAAAGAGCTCGAAAAACTACGGAAATTTTCAACATAGTAGTTTTAATACTGAGTCCCTGACCACAAATATCTACCCATCACATAAATTCTATCCAATAAGAACGTGGGAATTCCATAAATATGTTACGTCTCAATACAAACCTCAAATGAATCTAACTGCACACCATCCGTGTCACTAACGTTTAGTCGCATAAAGAGTTAGCGATCTCGCAATCCATTAAAAATATGATAAAAAGTCTTCCTATCGAAATAAACGCCTCTATCTGAGGACATAATGGACAGCCGTGTCCTCTAATGACCATAAAGGGGGAGCTCGGGGCCATCAAAGCGGCCTAATAGGCGGTTCGGGCCTGGATACCGCGATTATATAAAACGCGTTCTTATAGGAAGGTCCTGGTGGGATACTAGATTTTGGAACGAATTCTCCCAATCGTTAAAATGATAGGGTGAAAAGAGTTTCCGAGATTGGACTGAAATGGAGTCTATAATAAGAGGGTGGGAAGAGGTTTTGTGTAATTGCGATTTAAATGCATTGGAGTTGAGAAAGTTGGGGTTTGGGAATAGTTTCCTAAAGGGAATATATAATGCGAGTTTTGGAAATAATTCGTGTTTTATGTCAACATACTTTTGAATATTTGGGGTAAATCAGAGATATGTTTAACTCCTCTGAGAGAGTATTTCACTCCTTGAAAATCGGAAATACTCTTTAAAAAACTACCCAGGAGTATTTTCACTCTTTCAATTTTTCACAAAGGTTTAGCTTACAAAATGCACCGCGTGCCCCACCGAAATCAACAAATAATATTTTTCTACTCAAAACACCAACTGATCTCAGCAGAGACATTTTCGCCCGACTTCTGGAAAAAAAAACAATTGCCAAAAGCCACGACACCCTAATTATCATACTTTTTAATTGTGTTTTCGTTCAGCCATAGAATTTTTTTTTTCATTTATTGTTCTGATGCTTACGGAGTTTGATTGTGGTTTTCGTGTCTCTGTATATGTAATTCATGCTATTTCCGTATTTCACTCCTCATAATTCTATTTCACTCCTCTTAAAAAAGTTAAGGAGTATTTTTACTCCTCCAAAAAAATCCTAGGAATAACACTGGGGCAAATATTACGGGTTTTTTTTTTGGTAATTTTTAACCCACTCCGCCCTCGTCAGCAAAAATAAGAAAATCGTTAACTCTCCCTCTTAATATAAGTTAACCATACTTAATTTTAATGAGTAATTAGCAGATACTCAGAAGTTCCAAAAAGTTTTTTTTTTTAGATTTGGAAGCATATTTATTAACTTCAGTGTCAATTCACATTATAATGCACAGGTATGAAACTCAATAAAAGCAATAAAAAACTCAAGCTATGAAACTAAGCGTTCTAACTAAAAAGCTCAATAAAAAACCTTTTACAAGCTCAAGTGTGAGCCCTTTCACACGCCTAATTTTTTCTCTACACTTTTTTTAAGCAAGGCAAGCAGGTTTTTTTGTCATAGAAAAATGATTAATTAAGGTATGGTTTTGTCGTTAAAGTAGAATATTTATTTTAATACTTATTCGAAATCATATCGAAAAAACCGTGCAAAAAAACAATACCATACAATTTTCATGACTATCATGTCAACTTTCTATGGTTAAACCAGTGCAATAGTTGTAAAAAATTATAAGGAGAATTAAGGAAATCTTTTGAGTGAATTAGGTAAATTTGTTATTTTCATTAAATTTAAATATAATTACTTAAATTAAGTACCATAACGGGCCCCTCAAACCAGTTTCGCCGACGCCACTGCTACACACTCCGAAATAAAGGCATTTCCTTGCTTATAACACATTCCTTATTACCTCTAAAAACTAAGGACGTAAAAGTGTTTTGAAATTTAAAAAAAAAACTAAAAGGAAATTTTCAAGTTTTAGGCTCCAATATCGTTCAACCGATTTCATTGTCACTGAATCCAAAATTGATGCAAAGATAGTTGGGAATAGTGGATGATTTTCAAAGATGGAAATTTGAAAGAAAAGACAGAAAAAGAAATTGGTTTAATGACGCAGTCCGACAAAATAATTTCTTTTTTAAAGTTTACTCTTTTTTATAAGAGGGGCGCCATGGAAAGAACTTTTAGTCAGTATAGGTTGCGCAGCGAGTTGGCAAATGTTTGGGGTCCACTACCATAGAGAGGAAGACCTGAATCCCCAGAATTTTTACTGTCTTGGAGACCCAATAAATTTAACTCGAGCAACCCCATTGCTTTTTAAAACTTGGTACCCGTATAAAATCATATTCAAATATTTAAAGGTTAATTACAATTTTATCACTATTTCAACGTATCGATATCAATAAAAACAACTACAAAATACAACAATCTGCAGAGAGTTAAAACCTTCACTGGAAAAATTAGTTTACAGCAAATTACGTTCAATTGTTTAACCCCTTCGGACCTGATGTGCGGTATACCGGACATCAACTTTAAACTCTACTAACTTCATTAAAATACTTTAGAATAACACCGATTTTGTTGTAGTTGATGCTCCACATCTGTACTATTGTTCAAGGTTTATTTAAACATAAAATTTGATTACCAATAAGTTCTTTTTAAGGCGCTGAATGTTTTTTTAAAATGGATGTCCGCTATACCGGACATCGTACTGGACGTAAGTAAAAGCTACTTGTGATCGTGTAGTTTGTTTACATGGACGAAACATGTTTTAAACTTATTTACACCTGTATTAATGCAAGTTTTCTCATTTTATTGCTTTATTATATTTAAAAAATAATTTATTTTAGTGATTTTTGATATTTTAAATGCTACTTTTTTCTGTCTGTAATTTCTTTAAATATTATACCAGACACTTCAAAATTTGTGAAAGATATATTTATCATCATAGCATACTATGTACCAAAAGAAAATATTTTCATACTAAAATTTCAAAATTCCGACTGAAGGGGTTAAATTATACACATAAATCAGTTCCTATTGAAAAAATTCGAAAATAAATGGTATGTTTCCCACATTACACAAGTTCAAACTCGTAGTATACGAGAATTTCACAAGAGGTTTATTACATCATAAATTAACTTATTGAATTGAGAAAAATTCTTTTAATTTATATATTCTCTTCTAATTAACTGTATTGCTTTTCTTTTAACTATTTTAAAATAACATGAGGGCATAATTATATGACCAAAACTTTATCACCTACCTAGTATTTAAAAATATGCGCGAATTCGTGCATTATAGAATTAATGTGTTCTTTTTTTTTTTGTAAATAATCAGTTGCAATACTTGTTGACATATTTTTAAATAATATATTGCCATACTTTGGATACCTAGAAAATTATTCTTTATTATTTGAAAAAATAGAATAACTTAATGAATCCTCTCAGTATTTTTAGGAGATATTCCTCGAAGTATTTTAATATTTATAACAACATTCGTTTAATTTTTAAATCACTTTAAAATTTTTGCAGATAAAACATGCAAATGGAATTTAGGGTTGCAATAAATTGGCGATATTTTGGCGCTACTTGGCGAACGGTTTTTAACATGGCACTCAATCGGAGTGAAATTTTTTAAACAGCAGTAAAAAGCCAAATATAACTACCCTGCAAAAAGATCAAATTAATTTCAACCAATCTACGAGCAGAATTAATGCTCCATTTCCCTTTAAAACACAAAAATATGCTTGATTAATTAAAGATAAAATCGATGGCAATATAATTTTGTTTACTTTTTTTAAAGATTCTTGCTATGCTAGGATATAGATATCAAAACATTAATGAAATAAACATTAGTTCATTTTTATAATAGAAAATCATGAGAAATAAATTAAACAATTTAATTCTAGTTAATAGATAATACAATCTGCATTGTGTTACTCTATACGGAAAAATAATACTTCGATGTTTTATTTATTCGAAAAACTTGAATAGTTATTTTAATCGGAAGTGGATTTGTGTAAAAGAGGTAAAAAGAAATATCCATTTTAAAATTTTGTTATTTTCATAAAAACGAGCAGATTACCTGCTCTAATTATGAGACAGATGTTTATTTAACAGAGATCTCTCAGAATGAAACAATGGACCCTTCAATGAGCAGCTGCTGTTTTTTCAATAAACCAGTTGTTCCAAGATCATTGAGCAATATTTCCTGGCCAGACTTTTTTTTCGAGGAGGGAGGCTTAATTAATATTTATATGTGCTTTTAAAAATTCTTCCTCTTAGATATTTATATAGTATATGGTGTTCTTCGAATATTTTTTCTAAGAGGAGGGCATTTACATGGAAATTTAAATGTATTTTCGGAAAGATTACGAAATTTGAACCGTGTTTCTATTCCTTTTTCTAGAGTCGAGGCTTCTAAGCGTTTTTTTTTTTTTTACATTTTCGGCTCCAAAACTTTTTAATTTTTTACTCATTTCTGTATCCTCCTCGGTAACGTTTTCTTCTTTTATTGGTAATCTAAACTCTAAAGGCAAGGCTTTTCTTAAATAATGATGTGGAGATACCTATTTTTTAACTGACAGCGTCTTTGCATTTTTTTTATTTAGAAATTCTTCCGTTTATTTTGTATAGGTTCGTAGAGTATTTGCTTGATATGTTTTATAGTTGAGTTTTATGCATTTTTTATGTTAATGAATTTGTTGTAAGGTTCTGTAGGGATAATTGCTGAATTTTGTCTTTTGGTATTGTTTTCTTCATGTTGCCGCCACCACCACAACACAGCAGATATTGCTAAAGTTTTTCAATAGCTGATCCATGATGTACGATTAATCTGTTCAAATACGTCTATGGAAAATGCATTATTGAAAATTTAAAATATTTATTTATGTTATATTATTTCTAACCTCCCCCTCTCTGCGTACACAGTCACAGGTCAAATGTAGCTTTTTAGAATTAATCTTTGTGCATCAGTTGCGTACGTAGAAATTTATTTCGGGAGTGGCCTAAATATCCTCTAAAAAATTAGTCATTATCAGGCCCCTAGCTTGATTTTTTTGCACTAGAGGAGACGACCAATAGTTATTCCTAAGCCCCCTCCCAAGCATATTTAATGGGTTCACAATTATAGCTTTTTCATACACTTTTAGGTAAGATTTGCATCTTGATGAACTTAATGTGACAAAAATTGTGACACTCAAAGGGGGTACTCTCACATAAAATTTTACTCTAAAAGACAGGGTTTTAACTCGTTCTGGTACACAGTCTGATTTTAGGGGGGGTAGGCCCTATTTTGTATTAAATGTTCAAATTTTGTGGGTAATTGGTAATACTGAGTCATAACCATAAGCAAAGATTGTGTGATCTATTAGGCAGGCGTGGATCCAGAACGGTTCCAAGGGGGACTTTTCCAGATCATCACCTTTACCTTTTGAGACAAAATGTCAAAATGTTGGGGATTTTCTAAAAAATATCACTCAAGATCCCCTTGTGTTACAGGGGTATGGGGGTCCCCCCCAGAAAAAATTTTGAAATTTGACCTGTAATTCTTAACTTTTAACTTATTTTGAGAACTTTTTTTGGGGTCCAAGGGGGAGCACTGTCCAGAGTGCCCCCTTGGATCCACGCCAGGGTCTAGGGCACCTTTCCTCTGACCTTTTTTCGAAGGGGGGTTGCGGGAGATATGATGGGGTAGCTTTATTAGTGATTTCCTATGGTCAATATAGGAAAATTTCTGAGTTTGGAGGGATACATCCCCAAATCCCCCCTTCTGGTCACGCCCCTAGACATAGAGATTGTGCGAAAATAAGAGGGAGAAAGTCCATTGAATGTTTACCAGTCCTAACCTGAATAACCTTTTACGTAGACATTTTTTTCTCCCATCGTGACTTTAAACGTTCACTCAGTATTTACTCAGATTGCTAAGAGATTGAAGTTTAAGAGATAGTGGTTCGGTGGTCTAGGGGTATGATTCTCGCTTAGGGTGCGAGAGGTCCCGGGTTCAAATCCCGGCCGAACCCACTATTTTTAATTTCTATAAAGAAGATATAAATTAAATATCTTCGAGTATAA